>OX494450.1:6085687-7371374 GCA_950381575.1 Plusia festucae
TTATAATTAATTGTTTAGTGTTTAAATGAAACTTCATATTAAAATAAACTCACTTCGATGCTTAGGGAACACAGGGATCAGTAACCTGTTTTTATTTAATAGTCAGACGCAAGTTTTTGCCATTCGTACAGATCAGGCTCACCCCACTAAATAAGAACGTGTAACCCCACCCAGGTTGTGCCCTTTACAATCCTATAACAAAAGACGGACGGCATATTCGTGGGATACAGATATAGGTACTAAGGTAGACTTGAAATATACGTTTCTTACCCCCCGAATATTGATACGTCATTTGTTTTAGTACGTTTATTAGAAATTTTTTGACTGGCCTGTTGTTGTGTTGTTCTAGTGGTTAGTGACCCTGACTGCCCGGAGGTCTAAATTAACTACAAGCACATACCTCTCCGGGAATGGCGACGACTCCGTCAACGCTGTTCTCCTTATCTTCGAGTGCAAGTTTGCGGAGCGCGGTCACCACATTCTTGACATCCTCCGAATCCCATTGGTTGTCTAGAAAATTCTTCACATTTTCCTCAGCGTAAGGAAACAACTTGTCCTGTAACAATTAAACAAATAGGTTACAGCAGTTCAAGTTTAATAAATAAATTTGAAATTTTCAAGTACCTACAAAATTTGGATTTTTTCATCTATAGGTACATTGTCACCAGCAGGCAAAACCATGTCTCTAGTTAAATTATAATTATGTACAGGTTTTTTTATTCCTAAGCTAGAGGGTTCTGCGCCATCTACATTATCAAATGACGCCCATTAACAAAATTAGATCGTTCTATGTTGGCACTTACATTATTTACAATATTCAAAAGAAATGTTAATCATAGCAGATAGTTTAAATTGCACAAAGTTATAAGCAAAACAAAACTCATCAATGTTATCCCCAATTTAATCTGGTACCAACATCAATTAATTGTATGTACTAATGTATAGATAGTTACCTAAAATGCACGACGCACGCTGCAAGGGCAACGCCTAGTTTAAATAAATCAATATTCCAGTCGACAGACTGGATTACTTCAATATAGGACATTCACTAAAAGCTTTTTGGAATTTGGGTGCCCCACAGAAACGGGTTATTCTATTTACCTAAATACTAAACTGTTTTGAACAAATTTGTATGTAAGACTAGCTGCCCGGACAGACTTCGTTCTGTCAAAAGTTAATAGTAAAAATTGATTAATAAATGTAACGGATTTCGAGTGATCACGTCATTTTTAGCTTTTTTATAGTATTAAAACCGATATAAATTGTCCGAATTGGTCCAGCCATTCTTGAGTTATGAGCTGACCAACATTCATATTTATTTATATAGATAGATCAATTATTTGTTAACCAGACAAGTTCGTGAATACCAAATAAACATATTTAGGAGATCAATCGTCCATTACTACAAAATGGTCTTCTAAATAAATCACGCGGGTCCCACAATACAGTGCTTACAGTAACAAGTAATATTAACTTGATACACTATGTTGTGGTTACAATAATTATGTTTTCATACCGCTGATGTTACCGATGATTATGGTTTAACTAGATGAAAACCCGGCTCCGCTCGGTTGAAATGTGACACATGATACAAAATGTAGGTAAATATTTCTGTAGTCATCGGTTCTCAAGAAATATTAAAGGGGTAAGCAAGCCATAGATACGTATAGCTTCGTTCAATGTGTTTAATAAATTAGTAAATAAAAACTGCAATAGTTTTCACACAAATAATTTTTATTTTTTTGCATACAAATAATATACTTAAATATTTTCGTGAAATGACAACAACTGATGAAAAGTTTTAACTTTTGTTAAGATTCACTCAATGTTTCCGGCAAGACGTTTCGTTTTACACAGTCAAATGAGTCGCAGTTCTTTGTGATGGATACTTCTTTGGCGCGACGCACGCGACGTGTTGATTGGCGAGGCGTATATAAGAGCTAGTATGCAACGGAAAATAGAAAGAAAAAAGCGAAATAAATATTCTTGAACTATTATTTCAAACGCGTTCCGAAACGATTCTGGTCCCAACTATCATACGCCCTGTCAGCACTGTAATCACTTCAAGGAGGTTGTATGATAATAAACTCCTTGAATCACTTCGAAGCAGAATTATCTGTTACGGAACGCGGCCTTATTAATTACCCAAGATGGCGACTGCGGTTTTTTTGTTTGTCAGTGCCATTAGAATTTAACGAAATTCTCCATAATCCGAATTTTGCGGATATATGTTGTCGACTCGAAATCAATATTTTTTTATGTTTTGTTATTCATATAAGGTTTCGATCGAGTCTACCGTAGCCCTGAACGAAATTATTAATATAGATTTACTGACAAATAAACACATCAGAAGTCCAGTTGTATATTTAGTTCGTAACGCAAAATCAAACTTTCGAGACATGAAAGAATAGTTGCATAAACATCTGTAAGCATTATCTTACATCAAAAAACTTTAACAGCGTCGTTGTTTCTTGAAATCCATCCCGCGTAACACAGTATCAATATGCAAATACCTTTTATTATTATTATATGCGCAGAGAAAACATCCCTTAACTTGTTCTTATTTATTTTGAGATGGTAAATAATGTGGGTTCGTTCTACAGTTTGAAGAATTGTTACGTCAACCATATCATTATTATCCAGCCCTTATTCCAAAATACTAAACATATAAACAGACTGACGACCCAAGGCAGTCTGTTTATATGTTTAGGCTATAGTTGGGTAGTCTACAATTCAGTCTCATACGACTCTTTCAGTTATCATACAAAATTCTTAAACATGCCCGAAAAAGTAGATATCCTCCACAATTACGACTTTTTAAACACTTATATTGCATTTTAGTAAAATTATCCGAACAAGCGTATGAAAAGAAACGGTACACGGACACTTCTTTGTTAAATTAAAAATAAGGTTAACCTTAATTAGGTTTTACCTGAGATACAATACAATAACAATATTTGAAAAGTTTTGTTAAAACTGTCCTTTTGAATGAGAACAAAGGTACATAAGCCTGGTCTCTGTTACAGATTCTGCGAACTATACAAGAAGGCGCTTTGTGGCACCAAGATAACTACAAGAAACTTGTTTCGGGAATTGTAAAATTGCAATCACACTTAAGACTTAATACAGACCTTTTTATGTCCAAAATGTTCACGAAATCAATTCCCTCAAACTCAGTTAATGAGGTGTTTGAGTGTTTGAACGTCATCGCGAGATATAGGGATAAGTTAGCCTATAGCTTCACGTATTTGTTATTCTCAATCCAGATTTCTTATTTTCCATGCTGAAGGAATTTTGCTCTACAACTGACTATGCTTGTATGCAAAATGTCTTTACGACAATACGTATGAAAATGGAGCAAATAAAGCATGTAGATCGCCTCGATCAGGGTAAAGGATCCGCATAGTTACTGGTAAGGTCTGTATCAGTGTAGGCGTAGGTAAGTATAGACAGGACACTTGTTTCTGTGTCAACTACCTGGTGTTTATTCCACTATACAATACTTGCTCCTATAGGCTCGACGAGACGGTCCGATAGTTTGGATATCGCTTATATTTTTCAAAACTTTTATTTTCTGCCATAATGTTTTTGCCAAGTACTGCAACAACAAATCTACTAGCATTTTCTGTAGTTTGTACGAAATTTCAAAATACTCTTACTCTCTGCAACTGCAAGTATTGCAACAACAAATTATATAACAAATAAATATATAATACCGTGAGGTATATATTAATTAACTTTCGTCTAAAACTCCGTGACATGAAAAAGATGACCCAAAAAGACGAAGAATGGTTGAGTAATCATGAAAACTCCGACTCAAGTAAATACAAACGTACGTTATCACTTTAGTGGCTGAAAACCTCCGGACACAAGCTTAAGCTTCATATGAGGTACGTCGCAAACCCAAGTTTAAAGGTCTTTGTATTCCTTTATTTAACGATATGGCACCATTTTCGTGTCCTCGGCGCTGTTAACGAAGCATCGTTTATTTTCTTTATTAAAGTGCTATGGTATATTATTATCCTTACTCTACTTTATAGTAAATAACTTCAGCCTTTATCCATGAGTGAACTCACATATAATTACTCCCAGGCAAATCCAGCAGATTAAATAATCGGACACTGACGTAAAATCTTTAGCCTTCGTAAGCACAAAAGATCAAGGTTTAAAAAAACCAATGGAATTAATGGGGCCTTCTTTGTAACCCTGTTACTATTAATAGCTTTTATAATTAAGAGGATTGTCGATGGCTAGCCGGTTTTTGAAGAGGCTTAAAAACTTTTACCGGGAAGGAATGTGCCATAAGGAAATCTTTGGTAACTAGGTTGTTAATTAAAGCTTCAAAGAGAGGTTCTTAGAAAATGGGGATGGCTTTATAAAAGAATAATAAATACTTCAGAAGATTGTAAGGATATTGTTATTTTTGTGTACCTACGAGTTATCCATCTGTAGGTAAGCTCTTTAACAATGGTTTCTCTTACTTCAAGGCAAAAAAATATGAAAAGGATGCTTTCACTGCAGTACATTTTACCATACTCTTGCTAGCAAGTCTTCATCTTAATTTAAAACTTAGGCCTGGCCATTAAAAAGTAACAACCATGGCTTTTAATTTAGCATAACATGATGCCCTGGTGAAACTGCATCGTCTACGATGCGGCAAGTCGGTAGGTGAACGAACTGTGCGACTTGTCCAAACCGGATAGCGAGCCTACCTAGCCGAGCGACCCAGCCCGCGGTAGGGACGCCCCAAAGATAATACCCAACATTGTTGTAAAATACATGCTCTAATTATTCCACTGGTAACATAACGACGGACATCACGGACTATGAATGGAGGTAACAAAGGCGCCGCCTAATCGTTCTCAGAAGGGAGCTTCAGGTAGGTACTAGGCTGTAGAAAGGCAGGTTACTTATTATTGCAAAATATAAGTATAACGTAGGGTAGTAGGGACCTACCTAAAGAGTTTAGATAAGAGTAGGTTCTGTAGTGGCAATAAAATTGCAAAACTGTCGACGTTTTTGTTTTTGTTGATAATATTTTTTGATGATAGGATTTTTTTTTATACAAGCGTGAAGTAGAGATTGGATATTCAGCTCTAAAAATAAGCAAAAATTTACTTAAAAGCCGCGTTAATAGGTACTTGTTTTTGTTAAGAATAAGTGGTACCTACATAGTCTTTACAAATATTTACGCAGCAAGTCCAAATTAGGGACCTTTTAACGGTATTCTCAATGTAGAACAGCTGACTGGAACCGAAAACGATTCCTAATAGGTACAGCCGCGAATGGTAACAGAAAAAAATGCAACTGTATACGTGTGAACTCGCTCACGTCATGATACCGTAGTTTCGATCAGCTGATTGTCAAAACAAGCATCTATTATTATTTATGAATGAATGGATTGCGAGCTAAATAGGCTTGTTACAGTTTTAAGTAAGCATAATAAATATACTTAGAAATAACAATACTCTTGAACGACACGTATAGATAGACAGGCTGAGTTTAGCTTTGCATGCAACCCTATTTTAAATACCTCTACCCTGCGATGTTTTCTTTACTGAATAAAAAGTATTTGAGCCATAGCGGTCCGAAACTACTGACGTTACATAAACGTAATAAATATTTGTTAGTATAATCAAGCTTATCCGATTAATTAAAATCCAATGAATAATTAAATATTTACATACTACCTAAAGCCAAATTACAGTGACTTATCGAATATTAAACTGAAGGCAGACATTATTTAAAACATTCTCACGTAACTTTATAAAATCGGAGAATAAACAATACTCGCGGCATCCGTTACCCAAAAGTAGCTTTTTATCTCCATCATTGCCATGAGTGCGACAAGGCCAGACTACGTGAACTCGACGCTATTGAAAGAGGACAGTTAATTGTTTCACATTTTTTTACCAGCCAGCTGCTCGGAACAGCTGTTCACGCCGGTAGGTGTGATACGCAAGCAACGCGTACGTGCACAAAAATTACCATGTTCTTTGATAATAGAATGTGAAGTTTCATACATGAAATTAATTCTTAAGCGCCAATATCGATTTTCGTTTGGCTTTTAACGATAAATATGAAAGCTGAAATCTGCACACATACAATTAATTTTCATGAGAAGTAGCATCTAAAATACATATCAAGTAACTTTCATTATAATAAATGAGAACCATTGGGCCAATCCAAGCGCCGTTACGAAATTTAACACGTGGATAAATGAGACAATGAAAGGAACATGAAAGAGGTACCATTTTGATTTCGTCCTCCATGTTGCGAATCTGAAAACGCGACCATTTTGCATGTCGGATCTAAAATAATTTCTTGATGATAGGATTTAAGGTGCATGAAAATATTATAGAAAAAATAACTAGTTTACATAAACACATGTTGAGACAAAACACCGGCCGGTCAATCGTTAGACCTACCTTAACAAAGCTGATCGATGTTGTTGTTCCTTCAATATCCAATAGAAGTATTTTGCATTTCTTAACAATGTCGCTGATATCATTATTTTCGGTCGCCATTTCAATACGGTAATTATATCTTTATACGGAACACTTTTATATTTTTCTGATTTATTTGACTAGAAATTCTTCCACGCTACACACTACCCCACACCGCCACAGAAAAAAGCATCGATTGAACGAGGGAAGAGCGAACGGAACGCCAGACAGAACACGAAGAAAACGCGACCAGCTGACAGAGATAGCGGCGTATTGAGGTTGCTGATTGGTTGACGAGTAACAAGGACAGTCTCTGAAACTGTGTGAGAGAAGAAGATGTCAAACGGAAGGATATGTCTAGTACCAATACGTCCAACATTCAAAAAATGCAAAGATTACCAGACTTGTCGCAAAATCGATTTCGGACGACGAGTTAAAAAATAAATATTACCTACATTATATTGATAAGTTATGGCATTGATAAAGTTACAATGATTGATTTGGTAGGTAACTATTATAATATAATTGTAACGCCTTAGTTTCCTGCCATAAGGATTTTTATAAATTAGTTCCTAAAAAAAGTTAGTTCGAAATAAATATTGAACAGCTGTTTTTTAGCAGGAGGATGCTGATTATTGCTGATGTGGTGTTAGCTGTGAACTTTGTCATAGGTCTTCTTAATGAAAAAACTCATAAATTACGTAAGTTTGTCAGCAGACAAAATCTATAACTACACGATCAGCACCAACAGCTTTCTTACTTTTTTTCTGCCTAGCCTTTTCCCAAGCTATGTTGGGGTCGGCGTCCAGTCTTACCGGATTTAGCTGAATACCGTATTTTACATAGAGCGACTTATATTATATATACTTAACAGCTTTTCTTACTTCTTGACCAAATATTTATCTTTTTTTTGCAAATAGTAAGTAAAATAACAACCATACTCAAAATAGTTTTAGTTAAACAATTTTAGTAGATATCAAAAGATAGAGCTAGACTCTTAATTTTTGCCTAGGTACTTAAACCTATGAAAATAATTTCTGTCTGTGCAGTTAAACTTTTATGCTAATTTAAACTGTATTCTGTAAACAAAATTAATGAAACTGTAGAAATTCAAAATTTCTTACCGCCATTTAATTGTGGGTAAATAAACTACAGCTGATTGCTGACCGTTAACTTTGGTCTTTTATTTAGTTCCCAAACTAGGCAGATAGGTCAAGGTCACATCGGTCTCGCACGAAAACGAACCTGTGACCCCACGCGTAGGTCATATTATAATAACAGGCTGGTGAATAGGTGTGAAAATTTTCGTGTATTGCCCATTCAGTTTTCTTACAATCCTTAATGCCGATTTTTACTTTTGATATAACAAATACTGAGCAGCCTTACAGAGCCTGACTGAATTCGTTGAGAATCAGTAACGACGAGCGATATATATGGCGTAAACAAAATGCTTCCACACTTCTCTTCACATCGTGAAACCATTCGCGCTTTTTATCGCCGCTAAATGTCATTATTGGAATATTGGAACAGAAGAATAAAAAATAAAAAGAAGTGGTTATATAAATATTATTTATTAACTACTATTTCATTATTACTATATTTTTCTTAATTTTATAGAAGTCACAAGATATTTAAATGCTCTTAAGGTCAACTTTACAAAAACCTTCATATTTACAAACTTAAGGCTTACACTCACGAACAGTAAATTAAATCCACAATTTCAGTTTATTTAATTAGATGGTCTACATTTCAAAATTGGAGATCAAGGCGATAATAGAGCACAAAACGGTCTTCAGTCATCAAAATTATGTTGTATTTAGTATGCATGCTATTTTAAAATACAACATAATTTCAAATTCTTCCTAAGAGTAATACATTTAGATCGTTTAAATAAAAAGATGATGATCCTATAAATTTATATGATCTAGTAGACTACTCTTAAGACGGATTTGCTTCTCCTCAATTTTCATTTTCTTAACTAGTTTTGGAGTTCCTTGGTTTGCTTCAGCCTTCCGTTTTATCGTCACCTGAAAGTTAAGCAGTTTTCATATTTATTGTGTTTTAGAGCTCAAACAGCAATGTTTATGGTTGGTGGGAAGTTTAATGAAATAAACCAGAAGTGATCTATGGTTTTACCCGTTCAGTTCCTGTGGACGTTTTATTTAATAATCAGTGTTATTTCAACCTTAATCTGTTACTTAGGTTTGCTTGAAAGGGAGAAGAGAGGAATAAAATCGAAAAGAATATTCTTTATTGTACACCTTTAGAGTTACTGCATTAAAATATAATAGCAACAAAAGAGTACAATGGCGGTTTTATCGCTAATAGCGATATCTTCCAGACAACCTTTGGATGGACAGGAAACATACAGAGGTAGAAAGGGTAACAGGTGTACCGTGTTGTAGTGATGACGTAAGATTTTATATGTATAATAACGATTCAACGATTTACAAACGCGCATTCTGGGGATTACACGACTATTTTCACACTCAATAAGAGTCCGTGAACTGTGTCGCGAGCAGAATTGTTCACAGTTAAGTGTTGAATCGTTAAATAATTAAGATTGTAAGTATTTTGAGTAATAATTGAATGAAAACTTGCAAAGTACCTTTGGTTCCTTATCTTTAGGAGTTAAAGCTGCAAAGACGAAGTTTCCTTTATGTCCCAAGTTACTCGTTTTTGGAGAGTCGTCATCAGCAGCCAGTGGTGTTGCCAGCGCAGCCAGACGCGCCAGTGCACCGCGACCGCGCGTTAGCAACGATCCGTGGTAGTTTTGCTGGAAAATTTACAATTTTTATGAGATTATAGCAGTTTTAATTTTCATCAGTGATAATTTTGTCTGTAAGTAAGCTCCCTGTCTGTAAGCTTAAATCTTTTAAAGTACACAACGGATTTTAATGCAATTTCCAGCAATGTATAGTTATTCAAGAGGATGGTTTTTATTTTTATGTATAGCTGCACCTTACTGTGAAATCCGCGGTTCACTAGTTTTTTGTTTTTGGACCTATTTGTGTATCAGGGTGTCAGCTATCTCCATACCAAATTTTATTAGAATTGGTCCAGCCGTTTGAGCGTGAAGAGGTATGTTAGTGTGATTATAGGCATTTATTACTATGCTTCCGATACGAAGGCAGGATATGATAGTTCTTGCTGGAGTTGCGTAAGTGATCTCGCGGCTCCAGCAAAAGCAAGGACGGGACCGGGGTGTTTTTAGTCGGTGCAAGTCCGACATAATTATCCCCACGCTGTGCCCTCAGCGTGGTTTGAAGGCAATAGCGTTTCACCACGCCAAAAAACAAATTATCCGATAGTAATTATTTATAAAATGTTGAATAATCCCTGTTAATTACCTGATGGGAATTAGGGACTGATGAAAGACGATTGCATGCAGCGGAAATGAGAATGCTTCGATGGATGACTGGAGTGACGAGATTAGATAGGATAAGGAATGAGTATATTAGAGGAAGCTTGAAAGTAGCGCCTGTGAATGAAAAGGTGAGAGGTAAGCGTTTGTCGTGGTATGGACATGTTATGAGGAGGGATGAAAGTCACATAACTAAACAAGTTATAAGTATGACTGTGGATGGGTATATAAGCAGAGGGAGAACGAAAAAGAGATGGATGGATTGTGTGAAAGATGATATGAGAAAGAAAGGAGTGGATGCCGCGATGACGAGTAATAGAGAGGAATGGAAGGAAAATACGCATTGCGCCGACCCCGTATGAATGGGATAAGGGCAGGAAGAAGAAGAATTACCTGGAAAATAGTAAAAGACTTCTTCGGGCTAGGTATATCCTTAATTGTTTTCTTCTCCTGCACTACTGGGCTCTCTGATTTTTCTACGTTACTGTGATTTACTTCTTCCAGTAGTGTTGACATAGACTTCGAAAGAAGATTTGCTTTTATTATTGTTGTTCTATTAACGCTGACGTTCAAATTTTCCGCCTCGTCTTTTTGTTGCTGTAAAGAGAATAAAAAATAATAATAAAGGCTTGAACAAAGGATAAAAACTTGGTTTGGATAATATAAACGATAAATAGTTTTAAAAGCTTTGTATAATAAAACTATGAAGATAAGAATACCATTTCACAATTTGTGACATAATTTGACAAAACAAAAAAAAATGCTGTAGAAGTAAAATTACTCTCTATACATTGGAATCATTAAAAAAAAAAAAGAAAGTAAAAGTATTTAATAAAAGCAAAGAAGAGACAAACTAATATAAATTGGCAACACTCAACATCACTATCATAAATATTATCATTCTAGAGCAGCAAAAACAACTTTATTCAATCTAGATAAGGTTGAATTTTCGAAAGAATATGTTCGTTTTAAAACTGTCACCACCTGCTATGGCTTTTGTTTGAGTATAGTGTATATCTAGGGCATTTCTAGGCTAAGGTATTTTCTGTACCATTAATTGCAGCTATAAAAATTATTAAATTAGAATAAACTTATAGTATACCTACCATTTGTTTCAAAAACACTTCACGCTCGTGCCTCTGCTTCCTCCATTGTTCTTCAGATTCGAATTCGTCTTCTTGTGTATCAGTTAGCTCCTGAATCATCGTGCCAGTAGCATCATCATCCCCTGTCAAAATTATAACCTTTGTAAGTGTGGAGAAAGGGTGGACTGATTTTCGAGACCCAGATTCGTCGTCGTAGCAGCAGAATAAATATTAAAACGAGGAAAAACAAATATGTATTGTTGGACTGTGTTGTATGTGTCAATTAAGTTTGTACCACCAAGGCTCATAAGGGCAGTGGTAGCTCAACTGTTGTATTCGCTGCCTCAATACTTTTCGTGGGAATCTAATATCAATTTTTCCTAGCTTTGTATTGTGGACCCAGGTTGTATTGTAGACTAATGATTTGGCTTCATATACTCAAAAAATGTCCGCACAGAGCATTGGGTCATTGAGGAGCACTTACGGCACTGGTGAACATCAATCTAGGTATAGTTCGATTCAAATTTAATGGCGGCTGTGTAGCTGGTTACACACTGCGCAGTACCTCAACCCGGACCTCTGCTGGTGCAGCGCAGCGGTGGGGTACATACTGCCTTTGTCTTTAGTATACCTGCGTTTCTCCACCGGAACTTTCGTTGTCTGTGTCCGTCGCCTAGGTCACCATCTTCGAACAACAACTCCTGTATTATCCTGACTTCACGCTTATCTTGATCCAGCACATCACGCCTGAAAATTAAATAGAATTAACTAATTATTAAACATGTGATAGAGCAGTGAAATATAGATGCTAAGGTAAATAAATAAAAATAGATACTTAAAAATATCATTTTTCTTAATTGATTCTATTGAGGCAAGCAAAAGTATTTTCATTATGTTTTCAAAAAGGTATATAGGTGATTATTATAATATTTTTTTATGTTTATAGCAGGGAATCTGTTAAATGTTTTTTTAAGTTTACATTTGAATTTTTTTTTATGTTCATCTAGGATGATTGCAAACTTACATGTGTATCTGACCCAACTCTCTTCTAAGCTTTCCTTGATGGAAGACTTCGTCGTCTCCAGCCTCCCGCTCCATCTTATCCAGGTCTTTCTCATCTTCGTCTCCAGACCCCACCCACTCATCCTCACTGGTGAGTTCCGCCTCTTGCTCAAAGAAATCGTCTACTTTACGTTTCTTTTTAGGTTTATCGGGCTGGACTTCAACCTGAAAATGTTAAATAATCATAATATAACTTGGGTTAACTCGCACACGGCCGTTTGATCCCAAACTAGGCAGAGCAAACTGTATATAGCAACCAGACAACTTTAAATTTCTAAATGCATACATATTATAGATTTAATCACAACCCACTCTTTAGGTGTAATTAACATGAAAATGTGTCTTAGTAAAATTACTAGTTAGGTGGTTACTACGACAAGGTCATCGATATTCCCGGGAAAATGGCTTTGGACAGAGAGATGTGTGCCTTGAGCAGGTCCTTGCAGTTTTGGTGCAGTATGATGTATTATATCTGTCCATTAACATTTAGTCATAGGACCTACCATCTATTTTTTTAATGTAAAAGTAGGGATTATATTAATCCTAACTATAACGCGACGCCGTGAACCCCATCTAGTTTTATATAAAGTTACCGAGCTCGGACTCGCGATCGGGCGCACGAGACAGCCAATGGTAGCAACTCGTCTCTCGCTCGGCCTACTTCGTGCTGGCACGAAGCGTGGGTCCTAAACGATCGCGGAGGGGATCGACAGTCCGCTCATGGCCGCGACGCACGCGCCTTGTATCTGTTGTTGTCGTTGCTCGGGCTACCAAATTGTACCTTTTTGTAACGTGTGTTAACAATTATACTTTTTCCAAGTTTAAATCGTGTTCCGAACTTATTTATCTCCCTGAGATACCCTATTTGATAGTATAAACTATTACAGTGGCGCCCAACTCGAGGGCACGATAAACTTAAAGTGAAAAGTGTACGAAACGGTTTTTGGGAAAGTCCATTTTACGCGACGCTTCGCATCTGGACTGGGCGTCGAAAATAACGGTTTTTCTTGGGCGAGTCCATATTACGAAATCGGGTTTCGATTGTCGTAAAAAGACTAAAGTGTGCGTCGCGCTATTATAATTGCGTCTGCCGTGTAACCAGACATAGCACCGGCCAATTAATCATCACGCTTACCATTCGTGCGAGTGACAACAAGATTAGCGTGTCAACATGCCGCCGAAAAGAAGAATAGGCAAAGATGAAGGCTCGGAGTCTGACACAGACGTAGGACCCAGCGTGCCAGTGGCACCATCACCGAATATTACTATGTCGGAGGACATGCTGCAGACGCTCGTCTCCAGCATAACCCGGAGCCAAGTTGAGGCAAACCGGCTTTTAATTGAAAGCCTTATGAGCGGCTATCGAGAACGCTCAAGCACGTACTCGTCACGACCCGACACGCCAGCGCATACGCTGCGACCGGGCAACTTCGCGAAGTGTGCGGCGCGGTTCGACGGAGTATCGAAGAACGCGGACGAACTCGAGGCATTCATAGACGCCATCGAAGTCTATCGCGACTGCACCAACATAAGTGAAGAACATGCATTGCGGGGACTACCGATGCTGTTAACCGGCGAGGCCGCCGTCTGGTGGCAAGGCGTGAAGGCGACCGTCACATCGTGGACCGAAGCACTGCAGCGACTTAGGGGCATGTTTGGCGTACCGCGACCCGGATATAAAATACTTCGAGAAATATTCGCCGCCGAACAAAACAATTATCGGGCCGATGTGTTCGTTAACAATGTGCGCGCTAAAATCACAAAGTTACCGTACGTAGTGCCTGATCGAATGCAGATAGACATAGCGTACGGATTGTTAAATCGTAAAATAAGAAAACGAGTACCGCTCGAAGCTGTGGACGGACTGGACGACCTAATTACGAAGGTAAGGTTAGCCGAAGAAGCGCTGGCAGAGGTGAGTTGTTTTAATAATAACAGTGCGAGTCCCGTTAGCCCGTGCGTTACTGCACAGGGCCGTTCGAGCGCGAGTCCGAGTCTTTGTTCTTCGAGCGTCGGCGATAGTAGTAAACTAGATAACAAGTTGACCGAATCGCGTGATACAAAATCGAATAACCCGCGCGGTAGTTTAAATAATAATGGCGATAAACCTAGGCACCCTAGATGCATTTACTGTAGGCGTCTAGGGCACTCTGTCGACGAGTGCCGCAAAAACCCAGATAACAAGCTAGGTCAACGATCACCAACACCGCCGGAAAGCACACAGGTTCGTTGCTACGGGTGTGGTCAATTGGGAGTTATTCGATCTAAGTGTAGTACCTGTATGGTCAAGTTAGAATCTAATGAGAATATCGATACTCCTATTAGTAAAAGTGAAGCACAGTTTTGCTCAGCCCATGTGGTCGAAGACAACGACCCGCGGCCATTAGTAGAGATTAAGGTGGTTGATTGTACAGGGGTCGCCATCTTGGATACGGGGGCCACGCACTCGATCGCAGGCCCTCTGTTATACAAATTGTTATGTGATGCAGGCATTCAATTCAGAAAAACTCTACGCACCATAGGTCTCGCCGATGGGTCACAGCAAACTCACAACGCGCTTGAGTGTGACATTGACGTCACCTTGCAGGGAAGGATTATACCTACAAAGTTAATGGTTCTACCAGACGCGCAAACAAGGACGTTATTAGGTAGAGATTTTATTATGAAGGCATGTATTTTATTGGATTTAGCTCGAAATAGCTGGTGTTACAGTGATGAGCCCCGCCGCTGGCACAGATTCATCGAAAGGTTCGAGTTAACGTCTACCAGCGAAATGGGAAATATGAAGATTAAAGACCTGGGTTTCAGGCATATCAACAATGTACGTCAGGCTGGTAACTATTTACCAATAGCAGTCCGGATGCAGGGGGAGGGAGTCGAAGAACGGCCTACCAAGGCCTCACTAAGAAGGTCAGACATACCTTCTCACTCGACATTCATCGATGCAACGGGCTGCGACCTCAACTACGCCGAAGTCGTTCCACCGAATAAAATCAAGGGCATGGAGTCGCAGATGATCAGTGGAGATCGTAAGCCACCCCACGATCCGGTCAGGGGGAGTGGTTGGTACTGGACGCGGCGGGGTAGCACCGCTTACAAGAGATGTGACGCAAATGACAGCCACAGCCCTGCACCTGACTACCCTAGAGGATGTAATAAGGTGTTCTCGGAGACTCGGAGGAATAATGCTGCCCACGGCCAAACGTCAAAGTTAGGGCCACGGCCAGGTGGACCTTACCGCATTAAGGAACCTGCTCCTACCACACATAATAATATACTGGAGACGCTTAGGAGCAGCGAAATTCTCAGTAGGCGTCATGATTCCCAATTGACCCAACATATAGCGGTGCTGCCGCCGCCGGCACCCGTCATCGGAAAACGACGGCGCGGGAGACCGAAACGGGTTCCTGACCAAGTCGCGGGGGCGCAAAGACTAGGTCAGAGGGGGAGGTTATAACGCGACGCCGTGAACCCCATCTAGTTTTATATAAAGTTACCGAGCTCGGACTCGCGATCGGGCGCACGAGACAGCCAATGGTAGCAACTCGTCTCTCGCTCGGCCTACTTCGTGCTGGCACGAAGCGTGGGTCCTAAACGATCGCGGAGGGGATCGACAGTCCGCTCATGGCCGCGACGCACGCGCCTTGTATCTGTTGTTGTCGTTGCTCGGGCTACCAAATTGTACCTTTTTGTAACGTGTGTTAACAATTATACTTTTTCCAAGTTTAAATCGTGTTCCGAACTTATTTATCTCCCTGAGATACCCTATTTGATAGTATAAACTATTACATAACTAAAATAATTATATTAAATAAGCTGACCTCATTTTCTTCTGAATCATACTCCACCAATCTTTCATTATCTTCTTCTAAATCAGACATATAATCATCATCCTCTTGTTCAAATTCATCTTCTTCATCATCTGAAAATATTATGAGAAAATATTTTTTTTTAATACATGCAACAAGTTTAAAAAATATATATGTCGATAACTAATGTTTACCTGATATCTGCAATGCTCTCTTCTCAGGCTTTTTCTTTTTGAGTTTTTTCTTCTTTTTCTCTCCAGTTTCTTTATTGTTTTCATTGGTATTCTCGTCATCGGAGTCAATAACCAACCTCTTTTTCATTTGACTACTTTCAGGAAACTCTTCATTTTTCTTTTGTGTACCTCCAGTAAAGAATTTGTTTTGCTTTGGTTTGTCAAACTCGGGATCGTGTAACTCATCAAGGATAGATTTAAGAAGAACTCCATCTTCCTTTACTTTGTTATCATTATTTTCAGGTATTTTAACTTCTACATCATCTAAATTATCTTCTTTCGATTGAGAATTATCACCTTTAACTAATTCGTTAATGGTAGCAGTTTCTTCTTGACTATCGATAAAATTATCCATTTCAGGTTCTTGAGATATAGTATCGACAAGTTGGCTTTCACGTGTTGGTGATACGAACTCGTTATCATAAAACTTGCCGGTGCAAAGTGCTAATATGTCTTCACCAATAGGTTGTGATTGTGATGACTGAGTTATAGGAAATTGCGAACCATCCACTATGGCGTTTATATTAGGCTAAAAAATTATTTTACTATTACTATACTATTACTGAATAAAATAAATTCCTAATTTTGTACGCATACATTAATCTTAAGGACCATAAATTACTTTTTGTAGCTGGATAACATGGAACACATAATTATTCATTGCAATTTTTACTGTACACAAAAAAAATACTAACTCAGTAAACGAATACCAAACACATCGAAATGATTAAATTTACTAGCAATAGAAACTAAGTTAGTGACACAACTTTTAATTCTTATTACAAGAAGAAAGAAATATAAACTTTAAAAAACTTACGTCGTGATATGGCTGCGACTTATACAAATCATTTAATTTATTTGGAGACTTCATTTCTTCATCCATATTATGTCCAGCTGTGGCATCTAATATGGAAAATGTTTGTGTACCAAGAACATCATCGCCTGCACTGCTCCGTTCTTTGTATTTATCATTAAGAGACGAGCTTTCTTGACTCGTGAATAGATCATCTGATGCGGACATGTGTCTTTGCGCTAATTGCAGTACATCATCTGAAAAGAGTATTTAAAAAATAGTTCTTAAGACAATGCTGGTAGGTAGTATTTATAAAAATCCTGTTTATAGGCATATTGATAGGACACATCATTAATTTTTTTGAAGGCATATATGCTATGGAGGAATTGAGCATTATACACCTTAATAACATATTGATTATAAGCAAATTATCATAACCTTCAGTATTATAAATATAAAAAAACTCGTTACAGTGTTTGTAACAAAATCAAAATTCCTCCAAAAAGGCTAGACCGATTTTTATGAAATTTTTCGGTAGGTCTGAGAATAGGTCGTAAACTATTTTTATACCCCTAAGTGGTAAGAGTGGCTCTCTTCGGAACATTATGGCAAACCAGCGCTTGCCGGGTCGACTAAGTTTTCTAATAATAAAGTAATTTACAAAATACCTTGCGAAGCACTTGGAACTTCACGAGCGACTACAACAGGATCTATATTACTATCTTTGTCTATACCATTATCAGCATTTCCAATTTCATCTTGTTTGACATCTTCATCATCAGAATCTTCAAATGCTTTAAGTATTCTGCCCTTCTTAGGCTTAGTAGTCTCCTCTTCCGATTCAGATGATTCTTCATCACTGGAATCTTCATCATCATCATCAATATTTTCATCATTATTTTCCTCATAAGCATCATCATTAACCACCTCATTGTCATCTCTTCCCTCATCTTCATCACAGTCAGATTCATCGGCCTCTTCATCAAGCATAGGATTATGTTTTCTAGGTTTGTCTTTAAGTTCAATATCATTCTCCTCTAATTCTTCTTCTTCACTCTCAGAGCTACTTAATTCTTTTTCCTCATTTTCAATGTTCTCAGCTTTTTCAAAGCTGTTTTCAGCATCATCCAGAATTGACTCCATCTCTTTGTGTTGTTGCTTTTCTTCTTCAAGACGTTTAGCCCACTCGAGGGATCGCTGCTCTGCTATTTGTTCTTCTAAATCCTGTTTCAATTTCAAATGTAGAGCACCTGGCTTGAGTCTAAAAATTATTAAAAAATAAATTAGTAAAATAAATATGATATCTTAATAACTTTTAATACGATTTTGTATTACTTAATTTTACTCACTTTTTCTCCTTATCTCTTTCAAGTTCTTCAGGAGTTTTTAGTTTTGAAAAGTATGTGAATCTTTCCTTTAGTAGTTCAACACCAGATAACTTTTTAGACATAATTTCACCACCATCTAAATCAATAATCATGCCAGGAGCACCCATGAGTTTAGGTTTAGCATTTAAGCCTGTAGAATTTGTGGTAACATTTCCCTCGTCTGAAAAACAATTAATTTAATGTTACTTATCAATCTGGCCATATTTTGATGTGCTCGAACAACTTACAAAAACATCGACAGGAAAAGAAAAAGTTACAGTGCAATAGGGTAAATGAGTTTTCAATTTACCTTTCATTATTTCGGCATTTTCAATTATTTTATCAATATCTTCCATATTTATTTCATCATCAGAAAACAAATCCTCTTGATTGTCTGCTTCCCCAGTATCCATTTTTTCAGAATTTTCATCAATAGTATCAACAGGATTTTCAATTCCAATTTCTTCTGTATTACTTTCAGTAAAGTGTAATGATATCAATTGGCTTTCTGGCTCTGAATTTACTTTGGAAATATTTTCTAAATTACTTTCTGTCTGTTCAATATTTTCAGGTGGGTTTTGTTCATTTTCGTTCAATGTAGTGTCAACAGTTGGTTCTTTTTGTGCATCTTCTTCTAGAGAGTCATTATACACTAATTTAAAATCAGTATATGAATCATTCTTTTCCTGTTCTTCAGTTTGGTTTATAGAGTCAGTGCTAGAAGCTTCAGCTTTATTTTCATCGTTTTTAGTGACCTCAGTCTCTGATATACCTGTCTTAAGTTCATTGTTTGGACTTTCATCATTAACTTTATGGATATTATTTGCTTCATTTGCAGGTGTATCAATATCGTCATGTACTATTTCATTTTGTGAACATTTACTGGTATTGTCAGATTGTTCTATGTTACTCCCAATAATAATATTGTTTCTATCAGTTTCTGGCTGAGTTTCTTCATCACATTTTTCATCATTATCAGCAGTTTCTTCGTCAGATTCACTTTTACATAGTTCCATCATTTCTTTCTGTCTTTGTTCTAATAGTTGACTGAAAAAGAAAACAGTTTAAAGTTTATTGAACCAAGTAATCAAGATAATGTAATATGTAAAATAAAAATCAACTTCCAATGTATTTATTTATCATCATGTATCATTTATTACATTTTAGGGGCCATAATACTATGAAGAATTATAGCTGCAAGAACTGTTTAGAAAAACTTCGTAGTATATACACCAGGTACTTCTGCTATGAACCTGAATTATAACAAAGTTATACAAAAAAACTCGAATCAAGTCGAATATATTTATTTACGAATACTGGTATACAGATAGGCCTAAAATTTACTTTTATGTATGAAGAAGCTATAACATTCTACCAATGGAATTGGTGGAAAAATAGTTTTTAAAGTATGAATTTAATGTGAAGGAATACTTACGCATATTGTTTTAATTGATCTTCATTCATTTTAATAGGGAATGCCTTTCCGTCTGATGTGAGAGCAGGCTTTCTTCTAGCCATGATGTCTTTAAGAGATAATGCTTTGGGTCTATGATATGGCAATGACACTGACTTTTCCCTTAACATGCGATTGGATTCACTTTTGATCAACTGCATATTCTCCATGGCCTGTTTCGCAGACATCTAAAAACAAAATAATAACAGCATTAATAACAATTAGCATGTTTTAGGGTGCAGTATAAATGTAGATAATTTTTATTGCAGACTCAGTACACTATCCAAGGATACCGTAATTGCTGTCCAGTGGCGGCAATTGGAGACAGTTTGGGGTTAACCTGTTACAAATATATTACACTGGCCACATACAGGTTACAGAGACTATTGACAAGCTGCTTGTGTTTGGTGTGTCGTCAACTGAAGAGTTTTAGTTTCCAGTTACTTACACTTTTACTTATTGTTAGGCAAGTGGTAAATGCGAAGTAGAAACAACTCATTATAATAAGTATAATAATTATCTTGGGACAACGCACACATGGCCATCCAATCCAATACTAGGCAGAACCTGTATTATGGCAACCAGACAACCAATTAAGATACTTATATAATATGTTTATAAATATATAAGTAAGTGTATTGACTATATGAAATAAAATACATATTCCATACAGCACTTAATTCTTGAAATTATTTAAGCTAGGTTTAGTATTTTTTTTATTTATGGGGCAATAAGGAGTTAAATAATAATATCTTGGGACAACACACACACGGTCATCTTTTCCCAAACTAGGCAGAACTTGTAATTACATTTGCATAGAAAAAATAGTTGTGCTCATCACACAAAGATTTGTCCTGGGTGGGAATTGAACCCATGACCTCCAGCTCAGCAGTTAGGGTCCAACAGGCCCGTCTAAAATAAATATTTTTTATCATCATTTGCCTCACATTGCAACAATAACCATGCCATGACAGCATACAAACTTACTCTTTGTGGTTTTGGTTCTATCAGTTTAGTAGACTTTTGTTGTTTTTTCAGTTTCTGTTTAGGTTTTTGCTTTTTGTTCATACTATCTTCCTCATCAGAAGTATCAGGATCACATATTGAAGACATACTGGCCATACTCTTTTTTATTTTCTGAAAAGTTTGTATGATGTATATACTGGCACATGTTTTTTGTTTGACTTAAGCACTGTTTATGTAAATCTGCAGATATTATTATAGAATAATCCTATACTATTTAAAGTTGGGTCATCAAACAAAACAACAATTTTATCTTTTTTAAAAAATTTTTAGAAACTTGTAAAAATAGCATGCATTTAATCCATCTGGCCCATTTGCCTGAACTCAGAAGTTTATAACTATTTAGAAGTTCGAAATATTAAACATACAACTGGATTCAACCATTATACTCCAATGTTTATTTTGTATGAAACTGCAGTAGAGAGACACAAATTCACTATTTTCTTTGTTTACTTAAGTAATTTTATAAATTAGCATAACTTTTAGGCCTACCTGTTTGATTTTGGCTATGGACGACATCTCACTATCAGACTCATCTGTAACCCCACTAGGACTATTGTCTGATGACTGTTTATCATCATCATTTAGTGTAGTTTGCTTTTCTCTTGAATTCAGGAGACCTTGAAACTTATCTTTTAATTTATTTCTTTTATTTTTCATCCTCATTTGTTGCTCTTCATTTTTTATACCTAGACCCCCATCGTTATCAGAATCAGAACTACTTTCACTAAAGCGAATTCTTGATTTCAGCAGACGACTTTTTGATGGAATTGTGTTACAATCTTCCGCACTACTGCTAGAGTCAGATACATTATTATCCTGAGCCTTAATAACATTACTTTGTATATTTTCTTTTTCAGTGTCACTGTCGGAAAAATGTTGAATTCGTTTTTTGGTTACTTGTGCTGGAGTATTATTGTCGTCGCTAAAATCATCACTAGGGAAGTTGTTACAGTCCCGAACAGAAGACATGCTGGTTGAAAGAGAGTCCTCTAACATTTTTTAAACACAATATTCACCCTTGATCATGTATTTGTTTTGAAGGATACAACACTTGCTTGCTATAACAGCACCTGTATTTTAAATCATAGATGAACAATTCACAATCATGATTTCGATGTGTTTTCTACACTATAAACAGAGACATTAAATTATGGAATTATTTATCTAAATAATTAGGTCTCACACTGCGGCCACAACACAACAAGAACAAGTGAAATTCTTCGCGCCAAAACTGACGATGATATGATTCACATAGGATTGACGTTTTGGCTGACGTAGTGACATAGTTAGTTTATGGACTGGGTATGCTTACAGTTCTGACATGAAAATACCTAAATAGCACGGACTCTTAACATGGCCACCATGGTTGCAGTTGTAATTGTAATGCCAACGCCAACACTAATAGTCTAGGCGTTGTAATGAGTCAGAGCTGAATAAAAACAAATATTACAACAACAGTTACTGAACTTTAATAATGATAGTTTTAGTTTAATAGAAATTGGACCAGGATTTTCAAAGTAAAATTTTGCGTTCATGACATCACAAGACGCGTGACTAGTCCGACTGCGGGTGATGCATTTTCGTTCTATAAAAAATTTATTTGTGAAGTTCTTGTGTTACTTAAATTCAGAATAACAAAAAACATTAAAATTTGGTAACAGTCGAATGTAACGTCATCACGGCAATATAAAATAACATCTGGATGACCGCGGGATGAGGCGAGGCTGAAAGCTGAAAGTTGCTCTTCGACAAAAAGTATTTTTTGTTAAATTTGTAATTTCTATAGTTATTATATAACGAGGTAAACGCGCCTTCAACAACTATTAACGTGTTGCATTCAAAGACATTGTAATGTGTTGCATGTTATGTATATTGCTCAACAAAAAGTATAAGTAGGTAATTGTAACATGATTGTAACTGCAGTGAGTATGTACTATGTATGTATCGCTGACGGTTGATGATCGCAACGAAGCTGCGCCGCGGCGCCGCGCCGGTTTGAACAGCGAGGAATCGATCGACACAAAACCAAAAAGTTTTTATTTCTTATAATCTCAAGAAGGCGCTCAAGAAACGTTATAATTATACTAATCTAATGATGCTAGGAGTACTTTTAACTTTCAATTTTCAAACAAAGCCTAGCGTCAAATAATATATAAATATTCAGTAAAAGAGCTGTGGCGTGAATCGCCCGCTCTAGCACGGTACGTACGTTACGTATGCCCCGCACCTGCGTTTGCAGTCTGGCCGAAAACTTACGAAAACCACAAGATAGTACAGTGAAAACAATAATTTATTTCCAATACCCGTACTACATTTTAAAATACCTAATTACACAATTCGATAAATGTAGGTATCAGTAGCTTTCTACAGAGAAATATACTTCCTATAACCTTTATTTTAAATTCTCAAAATCTACTACTTTTACAAGTCTCCTCCAATTTGTGTATATTCAGGAGGCATCTCTTTTGGTTTTGGTAACTCACAAATTACAGCTTCAGCTGTAGTAAGCAGTGATGCTACTCCGCTTGCGTCAGTTAGAGCCCTACGAACGACTTTAGTAGGGTCTATGATGCCTCTTTCCATCATGTTTACGAATTCATTGTTCAATGCGTCATATCCAAATTCAGAAGCCATATCTTCTACTTTTGAAACAACAACAGAACCATCGTATCCAGCATTGGAAGCAATTGTAATACAAGGTGTACGAAGAGCTTTCTCAACAATAGAAACACCTATCGCTTGGTCAGAATTAGCTGTCTTCAGATCTTTTAGTGCCGGTATACATCGAAGAAGTGCAGTTCCTCCTCCCGGTACAATTCCTTCTTCAATTGCAGCTCGAGTAGCGTTAAGTGCATCATTAACTCTATCTTTTTTCTCGTTCACCTCTACCTCACTACAGCCTCCGATAAGTAATACCGCAACACCTGCTTGCAGTCTGCCCAAGCGATCAATTAGTCTGTCACGATCAAAATTGCTAGTAGCTTCTTCTAAATCTTCTTTAATTTGTTCGATGCGTTGGTGAACCTCTACGGGATCGCCTTCTCCTTTAAGTAACAGAGTTGAATCTTTTGTAATTACTACCTCGCCGACGCGCCCAAAACTTTCTGGTTGGCAATCTTCTAGCCTTATTAAATTAGTGTCATCTTCAAATACCACTCCTCCAGTAGCTGCAGCCATATCAAGCAGTGTACTTTTCCTATGCTCGCCAAACCCAGGAGCTTTAACTGCAACTACTGGTAGTCCAACTTTCAATTTATTTACTACTAACACTGATAGCGGTTCACCATCAAAGTCTTCGGCGATTATTACTAGAGGTTTCTTTTGTGTGTTCGCTATCTCCAATGCCGGTACCACTTGAGTGGCATAAAATATCTTTTTTTCAGAATATAGGATTAAAGCATCATTGTACTCTACTTTTGGACCCTTTGTCGAATTAATAAAATATGGAGAAACAAAACCACGATCGAATTTCATACCCTCTATGATTTCTAGCTCATCATTTAATGTTTTACCATCCTTAACAGTTATAACGCCTGTTTTTCCAACTCTATTCATTGCAGCAGCGATTAATTTTCCTATAGACTTATCTCCATTGGCAGATATTGTAGCTACTTGCTCAATTTCTTCAGACGTGTTGACAGGTTTGGACATATACTTAAGTGTTGTTTTAACTGTTTCGACTGCCATCATGACACCTTTCCTTATTTCAATCGGATTTGCTCCTTTAGAAATATTCTCAAAGCCTTCCTTCGCAATCGCTCTGGCTAAAACGGTTGCCGTAGTTGTTCCATCGCCAGCTTCTTCATTCGTTTTGTTTGCGACATTTTGTACCAGCTTAGCACCAATGTTCTGGAATTTGTCTTTGAGCTCTATTCCTTTAGCTACTGTTACACCGTCTTTAGTTATTTTAGGTGGTCCCATTCCTTGCTCTAGAATAACGTTTCGTCCTTTAGGACCCATCGTGACTGCGACAGCGTCGGCTAGGATATCAACTCCTTGTAACATTAAAGACCTTACATCGGGCCCGAATCTCACTTCTTTGGCATAAAAACGATATGAATGTAAAGTTGTCTTCATGTACTTAAAGTTATTTCGCAAAATTTGCGGTAAACGATGCATTTTACAATTATTGCCTATTTATTATACGTATCTCGAAGTGACATGAACAATATAGAAGTAAAATATGAGCGATTGATATTGCGCGAAATTTTTAAATTCGGAATAATATTGAAATATGAATACAATTTTTTTTCTAATTAAATTCTTGTTGTGTCCGGTCATTAATAGCCTCTTTTGTATGTGGAATGTTCTGAAAAGTTTTTATTTACACTGCAACCAATATAACTGACTCGGTCAAGGCGTCGCTGGTGTTGAATTTAATGTTTTAACTCAGTAAATACTATATTCGTGGTTTTTAGGGTAAACATAATGCCCTCATCCAAGTGTACAAGGAGTTAATTAAATCGTAATTTCTGATTATTTTATATTTAAGCTATACAAAATGAAAATAATATTAGTTCTAGATTTGGCCACCGGGCCAGATAGCTGGTGTAAAACCCGCTTCTTCTCCGTGTCACCAGAATTTTTTTTTTATCTATAAGCTTAAATTCTTCCTATTTAGCTTACCATTTTCTAGCAACGTTTATACACACAAGCTTATATCTAGCACGTGCTCATTACAAGCATGCTTTCGTACAATAAGGATATCGTTTTCTAGCAACGTTTGTAAACAAATGCTTTTATTTAGCACGTGCTCATTGCTTTCGTGCAATAAGCATGCTCATTTCAAGCATGTGTATCTGTACCAACTACCCAGCCCACGTGCAGGCTACAGAGTACCTTTTTATTTTTTTGCCCGGTGGAAATCCTCATGGACTACCTCCGCCCTGGGGAAGATGGAGGGGCATGCGTGCCGGACTCCTACCGGCTAAAACCACCGGAGTGCTTCTCCATTCCCTTTTGCCGGGATCACACGGGAACGCATTTCGCAATACTACCGCGATTAGGCTACAGAGTACCTAAGCTAATGGGCCTACCACACGCACGAGCTTCACCACAGTTTTGCCTGCGCAGGCCGGTTTGTACACGGAACACGGTGCGTGTATATAATGGGCCTACCACACGCACGAGCTTCACCACAGTTTTGCCTGCGCAGGCCGGTTTGTACACGGAACACGGTGCGTGTAGTTGGTAAAACTGTATCACGCGCCAACCCCACAGCGCGGCCTGCGCACTTTTCGACTTGCTTGAAATTTTGCCTGCACAAGCCCGGCCTGCGCGTACTTGTCTGTGCGTGTGGTTGGGCGTTCAGTGTTCAAGCCACAGTCGAGTGTATTATTCACGCATGACCGTATTTTGTCGTTGAATGAGAGGCGTAACCAAACGTAACAATTCACCATAAGCATTTTCATCCATCCGTATATAATTACGAAAATCGTTTGGACCATCTCTTAAATCCTTAATTAGATTATTGTGTATGAATTTTTCTATTCAACACAATTCAACAGCCATTTTTTTTGTCCACTTTGATCGCTTTAATTTTGACTTTTGCGTTGTCTTTTTTTTTAATAGCAAACACTTGAAAAATAGTAGCATAAGAAATGTTTCTTCATTAGGAAACATTGTTTCCACGCCAATGATTTCGATAAGAATGAGGCTTGCGCGTACTTAACTGTGCCGTGTAGTAACGCACAAAGTGTACAGTTTTTTCGTGCGAGATGCTTGCGCAGGCCAAACTGTGGTGAAGCTTGTGCGTGTGATAAGCGCATAACGCATGACGTGTCAGACAGATACATGC
Source organism: Plusia festucae (assembly GCA_950381575.1). Taxonomy (NCBI): domain Eukaryota; kingdom Metazoa; phylum Arthropoda; class Insecta; order Lepidoptera; family Noctuidae; genus Plusia; species Plusia festucae. The sequence goes on from OX494450.1 coordinate 6,112,123, forward strand.
GTAGAATTACTACAATCTCTAAGTGGTCTGTGGACAGATACAGTCTGTCTCTGTCAGTGTGTCTGTGGTCTGTCTGTTATTCAAAAATGTTTAAAATTTAACCGTTCAGGGAAAATATGTTAATTTCTGGTATACAATTTTAAATCTAAAATATGAATTCATCAAATAGCCATATATTGGTAAATTTGGATATTGGTGATCAATTGACCTCTATATCGTGTGGTCATATTATGGTGGAATTAATCAAGTTTATAGCATATCAAAGACTGCAAATTCCTTACTCTTATCAGTGGCTAAAACAAGTTGTTAACAGGAAAAAAATGAGTGAAGATGAACCAGTGATAGAGAGCTTTCAGTCAGAAAGACACTTTCGTGCCGCTTCAACTGCCTTGGAGAATTTAGACTTCATATTAAAGGTATGATATTATTATTACTTTTATCACGGAGCTGTGCATGCCACATTTCGCAACAGCGCTTAGGGTACTATATTCTAATGAACTGAGTTTATACAGATACACTGTTAGACAAAGGCTTCCCCCAAATTTCACGAGTTATCCTTTATCATCATAATAACTTCATTACTTATTTTGCAGGGAATTAAGGTTAACTATTCACAATTGTTTGCTTAAATAAATTATCTTGTTCAACCTGCATGTAGAAGTCATCTGATAAGGTATTATCATGCTTAACAAATAACTAACATTTTCATATTGTTTGCAGAGTGTTCAAAAAGAGATCAGTGGTCCTTCTATCCCTGAAGAAGTATGTATAGCTCTTGGTGCTACTCCGGTTACTTGCAAAGAGGTTTACAGAGTGCTTCTACCTGATGTGTGCCATAAACCACAATGTCATTCCACTCTTATAGCTAGTGACCAGAAAATCCAGAGAAATGTGTTTAGGTAATATTTATTTATAAATTTTTTGGAACTTTACAGTTTGTTATTGTTATTTTGAGCATTTGGATTCTGTTTATACACCTTTTATTTATATTTTAACTGCCTCATCAATGTTAATTTGGTCTAGGAAATAATTTATAATTAAATATCTGATTTCTTTTTTCAGAACTTTAGTGACATCAGAAAAATTAAGCCAAGTATTTTTCAACCAACTGTCACCAACAAATCTATATGTTTTCCTAAAGAAAAAGCTGTTGAACAATGAAGACAATATACTTGACAATGATAGCTTTGTTTTTTCAAGTGGTTGTAGGATACCAAGGAGTTGCAAAATCATAGTAATAGATTTACGAACGAAAAAATTAGACAACATTGCTTGTTGTAATGATTTTACTATTTTTGGAGAAGTTGTTAATCAAAATCTGCAAAACTTGTCCTTAGAAGAATCAAGTGAAACCTTAGACAAGTACTATGAGATTGAGTCCACTGACAGCATCAGATGGTACCAATCATCATACATCATGAAAGGATTTAAAGACTGCATTGTTAATGGAAGTTCCATTACAAATTTATGGCTCAATTCTTGACTGCATGCATCTCATAGCTCAATTTACATGAATATTTTGTTATAGATTGCAACATTGCATTGTTAAATGACTGACTTAATAAGATTTTATGAGTATTTTTAATAAGTTGTTTTTTTTTACAATATGATCTGTAGATATTAAGAATAAAAGAATAAATTAGTTAAATATATTTTGTAATTCATAGTACTGCATGTTAATCTTTTTTATTGTCCTCAAGACATAGCTTCAATTTTTCAATTGTGCCATACAATGACTTCATCATTGATTAAAAGAATTAATTATATCAATTTTCTTAATGTTATCTCATATAATTTGACAATAAATATGTTGTAAAGCATCTTATTTTTAGTTATTTCCTTGTACGACTAGCATAATGCAACCTGACTAGGTTTATTTAGTACTCATTGCAATATTGAATTTGTATTTACAGCAAACTATATTGTTTAGGCAGGGCACAGCAACGGTTGTAAATAAAACTTGCATGTGAACTTACCTTAACTACCAAAATGCAAGAGTGTGAGTGGAATCTCGATTTTACTCACACGACTTGCCTCACATATTTGTCTGTGTGCCCTGCATAACACTCAGTTTGCAGTGGTACAATTTTATATTAGCATACAATCAAAATTAGATTTTAATCTTAGAAATACATAGCATTTATAACTTGAAAATACTATAACTTAATGTAATGCACTTCTGATTTACCACCATCACTGAATATAGTCCGCTGTTTATAGGCAACACATACTTTATTCAAACTTTGATCCTCACTCCTTGTTGTGCAGTTCTGCCAACTATCACAGTTGCTTAAAGCATTATTAAATTCTACAATTAAGTTATTTCTCCCACCATTTGGTCCTAACACAAAGTCACATTTTATTGATTTCTTTATCATGTCATTTAGGCAACATTCAAGTAATTCATAGTATTCTAGCCAGTAGTTCTCTGGCAATTGCCTCAACTTGATGCCAAGTGCTTCTGTGAGTATTCCAGTAACGAAAATGTCATCTATCCAGAAATATGGATGGTAAATAGCTTCATCAGATATCATTGCTGCTACTTGAGGAGTTGTGATGTAGTACCACCCAGATAAATAGGGGGGGTATTCAGATCGTGAGTACTCTTCCCAAGTTACATACCACTTGTTTTCTGTATTCCTTTTTGGCTGCGTATTATTCAACATGTAACCAATAAAAAAGTTACTTGTGTGGTCCAATGTTTTCAATAACTGATATGTTTTTTTTAAGTTAAATACTGTGTCATCATCAACTTTTAGTATAAATTTGCTTTTAGCACAGGATATTGATGCCCATTGCAAACCCATAAGGTGTTTATAAGTTAGATTTCTGTAGTTTTCTGTAAATGTTCCTTGTATAATATCACCAAACTCATTGCTTTCATCTTTAATAGCTGATTGTGTAATGTACCTGGAAATTAAACGTATAAGATAAAATTAAATGGGAAATAAATAGTGCATCATGCATTAGCACTTGTACATATCAAGATTTACAAGAGACCAATGATAGAGCCGTTTGTGAGTGTGTGTGTATGTTTGTCACCTCTTCACACTCAAATGGCTGGACCAATTTTGATAAAATTTTGTATGTAGGTAGCTGACATCCTGGATAAACATATAGGCAAATAAATAAGAACTTACTTTTCCGTTTTAGGTACTTGGGCTAGCAGGAATACTCTAGTAGCATTCATTTTTTTCAACATCTCAGAAGGCATGGCTCTTCTGTGAGCACTTCTTAACTCAACATGACCCACATATGATGTCACTATAATAACTAGAAATGGATTACCTGAAACAACATAAGTTCATTAAAAAATGAATAGTCACATTCCAGCCCTGTTATGAAGAAATATTTTGATGTAACTAACAGAAGTTGTCGTGAAATTTTAGATGCATGTCCACTAGCCTCTGTCTTTCGAATAATGTTTAAAAAAAAATTAGAAAAGTTCTCTACTTTGACATAAAATATAATTACTTTTACATGTTAAGTTGGATGGTTTAATCTGAACATCCTTAATTATGTAATTTTTCCTCTTCAGAAAAACAAGTGTATTATTAAATTCGTCATTAGATTTCCAATAAATCCAGCTGGTTAGTGCTATGCCAAGCAGTAGGGCCAAGTAAACAAACTTTTTTCGCATTTTTAAATTTAAGACTGTGTATCTATAATTTTCGTCTCATATGTTTTACTGTTTGATTATAATTTTAGTTTTATTATTATAATAAAGTAGAAAGTCGATTAGCCAGTAGGAATATTTTAAATCAATAAAATAAAGTCAAAATTTTAAAAAGTTTCGAAGATGAAGTTTCGAAAATGACAGTGACACTGACAGACTGTCGACTGACAGTGATTCATTTGTTTTGATTAATTTCAGAATGTTGTCTACAGATAAACAATCTTGCGTTGTCAAGGTAACATTTTTTCTTATTATGTACATAATTAATTTTATTTTTTTTATCAGAATTTTCAGAGATGTGACTGTGGCTGTGCACAGCCTAAAGCCGTGAGCTATTCACTAATCTTGTAATAGACTCCAAAACTGTTCCGTTCCAAATGAGGTTGCTTCGAAGAAAATTGTTTTCTTGTGCAATTATTATTCACTAGCTTTTGCTCACGGCTTCGTCCAAGCAAAAGCTGGTTATCGCGGCCTATAGCTTTTCTCAATTAGTGGGCTATCCAAGAGTGAAAGATTTTTTCAAATAAATTGGAACAGTAGTTTCTGTGATAAGCGCGTTCAAACTAACAAATAAACTCTTTATGTAGCTTTATAGTATTAGGTGGTATTAGTATAAATAAATCCATAGTTCATCATTCATCTAGGTTTAGTTCATAATTAATATAATTAATTATGTATGAATGTAGGTACCATGTTTATAAACGATGTAGTGCATATTAATGCATATTATTGTATTCATATGCATGCACCGTAAAATGTATGGCTGAAAATTAAACGTATCTTATTTTCGGTCTACTCGGGTAAGTTATTTCAATTGTTTTGTGTAATTTTCTTAGTCGGCATCAACTTGATAGGTATTTGATTATTTCAAGATTTCTAAATATTACTTATTTTCTCCGATAAACAGAACCGAGGTAATGTTATTGCTTACATAAGGTTTTTGGTTTTAATATGTAAATTAGACAAAGGTGACTTCTTTTTGTATACCTACCTATATTTTATAACTAAAATCATCCAATTTCACTATGGTATAATAAATTGGCTAATTTGTTTATGTACGCTATTAATTTTGAATCGCTTGAGAGTATTGAAATTTACCTACGTATGGTTTTATTTCAATTCGATACAATTGCGGGTTCCCGAGATGAAGGGGACCTGACAGACAGACGTACGGACAACAAAGTCATCTTATAAGGGGTCCGATAGCAACATTTTACAGCGTTTTAATGCTGATCAAAACGCTCAAAATTCAAATGTATGGGATGGGAGTGACAAGTCTAAGTCACGTGACTTATCAAAATGAAGAAATGCCATACACCTACATTTCTGTATTTAATAGCGCTTGTAGAAAGAAATTTTAATGTCACTTAGCTAGGAGGGCAGGTTCTACCTAGTTACCCACTTAGGTACATAAACATGTACTTACCTACATAAACAGCAGAATGTTGGAAATCTGCTCGACGTCTACAATAATTGAATAGACTTTTTTTATCGTATCATTTTTAGTGGAATAAAGACTAAGTAAGCATTAATGATAATTGATCTCTATTTTAATTTCTCTGTCCCTCTGTTAAATTAATCTTTAGAAATTCTTACTACCTAGGTATTTCCACGTGAATTTCTTAAAAGGCATTTTTCTAAATAAAACGTCATGATGAACAGATCGTGCCGTTTAGATTTCTGATACTACAGCTGATTATAATACTCAGCGGGTTATTGTGAGACAGCGAACAAACTACCTACTGTCATTTTTATCATTAATTATGAGTTGTTATCAAGAGCCCGCCTACAAGCGCAGGAGCGCAGGAAGCTCAGTCGACTGATCGTTGATCAGACAGCGTCGCGTGCGCAACATACCGTGCGACAACCGATCGTAACATATACCGCAAGACAACAATTATAAATAAATAAATAAATTTAAATTAACTTAAAATGAGTTTATTAATGAATGCAGCGGATATAGCAGCCGAAGCGCTGACGGCCAAAATTATAACAATGGTGTGCCTTTTCGCGATATCTATGTTGGTGGGATGTATGCCGATGGTGATATCCTTAAAATACGACTGGTTCAAGCCTAGCGACTCCAACCTTCGCTCCTCTAACCAGCTGGTGATGGGGTTACTGGCTTTCGGAGGAGGAGTACTCTTCGCCACCACATTTATGCACTTACTGCCCGAAGTTGACGAAAACATTGAACTACTGCAAGGTTAGTTTACATAATGGATTATTAATATTTATTGCAGCTATGAAATTGTAAAATGGCTATTGCAAGGTTTAATTTCCTATGCTTACCTACTTATATAAGCGTTCTTAAATTTATTTGTGTAGGTGCATTTAAAAATAAGAGTTCATTCTTAAAATATGAATGCATGTGTTTCTTCGGCTATTTGTATTGAGTCAGCTGGATTATTGAAACAAAAAGAGTTCATTTTATATCATATCTATCCTCCTCATTATTTTATAAATTAATAGTTTTTTCTACTTCCGTTATACTGTAGTCTGTCCTCCGAAATAAAACGTGGACCCATGACCTCTCGAGATATTAATGACATTCTAAAATAAATATTATCTCAATAAAGATTTGTCGCGTAACATTCGTTTGTAAAACAATCTCTATGTTGACATTTTCGTGGGAACAAAACGTGTATACTTAGTAGTATAATAATACAAGCCTGCTAATGGAAATGCGGAATAACAACCCCTTTGGTAGCTGTGGTTTCTCAACTGCAATACGTATTCAATTTTGCATAATTATACATACTTTAGCGCCCTATTGAACATATGACACACATCCTATGACAGAACCAGTCCATACAAAATCTCCCGTTACGTTGTCCATTAAAACACTGTCATTAATGAAAAACTCAAGGGGCGCTAAAATAATATTAGAAAACAGATAATAATATTCCTTTGTTTAAGATAATCTAAAATTAAAACAACAGTGTTTTATAAATCATAACACGATACACAAATCTAAAACAATAGAAACTTAAAACATTAATAAAGAGGCGGATAACATTATTTACTGTGTTGGCTCATCCAAAAGTTTAACAGTGGGGCGGAAACCTATCCACGGATACTTTTAATTATCCTTATTTCGAGTGCTTATGCTGTTGTGATTAAACTTGTACGTTTAGTAGCGAAATACATTGCTTTTATGACGCGATAACTTCAACAGCAGTGAGAAAATATTCACGGGATCCATATCTATTATTTATAATTCCAGTGTCACGATGTTTGTCCGGGATGAACTCCGAAACTACTTAACCGATTTAAATCAAATTTGCACACCGTATGCAGTTTGATCCAACTTAACTTGCATCTCAATTATATAAAAAAAATTTAGACCGCGGGCGGAGCTGCCGGAAACATATTTTCTATGGAATATTTAGCTTGTTGTTTTGTTGAAATCGCAATACTTTTAACTTAATTCAGCTTGATAATAAACAGACGAAATAACCTTAAAGGTACGAATATATTGTCATCGTACGATCGCAATAACATGTCGGAGGTGACGGCGACGGCGATGTATTTTTCCTGAATTTTTCACATTAGGTATTGTTCGTGTAGTGTATGTGTGACTTTGAATTTTTTAAATTCTGTTTTTTTTTAATTCTGACATATTATTAATAGTGAATTCTCGAAGAATTTAAGTCGATCGAGTCGAAGTAATAGTGTGCTAACAAGTTGTTAGCGTTGATTTCACACTTTTCTGCTAATGTACCTTGTAAGGTATTTAGTTTCGCCTTATTATTTACAATAACTAGGATGTCACCTATTTTGGTCAGTTATATTTTGACGTATAGCCTGATGAAATCATTGGGCAATTGTATGAATAAATATTTGCAAAATAAGATTACTTTGCTCTAGTGTTATACCGCTACTTATCCCGCGTGGCCGTCGGTTATCGCGGCAAAAGTAGTCTACACCCTTCTTCAAATCTATAAATGGGCTATCTATCACTGAATGCATTATTCAAATCGGACCAGTAGTTCCTTTAACCAAACAAATTAACAAACGGACAAACAGACTTCATCTTCATAATTATTAGTATAGATACCTAGCATAGATATTCTATTTGGTTTTCTGATGTGGATGTTCCTATACTCTATGACATCGAATGTTATCCTAAAAGCTTATGCGTCTAGAATTTGTGGGAACAAGTAGCGAACGTACTCAAAAACTTTCACATTTACTGTACAACACCGCTTTTTTAACAATTCTGTCCATTATAAATATAATATATACCACCACCTACTGTTAGGCACAAGCCTCCATTTCATCCTGATGCGAATCCAGTCCCTCGCTTCTTCCTGCCAATTCCCCAGGAAGGAATCCAGTTCGTCCCAACATCTCTTTCGTGGTCTGCCGCGGGCCCGTTTCTATAGTTGTTGTAGGACGCCTATCTTGAGCTCTTCGCGACTTTTTTCATTTGGAGTCAAGTCAAGAAATGTCCAGCCCAGTTTCTTTTTAAAAAACCACTTTTGAGCCACATCTGTTATTTGTGTTCTGGAACGCAGAATATTATATACCCAGTATGCTGCGCTCCATAGCACGTTGGCTAACCTTTAGGCGGGACTTCTGGATGTCCGTCAGAGATCAAGAGCTCGGAAGTACCATAATATGGTGTTGTCACCAGATTTCTATATGTAGGTTTGCAAGATTTCAATACAATCGGAAGTCAAGAAGTAATTCTAATTGAGCTCGAAACTAGATATAAGTACAGTAGAACTCCAATTATCCGAACTCCGACTATCCGAATCGCCGATTATCCGAATCACAAAAAATTGTCCAAAAAAAGTCTAAGTGCGCTATTATTCTTCCCCCCGCGAAGCCAGTGTTTGCGCGTCAAGTCTTGACTTGACTTGTCTTAACTTGCCGTTGTGCCTACACTGACTTCCCCCCGCGCGACGATGAAATTGTTGTAAGTGTGAGAGAAGATGTTGAAGTGGAAGTGGAAGAAGAACTTTCTGCTGATGTTGAAGTAGACGCTGGACCATCAGCTAGTGAAGCATTTGCCGGCCTCGAGACTGCTTTGAAGTGGATGGAGCGTCAGCCCGAGTGTGACCACTTGCAACTGCTCACCGTCAAGCGAATGCGTGACCTGGCTGCCCGAAAACGGTTGAAGACCGCAAAACAGCTTACATTGACGGAGATGTTTAAAAAACAATGATTTTTATTTCTAAACTTGTACATAAGTACATTTTATTTATATTTAAAACATGTGAAAATTTCATGTTTCTTTCATTTATTTCAATAAAAAAATCGTGCAATATCAAAACGTAGCTTTTATTCTCTCCAATGGCAATTTTTTTTTTTTAAATCCGATTATCCGAATATTTGATTATCCGAATGGGTCCCGGTCCCCATTAATTCGGATAATTGGAGTTCTACTGTACTAACAAACAGTTTCGCAGAGCAAGTTAAAGATTAACTCGTCAAGAATGAAAAATCCTACTAATATTATAAATGTGAAAGTGTGGATGTTTGGATGTTTAGATGTTTGGATGTTTGGAAGTTTGTTACTCAATCACGCAACAACGGCTGAACGGATTTGGATGAAATTTGGCATGCATGTAGCCTTTGACATGGAAAAGAACATAGGCTACCTTTTATCCCGATTCCTTAAGTAGGTAGTTCGAGGGAAAAAAAAATCCGAGCTAAGCCGCGGGCGGACAATTTTAAATTTGGTATTTTTCTCTATTACAGCGCAAGCTAGGTATAACACGAGTGAAAATTTTATTAGATTTTTCATTACTTTCACATTTTTCATTTCTTTTTCGACCCAATTCTTAAGTCCACGCAGACGAAATCGCGGGCAGAAGCTAGTTATCAATATAGGTAGGTACTTATAGTAATTAAAGGTACCAGACACCTAGACACCTAAATCTTATATCTTTAAACGAGCAATTCTTGTATATATATATATATATAATCTGAATCTCGGAAACGGCTCCAACGATTTTCATAAAATTTTGTATGCAGGGAGTTTTGGGGGCGTTAAATCGATCTAGCTAGATTTCATTTTCAGAAAATGTCGTGATATCCCTGTTTTCAGTAATCTTAAATCTTTAAACGAGCAATTCTTGTATATACGGCCATCAATACTGTTACAATTCAAAATAAACAAAAATATTACATTTGAATTTGGAATCTGTCATTTTTATGATTGTTGTTCATTGTGTTTTCTCATTTTGGCGCCAATACATTGTACAATATTTTGCGATATTAAAATGGAGTGGGGTGATAAAGAGAACCGAATCGCTGTGATTGCATTATACAAAGTAGGTATGGAGCCAAATGCAATTTTTAAAATCTCCATACGCTTGGTATTAGTAAAATGTTTGTCGGGCTATAAATAGGTACAATGAAACCTCCTCTGTTAGTGACAGAAAAAAATCAGACCGTCCACGTAGTATTCGTACGAAAAAGGTGGTCAAAGAATTCGAAGGTGGGAAAGAATTCGATTAAATCCTGTCCGAAAGCAAAATATTTTATCTTGGGAGATGACGCTGATAGCACCTAGAACCATGTCGCGTATTTTAAAAGATGACTTAGGACTTGCAGCCTATAAAAAAAAAATTGGGTGGTAGAATCGAAACAACTACTAATGCGGTACGCAAAAAGAGGTCACAGAAAATTTTAGTTTACGGAAGAGATTTTTTTTACAATTGAGCAACATTTTAACAAACAAAATTACCGTATTTATGCTCACAGCTCTAAAAAAGCTTCCACATTAGTCGACAAAGTGCAACGTGGGCATTATCCGACTTCAGTGATGGTTTGATGAGTTAGCTATGAAGGAGTGACTGAGCCATACTTTTTCTTTTGTCCGTAAAATCGAAAAATATTATTCATACTTTCTCATTTCATCAGTATGTAATTCGTATATAAATATAATTTCTAAAAACACACTACCAAAAAAAAACGAGCAAAGCTCGGTGATCCAGGTACTTAGTAATAAACTGATTCATAATTTAGGTTGAATAAAAAAACAAGTGCATAAATAAAAGTTTTGTAATTACGCAACTCTATTAGATAACGCAGTCGCTCGCATAATTGGCTTTTAATTACGTGTATAACTTTCTAAAGTTACGGTGGAATAAAGAACATGGATCTTATAGTCAAAGGTCGAGTTCGGCTGCAGAGATACATTGTTAGAATATGAGTCATAGTTCTACGAGTTTCAGATTATTTATGGTAACGACATAACTTGCTTTCGTTTTAGTTATTATTCTGAGGACATAACTGAGGATGATAAGCTGGTTTCTGACCGGCCTTTTTGGTGTAATAATAAAAAATACTCCGAAAAGATGCTTTATGCTTGAGTAGCTTCACCCTACGCTACGGATGTACCCGCGTAGTTCCCGTTCCCATAGACTTAATTGGGATTAAAGTGATCCTTTAAGTTAATCTAGTTAATAAACTATCGGTGTTACGAATTTAATCGAAATTCGTATGGTCGTAAACATAAAGGAATAGTTTTTCACATGGTATTTATTAAAAGTAGAATTCCGGAAAATTTTAATTCCATTACTGTTAATCAGTAAATGTTTTGATCAACGATAAAAACGTACAGGTCTACGTACGTCTAGAAATATTTTGATATGATGGACAAAATGTCATTTGCTCTTCTATAAGACGATAAGAAAATTTTATTGCATTGCAGTATTTTGTGAAGAATAATTATAATTAGCGCTAGCCAAAAATCAACAGAGGTCTATGGAAGAAATAATTAAGTAACATTTTTGCTTACACTTACATACTTATATTAATTTAATACGGCTTATAAACGTCTCAGAGTTGAGCACAGGACTCTCCTTCTATGCACTGCTGCAGAAACTTTTTAAATTGTAGAGAAGAAAGAACTTATAGGCAAGGGTATTGGTCAATCATATGATACACTAGCTGTGACAGCGACTCCGTTCTCGTGGAGTTTCGGGAATAGAAAAATTTGAATTATTATACTTTTTTATTGTTAACCGATTTTGGTGAAACAACTACTAAATAATATGAGAAGCTTGCCACATTATGTCAGTGAAAAGTGCATTCAAATAGCTGAATTCATTTCTGAGATTAGCGCGCACAAACGCACAGACAAACAAACTGAAGCCCTGGTATTTTACGATTTTATTATATGTATAGATAAAGTCCTTGACAGTTAGCGCATTCTCTATGTTATTTATGACCCTCCATGTGAGAGTGATGGGCATTGGATAGCCGTGACAGCTATGAGCGACATCAAAGGTCACGGTGCTCATATAACATACCTTACGTCACATACGTTTGTTAGTGCGTATAAGGTCAATTGCGACTGCACCGTGAGAAAATCGACACTACCAGGCCCTCATTTCCTCCACCTTTTTGTGGAAAGTACAAAAACAGAGATTTGGTCAGTTTTTGGATCGTGGGAGTTTAGGATTTTATAATATAAAAATAAAATTAGGTAGGCTATTTATTCATTTACGCATTGTGCGGTTTTAATGTATTTCTGTTGCTCACAGATATACGATATTTTTTCGCAACGATTTTTGTTTGTTTTTAAAAAGCAACGTGGGTCACAAATTACTCGTATTCTTTTGTGAACCCCTCCTGGTAAGCTTAATAATATCGTGCTTTTATTACGAGTGGGTCCACGTCGGTAGTGCAATGGGATTCGAACCCGCGAGCATGGTCAGTCCGATGCGCTAGCTATTGGGCTACTACTGCTTCTGTGTTCTACTTGGTGCGTGATTAGTCTTATAGGATAGGATATAGTAAGGGACTGTAGCGCGCACTAGACAGCCGGACTGCGCAGCCAGTCGACCATAATTATGACGGTGTATTCCAATCCCGCGCATTAAGTAACCAGCAATACACCGTCATATTATTATGTTCGACTGAACCCACAGCCTGGCTTCACCACCGCTGCCTGGTACGCGGCAATTGTATCTGATTATGACATTGTCGACTGGTCAAAGAGAGTCAATATCAATCAGGTAACATTAGCTCGCATGAATACATCAAGAAATTGGTACTTGCAGGTCTCTTAAATTCTCTTAGAACAGACCTCTTTACGTAAGGATATCAACCGTGAAACCAGCAACGCAAGTACCGTAAAATGGGGTGAATAGAAAAGATTTTGGGGTGAATAAAGACAACTTTGGATAAGGATTCTAGTTCTAGCCTTTTATGTTGTCGCAGGCATATCATTTTACATTAAAACTGCTTTCATATAGTTTTTTTATAGTTAAGAGTCCATCGTTGTCATTATATTTAAACAGAAAAATGTAAAAGACCGCAATTCTCTATTCACCCCCTGATTTTCAATTCACCACATTTTAGCCCGGTACTCACAAGTTTGTTATGCTTATGTTATTATGTAGCATAAAAATAAAATAATTATTCGTAATCTTACTTACAGACATAGATATATCTAAGTGGGTTTTACTATATCAGTGATCTAAGTCAATGAAATTGCTTATCACCCGATGAATGACTGACTAATCAATCTAATCGCAATATTTTTAGGAGCCTAACTTTATGCTGTTTTAAATGTGACTCATTAGCCTAAAGATGGCACTTAGCAATTGACTTTCTTCACCTTTAAACTCCTTCAAAACAAATAATGGATAAAGTACAAAAAGACACATAGAGATAAAATTTATATTTCTGTGATTACACTGTAATTATTATATCTCTATGCCACGGACAGTGTAACCCGGCCGAAACGTCAACCCTGAGATAGTAAATGCATGAAATCACATTATTTCCCGTGACGTAATTTTATTAAAATTCGACAAATTAAAAAAAGTTCGAGAAAGTTTGAATCGTTCGTTATTGTAACATTTTGTCAAAACCTGTGCGATTATCTTAGAGAACGAGAAATGATGATGCATGCACAATAAGTGGGGTTAATCCTTTCGTATAGATATTTTTATGTGATATAAAAGTTTGTGGTTTGATGCACGTATTGATCTGTTCAGATAATGTTTAAAGGTTATTGCCTAGATATTAGAGCTTAGGAATGACAAATTCAAATTTAAATTCAAAAATATTTATTGTTACACACACTGGTTACACGTAAAAATAAAATAAAAGATATAAACATCAGAGTGAATAGTGTCTGTGCAACAACGAGGTGCCCACTCAGCATCATGCTAGTTGTGTTGTTAGACACAATCCAGCGCTGGTTTTCAGTATGACGGGGTACCTACGTTATGAAAACTTCTAGGTTCTCTTGTAGGTCCTTAACAGTGTCATAATAATATAGGCCTATAAATAACCCACTGCTGAGCATAGGCCTCTTCTCATATAGAGAAGAAAAGCATTGATCACCGCGCTGGCTCACTGCGGGTTTGCAATTTCGTTTCAAATTTTTAGAATCCAGGTTTCCTTCGTGAAGATGTTTTCCTACACCGATTTTCAATTAAGTTTTAGAATAATTAAGAAAGTGCACATACTTTTGACTTTGTTAAAGTCACATTGGTAGATAGGTACTTACTTACCTTTAGTGGGTTCGAATCTGCAACCTTGTGCACAAAAATCCGTTCCTTGAACCGCTAGGACACAATGCCATTTTTGTGTTTTTGTTATAAAAGTTTGTTGTTTGATGCACGTATATTGAGATAGATTAAGATAATGTTTACAGGTTTATCGATGTTGTAACTACGTGCCTAGATATCCGAGAAGCCATAGCTAAATTACATGAGAATATCCTTTCCTACGAATTTATATAAATAAATAAATAGATATTTTTTTAAATAAATGTGGACAACATCACATACATTGCTCCGAATCCAAAGTAAGTAGCTAAAGCACTTGTGTTATGGAATAAGAGACAATGAAGGTACCACAAACACCCAGACCCGAGGCAATGTAGAAAAGTGTTTTTCTACATTGACCCGTCCGGGGATCGAACCCGGGTCCTCAGAGCTGACGACACCTTGAAAACCGGTGTGTACGCCACTCGACCACGGAGGTCGTCAATGTAGACCGTATATGAACGTATTGTATATATAAGTAGATATATTTTGTGGTTGGATGCACGTATTGATTAACTATGATAAGTAGGAAGTTTTATTAGCGCCATGATTACGTGCCCTAGCTATCAGAGCTTAAGAGGATAAATTAAGATTTCAGAATGAGTTTATTGTTTCGAAGATTCATACATGAAGTATTTTACACTAACTATAAACTTAAGTATAGCTGTAGGTATACTATATTGGGTAGTTACTTACTGCTTTATATTTTATTGTAGATACTGACCAAAATGAAAGAAGATATATTTTTAGGGTTTCCGATCCAATCCGAAAGAGTTTAACGAGACTCTGTAAAGTTGTCCCGGTCGACCGACAGATGGATGTCTGCCGGTCTATCAACAGGCTGTATCTCATGAACCTAAATAGTTAGAAAGTTGATATTTCACATATGATGTATTTCTTTTGCCACTACAAAATAACAACAAATACTAGGTACCGATCTTTGAAACATACCTACGATTTAAATTTGAACACACAATTTTGCATTTGTTTGTGACTATTTTGTATACATTAATTAACTTCATCAGTAAGTTAATTAATTTATTAATAATTATGTTATTACCTACTATATAATATCAAAACGCGAAAGTAACTATGTCTACTTATGTGTTACGCAATCTCACCTAAAGTACTGAACCGCATTCAATGGAATTTGGTACAGAGATAGAGCCTGAGAAAATGCATTGGCTACTTTTTGCCGCGAAAGCCAAAACCCACGCGGGCGGAGTCGCGGGTTACAGCTAGTATTACAATACATTAAAATAAGCCACAAGTAAATAAAATGAAATAATAGAAAGGAACGTAATTGGCTATTATGTATCTAAATTACCTTATTACCTACAATTCGTTCACGTATAGTTCATACTATACTTTATTTAATATATAAATAAATTTCATATGCGAACCGTATGCGTAGTTAACAAGTCATCTATATCTAAGGACAACAAGATCTTTAGGAAACCTGTATTTCGAGTCAGAGATTAAATATTTGGCCATTTCCTATGATATTTAGAATCAATTACCTACTGTTACAATGTAGACAGAAAAAATTACGTTAAGTTTTGACGGGTGCTACTGATTGATATTTTCATGAACTAAAGTTAATAAAAAAGGGCCTCATATTGGTAAGTATGTAAAATAGATAAAGCTAAAACTGTAAAAAAACACTTATACCTCGAGAACAGATGGACCGATTTTCATGATCCTTGATACCTATTTTAGATTCGTCTCCATCCCGAATAGCAGAGCGTTAAAAACAATTTAAAATGAACAAAAAACTGATGTTTACGGGAACTGGGAAATCTGCGGAATAACGCTAGTTTAATATAAAAATAAACGATTATTTCTTTTGTTTTTGTCTACATCATAAGAGCGGTGCCCTTCGAAAAGTTATAATCTGTGATTTACACAGCTGTTATGACGTAGCCGCCTACTATTTCATTGTAGAGAAAACTAAAGTAAATATGAAGCTTGTGACGTATATTGTACAATTGTACATGACATACTGTTTGCATGAGATTTAAACATGCTTTCTGCTCAATCCCTCTGGCGTGAGCTACTTTTTATGGGTCATACATAATTCCCTAAGATCTCACCGGAGCCTGTACTATGGCAGCCAGCCTATAAATTTCTATATAAATATATATTACAGATAAATAACACCCAGACACAGAACTAATGATCGTGCCCATCACAGAAAGACTGGTCCGGGTGGTAATCGAACTCACGACCTCCGGTCTAGCAGTCAGGGTCACTAACCACGGTAACCACTAGACCAATAGGCCGATGACATTTCTTTGCTGTAAAAAGGAGCTGCTCAAATTGTTAAACAACAATCAGAAAATTCTATCAATTTATATCAAAATAAGAACAATTTTACGACAAGCTCTCTTTTAGTGTGCAGAATATAGATAAGATAAATAATGTTCTTAAATAACTTAAACTGACCGTAATAATAATGTCTTGACGAATTCACGTACCTACCAACTTAATACAAAGACGTACGTAAATAAGAATGAACGACAGATAAAATAGTAAATATGTATGTTTGCACAGAAAATCCGTGTAAATTGTAGGTAATTTATCTGTAAACACACGTCGTTATTATTATGAACAACCCACGCGGCCCACATACAGAGGAAACACAATGATTGGGGATCTAATGTCGGCGACAATATTAATTCACAGTGCAGGGATTTTTGAACAAAGAGTAAAAACGGAATATGCGTTTGATAGTGAATAGGGTCTCACAAGCAAAAAGTTTCTATTAAATGAACATGTTCAAAAATTAAGGACTGTAACTTATACCACATCAGCTTGAATACGTTGCTCTAAAATTTTGTGGGTAGGCAGAAAAGTTATTGTGTTTTTATCATAACTCTTTATGCTTTATTTCCAGAGGCTGGAGAACTCCCGGAGGTCCCACTTTTTCTTGCCGGTCTGATCATGTGCGGGGGCTTCTTCATGATGTACTTAATAGAAGAGTTGGTTCACCTCTACATCCAAAGCCGAGAGACCAAGAAGACTGATAGTGAATTCGCTAAACCTTTTACGCTGAGGCAAGATTCTGCTTCAGTGACTAATGTTGAAGCTGCTGCCGAGCCCACCCAAGTTAAGGAAGTGGAGAATGATCAGAAGCATGCAGGACATAGCCACCTGGTCTTAGATGGAGATGATTCTGTAGTGTCTGCTTTGAGAGGGCTGCTCATTGTGCTGGCCCTGTCGATCCATGAGCTGTTTGAAGGACTTGCAGTAGGCTTAGAGTCTTCTGTAGGAAATGTGTGGTATGTATCTATATTCAACACTGTTTGTTTAGACCATACAGGAACTGCTCGAGGTGTCGTATTCTTAGAGTACCTAATGATAATGCTCTAAGGTACCCGTTACGCACGCCTCCTGCCCGCTTGCGTTTTGTTTTGTGGATTGACTGAACTGGACTGCGTGAGTTCAGGGCAGCGTGTGCGAGGGCCTTTAGCTTCGGTTGTACACATGTCTATGGCAAACGTCGACCAATGGTGGAATCAATCGTCGCCCAATGGTGGACAGAGGACACTGCAACTGCAGTTTCCTCTGTCAACAGCTGAAGTTGGCTCTAGCGATAGCAAAGTGCTGCTCGTCTGTACGACGCCTTAGGTACATGAAGTATCTACTTGATTATGCGTGGCAGCAGCTGTTTTATTATTTAAGAGGATACTTAAAACAGTAGCTCTAGATTTAAATAGTTTGTAGATTTTTATTGTGTTTACTGGTTTCTTTTCTTTCAAACGATTACAGTTATTTGATAGACTGTTATCTTTATGGTTAAAGTTTGTCTTCTTTCGACATACTTTACATTTATACGGTGGTGTTGAAGTAATTGATAAGGTGCATTTAAAGAACATTCTGTAAATTGCCTGTCCTAGACTCTAGTTTTGAACACATAAACAAGGTCGGTTTCGGGCGAATGACTGATTAGATTATTTTTATTTTGACGGGACATTCGTTGCTTATGATGTTAATTGGTACCTATAACAGCTGTTTAGCAGCATTTTAGAAATACCTACACAAGAAGGTACACACAGTCCATAGATTTATAAGGTTACCTAATGCTAAGACTAAAAGAAGCCTTATTTCAAGATTTCCCGAATCGCGAATTGTTTGAAAACGCGAGAGGAATCACTAAAGTCATGTAGGTAAAGAACATTTTTGTTTGTAATCAGTTATGTAACCAGCTAGGATCAATGCATGGAAATAGTCTATGTAGTATTATTTGTATAAGGAAAGGTTTACTTTTTTTCGCGGCCAAACCTTCAAAAGGCGCCAGCTTCTTAAGGCTGAGCAGTGTGGGAGTTTTACCTCACTAAAACCACCCCGTTGGTCACCATCATCAGGGATCTGTTACCTCTTAAAAGACCAAACCAGAAGGGTTTCTGGTTTGGTCTTTTAAGAGTACGTAGGAGGGTTCCTACGTACAACTTCGACGTATTCGGCCAAAACCAACCTTCACTCGCTTTTTCGATAACTTTTCTTTTAAAGTATCTAAATCTTCCAAGATCGAACATTGAGGAAAACCTCGTCATATCGATTACGTTACGTTATACATTTTTGACGCATATTTTATATCTCGTATGCTTGCAGTCACGTATATTTTATCTAAAGCACAATTACGACAGCTGTCAAATCAACGATAATACGATAATACTGTCGGATTGGAAGCTTAATCTCAAGTAGGGATATTATTAGAAAAATCTCACGGACTCAAGAAATTCATTCACTAGTTGTTAGATTAAGTAGTTGAGACAATGTTTGATAAATAATAATATAATATACTCATTAGATAGTTGATAAAAAGCTGTGAGTAGGACGATTGGGCTGAATAGAAGATGCATGTTCATGATGATGATTCAGGATCTTCAACTAGGACTTTGACAACCTCCGTGGTCGAGCAGCGTACACACAGGTTTTCAAGGTGGCGCCAGCTCTGAGGTCCCGGGTTCGATCACCAGACGGATCAATGTAGAAAATCATTTTTTTGCATTGTCTCGGGTCTGCGTGTCTGTGATACCTTCGTTGTCTCTGATTCCTGGTTGCTTTGCTGGTTGCTTTATAGCTACTTACTTTGGATTCGGAGCAATGTATGTGATGTTGTCCACATTTATTTATTACCTATAAAAAAAACTGATTTTGTAAGGTCAAAAATTTTAATGTCAAATAATAATAATATATTGGGACAATCTCACACACGGCCATCTGATTCTGATCTCAAAGTAGACAGAGCCTGTACTATGGCAACCAGCCAAGTGATGAGCATACTTATATATTTCTAAATAGGTACATATATGTATATTATAGATAAATAACACCCAGACACAGAACAAAATGATCGTGCTCATCACACAAATATTTGTCTTGGGTGGGAATCGAACCTACAACCTCCGCCTTAGCAATTAGGGTCGCTAACCACTGGACCAACAGGCCAGTTAAAAATGGGTAAAGAAAATGTTTTTAAAGCTTTTCTATTTCTTATGCTGCGCAGGCTTCTTTGTTTCTTCTCTGATAAGAAAACAACAAAAAATATTTAGTTTAAAAAGTGGGACTTTTTGAAGGTTATTGCGGATGTATTCGCAGATTCGTAGGTATATTTTTCACAAAAACTTGCATGTTTTTGGCATAATAAAAAAATGCATGTGAACTGTTTACATAATTGTATTTCCCATGACGTGATTAACGATGTATTGAAGTGTACCTACGTTCGCTAGCAATAACAACCAGCAAAAACTCACAGTTTGGTAGTTTTAAAAGATTTAATTGGATGCCACACCGGCACTTGATTTTATTTGGAACATTAATATTCTAGTGTTCTTTTCTGAGGATTACGCGAATGTTAGACATTGAAATAAAACTCGACGTTTCAACGCCTTTGCGGTGTCATGGTCACGGGCATACTGTGTTATTAGTACTTATTTAACTACAATAATATAACATTAATAATATGAAAGAGTTGTACCTATTTGTGTTAGGTCAGTAGATAGTAGTGCATTAATTGGATAAAATAGATGTACCTATTTAATTGTAGTTTTAGATTCATAGATGATATGAAAAAAAAAAAAAAAAAAAGGCATTTATTGCTACAGAAAAAAACGGTAAACAATAACAGCAGTCTTACAAAAAAAAGGCATAATTCAGTAGCAAAAGGAGATGGCTCAGCTAATGTGGTACTGGGTCGGGCATGACCCGTCACAGCGCTGATTTTCAGCCATTCCTTCTCCCTAAGTTGAAATGCGGGAGTTGCAGGACAAGATAATAAGAGAAGCAATCCTACCTAATAATAGTAAAGTATATTAGTTAATTATTTATACAAGCATGCGTATTAATTAAGATAGTGTACTGAATAGATATCTTTTTAATTTATTCTTAAATTTACTTTTCTTTTTCGTCCCTGATGTCGTGAGGTAAATTGTTTAGAATATGTGGGACACGCTTTTTTAATGTTCGTAGGTATAATACAATCTATCTCCTATCTATCCTAATGTGAAGAAAACAAACAAAATTCCCAACCGTTATCCGCAATATACTTCGCGACTACCGAATTGCTCAATTAAAGTTATTGCCGATTACCTGTAATATGGATTGTAATCAGCAGAGATTGCGTTTATTAGTCCATATTGCACTACTTTTTCAATTGAGAGATATCTAAAGCCACGCAGCGATTATAAGAATTATTTTAAAGTTTATGAGTAGATAATCATGACGAATGATTGATAAAATATTTCTTCATAAACCCATGCTAGATTAAAGCCATTGCCCTCTGGCTGTTTTGTTTTTAATTTGGTCCGAAAATTGATAAGATCATGATTTATTGATTGATTTCTTTGTTTTTATTTCGGTGCGTGTTAGTACTGGTAAATAATGGGTGTCACGGAAATGCGTGGTCTCATTTGAATATTGCTAATACCTGTATCTCAAACTTACCAAATAAACATACTTGATACACGAAAAAATCATAAAAATATCATAAGTCAATTAATCAATTCGTTTCGGGGGAGTTTCGTTACAAGTGTTACAACACTTAGGTTTATCTCGAGAACGGGTAGACGAATAATCATGATTTTCCATTGTTTTATTCTGCTTTTCGAGACGGATACGAATCTCCAACCAACGAATCTAATCCTTGACGAGTTGGATTCGTCTCCGTCTCGAAAAGCAGAATAAAACAATGGAAAATTTACGTTTACGAGATCGGATCGGGGACAACTTGGGGGAGCGATATCCTGCAGTCTCACCCGCCTCTATTTTCTTTTCCGTGCCTGCGTCAATACGCGGGTGAGACCGCGGGATATCACTAGTAAATTACTTACCAAGTTTTATAACGTCGTCAAGATTTTTCACCAGCTTCATGTTTTCCGAAATCTATGGTTAAGTTTTCTTAGAAATAATTTGAAACATTATAGCTGTAAGCCTATTGTTGATATTATTTATCACTGTCTGTCAGTTAAAGCGCTCTGACCCCTATAAAAAAGCCTATTGTGTCATACTAGCTAAAGTGAAAACGAACCAACTAATTTATTATCCATCTCAATTCCCCAGGTACATGTTCGGAGCCGTATCAGCTCATAAGTACATCATCGCGTTCTGCATCGGCGTGGAGCTGCTGGCCGCAGGCACCAAGAGGTGGCTCTCCCTGGTCTACATCTTCACTTTCTCCTTCATGTCAGCCCTAGGCATTGGGGTGGGCATCCTGCTAGTCGGTGGCGCTGGCGCTGCCGACGCTGGGTTGTATTCAGTGATATTACAGGTGGGTTTACGATGTGTTTGGATAAATGGTACTTTAGGCAAGACCACAGATCACAGACAGTATCTCCGTTTAAACCATCAGTATATTTTTAGGGTTCCGTACCACAAAAGGACAAAACGGAACCGTTATAGGATCACTTTGTTGTCCGTCCGTCCGTCTGTCAAGACCGTTTTTTTAATATTTGTTTCAAAATTTCCGCACGCATCCCTTGTCATGTGCCTAGATTGCATTAGGAATAATCAGCAAAGCCTTTTTAGAAAAGAAAATTTGGTATCAACAATCTTCTTCAGCGTAGCCTTTTCCCAAAGTACGTTGGGATCGTCTTCCATTCTTACCGGATTCAATATTTTCCTTACAGCATTCTAATCTCTTTTTTTTTTTTTTTTTTTTTATTTGTTTAGCGGCTATTCTGGGGCTTTGCAGCCCCAGTATCACTGCGACCGTTATCGATCTATTGTGATCGCCGCTGCTATCTTTACAGTTCGCCACTAAGTCCTACGTCCACCAGGTATCGCAGTAGCTTTTGGGGGGCGATATCTTTTACATCCTGTGGGCCAAGGATATGTTTGCCCAGGTGTAAGCTACGCTTGCGCATTAAAGGTCCACAGTCCGTCAGAATATGAAGCGGAGTTTCGTCTGACTCCTGGCACATTCTGCACGTTCTTGTCTCGGACAGTCCCATAGTGGACATGTGTCTGTTTAGGCAACAGTGTCCAGTGAGGGCTCTAACTAGAATGCGCATTCTTTTCCTACTCAGTCCTATGATCAGCTTAGTGTATCTCTTGTCATAGGCTTTAACAAGAGTTTTGGAGTGAGTCAGTCCTGGCATGTCTGACCATGCCTTACAGGATTTGTTCAAATAGATGTTCTCCAGGGTCATTCGGGCGAGACTTTTGGGAATGCCACAAAAAGGTTCTGGACCATATAGTGTTTTTCCCGATCCTGCTCTAGCGAGTTCGTCGGCATTTTCATTGCCCACGACTCCCGCGTGGCCCGGAACCCACCTCAGCGTTACTCTGTTTCGTTGTCCTAGAGTATTTAGGCGACTCATGCAGTCTGCTACCAACTTTGAGGTTATTAAGTTGGAGTCTAAGGCCTTCAGCGCTGCCTGACTGTCTGAGTTAATGTAAATTATGTGGTTGGCATAATTTTTTCGTAGGTTTGCTTCCGCACATTCGATAATGGCGTAAACCTCTGCTTGAAAGATGGATGCAAATTTGCCCAGGCTTTGAGATAGCCGGAACTTTGGCTGCTCTCCATATACGCCAAAGCCTACGTCAGTGCCCATTTTAGACCCATCAGTAAACCATATTAGGCTACCAGTTTCACAGGTGACTTGTTTGTCCAACCAGTCCTCCCTGTGCGGTATTTCCACTTTGTAGTTCTTTTGGAAGCTACAGTTTGGAACCATGATATCTGAAGTCATGCAAAGAGTTGGTGTGCTTCTTACGTCCTCCAGTACTGTTCTCATTCTCTGGGATATGCAATTGAAGCCCCCCTGAGCGTTAATCCTGTAAGCACTTGCCCCCGCCTCCTTAGCAATATGCATACTTAGGGGCGTTAGGCATAGTAGAGCGTTCAGGGCCGCCCCAGGTGTGGTGGACATTGCCCCAGTTGCCATGAGACAGGCTAGTCTTTGCAGACTACTTAATTTGTTAGTTACTGTCTTTTGATTGGCTTTGTGATGCCAGACCACAGAGGCGTACGATATAGTCGGCCTCACGATGGTGGTATACAGCCATAAGACAGCTCTGGGACTAAGGCCCCAATTGTTGCCCATCATACGGCTACAGGAGCCTAAGGCAATTTTTGCCTTTTGTATGATGTTGTTAAGGTGAGTATTCCATGTTAGCTTCTGGTCAATAGTGACGCCCAGATATTTAACTTCTGTGGAAAACTCAAGCTCTTTTCCATTTAGAGAGGGTTTGACTAGCTTATTCAGCTGTCTACGCCTGGTAAAAGGAATAATAACAGTTTTGTCAGGGTTAGCTGATAAATTGTTTCTTTTGCACCACCCACCTATGGTGTTCAGCGCCCTTTGCATAATGGAAGATACTGTGCTCTGGCAGAAGCCCCTTATTATGACAACAAGGTCGTCAGCGTATCCCTGTGTGTCAATGTTAAGGTCGGCCATTTTATAGAGCAGTTGGTCAACCGCCAGAGTCCAGAGAAGGGGCGAGAGCACGCCTCCTTGCGGGCATCCTCTGGTGGTTATAACTTCCATAGTGGTTTGAAGCAGAGATACCTTAGCTCTCCTGCTGGAGAGCATTGACTCCACCCATCTCGTGGTCGTTTGGTCAAGGCTTTTTGCAGCCATACCTTCGACCAAAAGTGAAGTGGGAGTGTTGTCAAACGCTCCCTCTATGTCTAGAAATGCGCAAAGCGCTATTTCTTTGTCTTCCAGTGCCTTTTCAACCCTGTCAATTAGGCTGATCAGGGCTGTTTCCGTAGACTTACCTCTGCGGTAGGCATGCTGTGTATGGTGAATAGGTTTCATTTTTAAAGTTACGTCCCTAATATAGATGTCAATAACCTTTTCCATTACCTTCATAAGGAAGGATGAGAGGCTTATTGGCCTAAAGGACTTGGGCAAAGCGTAGTCCTTTCTGCCAGCCTTTGGAATGAATATGACTTTTACTGTGGTCCATCGTTCTGGTATATGCCCCCAGGCCAGACTGGCTCTAAAGACTTTAACCAGATGTGGAGTGAGGATTTCCATCCCCTCCTGCAATTGAGCAGGGAATATATTGTCCTCGCCACAGGCTTTGTATGGTTTAAAGGAGCTGATGGCCCACTTTACCTGGTTGGGTCTTATGATTATAGCCGCCCTTCGCCAGTCGTCATTGTTCGGCCTGTGCGTGGTGCCTCGTGTAGTAGGCGAGCAATTGCTACTCACCGATCCAGGAAAGTGGGTGGCTGTTAGCAGCTCCAATGTGTCATTCTCACATGAAGTGAAAGTTCCATCGGGTCTTTTCAGAAGCCCAATTTCCCTGTCAGGAGCTTTGGAGATAATTTTTTGGAGTCTTGCTGCTCGAGGAAGACTTTCCACATCCTCGCATAGCTTCCTCCATGATGCTCTCTTTGCTTTCCTGATTTCAGTGTTGTATTTTGTTAGAGCCTGCTTGTACACATCCCATTCTTGGGATTTTTTAGCTCTATTGAAGAGTCTCCTGGTTTTTTCCCTTAGCTTTTGCAGCCTAGAGTTCCACCATGAGACTTTGCTTGTAGTTGCTTTGGTCTTTACAGGGCAGCTGTCTTCGTAGGCTTTGGTTATTCCTACTGTGACAACCTCCACTGCTAGCTCCAAGCACTCCACAGTTCTGATGTTTTTTGGGATCACATCAAGGTTTGTTTTTAACTGGTCCCTATAGTGGTCCCAGTCAGTGACTCTTGGATCCCTGTAGGTTTCGATTCGCCTTGGGAGCGATGCTTCCAGGTTAAATCGGATTCTAATCTCTTACTCTACACAATACATTTTACTGGGTACCTACCTAACAATAACATATCTAATTATTTCTGTGGTACTTAACAACTGTCAGAGATCACCGTATGACATTCGGAACTAACGACTTAACATAGGTAGGTACATTCTGAGGCACGGAGGGATCTCAGTATGTTTAGAAATGGCAACCCATCCACAGACCAACCGCGGCGTGTGTTACTGAACCTTTATTATCGGTCAAACCGTACGGTTTACACTTAGCCACGAGCCCCTTCTCTTTGTACTAACAATAGGCTTATGAATGAAAATTTAATTCCAACTAAGATTAAAGAAACACGCATTTTTATAAATATTTACATCTACCATAAATAACGGATTTTGAGGTCAATTCATGCTGTTTAATTGAGATCTACATTGATATGGCGTGTTAAACACTGATTAAGATAACAATGCTGCGATGAGAATGAATCTTAATAAGTGTTGCCTGAGGTCAAATCAACTTTATTAAGGGCATGAACTAGAAATTAAAGGTTAACTGCCTGTACATATTGACTATCCTCAGTTCTTATATTAGGTATAGTATAAAATACACCAGGATATTATAAATCTGTTAAACGGGTTCAAGGTGCGGTATTTTATTTAATAGAAACTAACAACTACTAAAAATTTTGGTTAACGTTTCTTTACCTATCGATAAAAATGCGCTAACACTTAAGAACTTTTCAAATCGGACCACTAGTTTCTGAGATTAGTGCGTTCAACCAACAAACAAGCTTTCTAGCTTTATAATATTAGGATTTTAGATGATGATGATCATATCACTACTTATTAATTTTTACTTCTCCGTTCTTCTGTGGATTTTCGTGTAATGCCTGTCTGTGTCTGCTAAGCAGCGTTGCCAGATATATTTTGGGCAACCCATGATTTAGATTTTTTTTGAGTAAAAATGCGGGAATATCCCTTTCTGTGTGTATTTACACACCTACCGTTTTTTCCTTGTTTCCCTCCCCTTTACCTAAGTATTTTTTACCTTCCAGGGTCTAGCGTGTGGTACACTGGTGTACGTGGTGTTCTTCGAGGTTTGGAAGCGCAGCAGTGGCCTGCTACAGTTCGTTTGTTCGCTGCTCGGTTTTGCCGTCATGGTCACGCTTGAATTCATCGTTGAGATTGGTGAGTGACCTTTGAAACCTTAGATTTTCCCTGAAAGAGTTAGTAAGAGACGAGTCTTACCTGACCTGCCCCCCAAGTGACATATTATTTACAAGCGATAACGCTGATCATATCGATCAAATAATGTATGGAAGTGACAAATCTGAGTCACGTGACTTATCGACATCCAATGTCATTTTCGTAAATTTAATGTCACTTGGCTAGGGGCAGATAGCTTTTTGTGTATACCTACCTTTTCAGGGAAGCCAATAGGGATAAGCCTAGCTTTTCAGGGCGGATTTAAAACGACATAAGAATTTCACTACATAAAAAAATAACCTCTCATAATTTTATTCTGGTCGTAACCAAAAGAAGTACTGTACACTGTACCAGTGAAATATTGTTGCCAAAGATACCTTAATTTCTTGAAATAATTTTTTAAAATTTTTGGTATACACTAGAGTAAATTGCACTCTACAAATCTGATAACAGAGCGCATTATCGATCACTGTATAGTATATCACAATTCAGATTCAATATCTTGTCAACATGAAATCTGCAATCTAGGTATAATCAAAAAATCCGATTTAGGTAACAATTTCCTGTAAAGCAATGATGAATCTGTTTTTAATTGTTTTTCAATTGAATAAAGAGATGATTAGTAATGAATATGTTTTTAATTGGCAAATTTTTATCTCAATTAAGAAGATTAATTTGTACGTGATTTAAGACTAATTATTATTATTTGATATTCGATACCGATTTCAATAATAATAACATATTTTTTTGTTTCAGCGGTTTGAAGCGGATTTGACAACATTGTGACTGGAACGAAATGGGATTACCGAATTTGTGATTGTGAAGTGCAATACAATGCAGCAATATAATTATTATCTTTTACTAGGGAATGTTACATCTAACTCATAAATTAGGTAAATTATTAATTGCAATCACTTTTAATCTAGACCAGAGGACCTAAGACAGAAAAACTCGACTTACAAAAAAAAAAACGAAACTATAGGAAGTTTTTTTTGTTGTTATTGAAGCAACACCATTTTGCAGATTACCTACTTAATGCGGAATACTGCATTTACACGAAACTGCAATTTTGTTATTTTGAATACTAAATAACATAATTGAAAACTTATCTTTGTTTTATAGTCTGATCGTTTTTTTTTTAAAGTTGACTTAATTCTCTTGCGAGCTTGCGACTCACTGAAAAGTCGTGAAGTAGTACGAAGTCAGTTTTAGCATAATTTCTGTTCAAGACAGAAAGAGATAGAGCTACATAGACATCTATTCTCATCTCTCTTTCACAGGGATATAATGGAGAAGATGAGCAATTTTTCGTGTCCGTGAAAAAAAATCTCAATTCGTCGTAATTTGTGTTTTCATACATTGCCACAAAGATGTAGATTTAAATTGTCGCCTGACGTCACGATTGTGTTCATTTTGTGCTAAAGCGTGACGTCATTAGCCTCCACTCCTGAACTTTTGAGTCATATTACCTAATTGGTTAGTGCAGCCGATGTTACTTGACACGTCTGTAAGATCTCTGTCTCACATACCATGCTTGTGTTCTTGCATCTCGCTTTACTTATCTTGTGGCTCTTTCTAGACGTGCCCCAGTAATGTTAACCGTAGACGTCAACAGCAAAAGTAGTTCATGAATTGAGTTTATAACTTTTGGAGTCAAACTGATCACGAATGTATGGCAACTGCACTAGTAGTAAATGTTTGGTATAATTTACAATCACATACTTTGAATCAATTCGACGCCACACAGTCTGACGCGAACTCCGTTCATCAGTATTGGATTTCAGATTTTGAACATCTCTTTTGCTGTTGACTGTACTTTAAAAAAAATAATTGTCCAGGTCTTTTTAAACTAACTGACGGATAGATAGATTCTGACTTCATATCCATCTAGCCTAATTTGAGATTTTGGTCTAGGATATGTGACTGCAGTTATTGTGCTGATCTCAGAAACTTATGGGTATTTGATCGCTTCTCCGCAAATACGAATGTTAGATGTCGCATTGTACCTTATAATATAGAAGGTGATGCCTAGTCAGTACAAGTATTGATCTATTGGTCTTTTGACTGAGAGGTCCATTGTTTGAGTTACAGTCCAGTTTGTTCCTTGGTTGATAACGTTAATGTAAATAAATATGTTGTTTATAAATAAATATGAATCATACTGTGTGATTTTATTTTTAACCATTATAATTAAGGAGTATAAATAAAACAAAATCTTGTAATTTAACAAATAAATAATGTAATTAGAAATTAACATTTTATACTATAGTTTTATCTATTCTTAAAGAAAATAGATATAATTATTTTATCCTAAATAGTTAATATTTTTTTAGGCTGATTAAAATCATTATACAGATTATGCAGGCGGTAAATTTACACATCTATTGGTTAAATTGAATAGCTGTTACAAAACGTTCTACAGGGCTGCGCGCGCGCACCTTGCGTCACCGACTGCCTTTATCTCTATGGGACGTTGAATTGATAATTAGCACAGAGACTCGTTGTCGATGGCACGAGGCGTCACCGCAAAGTTACAAGACAACACTGTTAAAATATTTCATTATTAAAATATGATGCACTTAGACAAATGGCCGCGAACATCGGCCAGAGTATATCCTTAGAAACTAATACGATTGAGAGAAAAAGACATAGAGAAAATTTCGAAAACTCTTAACACTTACTGGTAGACGAGCATAATAATTTGTCAAGCCGCTGCCTTTAACATTCCTACACATTACTCCTAAGGCCGGTACATTTTATTTCGTCATACTTACAACAATACACTTTAAGTAATAATAAAGTTTTAAATATTCAACTATACGATATAGTTTTAATAGACTATTGCAGTATATTCCGTAATCACATTACAACGCTATTAAATTATTTATGTTATATACAGGCTGATATTTTAAAGAGACACGTAGATACCTATTAGGGTGTTCAAAATTTACGTTTTTAAGATATTCATTTTTGGTTACAAAACGTGCTCCTAAATACGTTGTCTTGTTTAAGATATCCCCCTGTATAAGTGTAGTAACACGTTCATATGTCGCTAGCTACTCTTCCCATGCCCGACAAAGCGTAACACGAGACCTCCTTACACCGTCAAAGCGCTTACATATTAATTGGCTTAATTCATTATGTACCTACATAATATAGTAAATAAGACCAAAGCTAACTGTTAATTAACATATGTAACTTATGAAATACTAAATGCAACTCGTGAATACAAAAAAATGAAAAAAAAAAAACTACGAATTCAGGCACCGTTATCTTAATCTAATAAATTAAAAAAATTAAGATATCATACAGTATATTCAATAAGAAAATTGAATGTCTCAAACAAGAGATACATTAATCTCAACAAATATTATAATACTTATAATATATAATTTTTAAAATCTCACTAATGTTTAATTAAGACGAAGACTTGCTGATAGTTATCATGTTCTGTTTTGATGTTAACCATTCTGAAATGCTTACGATGGATGACGTCACGTGACGGCCATTAAATGGCGCCAAAATATCGACTCCCGATTTTACATCGCAAACTCTCACTTTAGCACGCTCCTAATAATAGGTGCAGATATATTATAAATCTTTCATAGTAAGATTTTCGGGTGCTTTTTAGTAGTGCAGTAATTGAGTGAGGACAACCATGAATAACAAGGCTGGTTTTGAAGTATTTGTAGTAAATTGAAAGTGCTTATTTAGATAATTTATTACTTATGATCCTGTCAATGGCGTTCATACGCATGATCACATTTTATTGATAAGCCTCTAAGTATTACCGATGGATTCCTACATGCTGGAATACATGCTTTGAATTTTCACCCCGTTTTTTTTTAAACTTCAATTTGATCTCTGGTTTTCTCGCGTGGTTGGCTGACAGTTATCAATCAATCACACGACTTGATTCGATATTTGAATATTTTTTCGTTTCCCAGCCAGTCTTTAAAAGGCATGCGTATTTTTTTCATCATGTCCGATTTTTGATAGGGAAACAAATATTAGACACGTATTTTTTGTTATTTCCGGAATCACCAATATCTACTTAGATAAAGCGAATTTAAGTTTTAATAGTGGGGGCTCATCTCGTTACTTGTGGCTACTAAGTAATTTCGCCTACTAACGAACACAAGTCCTCACTCGTCACTGAACATTAACGCGCCTTAACCATGTCAAATTTTATTGTTTTGTAAAAAGAAAAAATACGTATCCAATATTTTTTTACAATTTCACTTATGGACACAAAAGATTTTTTCTTTTCCTGCCTAGTTCGCACTCCTTTTATCTATTGCTTTTGGTCTAAAAAAACCTCTAGATATAGACAGTTATGGATTATTTCTGGACATGACATGTATAAGAAGGTACAATCCATCGGTAATTTTGGTCACGTTTCCATTACCCACCATTTTCGATACAATTTGACGAATAATCTGGACTAGTCTAAAAATACTACAAGCGAGGTGTCAAATTTGAATCAGTATTAAAACAGTAAAGGTATAAAAAATAAGTTAATAAAAAAAAAGTAAATTTTGGCACATAACACAAATGGACTTTGCAAATGATTTGTTAAATGTTATTGTACATACATATAGCATTATCAAATCGAGATATTCAATATGGAAAATTCGATGATAAACTGACGATAATTTACAATAGTTAATTTTCTATTTATTAGGATTAAATTCTATTTTCGTGCAATGCTATAAGTAAGGACAATATTTTTATACGGGTTAAATGATATGGCAAGAGATATTTCATTATAAAATGCTGTCGATTTAATAAATAGCCAGGTAAGTACGGTTACTACATAATAATACAGATATTAATTATTTGATTTTATCTTCGACAAATGACTAGGAACTCTAGTCAGTCAGATTATCCGCAAGCCACAATAGCGATATAAATCAAATTATTGCATTGTTTAACGCGAATTATATAACTGTACTTACCACATATATAACTCTTATAGAAACATTAAAATGACGCTCGCTGACATCGGTACATATTTTATCGTCTTACTACATAAATATATAGCATTAGCAACATTACTATCTAATATTTCATTTTCATCTAATTATCTTGAACTTCACAAGGACGATTTTTGTTTTTAAGTATAAATAAATAAGCATGTGTATTGCAAGCGTCATTTTAGTAACAGCAAAGTGCGAAGTGCTTAAGACTTGAGGAGCTTGTTTGCGCGCTGGTTGGCCACCGCTATGCGAGTCTCGTTGCTTTCACCCTATAAACAAACCCCATTGTACTCTTACATGTATAGAAGTTTAATCACATAACAAAATATATACCTTACAATCATTGAAATAAGGACGAAAATTATTTTGGATGTAATCAAGTAAAATAAAGGGGAAACCGGGTAAACGAAACCCTATAAAAATCAAGTTTAAAGTAAACGAGGACGATAAATCAACACAAACAAAACGAAATGATATTGGTGACAACCGGAGGACAACAGACAAAAATGATTATTGGATAAAAAAAAAACTCTCACAGGGAAGAACCATTTTCAAATTGTTAATTCTACGATCAGCACAAACCCTTGTTCACATGTAACTGCACATCAAAAACAAATATATACCTTATTGCTAGGTATTTAACGAACATTTTTCATTGTTTAATTTGGTTTTAATATTTCTGTATTAAATCCAAAGCAAAGCTGATCGAAATTTGTTTTTTTCTAAATGTACCGCTACATGCGAAACTCAATCCCTATAAGCCTTCATATCTTTATCGATTTCGGCATCAAGCGTAATGCCTACACTACGACACTATATAATAATATCATACACACAGCGTATACACCGAGTATATGTGTGAGCCCCAATGTTCGACATTGAATGCGACACAAGGACAAGTGACCCTAGAAATACGAAAGAGTCGCAATAACCCTCGATTTCTGAGTCTCATCAATTTCATCTGTTGTCAAATACTGATCACGTCTGTGATTGGTTGAAACAAAAGAATGACAAGCAATCACAACGCTTAAAAGCTTTGACTGGCGCTTTTTCATTTTGTGTTAATAGGGATGCGGACTAGGTATGAAATGTAAAAATCAATTTAATCCGTAAGTCAGATTATAAAAAAATATTAGATACGTATTTTTATTTTTTCAAAACAATAATTTGGCAAAGATGAGGCGCTATAAAGTTTAGGAGTGGGGGTTCGTGACGTCACAAGTTGGCGAAAATAGTACCCACAAGTGACGTGGCAAACCCCCTCTCATTAACTCAAATTCCCTGTATCTAAGTACCTAGATATTCTTTATTTCGAAAAAGAAAAAAATACGTGTGTAATATTTTTTCATTATCTACAAATCGGAGAGTTACAATAAATAATTGCCCACATAGTGTCGTAGTGTAATCGCAGCTTAACTTGTTCAAAATGTCAGAATGACAAGCCGATGTGCTCATATCGCGAATACAAGCTGTGCCCGCTTTTAATAAGTGCTTATTATATGAAAATATACTCACAGTATCCAGCGACGTTGTGTGTTCAGTTTGTTTGTGTGTGTAGTCTCGTGGGTACATTTATTGTGACTTGTTTTCACTGATACGGAGCCGTATTATGGTCTTTTTGAGTCAATTACTTCAGGCGTTCTATATTTTTTTTAAAACAAGGAGGAGTTATTGCGATCACATTGTCAAAGAGATTAAATTGAAAAGATATTCTATTTAATTTCTTGTTGAACCTCAAATTAACAAATTTATTGTTGATACATTGATCGAAAGGCTAACAACTTATTACAGATTGATAAATACATTTATTTATATCAATTGTCCATTCTTAAACCAAAAGTATTTTTTACAGATGTATCTGCCAGCAGTTTAAAATACAATAATGACATGTGATCGTAACAATTACCCTTTTCATGTATTTACTTTTAGAACCATGATTGTTATAGTGACAGAGATAGAGCTCTCCATAAAGATCACTATCCCTCTCTCACAACTTTATTATGGTTTTTAACGTCTAATATAATACGGCTCCTCGTATATATTTAAGTACGATGTCTGTTTAATGTTAGTTATAATTTAATTATATTTAATCTTTTTAATTATTATTACTTACAATATATTGCGACATTCTATAGTCCATCTCTTATTGCTCGTCTATACATAGTCCTTTTATATAATTTTCATATGTATTTATTGTGTCAAACGGTATATAGAATACTAACTACGTAGTTAAAGTACAATCTAATAAAGATATACAAGATGTTAACGAAAGGGTATATCTAAGGCCGCGTCCCCATCATGCAGCACGTTCGAGTGCATCAACAGCGAAATATCGACTGAATGGGCAATGGACGGCGCATCGTTGGCGGCACCGTGCTGCGGCGCGGCGCCGTGCCGTGGCCCGGCGACGGCGTCGTGACGTTGTACGGTGACGGCGCCGCGCCGTGCATGATGGGGACGCGCCCTAACCAAAAGATGTACTATTCACCCCTTTTTGGGCAGATATAGGGTTTTCGGTAACACCGTGTATAAACTAACCGTATTTAAATCATCTTCATATTTAATAAATAATAAAGGGAAAATAAATAACTTAAAATCATCTTGTAAATGAAATGATTTATTTTCTCATAAAATAAATAAAAATACTAATTCATAAATTATGATAGTTTAACGCTAGTTAGATAGCTATACTGATATACTAAGTTACATTATTTAGCGTCTTTCAATAATAAATATCTCATAGAAGCAGATATGTATGTAATTGCAAAGATATGTAAAAGCTATTGTAGTGTAAGGTTATAATTTTACAAGTATAAATAATGATTCAAGATTCTATTAAATTAATTCTCTAAATATTTGAGCTTTTAGGAAACATTTAAATTTTATTTATTAGATCACTTTGTATGCAAATACGTACATACACGCTCCTATGATTATTTGAAATTAACGATGAGATCTGATGCTTCAGATAGTTAAGTTTTCGAAGACATGTGACTGGCTAACACTAATCACTTAAATTCAAACTATTATCACATATCCACTCATCCCTGTCATTCATATATACCATTTATTCATCCCCTCTTACTAGATAGCCTATCAGGTGAACAGCACATGTTCGACTCTTAATGCATTTTGACTAATATGCAATAACTATAATAATAAATTATATATGAATGTGTCTATAAAATTTAAGGGAATATTATTTTGGAACTATAGGATAGCCAATAAACAAAGATCTTATGAGATTTGATCCCATTATTGGAGTACATAACATCTTTATATACAGGGTTAATTTAAAAGGGATGCGTATATTCTACGAGGCAATCATGTGCATAAAATTCAATAACTTTTCCCAAGGATTATAGGTCGAAATGTTAAAATTGAAAATCAACTTTTCATACAAACACACTTTGTATGAAAATTTAATTTTCCATTTTAAGATTTGATTTATGTTCCTTGGGGAAAGTGGTACAGTTTTATGCACCTGATTACCTCGTAGAATATACTCCTTTAAATTAATCCTGTATTTATACACAATATTAATTAATATACTGTGTATAAAACAAACAGTATAATTATGTTTTGTAAAGTTGGCGACAAGCAACATTTCAACTCTAGCGATAACAGTAACACTACATTGTAACAAGGGGTAAATGCAATTTCTCAAAATAAATGTCACACTTCAACTTCTCAACTGTTATATTGTGTATTAGGGTTATATAATAATTTAAGTATATGATACGACGGCGTAAATACGATTATATGCTTTAAACTTTAACATGACCTACTGCATGAAATGAGCACCAACAACTATTGTAATTATAGTAGTTTTGTAACGGGGTTTGTCAAATTGTAAGACTGGACTTATGATAAAGAGCCACGCCATTAGCTATAGGAAAATGTCTGTTCAGCCCACTTACCCAAGTCACATTCCTACAACCGTTAACGACGATAGAAATCGCTTAAATGTATGGGTATGACATTTCGTTTCGATACGTCACTTGACTCAGACTTGTCTCTTCCATATATATTTGAGCGATTCGATCAGCGTTAGGGCTTGTAGAAATGCCTCTTGGCTAGGGGGGCTGCTTTGACCACTTAGTCCAATGCGAACCACGAGAGAATTTAAGCTTGAATAGTTTATGTTTTCCATTTAGCATAAAATGTGGTTTTGTATGCTAATAGTATGATCCATCATCCAGTACTAAAGATCTGGACTAAATAAATTTAGCTGCGTTGTACAGCTGCTACAGCCCTTTGTGGAATAGCACCGGTGCGACCCAAGTTACGATGTTTAAAGGGTACTAACCACAATCAAACCCGATACAAAACTACATGTACTTATTTCTGTAAACATTCAACAATATTTCTTAAAACTTGAGCTTCAAGGTTAAAGGTAAGCAGAATGTTAGGGTAAATTCAAAACTAAGGTGTTCACTTTATACAGTATTACCATGAATATTATTACACGATAAGTATTTAAATTACACTTGGATAAATGTATCTCGAGATAGAATAGAGACACTAAGCGAAATATTTTTTATTTAAAGTAAATATACCGGTTGCAGATCTTTAGAAATACCTACTTATCCTCATTAAAAATTAAATTGTCTAAACCTAAAAAAAAAAGGACCCAGTTTAAATAGATTTAGATTCACATAAAGAACGAAATTTAAATAATACTAAATATAAATTATGATAATAATACTCAAAATTGATAACTGATAATTTCTGTTTAAATAATTTCAGTGTGTGCATCTGCAACCGGTCCGCCGTGACCACGAGACCGTGTGTGTGTGTGGTGCGTGTGTGTGAGTGCCGCCGTCGTTTACTTGAGGAGCTCGTGCGCGCGCTGGTTCGCCAGAGTTATCCTCGTTTCGTTCGATTCGCCCTATGATTAGAACACGCGGTTTGTTTTTGCTTGTTGTTCAATTCACAGCGACTCTTTTTGTTTGTGTAACTTGGCCCTCTTGAAATTTTTCGATGGAAGATAAATGGGACTTCACATTCACTTGTTTGCAGGATAAAATCTTTGACACAGTTATTTAAAATTCTACGCATTCTAAATGAATGCGTAAATCCCATTCATCTTCCTTTCATCGAAACAATTTAAAAAGTTGGAATAGGTACAGTAAAACATCGTTAAGAGTGTTCTGGCCATCAGTCGCTGTCTTTTGAAACAAAAGTAATGTATTGTTAACATTGATGTGATGAGTGTTAGTTATGGAGTCTATCTAACTCGGAGGTACGGTATGTCAGTCAGATGGATGTGACAACTAGCCAACATATACACAAGGGTGTGGAGATGTGTTCTGGAGTATCAGTAACATGTCCTGAACGTCACTCGTAAGACATACAAAAATTTCACAATCACCAATATCTAATCACATTCTTCTACAAGAGGTAGACATGCGTCGAGTGAGGACAGAAGGAAATGATTTTATTGCCAGATAAGCGAGTGAAACGAAATTTTTGATGCCAATAAGCTAGAAGAGGTCATAGAGTTACAAAAGATCACAAGTCGCACTTCCACTGCTAACATGACAGGCACAAACACTGAGATGGTCAAATGCTGATGATTCGGAGAGACGTAGCAAAAATTGTTCTCACAATATTTTGCTATGCCTCAGTGTTGAATTCGACCCAAATATTCTCTAGTAATTTCGAATAATTCCCGACCCGACAGTAATAAATAATTTTCGTTTTTGGATTTCTCATTTTGAATTACATTGAAACGTACGAGTTGTATATCATAAATATTTTTGCAAGCAATTTAAAAAAAGCGTTCTTTTTGATACTCCTTTCGTATGGTATTGATGAAAAAAAAATTTCAAAATATTATGTTATCATAAACACAAAACAGGCGCAAGAAAAAGTCGTCGATTTGCGGAAAGCAAGCCCGCGATAACCTATACCTATTATGTTATCATATTCATCATCTTCAGCCCTTTATAACCCAGTGCTGGACGTAGGCATCTATTTTATTGGACATGACGCCAAAACCAATCCTATTTCTATTTAGTGTAACTTGGTAACGATTATATATTTGGGTCAAATTTCACACTTATTTAAAAGTAGGTAATAACGACAACACCAATATTTTAATTTTGAAAAATATTAGTTAATCAAAACTGAAGATTTTTTTTTTATATTATTTTGATAAGAGAAGAAGTTAAAGATTTTCTGGGGTAAATTCTAATAGAGTGCGCGCGAACTCGTATTTCCTAAGTATTTACAGTATGTGACCATGCATAAGAGTAATTTTTAAGATATGATGGGATTGAGAATGAATTTTAAATACTATAGAAGATGACCAAGTAACTGGGTGAAGGAAAACATGGCACTGTCACATACTATGCCAGTTTTGTTCATTTAATTGGCATTTTCAACTATGCTAAGATTTTACATACCACCTATTTACTTTTTTATTTATTATTTCATTTCCATGTAATGTGCGACCCACAAAGCTAGTAAGCTTTATTTAAAAAAAAACGTAAGTATAGTCATCTAGCCTCATTAGCCAATCAGGTCTCATTATATTCCATACTGATTTTAAGTAACTATGATCATGGATCTCATAAAATATTCTATATACAGTATGCTCTAAAAAAAAATTCTTATATTTCAGGACGGCATTCTGTGTTACATCATTGAAGTCAGAATATAATACGCCTAAATGGAAAAATACTATATTTACTTTCACATCGGAAGGCGCTAGCAATTTTTTTTATAATTACAGTAGCATTCATTACCCCATTTTTGTTTCTTTTTTAGTGAATAATCATTTTTATTATCACGTCAACTTGAAAATTCCTTTTTTATATAAAAATGGCCTCTGCCCAGCAGTGGAACATGGATACCATAAACAAATTCAGGTCCCAAATGGCGTCGTGGATGACTATATACCTAAGTCCTATTATACGAGCTCGCGTGCACAGGTTGTATAAAAGAGGTTGTCGTAATTCCGTCATGATGGTTACCTTGCGGTTGATGCGGTCGATCTGGCGGTTCTGGTTCTCCAGCTCGGAGCCCATGTCCAGCGCCATGTTGCGCAGGTTGCCGATCATCGTGTTCACTTGGCCCATGTTCTCTTCCATCTCATCTTCGCGGTCGTCGCTTGTTATCCTAAATTAGTTTAGTCTTATTAATAAGTTATTTTTGTCAGTCTTTAAGTAGACTGATAGGTTCCATAATCTTAATGGAAATTTATTTTTTATTTTTATTGGTAAATTTAAATTTACTGAATGCTAAGTTACAATATGTATGGAATTGACAGCTTTCAATGGGCGTATTTACAATGCATCACCTATCGTGAAAAAAAAGTGCAGTTTACATCCCCATAAGCATCTATAGATTTACTGCTAAACCAGACTTATGACCTTGGACCTTAAGCTTTATCAGATATCGACTAACCTTCCTATGTATCCGGCCTGTGGTCCTATACCGTTGCGCTCGTCCATCACCCTCTGCGGCTGGTTGTTGACCACCTTACCATCATCGTTGCCCTTCCACGTCCCATCGTCCTCCTTGAACGATGCTCCCCTGAAATTGCCATGGAAGGAAGTCTTAGACTCTGTTTGTTACTAGTATTACTATTAAAGGTGAACATGGAGCAAGGTTGAGATTGCTACAGATGTGAAGAGAAATATTTTAAATCAAAGAAGGAGGAAAAAGGTTATAGTTCCGATCAATATGAACCAAGCATCGACAAAGTTATGACGATAGAGCCTATGAATGACTGACGCGGGTTAAAAATTTACATAATAAGATCCGTTTTCGTTTAGGAAAAGTATTTGGGCATATATGTTTTTGGTCCTTGTATAAATTAGCGATCAAACCAGATGGTAAGTTACCCACGCATTAAGGCGGTTTAAATTTGTGCAACGTGGGTTGGTTTAAAACACGCGTGCTCAAGTTAGTATCGTTGTAAGGCAATCAGCGTAGTACGCACTTGTTGCAGGGCAGGGCACAGATGCCGCAGCATTTCTCCATCCCCGACAGATTCTTCTCGGCCTCGCGCATGTCCGCGTTGATCTGGTCCATACCCTCCTCGATTCTGTCCAATTGCTCTGTTCACACACATCAACAAACGCTTTAGATCCACCCCTGTCAAACTACCTTCAGTTATGTGTTCAAGCTCCTAACTCAATTTCCAAATTATTAAACTCGCGATTATTGAAATCTTTTTATTAACTTTTTCTTTTGATTTTATCTCAATTGTAAATTCTCAACGCTCTCGACAATAACCAGCGCTAAGTGTAAGACATTTATTAAGTAACGGTAGCTGAGTATTAATCAACTAGTTATGTCCATGCAAACTGTAATATCCTACAGCAATTCTATTCATAATTCATTTCATAGTCATCGCTAACATTGAAGCATCTAACGTTTATCTGAAAGTTTCTTGTGGTGCTCGTGTTATGTCTTACACTCGATCTGGTTAAAACTAATTCAAATAATTATCATTTACCTTTGAATAAAATGATGTATGTGCTGACACTAAGTGATTACATTACCGTACGTAGTGACAACAATCAGAAAACATTATCTATAATTCACGTTATAAAAATCTAGTTCATGCAATAAACAGCAATATCGAAGAAGACGTGCATAGCTGGATGCGTGAAAAATAACTAAATAAAATAATCCATACAGTTTAACAGAATCAGATAATCTCTCCGCCCCAGTCCACAACAAGCGAGCGTGCGACTGTGCGACTGTGCGACTGCGGGATCGAGATCGTTTGATGCACTTTAATCACTAGTTTTATTTATGATCATGACAAACAAGTTTTACCTTCAGTTTTTATCCATTATAAATATACTGTTAGCAGATTTTCAATCGGTAACATATTTATTGTTATAAAGTCATTGCCATTCAACGAACTTTTATAAATTATCTGAACTGGCATTTCAGACAAAAGCTTTACTAAATTATGAGTGATGCAAAATAGTATGTACTACTGGATGCTTACCGCCCTGTTCATCCAGCATGACCAGGGTTTTCATGCCCACCTCGTGACTCTACAACACAATAATGATGTCACTATAGCTCGCCAAACGAATGCGGTGAGGAGTCGGACGCGGCGCGCGCGCAGGCGCAGCGCCGCGCGGGCGTCGCAACTCATACAACACAAACAAACTGATAACTAAACAGAACAGAACATGGACATGAGCGGGCCCGCCGGCGTACCGCCAGGCCCGCCCCTGATCATGGGACAAAATAAATCAACTTAGCAAATGAGCGTATCCATTAAGCCATTCCTAAATGAACGTGAATATAGCAAAGTATTGATTTATTGAAGAAGAAAAATGAACAAACTAATATGTAGTGCGGCGAGGGGCGGCCTCGCCGACAGACACAGACGCATCGAGCTAATAGTTACAGACCTACGAGCTAACATTAACAGTACGCTGCCAGCCATGGAGATGAAGGCGGATACCAGTTACTATACGTCGAACAGACATCGGTAACACGCGCATTCATATCAGTACCGCAGTATATTACGGAAGAGAACAGTAGATCGGAAAGATAAATAAATATACCTATAAAAAGCGTATCGATCAAATATCAACGGAAGAACTAAACAGATTGCGCAGCTCATTCAAATTAAATCTTCAGCAAAAGATAGAAACAGTCTTTTGCGACAATTAGCAACGAACGGCCATCGGGCTTATCTATTTACACTATATGTCAAGGTCATCCCCATCGAAACATAGAATACACACGCAACATCGATCTCAGATAAGTCGTTATTTAAGAGAAACGTCAAAGAAAAACAAAGAGATTAATGTTATTAACTGCACATTCAAACACAGACGTTCTCACGTTTCGACTACCCATGTGTCAGTTTAACTCTTACCGCCCTGGTGACTCAACATATGAAGCGCTTGCCCCCCGGCGTCCTCGCTCTATACATAAAATACAAATCAAAATAATATATCGTAGGAGAGAGTATCGGGGTGTGTGGGTGGGTGGGTGCGGCGGGCGCACGGGACGCGCGGTGCGTGCGGCGCGAGTGCGCGAGCGCGGGCGTGCAGCGGCGGCCAGCGTGGCGCGTGACGCTTAGGGCGTGGCGGAGGCGACGGCGCGTGCGGCGGGCCGGCGAGCGGCGCGGCCGGCGCGGCGCGTGCGCCTCGGGCGAGCGACCGCGCCGCTCGCCGCTAACACACACTACTCGATCACAACGACATGCATGCAGTGAAGCTTGCAAGTAAAACCAGATTCAGTTTCATCTGTGCTCAGTTTCATATGATTCATGATTTATTGTGTGATGTTAAGAGTCGTGCGTTGAGGAGAAGCGTTTCGAATTTACTTTGCTCGTTCATTTAGATTCGTTTATATGTGAATTCAGTAAAGTTGTTAATTTAGAGTCGAGTACAAACATCTGAAATGCAGAATGTATAAGTATCGGTACGACCAAATATATATACGGTTTGTTATGTCGAATCGTTCGGCCTGCCGGACGTCGTAGAACATAGAGCTCGTTGTTAAGTTGTGCAAAGTGGTGTATATTATCTACATAACGAATAAATATACAAAGATGTGGGTTTTCCGTGATCATCTCCGTGTGTGAGTTTTACAATGCTAACGGTCATTTCTCAGAGGATGCCCGCACCTTTGCATTGTAATAGCAGTGACGTAATTTTAAATACATAATCAATGCGATACCCCCTTTAATATCTTCTATATCGGTGAGCCCATCTTCGGGTCGGCTGAAAACCCTACGATGCTCAACAAAGTTAGCGAAAAAGGATAAAATAGATAAAATTGTAAATAATGTAGTGTTGCAAATTTTGCAGATCACTCACCTCCCTGGTCGTCTAGAGCGACCAGAGTACGAATGCCGGCCTCCTTGCTCTACGCCGCAGAAACAAAAAGTCACAGAGCATGTTAGTTGTGAGGGGTACAGTAGAGTGAGTGGCTGGTGCGCGCCGGCAGTATGCTGGGAGTATGTCACGCGGTAGGACGCGGCCTCGCCCGCGCCGGCTGCAGCCGTCACCTTGGCAGGATGCAGGTACTGTACTGACTAGGACTGTGCACGTCGGCGGCGACGAGGACGCGTCCTCCCTTGTGTCTGAACTGTGTTGTTTAGAGTAATGCTGAGTCTGTATCGTGTCGTCATACCATGTGATACTTGGCGCAGACATACCGGCGTAATATGTAGGTATATACACAAGGAAATCATAATGTCAAAGTATTGTTCAAATAGATATGAACTT
Source organism: Plusia festucae (assembly GCA_950381575.1). Classification (NCBI taxonomy): domain Eukaryota; kingdom Metazoa; phylum Arthropoda; class Insecta; order Lepidoptera; family Noctuidae; genus Plusia; species Plusia festucae. The sequence continues at coordinate 6,154,924 of OX494450.1, forward strand.
AAATATATAAAATAAAGTCCGTTAAATAAAAATACGAAGTACACTTTGTAAAACACAATGTAAGAAGAAACGATAATAAACCAGTAATGTGGGTAACACTGATATAATTTTGATTAGGTTCATGTATATTGTGTGAGAGTTAGCATAAGGTGTAGCTCGATATATTTGTTGGAGTTCAGTGGCAGGTATGGGGGTGTGTACACGCCCACATATTGACAGTAATGTGAATGTTCAAGAAGGCATGAAAATCATACAACATAATAGATGTACATCAACAACAGAGAGCAGCCACTACAACAGAGACCTAAGATACAGATTGAACTAAAACAGGATAGAACGAACATCAACACACTGATCGCGGTCTCGGGCTTGGCCGAGGCGCGCTAGATCAGTTAGTGCCGGAACGTTGTACAGGAAATCATAAACACATAGAACAATAATGTCATCTATGAAGAGTAGAAGTATCGTTACCAGACAGGAAATTAAAACATTAATAGAAAGTGCGTTGAAACAGTGACAGCCTCGGACGCAGGTTACTTTAGTTTGAATCCGAGTTGTAGACAAGGGTCTCATTCGAAGCAAGCCCAAGCACAATGGATTGACTAGTTTTTTTTTTTATTATCAAAAGCGCACGTATTTTGTTCAAATCACGTACTAACAGGGGTACTAACATTAGAGAAGTATATAAACTAAATATGGGACTCGGATTCTATTGTGGACGATAATAGAATAGAATAGAATAGAATAGAATATTTATTTATTAAAGTAACCATGACTCATTTTTGTTAGTAATACTTAATAACTATGTTAGTACTTATACAAGGATAATAAAATAAAATAAATAAATACTATTCGTTACCTAGCTCACCGCTGCTTCATTCCGTGTGAAATGGTACAGCAGTGAACCATGTAAGGACAATCTAGCCTCTTTGCAATCATGCTTAGGATGCTGTTGGAGCTGGCTCGCACCCTGCGCACCAGAGAAGCACATCTTTTACGCATTGTTGCATAGAAACAGTCTATGTGTGCATCCGCAAACATTCCTGATGCGCTACAGAAGCGAGGCAGCCCCACTATCACCCTAAACGCGTTATTGTATTGAACACGAAGAGCGCTGTACGCCCTTTGAGTATATCTAGCCCATAGGCTGCACGTGTAGAAGGTCGTACAGTAAGCACGGAAGAGTGTGGTCTTTACCTTTAATGAACAGCGTGCAAACCTACGAGCCAGCATGTTCGCTCTAACGGACAGCGCTCTCCGCTCTCGTTCAATGTCTGTATCATCCTTGAGGTCGGGGGTCAGTATATGACCAAGATACTTAAATTTATATACCCTCTTTAATATCAACCCGTTGAGGATTACAGGCGGTACCCTGTCAGGGCTTTTACCTCCGGCCTCAAAAACCATAAATTCAGACTTTTTACAATTGTAAATCAGGCCATGTGACTTCGCGTACTCTTCACATTTATTTAATAATTTTCTTAGGCCACATACCGACGCGCTCAGCAGCACCATGTCATCTGCGTAGCTGATATTGTTGACGCAGATACCATCAATAAAACAGCCGACCCTGAGACTACTGAGCTCGCCGATTAGCTCATTTACATATAGGTTAAAGAGCGTAGGCGAACTCAAACCTCCCTGCCTCACCCCGCACTCCAACCCATAAGGATGAGACAAGGCCCCAGCCCATCGTACATGATTGATCTGATTTCCATACCAAAACTTGAGGATGTTAATAACTTCAGCTGGTAACTTGGATTCTTTTAACTTATTCCACAACCTATCATAGGAAACCAGATCAAAAGCCCTAGACAGGTCGAGGAAACACCCATAAATAGGTGTACCGCGCTGTGTATAATACGTGACAGCTTGCTTAAGACACAGCACATAATGGGTTTCATGCTTTGAAACCTAAAACAGCATTCGGGAGTAATTACTGGAGCTGACGGTTAAACCCTCGATTTCGAGTTAATATCTTGTTTCTTTAACAAAAGCTAAGGAGGCAATGTTCTAGAATAACTAATTTGTTAATTAACTGTCAGCCCGAGGGCCGGTGCGGCCAGGGAGGTAAATATAATCACATAAAATGTACAGTTCACTACGAACAACACAAAGGGCTATAGAAGTCTAACATTTTCGGACACAGTAAGGCACGGATCATGCAACACCCATATATGTATGGTTATAATAACATATAATGCTGATAACATATTATATATCATACTTGAATGTAGGATTCAAAATAAATAAGGATTATGACCGGAGTGCTACAATAAATATAGGTACATACACATTTAGAAAAAAAAGACAAAACAAAAATAATATTTAGCGACATCGAAACACAACAGCCAGGGATAGCAGAGGCTGCGCCCTAGGGGGTGGGACGTCAGAGACCAAACCGAGCTTGGGGCTATCCAGACACTTCCGCTATACCCCTCACTCCCTCGCATCGAGAACACCTCTCTCACAGATCATTACAATATAACACATAATCGACAAAATAACTAAACATAATTAAACTATGTGGGGAAACAAACGTTTAATTTTAACTTAAACGCGTCTACGGATATACAAGACCGCACAGTTATATCGTCTTAATTCTTTCTATTAGCATTTTGCAATAGATATGAGCTTCCAGTATTGTCGCACGCTTGGAAAATTAATAGTCAGTTTATTATTAATCACACAATTATTACAAGACCACATCATCAGACGGTTAGTGAACTTGATATAAAAACTAAAAAGTTTCATAATTAATAGAAATCAAACGGATATGTTAACGTTTTCATATCAAATTCTTGTTAATATTAACTGGCATTAAAGGGGAATAACGATAAATAAGATAATTAGTAAAATTTGGGAGGTATTCTCGAAATTCCACACATCAGTTACTCCCAATACATATTCAGTTTCATGATTTAGATAATTTATCATTTTTATAGACTTATTCAACAACAGCAAAGTGCTGTATTTATTTTATTGGTAATTCATGGAGGCGGAACTGTACATACTAAAATCTTATCATTATCGTTTAAATTCTACGTATGCAATCAAAATATCACGCAGGCTCTGGACAATTGAAAGTCATTATAAATTACCTGTATTGTTCTAACCGTTCTCAAGTTTTAGGTATACTCGATAGATTAAGGAAGACGTTAGTATAGTACAACTCAGCCTTCGTTAATAATAATTTCTTAAAAATAAATCTTATTTTAAGTGATATAGAATCATTATGTGAGCTCACCTCTTCGCATAGCATCATCATGCGCCGTGTCGACTCCAGCGACTGAAATCATATAACAAATTATATTATTCATACATTCCATCTAAATGTAAAGTTACTTACTTTTAGTTTCTTGTAACTGAACAAAGCCCTTCGGATCCCAAATAGAAGTACGTTTTTCTACGTATACTATAATCAAAGTTTATCGAACTTTCTTTTTCTATCCAAGTCTTCTAGTAGAAGTCGTAAAAGTTTTACTGAATGACGCGTTTCAACGGTGAACATAAAGTACATAAACTTAGAACAGTTATTGCTCGTCTGGAAAGTCAAGAATACATATAAAGCTACAGTCAGCCGAATGAATTGCAATTTACTAGACAGTTACATCACTGAATGAGATTTTAATATCTTCAGCGAATGTTTAAGTATGCACAGTAATGTTGCTTTAGGCATTTTTCTTCAGCTTAACCTGATTTTTATTTTGAGGTCGGTTTCCGTTACAATCAGTAAGTTCAAAATTTTCAATTACTTCGTCAGTGGAATTTTTTTAGAAGCTACAAGGAGGCTCTTTTTGAAGGTCGAAAGTATAACCAGCACCCAAATGTGCCTTTACCGCTTTTACGGCTCCCTCTGCTGGGAAGAAACGGAACCGTCGCACAACCAAATTACAATTTTTTAAATTCATAATGAATGTCAAATGAATACGGACCTCATCGGTGACTTGACCGGAACGCATCTGTATTTGCTCCAGCTCGCTGCGTGGGGCGCCATTTTCGGCGGGTGGCACTGCTGCAGGCATCCTGAAACAAGACAATATGCTTATGAACCAAATGGCAATATTCGTATACGTATTCGTTCTTAAGCCGATTTTGTGCTAATTCTATCGTACCTATATTGATATACGTTTGTTTTACATGAATCAGTTCCATCATAGGACTGAAGTTGATGAATAGGGAGTTACCGTTGCTTGCCCTTCAATGAGACCGTGCTATTTTCCTTGTCAATTTTATAAATTCGAACCGACTAAAAAATAACCCCCATTACTGGTAAAGCACCATGTTTATTGTTCAATCAAACTCTGTTCACGTTTACAGTTTACACAATAGATAAACGTGAAGTAGTTAACTATAATAGTTAGCTGCAACGTCTGGCCTTGGACTAACCTTACGCGTAACCTTATGTTAGTAGCTAACCATCCTGTGTTAGCTAACTTTAGTACGATGATATGGTATAAATTAACACCCCTGACACGATACATACGTAAGTACATGAATTCAGTTCTAAATGCAAGAATAGTTTTTGTTTACTCCTAGGGTAACATAGAATATTTCAATTATTTGTACTAAGTTCCTGGTAAATTTAAATAAGACATCAAGTATCAGTTTCAATTGCTAAAAAGTAACCTAAGTATGCTGCGAGCAGAAATAAAATTGAATACCACCACTAGTCCATTTTTAGGACGAAATATATAGTTATGATTATTGTGGATTCATTATAGGAACTTTGTTTTCTTATGTATCTTTTTAAAATTATTTTGTTTGCGTGCCGCGATAACACAAATACTTCGGCGGTGAGACAATTAAGTAATCGAAAGTGAAAACTATATAGATAATTTAGCTATATTGTAGTATAGTAGGTAAAAGTTGAGGGTTTGCATACAGGATTTTATTGTACACGTGTAACTGTTTATATGGTTCTAAGCTTCTAAATTGTTTAATACAGTTTACCTGCGAATTAAAGGGATTTGAAAATGATTCGGCTAAGGGCCTATTTCACCATCGTCAGATAACTTTTATTCGACGAATAAAATTGACGTTTGACAAGTTCAGTATGAAACTACTGTAAAAAAATTACAGGATTATATTGTACACGTGTAAGTAAAGGTTATGTGTTACAACCTTTAAACCCACGCAGTAAAATTTTATTTCTGGACTCGCGCACGTGGGCCGTTTAACTCATTTAAAATGAAATATATTTTCCACAGCTTTTAAAATGTATAGATTAGTAATTACTCTAACAGAATAGAGCCTACCGTCAATTTTGGTACTGTAGAATAAAGTACATACATAATTATTTAGTACAATTATTTTGATGGTGCGTGACTTGGTTCTATAACTTGTATTATTGTCGTTTATTGTTAACGTTTATTATCGTCACGAAATTATTCGGTCCAAACATACGGCGTACAAGAAAGCAAATTGTTAAAAAGCTCAGTTTTCCTAACAACAAGCGAAAGTTCGTCCCAAGGGCCACTCCAAAAACTTTGCTGAAACGAAATTCTGAGTTATTAAGGACTTTTCGTATGGTTGTAAAAACTACAGATTTTGTGGCTATTTATCTTTAACTAGCTTTTGGCCGCGGCTCCGCCCGCGTGGGCGTCGGTTATCGCGGCAAATTATAGCCTGTAGCTCAATAAATGGACTATCTATCAGTGAAAGGTTTTTACAAATCGGACCAGTAGTTTCTGAGATTAGCGCGTTCAATGAAACTTTTCAGCTTTATCATTTTAAAGTCTATTATTATTATCTATCTAGTACAGACAAGACGACAAGTGCAGATTTCAAAAATGACAAACGCTTGTGTAATTGTTATCCCATTGTATTCTGTGTCAATTTGACATTTGTACTTGTCAATTTAGTCTCAAGGATTAAAAAACAGCCTATAGTATAGATATAATAGGATTTATATTTGCTTTACCTTGGCCATAGCTTGACACTTTTACTAGATTACAGGATAAGAAAATTTACTTATTCATATTTAAGAGGATACTTAGGTGACACTTACCACCCGGGGCACCTTAATTAGGGCAGATTACACCGTTTATTTTGGGCTCGCATTTTATCGTGGCATAAAAACAGCGGTGGAGTAACTCATCCGGTGCCGACCTTTACATGAAAATGTTTAATAACGTCGGTCAACGGGGATCTCTCATAATCTACCCTAATTTACCACTTTTGAAGTCAAAACGTAATTTAATAAACACTTGATGTAAAATACATGTTGTAAAACTGTTTTTATGAGATTTTAAATTGTCAAAACCGATTGATATCTTTATCAAATGATTTCTCTGTTTTATCTGGTAAGCTTCAAAATTGTTTTCTGGGTTTAATGGATGGTGAAATGCAGTCGCCTGCGAATTAAAGGGATTTGAAAATGATTTGGCTAGGGGCCTATTTCACCATCGTCAGATAACTTTTATTCGACGAATAAAATTGACGTTTGACAGTTTCAGTATGAAACAACTGTCAAAATTTCAAAATTATTCGTCGAATAAAATTATCTGATGATGGCCCTTAAAGCCAAGAGGTTCCTGGGTTAACACTTCTAAAGGCGAAGTAGTCGTGGGTTACTTCAGTTAAAATAAAATCCAATTTTTTTGTTGCGCCTTTTCGATTTTGTGTTGACTTTGAATTTGCAATTTTCGAGGAAAACGGCAAAGCGGAACCGAAAACGTTAACAAAGGATAAATGAAAGTAATTTCCTTAGCATTTTAAATTGCTATAATGAATTTATTTTATAGCCATTACCTACTTCTTGTTTCAGTAATGAGTGGTTGTTACTTTTATTTCCATATCAATTCAATTAATATCTATCGACTAGATCTAGTCCATCTTTTGTGCGAACTTTAGTTCTTTATTTATTTAGTTATCTATAAAGAAGTGTATTGTATGTTTTTTATTATTTTTATGTTTTGCATTTTGTGTATCTTTGTATCCTTTTCATCTCGGCCTCTGTAAGCGAGATCATGTGTCGGATGCTACTAATTGCGTTTCGAAACAACGCTTACAAACTTTTGTAATTACTGAAGGGGATTAAATAAAAATTTTGCAATTTATAATACATTGCTGAAACATTCTGAGCTTTTCCGTTCGAAAATTTCCGTTGCTATTATTTGAAGCATGTATATTTTATGCGGTTATTATAAATTCATAAAGCTGGAGTTGTTATTTTTCGACAGGCTTTACGAGACGGCTTGCGAATGTCGTATCAAATATACAAAGGCAGGACTCTCTGTGGGTGGGTCGGCCTTGACGCGTCGTCGCCTGAACAAAAGGCGGGGGCAATCTCATGGCACGTATGAGATTGCCCCCGCCCGGCGCCTACCTAAGCCCAGCTTGTTTGGACTGGGACCGTGTCCTTTGGATTAGCATTGAGTCTGTTGTTATTCATGTAGAATTTCAGAAAAAAAGAATATGTTATAAGATTTTTTTATCCTATCCTAGACCCAATTAGAATTTCTTTGAGATTTTTAGTTGGAGAGGCACAGGCAAGTAATGTTAGCTTTATATTGAGGCTTGTTTAGTTTTAGTAGTTACTTATTTTTTTACCCCAATTTTACAAAGAATTTCGTTTACTAATTTAACGTTAATTTTAGAAGGAAATATGGAAAAAATAATCTTAAAATGGGTCGTAGGACAGATACAACTTAACTCTTAAAACATGGTAGATAACCAACAAGATCATAATTTGAAAAGAAAAATGACGCGCTATTTTTCATCCTATAGGTCTCTCATAAAAATGTTTCTTGGTATATTTCCAACCCACCCCGATAGCAAAGCCGTAAATTGATCACGTGCCTCGTATACTGAGCTGACAAACACATAACAACTGCGACATAAGCTTGTCCTTCAGAAAATTTAAATTAAAATGAATAAATTTTAGACAGAACTTTCTAATTTTGGCATCATTTATGGAATCTCATTTTAAAGGAAATTATCAAAGTATGGTGATTCGGCAAACAATAAATTCATTAAAATAAAGTACAAATATAGCTTTAAATAAAGCATTACACTTGTTTTTACCTGATTTGGCCCAAGGCATGACGCAAAGAAGATGGTGAGTTGACTTTTTAAGGTTTGTATGAACGCCAATACAAAAATTTACTGAAAGGATGTGTGATTCTAAAATGAAGATGGAATATGGGAAACGATTTATGAATGCCATAGTGGTTTTATTATTCGATTTTGGTATATTAATAACGATAATCTTCGAGCTTTGATAATAAAGGTCCTTTGAGATGTAATACAAATCATGTCTTCGGGTGCATGTCTGAAGTAAAGATAGCCTAATATATTTTATTTTTATATAGCCTTGAGCTTCAGTAGAATTTTATGTTTTTTTTTTCTTCACACATTAACGGTTAAGATTGAAAGCCTGTCTTTGGCTTCCAAGGTTAAGACCTTAAGACCGACTGGTCCTCCGGGAAATATAACCACAGGGTCGGAAATTGTCTTAGCATTTACTTTTTGAGTTACGAGTCTATTACTTACACCGAAAACCTCAGAAAAAGCCTTTGAAATCTGTTAACGTAAAACGAGTTCCCGTTGTTTGGTTTCAGGGATTTATACCAGAGCTTATTCAAAAATATATTTCCAGAACGTTCTAGAACAAAGTACCAGAAATGTATTACAAAACTTAAATTTGGTAGACCGTAAATAACGAGCCTGGCTGAACTTGGGCCACGTTCAAGTTGCAGTAAGTTGGCAATGCCCGGAGGCATCGGAATGACCTACTTCTGTCACTCTGCTATTGGAAACTGAAGATATATCTCGCTTAGTATAGTATATAAATGTAACATTGTCGGTACCATTCCGATTATGCATGTGATTCCATGAGCGAAATGTCGACTGAATTATAAGCATTACGTATGTATGCTAAAAATATTTTAATATATTCTTTAAGCCTTTGAACGTAAAAGCCATTAATTATTAAATTACAGAGGAATGAGATTGTTGATATGCCTCCTTGGAAGCTATGTCGTTAAATTAAAAATTATCCTTTTTATTTATGTTTTACTATTTAGCCAAAATACTCGTAAAATCATACTAAAGTATCTTTTATTTTTACTTAGTTACTATATTATAACCCTGTTCAACTAAAAGTAACTAGATGTTAAGCTTTTAGGTCCTATAATATTCGAAATACATAGAACGTCCCACCGCTATATCTGGGACAACCTCAACTATCATCTTTTGAATACGCCTCTAAAATTAAAGTGAACATGTTAATGGGAATAGAGGCTCGTTGCCGCAAAGTTGAGAGTTGTCGTTAGTTATAATTACTGCGGTATCTCGTTAGGCCGTTTACCTAAAATACACAACCAAAACGGACCCTTTAAACAGAGCTGTCCTCTTAAACGGCTTTACAATGTGGTGTAATTTTATAAAAGAAATCAGAGATATTAAGGTTTATGCCTGAAGAAATGTGTATGCCTTTCGCTGTCGAAGCGAAGTTCTAGATTATAATAAAATATTTGTCCGTACTACGTTTGCAATAACAAAGAAAGAAAACTTTTAGCAGACGGACGTGTTTGCTTCGTCAGAAATATTTTTACATAGTTTGTATTCCTCCCGTGGCAAAATTGTCTACCAGGGTTTCTCCAAGGCTATTATTACTTGCAGCCGTGATACTAGGAAGATAGAGGTATTTTCCACAGTAAACAGATGAAACCACAACAATAAAAGAAAATATTGGTATCTATTTATGTCTCTATTTGAGAAAAGGCACAGACCTATAAATATGCTGGTTAGTGGTGAGATATTTACCCAGCATATATAATTTAGTCCAGAAGTCTAACATTGATAGACCGGTATTAATGAAAAAGAGCTAAAAATTGGTATGAAAATAATAATTAACACTGTTCATAGGTATTCTATATACATGTGTTTGTGTAGCTTTTAATATAAGCTAGACTAATTAACAGAAACACAAAGCAAGGTTTACAACAACAAGGTTTTATAATTAAATACACGTTTTTAACAATGGAGTACCGGCAAACGCCTACGTTTTGAGCCGAGCGGTACCGACTGTACCGATCGTAGAATTTTAATGTCGGGTCGTAGTTAACTCCGCAGGTCGACTTTGGCCTTTGTTACAGATAAGGTGTATTCAGACTGCGTTTTAATATGTAGAAAGTAACACAAAAATATTTCAAATTCATTTTTTTTATTTTTATCTAAGGGATCCATTATTGTCTTACTATGAGCTTAGGCTATGTGAGTACGCGTGTACTCAGTAATTAACAAAAGGGAAACACATTGATTGTCCAGATCCTTATAAATGGTCCGTCAACCTTGTCCGCCAGTGTAGCTAAAATACTGTTAGGGCTACCCCTGAATCGCTGCAACATCGGTGCACACTATGCGATAATCATATTACGTTAAATTCAGTTTCGGTTACGGTTGCCTTTTCAGCAGAGATTTAAGAGATTTAAGCACAGCCACCTTCGCAGGATATACTCCAGTGCGAAGGCAGTTCTGTTCTGCCTAGCCTTTTCCCAAGCTATGTTGGGGTCGGCTTCCAGTCTTACCGGATTTAGCTGAATGCCGTATTTTACATGGAGCGACTGCCTATCTGACCTCCACAACCTATTGCTAGGTAATACAGTATAAGTAGTATTATCCAGTGCGAAGGCAGTATGTTTCTTTATTGTTTACTGATGCTGATAAGACCAGAAAACCGCCAAGGCGCTTGATTTTTGGAGCACAGAAAAGCTCAATTTGACATTTTCGGAAAACTCATTCTTCCAAACTAACCGCGGCAAGCGCTGCTTAACCTATATTTGAATCGACCAGTCTACTATGTTCTATGGTCAGAAACTCAGAAACATGGCGTGTTGTTATAGGTAGAGGTTCAAAGAAATTTAGTATACCTGAGCATAATGAGAATGTATCAATTGTAAATATATATATAGAGCATTATAACGCTCGTCGCATTTTCTAATTCTATATTGTATGTTCTGCAAGCTAAATAATAATGTAGTCAGTATTCATCTTTATTCATAAAACTGTCTCCGCCTGGTACGTACCTGCGACATGTTCGTATAACGTCCATATTTCCATAATAATATACCCTTAACACATTTTAGGGTCGCTCGTTTCTGTATTTGAAGTAAGGGGTTGTCGCTGTTGTAATGTTTTCAGAGTTTCTCATATTTAAAAGATTCATTGATGTCTAAGTTTTTAAAGAAACTTTTAAAGTTCGGAAGAAGTTAAGGGTTGTAAATTTTTAAGGCAATATTGTATAACTAGCTTGCTAGAGACATACTACAGCTGAGTCGTGTCGACGCGGAGCGAAGCGAAAATGTAAAAGTTAGCAAATTTATTCCTCACTCAGCGACGTAGTGCTCATATTTCTTCTGCGATGTGCGCGACTTCGAGCCCATTTTCGCGTCTTTTTTATCTCCGAAGAACTTTGGGCATTACGTTGTTAAGATATTTTCTATAATGACTGTTGTGCTACGCTTCGATTCTGATGTAGTATAAATTAAGTTTAATAGATAAAAATACATAGTCAGCTTGAAAGCTCAATCGAATATCATGGAAAAAATAAGTCTAGTTGTGTTTGTGTGATAACCACGATCATTTGTTCTGTCTCTGGGTGTTATTTACTTATCTATAATATAATGTATTTAGAAATATATAAGTATGTCAATCAGTTGTTTGGTTGCCTTAGTACAGGCTCTGTCTAGTTTGGGATCAGATGGCCGTGTGTGAAAAAAATAAGTACATAATAAGTAATGTAAAATATTTTTTTGTATTACATCAGCATAGAAAATATCTTATAAAGGAACTTTCCATTCCAGTGCTTAGAAATATTACAAACGATTTACATTATTCCCATGTCATATGTTCATGAAAACTTGCAACTACACATCTGGACATAAACTTTCCCCGTACATGTTCCAAATCGGAAACCCACTCGCGGCCAAACAAACCAGTGCTTTGTTTAAACAACTAGAACAATACCCCGGGAAATGTCCAACGCGAGCAACTTAAAACGAAAATAATTACAATACCGAAAATTTGCTATGTAGTCAAATGAATACGATAGTTAACCTAGACTGAGATCATTAAAATAGTTTTAATCAATTAACAAGGCATACCTTGAATTTGTCGAAATTAGGGTTTATCACGCGAATCGGTTACCTAGAATCTAAGCCTAAATATTTATCTACTGTAGAGTTCGTTTCATCATCACGCTTGATTATAATTATGCAAATTAACGTAGATGAATCATCGTATAAACACCTTTATGAGTAACTTTACAGGTATTTTTTGTAGGAAATGCCCAGTTTATATTGAAGTAATGTTATATTTATAAAACATGACAGACTAGTTTGCATATACTTAATGCATCATGTAATTATACTTCCTCATATTTGATTAGAAGCAAATTGTCTCACAGTCCTAGCTACGGAATATCTGGATACGTAGCCAAATGCGTAGTCGAATGTCTACGCACACCGCTACGAAGACCACATCTACGTAGAAAGAGGAAATTAAACAATGAAAATAATTAACTGTAATTTTCTGGTTGGTCTCCGAGATTCGTCCTTGAGGCAGAGGTCGGAGACAGCGCGTGAATCGTGATCTAATCTGTTCTCTCCTCATCCCGCTGACGTCATTGCAAGTTATCTGTGTTCAAACTAACCCCATCTCTTTAATGTCATCGAAGACTAGACGCTCGTACGAAATTACGCTTACATATAACTAGCTCCATGGTAAATAAATAAATGAGCTGATGGATTCGCTCTAGACGAATGTGGGTTGTATAAGGAAAAATTTCAGGCATTATCTCTTTTTATTGGTTAGTCTTGTTTCCAAAACTGCGGGTAGTTGTAATCTTAGTTTGCTGAGATAGGGGAGCCGCCGACGGAACATGTTCGCGGGTTCGCGTTGAAAATCAATAGACGCGCGCAACCCCCGCGCGGCTCTCCGCACAGCCCTGCCGTTAGCTCGCTGAATGCAAGAACTTGTATACGCATCAATTCATTAAATGCAACTTATAAGAAGAATAGGTAACAATGGCGTTCAGTAAATGCCAAGCTGCCAGCGCTCAGTACGAAATAAATTAAAATTTATTTTAATTTTCCGACTAAGTTTTCTTTTGCGATGCAGCTGTTTTTAAGCAGCTTTTTGGCGCATAACCCCTTGAGAATCCTTATGCATATATATAATGAAATTTGAAGTTATAATTAAACTTCTAACAATTTGAGTACTTTTCAACTTACATAGCAACGGTTTGGAGAGCGATAAATTCTTAATTGGGTACGTGGGTATTCTAGCTAACGAGATTATTACGGTTGCATAAATAATGTGAGGAACAATATTAAATTACTAAGCCTTCTGTCATTAGACCCTTTATTTCGTTGATTCTCTTGACTCAACAATTAGTAACTTACAGATACACGAATTAGAAAAAGATAACAAAAGTCGTGGTGGCCTAGCGGTTCAATGACCGGTTTCGTATGCACATGGTTGCAGGTTCGAACCCAGTTAGTACCAATGTGATTGTTCAAAGTTATAGCTACTTTCTTAATTATTCTAAGACACCATTTACGGTTTCGGTGAAGGAAAAAATCGCGAGGAAACCTAGATACCAAAAATTTTAATCGGAATAGATGGTTTCAAGAGAAAGATTTGTGTACAATTATAGTCATTAATTACTCGTGCGAAGCCAGGGTAGGTCCGTTAGTATGCAATAAAATTAAAAGTCAACCAAACCTCTGAGACCCGAGCAAAAAAGAAAGCTATCTAAATAAAGATATGGAAGTTCCTACTCTTAAAATATCCCATTATAAAAATAACTAAAGGGTTAATTTTCTAATTAAAATTAATTACAGGCAGCGCGTTTACCTGAACATTTCACTGAACATGACCTAAGGCGAGCTTGTATTAATTACATAAATATTAACCCTTATCAAACAAGATGGTTTCAACGTCAGATACAGTGAAACCTGGTTAAGTGAGACATCAAGGGACCTGCAATGTCGTTTCACTTATAGAGGTATTCCACTTACCCAGTGTCTCAGATATACAGGTATAAATAAATATCTGTCTCATTTACAGAGGGTTACGTACTTGGAATTACGTGTGGAATTTGTGGGTAGAATAAGAATGAGTAAACAAACAATGTTATCTCAGTTACAGAGGTTTATGCATATAAAATTTACTCGCTGTCTCAGTTATAGAGGTAACTATGATGATAAATCGAAAGAACAAATCCCAGATATAGAGGCTTACCTCGTCCCACTAACGGAGGTAATTCAGTGCCAAAGTGTTGGGACCTCAGCATGAGTTCCAGTTATGGAGGTTTCTCACTTATCCAGGTCCCACTTAACCAAGTTTCACTGTAAATACGGTACTTACCTTAAGTACAGTAAAGAACACGTTACTGGTAATAACAATTTGCCAAAATAAACCTTACTGCCTAGTACTAAAGATATTCGGTAGACTGTACCCACTTAGTAAGATGATATAAGTCCTTATAGTCTTAACTGTAAGGGTGTATGTTTGGTACTTGGTACAGCATCCTTTTCTAAGTGCCAACGCAAATACTTTTATGTACGTCTGTTTGGATAAGAGATGGCAATAACATGTAATGTCTTATACACAGTCTAATTCAATATGCTGTAGATACATTGAGTTCATATATTTTGTGTGCTCTGTACAATTTTAGGAAAAACATAACTGTTTATTTGGATAAAAATTAGTGAAAGATGTTTGGCACAACTCACAAATGGCGCTCAAATCACAACGTAATAATAAGACTCGAAATCTCATAAGTAAAGAAGTACAATTGTTCAACTTTATTGCTTGAATAATATTGGCTTACGATCATAATAATACGGACTCAGATCATAAAGAAGTATGTCAATTACACTATTCAATATTTATTACGCTATTGTATATCTCATCCTCAATAGTAAAAAGTTAAGCCACAGCCCACTATATAAAGAAATATTTTTTCTAGATATTAAAGCAAACACCGTTTACACGGCGACACTTATTTGATACATACAGCGTGTAACAAAAACCCTGTCCGATCCCTGAGAGTATTATTCGGTATCGTACTGCGAACACATATACGTAGTCATTAGAAGGATTGAAGATAATTATTTTACCTCAGTGAAAATAATTAAATAAAAATAAAAACTGATCCAAGGCAACAGCAACACTGATCGCTCGTCTAAGTTCACGTAGGTACTTACTACCTACAGTTTAGTGTCAAAGAAGCAGCCTATGCGGGACGGTTTATGAACTGTACTACGAATGCGCTTATTGGATCGGACAGGGGGTTTGTTACATGTTGTATATATATATTTTTTATCTCTACCCTGCAGTTTCACATCTATATTTCAGCAGTTACCGCGACTTCTTTTTTTTACTGTTCGTACATCGATATTGTCTGAGAAGCGCAATGTTGTACGTCTCAGATACTGAAGAATGGAGTCATAGACATAGTTTATATGTGGCATTATTCTTCATTGTGCGTGTTGAGTTACCATCTATTTCCCACGCCAATTAAATAAAACATATTCACATTGTAAAAACACACGGTGCTTCCATATTACGATGGTCTGTGTGTAAAAATGTAATTCTTGTGAAAGGTTGTGTACATGATTATCATAATATTGATATGATTATGTTCCAAACCGTGCCTATCTCTACAAGAACCCTGGTAGTCTCATTGTCTGGTAATTAACGTAATTGACTTTCAAGCTCTGTCCGTAAAAAAGCAACATTTCAAACAAAAGAAACAGTTTTTATCTCTTTTTAAGTGGCGAAAAGGGAAAGAAGAATATTTTTTTAGAAGCAAGCTTAGTTTTTCTTTTTTCTCGACCCTGCAGACGAATCTCAAAACAACAATCCTAAAATAACAATTTCATGGTTTGACGGGTTTTAATTTTCCTATATCACAAAGCTGCGGGCACCGTATACCAAAAATATGAGCACATAGGACGGACCCCATTCCTGTGGTAAAAAAGTAAACGAAAATCAAACATACTGCATTAAAATAAGGGCGATGTCTCTATATCAAGTATTTAATACTGCTGTTGTGTCGGCTGTACGTATAGTAACGTTCATCTTCCTCGCTTTTCAACCTGCTGACGCTACAGTTTTTTGGCTTTAATAATAATAATAATAATAAACATTTATTCGCTGTAACATGTGTGTACATACAGAAATTGGTGCATGTAAGATGACAAATTAGATTAAGTACTCATAAAACATGTTTGCCATTTTCCATGGCATGCGAATATTTACAAGAGTTACAAAAAATGAAAAAGACAAAATAAAATCAAATAGAGCTAAACAAAATCGAAAAAAAGAAAAATATAATATATACATAGAATCAAACATTAAAACTATTTAAGTTGAATAACGACATAAACAAAAAACAATCTACTTATCATGGTTCACATTTAAAAATATATTGCAGTCTAGGAATGGCCGAAACTAGGGCAGAATCAATTATGAATACGTAGACCGGTCACAGGCATTTCAACGACAGCGAGATTTAATTATTTTGAGACTTCACGATTAAAATACCTTTCGAGATATATATGTATAGTAAATAATGGTCATATAAAAATTCATTGAAAATATAAAGTTCGAATAATGATACATTATTTCTAAGTAATGACCCTATAACGGTAAATCTAAAAATAGCATTAACAATCATTCAACTGAATTCAGGAAACATGAGTGAACGGAAATGGTTGGAATGGGTAATCCCCACACAAATCCATTTAGCTTACAGTCCGGCTGGTGTTAGAGGGATGGACGGTGGTATTACATGACAGATGAATGATTTCAATCGCCGTATTGGCTATGTGGACATTACGTTTCATTCATTGTTATCGTTTATAGGTAGTCTGATATTCTGTTTAAGTTTAAAAATGTAAGTGTGTTATCATAGCTACAAGGACTTTTATACTGTATACATATTTAATGTAGGACTGAGAACAAAACGGATGAACTTACTACAGAACTTCCGAAACGACTTGACCATTTTAGTAAAAGACAAGAAGAGGTAGACGGGGAGGCAGAGGAAGACGGGTAGTCTGCTCGTGACAATGACACCTGAAAAGGAGTCGAAACGTCGGGAACTATAATCAAAATAAGCCGCGATAGAATCCGTTTAAAAGAAGTTTTATTCCAATGTCTAACATCCACGTAAATCTCAGGAAACAAACCGTTAATTTTATTCTCTAATCATTTTCTACGCTGGTTTTTTATCTATCCTCATCCTATCTTTGTTAACGAAATCAATATTTTTAAATTCATCTTATAATTTAATTAATTTAATTTAATTTACATTACAGGTTTCCTTACAACTTCGTTTAAATAATAAGCTCAGGATTTTAAAAGCTCATTAAGGAAAATCACGGTTCAATTATAATTTCAAAAATTATAAGTATACTTGAACGAATTCTCACCGATAATAACATCAATGTCAAGAAACGTTTTAGTAGCAAGTAATTTATTGTCTTGGCCGAAATTTAAAAAACTCTGAATAAAGCGCTTTTGGAACTCTCAATGCAACATAAACCAAATACCTAATACCTTGATCATATTACCAATTAAGTCTTAGAAAGATGAACTATCTCTTTTGCCTCAAAGATTGTAGGATTGGTCGAATTGGCCTTTAAGACGAAATCTCATAATTATAATTAAGTTTATTTGACACTGGTTGAAAGATTGTCTTGCTTTTCAGCAAAGGCCACCCCTTTCCACAGTGTGCGATCATGTGCCTTTCTCATCCAACATTCCTGCCATCTTTATAATGTCGTCTTCCCATCTACGACGTTGTCTTCCTTTCTTTCGTGTAGTCGGGGGCAATATTCTGTTACTATTTTAGCCCATTTGTCTATCTTATTACGAACCATGAGACCTGCCCATTTTCATGGTAGTTTTTAGTACAGTATGTAATATCAATGATTTTTGTTTGTTCCCGCATTGTTTTCAGTTTGACATTCCACGTGTTTAGTTTAAATCAGGGACTCCCAAACTATTTTGGGAAGGAGACTCCTTTTACAAAACGAACTGATTATTTTACTATTGTTTTATCTTGTGCACGCTTATAGACTTGTTGAGTTTTTTCAAAGATACTTCTTATTAAAATATTTTCCCCATAACAAGTTGTTCCGTTAGGTGTATCAACTTATAGAGTATCTTAAAAGTTTTAAATAAGAACTTGTGATATTTTATAGTAGTCGATGTTTAGAAATGGTCGACTCCCAAAAACAGTTTTCGTTTATGTATTATCGTTTATATCGAACACTTTGGGAATTCCGGGTTTAAACTCCAAGGGGTCTATATCAACCACTTTGGGAGTTCCTTGTTTAAACATACTCCTTGATCCACATAACGCCGAGTGGTTTCCGTTTCATTTGCTCGCGTGGAAAAACGTAGCCTGTTTCCTATCTTGGAATTCAAGCTTTCTCTCGAAGTTTCATCTAAGTCAGACAATTTCTATGGCATTTATAATATTAGTATGGATTAGGTTAAGAGCTAGAGCGAGGTTATTACAAACTGTTCTTGATGTCGTCTATTCTCATGACGCTGTTAACTTCATTATTATGTTGATTATTCAGAGAAAGTTCTCACTTGAATGGGTTGGTTCCGTATCGCTGTCCCTTCCGTATTCCATTCCCGGTTTCAATATGTCGGACAATAATTAGGGTCTGTATTATTTGGGTGTACTTAAACTGAATTGGCGAACATTTGAAGTATCTTACACTTTGGTAGGTTATAAACGGGAAAGTTATTGAATTTTTTTTGAAAATTGTAAGTTAATCAAGCGAATATAGTTGAACGGAATTGAATAAAACTTGAGGATTCTTAGACCTATCGAATTGGAGCAACCTTACTGGTGAGATACCCCCATTTTTAAAAAAGCCAGAGCCATGTAAACTTGCACTAAGTTCCTACGGTGAGTACCCAGGCTCCTTTGGAGTGTTGAGGACTGGTTAACAACGCGATTGTAGCTCTTATTTTGTTGATTGTAGGACTTTAAATATATGGATTACTACTGCGCCGACGCGACGTATTCCCGGACGTATATATTTGTTAACTAATCCAATAACTAATTCTTGTTTTTTTGACAAATATTTATAGTATTTGCATGTATGAAGATGACGTAAAACAAAAATATGTTAAGGCTATTTCTCTAGGGCTCTTGGACATAAATTAATTTTATCAGCTGATGCCTAATTTGCTGTTTTATTCATTCTAAACGCATTCTTGATACACATTTGGTTTAAGTAGTTGTTCTGGAGAACGGCCAGGTCAAGGGGACCTGGCTGCCTTCCAGATCATCTCCTATTTGGTTAGGATGTGTTCGCCGACGTTTTAATCGTGACCTGTAGGTATCATGCCACGAAAATGAGGCAATTACAAATAACTTAATAAATTATTCAAATCTTGAAGCTCAAATAACATAGAAATGTCACATCATGTGTGAAATGGACTTGGTCCTTTGATACAGAACACAGATTTACAAAATCGGTGCTATGGGACACCTCCACCCTAAAGGACCCCTTAGCTCAAAAGGTCAATTGTTTGACCGTCACACCCATTGGGGTCTTAATTTGCCCTTTGTTAAAAGTCAGGTCAAAGAAAAAAATACGGACAATGTTATAATATAAATACAATTTGTGATTTAGTCACACTTCAGTAGTAGCATTAAATTTTACAAGATCCTAATAATTATTATTTCTAGATAGTATTATTAATTATTATTATTTATGTTGGCAGGATAAGATAACATTCTTAATTAAGCTTATTGGAGGCTTTACTTACAAAACATAAACCCATTTGGTAAAATAGCATAGTGCTGTAAGTTTTAGGAATTTTGCTGATTATTTCATTGAGATTTACACACTAAATAAATAAATAATTATTTGCTGAAAAAAAATTACACCACAATATGTAATATGTATAAGGAGGGGCTCGTGGCTAAGTGTAAGCCGTACGGTTTGACCGATAATGAAGGTTAAGCCGCGCTCGCCGCGGGTGGTCCGTGGATGGGTGACCATTTGTAAACATATTGAGACCCCTCCGTGCCTCGGAAAGCACGTTAAGCCGTTGGTCCCGACTGTCATACAGTGATCTTTAATAGTCGTTAAATCATTACAATTCTGACAACCAGTCTTACTATGGAATACTGTATTACCTAGCAATAGGTTGTGGAGGTCAGATAGGCAGTCGCTCTATGTAAAATACGGTATTCAGCTAAATCCGGTAAGACTGGAAGCCGACCCCAACATAGCTTGGGAAAAGGCTAGGCAGAAGTATGTAATATGTATAAGGTTGTACCGAGACACAGAAAAAGAAAAACTGAATTTATGAGGTAAAGAACACTGTTTATTGAATGTTTTTATTATGATTATGTTACATTTAATTTCCTGATAAAAAATATATTTTAATGTGTGGGAATGATACCATATAAATTTTGAAATATGTATGTCTAAAAACATGAATTTGATTTGATTGCTAGAACTATGTATTGTTTTAATATTATGTGTGGACATAAATCCATGTATTTATGTAACATTTGGCCACAATATATTGATTGTTTAAATTCATCACAGTTATAATAATTATCTCTTAAAAAACCTGCAACGACAACAGAAGGAACAAAGATTGATCCAATTAATATTATCAACTTCTATTAAAAATCATGTTATTTAATTTGACTTAGGTAGTTTATAAGTTTTATTTAATATTCAAAAGAGTTTATAAAGTATACCTACTTTTTCATGATTGTGTAGGTATAGCACAGAAACTGGTTTTGTGCATCTTCACTTTGTCTTTGTATAATTTAGAAAGTAATTTTCTCCTCGGTGCAATGTGTATTGAATGGGAGAGAGCATTATTGAATTAATTTCACATAGTGCAAAAACCTCACACTGTGAGAATTGATGTGATAAAATATGTATATTTTGTAACAAACTAGTCATGGATCTTAAGCAATCTATAGTCTAGAAAAATGCTAGTTCCTACATAATTTGAATCTTTCAGTAGGTATTGCTTGTTTATCTTGAAGCATTCCGTTTATTAGCTGTACACAAATGATAAATTAACAATTTCGTGTATGTAAACGTCAGAGATATCCGCCCATGACATCATCAAATAAGTCAGCAAAAATAGGGCTCCTGTTATCTTGGCTGGGAAAATAGGCGCACCGGCAAAAGTATTCTTAAACGGTAGGTCTAATTCCATAATCAATTAGCAGTTTTGAAAGGATATTTAGCCCATTTTAAGCCGAACTGATTAATTTATTAAGTCGATCTGACTAAAAGTGGAGACGCAACGGTAAAAATATTACTTGTGCTTAAAATTAAAGTACTTACCTGTAAGTTTATTGTTTACTAGCACCTAAATTATACGATCTGCCTCCGAATACACTTAGCACACGCTTGAATACACTAAGCACCAAAATACAGCACAAAGGCGAAATGAATAGGTTCTCGCACTGACACTCTGACAGCTCGTTCGTTGCTGCTGGTCGATCGACTCGGTTAGGTTAGCCACGAAATGCGCAATGCTTTGACTATGCGCATTGACCCCCACACTAAAATGTCATGCGCGTATAGGAATGAGGAAAATAAATGTCCTTAAATAAACCTTTTTCGCTATCTCAAAGGCTAAGATTTTAAAATGCCCTAAATATAAACAAAACATCCATTATTGTATATAAATAGCGCCATCTGCTTTAAAAAAGCAAAGCTGAAGAAGCTGTATTTAAGTGCCATCTGTTATGGAGTAGCTGAAGTAGTAAAGAGAAGCTTATACTTAATGCATATTGCGCTTACTAGATGGCGCTATAATCGGTAAAAAACAGATTGTATGTAACAATGTTTTCAAACAAAGTCAACAATGTTTTCTTCTGCTTAAACTTTCCCAGGCTATATTGGAGTCGGTCGGTATCGGATTCATCTGAACCGTATTTTTCATGGACCGACTGCGTATCTAAACTCCACACACAACCCTTTATTGGGTAGGTACCTTGGTAACAGTACTAACAGTAGGGTGATTACGCCAGTTCGCCGACCACCGCTGGCTCTCGACCACTTAGCGTAAATCACATAAAAATAGTCAAACCCAAGTGCGGCAAACGTTCGTATCGTTTGTAAACGCACGCTTATTCTGTCTCCTTCTCCTGCGGCATCGTTTGTCGACCTAAGGTAGTTTGATGCCGCTCAGTGAAGTAACAAACTTATGCTGTAGTATGCGTGTCACCAAATGATAGCAAAAATTAGTGAACGGGAACATTTTCAAACGTGAGTAAAACATGATATTAATCAGTTTTGAACATAGATATTATGATTTGTGTGTCAAATTATGTTTGTATTTACTTCTAAACTAATAATCTATTGGAAATTACGAGTAATTCATAAAAATAATGGGTGGTCGCTTAACTAACTGACTAAAATAACGCTTCCCTTAGCTTACGACCGCCTGGTCGGGAACTACCTGTATTAGACTAATCTTTTCTTAAAGATTGTGCACTTACTGGCGTGATATGACGTGAAAACACTTAGATTTTTCTATTCATAACGGCACGGCTAATTTGCTCGTCAGTTTGCGACCGGCTAATTGTATAAAATAATCAAAATTGTAAGCACTTAAAAATTATCAAATCATGATGGTCGACAACTGATCCGTTGTCGACCATCTGAACAAAATCTATCCGTTTTTATAGAATATGAAGATCTTGAGGCGTCTATCTTTGATGTACCAACAGCATCACAACAAAGACACGGTCATCCTATGACACAGAAAAATCCTGAAAATATAATAACACAAAAGACCGGTCAAAAATGCAGCCAATGTTCTAATGATTTGATCAGCGATGTCGAAGATGACTCTGAAAAGAACATTGGTTGCGATGAATGTGTTCGATGGTTTCATCTAAGATGTACAATTTTAAAAAATATGTCTTACTTAGAAGCAGCACAATTAGATTATACCTGCCAGTTTTGTACTCCCTAATATTAAATAAACGTGATTATTCAAAACATTTATTAATGATTTTATTTTCGACCTTAACTTGATAAGTATTGAGTTCTTTTTACGGTGGCTTCCTAACGGTCGAGAACTAACGAAAAAAGCGGACGTAAACTGACTGTAGGTGTCCGAGAAATGACAATATCGCACTTTTCGATTAATCTTTAAATTATAAAATAATCCTACTAATATTATAAATGTGAAAGTGTGGATGTTTAGATGTTTGGATGTTTGGATGTTTGGATGTTTGTTGCTCAATCACGCAAAAACGGCTGAACGGATTTGGATGAAATTTGGCATGCATGTAGCCTTTGACATGGAAAAGAACATAGGCTACTTTTTATCCCGATTCCTTAAGTAGTTCCCGAGGGAAAATTGAAAATTGTGTACGAGCTTAAGCCGTGCGCTGAAAGCTTAGAAATTTGGTATTTTTCTCTATTACAGCGCAAGCTATAACACGGGTGAAAATTTTATTACATTTTTCATTACTTTCACATTTTTTATTTCCCTTTGGACCCAATTCTAAAGTCCACGCAGACGAAGTCGCGGGCAAAAGCTAGTACCTTAATAAAATTCAAAAAATGATATCAGATCGTGTATTTTAAACATTTTTCTTTCACATAAAAATCCAATATCAAAATATTATCACTTATTAAAATAACAATGTCACTTTAAAGTTTACAAGTCTACTAAGTGGTCGTGAACCGGCCTAATCACCCTATCCCATGGTAAGATTGGTTATCAGAGTTGTATAATGACAGTCGAGACAAAGGCATAACGTGCTTTCCGAAGCGTGGAGAAAATGTGAATGTATGAGTACCTATGTATGTATGGTATTTAAGGTCTTTATTAATCATTAATATTTTACAATTATAAAAAACATAAACAATGCCCTACAAAACCGTATGAACGGTTTGACTGTAGGTGCCAGTCACCAATACAATATGTTTTAATAATTACATATATATATTTACCTAGTTTATGGAAGAATTAGAATTATGAGGATCAAAAGAAATTATATTATTCATAGGTAATCAATATTGTAGGCATTGCAGACATACGTAATTTGTTAATTTGGTGAAACGTAAAAAAAATGAACTTATTTACACAGATCCATATGGTGATGCATATACCATGAATAAGAATACCTACCTACATACTTGATTTAAGTGGAGACGGATTGTCTAGACAAACAAAACTCAAGATATTATGCTCGTCATGTGTTCATTTACATAAATTGCTGTTATACATTGAGCTGTAAGTATTATTTAGATAAACATTATTAAAGAGGATATTGAGTAGGTACCTACGTAGAATTAGCATAATTATTCTGTTTACAATCTGAATCTGCAAGTGAAAGATTAGGATGAGACTTACTAGGGTGGGCTTTAACAAACTCATATTTCTCGTACAAGGCAACTTATGAATTTTTTACAATTTTAAAACAAAAACTGTCAAACGCCAGTCTTTTAGTTTTATTCATCGAATAAAAGTTTACCGACTTTGGTCAAATCAGCCCTAAATAAATGAGTTAAGGTAAAGGAATATCAATGGGCAGATAAAATAAAAAATCTGCTTAGGTACACACGTTTAAACGAATAAAATTCGTTTAGAGCTTTTGTTGCAATTTGCAAGAACAATAAATTTAATTTACTATAATTAAATTTAAATTTTAAAGATAACACAGTCAACTCCGAAGGTTTTGTCAATTTCCAATAAGTTTTACTTCTTTATCACATAAAAGCATAATTAACGCAATGCCTTAAGAAATAAAGCTCCTAAGAGCACGTCACCAGGGCATCGCAATGTATCCGGGTGCTGATTTTCCTCGAATGGCTACACCACCGCAATAAATAACATTCACGGAATCCTATCGCGAATTACATCGCATATAATTAAACCATCTTACATAACATACGGAAAACTATTTGGTATTTCAATAGTAACTCGTAGAACTCGATTGGCTTATCAATATGTCTCAATGAATGCTGTGTGACATCGCCAAGAGTGATTCTTTGATCTACAGAAAGTTGGTTCCTGATTCACTCGTTTCCTATTTTTTTTGTTTGCAGGTTGGGGATTAAGGCTGCGGAGTGCCGAGTGGGGGACTTTTACCATACTACAACTAGGTACCATGTTGTCCACCATCAGCACATGAAGAGGGTTCTGTTACCTCTTAAAAGACCAAACCAGAAACCCTCCTGTGAACCAGGAGACCACCTACAGTAAGGGTTTCCGTCATTAGGCACAGTAATGTGATTTGAAAAAATAAAAATTAATTACCTACGACTTTTTAATTTTTTTTGTACCATTAAGTACAAAATTGTTCTCAATTTATATCCCAATTAATGATTCTGAATATTAGCTTTTACATGGGCTAACGGCGTGTTCATGTGGAATGTGTTCATTTTTTTCAGCCTTTAATCCTCCTTTTGGTAGGTACAGTTGGGTAAAAAGCATGTAAAACAGATGCAAATCAAAATAACTTTCATCCTTATCCTCAATAATATTTTAACGTGCTTTAACACAAGTTCAATCATGTTCCAGAAAGTCCGAACTGCGTTGGAATACTAACCAGCGGTCGGTTCACAGAAGCTCGAACTGTATAGACGACCATAGACAATCATAAACATTCAACTGTCACCACGGGCCCTCGTTACTGTATTAAGATTTACTTGCTCGCGTCTGTCCTGTTTCTTGGGTGCCTTCCAACATAAGTGGAATACTTATAATTATTAGGTGTTTCCATGACATATGTTGCTTCAGCACCAGTTCCTGATAATATATAATTGTGATCGGTGGTAATAACGACTTACCGTAATTTGGGATTGAGCCATAGAGGAACTATAAATTTTAATTTAGTTGGATAACAATAAGTTATTATTTTATTGTTCCCGGCCTCTTTTCTTGGATGCAGATTTAAGAATATAAATAGATAGATAGAAGTAAGAATATAAATAGATGGATAGAAGAATTTAAATAAATACATAATAAGGTTCAAGCTTCAGTGCTTTACTTTTCAGTGTTCTTTATCTTTTCAAGATTTAAATTATTTATAAAATTTAATAAAGAATGAAAAGAAGGATGATTGCGAACCATACAAAAGCAGATACTTGCTATATATTTAGTAGCTTAGCAGCAATAAGTTTTAATGCACTGTCTTAGGAAAGTACACATGTCTTCTAAATCCGTGAGATAAGTGAGGCGGCTTGTTTTGTTCATAAGTATTTAATACAATCGACTTATCTACTTATTCTTATCCAACGAATATACTTAATCAATCATAAGTGTTTTCCAGGAAACTTGCAGTAAGAAAAGGTTTAATAACGTCTTCAGGAACAGAATGGACAGCGAGTATGTGCATCAGTCGCATATGCATCGTACCAACCACAATCACAACCCACCTGTGTCCGTGGAACAGGAATAGCCTGCCTTCGAGACTAACTACAGCAAACAGCTTACTATTCCCAAAATACCTGTTAATATTTTAATATCATACCTACTTCGAAGAAAATATTAATTAATTCGATGATTATTTTAGCGACTTGTGTTGTCGATTCGAAGTGTGGTTGTTTCAGAAGCTCGATTATCAGAAGGAAATCTACCCAACAAGAATCTAATAATTTAAAACGTATTTCCTTGCGAACCGTTTTCCTCGGATATCAGCCCTTAATTACACCATTAAACACCATAACTCGGTATCAACTATATCATTCATCTATATGTATAAAAATGAAACCCGTTTTCCGTTGTCACGACATAGCATGAAAACGGCTGAACGGATTTAGCTGATTTTGATCTTGAAATGTTCGTGGAGGTCCAGGGAAGATTTAAAAGATGTAAAACATAACAATTTGTAAAAAAAATATCTGTTGCTAAACTCGGGAATTACCTTAATTAATTTACTTTTGACAGAACGAAGTCTGTCCGGGCAGCTAGTAGTTTATAACGATAGTATACTGTCTATGGGCACACGGACGTGTCCCCACAAATCAGATTAAAACAGCAAATAAATATCTGTAAGTGGAGTAAACGCATTAGTTTTCTGGCTCGCCTGGGCGATATATCGCCGGATTTAAAACTAGCACATTTGAAGTATTCAATCTAGACCGCAACATTCTAGCCAATATCTCGCCAACTTTAGAGACAATCTTGCTTGTAACGTAAAACTTATTTAAAAATTGTTAAAATAATACCGGCCTATAAATGTCCCACTGCTGGGCACAGGCCTCTTCCCATATAGAGAAGAAATGAGCATTAATCACCACGCTTGCTCATTGCGGGTTGGTGATTTCAGATTCCATATTTGAAATCCAGGTGTTTAGAAAAATTAAGAAAGAACATATACTTAGTTAACTTTTGATAAGTCACATTGGTACTGCTAATAATATTCGATACGCAGATGACACAGTCCTTATAGCTTCCACAGCGACAGATCTTCAGCTGATCGTCAACCGAGTCAATGATTGTAGTGTGAGAGCCGGCCTCAACATGAATGTCAAGAAAACTAAAATCATGTTGATCTCAAAGAATACCTACATCACCCCAAGTATTTTAGTGTCAGGGCAACCATTAGAGCGAGACCGCAGATACAGATACTTGGGTACATGGGTCACAGAAGACTGGGATAGTAATTTAGAAATTAGGTCCAGAATCGAAATGGCCCGAAGTGCCTTTAACACAATGAGGACTGTTCTTTGCAATCGGAATTTAAAGATTGACTTGCGTACTCACGACTCTGACACTGCTAGGTACATATGGCCCGTAGTTCAATACGGATGCGAGTCATGGACAATAAAAGAAGATCTCAGGAAACGTATTGAAGCTTTTGAAATGTGGGCATACAGACGTATGTTGAGAATAAGCTGGACACAAAAGGTGAACAATGTGGAAGTTCTGCGAAAAGCTAAGCAGGAGCAGAAACTCTTGTCCATCATTAAGAAACGAAAAACTTCATATCTCGGTCACGTGCTTAGGCATGATAGATATGAACTCCTGCAAGTAATTTTGATGGGCAAGGTCGCGGGACGAAGAGGAGTTGGACGCAGAAGAAAGTCGTGGCTTCGCAACATCCGGGAGTGGACGGGGATCGCGAGCGCAAGTGAACTGTTCCGCCTTGCAAAAGATATAGATAGATTCCAGCAGCTGGTAGCCGACCTTCATTAATTGGAGTGGCACTTAAAGAAGAAGAAGAAGAATTGGTACTGCTGCTTGGGATCGAGCCCGCAACTATGTGCATACAAATCCGGTCATTAAACCGCTAGGCCACCACGCCATAGCCCGGCTAGCTCAGTCGGTAGAGCATGAGACTCTTAAAAAGTGTAATTATAATAATTATTATACTTATTAGTTATAAACTACAACCTAAACTCAAAGTCAATGTTTGAGATAGGTACACTTCAGCCGATGTAACTTGGCGAGTCAAAAAGAGATTCAAGATATTTGTATGAAACCCCAGAATATAATTATAAATGTGTTGAACTGACTTAGTCAAGAATCGAGTTTATGTCCTAACCTGGTGATCTAGAAAGGCATCACGATCTCATGTAAATAAACATTGTCATAGCTAAGAATTATCTTGGGTTTTAGGCCACATTATAAGCATACTTAGATCATAACATAGCAGGTTGTAAGGTCCTGGAGCAAGATCGAAGTACGCAGTACAAAAATAATAAGCACTGATGGATCACTCGCCAACTGCGGGATCACGTGTTCTTATCCAAGAAAACCCAGGTTTTGCCAATTTTTCCTTTACACAAGACAAAGAAAACAAAATACAGATAAACACGTAATTTTCATAATTTCTGTCATACTATTTGTTCATTTATTTATCTTAGAAAAGTTTCCAAATGCAACATTGTAACGATAACATCTAAGAATATTTTATGTGACCGTAATCAATATATTATATCGCTATCACAATCGTTTGCTTTGACAAACGAATAACGGCTTTAACGTTAAAAAATTGTTTGTATTAACGGAATTATTTGCAACGAGACTTCGTTGTACGGCGATAACGTGGCTATCTAACGATACAGTGGAATTTGTACTGGCAGACATCAAGAAAGATTATATTTGTGATATGAATACAATGTAGAGATCATAAAAGAATATGCCAAATTGTTAAGCCATAAAGACATGTAGGTACTTATTACCTATTTGTGAGGTATATAACATAAGACAGATAATTTTCAAGTTCATGGGTGATTTATTACAGTCATGAATCATTAAACAAGTATACTTCACAAGGACATACTTAGAAGTTCGAAGTTAGAACTTAGATTTTCTGGTTTATGACTTACACTTTCAACATTTGCTTGGGAGTTAATAGGCTAGTTAACTTATACAAGCCACAGTCTCCCGCTCAAATAACAATATCTTGGGACAGCTCACACACGGTCATCGGATCCCAAACTGGGCAGAGGCTGTACTTTGGCAACCAGACAACTAATAACATACTTATATATTTCTAAATACATGCATATTTTAGATAAATAACACCCAGACACAGTCAGTCAGTGTTTTGGGTCGGAATCGAACCCACGACCTCCGGCTTGGCCACTAACCACTAGGGTCTAGTGACTAGACCAACAGGCCCGTCATAAATGAGAATCGTATTAGCAGTTATTATGTACTTCCTTGACAAAGGTAATATACCTTTAAAAGGATAAAATGATACACTAGATAAGTAGTACTTATATGTATAACGAAATGTAAGTATTTAACTTATGTACATTTAAGCTTTTGTAGGTTACAAAGTTTAGTTATTCATCCAATCCATCGAGAAATGCAATGTGCTAAATAAATGCAATAGTTGCTGTGACCGAAAACAACGTAAGTATGTAAAATATAGAAATATTTTTTAAATTACCAGAATATTAAAAGGATCATAACTGTTTGATGTAGGTATCTATTTGAGATATCAACTTTCTTTATTTTATAACTTTACAACATCAAGTTTTAAGCCTGAATGCTTGGATGGGTGAATTTGGAAAACCCCACTTTCCCGTTCTGACCGGTTTTGCATTGGTTTCTCAAGGTTCCAAGATTATTTATAGGAAAAAAACATGTGTCATGCGCAATGCAATATCGAGATATCACGATATAAATAGAAAATTCATTCTGTTTAATATGCGCAGTTAAAATGTACTTGTCTGCTTGGGGAGATCGGTGGGCTTGCAAGTTTCACACGCTCGACGAGGGAATTCCCAGTGCGTGGTGTAGGTAGCTAATACTGTGACGTACCATGGATGCATCATAATGCCGACACGTATCTTTGATGCAGTTTCCAGGTCACGTACGTCGGGGATAACGGATAATGTTTGTGATCAGTGATTTGAATAAATGTGGACATTTAAGGATCTGTAAACATTTATATATTGTTACTGTTGCGCTTATACTGATGTTATCAAATAAAGGATCTATTTTAAATTAAGTTGGTAATAACAAATTAATTGTGTTAAAAGTAAGTTGAAGCAGCGGAAGCCTAATGGCTAGGGCGTCGGACTTACGATCATGTGGTTGCGGGTTCGAATCGTACACATTACAATTTGCAATGTGGGCCATTGCAAAAAAAAATAACTGAGAAAGTGGATGCATTGATTTAATTATCTTTTTCAGGACGAAATTCTGGAGAGAAACAAAATCATCTTCTAAAATAACTAACGAAGATACAGTTTATAACTGAGTAGTATTGTTAACTAGGGTTTTAACGAATTTTGTAACTAACACAAGGAAATAAGATAATTATTTATTTTATTATATTTTATTATTTACATGATGACTCAGTAGGTAGGTTGAGGTAATTTTAATAGTCATAAAATTAAAACAATAGAGGATATAATCTCTTCTGGCGTACATTTGGCGGATTTTTTCCCATAGTTAACTAATGTAAATAATCGTTTAAATGTATAGAAATTCCAGATGAGTTCAGAGAAATTCTTAAACAATAAATAAGACTCCTAATTGAGTCTTACGCTAGGACTTCGAATTGTCCAGTTTAGAGGTAGTTCAATGTGCTTTTAATTCGTAGGTAATAAAATCTATCAATATTTCTTAATATTATACATAAATTCATTTCAAAACATGCGCCGTCAAAAATTATCTATATAATACCTTCCTAATTTCGAAGATCATTATCGATTCGCGAAATCATCGGCAAACTGTCGATTATTATGTTAATTTAACATAATCGAATTTCCTTTCAATCATATTTAAGACATGATGATAATAATTAGTGAATAAAAGTATAGATTAAGAAAGTAGATAAAGTTTTAAAATTTTAAGAAAGCCCTCAATAAAACTTAAATATCTTTTTTTCTACTAGGTGGTATAGTTAAGTATTCAAAGATCGGTTCAAAATTTGAACTACAGAAAAAGAGAAAATAGGAATGAACTTCTCACAGTTATAATGGCTTTGAGATAAAGCATTTTCGAAAAATTCCAAAAGATCCATCAGGTGACCGCAGCAGACTTGTATATTGATAACGGTATCCATAAAGCTAAGAATGACATACTTATAGAAATAGGAAAGGTTTAAGCAAAGAGGTTAGAAGGAACGTAGACATAGTGCAATGGTGATTACTTCGCAAACAACATTAAAAGGTGACTTTAAATTACACGAACGCCAAACAGTTGAGTATAATAAAACAAAGCAAACAAGTAACAGGTAAAACATGAATGGTGTCGGTACAAAACTGTTCGTCACGATTCATGAACGTAATCGAAATGCTTGTTTAGGTAATGTTAGAGACACAGATCACAACAAATGACGTAAATGATGACTCACCTTAGAGAGTAATGCTCTCTATGATTCCTTGTAGTATTGGTAACGTTGAGCCGGAAATTGTAGGAAGCTTCTTCTCTTGTATTAGATGCGTTTTGCCTTCAAGCTGAAGATTTTTTGGTTTCGTATTGATTACCTACCTGAATTTCTAATTCAGATTTACTCAAACTCTGTTACGTAGATTGTATTTAAAATTAGAAATCTCGTCCATCTCAAAATAATTAATTAAGTAATGAAAAAAATTGTGTAAATCAAATTAATTAATTTGATTTACACAAATTATTTTAATTTTCAGACTAACAATTTCTCGAATAGTATATTTTAATCATATTTTTTAACGTTTCATGGCCTTTGAATCAAAACAAAACCTTTGACGTGGGGACCAATACGATGAAAACTTACTAAGAACACTATGAAAAACTGAATTAGGTTTTGCAACATTATCTACAGTGCTAAGGAGTCCAACCGATTTCTCGTCAAATCTAAGGTACCTTATCCTTGACCTTGGGAGAGGACGTGACCTGGTTGGTTGTAATAGACCGAGCATTACAACAAAGTGTTCCGGTCGGCCTACCTCTCGCAAATACCAACATTTAAGTAGATACTAATGAACGGTAGTCATTAAAAGCACACGAACCTGATAATTTAGCGGAAACATTGGACCAGCATAATGTTAGGTGATACTGCCTTGATTTTAAATGTTATCAGAAAAACAATGGCAATACCAGATTGCGACCTCAAGAACAAACATTGGCCACTAAAATTTAGCTATTTAATTAAGAGAAAGGCAAGTAAATCGCTCGTTCCTGACGAGTGGCCTATAGCAATCAGTGGCCAGTATTATTATTTAAGAAAATCAACCTACAAGGTCAATATGATACCTCTAACACAAGAGGACACGTGTAGATAACGATATCAATACATACAAAGTGTCGAAGTTGCTAATATAGTGGCCAGTGGAAGATAACAGATATTCACAATTAAACATTGTTGTGACACCACAAACCAGTCTTAGTGTGGTGATTAAAGCTTTCCTTTCTCTTTATAATTATATTAGAACCTTAAAAATCTTCTCTGATAGAAAAAATGGGAAAATACAACTATTAAATAACCCACCAATCTTATATAGCAACATCCAACCAAAGAGGCAGACTCACGCACACGCAAACCTTCTTATCATTTTATTTTCGCACTGTAATCTTTATTTCGGCAAGATAAAACTATAAGTACTTCGTATCAATACAACAGGCTTTGCGATAACGAGTTTGCGAGATCAATTACGATTAACGGATAGCGATAGCGTCGTTAACAGCTAACGAGCATGTAGCGGCCGTTACCTTCACACTGTCTACGTAACGATACGATAGTGTTATCGTTCATCGAAGATATATTGTCATTCTTTTTCCTCGTGATACTAACGTTGCCACGCGGATTTTGCTATTCTTTGTGGTGGTAGTGTCATGATGTGTCAGGTTCTAAGTAGTTGATTGGCATGCTTGGGGAAGTACCACTTTCTCCCACTTGAACAGATGTAAGGTAGGAAGGCAGGACTCATCGCTTGAGTTTCAGTATAGTTTGTGGGAGGCAAAACCCATTTATGACGACGGCAAAGTAACTCCAAGACCCTCGTGTTAAAAATGATCATGGACAGCGACTTTAACATACCATCATTTTAGATGTCGCAGCATTTTCGGTTGTCGATTACCCAAAACCAAAAATAAAATCCAGGTTAAATTTAGAAATTATCTCTTTTTGTGTTATCTTAATCTGCGGATGTAGAATGAAAACCTAGTTGTTCTTGAAACCGTGTTACATAGCTGATAAGCTGTTGTTAAAATAACTGGGGTACTGGGATTTAAGTACGGCGGGACAAATTGATCTCAGGATGCGTTCGCCATGGAATGTATCTTAGGGTTGTCACTACTTGATTGTATGTCGGCTTAACTATGCCATCAGATCATCTTGAATGTAGGAAGCGTAGTTTGAGTTTCCTGTTTGCTCATAAACATGATTATTTATATTTTTTTTATAATATCTTGGGACCACTCACACAACGCCATCTGATCCCAAACTAGGCAGACCAGACATCTGATAAACATACTTCTATATATTTTGTAAATAGATTTCATATAGTAGTATTTTGTGGTCTTTTTATGTTCTATATAATTACTGTGCATGTTATGTACGAAACATACTTAATACTTCTGAGATGGCTGGCAATAGATATCGTAGAAAAAAATATTTTCATATGGCACACTTTTTGGTTCTTGACTCATATTGTTGAGTAAAATAAATAAATAAATAAATTAGTTAAATAAATATTTAGTAGGTACTTGATTATTTTTTGCTCAAGTTGTCCTTTTTATTTGTATTTCGCTCTTATTAAGACAATAGATTTTTACTATCCATATATTCTTTTTCCTAGCATTTTCCCAAGCTATGTTGGGGTCGTCTTACCACATTTAGCTGATACTGTTTTTTTCTAGGAGCGACTGCCTATCTGATATCCACAACATATGTTTACTGGGTGACACAATATCTTATACTAAGACTGGCTGTTATACTTGTCCTAGCTTATGGCACACCTACTAGGGTGTGCGAAAAAAATATAACATATCAAAATTCTAAGTGTACTAAGTACCTACGCATGTTAAGCCGATTCAAAAAGCCTTCTAATGAAGGCTCATTCCTTAGATAACAATCACACTATCAGTCACATCGAGGATTATGCGAAATTAATTTGTTTACGATATTTCAATGCTTACCACGTAAATGCCTCATGCTGAAGATCACGTTTTTATATAGACTAGAAATTTTCACTCGATCACGACGGCCTATCGCGGTCGCCCCAACACTCGGTCTTCCACCTTCCTCAGTGGGACTACCAAGAACTGGGGGCCATCACCACAATCATGGTGTTTGCTACCGTTGTCACCTCGCTGGGTAAGCGGGTTGGTGACCGCAGCATTGTATTCATTCTTTCGGAAAACGCTGCTGCCCATTCTCCTTTTTTCTATGTCCCTTAGTCGCCTCTGACAACACCCACAGGTAAATAGTTTTCTTCTAACACGCAACCCCAAAGGCACGGCAGGAATCTGCACTAACATGGTCAATTTAATTTGTTGCTGGGTGCACCAAATCTAAACCAAAAAATAATACTATTCTAAACAAGTCTGGGATAGAAGAACTCTTTATTACCCATGGCTTGTATTATCCAAAGTCCTAGTCCAAATGCCCAATCTTCTACTTATAGGTTTATAATGTGGAGAAAACTTGAGGCTTCTTTGTCGTGTTTACGGGGGCGTGGGAATATGACTCGCACCAACTAATAATAGACCCTGATCCCGTGCCTTGGCAAGATTGTGTATTTTTTTTTCTTTTTTTTTCATTTATTATATATAGTAAAAAATATTTTAGATATTGTTAATAACATAATTATACCCGTCCTTTCTTGCTTCTTAACTTTCATTTCTTAATTAAACGAATTATCTACTTATTCATTCCTTTTGGGTTTTCATAGTTTTAAATAAGTTTTATAATTTCGCTATGTGTAAACACATTTATGCTTGTGACTGTACATATTTGGTTTCATTATTGTGAAATACTTCCAGGCTGCTTCTCATAGACTAACAACATAAAAACAACAAGCTTAATTTGGATTAAGCTACTAATACTTCTGAGTTGCAAAGGTTGGCCTTTGCAACTTTTTTAACTTTCAAAAACGTTATTTGGGTCATTTGTTTTAAAAAATGTTGTGCCACTGGAATACAACATGATATTTAAAAAAAAATGTAGCTGCTTTACATATGCAATATAGTATTTCTTCTGTATTATCGAATAGTTATGCAACTTGATCAATTGAATCAATCAGCCATAGTTGCTGCTTGCATGTAGAATATTTTATTATTTATAATATTTTATAATTTAATATTATTTTATACATACCTACTTACATGACGTTCAAGGCAAACCTCTTTGGTAATATATTAAATATCGAACGTGCAATATAGTCCAATAATTCTATTAGAACTTAGTAGAGAAAAATCTACAGTTCTAGCAACACAATTGTTTTTAAATTGTTATATTTCCCTTATATTCAAACAAGGCCCAATTTTTTTATCCCGGGTTAACTCAACCAATGGTTAAAATGTTAGCCTAGCGGTGGTAGCCTAATGGCTAGGGCGTCGGACTTCATCGGACGCGATCAAGTGGTTGCGGGTTCGAATCCCACCCATTACACTACCGACGTGAACCCACTCGTAACACAAGCATCTTAGCTTAGCAGAGGGGTTAACGAGATAATGTGCGACCTACATTGCTAGGAATCTATATAATAAGAAATGCTAACTAAACTTTTAAGTATACAATCTGTTAAATGGTCTATACCGTTCATACCAACACTACCCGGTGACTCCCAGAACAAAAAAAAAGATTTGACGAGCCGGGATACTTGAACTATAATCTGCGTCATGCCCCTTTACGTTTTGTTTGGACTTGTTAATAAGGTCCCAGTCCGTTAAAAAAAACTTCTTGCATGGGATAGGCCATTATTATTTAACAACACGTTCCTTGCCTTGAAAGAAAATCAAGGCTAGGGAAACCGCATGGAACAGCTAGTATATGTATATTACTTGTATTACATAAGCGGCCCCATTTAATGCTGTAAGTACAAACCCAACACATGTCCCTGTAACCAGACTTTACCAAACACAATGATATCCCTACACGTGCCGCAAATTGAGGAAAGTTGCGTAATGTCTGGACTGACCTTGACTTCTTTCATAATGTCAAAACATCTACCGTACTGAGGCCGTACGCAATGCTGTGAAATAAAAAATATCAGGTAAGTTCTATTAATGAATACTTGGCAAGGAAACATTCGTTTTTCACTGTACAGATAACGTTTTTAAAGTCGTGAAAATTTGGATCATGGCTTAGTCGGAAAGTTTAGAGTTCGGAAAATAGATTTGCCAGCTTAACCCAGAAGTCGATTCTGGGTTAAGCTCTCCTGTGTATACATACTTTTTCTGATAGGTACTTGTATTATCTGTATTTTATAGTACACGATAAAGAATTAAGTAGCAATGTGGGTTGGACATACATATTACACTAGTAACTTATATTAACCCCTCGTACTAAGCTAAATACTTGTGTTGCGTGTAGGTTCACGTCGGTATTGCAATGGGTGGGACTCGAACCGGCAACCATAATTTATAGTAAGTCCGAAGACCTAGATACCGCGTCTTAAAATTTTGAATAAATCAAACCAGTTAAGCATACATGCTTTAAATGCATAAAGCTGTCTTAAGGTCGCGCGGAGGTCGCCTTTTTTTTATTTGTCGCAACAATATCGCTAGCTGATGTCTTAAATCTTTAAGGATCCCAATTTTGTCTTATAAGTCTTCTCAAAGGCTTGAGTGTGTAGTATATTCACCATCACACTTTAGTTGAAGCATGAACCAAACTATGAACTCCGACAAGCTATAAAGTATGACGCATTGAAATGCAGAAACAAATGCTAGCTAGGTACTTCCAAAACATGTCTATAAGCCAAAGCTTTCAGCAATATTGGAGTAAACACAAATAAAATCTACATCTAGGCTTCTTACATAGCCCGTAATTTAAGGCAGTAAGGTTTATTTTGCGAATTCATTTTCACCACTCTTGATCCAGGAAGAAGGATAGTGATGAAGATCAGAATCGCTGAATTACGTAAACAATGCATAACTTTACACTGCGTACTGAGTAACAACAAAAACAAAACAAGTTCGATGTCATTTCATAAGAGTAAAAGTTGTAACAATTACTTTTTTATATAACAGTAACATTGTTGGATATCTCGTAATCCTGTATCGGTATCGTTAAAGATTATATGTTTTTGATAGCTGCGTTTAATTCTTTAAGCTCCATATTGTTTTAAGCCTATTCAACGTTTTATTTCTATTAATAAGTTTATTACGTCGCAACAAGCTATGAAGACTGTAGATGGGTATACAAGTAGTGCGAAAACGAAAAAGAGATGTATGGATTGTGTGAAAGATGATAAGAGAAAGAAAGGAGTGTATGCCGCGATGAAGAATAATAGAGATGAATGCAAGGAAAATAGTGCTCCGACCCCAAATAAATGGGTTAAGGGCAGGGAGATGATGATGATGGTATAAGTTATTACCCATCTTTAACCACTAAACGTCACTGATTGGTGGAAAAACACAAGGAAACAAAAAAATTCGCGGTTTTCAATTCTTGTTTGTCCTTCCTAAGCTGAATTTGTGTCATTTCTCGAAGGTGACGCAGACCTAAAAAACTTATGAATGAAAAAGTAGAGTTGTAGATAATTATGTACTTTTTTTTAATGATTACTAGCTATTTGGGTCACACATTACTAGTAAACTTGTTAACCCCTCGTGCTAAGCTAAGATGCTCGTGTTACGAGTGGGTTCACGTCGGTAGTGTAATGGGTGGGATTCGAACCCGCAACCAGATGATCGCTAGTCCGACGCCCTAGCCATTAGGCTACCGCCGCTTCTTTTTGTACGTTTGAATGCTCCAAATGTGAAAAAAAAACTTTACATTAAATAGCTCAATTCTCTACTTTATTAGCCAAATACTGAAACGTCAATCAATTTGAAGCCACCGTTAAGTGTCATGCTGTCTCTGTCACATTACATGTAAAGTAGCGATAAAAAGACATTTAAGAACGTGTTAAAATTTATTTGCGTTTCAGTATTCTGGGATACTTTTTTTTTGTTTTTAATTAAAACGGCGCCCGCACTAAGGAATTTAATCCTTGTGTCGCGGGGGTTTCACAAACATTCAAATCACATGCACAAAGAACAACCAGACTTGGAACAAGTATCTGTGGATCACACAAATGCTTGTCCCATGCGGGGATCGAACCCACAGCACGTCGCGCAGAGTGATAATTAGCGTGGGGACCTTAATACCACTCGGCTATCCGTGCAGTAAAAATATGTATCTTATCCTTTTACTGAGGAGGCCATAAAACAGAATGTTTCCTTATTTTTATAAACAATTACGTGTATACAGCCGTATCTGTGAAATTGTAAAAAAATAGATAGATATAGAGATGAAAATTGAAACTCACACGTACAAGAATTGAAGTTTTCCTTATATCTGGCTATGAGTTACTTAGTTCTAGATTAAAAGTACCTCCTACTCGTACATAAGGGGAGTCACCTACAAAAAACACCATGCAACGTTGTGTATGGTACTTACTTAATTCTGTTGTTATCACCTTGAATTTTGAGAGGAAAACTTTGGCAACGTAATTTTGTTGTTGATAAACGTGCACCTCTTAACCCCAAATTGATACTTATACGCGACTTAAATGACTACTCAAGACCTCAAAGTGACAGGGGCAGACTTGACGGGGATGTACAAATGAGTTGGCTGTGAGTCTTTGGCCATTAGTTGCCCACATCCTAGAGTCTCCTATTTTAAGACTATATACTGGCCAATACAGTAATTGCTTTCATTGGTTCAGGTTTTGTGCCCCAATCTTTTTTTGTCGCTAATGACTTCAACTCACGCTGAGGAGACAACGCAGCGTCGAGGGAATATGTCGGACTTGCACCGATTAGGACACCTCGGTCTCGTCTGGGTCCGGGTCTCGAACGTAAGCTATGCTCGATTCCGGAAGGCCTTGGTCTTTACTGGACCCCTTACAGAGCTGGGTGTGAAGTGCCACTCACTACTTCGTCGAGGACGGATGTAGTATTTCGCTTCCGACAAGTACGTGAGTATTAGCCAGTATCTCTCCAACCTTGAAATTAATTATGTAGAGACAAAGAAGCCAATAAAAGGAAACGATAGTTTCTTCGTATCATTATTAACAATAAGGCTAATATAAAGCTGATAAGACTAACACGTCAATTGTCTGTTATCAATTCACGTCGTTATTTCGTTACAACGTATTAGAATGTATGTAGGTACTCGGATCGTAATTAGGATATTTAATGCGGGAATTAAACACCGTTTGATATAATTATATACAAGTACTTAAAATTATAAAGTTACGTCATAGTTTCCGATGTGTAAAAGTTAATGAAAAAAGTTTAAAATCTTTCACAGCTAAGTTTTGTTTAAGAAGTAATTCAGTAAAAGTACTAAGTTTTTATATGAATGAAAAACAGTATGATGCAGTACATAATTTGTCGCATGTAGACCTCAGACCAATAAAACAGTATTTTATTGGTTTGAGACAGTCAGACAATCTAATAATTATAATAAGTAGTCCAAAAACTTGTCTCTCAAACAGGGTTTGGTGGCTAAGTGTAAGTCGTTCGGTTTGACTGATGATATAGGTTAAGCGACGCTCACCGTCGATGGTGCCAAAGAAAACACGTAAAGCCGTGGGTCCCGGCCGACTGTCATCGGTGATCCTTGACAGTCGTTAAATCACTACAAATCTGACAACCAGCTTTACTATAGGCTACTGTGTTACCCAGAAAAATGGGCTGTGAAGATCAGATGAGCCGTCGCTCCATTTAAAATACAGTATTAATCTCGATCATGCAAAAAATATTTTGCTATCAACCTGTCTGGTTCGTCTTCTTGTGAATAACACAAACCTTAATATAAACGAAGCCTCAAAAACCAGCTTCGAATTCTTTGACCCAATTGGAACCTCGCCAAGTGCGTGATAAAACTTTTATAAAAACAGGCAAGTGTGTCGTAGTGAGGATTCAAAAATAACCTTAAACTCACAGCAGCTTAACCTTGGTTTGTGCCTTCTGATTTTGCTTGGGAATTAAACAGGCTTGTATAAAAAATATTTCTTAGTTTTAACTAAGAAATATTTAAACCGAAATATGAAACCATTAGTTAGCATATTTAACCATTGGTTGAGTTAACTAGGGATCAAAACTGGGCCTTAGAAAACATAAATATTTCAGAATCAGATATTTTTATTTATTAAGCATAGGTGTTTACATCTATGCAGGTGTTAAATATGTAAGTATTTTTCAAATACTTATAATAAAAAACAGCCTTCGTTCAATTTCGAAGATCGAAACGGGAGTTTTTAATATTTTTTATATAGTTATCGTTGCAGATAAAGTAAACATACTTACCTATTTAAATATATATTAGTATTTGAATTATTCGCATGCACAATTTGAAAGCTATTTTAAATTTAAAATTAGATCTACAATTTGATTGTTTAAAATGTGGTGGCCCATTATTGATAGTTAAGTATTAGGTAAATGAGCCATTTTAAAGTGCTAATTAAGCAGATCGACTTATAAAATACTTCTATCCATAGTGCAGGTATCATCAAAGAAAGGTAAAAAGTTTAAAAATACCTCTTTCGTATTGCTTAGCGTATTTTTATATATTTTTTCCATTTTCTTTAAGGCTTCTTCAAAGGGCTTTAATCGCATTATAATTTAGGGCCTACTTGGCAGTGACATTATTAGCCTCGGCAATCTGCCACACTCTCAAATCTGAGCGACCTTGAAGCATAGCACTGCCTTGAGTAATGCGTCTACTTCGAATAAATTGCTGAATTTTATATTTTTTATATGCGTTAAAATAGAAATTTAACAATTCGTTTTTGCTTTTGTTTAATTGGTACCTACTCGTTTTGATTACGAGAAAACCTTGAAATCTGAATAAATTGATCTCAATAAATTTTCTCTTAAAATTGATTAATTATTATTGAAATAAATCTAGATACTTTTTTAAACGAAATCTATCGCGGTTTATTTTTATTTTAATTCCTAATGTTTTAACTCCATTGCAGGTTTCATCATCACGGTAAGAAACCACGCTAGAATCCGTTAAAAAAGTAGTTTTATTTCAATGTGCAATATTCGAGCAAACCTCAGAATTTTTCTGAGGTTTGCTGATTATGAGACTCTCTCAATATATACGTCATTATGACTACTCTATAAAACCTTACATGAACAAAATCTTATTCTATCTGCTTTACATAATTCCAGTTAGAGCCTGCGATCTTTCCAAAAATGTTCTTGGTGATAAACTTACCGGAGTCACGAGATAGCTTGGCTTTTTTATTTAGAACAGAAACGTGTGTTGTTTAACACCTTTATAAATCTGCTGATCCATAACTATTCGGGCATTACTATTCGGGTAGAGTGCATTCATTTGTTTATAAATCTGCTGATCCATAACTATTCGGGCATTTTGTTCACTGAGTGTAGAGTGCCTTCATTTGTTTTTTTTACAGTTCGCCTATTATGTAAGGGTATGTTGTATCTAGCTGCCTAGTTTTATACTCTGTCCCATGACCAGGTGCAGGCAAGCTAGCGAACATGAATGCTAGGAATAGAACATCAATATGTATGTGTATTTATAGGTACTTAAATCGTGATTGCAATTTGATGACTCAACCTGTGTTCGACCTAAGATTAGTCATAGTTTGTTGATAATCTCTAGTACCTATAAGAACGAAAGTAATTTGTCTGTACATCTCTTATACCTTTGTTTCTCTCTTATAGGGTGAGGAACCGGATAATATATTTTCTGAAATGTATACTCGTTGTGTAATCTATCAAAACCAATTTAAAAGAACAGCGACGCATTTCTTAGAGCTCTGGAGACCTCTGGTGTTGCGATTATATATTTTATGGGGACTAAAGAAATGAACTTTTTTTTAGTTAAAACTTAAAGTTTAAAGTTCCAAGAAAAACAATCAAATAATCCCGTAAGAATATTTTGCAAAATAAATTACAGTCAATAATAGTTATAATTATAATGTAACACTTTAATTTAGTTACCATAGATATAAGAAATAAGTGGTTATTTGTTGTTGCTGTGTAATAAATGATAGGTAATACATTAATTATTTATCATATTTTTTTTAATGCTTTGTAACAATGTGGGTCGCACATCACTAACTTAGTATTCTTGTTAACCCCTCCTGGTAAGCATTATGCTTGTGTTACGAGTGGGTTCACGTCGGTAGTTAGTTCAATGGGTGGGATTCGAACCCGTAACCACATGTTTACAAGTCCAATGCCTTAGTCTAGGCTACCGCCGCCGCCGCTTCAATCATTCATTGGTCTTATTCCATCTATGAGAAATGAGTCCGATACATACCTTTGCTTAAGGTTTGGTGGTTAATCAAGATAGTAAGGCTTGTTTACATCAATATTGGTCAAAACCACTTTGTTTATTTCATAGAATTATGTTTTCTGGGAAATCCCGTTGATTACCTTCATTCACATACAGAAACAAACAAGTTTGGTGATTACGCAATCAATTTAATTAATACCTAGCGTTCTTTTAACAGTATATGCGGTTATTGACCGAAATATTATAAGGTTTTTTATAAACAAGAAAAAAAAAAGGAATACAATTCAAAGACATTTATTTGATCATCTGTATTTCATAACGTGCCGTACGATACTCGCAAAGTGCATCGAAGTTAGATAATACGAGAAGGGGCACTTCGTACACTTCGTCGCCTCGGTTGAGATCCGATCACACAAATATTAATAACTTATTTCTTAAATCTATCTAATCTTTCTTTTTCGTTCCGATAGTCTGTAGTCAAATGACTCGAAGTTTACCAAAGTACTCTAACGAAGCGACCATAGAGATAGACTCCCTACATTATTCGGCTTACTTCGTTTGACTCTGACAGCGACTTCACGAGTAGTGGGAGATCTCCTCCTCCCTAAGTGGATACAAGAAGTAAAAAAAATCCTTGTCCATTTACAATTAGGTTAGAATTCTATCTAATAGGAGCAATCTATAAAAAAATGTGTACTTACTAGAACAAAACTTAAAGATGAAACAGAAAATTGGTTGTGAAAAAATTTGGTCAATCTTAATGATGTTACAATAATGGTGATATGTAGATGATGTTGACTCTTGCACATAATTATGGCAAGGTGGCGGGGTGAAGACGAGTTGGAGGCATAAGGAAGTCATGTCCCCGTCACATCCGGGAGTGAACCACGAGTCATAGCTGTTCCACAGATCCACCTTGCAAAAAATAGAGATAGATTCCTGCAGCCTCTATTTCTTGAGCATAGAAGAAGACGAATGATAGTTGAAACTTATAGCAATTAAATGAACTTAAGCGGAAATAGATTATAAGTACGTTTATTGACATTACCTGGAACAGAAGTGTGTCAAGTATGTGTTTAACTTATTTACTTAGATTACAACAGACTGGTGCATGAGTGCATTATGTTTGTGCACTCATAATATAATATTTATCTATTTCTTTGCAAATATTGGTGTAGTAAGAAACACGTCCTAATTTTTCACATTGTTAAGGATTTTCTGGCTAATGTAATATATGCTTGCTGTCTTCATTTATTAATTAAAGATGCATTGGTAGAAGTTGATCCAAAATGGAATCAGCTTTTGATGTTCAGAGTTTTCTACTTTTCATCGTACGATCAAGTATCTTCTCTGCCTTATCCTACTAATATTATAAATTTGAAAGTGTGAATGTCTGAATGTTTGATACTCAATCACGCAAAACCGGCTACAGGATTTGGATGAAATTTTGGCGTGCATGTAGCCTTTGATATGGAAAAGAACTTAGGCTACCTTTTATCCCGATTCCTTAAGTAATTCCCGAGAGAAAATTTTAAATTGTTAACGAGCTAAGCCGCTGACAGCTTTGACATTTGGTATGCATGTCACCTATGCTATGGAAAAGACATGTACTTTCTACAATACTATACTACCCAATTCTGAAATCCACGCAAACGAAGTTGCGGGCAGAAGCTAATATAAAT
Source organism: Plusia festucae (assembly GCA_950381575.1). NCBI lineage: Eukaryota > Metazoa > Arthropoda > Insecta > Lepidoptera > Noctuidae > Plusia > Plusia festucae. The sequence goes on from OX494450.1 coordinate 6,199,474, forward strand.
ATATGTCTAGTATAGCTCCATTACCCATGTATAGCTATAATTAATAAATAGATACTGTAATTAAAACTTGCTGTTGCAACATATTATTATTGGTTTTTCAAACTCGGTCATTCTGTCTGTAAAACGTAACAAGAGAAATAAACTATTTACCGCACGACCTTCATTCTTCCGCGTTCAAACTGTTCTATTTTCAAATTGAAGTTTGTAAAGCACAAAAGAAATAAATAAGCAAGCGGGTGCAACAAAACACTGGCCACTAGTGACATAATAAACATTACGTGCTCTGAATAAAAAAGGAATCATGATTAGTGTGTCATAGACAAAATTAAATCAGTGTAGCCTTAGATTATGTAGTGTAGCCATCTTTAAAGATAGCAAAATAATCTTTTTAAGTTTAGAAATTTCTCTATGTTAGATTATAGTACCAAAATCTTCATGGTTACTCCCCGTATGCTCTAGTCATCTTTTTATAACAGGCACGGAACAATATGTATGTTTAGAAATAAGTATGTTAATAAGATTAGACTGAGGGCGGCTTGCACAACGTTTGACTTAAATCACTCCTAAATAAAATTAGTTAAATATAATTAACCGCTTAATCACGTTTATCTTAAATACATTTAGCGACCTCTTGCACAACGATGACAGCCTCTTGATTTAGTTAAATATGTTTAAGAGGGCGCTAAATGTCGGTACAGCAGTTTCAACATTTCGTTCCACGGTATAGCGTTTTTCGGTAACGATTATTAATACGACATACGTATATTTTTTCATAAAACGAAACGCATTGTCTTATAACCTCAGATTATGAACTCATTGGTTATTCATCTTAGCTTATAACCTCCTTATAGCTTTCTAGTAACCAGGGTAACGGATGAAATGTCAAAATAATAACACGAGAAAAGTAACAGACATTCACATTGAACCATGAAATGAAAATAAATTTTGTAACATGAGTGCTCCCAATTTTACTAAAGAAGAACAGTTGTTTCTGTTTACGGCTATGGAGCCATATACAAAAATTATCGAGTGTGAGAAAACCTACTCCACCAAGCAAATCGACAAACAATAATTATGCTTTGGCAATAGTAACGGATGTATATTTTATAGATGATGCATTACATAAAAACAGACTTTGGGCACACAAGTAAGTTGTTTTGTTATCGCTAAACTAGCTATTATATAATTTAAACATAAATTCAATAACATATAAATAACGGTTCTTATCTTTTCACAGGTTATGTGTGTTCAAGCAAAAAAAGAAGTGTGATATTTCTTCCATTTATCACAGGAGAAGATTGAATTAGTGCAAAATGCAAGTAAAGATTTTAGAGATGGAAGTGCAACACAAATCAAACATTTATAAATTGGAATAAGATGATAAATGAAAAAAAGAATTTTGTAATTTTATAATTATATAATTAATTAAAAATATAAAATACAGTTAATGATTCATAAATTGTTTTATTGCATGTTCAATGAACTATCTATTAAACCATCCATTAAATATTCTTCTCTGTAAGGTTCTCTCTCCTTGTTGGGTTGTAAAACTTACATTTTCAATGAGTACTGGGTATTCATTTTCCTCTGGCGGAACTTCTTCATTTTGAATTATAGCTAAAGTATGTAGCATAGCTGTAGCCACTATGATACCTGGTACTCGATGTAGATTCATACTTATCCCACGAGACAAGAAAACGACGACACGAGAAACCTTCACTTCTATAGACCAAATGCTCTTTCCACAACATTCCTTGTTTTAATTTGAGATTCTTGATCGAGTCTATCTTCTCTAGTGTTCATATTTCTATCAGAAGTTTCTTCATCACAAAAAGCATATCAAATCACAAAACATATAAACAAGTCCGAATCCATACTTGTGTTAAAAAAGATATTATTGTCATAGAATTCTTCGTCATCATCACAGAAAACATAGCAAATCACAAAACATATTATTATCGAACAAATCCAAATCCATACTTGTGTTAAAAAATATATTATCATCATAGAAAGTTTGATAGAAACTGTCAGTTCCTTAAACTGTCAGGCTTAAACGTGTTTAGCGCCGCTAAATAGCAGTTTTTGGGTAATTAACTTTGACAAGTCCGTAAACATATTTAGCGAAAAATTTTTCGTTGTGCAAGACGCTAAAAATGTTTAACCATTTTAATCATGTTTAGTGCGTCTTAAATCAATTTAAGCTTTGTTGTGCAAGCCGCCCTGAGACAGTTAATTACAAAATAAAATAATCATAATTAATGATAGTGATTATAACGGCAGGTAATTCGATTTGTGTTCAATTATTTTATTATCAAACTTCTTTTTATGTTTCCGCGATATATTTTCTGATAATCTAAATAAGCTGCTTTAGTGGCTCTTAATTTAATAATTTTATCTAAAGTTAAAAAAAGTCTGAAAGATATATGACATTCATTCTAATCTTGTGCAAATTGCATTTGACACAAAAGGTTTTTTACCTCACTGACAAGTTAAATATATGCATGTGTGTGTGTCAAACACATGGTAGTTGTAGAATAGAATATACTGTATTGTACACCAAGATTTTACACAGATGTATGCAATGTTTATATGATTAAGGGCGGCTTGCACAACGTTTGACTTAAATCACTCCTAAATAAAATTAGTTAAATATAATTAACCGCTTAATCACGTTTATCTTAAATACATTTAGCGACCTCTTGCACAACGATGACAGCCTCTTGATTTAGTTAAATATGTTTAAGAGGTCGCTAAATGTCGGTACAGCAGTTTCAACATTTCGTTCCACGGTATAGCGTTTTTCGGTTACGATTATTAATACGACATACGTATATTTTTTCATAAAACGAAACGCATTGTCTTATAACCTCAGATTATGAACTCATTGGTTATTCATCTAAGCTTATAACCTCCTTATAGCTTTCTAGTAACCAGGGTAACGGACGAAATGTCAAAATAATAACACGAGAAAAGTAACAGACGTTCACATTGAACCATGAAATGAAAATAAATTTTGTAACATGAGTGCTCCCAATTTTACTAAAGAAGAACAGTTGTTACTGTTTACGGCTATGGAGCCGTACACAAAAATTATCGAGTGTGAGAAAACCTACTCCACCAAGCAAATCGACAAACAATAATTATGCTTTGGCAATAGTAACTGATGTATATTTTATAGATGATGCATTACATAAAAACAGACTTTGGGCACACAGGTAAGTTGTTTTGTTATCGCTAAACTAGCTATTATATAATTTAAACATAAATTCAATAACATATGAATAACGGTTCTTATCTTTTCACAGGTTATGTGTGTTCAAGCAAAAAAAGAAGTGTGATATTTCTTCCATGTATCACAGGAGAAGATTGAATTAGTGCAAATGCAAGTAAAGATTTTAGAGATGGAAGTGTAACACAAATCAAACATTTATAAATTGGAATAAGATGATAAATGAAAAAAAGATTTTTGTAATTTTATAATTATATAATTAATTAAAAATATAAAATACAGTGAATGATTCATAAATTGTTTTATTGCAATGAACATTGTTCAATGAACTATCTATTAAACCATCCATTAAATATTCTTCTCTGTAAGGTTCTCTCTCCTTGTTGGGTTGTAAAACTTGCATTTTCAATAAGTAACTACTGGGTATTCATTTTCCTCTGGAGGAACTTCTTCATTTTGAATTATAGCTAAAGTATGTAGCATAGCTGTAGCCACTATGATACCTGGTACTCGATGTAGATTAGATTATTCATACTTATCCCACGAGACAAGAAAACGACGACATGAGAAACCTTCACTTCTATAGACCAAATGCTCTTTCCACAACATTCCTTGTTTTAATTTGAGATTCTTGATAGTCTATCTTCTCTAGTGCTCATATTTCTATCAGATAAAGTTTCTTCATCACAAAAAACATATCAAATCACAAAACATATCATTATCAAACAAGTCCGAATCCATACTTGTGTTAAAAAAGATATTATCGTCGTAGAAATCTTCGTCATCATCACAGAAAACATAGCAAATCACAAAACATATTATTATAGAACAAAATAATCCAAATCCATATGTACTTGTGTTAAAAAATATATTATCATCATAGAAAGTTTGATAGAAACTGTCAGTTCCTTAAACTGTCAGGCTTAAACGTGTTTAGCGCCGCTAAATAGCAGATTTTGGGTAATTAATTTTGACAAGTCCGTAAACATATTTAGCGACAAATTTTTCGTTGTGCAAGACGCTAAATATGTTTAACCATTTTAATCATGTTTAGTGCGTCTTAAATCAATTTAAGCTTTGTTGTGCAAGCCGCCCTTAATGTATTTTTTATGCATAATTAAAAAACAAAAAATATTTACATTATGCACGCTGAGATTTCATACTCCTCCGTCAGCACAATTTTTGTAAAAATGTGTACTAAGTTTTTCCTTCACGTATCTTAAAATTGAAAATCATTTTTCCATACAAACATAAGTCACGTGATCTGTCACTTTGTATGAAAAGTTCATTTTCCGATTTCGACCTATGTGCTTTAGCAAAAGTTGTTCAGTTTTATGCACCTGATTACCTCGTTGAATATACGCACTCCTTCTATATTAATCCTGTATAGATAAGCGTAGTTTTTATCAGTATACTAATTAGATTCCATAAAACATTTGTTTTATTACGACGTTCGACGCGTGACTTATTGACAATGATTGATTTAAATTCAGCGACAATTTAACGATAGCGGTGCCTGTTATCATAACGATTTTATGTTAATTTATTTCTAATTACCGAAATTATTTTGGTTTACCAAGTAGATGTTAAACAAACAAAGTAAAAGACCATTTTATGGTCATTATCGTCGGTTGAAGATTTGACAATGTTAAATTTTTACAGCATAGAATTATTTTCAGAAGTCTTATAAGATACAATTATTGTCAGATGTATTAGGTTTTAGTTATTAGTATATTTAAATAACTAAATATTCTTATTTAATCGTCAAAATAAATATAACATATTTTTTCGTAATACATTTCAATTAAAAAAAACCTAATACACTTAAAACGAGGTGTTTGGAACTCTTTACCTTGAATATAAGGATAAAGTATTTTTGGCAAATCTTTACAATTAACCTTAGTAGCTATTTGCATGATATCCTTCGGTAGGTAGAGGTGCCTAGTTTGCGACTGATCGTAAAAAAAATAGGTACATACTATACAACATGTAACAAAACCCCTGTCAGATCCAATAAAGGCGTATTCGTGGTAGTTCATGAACCGTCTCGCATAGGCGGCTTCTTTGACACCAAACTGTAGGTAGTAAGTACGTGACCTTTGAGGAGCGGTCAGTTGTTCAGCTGTTGCATTGGATCAGTTTTTATTTGTATTCAAAGATTTTGACTGGGGAAAATTTTTATTCTCCAATCCATTAAAGGACTACGTATATTTGTTCGCAGTACGATACCAAATAATACTCAGGGATCGGACAGGGTTTTTGTTACACGCTGTATATTAAAAGACTATAATTAGTATTTTAGGTACCTTATAAAATAGGGTATAATAATCGTTGTTGAGTCTAGCGTAACCAAATAATGATTGTATTTTTTTTTATTATTTATTTCTTTGGATTTATTCGCAAGTCCGGAGAAGTGATAGTTTAATTAAACAATCATATTCGAGTGATTAAGTTACAAGCTTTTTTATTTAATGTGTAATAAATAAACACGTAAAAGAAGGTAACGGAATGCGTTAAACGCCACTGTTAAAAAAACATAATATCACGTATTTCACATAATCGTATTAATATTAATTAGACGCAAATGAATGGTGTGCATGAGTTTTAAGGCTGTGCGGCGTTCGCGGGAGTCTGCGCGGGAGTGGAACGAACTGCGAGCCGGCCGGCCGCGGGCTGCGCATAGTACGCGCGTCGCTCTCCGACGGCGCACGCGCACCTGATACCGCACCGCACTATAAAAGGATCCCCGCCCTTCGCGCTACACACTCTCGCGTCTCTTCTTCAACTAGAAGCAACTTCACAAAAGTTAACATAAGTACATTGTGTCACAATGTCCGCGGAACATGTGCAAGTGATGTTACGCCACGCCGAAGATGATACCGAGGGAGTCGTCTTGGCCAAGGGGGTGTCCATGATCGTTTTGTTCTGTGCCTCCATGATCTGTGGTCTGGCACCTCTGCTATTAGCCAGGAAGTTCCATTGGTTGTCGGCGGAGGATGCAGGGAATCTTAAGACCACCAACAGGGTGGTGATGACCCTGCTCTCATTTGGAGGAGGTGTTCTGCTTTCCACAACCTTCATGCATCTGGTGCCCGAGGTCCAAGAAAATGTGGAGTACCTTCAGAGTAAGTACCTGTTCAATTAACATTCTGTTAAAAATAATAATGATACATGTTTTGCAAGACTTGCAATTCATTTGACATTCTAATTTATTGAATGGTAAATGGTCATTTAGTGACAAGACTTCACAGAAACTAATCACTTTTAATGACTAGTAAATATAACCTGGAACTAATAGTGATTTATCTAATGTTTATTTCTTAAACAATTTAGATATTGAAATGTAGAGTCGCATAAGATCTATTTTTGAAAAACTCCTTAAGAAGAATCGAGCGGCATTTGTTTTGTTGTTTGTTTATTTAACAAGTCTATTGAAAGTACGAAGATAGACAATACATACACACAGTTTTTCTTGTTATGTTAGTTTATAACGAATTAAGAGTGACTTTGTTTATACGCAAATTATGACTCGATACATATTCATTTGACCTGTATCTTTTATAACCAAACCAAAGCCGGAGTTAATTTTTTATTAACACGTTACAATATGTAAATATGAATATGAAAAACATTATTATAATTTAGAAATTTAAATGATCGAGGACTTGTCAATAAAATTGTGGGGTTTTTGATTCAAAATTTGTGTTAAACATATTATGTTCGCACTAAAGACACAAATTGTTCAATTTCGTATTATGAAGGTAAAATTGTTGAGAATCCATAAAAGCAAAGCTCCATTAAATATAGGGCTCTACATTATATAGCACATACTACTATACAATAACATTCTAAACGACGTAATTTAAAACAGGTAAATAATTATACATTGTGTTGTTACTAGTTACTATAATTTATGTTACAATAATTAAATTATAATAAAGCCTTGGAATTCTATAAAGGTCTGCTATTCGAAAGCAATTAAGTACCTACGGTACACAAATTTTTTTTCTGCTCTGTAGAGCTCGATGTTTTATCATAATTCGTAGAGTAAATATTTATAATGAAAAAAAAAAAAAGGTTTTTTTTCTTTCAACCATCTTTCTGCATAAAGTTGACTGAAGAGACTACCAAACAATCCAATAGTTTTGAATTGAGAATAGAATACATTTACTTAATATAATATTGCACAAAGTTGTTGTTGATTTTGCCTTTGCCTTCTAAAAAATAATTTAATTAAATTTTTATCCGTGAAATAATGGTACAGGCATGTTAATAGAGTCTTTTACATAATATTACCTTTTTTCTTATATATACTTTGAAGTATGTTTGAATTACTGAATCTTAACAGATTGCTCTCCACATTTCTTAAAAGCATAAATTAATGAAATTTATCTATAGTTTGAAATACTATATAAGTTAAAAATACTTATGATATTAAAGGGATCAAGTCAATAAATAATCAAGGAAATAAGAAATTTTGAAAGGATCTGTGTCACTCTGATGCAAAAATTACTGAATGAACTTCGATCAAATTTGAGCTATACACGAAGTTGAGACATAGGCTCAAAAAATAACTTTCCTCCTAATTTATTCCATCACGTAACATGTAACCTATAAACTACCTCGAGAACTCGGTTATCAAATAAAAAGTTTTTTTTTAATCCTACTGATATTTTAAGATATTAGTGCGTAAACAAACAAACAATCTCGACTCGAGATCGCAAATTCGAGATCTCGAGAGATTAGAAATTACAATCTCGGAATTTTCGGGATCTCGTTAATTAAAATAAAATATTATTTGAGAGAAAACAAAAACTTTTATTCTTTCATATTCGTTCCTAAATAATTAACAGATTTTTTTTAAATAATGAAAAGTAAAAATATAGCTTATGGAGATTAAAAAGTAGTAATTATGGGTGATTTTGAAAGTAACTTCTTAAAAACAAAGTGTATAGTAAGTATTAAGGGTGCTATCTTTAAAAAAAAACAAAAAACATCTGCTAAACAGCATCTATTGTCCGTTGGAATGTACCTACCCAGCTGCTGAAAGTCGCTGACTACGATGCCTAATCCCGTCGACTCGAACGGGATCTCGTCATATTATGCTTCGGGGTTGATCCCGACAAACGGTCACGAGATCTTACGAGATCGAAATCGGGATTGCATTCAATACGAGTAAGAAAACAAATAAATACAGCCGAACTTTATTTACATATATTCTTACTTTATTTTTAAATCACCTTCAAACAATATAGAACCTTCGCAAGTTCACACATGGTCGTTATATCATTTTTACCTTCTTGATTTAGGATTGAAATTGTGTCAAATAAATACTAACTTATTTGTTTACTATAAACCCACGCAGTAGTATGACTAGTATGACATAGAAATTGCATAACAAACTCCAACGTAAGGTTTCAATATGTTGAACACGAGTACTTATGTGTTCCATATCTACTTTCTTCAATGAAAAATACAGAGCCCTTAAGCTTAAGGGATTAAAAAAAAAGATGTCAAAGAGGCCTTAAATATTATATAATTGATTGCACATGAATGAAAAAAAAACTTAATTTAATTGCACGAAAATATAAGTTACGCAATTTCGTTTGGATATTCTTGGTAACATATTCCAATAATTTTGATTTAAGAACTAAAGTACATAATGGATTTCGATAAAATATGGGACCACCTCTGAGTTCCAAGGAAAATACCTACTTATACTTTTTACAATTGAAGGAGATATCGCGAAAAATATTGAATTATAAAATAATTATAATTATGGCGTCTTATGAAACTTAAGTAAAGTTTTCTGAATAAATAATCTAAGTAGTTATTTGAACTAAGTAGTTACTGACTTTTCCTCGCAAGCTTTTGTTTTAGTACACTCTATGTTATTTTTTCTCTAGTTTGTAGTTTCAAGGTTTAATTGTTTTACTTAGCTCTCTTTAGAATGTGTGAAGGCGAGAGGACATTATCTAATGCTTGCGCAATCACAGCATATGTGTGCCACTGCAAGCCGCAATCGTGCGTCTTAGGGTTTTACTAAATTGATGTCAAATGACAATCTTTTATTTAAACGTCGGTATTTAACTATAATGGGCTCGGCAATTAATTCAACATTCAAACAGGTTGGGATTTTAATGTGGTTTCATTAAGGACAAATACTGCCTAACAGTTTGGGTGAAACACTTTTCCTTTGTGTTTAATTTAGTAAGCTACACTATGAGTGGTACGGATTTTGCATATATTGTAGTTAGGACTTTCTCATTTCATCAACCCTACATCAGATAGCGTACCTACCGGGTTCCCATAAAACGTAACAAGTAAGATATGTCTTGAACCGTCTAAGTTGAAGTACTTGTGACGTCATCTCAGCGATGCACCGGACGTCAGCTAAACAATTAACTTATTACCAATTCAATGAAGGGAAACAGAACAAGAACGATGCGCGCGCATCGCATAACCACATTAAAGTATTCCCCAGACATTAATATACAAATTCACGATTGTTTTCGAATTATGCACAGAGAAAAATGTAGTCAATAAATAAAAATGAATTTTTTGCAATTACAATTTGAACAATCGACAGTTAGGATCGCAACAGACATATTTTTGAATATATTATCACGTATTTATAAGCCATTGAATATTTTCATATGTATATATTCTTGTATAATGTTTCTTTGATTACGTTATTCTCTATTTGCATATTTATTATTGCACCTACTTGCTTGTATATTATTGTGTTGCTATGGATGTGTTCGATATAAAATTGTGAGTTTGAATCATAATCAATCAACAAGGTTTAACCAGTATTGTGACATAATTAGAATTAAACATAATATAGGTACTTCGACTTTATATTATAATTTATATCATCAGTATATTTATGCGTCACCTACGCTAAAACATGTTGTAAAAGCAGACCTTTGCGGTCTTCATTATCAGAATTAAAATCATCATTTATGAACTATAATTAATTAAGTACCTAACAGGTTTTTTTTGAGACGGAGACATTCAACAATTAATTCGCTGTTTTAAATAATCGGATGACTATGTGGCGAAATGAATGACTTTTAAAGATAATGTTGGTTTGACATTGAAACTTACAAATACAGGATTATTTTAAAAGGAGTGCGGATATATATAATTTTACATACTTCTCTCAAAACACAACAATATTTCGCATGCCTAAAAGCATAATATGTTTGAGACATTTATTACAATTTATATTCCATCCTTAGGTTATGTTTTTATATCCATATTCGCAAATAAACGATTTGATTTGATTTGATTTTAAAAAGACTGTGAATCAAAATAAAATCTGCTACCGTAACACATTTGATATTTACAAACAGAGCTGGCGATTAGAGTTTTGCCTAGCAATTGTGAAATATCCTTGTTAGCACTCATTGTCAGTATCACAACAAGACCAACTCAAATGAGGAAATATGTGACAACCGTGGGAATAACACCATTTCGTATAAACTTATAAATCGCTGCGGTTCTCGGAAATGATTTTGAGCGATTGTGCACGATCAGAGAATGTTCCGTGCCGAAATAATTACACAAATTAATGACAGTCAATCTACGCAAGTGTGACTTTTATGCGCGATATACTTCACGAAACTTTTCAAAGTTAAAGCAAGATATTATTATGGGCATGGTTTGCAGTAGTTTTAATCGAAAGAATTGGATCTAATCTATAATTTTTCTAGTCAATGCCTTTTTGATCTAGAAGTTAGTGTAGTTGCTTAAAAAGTTGGTATTATAGAATAGTTTAGAATATAATTTTATTTGCTCGAAATATAGTTGTTAGAGCACTTATAAATTTAAGTTCTTATAAGTTAGTAAAAAGCTATACTCCATTTATTATAGCATTAGAAAAAAGAGGCTCGCAGAAGCAGGAATTGAAAACATTTTATTTCAAAGAAATTGTTTTAAGTACTTAAATAAACGAAATAAAACTTTTTTTTTTCAAATTACGCTTTATTTATAACAATATCTTCATCACACATTATAAACTTACACCAAAACAATGAATGAGACAACCAATCATGTCATGATGACTTAGATTTAATTAAGATTAAAATAAAAGTAATTTTTAGAACAATATTTTAATTAAAATAACAACTTACAACACACTATAGTGAAACTTCTTCGTCTTCATCATAGGATTGAGTCATAATAAAATAATAAATAAACAAATAATGGTAGGATAATAGTAAAACGAAAAACGTTCCAGTATTGTTCATCACTGCTTCTTTTAGCTTTTTAGCATTGACACTGTCATTTTAGATTGGAATGAAATATTATAAATAAATGAAAGCCACATAATTTGTTATGAAAAATGGTTAACATGATTACAAATAAGTTCGACAACTGGTATGTAAATAGATTTTAATTTATAGGCGTCAATCGTAACTGTAACAAGTTTATTGTACTTTTGCAACAAAGTGTACATTATAAATAACCTTTTTTAACTTCTGTCTAATGCTATTTTAAATGGAGTATAGTTAATATTGCTTGCTGTACAGTTTTAAAACTTAACAGGTGCTACTAACAACTGCCTCTACTTACCACAAATTTACACAAATCCGATACAATCAACAAAGTTTTAGTTCCTATAACTCAAATACTAGGTACACTACATACTAATAAAATTATTAGTCTGTAAAACAATAAGTAACACTGCGATTGTCCACGAACAGAGAAAGTGTCATCAACACGTGCCGTATCAAAATCGTTTCACAAATTGACGGTTGTTAGTGTTTAATACTGCAACCGCATCGTAAGAGGTTTCTACTGAACCATTAAGTATTACCATAAACAGTGAAAACAAGGAATTGTTTTAGCTGACTAGCTTTCGTGTGTTACATGTAATACGTAATGTTCAGTGTTAAACCACAGAGTAATTACCTCGCAGAAGCAAAGATTCGTACATCCGCTGTAAATAAATACACCAATATACCCCGAATGCTAAAACTCTACTTGACCATACCTTATATTCACTGCTCTTAACTTTAAAATGTCTGACCTCTGATTACTGAAACGCAATTAAAGTTTAAGATGTTCTTAAATGTCTATCTGTCGCTACTTCACACCTTTAAGTCACAGAGAACATGAAATAGCAAGAGATATAAAGATGACTTAAAATTTAGTTGCCTCTGTACGTATATTAGGCTATACGTACAAGTATACGGGTTGTTTATAGACCAGTAGTTAGTAGAGCCAGTTCTATCAACGGGCGTGGTTCATTCGTCAGTGAGAGGCACTCACAGATGCCGTTTGTAGTGGTGTACTGTACCTACTTGTAGTTTCGCGGTGGTATGAACCATTTCCTCTGTAAGTTATTTACTCTATGGTAAAACTGAACACGTTTATCAAACGGAACTCGGAAGCTCTGTCGTAACTAATGATTCACATAAGACTTCGTTTATATGACTGCGATATCTGACGTCGAGGTTGTCACAAAGGTTATAGCAATTCGAGTTCTATAATCATTACATAAAGCTTACTTTTTCATGTTGGAAGATGATTTTGGCTTAGTATTCACGCGTAGTGTGTTGAGATGAGATTTAAAATTAAGCCTTACGTAGTTTGGATAGAAAACTAATTGCAATAATCTGTTGTTAGATGAAGCTTTATGTAGGGGGTCTAAGGTATATTTTTTATATCTTTTATGCTTGGAGGTTATACACTGTTGTTGTTTCCGTAGTTTTAAGCATGTTTTTGTTTCATTGTTTACAAAAAATGACATCAACTGCAGTGGAAATTAGGAAATATCAGAAGATTAATGTGTGAAAATATATAGGTGTTTAATTATCATCGCATTTAGAATTATGTGATAAAGGAAACCTTGGCTGGCCCCTGACATAATAAGTAAGGTTATGTGAAACAATCGAATCTATGAAGGTTTTGATTGGACAACAACACCACAATTTGACGGCTCTATGATCGAATACTGAATCGTCAATCAGATTCAAGTCGCCCTTAGGTCCATTGCTATCATTGCATCTATCACTTTAAGGAGCAAAATAGTCAGATAGACATTTATTCAAGATCATCTTAATGTTACATTGCGTTTAGTTTTCGGGGATGTGTAAATAGCATTTGAATTTAGTAATTAATTTTCTCTAAAAATATATAAAACTATTGCTCGCTGCTCCATCCGCGTAAGTGTTGGTAATCGCGAAAAAAAAGTAGCTTTCATCTAAAACTGAAACAACTTTTCAAATCGGACTAGTAGTTCCAAACAAAAAAACTATTCAGCTTTATAACGACTTTATACATAAGTAACTATAGATTTATCATTGTCAACACACACACTACAGTAATTCAATTACAAATTCAATCAAAAACAAAAAACAAAATACAACGATATTTAATAATGTCAATCCAACATCGTTTTAAAGCAACGCCATTTAAAGTCAATCAAATAGATATCGATGACGTCATAACTATTTTCCTCATGTTTGTATAACCTCATAAAGTTCACTAGCAGTCACGGTCAAGTATCGTATGGATTACATAGACGATTATATAATTAACATAGAGTCACGTCTAATAAGCTCCACGCTGTTAGGCATTTATTGAGTTATGTAAATAAAAAATCTAAATTTAACGGAAATACAAGACTTATGTGATGAAATGATTAAGCCCATTTTTGCACACACGTGCTACTTAGCAACACCTACGTAATATAAGTATTTATTAGGTTTTATGTTTTGTTTTTATTTCTTTATTTTATTTTATCCTTACACGGCCATCTAATTCAAACCACTAGACCAATAGGCCCGTCAAGTATTACTATTATATTATTATTTATTAAATAAGTACAGTCACGAACATAAATATGTATACACATAGCGAAATAAATTGGAAACAATAATTTAACAGGAACTCACCATCAATTATTATTCAACTTTTAATTATTTAACAACATACAATTATAACAGTTCTCCAATCATGTCTACATTTTTGAGTTTCAACAAAAACTTCTCGCTAAATAAATTTTACAATTTCGCTATGTGTATACATAATTATGCTCGTGACTGTACTTATAGCAGGGAAAACGAGACAAAATAAATTGATACGTTGGCTCCAATATTATCAATTATTAGGTACTTATGCTGAAAGCATAGCAACATAATATAATCATAAACAAAACAAGTTTAGAAAACATCTCAATAAAATCAAATAAAGATTGTAGCGCATAACCAATATGAATGTATCCTGTTAAATTTTATTACGTGAAAGTACCTTAATCCGATCTTGTAGATCATAAAACGGACGCAAAACAGGATCAAATGTATATATTAAGAAAAAACTGGTCAAGTGCAAGTCGGACTCGTACACGAAGGGGTCCGTACGTACCTATGGTTTTTTTTATTTTCTGTTACATCACATACTCAATTTTATCACTTTCAACACCCCACATATTACAAGATATTTTTAGATATAGTATGGGACCTTATTCACTAACGAGCTGTTACGTGTTGGGTTAAGAGAGGCATCATCTCTTTCGACTTACCATACTTTTAAGTAAAAAATCTGTAAAATGTCCTAAAACGTATTCAATAACACTGCTAGAACACAAAAAAAATATGGATCTTGAACTAAAATCCGCGTTATGCCACATTATGTTTTGTTTTGACTTAGAGAATGAACCCCCTGCTGATAGAAGCACGTGACGTACATACAGCTGAGGTATATAGGAGCACCTATCGAGTACCGAACCCTAAAAACTTGTAACCAACTAGATAGTGGTATTTATATCAAAACACGTAAAACTTCCAAATAAGGAAAATATGCAAAATTTTACAAGAACATTTTTTCCTGGTATTGGCTATGCGGATACCGGTAATCATAATTAACATCTGGGAATTTGAGGAAAATGATGCGTAAAATTTTGTGCAGGTAAAATAAACGATCGCCTGCATAATTAGTGTTTTACCGGTGCATTTATAGAATTGCATTGTTTATGCGCTGCTAATGGCATAATTAGTTTTATATTTATGAAGCAGTAAAAAATGTATTTGGGTTTTTATCTAAAAGATACTTACGTGTAGTTAGTGTTTTATTTACTGCTTGGAATTTTTACTAAATACTACACATTACTAACTACCTATGCAGCTATAGCTAAATTCCTTTCAATACGATATTAAAATATGATACGATAAATATTATATACGATATGTTATAATAATTTTCGATGACAATTTTTCTACACGTACAGTGTAAAAAAATTGACATCAAATCTTTATATATTTCGTATTTTCGCCTTTAAAAGAACACAAAAGGCACATTAAAGTATTATTACAAAATTTTGCATACTCAGTAACATAACTCACTTTCCTTCACTATAAATAAAATCAAATTTAAAATTACGTCACTTTCAATATATTACGTTGGTAAGTACCTACCTCGCTTGCATATTTTCGTTAAGAGCATCTCCAATGAACACTTTATTTATATTTCTGTGCGACTAGACCAAAACATAGTAGAGTTGAATGTTATTGAGGACGGCTTGGACTGGTTATGTGCTCCGCATGCAAATAAACCCTATCGCTGCATATTGGATCACCACAATATGCTAATATCGTCTTACTATGAGCATACAGCTTAAAACCTTATGGTAGAGACATGAAATATTTCGCAATTTAGTTTGTGCTTAAACGCGTGAAAGCGTTAGTTGTTTATATTAAAGATTCATAGATGATAAAATTAAATGTACCTCCTCAATACGTATAAACGAAGAGAGTTCTAGTAATCTTAATGTTTGCTGAAATTTCTTTTGTCGCGTTAAAGGACTGTGCCGTTTAATTTTGACAAAAAAAATAACAAAATGAAGAATTAATGTCTGAGAATAATTTGATTATTTAATCATTTACGTAAAACAGAGCTTTATTTGCTTGTCTTTTGATCAGAAGAGGAATTATAATTGTATAACAGATACGTATTTGTAAACCTGATGCGAATGCCTTGCCCATATCTCGCCTTAATTAAAGAAAAAAAATGCAGAATATTTACCACTGGCCAGTTCCGTAGAAGCCCGATTTGGTTATCGTACGATACTTATTTATCTCAGCAAGCGATATTTCTCACTGCTCAAGTATTTTTAAAAGTAAAAAGTTGAGAATTTCACGAATTATGTGCATTTAAATGTCATTAAAAAATTTTATATACCGTTTCGGGAAAGCAATTTCCCGAAACGGTATATAAACGAATTCTGGAAAGCTAATTTTGGTATCATAGCCTTGAGCTTGTTTTTAGACACTTTATAATATATTGGTGTACTAAAACGGAGTGTGGAGTTCTAGATTTACATTCCTTAGCAGCATTAGCCAAACTTGGCTGGACATTGATATCCGCTGACTGAGGCGGGGTACTCGTTGCCAGAATGTCGTATAATCGGGGGCGGTAGCTGACTCACATGTCACTAGTTATTATGCACGACACACCCGTTTATTTTAGACGATATTTATGTCACACGCATTTATTGGAACGCTTAACGGTTCTGCACTTTCTTGTCGACAAACAGCGATCATCGAAAAAGGCAAGTTTTAATTCCATAATTCTGTAAACACTACGACAAAAGTACGTAGGTATCTCTTCTTATATTGTAATGCTAAGAATTTTAGATTTCAATCAATTTAAGGGTAAAATCAGGTTGCGTCGGGAGTATAGTTGCCTCGATTGTAATTACTCTAGTTTCGCGGGTGATATACATGTTACATAATTTATATATCGGTGGACTCTACCATTACCAAGAAGTTGGCTGTGTTGTAAATCTCTATGTTATTGTATTCAAAGGCAAGGCAATTCCGGGATAGTTTTCCAAAAATTTAGAAATGAAGTATAAAATATCAAAGCTAATATTTTGTTCTTTTATAAAGTTAAATATAATAAACTAAAGTATTTACCCATTTACAAATTAAGTAAGTATGCTTTATAGTATATATTGAGAGATTTAATGTAATTTCAAAAAGTGTGGCAACTATGCGTTTTTTACCTTAAGTATAAGCAATTACGGTTTATGATACCTACTTGTGTAATTCCAGGAATTAAACCTAGGAAGGTACTTTACCATGCATAGTAGATTACCTTTAATAGTTAGTGGTACCTAATTTTATCCAATGATTCTCAGCTTTACTCCTGTTTAACGAGAATTAACAAACGTAATTTCTGAATTACAATTACGATTTAATGTTTACAGGGAGATAATGAGTTACCAATTTTATATGTACATTAAATAACTGCCAGAGGCTGTATTTTATTACTATTACATCACATATTAAGTTGTTAATTCTCATTTATATTTGCTTATTGTAATGTCGAACAGTTATACTGCTAATTAATTGAACAATTTATTTTTGACAACACACAACATAATTTTATCAGCCAATTAAATTGAACAATAGTATTTAAATCACATCATCATTTTGCTTATTTCATCGAATTATAAACGTAAACAGATAATAAGTAGAGATACAGTACATTTTTTCTAGATTATCCGTTTGTTTGTTGTAAGTTTATTTAAAATTTATTTATACAAAAGGCGGACATTGTTCGATATTATTTTACGCTACTAAAATTACATGACAGACAATGTAACGATGTGGTAACGAGTGATATCACAAATCTAAAATTAGTTACGACTGCACCTATACAAAAACAATATAATAATTATACCCCATGTCTTTAATCACGAATTTACACGGAATATAATCAATGATAATTTATTTATTTTATTTATTTATTTATTTATTTATTTAGGTTAGCCAACAATTGTTTACACATTACATGTCTTTTAAAAGTACGCGATATACATTTATAAGTGCAACAATTACTTACAGACTAACACCACATGCACTATTTTATTTGAAATATACATTCATATTTATTAATTGCAGCTAATTCAGAATTAACAGGAATCTATAGATTTAAAAAAACAAATAATTGATATACATTAAAATTAATAAGAAATAATTAAATTAAATAATTGTTAGCAATATAATAAAACTACTATAATCAAATTAATAAATTAAACTAAGATTACATAACTATTATTAGGTTTAAATTTCAATAATTACATCAAAATTTTTGAAACAAATTAATTGGTTGGAGAACCATCATGTTTTCTCAGTTAGGCGAAAAGTAATCAATCATTAATTTACAAAATTTTCCTATGCTATCGTGGTGGATGTCGATCAGGTCACTACAGCTATTTAAGATTTTGCACAATCGTGGGATTGGTGAGTTAGCACCTAGAACAGTTCTACGCAAGGGCGGGTAAAGCGGAGTGATAGGATGTCGAGGAATGCGGGTTGGGGCACGGAACTTGAGGAGACTCAGTAACTGTGGACAGTCTAATTGCTTTCTGACCAGTTTGTATAGAAACATGGCATCACTAACTTCTCTTCGGGTCGATAGCGAGAGCATCTTAAAAGTTTGCAGTCGGGACACATAGGAGGGAAGCTGCTTGCTTTTTCCCTTGGAAAAAGCGAGGTGCCATAAAAATCGTTTCTGGACCCTTTCTAAGAGAAGTTTATGAGTGGCATAGTGTGGTCTCCATACCACGCTACAATACTCCAGTATGCTTCGGACAAGGCTATTATATAGCAATATTTTAGTGCTGGCCTGTGTGAAGCCCTTCGTATTGCGTAGCACAAACCCTAACGTTTTGGAAGCCTTTTTGATTATGTGTTCGATATGGGGGATAAATGTGACTTTTTTATCAAACAGCACCCCTAGATCCCTTATAGTGTCTACTTCATGAATTTTTTTCTTGTCTATATAGTAGCTCGAGGCGATGGGGTGAACCTTTCTAGAAAATGATAGGTGGTAGCATTTATTGAAGTTCAGATCCATATTGTTATTTCTACACCATTCAATCACACCGCTCAAATCATCTTGTAGAAGTTTAATATCATTTGATGATTTGATTTTTCTGGCTAGCTTCAAGTCATCAGCGTACAAGAAACATTCTGAGGAGTTAAGACAGTGGGGAAGGTCATTTATAAAAATTATAAATAATAAGGGGGCCAAATGGGAACCCTGTGGGGCTCCGGAAGTCATGCTATAGTTTTTGGTAGAGCGGAAACCATTTACTACAACATGAAACTCACGGCTAGTAAGGTATGATTCCAACCATTTCAGAAGGGGTCCCGTGATACCATATATTGCCAGTTTTTTTATCAATATCGAGTGGGGGATTTTGTCAAACGCTTTACTGAAATCGGTGTATATCACGTCAAACTGCTTATTCGAGTCAATAGTTTCTATCAGGGACTCAGTAAAAGACATTAAATTTGTGGCGGTAGACCTTGAAGACACAAACCCATGTTGGTGATCACTAAGATAGAGCTTAATATGGTGATTAATAAAGGGACAGATCATCGACTCGAAAACCTTGGCAAAACAGGAGAGTATCGCTATAGGCCGATAGTTTGAAATGGTCTCTTTATTGTTTGATTTGTGTACTGGAACAATTTTGGCTTTTTTCCATTCAGATGGAAAAGTTCCAGTGGCTAAAGACTTTTTATATATTTTTAATAGCGGTGAAACCAATATTGGCGCACATTTAGAGATAAATAGTGGTGGAATTCCATCAGGTCCCGCTCCTTTCACAATGTTTAAAGCTTGTAGTTTTCTGAGTAAAGAATCCATGCCCAGATCGGGAGTAGTTAGGCATTGGCTATTAGTGTCCAATGAAGCAAGATAGCCGGAAACAGGCTTAAATTCCGCTTTATTTTCAAGAGTGTAGACAGATGAAAAATAATTGCCAAAAAGATCGCAGATAGTTGAGCCATTGGATGTTGTAGTCTGTCCGTCTGTCATTGTCAGAGGATACACACTAGATCCTCCGCGCTTAGCCTTAACGTGAGTCCAGAATAGTTTTGGATTATCCTTGATTTCTGATTCTATATTGTGTATATAAAGACTGTACAAATTTTTAGCTAATTTTTGACAACGTTTTGCAATTAATTTTAGTTCTATTTCATCTAGCGGGTTTTTATATATCTTGAAGCGCAATCTTAACTTATTTTTTTTTTTTTTTTTTTTTTTTTTTTTTTTTTTTTTTTTTTTTTTCTTTTAATGTATTTATTATCGACTTATCAAACCATGGGGGATAATGGCTGGAAATAGGCTTACAATTTGGTACAAAATTATTTATGGCCGTGTTTAAGACGTCATAGAATACTTTCACCATACTATCTATATCATTCCGTATTGCAAATAATTGATCCCAGTCTTGTTCGTTTAGATAGGATTTAATTTTTTCATAATTAGCTTTGTGGAAATTTTTCCTCGTGTTATGTTTATTGTAAGGCAGTCTAGTTTCCCTTAAGAATGAAAGAGTAAGATCAAGCGGTGGATGGAGTTTATCAACAGTGGTCAAAGGGATAGTGGCCTCATTCACTGTGCAAGAAGGTATTGTGGCTAAAACTAGATCCAATATGCGAGCAGATGTGTTTTTAACAAGATTATGCTGTGTTAGCTTACTAACATCCACGAACTCCAACAGTCTTAAACATGTATTGGGAAGTGAACTGTTAATTGCTCCTGGGGTCCAGTCTATTATGCCCAAGTTAAAGTCTCCTACTATACAGATTGGGATATTTGTTGTTTCAAACACGTGATTACAGTTCTCAATGAAATGTTCAATTGTTGGCAGACATACTGGTGGAGGAAGGTAGATCGCACAAAGGGCTAGTTGCCGCGTAGTCGAAATATCAATAGTGACCCAGAGGTCCTCGCATTTGCTTTGCCATTTATCAATCGATTTCGAGTTGATTTTTGTTGAAACGGCTATCAAAACCCCCCCTCCATCTTTATTGGGATGGAAACCAGTTGTTTCCCTATCTCTTCTGTAAACAACATATCTATTATCGAAGAGTTCACTGCTGAGTAAACTACTATTTAGCCAAGTTTCGGTTAATATTAAAACATCATAATCTTTAAGACAAAGGTTACAGAAAAACGTATCAGTTTTAGTTCTCAAACCTCGACAATTTTGATAATAGATCTTTAAATTGTTGAATTTGACTGTAAAAAAAATACTATGACATGCTAAGAGAAAAAAATATTTAACAAATTGAAATTATTTGAAGTAGCTTATGTGATTTTGCTAAGACTACACATGTTCTTAATTAATATGTATTGCGCGCCATCGTCTTTTCTCACAAATATTTTTCCGTTTCTGGTCCACACGTACTTATAGTGCATTTCCTTGGCCTTAATTCTGGTCGCTGCATGAAGTGTTTTGTTCATTGGAGACAGGTGTTCAACAACGTAGATAGGGGAATTGATGCCGGTGAAACCCAAGTGGCCACAGTTTAGTTTCTCTTTAGGGTTGTTTTGGTTGAACTTAATAACGGAAGCTAGGAGCTGATCACGCAATCTTGGAGACGCCAGCTGAACAACTAAAGATCTAGCGCGGGTACTGGATGGGTTGGTTTTCGCAGTTCGCGTACAATGCAATATGTCTTTCTCCTGAATATCACAGTTGACCACCTTACCGAGTTGAGTAATAATTGAGTACACATTCTCATTCTTGGCTTCAGGCATACATTGTAACTCCAAGTTATTCGAGCGAGATTGTTGCTCCAAGTTATTTATGCGTACCTGAAGATTGCCCAATGATGTTTTGAGTTCCATATTTTCTAATTCTAGTTTTTGTATGGTTTCGTTAGATGCCTTTTGGTTTCTCTCAAAATCCTCGAACTGATTGTCCATAAAATGCATTGATTTAATCATGTCCTTCATTTCCGATTTGATCGTTTCCAGTTCGTTATTCATTGTGCTTACCATTTTATCGTTAAATTGGATCAACATCTCGCTAAATTCAGCTTTTATAATCTCCTGGATAATAGACCGCAATTCTTCCTTATCTGATGTAATATATGACGATACGGGTGATGATACAGATGGTGATGGTGATTTACTGGCGGACCTTTTATTGCCTCTTTTCATTGATACATTACGAGAGGGAGTCGACTGAGTCGAGTCGCTTTTTGAGATTTTTGATCGGTCGGAATTACTAGCCATGATCACAATTTTATTCCATCAAAAAAAAGTAAAAATATATATTGTTCTCTCAGAGGCAACAGAGTAGGCAGAAAGCAATGCGCCGTCTACGTTTCTTTATCTTTGTCAACAGCGCTCGCATGCGTCACCACGCAAGGGTGCACGCCGAAGTGTTACTAATGCGCAGCACCTAACCGCGCGAGTTGCGTGCGCTGCACGCGAAACGTCAAGTCATGCACTCACCCGTTGACCAGCTGAGATTTTAACTTTTTAACGGATCACACCACAAATAATTCTTTTCACACTATTTAGAATAAAATTTTTGCTGATTTACACTTGCTAGATGAATTTTGTATCACTGTGTTATGTTTTATTTGAGAATTAAGCCCAATTTAGGTATTATATTAGATTTTAAATAAAGAGCAAGTTCACTTGAATGTTCACAGTACCGACCACTTGGTCAAAGATGAAAAAGGATTTGAAAACAATGTTTTTTGTAAAAACTCTTTCATCGTTTGCTAAATGTCCTTGGCCGTTATATTCGGATATAAAAAAACTTAAACCACTTATTTATGTCAATGTCAGTAGGTACAGTAAATGAAAAACAAAACAAACGTGTGTGTGAAATGCATGGTAGTGTGGGTAATGTTTTATTTATTGATTTAATGTACTTTATAAGCATTATTATTGAAAAATATTAGCGTTCTCCACTTCTCCTACACATAAACTATAAGTGTGCCAAATTTTATGCTCCTGCGTCAGCGCAATTTTCGTAAAAAGGGGTCCAAAGTTTTGGCATCACGTATTAATATATAGATTCTCTTAAACTTAACAGAAGCAAATATTATAAAGATTAATTATTTAATCGATAATTGTTTCATAAAAATGCATAAAAACAAAAGAACTGATATTATACATATATCTAATCTACCAATGAATAACGTGTTTTTATTGGAAAAGTACACGTATTTTACAATAACAATAATATTTACAATAAATACCAAGAGCAATTATTATTATTAATTCTCAACTTTTTCTTTTTTTCTACAAGTTTTGCATGTCCAGACCTTTTAGGTTGGCAACTTACAGTAATTTCGAAAATGATAATGATGACATTTTATTAAAACTGGTTTTTCACTCCAAGATACGATATTATAATGAGTTTCTTTTAAGGGCGCAATAAAATAATATTTCTTGCAGTTATCCAAAAAGGGTAACTGGTATTACTTACATCGTAAAACAAGACAAGACATTACAAAATTCGTACTAACATATCTTAGTACTTAGTATGTAAACATTTATACAAATAAAAGACAGCCAATTTTTAAGTCATCAACATATTATAATAACATAAAAACTTAAAGTACTCATTAAGTAAGTATTCATTCCACCCTTTTTTAATTTAAGTTTTCAAATATTGCAATTAAGTCGCTAGTACATCATTGTACATAATAATAAGGGGATCTTACTTGCTATTAATTACACACAGAAATTATTATCAATACAAATAGTCTAACTGGGACTTAAGTAGTATTAAATAAAAGCTTACAGTACCTGAGATTACTTAGTAGCTACTTATGTAGAGTCATAAACAAGTTGAGAATAGTATGTATAAAAATCTCTCGTGTCGCATTTATCCGAAATTATTCGAAACTCCTATCGCATAAGTATGGTTTCGGAGGGTTTCGGATATCCGATAGCTTTGGTTACACTTGCGGAGCTCTAGAGAAACGATTACGGATTACGTTGAGGTGAAACTTCATCCAAGGCTATCGTTGCTATGACAACATACTTTAATTATGTCTAGCCAGATAGAAATAGAGACAAAAAGCTTTCGTGCCGCGAGTCACGGTAGGATTCGGTTAGACTGAGGTCATGACTCAGGGATTAGAAAAGGAAATTAATAATTATTAAAAAATAACTATTAAAATAAAATCACGATTTATATTAAAACTAGCAGTCTTGCCCCGGCTTTGCACGAGTAGTAGTACAGTAATAAATGCCATTATTATACTCAAAAACCTTCATCTTGAATCACTCTTTCTATTGTTGAAAACTGCATTAAAATTTGCGTAGTTTAAAATACACTTAAAGATGGATTTAATTCCCCAGCAGCACGGATTTATTTCACAAAAATCCTCCACAACGAACTATAAGTGTAGATATAGACAGCAGAGTAACTTTGATTTGTACTACGTAAAGACTATGTTTTATACCTGTATTACTGCATTTAATACAATACTGCACGAATAGCCCAGTGGTATAGGTCACCACGCTAATTACCACTGTGCGCGACTTGCTGCGGGTTCGATCCCCGCATGCGACAAGCGATTGTGTGATCCACAAATGCTTTTTCCAAGTCTGGGTGTTCTTTGTGCATGTGATTTGAATGTTTTGTGAAGCCTTGCGACACATGGATTAAATATCTTAGTGCGGGCGTCGTTTTAAAAAAATATATAATGAAACAATATTAAAACTGATGCAAATTGGTAATTATTGCAATTTCACAATGGTAATAGTAACTTTCATTTTCTATATGTGTACATTATAAGTTCAATAACAAAGTCAACGCTCAGGCAGGCTTGTTTCATTCTATGTAAGAATACCTTTGTCACCATTAATAGGTATGTACTTAAAGCTGTTATTAACGCATATTTACTGATAAAACCATACATTTCTTCATGCTTTAATATCATAGTTTATACTATCTACACAATGTTTGCAGTAAAATGACAATTACTCGTATTGAAGGCAATAAACATAAGACATCTAACTTAATTTAATTCTCCGTTGTAGAGTCCTGCAATAAAAAAAGCACAAGATGTTATCGAAAAAAAATTGCCGTAAAGATTATAAAATTATAATGTAACATAAATATTAAAATATAATTAAGAAATCTCGTTGCTGGCTTATCTCTCTTTTATAATTTTTTATTTTTTTCATCTGTCTTGAAAAGTCCTTTTTTACTTTACTTTATTTAGTTTCCTCTGAATATTATGTATTCATTGTATGTTTTATTTAGCAATTTTAAGTCACCGTTCAATTATTTATGCAAAACAAGACTTTAATTATAGTTTAGTGAATATAAAAGGTGGAAAAAAGCATACTTAACAGATAAATATACTACAGGAATCAGAATGTAGAGTGTGTGTTTTATCTTATCAAGTGCTCAAACGCCGCTTTTTCGTTCGTAATACCATAAAATGAAAAAGGTTATATAACGGTATACCTATTTATCCTAGATTTTTCTGAAAGATTTTCTTAGTAAACTAGCCAATTAAATTGCCGCTTTATTATGTTTAATTCCGTTAAACAACTAGCCATAGATGGCAACTTAAATTATAGATAACACCGGTTTATAATATAAACGTCCCACTGCTGGACGTGGGCACAGGCCTCTTCCCATATTGAGAACTTGATTCCGTAGGAAAAATACGCATTTATAAAGGGTGTTAAATTAATTACTATTTATTCGTCGTTTTTTTGAAGTGAAACTTCTTTTGGCGCATGAGGGTAAAATTTTTACAGATGAAACGTCACGCCGGTATGCAACGGAAGTAGTAGAATACATTACAATGTCTTTGAACGGAAGTGTCAGAAAAGAGAGAGAGAGTGATCGAGACCGATTGAGAGAGAGTAAGACAGGGCGAACGTAGCATGAGCAACTAGCCGTGGAGTGAGAGTATAGCAAGCGAGTGAGAAAGATTGAGAGAAAAAGTGAGACAGAGCGAACGTCGTATCACGCATAGTGCTATCACAGTCTTAACATCATACAGTCGTTCGACGAAGACGTCTAGACAGGGCAATCGTGCGGGGTGCGAGGGGCGAGACGGGGGAAGGGCGCTCCCGAGCTGCATACATTACCATGTTAGTAGCTCGGGAGCTAACTTTCAGGGCTATCTGGTGTTAGTTTAGTTCTATTAGTTTTAATAAATATAATAATTTTATTAAAATGGGTGCCAAGAAACCAAGATGGCGTCGACGACAATTTGCAAATTTTTCGTCATGGGTGTCATTTTCATGATTCCCGAGGTCGCTTAAAGGATTATGGGGTCGAAATTAAAACCCAAGATGGCGCCGAGGAAATTTTGCAAATTTTTCGTCATCGGTGTCATTTTCATGGTTCCCAAGGTCGCTAAAAACGATTATGGGTTCGAAATTAAAACCCAAGATGGCGCCGACGACAATTTGTAAATTTTTCATCATGTGTGTCATTTTCATGGTACCCGAAGTCGCTAAAAACGATTATGGGGTCGAAATTAGAATCCAAGATGGCGCCGAGAAAAATATGCATTTTTTTCATCATGGGTGTCATTTTCATGGTACCCGAGGTCGCTAAAAACGATTATGGGGTCGAAATTAGAATCCAAGATGGCGCCGAGAAAAATATGCATTTTTTTCATCATGGGTGTCATTTTCATGGTACCCGAGGTCGCTAAAAACGATTATGGGGTCGAAATTAGAATCCAAGATGGCGCCGAGAAAAATATGCATTTTTTTCATCATGAGTGTCATTTTCATGGTACCCGAGGTCGCTAAAAACGATTATGGGGTCGAAATTAGAATCCAAGATGGCGCCGAGAAAAATATGCATTTTTTTCATCATGGGTGTCATTTTCATGGTACCCGAGGTCGCTAAAAACGATTATGGGGTCGAAATTAGAATCCAAGATGGCGCCGAGAAAAATATGCATTTTTTTCATCATGGGTGTCATTTTCATGGTACCCGAGGTCGCTAAAAACGATTATGGGGTCGAAATTAGAATCCAAGATGGCACCGAGAAAAATATGCATTTTTTTTGTGATAAGTCATTTTTAAGATTTGCGAGGTCACTAAAAATAAAAATGAGGTCAAGCTTTCGCGGAAATGTCTATCGCGCAAAAGTTCCTGATCCAAGATGGAGGACATTTCTCTATATGAAATTACATGTATTCGTCTCAATCTCAATCTAGAATTTTTGCATGTGAGACCATAGACGAAGCGCATTTGCATAATAGTTACTGTTTTACAAATTGTGTATCTCGCTATTGTTAATTATTGTAACAATACTTATTTTTATTTATTTTAGATAAACGTTATTTCAAACAATGTAAATATTGAAGAAATAAATTGAAAAAATTAAATTTATAATTTACATTAATTTTCAAACCTTTTTTTATTTTAATGACAATTAAATTCCTAACCTATCTTCCTTTTTCCCTTCCTCTTAATCTTGGAAATTTAAAGTTTTAGATTTGTATAAATATAAACAAGATTTATAAATTAGTTCGCCAAAGAAGTTTCACTTCTGACATGTGTACTTTTTAATATTATCTATCATTAATCATTATCAGAATTAATTCTTAAAGAACTATATTTCTCAGATAGGTTATCGATTAAGGAACAATCTCAATAGGAAATAAATACGTGTGATTGATATGAATATTTGACAGGTACCTACTTGATTTTTTGTAGAGCTGGCGATGACAAAATTTTGATTAAAATTATATTTTTGCAAATCTTACTGAACAATAACAAAACATTAAATTTTCATTTACAATAAAAGAAAGAAATTAATATAAAGCAACGGCAAAATTCTTAATTCAAATTTTGACCCCATCTATAAATGTCTAAAAAAAAATATTTTTACAGCTGTCTTAATGTCATTAAATGTCATAGTCCCAATTGCAAAAATTGAACAAACAAACATAAATACATTTGTAATACAATTGATCGTATTAAGTTGTATCTTCACGTAGGTAATGTCCTCATGTTTATGTATGTAGGCACACTAAGGCAACTAAAGTTCCCCATGAATTGCGTCATTTTCGGCAGATTCGCACAAAGAACTGAATCTATTTGTCTCGATAATTTGATTCCGCATTGCATAATATATAACTTTATCGATTCGCCAATCGAATCAAAAGCATGTATTAAAAAAATGTCATGTAGGTTTTTTTAAATGACTTGTCAAAAGTATTTTTTTATGTCATCTCGTGTTTTTTTTAAATGTTATTTCATATTATTTTATTGCATTCAATGGGTTTTATTACCCATTAATCGAAATCGATTATACTTCACATTTAGCAACTGTCAAATCTAGGTGCCTATAAGGGTGTCTTTGTTTAAAAAAAAAGAAACATGGAACGTCCCTATAAAGTTAAAAAATTAACAATGGCAGGTATTATTGCCTTACGCAATAAGTGGCTCTCGGTAATATCGAAAGCGAAAACTGAATAGCTTGTGCCTCTTTAATGCTTTCAGAGAGAGTTGAATAAGAGAGAGTATGTTTAAGTGGAGATTAATAATACGAATTAGACACGTAAATAAGTGTTGGAAACTTAATCCTTATTTTATTTTGTCTACAACACGTGTTTTTACAACCGCCTTTTACCTATTGGATCAATCACTAACGATATGCATTTTTATATAAAAAATAAAATAAAATAAAAATAGAAATAGAAATAAAATAAAATCTAAGTATTTCTTTGTATAGAGTTCTAAATCTATTTTTATTTAAATTTATTTGTATTTCTATTGGCTATATTTTGTACTTGATTGGACTAATGTCACTGTCAATGTTACTTGTTAAAGCTTGTTATCTACTGTTATCATACCGCATCTACACGCAGTGTCGAAGATACGTCGTACATCATACGGCGTACCGTAAAAAAATATTTACTTATGGTTTCTTAACTCGTGTAGCTATGGAAACTAGCTGCGCCCTGCGGTTTTTCTCGCATTTCCATTTTCTGCTCGGCTTCCAACGTTCATCGTTTATGAAATAAAACTTACTGCTTTTTAGCCTTGCTGTATAAAGAGGTACCTCATATCCTACTTAAACATAAATTGCGCAAAGAAATCATATTCGTCATATTTTAAAGCTGATTCAATCTCAAACCATTTCTTTAACGGTCTATTTACTGCATACTTAAATATAATTGTTATTTAAAACTAAAGTTATTTAACATCATGTAACTAATGTTCGTATAATGTTTTGTTATAGTAATCATAAACATAACAGCCCGGAAAAAATTGTATTAGGACATTGTCAATAGCGTATGTAGTACGCATTTGTACAGCGCACCATAAACTACACTATATCTTTACCAGTGCCTTATATATATATGCGTAAGGTAGATTTTTGTAGTTCACGGTTGGTACAGACGTGCGGTCTAGTGTACGATTATTCATTATCAGATTGTTTCAATTTAAGGTAGCACTATGTAACAATGTAAGACATGCGAAACGAACATTCCTAACTTCTTTCCTTTTAAGAATATATTAATTAATTTAAAAATAATTGTTTTAATGGTTAATATGAATATATTAATGAATTTAAATATAATTAGTTAAACCTAGCCCTTGACAGATTTGGTCGGTGAATTTTGTGCTTCGATTTCTGCGCATAAGGGATATTATAATATATCGTTCAGCGTACAAAATTTTCTAAAAAGAAAACTCATTTGTTAATTAATGATAAATGTGTTTAGGTTTTAAACTCTAAGCAAAAAATATGGCAGTGACTTATGCCAATATTTGCCCGTGGCGAAATATAACACTGTTATTTGAGTCGTGGAAAACTCTAGACCCATTCAACACTATATTGGTCTGATATTAAATTGATAGTTGATGTTTCAAATTATCTTAATGTATGTGACATTGACACAATTGAAATTGAAGCTGTAAGGACAATTTAGTCGTCATTTGGTCTTCTATTTTAATTGAAAAATATATAGATTTGATACTCATCATTATGATAATAATCTGTGTTTTGTGAATATAATTATCTCTGAGGTCATCAAATCACCATCTAAGTATTCAAAATCTGTTTTTTAAATAGGCAACGTTGATTACTGGAAATAGATAGGTATAATTGTTTTTTGTTATTTTTTTAATTTATTTAGGTATTAAATTACATAGATTGTTTATAGCAGTTAGCTAATTTCACATTTATAACCTCGTTTAAATGTTTTATTTATACGTTAAAATCTATCAATAATAAGTTTTTGTGGAATTTTCCACGAATCATTAAAGACAAGACTATAAATTAATTTTGCTTCGCATTGATCAATATTTGGCTGTTTCATTTCCGATTAGATAACCGGCCTGGTTCCGGCTCACCTCTACTAGCACAGAAAACAAAATAAATAAACTACATCAAGAGGTTATTGTGATACACAATTACACACATTTCGTAAGAAATGTAACGAACGTAATAGAGTATTTAATCGATAAGTTCTACATTATAAAAATAAATTAAAAGATTTTTATCCACACAAATAAGATAATTGTATTTATTTATGGCAATAATTAATTAGTCCAGACACTATATTTCAAAACATTTTTTTTATTTAAGATGAGAAAATGTCTCAAATCTAAATTTAAATATTGAAGTAGCTACAATATTTCTATCGATATTCGAAATTTAAAAATGGAACCTTCTTGGCAGACTAGCATTATAATTATCATAAGTTATTTGTTTACTTTTTTTCCGTGGTAAAAGAAATTCGTGTTAATAGCATGGAAGAAAGAATATTGCGACAGTTTGATACGATGCTAGGTAAATGGAGAGCCGACGTGCTCCGACTTACTATGAAGGTGATCATCATTACGTATGTTAGGCCCGTGTAACAGTCTAGCCATCGTAAAAGCTTTCCATCTAGACTCATAAAATTAGTGTCTTTAATTTAAAGTCCAGGAATGAAAGTGTTTGAACGAAAACAAGATAAAATTAAACCTCTATGGTGCGCATTAGAATACAGGCGGTTCTCCGTTGTTATTAGTTTTTTGTAAGCTTTTTACGATACTTATCTGTCTAATACATAAAAAAACCGTCTGTATTTAATTCTGATTATAATTAAAGGCAAGTTAACTATATAATACAGTTTTCATTAATTGATACTTTTTACGGTTCCCCGCAGCTCCGCCCGCGGTCTTAATTTTTTTTTTTGAATTCAAGTTGGATCAAACTGCACACGGTTTGCAAATTTGATTAAAATCGGTTAAGTAGTCTAGGAGTTCATCCCGGACAAACATCGTGACACTGGAATTTATTATATATATAGAGATTTAGAGAAAAGATCCACAAAATTAAAATGATTTCTAAAACAAATGATGAATAATACGATGGTCCTCTGTATTCTTTATGGTTATGCACAAGTGTTGGTTTAAGTGCTTTTGCACGTGGCTGTAACTAATTGTAGGTACCTACTACACTTTTATTTTTTACTGCCATGACGGTTTCTTGGCAATAAAGTGTCTGCCAGTACCTAATCATTACAATGAACAATGTAGCGAAATAAGATTAAAAGTAAGTTTAAATTATTAGGGAACATATTTCCTTGCGTCCAAGAATTTAAATAAAATTTTGAAAATATAATTCCTTGATTAAATCTTACCCAGCAACACCTTAAATATGATCACTATGAAAATTATCTGCAAAAAAAAGAAAAAAAAAAAAAAAAAAAAAAGAAATACTATATTGGTCGAATACAAAAACATCAATCTAATTTGAGTCACTGTTAAGTCTCATGTTGTCTTTATCACTTTGAAGTGTATAATAGCGATGGATATACCAAGATAGGTTTTAAAATATATACCTATTGCCATAAAACTACATAGCATATCCCTGACTCCCGTGCTAGCTTACGAAGCGCTACAGGAGTTAGAAACAATAAAAACACCACTCTATACCCTTAGTTATAAAGTTCATTTTTGTAAATCATTATTGGCGCATAACCACATTATTTGAAGGTCATTAAGGTACACGGAATAGCTTAGTATACATTCATATGTTTCAAGGTTGCGTCTCGACCGGAGGTGGCGCAATTCGTGCACGAACATGAGAACTTGTCGGCTGCGCACGCGCACGAGATCCGTAACGATTTATATTCTTAGAAGTAAGCTTGCAGCGAATGAACAATGATTTTATAGGGAAACTTTCAACTGTTGCACAAATTATCATCAAATCAAAAGCATAACAGCACCTATTGTTGCTTCCCCATTCAAGGAACAAATAAAAAAAAACCGTAAAATTATATTTCATCCAAACAACCTTTTGCGTTGGTATTTAGAGGAAGTAGGCTAATGGGAATAAAATATGTATAGAAATATCTATCGGTTCAGTGTTAAAATTATAAGTATCCAAAAATATTTTTTTGCTGTCTCTGCAAAGTCAGCTTTATATCATTTTAGGTAAAATAACAAATAACATACAATTTTGCATTTATTACTCATGTTAAGATAAGAAAAAAAAATGTTTATGTCGAACAAAGAGTGGGTACAATATAAATAATTTAAACCGAATTTGTTAAAAGCTTCGATAAACAAGGAAACAAAACAGTCACGTCCCCGTTTGAACCTTTTTGTATCAGTTCATGTCTGAAGAAAGGAACTTAAAATGCCTCAGAATAATACCGAAATAATAACTTTTAAAAGATATTATTTGTATAATACACTAGCTGTTTCCCGCTGCTCCGCCCACGGTCTCAATTTTAATATTTGTTATGTAAGCTATCCTATCTTTCAAGTTGGATCAAACTGCACACGGTGTGCAAATTTGATTAAAATCGGTTCAGTAGTTTCGGAGTTCATCCCGGACAAACATCGTGACACTGGAATTATAATATATAATAGATAAAATGTACACAGGCTTAGCTTATTTCATAAGAAATCTCTGTCAGCAGGCCCGCTATTACATTTAGGTAGGTATACAAACAATGCAAATCCTAACCTACCCATACGAGTAATACGTGTAAAGTAATCATGAAAAAAACTTTTGTCTGCTTTCTGATAAAAGAAACCGATTTGACATTGAACCCCAACAAAAGACATCTACAAAAGACGCTATTATTATATGAAATATGAATATTAAATTAATATTTTCTTCTATAACTCGAGTTCAAGTAGAATCCTTTATAAACTAAAGTTCCTTGTCAAAGTCTTGTTTGTGTATCTCATTTAATAATAATAAACCCGATTTAACTTCAATGTCTTTAGATTAAAATTCTGTCGGTCTAGAGACCAGTCTCGATCGATGGAAAGCGCTCTCCGTCGGGACTGCGCAAAACGCACTCCGAGGTCACCCACTATTGACTCTTTCTTACGAGAATTAAGGCTAGGTTACACTTAGCTAAGCTCAGATAATGTATTAACCCCCGAAGCATCTAACTAAACTAATTTAATGAGTATAATGTGTTTTCTTTATGAAAGCTGATGTTATTGAGATGGTTCTTGCTATATTTTATAAAGCTATGCTCAGCGATTAAAATAAAAAAACATATTTTCTAAAATTGAGCAAGCATGTGGTTATTACTTATTTTAAGAAGATAGACAAGAGCATTCTTGTGCAAGAAAAATAACTGTGCCTACACGTAAACATCAACAACAAAACGGTCAAGAAACAAAAATAAGTTTTTAGAAAAAAAACTTCATCTTCTTACTTAAAAATATGTCCTTTATCACCTGGCAATATAATATTTACAAGTATCTTTTAACTACACGTAGGTTAAGTGTTCGCACATATTAAAATTCATTTCATTGCTTAAATACCTAGATAAACACTTAAAACAATACAACCATATGACACTTTTATTTCAAATGCACATATTATGCAAGTAATGTGCCTTTTGTGCTGTAAGTCATTGTAATGATTACAATGAAGGCACTTTGTATGGTTACATGGCTGCACTTTGTAACGTATCAACTTCACCTTAACTAATTGACACTTAAAACGAAAAACACATTCAGGACACTGGCAGACCGTCACCGATGACTCATGCTGATGACTGCAAAAACGTCTAGCTTACTTTGCAGAAATTTTAAAAGAGTTTTATCTTTTGGTCAAGAAAAAACTGAAAATATACACACATAAATACTGTCATAACGGAGGTCGTCGAAAAAAGTTTTATTTAGAACTAGCTTTTGCCCGCGACTTCGTATGCGTGGACTTCAGAATTGGGTTCAAAAGTAAAACATGTGAAACTAATGAAAAATGGAATAAAATTTTTACCCGTGTTATAGCTTGCGCTGTAATAGAGAAAAATTTTACGAGTACATTTATTTTATAAGTAATGTTCACATATTAATAATTACTGTACATTTACAAATTCTGAATTGACTGTAGGGCAGAATCTGGCCATGTCATTTCTAAGCTGTCAGCCCACGGCTTAAGCTCGTACACAATTTTAAATTTTCCCTCGGGAACTATTTAAGGAATCGGGATAAAAGGTAGCCTATGTTCCTTTCCATGTCAAAGGCTACATGCATGCCAAATTTCATCCAAATCCGTTCAGCCGTTTTTGCGTGATTGAGCAACAAACATCCAAACATCCACACTTTCACATTTATAATACTAATAGGATTAAAAAAAGGAATCTAATAGTATAGCCAAATTGTTCGCTTGCTGAAATAATAAGGTACTAGATATAATAATATTCAAGTGATGACATTCTTATACCTTTCAGTCTTTGCATACAATTAATATATTTGTTTCATGGTGTCGTCAGGTAATTAATGTCCCGTGGCATGAATTCACATCGTCGTATTATAGCGACAACCTTCAATTGGGGCAAGGTTTTAATTAGTTGAATGCAATTTGAAACCACGTTGCAACATTATCAGTAAAAACTTTTAATGTGATCGAGGATATTGCTTGCAACATAGACGCTAATTTATTACAAAGTAAATAATTAAGGACCTTTCAACAACATCAAAATATAAAAAAGTAAAAAAATGGTTGTAATTTTCATCTGTTTGTAAGGATTTCACAATTATTTAGAGTTATGATAATGTTAACACTATACATAGATAAATAGCCGTCCAACTGGTGCAGTCGGTGTTAATTAAAAAAAAATGTTTACGTCAGAAAGATCGAAGCGTCTTTAAATAAACAAACCAGTTGCTTTTCCTGCTTGATCGTAGCTGCAACAGTGCAACATACTCGAATATCATAAACGCTATACCCGCATCAGATAAAATCTATTTCATAAGGCGACAAAGCCGGTATCCAAGATACATGTTATAGACGGTGTACGTAACGACTCTTACTATATGAGTATATGTTAATATCTACTGCTTAGGTATAATGTAGCGACACACATCAAATTATGTTGACCTATTGCCCACATAACGCTCTTGCAACTAAAGAACGTCTTTTATTTGCGTACTGACTTTTATATTCATGCATTATGAATTCTGTAATTCAATTTGCTTCATATGTTTCGTAAAGTGTAAGATAATAAAATTTGCAAATAAATTATGATTTGCAAATAATTTTATACATAAAGAGCGGCTATCCTTGGAGTAAAACATTCGTGGCATGTTGTTTTGTCTTGTGGATTTTCTATCAATGAAAATTTCGCCAGATCAACATGCTGAGTTGTTTCCGCCTATTCAGAATGCCCTGAGATTGATGTTGCTGAATAATAAACCCAAAGAATAAACCGTTAATATCCATTATTTAGATAAGCAAACAGTATTCATAACAATAGAAGTGTTTATTAATTCTTTACAATGCAAAAACTACTCTAGCTATTCTGAAAACAAACAAAGATTTCAATGAACTACTGTTAGCGGTTTACCTTTTAATATTCCAATTACATATAATTACTTGGTTAACTACTGTAACAACCTTTGTTTACAAACATCGGTACATTATGTACCTATAAACAAAATATGCATCGGCCACGAAGATACAGAAGGGATACACGAGATAGAGAAGAGTCACGTTAATTTCGCCAGTCTATTTTTGCATAATAAGACCAAATTAAAACCATACTTAAATTAATTGCGACAAGACCCAGCTCTATTCTCTATAACTGTAAATATTCATATCACGACGTTATTATTGCCACAAGTTTTTCATATTCACAATAAGTTAAATATTAACCGACTCTCAGAAAGGATATACTGAGGTGTTTTTATGTTCCACTGTATGTATTTATCTGTTCCAACCTGTTTGGCTAGTTTATATCTTTACATAGTTCAAACAAAGTCACTACTGCTGTCTGCACGCTTACAACTTAAAAAATACGCAATGGATTTGAATGCAGCTTCCAGCAATAGATAGAGTGATGAAAGAGGACGGTTTTTGTATACTTACAATTTTATTGTAGGCATTTAATTCTATGATAACCGTGTAAAGCTGGACGGGACCGCTAGTGTAATTGAAGTCAATTATTGGTTGCGTTGCAAGTTCTTCCAAAATCATCTAGCAATTCTTGCGTATGTAACTATGGTAGGTGCTATAATTGTCAATTCGTTATGTACTCACAATAAACCTTTTGGTTTCAGGCATCGGTTCCATAAACGAGTTTGACTTCTCTCTTACACCCCTGCTGACATGTTGCGGCTTCTTCATCATGTACCTGGTCGAAGAACTGGTCCACATGTACATCCACTACAGGGAGAGGAAGAATGGGCATGTGGCTCCCCTGGTCAGAAACCTGAGTGTCCGTCAGAGCCGTAGCGGAGTCACCAGCAACGGAGAGAAGAGTGCCACCAACTCCACCGCTGACCTTGTTGAATCAAAAAAGGTATATCACCATTTATCATCTCAGGAATTACTTTTAAATATACTGAAGTGTGGCAACTTCGTAACATAATGAGTGTATCTTTTCTTTCAATGATGTATCCACTTCTAGAAGGATAACTACTTGCTCATGTGTTTGTAGTTTGTTAATTAATATTTTATTTCATACGAAAAGTCTTATTTCCAGTTTAGTGGATGAGGGTGACTGGAGAAGTTATTGCCTAAATGACGGCTTCCGAATGACTGAATGAGTGGATTGTCGTTTCTGTTAGTTGCCCGCCGTTTTTCTACCCCCACTGCCTTACATCCCCCCTCGCCCGCAAGCTAAGGGTGTGTCAAACACGGAATTTGCCAAGCTAAATAGTCGATTGATAGGGAGTTATCCTCCTTTTGTACTTATTATATGACCACTATGTTTTTCAGGATCTTGAGGGCCACCAGCATCACGGACACTCGCACCACCACAGTCACATGCCAATGAACGTAGGAGATGACGTCACTTCTGCCCTAAGAGGACTGCTCATTGTGCTCGCTCTATCCATTCACGAGTTGTTCGAGGGCTTAGCTGTAGGCTTAGAATCCAGCACTTCTCACGTATGGTAAGTCAATTCAAATTAATGCATTTTTTCTCCTGATTGTACATTCTCGGCTAATGCCATCTGTTGTTGATTACATCTAACATTTATTACTGCCCTCTGTTATCGAATAGCGGTACAGTTGACTGTTTAATTAAAC
The DNA here is from genome assembly GCA_950381575.1 of Plusia festucae. Taxonomy (NCBI): domain Eukaryota; kingdom Metazoa; phylum Arthropoda; class Insecta; order Lepidoptera; family Noctuidae; genus Plusia; species Plusia festucae. The sequence continues at coordinate 6,236,983 of OX494450.1, forward strand.
TATTAGGCCATAGATGGCGCTGATATAAATATTTCAATTATTGAACCACCAAGCTCCGTTCGGTTTCAAATTGATATAAAATAAAAAAATATGTATTTTCTTGTTTCAGGTACATGTTAGGAGCGGTTTCTGCACACAAGCTTGTAATTGCTTTCTGTATCGGTGTAGAACTCATCGCTACACGCACTAAGACTTGGCTGACAATAGTTTACATTACAACTTTCGCCATAGTCTCTCCCTTGGGAATTGGTATCGGTCTCATACTTGTGGGAGGCCAAGGCGCTGCGGCTGCTGGACTCTCGTCAGTAGTACTTCAGGGTCTGGCTTCAGGAACTCTGCTCTACGTCATCTTCTTTGAAATCTGGAAAGGCGACAGAACTGGTATCCTTCAATACTTCGCTTCGGTTGTTGGATTCTTCATCATGTTCGGATTACAGTTGTTGAGTAAGTAAAAATATCTAAATATAATTAAAAACAGTTCACTTTAATAAGTCTCTCTCAAAAATTATCCAAAAATAGACCAATGGGTTTTTAGTTGGTGACTGCTTATTTTTTTGTGAATTGGGATGACTATTCTAATCCCTAATTTTTTTTTGTATGGCGCACATTACTAGTAGGTACGTGTTCTTGTTAAATCCTTGTGGTAAGCTAAATGCTTCGGTTACGAATGGGTCCTTATCATTAGTAGTGCAAATCGCAATGGATGAGATTCCAACCCGCGTCCACATGATCGCAAGTCCGATGCCCTAGCAATTAGGTTACCGCGCAGGGAACATACCAAATTTTTCCTTATTATTTTAATGAAAATGAACCTCCTTCAAAAATAACTTACGTAATAGTTGCTATGAATACATTTAATTTATATTATTCCTTTTATTTCCAGCTGGACACTCACACAGCCACTCCCATGGCGATGGCGACCACGGTCATTCCCACGATAAGTAGAATGCCTACCTACTCACGTTTCAATCAAATGAACCTGATTTGGACAAAACACCTACCTTCAACAACGTCCAAACTTATTCTTACTTATTCCTGTAAATTAAGTGTTGACCAAATGACAATATTTTTGTACCTATGTGATAAACTATGAAGTGTATAGGAATAAAATAAACTAGATTAATTAAGTTTAAGGACATAAGTTTTAATGATTATAAACTTTTGTTATAATGAGATGCAGGTTTGGAGAGCTCAGTAAAATATAATTATGTATGTTATTTATTTCGGAACAATCTCACGTTTAGGGTAATGAGTGTTGCCATTAGTTGCAGTTTCTGTACTCTATTGTAAGATAATTTTGTTATCGTATTAAATTCTAAATACATAAAAAGTGAGAATCCGAAACAAAATACTTTCTAGTCATCAGCTGCATAATATTAATTTGTAGTGTTTGATTATTATCAATTCCTAATGCTGCTATGCAATCAAAAATGAGTGTTTTCTTTATGTCTGACCTGCATTTCGGTTAGATATTTAATGAATTTTAGCTACTAATTAATTATAAATTAAATATCATTACCACGAATAGTCTGCCTACGTAATGCAAGTTCGTTTTCCTTTTGTTAGTTCTGTATTTTGAGGTCTAAAGAAAGACACTTTTAATTTTTAAAAGAAACTAAATTACTAGATATCAACCGCATCATTATATTTTTAATTTTAAGTACAAGTGTAATTTCTTACTTAAATATAACTAGGTACCTACTTAATTAGAATTGTCTGTTTGGACTAATGTCTGTCTGTGATATTGTGAAGCAGGAAGATGGAGTTGGATCGGATAAGCCATACATTGCAAATCTAATAGCTATTAGTGATAAATGCTTAATTAAATAATTAACGCTATCGAAGTACAAACTTCCTTGAAATATGTGGTTAATCCATTATGAAATTATATTGCTAATATTGCGAAATGAATCATGCTCGTTTATACATTACTGTCATTTAGTTACAATTAGCTCAGAATATTATTTAGTTATTATTCTGAGACAATTAGGAATCAAACTTAATCTTTTGTCTGTACTCAGAATCTGGTAATTACCGTATTTGGATTCTTGAGAAACATACACGTAGGTATGAGCAGTGCTGCCAATAAAAAAATCTCGAGTCCCCGCGTCAGTCTTGTCAATTCCCCGAAATTCCCCGCATGCTTTTGGTTCCTTCCCCACAACTTCTCCGACATGTTACTTTAAGATACAAACACAGCTTCATACCATTTTTCTTTTATTAAAATTCAGGATTAAAAAAAAAAAAAATTTTTTTTTTTCAACGTAATATTTATTCACATGAAGATACTGGTTACAATTTAATCGTAAATAAGTTAAATTAGCAGCTAATGCTGAAATGCAATTTACTTGGTTTTAAACAAGAGCTGCACTTTTTTAACCACTTCTTCACATTTGAACAATTCCCACTGGCCCATTTAGGATAACGAAAACCGTAGACGGTAGTAGTGCAAGCTGTAATACGGTTTGACCGATAATAAAGGTTAAGCCGTGGTTGGTCCGTGGATGGGTGACCATTTGTAATAATATCGAGATCCATCTGTGCCTCGGAAAGCACGTTAAGCCGTTGGTCCCGACTGTCATACAATGATATTTGATAGTCGTTTAGTCATTACAATTCTGTCAAGCAGTCTTACTATGGACTACTGTATTACCTAGCAATAGGTTGTGGCGGTCAGGCAGTCGCTCCATGTAAAATACGGTATACAGCTAAATCCGGTAAGACTGGAAGCCGACCCCAACAAAGCTTGGGAAAAGGCTCGACAGAAGAAGATTGGTTAACAACCATACTCAATAAATTAACTATCAACTATAGGAATGGATACTTCCAGACATCAAAATCGTCGTCACGGCGGTATACTATAATACCCAGTGAAAATAGCAGTTGTGTCAGAAAAGTGAAGAAATTGCATTAAATTTAGCCCATCGATAAATTTGGTCTTGATTCCCCGCAAATCCCCGATTTTTGTCATTCCCCGCGCTCTCCCCGCGCTGACCCTCAATTCCCCGCAAAACGGGGAATTCCCCGCAAATTGGCAGCACTGGGTATGAGGTGAACTAAATGAACGCATGGTTTGGGCGCTATGACATCACGGAGATGTGTACTTAAATAAATTATTAGAAAATATTATTATTAATGCAATTTTGTAATTATTTGTACATAAATAAATAAACCATTATTACATTGTTTGATTTATTTATAACTTAACATACTGTTACCTAATTAGGTACCCATACCCTTAACTAACTTCAGTTGTAATTTCATAGACGTCTTGTAACACTGGTAGTAATACTAGATAATATGTTCTAATGAATAACTATTACTTACTCTGAAATTTAGATCAAGTAGGTAGAACATAGAGAAAATTGTTTTTTTTCTTAGCCTGAACAGCGTGATATCTTGATTAAAATTTATCATGTAAGTTTGTGTCACCTGTAGTCCATACCTGTAGTGAATACTTGAATAGGACCTACAGGTGTAGTTACTTTTTGAAGTTAATACTTCTTTCGGCGCCCTATGAAAAAAAATATGAGAGTGACATGGATGCGCGCGCATCATGTAACACAAAAGCAAAAGTAACACCTTTGCGGTAACCATGGCAAAATGCAAGGAGTTATCAAAATAACTCATTGCAATTTTTAAAATTCTTGAGTATAGGTACTATACCTTAGAGGTGGTCATTTAAAAATATCATCAAAATCGATTGAGTAGTTCAGTAATTAAATAAAAATTATGAATGCAAGTACCTATATATACATAAAATTCGAAATGAAAACAAATCATTCTGTTTTTCCTGGTCTTGTACAGTTGTACCTTTCGCATGCTTATTGGTAAAATACGGCTGAACTTATGTTATTGTATTTTACATCATTTTGCAGAGTTTACCGAACCGGTATTGAGTCATAGATACAGTATAAGAATAATGTCTGGTTTATCCACAGGGTTTATCTCTTTCACACCTTTATAAACGTTGACTAATGCTCCAGCTAAGATTTTTCCTGTTGTCCTTAGAACTAACTAAACGAAACTAAACTCAACGCCTATCTGTCAAGTTAAGCAAGGTCAAATTTGACATTAATTTACCGTCACTGTGCATCAGTGTTACAGTTTCTCTCACTCTGTTTCTACTTTGTAATAAAACAATTAGCCGGAGTCTTAAATGTAATTTAACTCTCTCAAGCAGTAAAACAGCATAGGTCTTCGAAATCATTGGGTTCTGTTAGATAATCAGGTAATCAATGATTTTCTTAAATAAAGCCAGTAGAATGTAGATTAACTTTGACTATTACCTATATCCATGTAAAGCTTATTATCATAAATGCAAATTTAATAGAAAGTGAAATGTAACTTATGATATAACAAGTTGAAAGGTGAAATTGTTATGTGGCGTTGTGGTTGGTGTTGCGTGCGGCTCAGTTGCATCCAGTAGGTGTCGAAGGAAAGTGTACAAGTCGTCGGGAGTCTCGCTCCCACTAAATCTTTAACTTTTATAACACTTGTAATTTTTTCGTTAGTAGTAACTGTATCGCAATGGCTTTGTTATTAGGCTCTACTGTTTGTTTATCTGTGGTGGCTCCATGTAAGTGTTTAATTTGTCTTACAGTACGTTAATTATTATCGTGTTTTGTGTACTATGTGCTCATGTGATTTGTTTATCAGTTCTTTAATGGGTTCATTGACTGTAATACAGGTTTTAAAGCACAAAATTCCCAACGTCTCACTATTACTAATACTTTCACTTTTGTAAAAGTTACGGAACTATCAATATTTGTTTTAATATTAGTTTGTTTTGTATCAGGTGAGTATAAACCAGTAGCCCGCAGGATGTCTGGCCCTGGATTGACTGCTGAAGCCCAGCTGCGGTACATTTTGCAGTGGTTTGGAGAGTTCAGTGAGCTGCAGCGAGAGGACTTCCTGCCGGTGCTGGCTGCAGCACGTGGAGATAAACCAGACCAATTGGCAGCTTCACTGGCTACAATTGCCTGTCATGATAAGCCAGTTAGCTTATTCCAATGTCGGGTGAGTAAGCATTGTAAACTAGTTGTGCCCGTGGATTCACCCATGTAGTCCTTGTCCCTGTAGAGATATCACGCTAAAAAGTATCCTATATACCAGATTAAAATCTATCTAGGTGCCAAATCGTAATATGTTTTTGCAGAATGACAGAAATTCCTTTATCTTTCCTCACAAACTTTCAAACCCATTTTTTTTATAGTTGCATTGGGTACTTGTCTTAAAAGACAATATTATCAGACTGTTAGTTACTTAAACAAAAAGTATGTTACTACTGATAATTACCCTTTATAAATTCCAAACAGTGTGACTCATGGCTATGTAAATGTCCCATTATACTTACATCACAATATAATACCACTTTAGTTCCCATGAGGCATTATCTATTCTTCCTTTGTCAATAGTCAAATCTTTATTGAATTCTTCAATGTAGGCTTAGATGTTAAACATTCCTTGGAACCAATCATTGTCCCTGTTGGGCACAGCAAAAGTGAGATATATGGAGTACTTTTATATAAGTGTACAACCAAACCTTTCTATAAATATGTATAAAGCCCTAATAATCTATTGATGATGTGTGTCGAATTTCATCCAATTTCATCCAAATCTGTTTAACTTACTTTTGCCTGAAATTGTAACAAACAAACATTTACTCATCCATCCTCACAAACTTTCACATATTATTATATAGTATTAGTAGGTTTATGAAGTTGTTGAACCACAAATTGTCTGTTGTTGAATATATCTACTTAATAACAAGTTGTTGTTCATAAAATGAATACTTACGCAAAGCAAATATTAGAAAGTGATTTGAAAACAAGAAAACGTCAAACACTATGTATGGCATACAGGAAATATTCTATGTCATACAAATGCAATAATTGTAGATAATAATATACTGGTCCTATAATTTCTAATTTCCTATCAAATTTTTACGTTCGTTTTTACTTTAATCTATCTGGGCCTGTGCGGCGAACTGTTGCCGCGACTCAGTACTTTCTAACTATTTACAAGATCGAAAGATTAGTGATAGGCAATGCCAGTAGGCATTGCTTATCACTATTGAAGAAGGACCATGAAAAAAAAATGCAATAAAATCTGTTACTTAGTTGATGATATAATTTTTTTTTACTTAGCTCTCATATCATCACAAAATAACTGTTCTGTAATTTATAAGAAAAAGCAACATAATATAAGTATGTTTGATTCATATAACTTAATTTTTGAAATTTCAGATTAAGTTATTCAATGAGTGGTTCCCAACATGGGCTGAGGAAGATCAAGACAGAGTGATCAAAGGCGTCTCCGAAATCGATCCTGATTTTGGGACCAAACTTCAGGACTTGATGACTAATGGACCCCAGTTGAATGGAGAACAGAATGGAACCAGTGAATTACATTCACCGATCCGTGAGGAAGAGAGTAAGACTGAAGGAACTGAGACTTGGAATGGCGAAAATGGAGAAGCAGCTGAAGAAAATACAGAACCAGCTGTCCAAGACAACATTCCCGTTGAAATTGCAGCTGCATCTTAAAAACTTTTAATATTATCTGTTTTTAGTATTATTTTACAAAGAGCAAAGTTTTTTAACATTATTGTGTTTTAAATAGTATAAGTTTTACAAAATGCATTATTTGCAAATTGTATTTATTATTTACACGTATTATTGAACAAAATTGCAATATCACCCCAAATAAGTATGTTTAGGAGATTATGTTCAATGAGGTGGAATGGATTCTCACTTCTTAATGTATTCGGAAAGGTATTGTAAAATGTAAGATATGACTGTAATAATATTAAAAACATTCCATTTTATTCATTCCATGATGATCAATCATATGGCGAATAACTATAGAACATATAGCTATATTTTGCTTCATAAAGTATGTCTTGATTGAATCTCATTTCTCTATATATCATAGTATTTCTGCGCATTGTGAAATCTCGTATTTTAAATCATATTTAATTTTTAAACCTTTATTACTGTACGTAAGATAATATATTTAGGTGTCATACGAGTATATTGTATTATATTATTTTTGCATTGTATGCCGTCATTTCTTTGAAATAATGTAATTTCTCATGTATATGTATTGTGTAATTCCAAAAAGTTGCTAAAATTACAATTAAAGGTAACTATTTGCACAGTTTTCAAAACAGTTGCATATAAACTATGTAAGTATACTTACTCTGTCATTAACTCTTTGCCTTTGTATCTGATTAGATATTTATACTATTTATTAATAAGTATTAAAATGGGTGTTCATGTAAAAAGGATTTGTAGTGAACAGCCTCAGATGAAGCACTAACAAATTGAAACAAAAGCCAAATATTGAATGATCCTCGGATTGCTGCTAGATCGTATGGAGCGAGGATGAGGAGGAAGTACAAACATAATAATACGTGCCAAGATTAATGAGTAGGTCTATATTTCATTGTTTATAGAAGTATATTCCCCTATGTTCACAAAAAGTAATATATTTCTGTAGTTGTATTCTTTTGTGATGGTCTGAAGTGTGAGTGATAGAAGGTGCTGGCGGGGACCGGGGCGTGACTAGAAGGAGGCCATTTATACATCTAATTATAAATAAATTATTTACTTAATACAAATTTTATTATAAATGTAACATTGTTTTATTTAATTATGACGTCAATCCACTCATTTATTGTGCAGTCTCGATATACAACTAAGTATGCATACAGAATACAGTGGCAAGAATGTACTGTCATGGATGGCACTTATTGTGACTAAAGCTTACAATGTAAAACAATGTCATCCGAAATGTACTTTATTTCACAATTATATGTAGGTACTACAGGCATTCACAAAGAAATATTAGATTGGTGTAACTTAATAATAAAATGAGGGTTGGTTACCGTGTTGTAAATGCCTGTAATAAAAAATACGTAACATACGTATGAATATAAGTTTTATTAAAATTTAATCTTATATATCTCAGTCAAAACAAGTGGTACGGTTACCTAGGGGCGTAACTTGGAGAGTATCCAGTCGACGTATGCGCCGACGCGCGTGTAGACGCCGGGCCAGCCCTGGGTGCCGCAGGGCGAAGGCCCGTACGACACCACGCCCAGCACCATCCAGTTGTTGGCGGCAGGCGCTGTGCCCATGAGCGGCCCGCCCGAGTCTCCGCGACACGAGTCTTGCCCCGCGACGCCGCCCGCGCAAATCTGTGTGTCATCGATCTCCCGGCTCACTCTTTCGTACACGCTGGCACACCGGTTGATGTTCACCACTGGTACGCGCACTTTGAGCTTCACGTCCGATTCTGTCCCTATAACATAACATTTTGATGAATATTGCTATCTAATTTCTTGCCTTGTTAACCATTGCAGATCCGCAAGCAAGCCTTTATTGTTCTGATTAGTAGATAGTCGGTAGTGAATTATGTGCTTGGGTACCTTTCATCGTTAATTTATTGATCTCTTATCTAACTCGATCCAGTCATTTTAAGTGAACCTGTTCGATCCCATTTTTTAGGTATCTAACAAGGTATGTAACTACTAAAAAATTGCCTCCAAAGCTTTTCTGTTAACATAAGTAGGTACCTACTCATACACTATAGCTAAACCAAGCATATAATCGTACTTAGGTAAGTTAATAGCACAGTATGCGTTCTTAAACTGTGGTAATAGTGTAATAAATAACATTTTGATATAAGTTAACAGAATTTTGGGAACAATTTCGATGCATTAATTAACTACCAATTATTTTTCTTTGCAATTGGTACATATAGAATTATAGAATCTGTTTAAATTTTAGGCGCACTGGATGCAGCGTAAGCTTATTGCAATGGAATCGGTGGCCCACCTGACAAGTTGGGTCCAGTATTTAACTGGCTGGAATCTCTAGTGGCGCCCTCAGCTGAAAGCAACGATTGTTAGCTAAACTACTGGATGAGGTGCTGATTTATAAATGCTAGTGTGCACTGTGCAAGGTTAGTAAAAAACATTAAAATAACCTTTCGTTGACAGCTTACTACTTACGGGTTTCAGTCTTGCCCCATCCGGCCACTTCCATATCCGTTCCCTCAAACGAGTTGTGTTTGAGATCATTCGACAATGGCAGACATATTGGTTTTACAAAGTCTGAAACAAAAACCAACGTTTTATTATTTATTAGGAACATATATAGAACATTCTTATTGTTTCCAGCTCCCATAATAGATACGGTAACGTTTTACAATCTCTCTATTGGCTTATTGCACTTAACTCCAAAAAGCTTTCCTCTTCAACCCAAAGACGATTTGTAGGAAGGATTATAAATCTTGTAAATGTTTCTATCCAAACCCCAATAATGAGAAAAAGAGCGGTGGTTGAGCGAATAAAGGTTGTTATGTTGACTTTCAGCAAGTGCTACATACAGGCCGCATTATCCCTAAGCCAAAGTAGGTACGCAAGTGCCAAGGGGCGCGAGATATTAAAACGGCGCTCGCAAAATCTTAACAAAATCAAAATATTTAATATAAAATTATAACTGCTTTATTATAATCAGTTCATGTTCATCCAAATCTGTGCAAGCCTTCTGACGTAATTGAGTAACAAAATTTATCCATCCAAACTTTCGCGTCCTCGACCGTTGCTTTGCTTCGCCCCTGGCAACATAATATTAAGTAGCCTTATTTGAAATACCTAAAGAAACTTTGATTTTGGATGTAGCAGCAGTTTACTAACGAACCATCTCACCATTGAACTGCGCGTTGTGTGCCAGCCTCAACAAAGCGATGTCGTGATGCTGGTTGGAATCCTCGGGTACATAGTTTTCCTGTGCGAGAATTTGTTCCACAGGAATGTCCTGAACAGGGCCACTACAGTCGTCCCCAAAACAATCCACCTCGCTTGATGTGTTCCATTCTCCGAGTCGCACTTGAGATCTGAAATTAATTCGGTTTGATTAAATTTTTCGGCCATTTTGTATCATAGGACCATAACAATCGGTGGATGATTTTCCTTATTTGACATGACATAAAACAAGTAGGGTGGGGGTACCCCACTCTAGGTAATAAGGAATGGTATTAGTACCTAGTAAGCATGTATGTACCTAGATGTAGATGTAGTGCCCCAAACTTATCTGGTGATGGCGTCGTTGTTTTGAATTTATTATTTCAACATAATATAATTTTCGTGGGTTTTAGCGTGAAAATAATGCCTTCGTTCGCCCAAGTGTACTAAGAGTAATTTAAAAAATATTAGTTCCAGGTTTGACCACCGGGTCATCTAAGTTAGTGGCTCTTTAGGTAGTAGGACTAGTAGGTATAATCATAAGACGGCACACATGGTTGTTGCTTTTGTATTTGCTTATCGATGACGCAAATTAATCTGAAAATTTTAAATACGACGATTGTCTACCTAACTGTAGTATGGAATAACTCAATACTCATAAAGATCCAAAATATGCAAAATGATAAAATAAAATTTAAAGCTACGACAGTAAAAATAATAATTTATCTAACAAATGCCTGCTAGCCTACGTAGGTACAATAGGTCTTGCAAGCGTATAAAATTTTGCTAGACGATATACACAATTACTGCGTGTAATTCAAATAAATGTAATCGATTCAATAAACTGTGTAATAAGCTTATTACACCGCTTTGTACCTCATTAATTTTAATATGCTCTACTTCATACCTTATTTTTATGTTGTACTTTTTATAAATATCCATACTCCATACTAATATTATATTAATAAGTGCGGAGGTCTAGACTCTGTCTGTTACGCTGAACGGATTTTGATGAAACGTTTTATTTCGTAAGCTTGAATCCCAGGAAAAGACATAAATGCTACTCTTTGCCGCGATAACCGATACCCACGTGGCGCCGCAGGCCAAAGCTAGTTTGAAATATATTTACAAAGACCATATTACTTGCCCAATTTTATAGTTCAAGGCCAACGGGAGTACCCTATTAATTTTGATTCCTTTGAGAACGTACTCGTATCTATACACGTTTTTTTTTAAGAAAAACGTTCGTATCATTTTTAACGTTAACTTAGAAGTTTGTATTTTCATAGCTGCAACTGCAAGAGTGTGTAGTTTAAAATTAATGATTTAATTTTAACTCGATATCTCCATGCGTTTTTAAAATAAAGACTAACCTGACTATCAGAGACGGAGAGACAGACAGACAGATGGACAGACAGACAGACAACAAAGTGATCCTTTAAGGGTTCCGTTTTTTCGTTTGAGTTACAGAACCTTAAAAAAATAGGGGCATTATTACTGTGATACCCGTACCCAGCCAGGGCAGGCCCGCTAATACTCTTAAATTAATCATTAAAGTCACGTATTAAGTACGTATGGCTACACATTTCTAGTAAATTAGTTTCTTATGATGTAGCTCGTATACTCGTGTTGCCACTTATCTAATCATTACCAAAATTAATCTAACATGGGGCGAATATATAATCATATTAGTCTCAGTTTGCTAACCGAAGAATAATTATGGCTCTACGATCTACACAAGACCGCATGTGTTTTTCAACAAGCTGTAATTACGTTAGCTGCTATTTTAAACAGCGATAAGAAAAACACGCCAGGCGAAAACGAAATATAGTTTTGTCAAGAACCAACGACATGATTTTCGAATGAATAACAGCAAGTAACAATCGCTTGTACATCGAAAATAGTATTAGGTACATAATTATAGTAATTTGGCTTGGCTGAAGTGGCAAGTGATTCTTGCTCATTCTGTTTTATACATACTGTACGACATTTTATACACATACTCTTGGAAACTTATGAATGTAAACTTTGTATACTGATTTTCGCTGTCTCGGAAAATTTACCTTTTCTAAGTTATGATTTATTTACAACTTCATGTAATTAATCATTTTATTTGCAAACATCAATTAAATAGACCTTCGGGTTTTACATGTGTGACATAATTATATTTTTGTAGAAATCCTATTGTGGCGTTAAACCACAGCTTCCAGTCACTAATTGGTTCCTAACTAAGAATAAGCCATGATCAATCATAATGATTATGATCTGTATTGTCAGTCCAGTCCAGTTACAGTTATTTGTGAAGGTCATAGGCAGTCACTCTAAGTAAAATCCTGGCTATGCAGTCGCTCTTTGAAAATACTTAAATTTTTAAATAAATCAGGTAAAACAGGAAGCCAACTTCAAAACAATTTTGGAACAGATAGTTTGTCCCAAGAAGAAACTATCTATCTTTTACGTATTTAAAAGCATTACTAGCTAGTTTAACTACTCACATACAAGTCACTTAAGCCCAAATCAATGTTATAGAAATAAAATTATACATTCTCTAATAAATCGTCGCTACTATCGGGAACGCAGGAATGGCTACATGGATGGAGCTCACTGTAATTTTTGTGGGAAAGACCTTATAAATTGATGAACATTGGTGACAAAGGGTTCCCCTTATTTCGGAATGGATGGAAAAGCTAGGATTTCAAACTGAGAAACAGGAAATGAAAATTCGTCTTCACTTTCCTTCTGATTAGGTAGGTATAATGATTTGATAGATCCAGTTTATATAATTTCCCATAATATTATTATCGAGGTGGCACGGGATAAAGTTAAATGGAAGGACTTGGGGGAGACCTTTGCCCAGAAGTGGGACGGCATAGGCTACATTAAAAAAAATGTAGATATGTTTTATATCTAAATTATATGATAACAGCATATTGGCACGTGTAGAATTGTGATTGTCGTACATATATGTAATGTTTTTATTAGCAAACTTTGTTTATAGCCGTGTTTATATATTAGTGTGTGAACAATGCGGCACGTAAAATATTTCTTTTAGAACTTGAAGACTTGACTTTTTATTACAAACAAAAATAAATGGATCTACTGTAATTCGGTTGAAATTCTAGTTTATTTAAATATGAGGTAGTTGTCGGTAAAGAACTTGAACAAAATGAGCGACAAACAAGTGCTATTCGAAATCTGGCGTCGCAACGCCGAAGTTGTTCAAATATGTCAGAAATTAAATGAGATTTGACATGGTTTCGCGACATCGATGCTGAATTATGAGAGAATAGTATGGCTGAGCACTGGGATATGACATTCAAACTTATTTTATACAAAGGAAATAACTTCAAGTAGCGGAAAGCGGAGGGCCAGTTGTTTGGCGCAACTTGGAAGAGACCTATGTCCAGCGGTAGACAGATGAACATTGGAATACATATTATTGCAGGACTCACAATCTCCAGTTCGGCGGCAGGTCTGATCCCTTGACGCAGTGAGCTGCGGTCAGCACATATTTTGATGAAATCAGCACGCCCCCGCAGTAGAAGCCCCAGCCGGCGGCTGCAAATGTTTTTTATTTAGAACAAGAGTAAGCTAACGTTTTAGGCTAAATATAGGTTATCAGCTCATTCTGTAGGCTAGTTGTTCTACCACAAAACGGTTTCAAACTTTATCTCCTAGAATAATAGACAACCACAAATTCTTTTAGTGGATACGTCTTTTTGAGTTGCAGCTTATGAATTATTCGAATACTTTTAATGAATCTTCAGTGAAATAGTTGCTTGTATGAAAGAACAACATCCTCAGAACCTTTCTCATTTATAGTTGGCTAGAATGAAGTAGCGGTGGATGAATACATTATTTAAGCAAATTCTTAATAAGCAGGCTTTAATGTTGTACCTATCTTCTTCAGGTTTCCACTTACGTTTGTCATATCTGAGCAGTGCCATCCAAGGGTGTTCGTCGATTTCGGCCTGTGTGCCTCCCACTATCCTGTCATGATTCTGGATACCGCAGATCCTGTTGTTAGGCAGGAGACTCGCAGGGTCAGCTACTCTGGACTGAACGTTACTGCCCAGCTGTGTGTTTAAAAACTCTGGAGGACAGCATACCTAAATAAAATTGGAAATATTTCTTCAATTTGATAAACGCGAGTAAATCAATGTTTATTGTTCAGTAGTTACCAACCGGCTTCGTAAGTTATTTCAGTAGCTTCAGATTTATTCGTTTTAGAGCCGATTTTTGATACGTACTTAAAATCGATTATAAGTAAAGACGTCTGTCTCATCATTGACCAATTCGATCACATATATTCATTGTGTAAAAACAAATTATAGTTATTCCGTGTCGCATCGTTGTTCTAGGAAACGTATGAAACTACTTACTTTGGTGTGTCCTGAGCGACTTATCAACTTCTGGGCTATTTATTTTAAAGGAGTCAACATCTAACACTCTCTGTCTTCACAATTGAGGGGCTTTAGCACATACTTAATTTTCTGTCCTTTTTTTGATCCCTAAAAGGTACGCACCATAGGTGAGTCAGCATCCTCGAAGCCGCAGTGCAGGCTGCGCAAGAGTCGTGTGAGTTGCGGCGTGTTGCCTCGCTGCAGCTGCGAGTACAGGCCCGTGCAAGCAGGGAGACCGATGCAGCTCGCACCTCCGTTACATCGCTCTGTAATGCATTTATATCTACTATATAAAAATAAGTCGGGTTTTCCTTCCTGACGCTATAACTCCAGAACGCACGAACCGATTTCCACGGTTTTGCATTCGTTGGAAAGGTCTCGGGCTCCGTGAGGTTTAAAGTAAAGAAAATTCTCAATTACATAAAAAAAAATTTAGACCGCGGGCGGAGCTGCGGGTAACAGCTAGTCTGTTATTAAATTAGTATTTTGTGTCCTGATGTTTATAGAATTGTTATTTCCATTAACGTCTATTAAATCATCTTAATTGAGGCTGAGGGACTGTTCTCAATTTTCGTGGGAGTTTTGAAGGGTTTTTTAACTTGCATGAAATGTTGCACCTACAAAGTGATTTAAACATTTTGCATGAGAAAGATGAATACCAAAATGAGCACGTTGTATTACTCAGGATGATAATATCAATAAATCTTTTTCACACAATTTAATTATTGATTTAATTATTGCATAAATAAATCATCTTAGTCGCAATACCTAAGATGGGGATTTCTCGGGTTTCCCTATGCTTGTTTTTTAAAGATAACTAAATTTGGTGACACTTGAAAGATTACATAGTTCAACGCTTTATTTATCGACGATCATTTTATACATATAATACATAATAATACATTTATACATATAACACAACGACGCATAGGCACTGGACCTTATCCTAAGTGATGTCGGTGCTTTTTAACAATGAGTTTAAAACCGATAGGTTTCTACTGTACAAAATGTCATTATTTATACCTACTATTCATAAACATAACCTTGGCCTAATATTATACTATTTAACTTCATAAAGTGATATTATATTGAGACTCTACAATTTTTTTTTAATTTCCTTGTAATGTGAGTCTCACATTACTTGTGTTACGAGTGGCTTCGCGTCGGTAGTATATGTATAATAGGTGGGATTCGAACCCAACAACCACAAATGAACGCAAGTCCGACGCCCTACCTGGAAGTCTACCACAGTTACCCTGAGCGCAGGCTTTGTCTGCTTCACCGGACTTTTTGGCAAAACTATAAGTGCCTCCAGCCACAGTAATAATTTAGAGAAACTTACTTCGTTAGCAACGTTCGCTAAGGGTACCCTGCGGGCTTCGCCCCTCGACTTAGTGTTGCTAAAAAGCATAAATAAGGCAAACATCAAGAGAGGGCTGGATCAAGTTTTTATTATTTAAGGAAATTGTTTTATTGCTAACTATAATAGCTTCTGCCCGCGACTTCATCTGCGTAGAATTGGATCCAAAAAGAAATGAAAAATGTGAAAATAATGAAAAATGGGATAAAATTTTCACCCGTGTTATGTATAGCATGCGCTGTGGATACAGATAAATATCAATTTTCCCTCGGGAACTACTTAAGGAATCGGGATAAAAGGTAGCCTATGTTCTTTTCCATGTCAAAGGCTACATGCATGCCAAATTTCATCCAAATCCGTTCAGTCATTTTTGCGTGATAGAGTAACAAACATCCAAACATCCACTTTCACATTTATAATATTATATTAGTAGGAAGTAGGATTCGGGCGGTTCGTGCCAACATGATAATTACGGATGGGGTGCTTTCCTTCTTTGACAGTTTCCAGCGTGGTGGGATGGGCTGGGATAGTGATATGTAGGTATTCATATTCATATTCATATTCATATTCATATTCTTTATTGCAAAACTGGTGTTATGATGCATGGTGCATAGTAACCATAGATATAGGAAAGAAGTTATATTTCTATGATAGTAACAGTCGAGAATTAAAATGCAGTAGGATAGTAAGGTGTTGATGAGTTATCATTACTCAACAATTTTTTTTTTTATCAATGTGGGTCACACATTACTAGTAATCTCGTTAACCCTTCGTGCTAAGCTAAGATGCTTGTGTTACGAGTGGGTTCACGTCGGTAGTGTAATGGGTGGTATTCGAACCCGCAACCACATGATCGCAAGTCCGACGCCCTAGCCATTAGGCTACCGCCGCGCCGCTTCAAAATATGGAAACAATGTTTTTTTGCTACATTTTTGACATTATTTACGACGAAGTAATTTACCAGTTCATTTCGTTTATGCCTCTCAATAGTGGTTTAGTCAAAATATAAAACAAAACGTTTGTCCTGTTTTCAATAAACTTGCCTTTTTAGTTTTTATTTTTAATAGGTAGATACGATTAGTTCTGACCTTCCAAGCAAGTGTTTGAAATATCTTACAAACTGGCTATATTATTATTAAAATAATGTCCTTGCTACAATATTTTATACCTACTGGTTATAAATTGGACACAATATGATTTGTAGCGCATGTTTAATTTCTTAGATATAATAATAATAATATCTTTGTACAGCTCACACACGACTATTTGATCCCAAACTACGCAGTCTGTACTATGACAACCAGACAACTGATAAACATACTTATAATATCTAAATACATACATGTTATAGATACATAACACCCAGACACAGAAAAAATGATCGTGCTCATCATACAAAGATTTGTCCTGGGTGGGAATCGTACTCACGATGCTTATGGCTTAGCAGTCAGGGTCACTAACCACTAGACCAACAGGCCAGTCCTTTTTTACTAAATATTACATAGACTCAACAAATATTGATCAATTATTTATTGCTTCGTAGTCTTTTATACCTAATCGAAGAAGTAATAAATCAAATCGTTATAATAATGGAAGTCGGTAAATGACTCATCGAATCGAATAGTCTTATATTATAATCATTTTTTTCTGGAGCTTTGTACGTTATACCTACATCCTTATTTTTACTTAATAGATACGCCATCAGAAAATAATTTGTTCAAAATTAGTAAGTACCTACTTAACTGAATCGATAGTAGGTAGTTGATTTTACACCAAGATAATTTTGTAGAATACGCACCGTGAAAGGTTTTTTTTTTGCGGACGAGGCGAGATAAAATGCTCATTGTAACCTTGTGAATTTTCATCACATGGTTTTAAAAAAATTCAAATTTATGTATTTTTGCTTTATAAACGGTTGTACCTTTTTGAAGGTCAACTTGAAAGTTTGATTTTTCACAGCGTCAAGGGACTGCGGACCTAAACGTATTTTTCATTTCAACTCAATACCTCCACGCGTTACCGAGATATATAGTCTTAACAGACAGACAGACAGACGAACACAAACAGGCAACAAAGTGATCCTATAAAGGTCCCGTATTTCCTTTTGAGTTACGGAACCTTCTGCCTTCTGCCTAGCCTTTTCCCAAGCTATGTTGGGGTCGGCTTCCAGTCTTACCGGATTTAGCTGAATACCGTATTTTACATAGAGCGACTGCCTATCTGACCTCCACAACCTATTGCTAGGTAATACAGTATTCCATAGTAAGACTGGTTGTCAGAATTGTAATGACTTAACGACTGTCAAAGATCACTGTATGACAGTCGGGACCAACGGCTTAACGTGCTTTCCGAGTTACGTAACCCTAAAATGGAAATTAATGTTTGAATAAATATTTAAACGTGCCCTTAGTATGAGCCTTCTGACTTTCTGAGCTCTCGTGGTGATTGATGAGTAAGTAATGCTTTATCTCATGAGGAAAACTTTATACAAACACTACGTACTGTTATTGTTGTCTGTACTTGTTAGAACTCAACTCAAAATAATAAATCCGTAAAAGTTATATAAAGAAGCATGACTGCGTCGATTCTGAATGTTGCCTAATATGGCCTATCTTGATAGACAGTTTAATGAGATCATAAGTATTAAATTGATCTCGGGTTTTCCCTCACACCTTGTTAATCTGTGACCACATGGTGTCAAGTTAGAACACTTAACCCTGTGACTTAACGTACAATATTATAGGTTATTTTTCGATGTACAGAAAGATACGTTCATTTGTTTACTACAGAATGTTATATTTTTCTAGTCATAGGTAGGTATTCCTTCGACAGACGCGTTAAACTGGTTTTTAATAGGTATTTATAATATCATTGGCAATTAATAAAAATCTGTGGTTTTATTAACGATTCTCACCACACCAAATTGCATTTGAAAAAAAAAACCGGCTTCCATTTTGTTCTTATGATTTTATTAATTTGACAGATGAAACTAGGTAGGTACCTAGGTAATTGATTTTGTTGATTGTTCTGTTTGTATTTATATTACGTAGGTGTACTGGGTATAAATAATTTTGCAACTAGCTAGTAGCCATTAAAGTAAAATCACCTTATCTATTAAATATTTAGTCAGTATTAGCTTCCATTAAAATTTATCTAAAGTCGTTATGTTATTTACCTGCCTCTAAATCGAACTAACAATCAAAACACGGCAGTATTTATTTAAATTACATACCTACCAATAAATCAAGTGTATCAAAATCCTATACCTACCTAATCAAATTTTGATAACCTCTCCAGTATGTACACATAAGTCGGTCTTATAAAATCGGGGGGTTCAAATCCCCTTCCGAACAAACCTTTTCGAATACCTAGTTAAGTTCGCGGCTCTGCCCCCGAAGTTGTCGGTTATCGGTTCTATGTGAATTCCTAGAATCCAAACTTATCAAATCCGTTACATCATAATCGGTTCGGCAGTTTAGCCCTTATAAAGGTTTAACACAGTTTTTTTTTATATTTTGGGACACCTAACACACTGTCATCTGATCCCAAACTAGGCAGTGCCTGTACTATAGTGACCAGACAATTTGATACACATATTTATATATGACTAATTACATACATAATAATATAGATAAATTACACCCAGACACAGAACAAATGATCATGCGCATCGCACAAAGATTTGTTCTGGATGGGAATGGAACCCACGACTTCTGGTTTCGCAGCCAGAGTCACTAACCACCAGACCAACAGGCCAGTCCATATTATCTATATATATAAAACTCTTCCGTGACTGACTGACTGACTGACTGACTGACTGACAGACAACGCACAGCCGAAACTACTGATCGTAAAGAGCTGAAATTTGGCATGTGTGTTTATTGGGAGGACTAGGCTACCACTAAGAGAGAATTTTTGGAAATTCCCCCCCCAAAGGAGGGAAAAGGGTGGTAAACTGAAAATACTACTCCACGCGGACGAAGTCGCGAGCAAAAGCTAGTTATGTATATGGATGATAGAAAATTGGGTCTGAGTAGTTTTTATTGTGAACCGTTACGTAGTTCTGAGATGTCTGGTAGATATCGTATAATGATACCTTAGAGAGTAATAACATAGGTAACAACGTGCTTGCACTGTAGCTAGGTACATATAATATATCATGGTAAAATCATTATGTTCATATACAATTCCAGTTGAGTTTTATAAAACAGCTTATACTTTTGAATCATCTGAACTACTTTAAAACTTAGCAACTAGATTTGAAATTAATTAAGTTACTAGCTATCACGCGGCTCTGCCCGTGTAGGTTTTATCGTGGCAAGAAGTAGTCTATGGTTATCTTGGTATCCAAATTTCAATGTTACAGCAAAGTCGGTTTAGCGGTATAGATGTGAAACCGTATCAAACAAACATACAGATTTACTATCGCATAATATAAGTATAGATGGAGTAAGTTTAAGGCCAATGAGGCATAAAACGACAGACGTAAGACTTACTCAACGATTTTATTGATTAATGTTAATTAAAAACAGGATAGTGTGAAGATGAGATGAATATAAACGTTAGAAGAACAGGTATTTATCAAAGTCGATGTGCGTTTACCTACAATTTTATGTGTGTATAAAAAATTGACTTCAAATTTACAAAAAACTGGTGTTTCTTTGGCGGGTAATTAAGTGTTCAACCTTTTCAGAACAACGATTTTATATGTTCAGTTTATCATCTAAGTATTGCTCTTAAAACTTTATATCATTGTATGTATTTTTTTTATAGAATATTATTATAGCAGCGTCTCACGGAACATGTCTGTGGATATTATAGTTTACAAGTGTGCGTTAAAAGGTCACTTGTTACGTATTCATGTTAGTAATCAACACGTATTGGTCAAAAGTTTCCTAAACTTTATCACCACAACAAAACACGAGAAAAGTCATGGACTCCGACTCTAACATAAGCAACTAATATGTTTATAAATAAGCATAAAATGTGATATTAGGAATACTTGTAAACAATAAAGATTACAGAGGTTAACTAAACACTGAGGTCATCCGAGTTTATACATTTTTCTTCACATAAGTTAGCCTTAAAACTTAATTATTAAAAAAAACTCACGTCCCCCTGCGTTTGACAGTGTTGCGACGAGCACGGATACGATGACAACCGTCTTCTCGCACAGGCTCTTCATCATGGCACTTATTATAACAAAATAAACATTAAAATAAAACAAGTCGATCAACTTATATTGTTGTCCAGAGGACGGCCGGTGCGCGACTGATAGCTCACTTAACCGGCCCTGACTAGCTGAGTTGTCGCCAGTACGCCAGTAAGGTTATCAACAAAACATATTTTTTGAAAATGCGAATGATGATGACGCTTAGTAATAATTATAATACCTACGTCTTAAATCGATGTTTTCCTCATCCAAACTTCTAAACTATTTGGAACTAGATCTGTGGCATTCTACAGAATTGTTAATTTATTGGTATTTTGACTTCAAAGGCTTAGAAAATAAAGTTTGATGTTACTATTTTGTGGTAACTAACACGTGTTTCGACTTACCTGGATGGTTCAATGCTTCTACTGTGCAACTAAAAGTACTAACCTTAGTACTTCATTATATACAATTAGCCGCTAACTTGTGTAAAGTTTTATAGCAAGATGTAATTTTAATCGACAATAGGCTGGTTGATTGTTGTGAGTCATAGTCCCGGGTTCGGTTTCAGGCAGAGACCGGACAGGCAACTTGTGACGGTGATCGTTCAAAACTTCAGACGTCACGAAGACCACGATACATATTAAAGGTCATATCTTAAAATAACATTTAACCTTAAATATGTATACTTACTAGATTTTCCTTATTTGTCATTTAAATGAATATAAATGGTTTATTGTTATTTATTTCAAATGGTTATGCGATCTTTTCGGTTGTTAACCCATCGTACACCTCTAGTCTTGACTTAGGCCCTTTTAAATCTCAACATAGTGTACAGGATATTAAAAGGAGTGCTTAGGTATATTCTACGAGGAAATCAGGTGTAAAGTTGATTTTCAATTTTAAGATTTCCACCTACGTTCCTTGGGAATAGTTGTTCAGTTTTATGCATCTGATTACCTCGTAGAATATACGTACTCCTTCGAAATTAAGCCTGTTTAACGGAGTCGCTCCCGCTGTCTGTAAGCTAGGGTCTTTTGAACTACTCAACGGATTTTATGTTTCATACAAATAAATGTATCTTTAAAGCAATTTTAGTAATGGACAGAATTATTCAAGATGAAGATTTTTTGTCTAAGTTCAATAATTCTGTGTAACTAGCGTACCCAATTGGGTCCGATAGTTATCAATATAATATGATAAATTGTTTGTTTGAACGCTCTAATTTTTGAAACCACAAAAGGACAGGAAAAAGAAATTTGGTTGTAGTCTATTTAACATCACGTCACTTGCCGTGGGAGAAAATCAATGCGCTTCAAAGCGTGGAGCACAGGTCATTAATTAATTTATTTTTTATCTAAGATTAATCCTATGGTGTAACTCCTTAAGCAAAATCATCTCACTATCAAATGTAATACCAACAAAAACCACTATAAGTATGTAAAGGGAATTCCCAGCTCTGACCGACAGAGACTGTGTAAGTTTACAATTAAAACAAGTTATCCTTTACATAGGTATAAACCATAAATCGAGCTATAATTATTCTGTATTGTTCTATGGATTGGTAAACACATTCCAATCACAAATTTATATCTATCTAACTAGGTGTAGCCTGCGGCTCCCCCCGCCTGGGTGTCGGCTATCGTAGCAAAAGTAACTTATGCTCTTTCTTAGGATATAAGCATATCCTATACCTAATTTCATCCGAATCGGTTGAGCAATTTAGTCATGAAGGCGTAACAAACAGACAGAGATACTTTCGCCTTTACATGGATGTGGAGACTGAATGCTGAATAATCTGCCAGCCTAGCCTTTTCCCCGCATGTTAAGGTCGGCTTCCAGTCTTACTGGATTTAGCAGAATACAGTATTTTACATATAGCGACTGCCTGTCTGACTTCCACGATCCAATTCACTGGGTATTCCATGGTAAGTCTGGTGGCCTGACTGTTCATTTTTTAATTTCCTTCTTCAATCATGCAGGTTAAACGAATTTGCTATAAGCAATGGGAAAAGTAAAAAATAAAGCCTTTTATTTATGTAGATACGAGTATACAGGGTGTCCCGTAAGTAGTGGACAAATGGGTATTGGGGAATAGAGGGAATCAATATCTAATAGAAACAGATAATTTTATTGGCTTCGGACTTGTAGTATTAAAGTTATGACTTTTAACTACTACTCGAATTTAGGTTTTCCATTAAAAGTATCAGAAAAAAAAACGCATATTTTCCATAATTCACAAAAATATTACAGCTTTAATAATATTTTATACGAGATAAGAGAGGCCTTGCCGTCCCAAGTAATTAAGATCGCCTTTGCTATTATTTGAGTCCATTGAAAAAAATGAATTTATTGAACAAGTGAATCTATACTAATATTATAAAGAGGAAACCTTTGTATTTTTGTATTTTTGTATGTTTGTATTGAATAGGCTCAAAACCTACTGGACCGATTTCAAAATTTCTTTTACCATTACTTAGAGGGATTCTTCCGAATCCGTATAGGCTATATTTTATCCCGGAAAATAGATAGGATTTTTCGTGGTAGTGAAAATTGTGGAGTAAGTCGACGAAAAATCTGCCGTACGTTAACGATTCTCGCGAACGCTGCCTAAATGGTTAGAGATGTATGGATATATTCTATAGAAAAGTTGTAGAACTCAATAATGCCTACAAAAAAGTCCGCGATAGTATAAACCAAACATTTATATTTTAGCCATTATAACCACTTTTCATAGAATAAAAGTAATTAAAATTATTAGCCTATTTTTATTGATCATATTATCGTCAAATACTAATCCTTATCCAAATAAACTATTTATTGAGCAAGATTGTTTCAATAGCTATAAATTACTATTTATTTTATTCCAATCGGACAATTCATTCAAAAGATATTACGAATTTAAAATTGTAATTGGTATTAAAATGAATGATGGCCGCCGGCCGATATGTGTCGCACGACTTGCACGGCGAAACCGCAGGGGAGAGGGGTGCACATCTATGAAGAAATAAATGTCCACCCGTGCGAAGCCGGGGCGGATCGCTAGTATAATATATAATTAGTAAAATTAATATTTTCCAGTAAATTGTAGATTTTCTCAAAATCACTATCCTCCTCAGGAGAGGATCCCAGAAAAGGTAAGGCCATAAAACAAAAGATCACAAAAAACTTCTTTCTTACATCTATGTTCATCATCGTAAACTTTTCTGCTATCAATCACGTTTAAGGGAAGACCTGAACTATTTCTAAAAAAATCAAACATTTAGCCAATCCCAAAAAAGAACCAGAAAATTTTACCATACTTCCAAAAGCTGTTTTACCAAATAAATATAATTATCTAATAATAAAAATACAAATAGAAAGGAACTCCTACCATATCACTTCCTCATCATATTGCTTAATACATACAAACTAACGTAAAATAAAAGGCGCTTGTGTATTTTAAATACGTATAATTCTCCAAAAACACTGCATCCATATTCCACATCCAATTTAAAATCTTTTTCGGCAACGCCGAGGTCTGTTCATATGCCGAAATAGATCACTAAAGAGTTTTAGTCCCATAGTGAAATATAGGACACTTTTAAATAATTCCCACCTGAAGCGGTCACTTCGAAGTTTATTCCAATACGTACATGCTTCACAACAGGACTTGCAAATTTTTCCTTGAATTATTTTAAAGTAGTCGTAACACTGTAAAAGTATGAACCATTAAATATCTTACACTTGCAATACACGATTAAAACTGAACAACTTTTCCCATGAAACACACGTCGAAATCTTAAAATTGAAAAACATCTTTTCATACAAACAGTACAGTCACGTGACCTGTCACTTTTTATGAAAATTTCATTTTCCATTATGTATAGGATTTCGACCTATGTTCCTTGGGGAAAGTTGTTCAGTTTTATGCACCTTATAACCTCGTTGAATATACGCACTCCTTTTAAATTAATCCTGTATATGTATAATATATACCGATTTTCATGATGCTTAATTTGTTGGATTCGCCTACGTCCCGAATAGCAGAATAAACATTAAAAAACAGTGGAAATTGACTGGTGGACGGGTGAACTCGCGGGGCAAGCTAGTATATATTTCAATGACAGAATGTCAAGAGAAACAAGTTAGATATTTGGGCTGAGGTGTAACGTAGTATAGGACACCTCCCAGGGTTCCCAGCCCAATGATGACCGATGACCTAAAGAAGGTAGCTGAGTCGGACTGTCGCATAACTTGATTGTAATTTGGGCTGACAGAATATATTAATAGCCATAATATATTTATTAAAAAAAAAAAGTTAAAAACTATAACCCGAGTACGTAGAAAAGGCGTCTCAAAGGACGAAATAAGTCCAATAGAAATCCAGAAAAGCATAGGTACAAAATTAAATATGGTCAAGATACGTGGTCGCACCTACCACTAACCATCATACGTATATTTTCAGTACTCATACTATGTCTTACTAAGATGTGTGGTACCACGGAACAGAAAATAGAGAAAATAGAAACTCTATTTTCCGTTCTGTGTGTGATACCAGCAGAAACCCATTTACCTAAACTGGCTATAACAGCTATACACAAACTACAGCACAATCATTTTATATTGGTTATAGTTGACCAAAAATAAGTGAAAAGTATTAGCAATTGACTATGTTTAATCAGGCAAAGTAATCGAACGTGTATAATTATGTAAAAAGTACAATCGCAATGTTAAGGCCTAATAGAATTAGTGTTCAAAGAATTGATACAACACTTAATTATATGCCTCTCTTAATTCCTACCAATTTTTTGCATAGTTACCAAATCAACATTTACTACGACATAAAACACGCTTTTACTTATAATCTTAGTGTAGATTTTGCATTGCAATGTTCGTACAGTTTTTCTTCAATAAATAGAAAAACCTTCCCCTACCGAACGAAACTAAACTGGGACAAATGCGAGTGGGTCAGAGAAATAATAAAGTAGTAGTATCAGAAGAATGTTGAAGATTCGGAAGATCACGATAGCCTAGGTTACTGATAGCAACATTTTTTTGACCCGGGAAGTCCTCATGGTCTTCCTCCGCCATGAGGAAGTTGGAGGGGTACGCCAGACTTTTACCGGCTGAGCCCACCGGAGTGCTTCTCTGTTCCCTTATACCGTGGAGCATTCGGGAACGCGCTGCAAACTACCGCGATATGATAACACCTAGTTTAACCCGACTACTATGCCATTCGGTATGTAGGTTTGGATCAGATCTGCTTTCAGCGTTTTAAGTTTGAGACGGTTCGGCATGAATTGACAAAGAAAATTATAGGTACTAACAGATGGTGGTGGGTTGAAAACGCTAGGATTGTGGTAGCGGCGGTCAAATTTTTCGTCCCGAGACTTGTCGTAGGACGTCCTGAAGCCCTGGCGATCGCTTGAGCGCCGCTCCCCTGAGTGCCGCTCCCCTGAGTGCCGCTCCCCTGAGTGCCGCTCCCCTGAGTGCCGCTCCCCTGAGCGCCTCTCCCCTGAGTGCCTCTCTCCTGAGCGCCTGCCTTCAGGTCGTCCATCAGATCTTGTCCCGAAAGCCACGCTCCCTTGTCTACCGTACTGCGCTTGATATTCATCGTCTTCATCGTCGTGTCGACTGGGGCAAGAGGGAAGAGAACATGCGCACATTGCCTCAGAATTAATTTATCCCTAGTTTGTTTATAAATTTTACATTTTTGACGCGTTTGATGCTTGTCCTAAGAGAACACAGAGTAGTACTTTTTTATGAGAATCATACTGACCTGTGATGTCGTTAGTGGTGTCAAAAGTTCTGTTGTTGTCACGGTTGTCAATGTTCTAAACAGTTATGGAGCAAAAAGTATGGGTACCTTTTAAAGGTCTCTGGTATGGTCAAAGAACTTTTTGTTACAAACGTCTTAATTTGACAATGGTTATGCCTGGATATGTAGATGATAGTACAGAATCGTAGAGAAACGGGGCAGCAAGGATTACGTTAGTAACTTTTTTTAAGTTGACTAGGTAGCTTGGGTAGATTAACTATGAAATACACAACCAACTGGCTATCTTTCAGCTCGTGCCTAATGAGAAATGACTAAATCTAGAATTACTGCGCCTGCAAATCGGGTATTAAAAACGTATTAAAGACGCTTATAATCGGAAATTGAAGAACAATCTTTCGAAACACAGTTGTTCAGATTAATCAACGTGATACAGGGGATAGAAATTTCTCTTTTTTTTTCAATTTAAGGTAAGTACATACAAAGTCACTTACATACTATCCTTGCTTTGCTTTGCTTTTATGGAAGCTAATGTATGGATTTCCATAATTATGAGGCTGTATTTTAGACAAAAATATCGATGTCTATCAAAAATACTAAAAATAAGATTTTATATAAAGCTAAACCATCGAGATTATCAAAAATATTTAGATACTAGCTGTTGCCCGCGGTTAGGGGTAGGTTTGATTGTTGCCTTGGGTTCCTAGCCTCCCCTATATCAAGTCTGATCAAAACGAGTTCAGCGGCTTACCCGTGGCAGCGTAACAAAAAAACAAAGTTACGATCTCATTTTTAATATCGTAATTGACGATCCTAATTTTTTTAGTTACCATTAATCGCAATAGTGATCAAAAACCACAAAAAAAAAAACATGGAACAGGGCAATCTTAATACGATGAGAACCATTTTTACGCAAGCGCTAGTGGTGACATCTATGAGATCGATAAAGTATCGTTTACTTTGTTAGTTGTAAGCCTTGGACTTATGTATGACTAAAATCATCTAGGTGGTAGTTGATTGTTTTTCTAAATAGATGTCAGCAGCTTCGGTGATATTTTTTGATGAATTTGAAATAAGATGTTAGTTATGAAAAGGAGCCTTTTCTGAGGTGCTCCACGGCAAACGTTATGATGTACCGCCTGACCTCAGATCGACCGCTTATTGGCAGAAGGGAAAACACTTAAAACTAACATTTGTATTCCAGATTACCTAGCGTAAGTTAGTATTAGCTAGCCTGATAATACATGAATATTGAAAGGATCATAAATTTTATAGACAAAAAAAAACTTAAATAAAGTAGTTAAAAGTCAGACGGTTTATTTATCTTCCGATATTACTACTTCCTTATGATTTAAATAAATTCAATAAGTACAATGTGTTACAATATCATTTAATTACGCACTGTATCCGTGATTTAAAATTAAAATACCTACTAGACTAGTCAGTTAGACAAATTATGACGAAACATATAAAATTAACATAAAGGCAGTCAACAACTCTTGGAACTACTTAGCAAAATACTTTAATGCGACACGCATAAAAAACTAAGGCACTCGTGTTATTTTATGACTAAATAGTCAGACATATTAATTCAATTCGTAATACTAATGAGTGTGCAGATCTATTTATTTTTTAACGAAGCATAGATATGCTTAAAATATAAGTTTAAACGAGTATCAGAGCCAAAAGACTCAGTAGACTTGAACATGGCACATAAATATTAAAGTATTCGTCATCATTCTAAAATATGCGCCATTATCAGCTGTGCATATTATCAAGTATCCAGTCCATGTAGTAAGCGACGTTAGTATAGACGCCAGGGAAGCCACCAATACCGCATCGCTTCGGTCCGTAGGAAACGATCCCTCGCTGGATGTAGCGGACCCCGTGGGTACCAAACCTGCCGGGGTACATGAGTGGACCCCCAGAGTCTCCACCGCAGGAGTCTTTGTCTTTGATTCCACCGGCACACAATTGAGTATCTTTTATTCGAGGTGATCTGTAAATCAATAAGAAATTATTAAAGAAAGGGCATTGAATGGAAAAGATCTATGAGCCATCCAGAACGACACCGTGCCGGTAGCTAATGGATAGTGCGTCTAACTTGCGATCATGTAGTTGCCGGCAAAACCTGAATATATAGGTTTGCACTACCGACATGATCCCACTCGTAACACAAGCATTTAGTTTAGCACAAGGGAAAAATAATAATAATAAATGTGCTATTCACATTACTAGTGAGCTTACTTTTACTCACTACCTTTTAAATACCAAAATTCGTGATACAACAAAGTTTACAAGGGCCGGCATTCCATTCCAGAGATGACAAACAAACAGAGATGGTTCGACCACATACCAGTCTGGTCTCATAATCATATAGTGAGTACAGATGTTATCGAGTTATAGACTGAATGGAGAAGATGACCGAATGGTTCATTACTTCGCGAAGGAAAGCTAATTCTTAGCCTATAAAAATATCTGGTGTACCAACCCTCGATAAGCATCCTGGCATTCCTTCTGTGTGATGATAGGAAGTTCAACACTCAGCAGTATCGGGGACTGCAGTCCATCCTCTGTGACGCCCCAGCCTGCCACCACACCGTTGAACCCGACCAATGACTCTCGTTGGAGATCCCGGGTGATTGGCAAGCAGAGAGGTTTCATACTGTCTGCAAACATTGTTTACATTTATTATTTACTGTATACCTAAGTGCAGACAGCATTAAAGGTTGATGAACAAAATCAGTTTTAAAAAACACCTTAGAAACAAATTTTAGGTCCATAAATTGATGTCTTAAAACCTGCCTTATTTGTAAATTTGTGGAATTTTATTGCTTTTAGATTGGGTTCACAGAAATATAAATGTTCCGTGGATTGTTGTAATGGTTTCTTTTCCGGATAATATTCCATATCCGAGTAATATGAAAAATATTGAATAAAAACTTACTGAGGGCAAAATCGGCGGGCTGTTTAAGTCGTATTAAAGCTATGTCATCCACCAGCGATTGAGGTGTGTATCCAGGGTGTGCTACTACTGAGTCTATTGTCATGTTCTGAAATAAAGATAATTACAATTATATAGATCTACGATATGAAACATTAGGATTAAGATTTATATATGGCATATTTCATCCCATGCCATAAAAATATTTTTTCGCGAATAAAACAGTCGTATTTAATGAAATACAATAGCATAGTTGGACATATTTTGCTCCTAGTTCCAGTTAAATATTTTGAATGGGGAAAATTTTTATTCTACAATCCATTAAATGGCTACATATATGTGTTCGCAGTACGTTACCGAATAATACTCTCAGGGATCGGACAGGATTTTTGTTACACGCTGCATAATGGATATCGCGGTTTATTTTGATTTTAGTTCCCGACGTTTCAACGCCTTTGCAGGTGTTATGATCACGGGTGGACCATGACACCTGCAGAGGCGTCAATGAAAAGTTTTATTTCAATGTCTACCATTCGCGTAAATCTCAGAAAGTTTTATCTTCTGTTCATATTATTTTTGTTACTTATTAGTTCTTTTAATTTGCTAGCTGTAGACAGCGACACCGCCGTGGGTCTTGTTTATCGTGGTAAACAGCGTAGTATATGTTCTTTCTCAGGCTCTATACTATATCTGTACCAAATTTCATTCAAATCGGTTCAGTAGATAAGAACAATAAAATCTAGGTTCTAAAAAGTTTGTTATTCTGTACTTTAAATATCTTACCGTTACTTTAGGTGCACAGTATTTTCTACCATCTGACATCTCGCAGTCAGGGTCTTGTCTGACGTCATACTCGCCAAGGATCACCCCATCCAAACGTAGTCTGCTCCCCAAGAAGGACACGCAGTGAGCGGCAGTCAGAACATACCATTCGTTGATAAGTGAACCACCGCAGCTCAACTTAATCCCTCGACCTGTAATCGTACAAGAAATGGTATATATATAACCAATTTCGAAAAACAAACGTTGTGTACAGGCTTTAATGTTGAATATGACTTCACATAATTGGTTTAAATAAACAAATGATGGCAGACATGAAGCAGCTTGACTACAAGATGTCAACCGTTTCCTAGAGGAACAACAAGGTATCACAGTAACATTTGATAAAACATCCTTGTAGATATGGGTTTTTCAAGAGCTACAGTGATAGATGGACTCTTGACAATAGAAGCGGCGCGCGGCGGTAGCCTAATGACTATGGAATCGAACTTGTGATCATGTGGTTTCCAGTTCGAATCCACTCATTGCACTACCGACGTGAACACACAAGCATTTAGCTTAGTGCGAAGGGATTACAAGAATGAATCACATTGCTAGAAAGTTTAAAAAAAATTATATAAAGCCATTCCAAAACCGTACCTGAATCATATGACAAGAGTACCATCCAAGGCATTTCATATAGTCGTGTCCTATTTCCTCCCCATATCCTATCACTCTCGATGTTACCACACTTTATTGGTAGGAGATCGATGTTCGGATGAGTTTCAACTATTTTTGGACCCTGAGTTTCTACAGCTCTTGTGAACGGTTCTACATTATCAGCGTCAGTGACAGCGTTGGTAAAAGGATCATCAGGTTTTCCGCCACGATTCGGGTCAGAGGTATCCGTTCCAAGCAGTTGTGACGACGACAAGCAACAAACCTGTAAGTTGACGAAATAAAAGTTAGTTTTCTTGTTTCATATTTCCGGTAAAGGCATGACGGGTGTTTAGCGATATTCCAATATTTTTAATAATCTTATAAATAATAAACGAGTTATTCGTCTACCGTTACCCCGTACAACATTAAATATATCTTACACATACATATAATATTCTAATATCCTGATATATTTGCATAAACTTAACTTATTCAAAGTCAAAGCCATCTAAAACTAGGTGTTTGGAAAGTCCCACATGACGATATGAATTATGATCAGAATTATATAAAATATTGTTATACCGATTATCCTTATTAATAACCGCCGTATTTCATATACTTTCCCTTGTAAAATTATTAGTAAGAATATTTTTTCCAATCAATTTCTATTTAGGTAAAAGGAACAGTTGATACCGTTGCAGATCTACTGTAAATATACAAAGTAACATTTTTGTTCTTTAAATTTTCTAAACAATAATTTATGTTTACTTATTATGTAATAGTTATTATAAAATTACGTCACGGGTTTATAATCAAGCGGGATAATTTAAAGTTAGTTAGTAATAATGACTGTGGGCCAAATAAGTTAGTCTACCTAACTGTTAGGCCAGTCAGCCTAATCGCAAAAGACGCAAAAAGCCTGATCCAGGAATACAAAAAGAGTCCGGCTTTTGGAAATGATGATCCATATGATTCGCATTTCCAAAAGCGATGGTACTGCTGGACAAAATATAATTACTATTAATTACCATAGGTTCATGTGATTCAAAGCCACATGTCAGCTTTAGTAGTTTCTTCCTCATAGACAGCGGCATGGGGCTGCCTGCTGCCTTGATCTCATTGACGATTGGTGTGCAATCCACCAGGGGTAAGCAGCTGCCTGAACGATCATCAACCTCACATTTGTCTCCGGAATATACTGGAATAGATGAAAACATTATTGTGTTACATTTAATTTTATTAATAACTAGCTTCTGCCCGCGCCGTCGTCTGCGTGGACTTTATGGATTGGGTCCAAAAAGAAATGACAAATGTGAAAGTAATGAAAAATGGAATAACATTTTCACCCCTGTTATAGCTTGCGCTGTAATAGAGAATAATGCCAAATTTATAAGCTGCCTGCCCACGGCTTAGCTCGTAAACAATTTTCAATTATCCTTCTGGAACTACTTAAAGAATCGGGATAAAAGGTAGCCTATGTTCTTTTCCATTTCAAAGGCTACATGCATGCCAAATTTCATCCAAATCCGTTCAGCTGTTTTTGCGTGATTGAGTAACAAACATCTACACTTTCACATTTATAATATAGGTAGGATAACTAGCTTTGCCTCTCCATTTTACCCGCGTAAGTTCTCTCCGTTCATTTTTACATAATTTATATTTATCAATTTTCTTCCAATGGGAACTTGCATTATGCATTATTTAGAATTTACTCTATGCTTTTCTCTCTCATTTCTCTATCGTATACTTAAGGCGGAGTAGCTTTCTTTTTGTATGATTTACAAAACTACTATACTCCATTTATTATAGCATTAGAAAAAAGAGGCTCGCAGAAGCAGGAATTGAAAACATTTTATTTCAAAGAAATTGTTTTAAGTACTTAAATAAACGAAATAAAACTTTTTATTTTTAGCTTACGCCTTGTTTATAACAATATCTTCATCACACATTACAAACTTACACCAAAACAATGAATGAGACAACCAATCATGTCATGATGACTTAGATTTAATTAAGATTAAAATAAAAGTAATTTTTAGAACAATATTTTAATTAAAATAACAACTTACAACACACTATAGTGAAACTTCTTCGTCTTCATCATAGGATTTAGTCATAATAAAATAATAAATATATAATAAATAAACAAATAATGGTAGGATAATAGTAAAACGAAAAACGTTCCAGTATTGTTCATCACTGCTTCTTTTAGCTTTTTAGCATTGACACTGTCATTTTAGATTGGAATGAAATATTATAAATAAATGAAAGCCACATAATTTGTTATGAAAAATGGTTAACATGATTACAAATAAGTGTGACAGCTGGTATGTAAATAGATTTTAATTTATAGGCGTCAATCGTAACTGTAACAAGTTTATTGTACTTTTG
This sequence comes from Plusia festucae, assembly GCA_950381575.1. Taxonomy (NCBI): domain Eukaryota; kingdom Metazoa; phylum Arthropoda; class Insecta; order Lepidoptera; family Noctuidae; genus Plusia; species Plusia festucae. Next base: position 6,270,164 of record OX494450.1, read on the forward strand.
CAACAAAGTGTACATTATAAATAACCTTTTTTTACTTCTGTCTAATGCTATTTTAAATGGAGTATAGCAAAATCAATATTTCTTACTCATTTTAAGTGTTTAACTTTGAATAAATAGGTATGTTTTAAAACGTGTTCGATGAAAATAACTAAAATGTTAAAAAAACAAAGGTCATGACATAACATTCGGTTTATTAAAACCACATCATTGAAGACAGTTAACAAAATTTCAATTGGTTTTAGGTATGATAGACTGTAGGTAAATATTAAATTATAGGAAGAGATATGCGGAACTGACTGCCAACCTTCACTAGTTGGAGAGGCACTTTAAGAGAGAGAGAGAGAGGTAAATATTAGAAGGTTTGTACCTACCTAACTTTACATTTAAAAATAAGTACATTTTTGAAAAGATATACTGGTTTTGACTTTTTAATTTCTTTATCTGTCATTTCCTGTAATTGGGATAACCGTGGTAGTAGAAAAATCCAAAATCTGTATGTCTGTCAGTTACGCTATCACAGATAAACTACTGAACCGAAATTGATGAAAGTTGGTATGGGGTTAACTTGGATCCTAAGGAATGACAATATATTGTAAAATTCTTTAACATTAAAATAGTATTATTAATACGCGGTGTACTTCCGCGTTATTTTAATTAATTATTTGTTGTTTGTTATTTATGCAGTTATTATTTTCAATGTCTCAAGTTTTAATGTCTCTTGTTTGTATTTTTTTTATTAGTTTTTTGTATATTTAGTACCCATAGATATAAGCGTTTTGGTTGTATACATAATAATATAATACGAACAAATAAGATTTTTGCCACAAACAGACATCCTTGCATGTGCTTCTGCAGGCACATCTAGGCTAGAGAATTAGTGTTCTGTGGGGTACATACATACTAGTCAAAAAAAATCTTTCGCTCTTTATGTAAAACACGTGTAGAGCTCCTTACTTAGCTATGTTCTATATCTATAAATGTTCTTAATTAGTTAAAGTTATGTATGTCTTATCGAAGGTATTCTGGTTAATATTGGTCTGCACTATATTGGAATTCTTTGTAATGATAGCTGTAATTGTTTTGATTAAATAAATAAATAAAATACCTAATAAATAAATAAAATACCTACAAACCTAATTACCTGTGACTTAGGACCAGATTTTTTATCCCTAGTTAACTAAACCAATGGTTAAATATTCAAAAAATTTTAGTATGGCATTTATTCATAAATTTTTATTCTAAAAATTGGTTTATTAATTGACTCTCCAACTTATTTGTCCATTTGATAGACTAAAAATTCATTGAAAAATGGGTTTTGAAACTATTAGTTAACATTTTTTTTATTATTTTTTTTATAATAAGTTTACTAGCAATGTGGATCGCACATTACTAGTAATCTCGTTAACCCCTCGTGCTAAGCTAAGATGCTTGTGTTACGAGTGGGTTCACGTCGGTATTGTAATGGGTGGGATTCGAACCCGCATTTAAGTAACCATTGGTTCAGTTAACTCGGGATCAAAAAACTGTACCTTAATCAATATATTAGCAATCAATCAACAATAGTTTTATGATGAATGTAGACTTTGCTCCAACCTAAGAAGTTTCTAGTTGGACATACTTACATTAAAAAAGTTCAAGGATTGTTGTTATGGTTTTTACAGACGGATACACCTACCTAACTAACCTATACATTTCAATTGGGTATAATTATATAATTATAACCTTAATATACACTGTCAACATCTAGATAATCTAATATTATAAAGAGGAAACGATTTATATGTTTGCATAATTATGTTAAATAATACTTATATGTATGAAATAGTTATAGATCTCGGTGTGTTTGCAAAGAATAAACAAAACTACTGGACCGATATTAACTTTAAAACTATCGCGTTGCATGATTTTAATAAAATTACGTCACCAAAATTAACGCGAACTCATGCATTTACCTTTTACCTAACTAAGGCATGACGTTTCGGCCGGGTTACACTGGCCGTGTTCGCAAGCAGACTCGACGTCAAGCCTTAAAAGGTAAATGCATGAGTTCGCGTTAATTCCCGTGACGTAATTTGACTGGACCGATGTCAAAAATGGACGGAGGAGTCTCGGTATGGGTATTTTTACAAATGGTCACCAATCCACGGACCAACCGCGGGGGGCACGACTTACCATATATTATCTTTTAAACCGTGCGGCTTACAACCTCTTATGTGTATAAATAGAAATAATACCTAACTGGCAAATAGTACTTTATTTATTTAATATTTATTTATTTAGCTACTAATTACAAACATATGTGTGGTGCAAGGAAAAGTTAAACAAAAACAGGAATGTCCGTATTAGGGAGGAAATTAAAATGATATAATGTGGGGTTAATCCAGATTATAAACTAAGTACTAGCTTTGCACCGCGGTTACACTCGTATTGCTTTTCTTCCAAGTCAGTAACTTAGTGTTAAAATTATAAAAAAAAAAACAAAATTGGGATATCAAAATCAATAAAAAAAAAAACAAATCCGACTGATAGTTTCATAGATAAGCTGGTACAAATATAAAAACAACTCTCTAGATTTAGTATTAGTATTTCTTATAAATTCCCATTCGTTATCTTACATCGAACTCAGAAAAATAACCTTTGTCGACCGCCTTGAGATTTTTTGAATGAATAAAGTAAAACTATCTTTGTTTATGCTCAATAATTACTACTTATTAAACTTATTACTAGTTAAAATTTGATCTCAAAGAAAATTTATATAGTCCTTGAGCCTCTCTGCTACACTTCAACCCCTTTACTAACCTCACAAAAGCAGTTAGTTATACTTGAAAGATGAGTTTAAAATAATACTAATATTAATGTTTATTGCAATTATATTAGATGCCATTTTATTACCTCATTTCACCATTTCATTATTAATCTATTTAGGAAAAGGATTTTCAAATTATGTTGGCTTTTGGCTTTGTGTTATACAACTTCGGGGTAAATAATAATTATTTGGTATCAAATAAGTTTAACAAATTCTTCCTCATATAATTCTGAGTATCTTTTTAGTATATTTTTATACAGACAGTTGCTTTCATGCATCCAATGAACTTCGAATTGTGTTTCTCTTCACTTAGCACTAGGTATTTACATTTACTACAGTATCGCAAACTATTTATCCCCGCAAAACATGAAACTTCGTTATGTTTAGAAGTTAATTATTTTGTTTATGAATACTAACGCAAACACAATACTGCTAATAAAAACATTTGTTTGCCTAATCAGTGTTTGTGAATATCTAATTTGAAACATCGCGCGTTTAGACATGGGTAATAAAACACATTAATTAATTATTTACGTTCCGATCCATCGCCGTTTTAAGTTCACTGTCAGGTGTAAAATTAAATTGCACTTACAGCATTCCGTGAGCAGCAGTAATTGCAGGAACACAGTCACGGTTATTACAAACTTGAACATTATTAATTGTTTTCATCACTGTCAATAACAAATACGGAACACTGATCCCACCGAGCGCTCGGTCGCAACAAACTAGGCGGCACACTATCCACTAATAAATGTACCATTTAAGAGTCATCGTTTATATTATATCCAATCATTTATTATCTTTTTTTTTTCCCTCAAATTATCTTGAATCCATAAAACTAATTGTCTGAGTAGATGGGTTATTCGCAGATAAAGCGCGGGTCAAGCAATGCGTCGCTTGGTTTTATACGACTGTACAAACGCTGTTCACACGTCTGTTATTTTCCTTGTGTTGTTGTTTTTTACGTTTTCAAACTTATAATTTAATTAAAGAGGTCTAAGCGATACCGCTCGATTGAGAAGATGATCAGTGACGTAGTGGGTCATCGTCGACTTGATTATCGAGGTAGCTATTACCATACTAGTTCCGCGGGAAAATACACTGAGTCTGTTTGACAGAACTGCAATATTCTTATACCTGCTTTTTGTGAAACATTTATGTTACGTACGCTTACACGGGCGAGGTGGCGTTGTGCTCGACAGGTCTTAAAACCTGTAGTATGATAAGCATAATGAAAACAAAAATGCAGGTTCCTTACCCGCCCCGAGCACAACAAGTTTACCAGGTTCGACGGACGTTAATGAAAAATATAATAATAATGTGTTTTTAATATAAGTATATAAACTTAACTGGTGACGGTTGTGCCCAAAAGTTTGAGAAAATTGTTTTCATCTTAAAACTGGATTCTATACTATACCGTTAAGATTTTAGGAGACTAGTCTTGTGATCACACCTTGACAATTGTTTAAGAATTGTATCATTGTTTAATAAATTCCAATTTAATTTATCTTTAAATATAAATTATATAGCTGGAGAGTTTATTTGTTTGATTGATTGAATGCGTCATTCTCAGGAAATACTGGTCCGATAAAAAAAAATTCAGTGTAAGATAGCCCATTTATCAACGCAGGCTTTTTGCCTCATTAACCGACGGCGAGGCCCACCCGGACGGAGCCGCGAGCAATGACTAGCTTTAAAACTATCGCGTTGCATGATTTTAATATAATTACGTCACGGGAATTAACGCGAACTTAAAAGGTAAATGCATGAGTTCGCGTTAATTCCCGTGACGTAATTATATTAAAATGGCTAGCTTCTCAATAATATCTATTCCGAAGACAGAAAGAGAAGAAACAACAAAAGAGTCTAAACGGGATTGATATTCAATCAAGCATGAAAATAAGAAAAATAAAATTGCGTCTTTGTTTTTCCAAAATTGTTGAGCTATCTTAAATCAGAAAACGGTTAATTATATAGTAGGTATTTACCCTGATCGCAGATGGTTAATTTAAACTTTAATTGTTAATAATATCTATCTCCTCTATTCCATTAACTTTTAATTTAGTTTAAACAGTTAATCATAAGAATTTCTAAATAATTATACATATGATAAAATTATCATATTTTATTTGGGTTGGAAATAATTTTAGGAATGATAATTTTTGATGTTTTTAGGCGATAAGGAAGGTAGGAAGAAGAAGTTCGTGTCAGAACTCTTCTACTTACCTTAATATTAAGTTAATTGTAAATAAGTTCTAGTCTAAACATAGACCAAGTAATGACAGGTGAATCAAATCGTTTCACCGTAACGCTTTTCCAATAATAATATTAAAATATGTAAATCGTTACAATACGTGTAACATTGTATCGTGATTTGTACGATTTATCTGAATTTTCCGCATTTCAGAAAAGGATGTATAAATAATATTTTGTGAAATGTGTTTTTTCATACAACATTGTGATGACATTAGATTTTTTGCGTGTTATTTTTATGCCTTTTTTATGTTAATACTATTCCAGCAACTAGCGCACCCGCCGAGAATTCGCACGAGATACATAATTATATACAACTTCCTCGTGAATCACTCTATCTATTAAAAAATCCGCATCAAAATCCGTTACGTAGTTTTAAAGCTCTAAGCATACATAGGGACAGACAGCGGGAAGTGCCTTTGTACTATGTTACTATGTTGATAGTGTTAATACCAAGTGATGGACTGACTCAGTTTAAAAAAAGGGCCTACCAGACCCAATTTCTTACAAAATGTGACTATGATGCCTTAATTCTTGATAACACGGCCGTGATCTGTTCGGATCGTAGGTAATTCCTAGCTGACGTGGAACCGGTATCGGTATCGGTATCACTCAGCGGCTGCTGTGACTAATCGAAGATAAAACTTTACGAATTCTTGGCATAGACCATATAAACTCGATAATAACTTTGCTACTAAAATGCTCAAGTGATGCCGGTTTTTGCACAGCTCCAAGCTTCGGTTCCAAGTAAGTTCATGGCCTAGACGTTTCTTTTAACAGATAACAAGAACATAAATTCTTAACCATCGCTTTCGAGCGATGGGAGTTACTTGGTTGATGGGAGTTATTACAATGTTCTAAGAAATTAAACAAATTCTATGATTCATGTTACAGGTTATAAACCTGACCCTGAACTCAATCATTAAATTACAGAATTAGAAGTAAAAAAAGCTGGTAATACGAAAAACAATACGATGACTAACTGAATTGAACATGAGAATACCTATACAGATAGCGAAGTGGTTCAAGAAGTTTTTTTAAAGAGGTTTTAACGCTGTTAGCCTGAGAGCTCGTTTGACTGCGTTACCCGTCTTTAGGTTCAAGAGGTGACCGCTTCGGCTTCCACTGCATACTGTGGCGAATGCGATATTTGCATAAGTAAATAAATATAATATATAAATATACTCGAACATGTATGGACGTACGATAGATGAATACTTAGAAACTTCTGCGACACGGGAACTGTTACCAAGTATGCATGTTCTAAGTAAATACATTAGGTACAGCTATCCGATAGTTAGTTTAGTACTTACAATTTTTATGAAGTTTATTTTGTATATTCACCTAATAATAAACTGCAATAAATATTGTAATTTGTATCGTGTATGTTAGTGTAGTGAATTAGTAATCAATTTACAAGCTTCAACTTTAACCAATTCAATTAGACACAGGTTTAACGATAAACAGATATAAACAAATATGGCTACTGCTCAACTGTATTTATATTAATATATCATAATATTTTTTCAACATAGACTAGTGAAGGATCTTGTTTATTAAAAACAAAACTATTAAATCTATTAATTACGGGTGACTATTTCGTAATAATTTTCCCATTGTGAATCACTATTCTAATGACAGAGTGAGAAGGGGCTATGCAGATAGATAGCGCCGTCTCTTTCTACAACGTGATGATGCAATCTGCAGTACACGGCCAATAGCGATTAGGTTCAGCAAAATATCTTAGAATTAAGGAAATTGAAGTGTCAATGACCCCGACCAAATCTATTCTATAGTCATTTACGGTATTTCGGTTATTTCTAAGTATGGCTTAACATTTTTTTTTTGCTTCTATCTATTCTATTCAATTCTAAATAGGGTGTAGACTTGTAGATCACTTTTTCCTTTAGATTTCAGTTCTGGTGCGTAATATTATGCGTTGTAAACTTTATCAAACTTTACCTTAAAAATAATTAAGTACCTACTTATTTATATTTTTATGTACTAGTTCGTTCTACCCTAATACAATAAGTTTTTATATCTACATTATTCTTATTATATCTAGTTAAAATCGGTTTTTTTTTCTAAATATTCCAGACGTCAACAAGTCATCGAGCCAGATATGATTCAAACTCAATTTTAATTGATTTATAATTAAGGAAGGTACGTTTGAGGAAGTTTAACTTGTTTGCGAATATTATCCCAATTAAACAAAACCAGAAGACCTCGGAATGGAAACTGAATCATGATTCTATTTGAACTTTAGTTATGTTGAAATTTTTAAAGAGAGTCAGGACACATCTTTATGTACTTAGGTATGCTTTAGGATATGATTTGTCGTTAAAGTAAGTCATAATTATATAATTATGTGCAGAAACACATACTTATTAGTAATTTCGAAGCATCCTTCTTTCTGCCTAGCCTTTTCCCAAGTCATGTCGGGATAGTCTTCCAGTCTTTCCGGATTTAGCTGGATACCGCATTTTTTTTACAGAGTTTTTAAAAGAGGAGGTACTCAATTCGAATGTATTTTTTTTTACTGAATATCAGCTACTTGACATTTTGCTGACTGGTTGTCAGAATTAACGATTGTTACACATCACCATAAGAGAGGACCAACGCCTTATAATATAGTGCTTTCTTCCGAGGCACGGAGGGGGTCTCGGTATGTTGACAAATAGTCACCCATCCGCAAATAGTTAACCATGTTCGCCGAGGTTGGTTTATTAATAATTAATCGGTCAAACCGTATGGCTTACACTTAGCCACGAGCTCCTATAATTTACTTAATTACACAAAAATTTAATCATCGTCTTAAACCCCCATTTAGCCTACCACTTATTGACAATGCTATGTAGTCATTGAATTGTAAATAAACTGCTTAGGTTAGTACCTAAGCATCCTAAAACTGTTTATTTTCCTGTTACCGAAGGGAATTAATAACTTGTATGTGCTTTTAAAGTTTTAATGACGAAACTAAAATTATTTATACATATTTCACCACTCGGAGAAAGAGGAAAATTTACTGTAGGTATGCGTCATGGTCGAAATTAGCAATTAACAATGTAAAACTTCAATTTAAAACCTTTGTAAAAACTTATTGAGAGCATTAAAATTCGACTGTATGTTTTTTTTGTTATTATTATTTGTTTTATTTCATGAATTTCAAACGGAATAAAGCCTTTTGCATTTTTTTATTATCTAATTCATGATTCTAATTACTCATAATAATGGGCACTTCTTGATTACGATCTCGTGGTATTTTTATGTTTTAAATCAAGCAATTTATTTATAAGACTGGTCAGAAACTAGGTAAGCCAATGCATTTCTTATCATAATTATTTTAATGAACCATATCGTTTCACAAAGAAAAGATTTTCTGTCTTATAATATTTATGATGGTTTTATGGAAAATATGGCTCTGTTTAAAATGGCTGTGTTTAATATGGCTATCAAGAACAAATATAATATTGTAGTAATATGTGAAGTTATAATGCTTTGATTTATTCAACTGTGGTGATTTTTGACAGGATTTGGTACCGATTTTGATTTTGGGATAGTGAGTGTTTGATAGATGTTGATAAATTTGTTAAATATACCTGCAGTACCGCAAGAATTGATTGCTACCCTAAGCCTAGGTGAGAACAGTGTAGAACGCGCGTAACTAATATCGTTTGTACGCTGGCTCGCGCTCCTTGCACGTTTGCACCGCTAACTGAAAAAGCAAACCAAGCAGTCATGAACGTTTGTTCAAACAACAAACTTCACAAATATATTCGGAAAATAATAAACGGATAACACCAATTATGTTTTTGATCGAATGGAAGTACACCTTAGCATTTACAATACTGCTACAATACGCTGTTACGGGTAAGCAAATCGATTTATTTCTAATTCATTAATGTTGTTAGCACTTCGTTTACATCAGAAATTAATATACTTTTTGTGTTTTTAAACTTTTACTATGCGTTAATTATAGACGTATGAAACATAGAGGTAAATGAGAACTCTATTGAAACCTCTGTATAAAAATATTTTCTGAGCTATCCGATAAATTTTGACTGATTTTGAGTGACGTGACCATCTTTTATACTTACTTTTGTATTAATAACATTGTAAATTACTCGATCCCTTTGAAACACATATTCTGATTCATTTTATGACACATCTGGTCAGCATTTAGTATCTTTGGAATCAGGTATATCCCCGATGTTAATCACGTCAACTTCTTAATTAACATTATCTATAAATATCTGTTCTACGTAACTCTTAATCTGTTTGCCAATTAAGGTAACCGTATTTGAAGTGCTTATTACACTAGCACTTTGATGAAACAATAACTAGCTAATTGTTTTAAAAGTTATTATTACCGCTCTAAGGCTCAGTTTTTTGATCCCGAGTTAACCCAACTAATGGTTACTAAACTTCGGTAGAACGCGTTTATTCATCAATTTTTATTCCAACAAGTTAAATACCCAGTTAAATAATTATAATTATCTCTTCAACTAATTTGATCCTTTGATAGCCTAGCAATTGATGAGAAAACGCATTTTGAAACCATTAGTTACTTAGCATATTTAAATTTTTAAACCATTGGTTAAGTTTAACTCTGGATTAAAATACTGGACCTTAGTCGTTAGTTAGTTAGTTTAATTGGTCTTAGGGCCGAATACTGAAACGTTAATCAGTTTGAAGCCGTCGTTAAGTCTCATGCTGTCTCTGTCACTTTAAGGTGTGAAGTTGCGACAGATATACATAGAACGTGTTATAGTTAATTAGCGTATCAGTATTCGGGAGTAAAGTGAAGTATGATGAATTGTCTTTAAAGGTACAAGTTGGTAGCGGGCGACATGAGGCAGCGGCAGACGACGTGTCGCAGCGACACTACTGGTTTCTATGTATTTCTATGAATTACCTCGCTAGCTTCATGTTGCTAACTACAGAGGTAATTTCATAGAAATACATAGAAACCAGTAGTGTCGCTGCGACACGTCGTCTGCCGCTGCCTCATGTCGCCCGCTACCAACTTGTACCTTAATACTAGATTCATATGTTGCGATGGTGTCTTGTTTCAACAGAGTCATGATATCCGCAGGTTCATGGCTGGTTCAGTGGCACGATCTTAGATGCCAAATATTTGGAGTGAATTGTCTAAGAATAAGAGGTGGGTAAACAGGATGTGTTTTATAATCCAAAAATGAGTAGACATATACCACGTTTGTGTACTTTAAATAATATATAAAAACATTTCATTTTGGGTTTTAATACACAACCTGATAGAGCTTCGTAGCGACTCTGTTAATGTTAGCTGGTAGGCACATGTATGCCCTAAACATGTACCTAAGACATGGCAGAATCAAAAGCAGAGAAAGCAAATATCGTATTTTCAATAAAAGTAAATATAAATATTTGAAAGTAATACGATTATAGGTAATAGAATTATTGAATCAGGCTTATACCAAATCAATATCAGAGTCGCCACTTGAAGCTCTGTAATACCCCTTTATTTACCTGATAAACCTGTTAGCACTTGGACCTCCTAAATCTTATGTCTGAATCAAAGTAAATATCTTGAGTTTTTTTTTTTTCTAAATGTGGACTTAAAAGTACTGATAACTTTCACAAATGCATTTGTCTGTCAAGAAGAAAAGGAGGATAAAAAAATCATTTGTATTGATTGGCCTTTGCGTCTGTACCTATTAATTAAGAAACAGATAATCCAGACATCTAGGTTACTAATATATAATATAACTAGTATAAAGTTCTTGATCCAAACCATAGTTCAGAAAAGTTCTATCAGTAAACGCCAACTGAGTTAACAATTAGTCAAACTTCAAACAGAAATTCTAATCACGGTCTACTTTTAATTAACTGTTGTGTGTTTTAATTAGCATTTTTTTTCAATTTGCTCACGTTTTATTAAGTTATTATAAATACCTTGTGCGGAATTTAGCAGTCGTAGATTCTTTTACTTATTTTAAAATTATTTTTAGACTAACATACAAAGAGTGGATGCTAACCGAATATAGTAAACTTTCTTGTCTATTGTGATTTTATATTTTTCTTCACAAAAATTACGATAAAAACGATACTTGAAGCATTAAAATAAGTTTTTTTTGCTCTAATATAAAAATAGTGCATGAATAATATAAACTGCTCTATCCAGCAAAAAAACACAAATCTCAAACTGACGCAACCTGCACGAGTCCAGAAAGGGTCAATGACTTATATTAATATTATTAAATCTAACGCTTTCTATATCGACAAAACAGATACAAAATTGCCTGCAGAAGAGATAGCGAAGCACCCAGCGTGGAGTAAGCTGGATGCAGTGGATTGTGGAGACAATGCCCGCGATCGCATCATTGGAGGCGTCAACGCTGCCCTGGGAGAATTTCCTTGGATCGTACGACTCGGATACATGGGTCAGGATGATATTTTATTTAAGTTTTGTAATGCTGTAATCCGGTAATCGTCACCACATATACACCCACCATGCAATCACCTCACACCTCACTCATAAGGAGACGAAATAATGTTTCTTTACAAAATAATGGTTACCAACCCTATTTTGATAGGTTACACATGGAAAATTACATATTTCTTCATATACCCATTTATCATCCATATCCACGTAATAGGAACTTAGAATTCAAAACACTACATATTTTTTTATTTCCTTGAAGCGTAGGTTCCCTCTTAGAATTGGACAAAATATAATATTTTTTTAATAAAAAATAAAATAATTTTGTTTACTTTAAGGTAAAGTTTACTCTAAGTAGTTCTGTAACATCGTCCTCATTGTATGATGTGATCCTCATTGAATGATATTAAGGAAATAAGTTGCTAAGTCCTGACGTCATAATCAACATTACGTCAAAGATATTACAATATGTATAATTATAGCAGCCAGAGGTCAAATCTAATAAATTAATACTTCAAACTACTTATATCGTCTAGACCTGTCAATATGAAATAGTGATTCATGTTAACCACACTGTTTACATTATATCAGAGCATCACATTACCTTACAAATTCAGCGGAATAATAAATATGCATCTTGAGGTAATTTATATAACATGATTGCCCTGTCGCGGGAGGATTCACATTATTATCTTGTTTATGTTTCACGGTTTACCCTCAGTAATAAAAATAACCAGTCCCTTGAACGGCTCACATGGGGACACAGGTCCAACACGCAGCGGCCTTGTTGAGATTTTACTCTATTTGGGATGAGGCCATGGGCTACCTGCTCTATGGAAGAACAGATATGAACGATCCATAGTAGCTACAGAACTATTGTGAATTGTGGTGCTATAACTTATTTGTGCTATGGGTAGGTGTATTTCGTTAATTTAATTGGTTCTTTGAATAAAATCGGAAGACTGTGACCCTGTTTCACATTCTTCAGATTTTATATCTTATGCGGTAGGTATCACATAGCACAAATTAGCCAGGTGGGGTCTCGCCAATGACTAGATGGCCCCCCCAAACACCCACCACTGCAGGCAGTAGGGAGCAATACTAATGCGATCGGCTAGGGATGCTTAGCGATGCGATCGGCTAGGGATGCTTAGCGATGCGGCCTCAATTTGCGGACCCGGAGAGGGTTTCTTCGCTATTACGCCATTTCACACTTCCACACCCAAGCAAATAGCTCTAGCCAAACAGTTAAAACCCGACACGCCCCGGTCCTCAGAGCCAATCCTTATTCCGAAGTTACGGATCCAATTTGCCGACTTCCCTTACCTACGGTAAGAATGAAAGCCCTCCGAAGGAGAAACTCCCTGGGGCACTCAGGTCTGTTGGGTCGCTACTCACAAACAGCACGCCACAAGCTGAAATCTTCAGATTCATTTTTTATTTTTATATCTAGGCCCGTCTTATAACGCTCCAGTTTGCCAACCGAACCTTGATTTAACTTAAGTACTACTAATAGTACCTTATAGCTAATACCTTTAAGTAGCGTCAGCGTCGCTCTATTATAGCTATTCTAATTCTTGCAATCGTTTATAGTAATGTCACTCAAATTGTTCCAAAATGGTTTTTCAGGGTCATATCCATGCAGGACATCTGGTGGAATCGAACCGAGCTGTTTCTTGTTAAAACTAAAATACCTTCAAATGACTCTTACTTACACTTCTCGTAAATAATAGATTAGTTACGAGGAGTGTAAGAGTCATTTATCAGTAATTAGTATTAGTAACAATAAGGGCAAGCAATAGTTGGATTGCACCTACTTTATAAGACGCTTTACATGTAAATAGGAAATGTTGATTCCAATTGGCGAAATACAGCAGTTCATAATATTATTTATAACGTTTTAGAGGATGATGAGTTGGTCTGGTTGTGTGGAGGCACACTTCTGACCGACCGTCATGTGATCACTGCCGGACATTGCGTGCAAAAGTCAGAATATGGAACTGATTTGTAAGTATTATTCTTACGAGTAGATATCAAAATCTCGTTTAAAAAAAGTTGAGCAAATTTAAAGGTTGTATTACATTTTCAAGGGTAACCGCCTTTTCCTGTACCCACCTAGCATATGGATCAGCATTATTACGCCTTTTCGTTTTCTTGTTTTCTAATATGAATTAAGTTAACATTTTTCACATGCCCGCAGGTTTAAGATATTTCAAGAAGCACAAATTATAGAATATAAGTATTAAGGGTGGATTTTACCAAATTCAGGTATAACATAGATATAAAAGTGGCGTCTGACGGTTTTGTATTCAAATATGTACAAAATTCAATACTTATTCGAAGCATTAAACGGGGAATAAAAGTTTGGTAGAAACGGTAAAATCTACGCTTACTCATATTATCTGTGATATTGGAATCCTTCCTGCAGTCCCTAAACAAATAGAAAAACAGTTTCTTTACGACGAGAGTCTTCGCCAGTCGCCAGATATAATTTTTCGAATGCTACAAAAAAGATCTTAACTAATAAGCCAGTATCATCACAGTGTCTCATTGATAGGAATCACTACACAATCTAATAAGGGGGATGCAATGCAGGGGTGGTCAATTTAATTCGTAGGTATAAATGACTGGCCTATTGGTCTCGTGGTTAGTGACCCTAGACCCCAACTGCCTTTTTTTTTTTTTTTTTTTTTTTTTTTTCGTGTGGGGAATCCATTTACGGACTTCCGCCGCTTTTTGGGAGGCGGCGGGGCGTGTCGGACTCCACCCAGAACGGGTGACTACCGACTAAACCCCACACGGGTGTTTCGCCTCTCCACTTTATTGCCGGGGTTACGGGAGCGATGAATCATTCATCCGCGACCCCGGCAGTGGCGGACCGCTTTTAGGTGCGGTCCTCGGCTCCTGAGAGAGGGGGGCTGTGTAGTCCCCCACCTGCCAATCCATGAGTGGGGCGCGGCACACTCCGACCGCGCCTCCATCCCGGGCCTATAGCTGGGCGGACGGACTTCCCCAAGTCCGCCGCCCGTGGCCGCCTACGGTGGTTGGAACAGGGCGTTGTATGCCCTGTTCCTGCGCCCAGTGCGTCGGGCGCGGATTGGATGGGTGGAGGCAGCCTCCCTCTCTCGTTCGGCGACCTCCTTGGCGGCGATGACCTCCTCGCAAAACGAGGCCACCGCCCGCCACGCGGATTCACCGCCGACCATACTGGCGGTAACGGCCGGCAGCGAGAGGTCGCCGCCAATCTGCTCGGTGAGGACACGGCGCTGCTCAGTCCAAGCAGAACACTCGGCGAGCGTGTGCTGCGCCGTGTCCTCTAAGCTCCCACAGTGGTGGCAGCAGGCGTCCGGCTCTCTCCCGGCTATGTGACACAGATATCTGCCGAAGCAGCCATGCCCCGACAGTACCTGCGTCAGCCGGAAGGTCAGCACGCCGTGACGCCTGTCCATCCACTCTCCGATGACGGGGCGAAGGGCCTCCACCGTACGGTGGCCGGCCCCTGGACGCGCCAGCCGCTCCGCCCAGACCCTAACTGCCTAACCGAAGGTTGTGTGTGGATTCCATACCACTCCGGACAATTTTTTGTGATAAGCACGATCATTTGTTCTGTGTCTGGGTGTAATTTATGCTCAATAGAAATCTATATCAGAAATCTTCTTTAGAAATTTATAAGTATGTTTATCAGTTTTCTGATTGCCATAATACAGGATCTGCCTATCTTCGGATGTGATGGCTGTGTTTGAGTTATCCCTATTTATTATATTAATATTCTAAATCTACGCAAATATCCATAATATTGAGATTGGCTAAAAACCTCCAAATATTACAAAGAATAATAGAACCAAAATATACATTCGACAAAATAATGTGTTTTACTTATAAAATATAAAATATATTTATAAAAGTGTATTAACACGATATTTGTTGAAAAAAACCTTGCGGATTGTCGAAAAATTACCAATAACCCTATGTGATCAGGACAACAGTTCGTGTTGGCGAGTACGACGTAAGGACGGACCCTGACTGCGAGCTGACGGTGTGCGCGCCCGCGGTACAGGACCGCGCCGTCAAGAAAATCATCAGTCACCCCTCATACGACAAGCCAGCCTTCCACAACGACGTTGCAATTATTGAACTGGAAAACCCCGTTACATTAAATGGTAAAAATATTTAGATAATAATCCTAATTTAATGGACTCTACTTATTTGTTGCATAATAAGTCGAGTACTTACTCAAACTTACTGTAATTATGTTCCCAGACTATGTGGCGCCCATCTGCTTACCAAAAACTACAGAACAAATGGCTAATGTCCGTATTGGAGAGAAATTGACAGTAGCTGGATGGGGTAAGACGAACATGACTACAGAGGAACGCGGCAAAATACTGCAAGTAGTCTCTGTGAGTAGTAAATAATATTAAAAAAAAAACATATTTTTCTCTTCCTTACGACCCACTAAGGTGGTTTGTTTGAAGCCACTGTTTATAAAAGATTTAGGCTCATGATTTGCTCTAGATGAACTATTATGAATAAAAATTCTAGATTCCAGTAGTGGACCCGTTGCTTTGTGACTCATTCGGCAAAGGATATAAGCTGGCTGAGTCGGAGATTTGCGCTGGAACGGAACTAAACAAGGATTCGTGCGGCGGTGACTCAGGAGGCCCACTCATGAAGGTAATATGGAGAACGTAACTAGATAAGCCCACGTAGAACGATCATATTCATTCGGTAAAACCAAAGTAATTGTAAAGGATATAACATATAATGGAAAAACATTATTTTAGAGTTCACATATTCGAGTATTTTTACTTTGCTTTGTGTCCAGTTCTTATTAGATCTATGTACACTATTTAAACATAAAATATACCCGAAAATGGTATTTCCGACAAGTTAGTACTTTCATTTTTGTAATCAGTATGCTACAGTATACCTACATAGTCACAATCTATAAAACATTTTTCACACATGTTTATCAGAGTTGAAATGTTAGTTTTATTAGAAATTCTGAATTATTATAACATTGTTTCACGGAAATAATCATATTATAATAAATTGCCAATTACCAGATTACCTTATACTTGTAAATTGACTTACATTGGTAAGTATTTTTTATGTGTTGATATGGAACTGATTTGTCATGTCGAAACGGTTATTTTTCAATGAAATGAGGCGAATTCTACCATTTGAATTGATAACAGCATTAAGTATTATAATATTATACATTCAGTCCTGAATGAAATCAAGAATAAGACCAGTTTACTTATTGGATTGGATTGTGGAAGTAGATTATGTGAAGGATAACATGATTTGGACATGATTGAATCCCGAGATGACGTGTTTCGAGTGAGATAAAGCTAATTAAAATTATGCTATTTAATTAAAAAAACTCATTTCTTTCCTCATAATATACGTTTGCTAAAAATTACCCATGAATCATCATCCACCTCCTAACGTAAGAAAAAACTGACTTGTTTAAACATATGTAATTTACATATATTAAATCTTATTAATTTTGCAGTTATTTGATACACCTGAGGGGCCTAAAAACTACTTGATTGGTGTCGTTTCCTTCGGTCCAACAATCTGTGGCATCAAGAAACCAGGGGTCTACACGTCAGTTCCACATTTCCTTAAATGGATATTAGATCGCTTGGTATAAGTATCATATTGACATTGAAATTAACTGTCTCCTTTCCACATTCGTTTAGAATAGTACTATGTATATACTTTAATTTATTCAACATAATTTGTGTAGGCATATTTATATCTGATTGGATATTAATTCAATAAACGAAATTAAATATTCTAAGTTTGATTCATTTAAACATTTAATTACAATAATGACGTTACTAAATACTTAGACAAAATTAATACGGTGCTTTAGAGGAGAGAAAACACGAAGTATTATCAAAATTTTCTCTTTATCTATTTCCTGTATCTCTGTCCGTCACAATTTCCGAGTCTGAGTATTTATCATCAATATCAATTCTATTCAGGAATTCAGTGACGTCTCCGGTATACGTCTCTGCTGTGTCGTTAATTGATACTTTACGAGATCGATTTGGACTGTTATAGTGGTAGGCCTTGTTTCTGGAGCTGCTACGTTTCTTGGTTGACTTCCTAGGTGATAACTGAAGAGTGTCTATCGGTGTTGCCAGTAGACGCGGGGCGTAGTACCTTTCAAAGAGCATCGGCTGTTGTTGGACTCTTCCGTACATGAGTTCCATCTCGTGAAGAAACTCTTCCCGTCTCATTCTTTCCTCATCTCTGCGGGTTTGAAGCCTCATTGCAATATCTTCTTCATGGCTGGAAGAACATACTCGTCAGATTATAGAATTGACATAAAACTTTTGTTCCGAGAATCAAGGAAGAGTACAGCCTCGTTTCTAAAAATGTGTATTTTCAGAATGTAGGTGAGTAGTAATTTAGGAAGAATTTTGGTTGGCTGTTGAGTACCTACTTACTCGGTCAAGATAATATGAGTCGCAATAATTATTTACAAAATACCTGTAGGCTGTTGTAGACGTAAATTCCTTTTGTGTATGATTGTGTTGTGTAGTCATAGGATATATGTAGTCGTTTCTCAATATGTTTGGTTTTCTAGATGTGATTCCAACCTTGGCTACCTTAATAGGTATCGTTAACACCTTGGTATTTTTTGTCAAATGTTACGAATCAATTCAAAGTGTTTACCAATAAATAACTTAAATAATATAATACGATAATACTAGAATTAGTTTCGCATCAAGTAACATCGTGCTTGCATTTCTACGTTTTAATGTTGTGAACTAACTTGTTTTTAACAAGGTGCCAAGCAGGTTTTGATCGAAGCTGGCGATCTCTTTGCCTCATCTCATTCCGTCGACGTTGCTCCGCTAAATGTCGTGCTGCCTCCATATCAAACCTCCGCCTCACAGCTTCAGCCCTTAGTAAAGCGGCTAAGTTTGACCTCCCAGAAGCAGAGGCCCGGAGGTCTAAAGCAGAGTAAGCCCGGGCTCCTGGACCGTTGCCAATGCCACTAGTACCACTCTCCGTGCTTTTATTTTCGGAATACATTTTCATCGCCACGTCGTGCATCTGTAAAACATCAAACATACGTATAATTTAGTTCACAGTGAGGTACCTATTGACAAGCTTGTGTTTGATTTATAAAAACTCACTTTCTTGGCAGCCCTATCAGCAGTATTGAATCGGAATGGTTGCGGGCTTGTAGTGATGAAATCTTCTTTCAGATATTTATCTCGCTTCTTCCGATCTTTAGTGGGGCTTGAGCATCTCTGCCTATCGGACGACGATACAGATGGAGCACATGGCGAGGGATCTATCGGCAGGTCGCTGTGAGCCGCAGGTGTGGACAGACGACTTCGATCGCGAGCCGCCATGGACCCAGGATAATTTGCATTTCGCAACATTTCCTCGGCCCTGATACGTTTGTTCATAGATCTAAAAATAACGGCATCATGTTACCAACTTAAGAACCCCCTGTGATGTTACTGCCTTGTCTACGCTGTAAATATCGGCATACTATCAATATGACTTACTGTTTTAAAATATGTAAGTAGATACATAATAGGTACGATTTTGATTTTACCTGAAAAATTCGTCTTCTTTCATTTTATCATAAAAATAATTTGAAAACAAGTTTTTCGGCACCGGCCGAGCCCTAAATCTTTTCTTCTTTTTACTTTTGGGTAATACATTAATAGCTCGTTCACACATTCCTCCCATCCCCTTTTCTTCTCTTTTTGTGAAACTAAAAGGTTTCATTTGTGCTCTTAACTCTGCCTCACTATTTATTTTTGCTATTGCTCGTCTGTAAAATGAATATGACACAAATACGCATGAATATATGTACAAACGGATCAACTTTGTAAATGACTACTGACGCTGTGATGCATTATATTAAGTAGCTACTAAGCCAGTAAGAAATAAAAAATAATAGGATGCAAATCGTGGTCCTTTAATTTAAAAGAAATGTGCAAATAAAACAGATATAATTAAGATTGGGCCATGGTGTTTTTTCGAACTAAATGCCTTTAAAAAAATAATGTATCTTGACAAAAAAACAATAATCTCAGGTCAGGCCTATTTTTTTTTGTCGGGGTGAGACTCTGATGACTTCGACCAACGCTGAGGACACAGCGTGGGGATATGTCGGACTTGCACCGACCAAAAACACCCCGGTCCCGTCCTCGCCCTTGCCGGAGCCGCGGGATCGCTTGCGCAAGCTCTACGCAGCAACGACAGGCCTGCTGTTGTGTAAATTTTCTTTCTCTACGAGCTTATTTTAACGGTTTCCAAGAATGATTAAGAGTTATTTCGTCAAAATGCTCCACAAAATTTAGATAGGTGTTAAATATAAATTATACTTAGTGCAATCTAAAGAAGCATACAGGAACAGCTGTCATGTCTGATGAAAACCTCATTGCTTGGTCCTCGAGGATCTTATCGTAGAGAGGAATGCGGGATTCCACTGGCACAGGTTTTGCTCTGAACTTCTTTCTCTCGCGTTTTTGATGAAGCATATCATCTGAGAACGATTTTCGCAGACACCGAAGTTCACTAATTATTCGCTCTTCTTCGTCTCTGTGAAACAGATTCAATCATAATCTTTTACTACCTAAGCTGATCATCCTCCCAATTTTTTTTAATGAACTGTAAAGAAAAATGGGTTCAATGGCACATATCGTAGGTACCTACCTTTTTTTTCGGGATACTTATTGGCCCAGAGTTGACCCAATACTCTCTGCTTAATTAACAGAAAATGTGAAACTTAGTTGAAAGTAAACTGGGATTTTTTTTTCTAAATCTTTAATGTTCTATAGTTCATCCATTATACCAAAATAATAAATGTAAACAAACCATTCAAAGAGTTTTTTCGATGTCATATTTATTATGGCTTGCGTGAAATAAATAAATATTGGGATTGTACGACTTCTTTGAAATAATTAGATATTTATTATAAAAGTCTTAGAAATAATTACTTTTATAAATAATTGATTACAATAATAAGTTGATTGAATCACTAAAATAATTTAAAATTGAATTTATAAATATTTATATTGATGCTTTGCAAATCGTACCTTAAAAAGAACCTAAAAAGACAGCGTTTCCAAACTTCAACGCTATTTCGTATGGTGACAATTTAAGAAGTAGGTACCTCAAAAGCGATTATTTTACTTGACAGGAAAAGCTTTTTAATTTGGTAGTACTACGACCGCCATGTTTTTTTCACTCTTGCTCAACTCGTTGATGCTAGCGTACTTTCCTATTTTCGTATTTTAGTTTTCTCCTTGTTTTATCGTTATTTGTTGTTGTTGTTTTTAAGTTTATTGTTTTTATTACTTGTGTTAGTGTTTATTCGTAAAATGAGTGAACCTGGACCGAGTAATATATCTACTTTTCCTTCGCCGAAGAAAAAGCGTTCGAAGAGGACAGTGATGCGTTCAGCTGACAAAGAGTCATTATTTCAAAAGAATACCTTGTTTTATTTCATAATTTATAAATTAAGTCATTATGGTGAAGATAATAACCGTGTTACAAAAAATATACAACCAATAAAGTACAATTTTATTTTGAAGTATAAAAAACTTTGAGAAATATTGGATTCTTTGTTTACATTTATTTTTTTGGTATATTGGATATGGTATAGGAGGTTTTAGGCTTACCTTTCCGTCATTTTAAACGGCTTCGGAATTGTAATGCTTTTCCGACGTCGAGTAAGTGATCCGGCTCGTTTAAGTCTGAGAGGACTTGAAGGCATGCTGCGCGTTCTAAAATCATCTTCATCGTCAACTCCTACTTTGCTTTTAGGACTATCATACTTCTTACCTACAAAGAAGTCTTCAAATTTCTGGTCGATCACGTTTTTACTTTCAAGCTTGGCATCATTCCATGATATGGAACAAGCTGAATGATTCCTCTTTGGACGTTCATTTCTGGATTTTTCTAAATTGCTCTTCATTGGAGCTACTTTCAGCTCTTCGTGGCCATTTATCTTATCATCTGCATTCTGTCTTATTGATCTTTTGAGACATGTACCTGAACTTTTAGTAGGTTGTGGTTTTGAACGTACAGCGGAATTTGGAAGTTCTTGGTCGATTTTAATTTTAGCACTTGTACTTACTTTTCGATGAGAAGAACAATGCGCTTTAGGTTTGTTACTTTTATTTGATACCGTGGGTAATAATCTGTTCATTTCCTCCGATCTATCCAATGTGTTTTCTGAAACTTTGTCACTTGGCCCATTACAATCATCAATAAACTCAATAGCCAAACCCAACATAACTTTCTTTTTGTCTCTTAATGATTTCAGTGTAGAATAAAATTCTTCAGTTGGTAAGTGATTAATATCATTGTAATCCGGTATGCTACGATAAAATTCTTTTAATTTATCTGCATCCAAATCTGCAGCAGCCACAGAACACGTAGAAGACGAATCAATAGAACACTGCTGATTGGTATATTTTCCATTCCGTTCGTATGCAGATTTCGGCATTTTGCTAACTGGATCCACTGGAACTCTAAGACAAGAGTTCTTAAAAACACTGTTCAGATGTGTCATACCGATTTTAATAAAGTTTTACATCTTCTCGAACTTCTCAACAGAAAGCAACTCTTACATTACCTACGCACAATTATAGTGTATTGTTGTCATTGCGGTCTCCATGGAAGCTTTTTTCTACAACTAGTAATCATTGTTGTTAGTAGGTACTATACTAGTTATTTCAGAATTCACTAGCTGTTTATTACAGTAGCATATCACAATAATTCCTATTAATAAGGTACATAAAGTGTTAAAACTTTAAAAGTAGAGGCTTCTGCAGTAAAATTACAGTTTATTTTAATTTTTTTTCATCAGCTGTAATGTGTACATTTGCTCATTCATTATATAATACAGAATGTGTAAGATATCTTTATTTTATTTTAAATAATCCCAAATACATATATTTTTATTTATTACCTCTACCGTCCATAGTTGTATCTGAAAAGAATTCGTATTTTTTTTCGTACAAAGGAACACGCATTGGTTTGACAGGACATGTCATTTTTCACTTGTCAAATGTCAATCAAAAACAAATGTCAATGGCAGGGCTGCCAGATCGTATATTTGGATACAAAATCTGTATAATCGGACTGTTCATTGTATCTCATATGTATAGGCGGTCCTTTAGTATAATTGGATACAAAAAAGATAACTCTCCTCTAGGGTCGCAAAACACTAATACTCTAGGATCTAGGAAGTCTAGAATGATTATCATTATACATTAGAGATATTCTCCATCTCTGATGGTGATTTACTCACCAACTTGATAATTCTTATGTTATCTCATTTTATTTATAAATGAACAATAAAAATAGTTTAATGATCTAACGAAACGGCAGTGCCACAACTTGTGTGACTTGGTGACAGCGTCGCTGTTGTTGAATTTATTGTTTCAAGTTTTCAACTCAATAGAATTTTTGTGTTTTATTGCCCTCGCCTAAGTAATATATTTTTTTAATCATTTTATTTCCAGTTTTGGCCGCTTCTCTTCTTCTTTGTAGCACTATAAATAGGTTTTAGCAGTGTTTTTTTATGATATGCCAAGAAAATAGGTATACAAATAATTGTGTATAATGCAACTGAATTTTGTATAATTTTGTTTACTGAGCCGTATAAACGAAATTAATATACTGGCAGCCCTGGTCAATGGCAAAATTGGCAAACAAAATAACCTAAATTAGCGGCATAGTTATATTTTACAAATACGTACCAACAAGTGTTTATTAAAGTACGTAACATCGTATTATACCTCGAATAGTATTAATAGAGGCCGCCAAAATGTTAGTAAACAACGTAAAGCGTCTTCTGAATAGGCAACTGAAATTTTGCATTCAAAGTACCAGTGTTCGCTCATTGAGTTCAGAAGATATCCAATCTTCGCACTTCAAGGATAATTTTAAAGGGAACTACGATGTAATCATTGCTGGGGGAGGAATGGTGGGAAGCTCTCTTGCCTGCGCTATGGGTATGTTAACTCCAAAATCTAATACATAATTTGTCTCATTTAATAAATTCATAAAACCTAACTTCAATCTTTATGATTAATTGTTTAATGTTTATAATATGCATTACCTGGGCTTTAAATAAGCTCATAAATTTACATAAAATAACTTCTATCCATATTGTAAAACAAAATTATTTTTAAACATTGATTTCATTACATTTTAATGTAACTGTGCTATCTTCCAGCAAAGAACTCATTGCTATCAAATTTAAAAGTATTACTACTAGAAGCCGGACCAAAATCAGATTTTCAACTAAAACCAGAATACAGCAACAGAGTTGTAGCTCTCAATCAAAACACAAAAGCATTAATGACTTCTCTTGATGTATGGAAGCATGTTGAAAATATGAGGTTACAACCAGTCAGATACATGCAGGTATGTATGTTCTTGTATAATAATAATACTAGCTTATAAATGTCCCACTGCTGGGGCCTGGGCACAGGCCTCTAAAATGTTTTTGTATCTAGTTAATATTTTAAAGATATAAATCAAAATATTTACAACAAATTTTACACACAATTGTTTTTAAATTCTAAATAGATTAAAATGATACTAGCTACTACTATCTTTTAAGAGTAAAAAAAATAGTAAACAGTATTATTGAAATAGAAACTACTTCAAGTTGCCAAAGGATTAGGATTGCAACCTGAGAAAGGTTCTAGCCCAGCAATGAGACAGCAAAGTATAAAAAAAAGCATTAGCATAAGAAAATTTATAAGCCAAATATTTGTATCAACTTGTATGTTTATTTTTAGGTTTGGGATGCAAGTTCAGATGTGATGATAACATTCAGCAGTACAGAAATGTTGGATGATGATGTGGCCTATATTGTGGAAACTGATGTAATGTTACATGCAATCAACCAAGAGCTACTTTCTAATGATAACCAGAACACAAACATAGTCTATAATGCTAAGATTGAGAGCTACCAGTTACCAAAAGAAGGAAATACCAATCCAAACAGTATTGTTAAAATGGACAATGGAGACACATATACGTGTCAGCTGTTGGTAAGTAAAACCTTTCTTTCTATTTCTTTGTACCAGCCCTGTAATTGTGAGGCTAGTGCAAGTTTTATATTTACATGATTGACATGTCTTGTGGTGGGGTTCAGGATTAGAAGAACCCCCCCCCCCCCTTCTCTACCCATAGGTGGCGTAAAAGGTGACTGCGATAAAAAATCTAGGAGAATAGACAGCAGCATAGCCTAAAGAACCCAAAACTTGGTACCTCTATAAATTGGGCAGTGAGGCCATAATTACAAGAGTAATCTAAATTTCTTACCAGATAATTTCCATAATAATTATAATTTGAAACTATGCATGTAAAGTAACTTACTTGTAATAATTTAACATCTCTTAAGTGCCTATTTTAGGTTCATAAGAAATAAATAATAACTCAAATAAAACCCATTAAGATATTCATTTTAAATTCATTGTAGATGTACACATAATAACGCAATATAACAACAGTAAACCTTATAATTGTAACCCTAAAAAAGTGATGTACTCAAGTAAATCTTATAATATCACCTTCATAATAATTCTCTCACTCCCTACATTATTTTGTCTCATACAAATAAAATATTTTTAATATCAAAATACTAGGCAGAACATTAAAAACTTAGAAATTGATCCCTCATTATACATATTTAATATCTCTTGAAGGCAATTTTGAAGCATGTTTATGGTGGCTGCAGCTTGCTTTCAATATGATTTAATCTAGCGTCGGTGCTTTCTATTAGTTTGTTTATCCTCTTTGTTAACTCCAACAGTTGTGTTTTTATGTCAACCATACATATTTCTTGTATCGCATTGATGTTTAGTGAAGTTGGCCTCGTTTTGTCCGCATTAGACGCCGAAGTTGTCCTCTTTCTTCGCTCCACGTGCTGACTTTCAACTGAATATCTGTCAAACAAATTACTCCTTCTTTTAACTAGTTCCGGTTTCGGTTTATCCTCTTCACCTTTACATTTCTTTATTTTACATTCATAATTGTTGTTTGTATTTGTAGTTTTCCTTATATCTTTACGACTGGCTACCATTTTGAAAATGGATGCTATTAAATCCTTAGGGATCTGAAATTAAAAAAGACATTAATTTGGTATAAAAAAAGTAGAAGTTAATAGATTAGGTTATAGTTAGTTAGTTATCTTATTCTTTTCGAGTCGATAGTATTTTTAGCATAATGTATATATAGGTACTGGGCACTGAACAATGCTGATTATTTTCTGTTTTCTAAAATGGAAATGAGCCTTACCCTGTTCTCCCTAGGGTCGTTTGGTCGTATTGTCAGTGTCCGCATTTGGGAAGCCGTTAAGAGCGCGCCCCAGCGCAACACTGAAAGCAGCTGCTTTGGTGCGCAAGTCAGTAGAGAACTAAACAGCATGCTCTCCAGGTGAGCCACTAGCTGCGTCTGACGTACTAGCCTGTCCAACCCAGCGCTCTCTTGTAACGCCTGGAAACGATACAGAGAAGATATTAACAAGGTTCCATTATTCATCTATATTGAACTTTCGTTCATTTATCCTCGCAATGCTTTTTTAAGAGTAAAAAGTACTTAGGTGAACTTTTTTTCCATACAAACGCTTTCTACTTTTTTCTCCGTGGCTTAGGAGCTATGAATGTTTGCAGAATTATATGCCCCTATTTTTTATTTTATATCGAAGAGTTCTTTTAAAAAATTGAAAGAGACCTTCCAAAAATGCTTTTTTTATCGCAGTTTTCAGAAGAGTATTGTATTTTGGGAACTATTGACGAAAAAAAAATATAATTTTACTTGCCTGAATATCGCTGACAGCTAAACCGACCAACAGATTAGTTAATATAACAGTGACCAGCAACACAAATATCAGGAACATGCCATGAGCTGTCACGGGATAGTGCGTATTATTCTTGTTATTGTAGAATATGTCCTCGTACTCCAGTTCTCCAGACATCATCATCACTGTCTTGACCAAACTGGCGGGCAACTTGAACGCAGCATAGTTGCTGAAGAGAACGCTGAACGCCAGCCCAAAAGCTATGAGAAGGCAACTGTATGCCAGTAAGAACGTAGCGAAATTTACCGTCACTGAAAAACGAAATATCACAAATAAATAATTGTTCTATCTTCGGGACATAGTGACTAGATATATTTATGTATTGTTATGTGATTTACCTGTAGTGAACATTTGTACATATAGCCCAAAAGTTGGAAATCTTCCAATAATCATCATAAGCTCTAACCAACAAAAAAATATGGTTATAGCTGCGATATCGTGCTGCCAATTTGTTGTGTTATGTCTAATCGTACCATTATCCCAACTTGGTATCTGAAAATATATTACAAAACATTAAATTGCCAAAATATTATTAATCCTTCTAAATATTTTTATACTAGATATCTTACCGTACACAAAAATACTCCGACTATAATTAACCATTGTAACCAATTTTCCCATTGTCTAATATAGGCGGACCAGTCTAAGCATGCTTGAAATATTTCTTTGGATAAGAAACAGATATTCAATAAAAGTATTAGATATTGCACAGGCCGGAGGTATGATGGAACGTCGCAAGTCACCGCTTCACATAAAAAGATCTCTGCGAAAGAAAAAATTAAGTCATCCATCAGAAAAAATCAACGTTACTGTTTTAAATGTACTTGTGATACTTACGAAGTATGTATAGGCTATAAAGACTGATGAACAAAGCATGGTAAATGAAGCTCATAACGAAAAACTTTCTGATTCTCCGCCATTTTAAGAATAAGAATGTTTCCGCAACTGGATGCTTCAGAACGTCCTTACGACCCACCTGAAAATTTACAAAATTGTAGTACATATTCCCATTTGCGTGCACCAAACGTTTCAATACCTGTGTTTTGTAGCATGAATATATTTTGTTATACCTCGATAAAAGCCAGTAACAGTTCGGCTTCGCCTCTATACAAACTGGGCACTAAGGGTCTGAAATCTATGACAAGTTCACAGTCAACGTCGCCCAGCTCATGCTCGCTGATGTGAACTGCTTCATCTAACTTGCCCAAGTACCGAGGCACCACATCAGGCACTCGACGAACTATGAACGAAAGCGCTGAAACCCCACCATTCGTACGCAGAGTCACGTCACCGCCATAATCTGAAAACATTGTGTTGTTATATCTTTAGAAAATATTTTAACAGCTGAAGTATCTAATATAAAATTGCTTTTCAAAATATTTATTTTTTTAAACATCATAAATTCATCGTAAAAACTTTAAGAGCTTCGTTGACGTGCGAATCATTGTTCAAAATTACATTACCTACTTGATTTATCAATATATTACAATCAACAATGTTTTTAAAAAAAATTGGGCTATATTTACCTAACAATAACAATACACAGGCAGAAAATTCATTGAGAGCTGCTATGTGTAGTGGTGTGTATCCGAAGCTGTCTGGTGCATTGGGATCGGCTCCAGCCGAAAGCAACAGCCGTGCGACGTCGCATGCTCTGGCTCCCCGCACAATAGCTCCATGCAAAGGTGTTCTCCCGTCACAATCACGAGCGCGAACGTCCGCTCGCTTGCTTACTAGCAGTTCAACCACTTCAAGTGATTGTGCCAACGTGGCTGTAACAATACCAAAGCGTAACAATGATCTAATCGAAAATAAGAATCTGCTGTGAACAAGGAAGTCAGCATTTTTCAGAACTTTACCTAAATGTAATGGAGTTTGACCTCTACTATTAGGCCAATCAATACGCGCTCCGTGCTCAAGAAGTAGCCGAGCACACTCAGCATGACCGTCTTCAGCAGCGAGGTGCAATGCCGTAGCTCGACCGACCCCCACTGCTGCTCGAACATCAGCCCCTGCGTCCAATAATAGCTTTGTGCATGACGCAGAGCCAAGAGAAGCTGCCACATGTAGAGGGGTTTCTGTGAACACCTAAACAGATTTGTGCCTCAGTAATATTGTTATGGTATGGATATTTCCGTTACCATGTTTATAATTGAGTTATGATTAATCGTCTGGTTTGTATCAAATATAATGAAAACATATCGCACCTGTGGAGTATCAGGACACGCTCCCGATTCCAATAATTCCTTCACGACTTCCGACGCGTCGCTGAGTACCGCGTAATGTAAAGGGGAGCGTTCACTGAGACCAGCGTTGACGTCAGCTCCACGGGCAATTAGCACCTGTCAATATAAATAAAAAACATTAACAAAAAGTTTTAGGTCAGCTTTCATCTCTGAATGTATCCTGTTTACCTTAACGCACGCTAAACTCTTCGCGCTCGCAGCACAGTGCAACGGCGTAGCTTTTTTATCAGTGGCTGAGTCCCACATATTGGGATTTGCCCCATACTCTAGTAACAGTCTGGCACATTCTTCGCTTCCTACTAAACAACTTAAATGAAGACACGACCTGAAAGTATGTTAGGTATTGCTATTAACAAAGTACAAGGTACAAAATATTATTTACAAGAATAGAGAACTACTTACCTTCCTGCTTCGTCAGTTCCATTAGGATCTAAGCCTAACTTTAATAATCTGGACAATAAGGAACTCCTTCCGAGCCAACATGCCCATAAAGCTGCTGTTAATGTTCCATTCTCTGTTTGTGCAGCAATTCTTATAGCTTCCTCATATTCCCCATTCTCAACAGACGTAGATATTTCTTCGGCTAGCGGGAGATGTCGCAAATTATATCGGATCTCATCTGAAATATATATCATATTTAATCCCACTAATATTATAAATGTGAAAGTGTGGATGTTTGGATGTTTGTTACTCAATCACGCAAAAACGGCTGAACGGATTTGGAAGAAATTTGGCATGCATGTAGCCTTTGGCATGGAAAAGAACATAGGCTACCTTTTATCCCGATTCCTTAAGTAGTTCCCGAGGGATAATTGAAAACTGTTAACGAGTTATGTCACGGGCAGACAACTTTGAAATTGGGTATTTTTCTCTTTGTTATTATTTTCACATTTTTTATTTCTTTTTGGACCCAATTCGGAAGACCACGCAGACGAAGTCGCGGGCAGAAACTAGTAATTAATATTGTTTGCAATAATTAAAAAATATAAACAGGGTAGATATTTTATCTGTCATTACGAGCAGGTATGTAAAGGATCGTGGGACTGACGCACTAGATGGTAACCGACCTTTAAACATAATAACAGTTTATTATGTACCTAGCTCCCAAATGTCTGGTGATGGCTTAACCCTTAGCCGTTCGGCGAGGTCGACGCCGTGTGCGGACTCGTCGCTAGATATGTAGCCGGCCTCTAGGTCGTCGTCTGTGTCCTCGGGCACCTGGCTCATGCCGCCGCACCATCGCGCGCTGCCCTCTCGGTACACCTGCCACAACACACACTTCTTGTAATAACAGTAACAAACCTTACATTTAGCACCACCAAATCTTTGATCTTAACAACACTAAAACCCCGTTAAACTAATTCGTTCCAGGATTCAACTACAAAACCGTTGTGTGGCATGACCATTACAATTTATTATGGGTTACAAAGAGCACATTCTTTGATTTACTTTGTATTATTTGCATTCATTTTAAACCACGACACGCATTGATTTATATAGACCTTATTCCTCTTTTTGTTATTATTTCTGTGAGCGTTAGTTGGTGCGGTCCGCGGGCGCCTCTCGTTAGTGCGGATCATAGCGCGCACGTGCTCGCGCTTTACTGAAAACTGAAAGCTCGTCAAATACCGCTCATGACATCCCCGCCGTTGAACCAAACCAGAGCAACAAAAATATATACATACTTTATAACGAGATAGACAAAGATTTCGTCATTGCCCTATTTGTGATTATAAAATTAATGGATTCGAATCATTCAATATAAAAAATAAATCTCTGTGATAGAATATGACTATAATTATGTATATTTAGGATAAACATTTGAAACATAGTATGCTAAGAATCTTTATTCAAAGCTTTTGCTAACAAAGACTGTCACACGTGCGTGACAACCTCGGCCCACACAATTATTTTAGGAATTTATTTACATAAATGTCTCCGTTTCTATTTTTTACTGTAACTTCAAATAAGAGGAATCTTAACAAAACGAATAAGCTGATCCAAATTCAGATTGGATAATGTAAACTATTAACACACACGCACATACTTTGTTTTCATAGCGCACGTTCTAACAAATTACAAAGTCACGTGTATCTTTTATTTATTTTTCGTCAGAAGATCTAGGTAAAAATACAACTGAAATCGCCACACACTTTGTTCCAAAGCTAAGATTTCATGGTCCTACTCAGTAGATCAGTTCAAACAACTAAACGTTACAGTTTGTTAATGTGGAGATCCTGCACATAGCTGTGGAAACTATAACTTTCGATTAGCCGTTTCTATATCCATCTTGTCATAAAGTGACCGAAACCACCTGCTATGCGAGTCAAACATGCAAACAATGAAATCAAACAGCCAATATTAGAGCGTCATAACCGCGCAGTACTGGCGTTTTGTGCGTTTCTATCATGAAAACTGGAAATAACATAAAATTTTGGTTACTTTACATTGTTTTCGGGAATCCATCACTTGTAAACAGTAGACAAGCCAAGGTTCTTAGAAATGCATTGAAGTATGAGTCGCTAGAATATCATTAAACGAAACTCTCATATGAGTACGCTCTTTTAGGAGAAAATGCGCCCATAATACGTTAATTCCCTATAATACA
Source organism: Plusia festucae (assembly GCA_950381575.1). Taxonomy (NCBI): domain Eukaryota; kingdom Metazoa; phylum Arthropoda; class Insecta; order Lepidoptera; family Noctuidae; genus Plusia; species Plusia festucae. Next base: position 6,301,373 of record OX494450.1, read on the forward strand.
ATGAATCATGGAAAATAAAACGTTACTGGTTTAAAATATATGTAATTTTTTACTTGATCTCAATGCTTCTTGATCGCGTAACGGTTTTACGAGACTCTTCAACATCTTTGTTTTAGTAAGTTTGATAAACAAGACCGATGAAGTTTTATTTAATCATGTCAGTTTCGATGTTAATTTGTTATAAATTATAATGTCGGAAAATAAGCAATCTGAGTTTGCTGTTTCTGGATGCTTGCAACAAATTTACAACGTAATAAATAACCGGCCGTACACACTGTATTAATTATTATCAATTTATGAAATACATTTATGTATGAGCAGCATGTATTTTACATGTATGTTTTGAAATATTTGCTATATATCCACCAACAGGTAATCAAGGGGTACTATTATCCAGTAAATGGGTCGTGAAGGTCAGATGAATTCTGGTATTCAGCTGAATCCGGTAAGAATTGAAATTTTACCTCAACACGCTAAGGCTAGGCTGAAGAACATATACCTAGGTAACGTCATCATCACCAGTTCATCACCATTAAGGTTATTTATCGTATTGTGGTGTACTGAGGGTAAAAAGCCAACAGAAATTATTGCAAGCTTAATATAAAAGCAAAAACTTACCTGGCTATTATTGTCTTTCATCATATTTCAAACAGTCTGTTATTTACTCCGAGATACTTCAGGTGAAGAGTGAGTTCTTGACATTATTTCTTCAATAATACGTATTGCTTTTTTAATTCTATATCGATCTCACTGACCTAATTAATATATCCTCGCGTCTCGCTTTCTGTATAAAGTTCGTGTTATTATTAGGATCTTCTTGGAATTTTTTCCAAGAAACTGAATCAAACTAACTTTTTTGGCACTAATATTTATTTGATGTTTTCCGTGGAATGTATTCTTTGTAAATGTTTTCTGAAAACTTTAACCTTTTATTGTCAATCTTTGATGCCTCCACAACATATAAAATTATACACTTCTGTTATCCTTTGCCTTTTTTTATAAAGAAAGAAGACTGTGTAACTAAGCTTACGCAAGTATTCCTTTTTATTAGTCGAATAAGAAATCAAAACTTCATTTTCATAATCGGAGCTGGTGGTTGGTCGGACTTGCGATCATGTGGTTGCCTGTTCGAATCTCATTCTACACAAGCAATATAGCTCACCAAGAGGGATTAACAAGAGATACTAGTAATTTGCGACCAAAATTGCAAGTAAGCCTTAAAAAGAAATAATAACGATTGTGTAACCTTCGATTAATTGGTAAGTAGCTGAAGAATGCCTGTCCTATGGTACTGATACACATATTCAAACTAGCAAGAAACCATGCTAGTAATGAATGAGAAGCATGTGTGTACAGTCAACAGCAAAAGTCGATGATCAAATTCAGAAATTCAATAATAGATAATGAACGGAGTTCGCTTTAGAACTGTGTGGCGTCGAAGTGATTCAAAAGAATGTGAAATTATACCAAACATTTACTACTAGTACAGTTGCCATATATTCGTTTTGCCTCCAAAAGTTTGCCATGAATAAAAGACAAAGGCGTTTATATGGGAGAACCCTAGACCCATAGTACCTACATCTACTAGTCGGAAAACATCTCAAGGAAATCCAGGTACCTATCTTGATTGCATACTAATATGATGAGGAAAATGCAACGTGTAACTAAACTAATTGTTTATAACCGCTCTAACGGCTTATCTTATTAGTTCCTGTTAATTTTGTCTAGCTTAGTATTTTTTTTTATCATAAATACAGCATACATACAATAGATATAAACAAATTTACAGTTAACTTCACGTCTTGAAGGTGAATAAAAAATAAAATACATTTTAAAAAACAATAATTACGCAAACAGATACTTTAGCATTCTGTAACAATTCATTATTCTGTAATGAGAATACATCAAAAAGCGTCGCGGAAGTCTTGCTGCGAAAGAGATTACATTATTCCTTCAGTAATAAAACCCTTTAATTTTTTATGGCTAATAACCTTTGACTAAATAAAATAGTAATTCCTAACTGTAGTGTGAATTTCTTTCTATTGCAGCGATTATTTACGTCATTGTTTTCAAAAAACTAATAAACCTTTTACAAATTATTATTTTAAATTGCAATAATAACAATCGATTTTTTTTTGTGAAAACAATTAACATGCTTACTTTTCTTGACATTTTAATGATACGCATTCAGAAATACTATCTAATAATGAATCTTCAAAGCTTTCTTCAATTGCAATGGCATTAGATCTTAATTCTTATGTCTATAGCTCAAACCTAGGTTGTCTTCAATAACCAGACTAGATATTATTTTATTTTAAGTAGAGTTACCAGAAACCGAATTGCTTTATATAATTTTACATTATCGAAACTCCACCTGTTGTGTCCAATTGATATGTAAATGTAACAGATTTTTTATTGCAAAAATCATAACAAAAGTACGTCTCCCGATTTATTACCTATTTTTCTAGTATAATAACCTTAAATTCAGGGCTGGTTGCGTCAGCTTACTTCCTCAGAAACAAATGTAAACGAAACCGATAACTCAAAGATTTATGTCTCATACTTTGCCCCCTAGGAGGAGAGAAAAATTGATAAATCGTGGTGTTTTAACCAACAATATACCATTCACATGAATATACACCATGCATACCGCTTATATTATTTTTGTGAGTAGTTACGAATAGCAATAAAACTATTTAACTTTGATCATATTTAGAACCTTATTGTTATCTAATCAAATTTGTTAATTGTACAGACATCAAAGATTACATTAACGACTTTTTGGGGTTTGGGTTTCAGATATTCAACTGTTCACTGCACTATTTAGTCACTGAGGGCACTTTCCGCGATCACGTAAACTTGGACAATCAAGGAGCAATTATTGGTTGAGTGTGTTGCGCGGAGCACTGTTATACCACTGCACCGACTGGCGAGCTTCTTACACGCCATACACAAATAAACCACCACAACTAATGAATACACCGCGATCCTAACATCTGTTTACTTTGAATATAGGAAACATGCTATTCTTAAAATATTTTTACTTTTTAGACGCATAGAATAAGGTCATTGAAACGTTTTTAACGTAAGTACAATGATGCGAAATTGACATGCTTCAGAAGGTCTCTGTATAAGAAAATACAAGATATTTTCAATTTAACAACAAACAGTAAAATAGTTCAGTAAATACAATTTACTCCACATGCTCAACTTAACAAACTAAGGCACGAGGTCCATTGCGAAAACATGCCCGTTCCCTTATTGAATCCCGACGCTTAACAGCAATATGGACATACTTTATAATGGTAATATATTGAGCTTCCTACTGGCTATGCCCAACCCAGAGAAACTCATGATTCCCACGCTAAAGTTAGGTACCAATTTAGGAATATTCACAGAATAAATAATACCAGTTTACGCTCTTATTTTTTACTCGCTTGTGCAGTAAACATGTTGTTGATTGTACCATCGTTAATATATGTAATTACGTCTACCACTTCAATATTCAACTTCAATCGGTGCTTACTGAAATGAATAATAGGATTATTTGAAAAATAACAATATTCTCGCAGCTATATACCTATCACTAATATCATAAACGACTAAGCAATTTATATTGTCTTAGGAGTAAAGTATTGTGCAGTTGGTATTTATACTTGTATTGTTAGAATAAACGACTCTATATTCAAAATTAATTCAAGTCTGATAAACAACTTGAAAATAAAATATAATTTGATTTCCGATTTTGAGTGATCATACCTATTTGACAGTATACCTGTACACGAACACAGTCGGAGGCAACATAGAAATCATGGTTATGATGCCTCCCACTGCATTTTCATCTCTAATGCTGTCGGTTTTTTTTTTTTGTTAATATGTTAATCATTTATATTGTAATCTCTCCTTTTCCACGTACAAAACAATAAAAATTTTCGACCGAATTTTTTGAAATTTCAACATTCATTTCACATTTGCTTGGTCATTTTTTGAGGACGGTTTTGAGACATCTTGAGTTTTATCGATATCAATGTTGTTGTAGTGGGGAGTTTTTGCAAATCTTTTTTTGTCGGTTTAATGATATTGACATTTATTTTTTCAGGTCGGTGCCGACGGGGCTAATTCAGCTGTCCGTAAGGCGATGGGAGTGCAGTACCTATCATGGAGCTACAATCAAATGGGTGTTGTAGCAACATTAAACTTAGCTGAGGTAAATTTATCCTTCTGAATTTTCATCACTTTTTTTTATCTAAAATGTCAATACCTGTTAGGTATTTAGGCGGGAGACAAGTAATACAATTGGCGGCCATTAGTACACTGTTTATTCGTTGTTTATGACGCGGGGTGGTGGACGCAGCCACGCACACAGATGCATGTCTATACATACACAACAATACCGTTATAAAAACTAACGATATCTTCGCAGTTATCGCATCAAAATATATTATACTAGCTTTTGCTCGCGGCTCCGCCTGCTTCGGTTATCGCAGCAAATTATAGCCGTCCTGAATAAGTGGGCTATCTAACAGTGAAATATTTGTTCCAATCGAACCAGTGGTTCCTGATAAAAGCGGGTTCAAACAAACTCTTCAGCTTTATAAGTAATACCAATTCAACTGTTAGACAAAGGCCACCTCAAGCCCACACATTATGAATCATCGTTACTTTCTGGCTTTCCAAACAAAAATCCAAAATACAGAATGATATAAACCGGAAACTTAATTACCAAAGTGTTTCCTCGAAAACGGTGGGTTCCTCGAAAACCACCTTCAAAGTAGGAGGTTCTTAATTCAACTGAATATATTTTTTTGTAGGGTTGGTACCAGTGTCGATTGTGCTACTAAGTTGCCCAATTTGAATAAAATTGCCATAATTTTTGTTATGCCATAAAATCTAAAATTGTGTTGATTTGAAAAAATATTCGTTTGTCATCGACAGTCCTATACAAATTTTATCAAAATAGATTCTGTAGTTTGGTTATAAAATCCAAATAATTAGAAAAACATCAGGAATGTTTTACATAGAGTTATCAACCAATCATACAAATCAAAACCAAACCCAAGAGCAGCGCTGCAAGACTTCAAGACAAAGTGAGCTCATATTGCGTAGGTCGGAACAGAAACAATTAAAATAAATTACAAAACTATGAAGGTAGAACGAGCAACATATCCTGTCAAGACGAATACCATCTCAGTCTGCCCGTGACCATGACACCTGCAAAGGCGTTGAAACGTCGGGAACTAAAATAAACCCCGATAGAATCCGTTTTAAAGAACTTTCATTTCAATAGAGTTATCTTTTACATCGAGCTATGTATTACATAGAGTTATATTTCACATAGAGCTATGTTTTACATAGTTTTCTGTTATTACGAACTTTCTATAAAATCTTCTAACCCCTATTTCATCCTCTTAAATTGCCAAAATAATTATACAAACCCGTATAAGAAATGTCATTACGAACTTGCCATACCCGCATTTCACCCTTTTTCGGGGGTACATTTTTAAAAGCTCTTTAAGATTTGTTTATTTATATTCAAACTAAAAACTTGAATATTGAAAATAATTCTGCTAACTTGAAAATTTACGGATTTCCATACCCCATTTTCACCCCTTTACGGGTAGAATTTCGAAAAATCTTTTCTTATCGAAAGCCTATGTCATATAAAGATTCAGGTCTCTACGATCAGCGGTTTAGGTTGTGCGTTGATCCGTCGGTCAGTCATTCAACAAAGCATTTAATATTATTTCTAGCTCGTCGGTTTAAAATCGGCAACTGTTGTTCTTGCATATTAAAAAAAACTGGAGAGTGAGCCCTATCACTTAGGGGTGTGAAAAATAGATGATGACCGATTCTCAGACTTACCCGTTATCAAACAAAATTTCATAAAAATCGATACAGCCGTTTCGGAGTAGTTTGGTAAAAAACATCGCGACACGAAGACTTTATATATTAGATAGAGATAATCTTTTTTCCACTGTGCAAAGTAAGCCAGTCCATGTAATAAGCACCTAAAATGTTGAACCTAGGTCCCTCAGATGTCTGTTAAATATTACTTCAGAAGAACAAAAATTAGATAACCTAACAAACTTATCAATAACATCTTAAATAGATACACGTTTACACCCAAGGCTGACCAGTTACTAGATGTTTACCTATAAATAGCTATAGCGTGTTGTGGGTACCAATTACTTGTATCATAACGCATTATCTTTATTCCTGTATGTAGAAAGCGTTAGCGAAACCAGTGCATTGCAACACCATTAATGTGTGAAATGTGTTTAATGTGTAGAGCGATTCAAGATTTTATTTTTCATTAATTACTGTACTAGTCATTACGATTCTGACAACCAGTCTTACTATGGGATATTGTATTGGCCAGGAATGGGTTGTGGAGGTCAGGTAGGCAGTCGCTCCATGTAAAATACGGTATTCAGCTAAATCTGGTAAGACTGGAAGCCGAACCCAACATAGCATGGGAAAAAGCAAGGCTAGGTGACCGTACAGTCAACAGCAAAAGTAGATGATCAAAATCAGAAATTCAATACTAATGAACGGAGTTCGCGTCAGAACTGTGTGGAGTCGAAGTGATTCAAAGTATGTGATTGTAAATTATACCAAACATTTACTACTAGTACAGTTACTATATATTCGTGATCAGTTTTGACTTCAAAAAGTTATAAGCTCAATTCATCATCTACTTTTGCTATTGACTGCACTACCCGTGCGTAGCTGGGGAGTGGTCGATAGTAATTTGCATTTTATTTCCTGTTAAATCTACCACTTAGAATAACCCATTAAAAAAAACCTTAAAATTAAAATCTACTCGCAACATAGATGCAATCGATATGTAAACTTTGACATTGGCGTCGTTATGTCAAAGCAATAAGGTTAATTTTCGTTTGATACTTTCGACCTTACTTTATAAAAATATATTGAAACTCGATTGTTTTATTTATGGCTGTGGCTATGTAAAAATCGATTGATAAATCAGTGGTTCAGTAACTATTACCAATCCTAACTTTTTATAATTATTTAAGGATTTATCGGTTTACTCACGCGCATTCTCGGGATCGCCCGACTAGTTTCAGACTCAATAGGAGTCCTTAATCATGAGCTGACGCGGCGGCGGCGGTGGCGCGAGTCGAAATCCTAACTTTCGTATTACGCTATTCGCAAAATTGATGGAAAATATTTTTAGCATATGTACCTACCTAAAAACAAAAGTAAATAGTCTAGTATATAAAAATTTTATTTCTGTATTCTGATGACGATGAAAGGGGGTAGTTTAATGGTTACGACGCGAAACAGTAAAATGAGAAACTAAAATCTATTCACAAACAATCATAAAAAATAGGATAGATCTATTTTAAAAACTCGTGCGTTTGCTGCCATGAGCGTTTTACTCTGTTGGTATAGAGATCCGGAAGAATCGGATTCTCGCGCATAATACTGAAAACCCAAGTAGATTATAACTTTAATATTATTGTATTTCCCTTATTATATATTTGCGTTCTAAAGCCATAAGTGCTGTATAGTAAATACATAGATACTCTTAAGACAAACAAATGACAGTTTTTTTTTTATATAAAAAAACTTTAAGTACTCATCCGTCTATAATGTTTCTTCTCTATTTGAGAAGAGGCATGTCCCAGTAGCGACAAATTTATAAGCCGATATTATATGTATGTGTCGGAACAACAACAAGGGGTAGTGTGTGTGTTCAGGATAGTCGACTTCAATGGGTTGTTTAATAAAACACTAGATCATATATCATGGAACAAACACTCCAGCAGCACACTGTATTCGTGTAGTTATTTTACAATCAATTTGTTAACATCAAATCACTTAATTAGCTTACGGATTCGTAAACGTGATAATCACAGAGTTGCACAAGTTTCCTTCTATTAAGTATCAAATTTACCGTTCAATAATCATGTCCCAACCTTGTTTTTAACCAAGCATACTGCCTTTGTTTACCCAGTTTTAAAGCCAAAGTTATGATTAAAGTTTCGCAAACTAGGTTCAAATCCCTACTAATATTAAATTATAAATGTGAATGTAAGTTTTTTTGTTACCGGTATGTTTCGAGCAGGAACTACTTAACCGATCAATATGACTCTAGACTACCGCCCCTTCTTTACATTATATCTGTCCATTAGTGTCCATAAACATTTTAATTAAAACATCGCCAACGGTTCTCATTATAGCGTGGTATAAACTTATTTATACATCATTGCTATTAAACACTCAAAGTTTTATTTAAAAAAGTGTATACGTTTAATACGGTTTTTTTTTTAAATTACAGGAATGCACAAACACCACTGCCTGGCAACGCTGGTTGCCCACTGGACCTATCGCTCTTTTGCCACTGGATTCAAAACGAAGCTCGTTGGTATGGTCCACGTGGCAAGATAACGCTAAGCAACTGCTGAACCTGCCCGAAGATCAGTTCGTCGACGCCTTAAATGATGCACTGGTTAGAATCGATATTAAATATATACCTGTATTAATTCCAGCAATCTTGTTAAGTATAAAATGCGTACTTTAAAAGTCCTAAGTAAACTAAGAAAACCTTTGATGACACTATTCTAAGCTGATAGGGTGTGACTAGGACTGCGAGTTGAGGTTCGGTTAATGTGTGATATTTATCTTCATCATAGTCAACTTAATGTTATTTTGGCTAAAATAACATTGCTCTTAATCTAAAGTAAGTAGCTAAAGTCCTTGTGTTATGAGATCAGAGACAACGAACACCCAGACCCGTGAAAATGTAAAAAGTCTTATCTTCTACATTGAACCGTCCGGGGATCGAACCCGGGACCTCGCTACCGATACCTTAAAAAAATATCAGACCATTTTTGTACATCGTTTTTTAAGGAACAACTTTAAGCAATTTTTTTTTTATTAAGTCAATAGCTAAGGTTTTACAGCGCTCCGAAGTGAGTACTATTTTTCAGTACTCTTAACTATACACATATTATACGTCTGTACTAATAATGTGTCATCAGTTGTTCCCTATTTTCAAGATGGCGGCCGTGGGACAAGGGTGGCGACCCCACAAACTTGGTTTTAGCTTTACACTGACCCCCCCTACACATCAAAATAAATAAAATTACGTCCTCTAAAAAACGCAACCCCAAATGTAACTTTTCAATGGACTATTTTAACAACAGATTATATAAAAAAAGTGTGTGTGTACTTATGAACACGCGTTAGAAGTTTTACTTCTTTGGCGTACCTAAGAAGATACAAATCTTTTTTTTTTTTTTTTTTCTTTTTCGCCCTTTCCTACGAATCTTTTCCTACGTTTGTAAAAAATCAACACTAACAAGAGAAAAAAACTAAAATGCTTACTATAGCTTTTTATAGGTTTTTCGTGACGGTGTGCGCGCGCATCGTAGAAATTTACTCTCATAATTTTTCTCTAAAGCGCCAAAAGAAGTATAACTTCAAAAAATATGTAAATAAACAATAAGTGTGGTTTCCAGTGGAAGCAGTACCCCCGCAGCAGCGGCGTGGAGGCGTGCACGTCGTGGCTGAGCTCGTGCCTGAAGCAGGCGGGGCTGCCGGACGGCTCGGCGCGCCAGCTGCCGCCCTCCGTCAGGAGCGTGGCGCCCGCCTCGCGCGCCGCCTTCCCTCTCGGCTTCGGCCACAGCACGCGATACGTCGCGCCCGGCGTCGTGCTCATCGGGTGACACACTCTTCTCTATATCACTCTAAAACCCGTACACCTAAAGAATGGGATGGAAAAAGCTTTTGTTCACCTCTCACTAGCACATGTCACTAATGTGCGAGTGACAGGTGAACAAAAGCTTTGTTGATGTTTCAAAACACACACTTGTGTGTGTGACGTCACATTTTAATAATCCTCACTGTAGCAATATTAGAATGTTTGTAACTAGCTCAGTACAAAAGTAATAACTTAATAAGTAATTATTTTTTATATTTGAAATTAATTAAGAGGCGAAGATGTAAAATTCCCAATAGAACAAACTATAATACCGGCTTAACAAAGTCCAATTGCTGCGCACAGGCCTCTTCTCATATAGAGAAGGAAAAAGCATTGGTCACCACGCTTGCTCATTGCATGTTGGAAAATTTTTTGAATTCATGATTTCTCACATAGATTAAGTTCTATGATTCCTCACGATAATGCTTTCTTTTCTACTCTAATATAGACACTGAAATAAAACTACTTTTAGAACGGATTCTATCGCGGTTAGTTTTTATTTTATTATTTTTATTATATTATTATTATTCCTGATGCTTCAACGCCTTTCTAGGTGCCATGGTCACGGGCACCCGTGACCGTGACACTCGTGATCACAATAGAATCCGGATAGAGTAGTTTTAGTTCAATGTCCTCACGATCATTTTCTTCACCGTTTGCGAAAGATGACTAAGAATAAATAAGAAAGTACACATTTATCTAAAAAAAGTCCCATTGGTTTATGCCTATAATAGGTTCGACCGTGCAAAATTGTGCACACAATCCGTTCTCGTAACCGCTAAGCCACTATATGTAGTATAAAAATGTATAAATTATTTTCGTGTATTGTTAACAGGGATGCAGCTCACCGAGTTCATCCATTGGCCGGTCAAGGCGTAAATTTGGGCTTCGGTGACGTGAAGGACTTAACGCAGTTGCTTTCTGATGCCATGTACGGTGGCTTAGATATAAGTGAGTAGAAATTATCTAAAAAAAATTACCTGAATAGCTAGGCTATTTACATAGAGTTTGTTCCTGCAAAGTACCCAGAAGATGTCGCAGTCTTCGCTCCAAAAATAACACGTGATTAACTCACGCGTTTTGTGAAAGATACTTTTTTGTCTTCAAAGTATTTACCTACCTGCCCGAGTCATAAAAAGGATTTCTTCCAGGTGGTAACAACATCCAAAGTTTGACTTAAAACAAAACAAACAATAAACGGATTAAAACCTTTATGTACTGACGCATATCTTTGGACTACTCTATGACTCAGTGAAATTCTTACTCATAGGCTCGCTGATGCGGTGCCATATCCGCCTTTTATAAACAAATGAATGACTAAGAGGGCTTATCCCAGACATTTTTTCCTTCAAGACAATCCGTCAATTTTTTCCACATTTAGAACCCTGGCGCAAAAAAGTGGTGTAAGTTTGAGGGAGTAGAGGTGTCTGTAGAATCGTAGTCGTAGGACCTATTACAATGCGGTTTTTTTAAGCCGACATGAATTATATGTTTCTTAGCTATAATTTATAAAGATCTGTTCAAGCGTTTGATAGTCATCAGCTTATTTTCTACTGACCTCTTGACATAAGCAACTTATGAACTTTCAAAGCTGCGATTCATTTGAAATCTGGGTCTACTGTTATACTTTGAAATATAAATTAAAAAAAAACATTTAACAATTCGTCGTCTGTTGTTTTCTTTATAATATATCTTAATTTACTTTATAGCTCACCCGAATTGGATGGAAAAATATGAAAGTGTACGTCAAAGGCACAACGTCCCTACGCAAGTTATGATCGAAATGTTGCATCGGTTGTACACCGTGGACTTCATGCCGGTAGTCTTAGCGCGGAGTATTGGCTTGCAAATCGCTAATGCCCTGCAACCAGTAAAGGTGAGAATATTCATGTTTATGACGGGCCTGTTGGTCTAGTGGTTAGGTTAGGTCAGTTGTGGGTGCCGGGGTCGCGGATGAATGATTCATCGCTCCCGTAACCCCGGCAATAAAGTGGAGAGGCGAAACACCCGTGTGGGGTTTAGTCGGTAGTCACCCGTTCTGGGTGGAGTCCGACACACCCCGCCGCCTCCCCGGGCGGCGGAAGTCCGTAAATGGATTCCCCACACGCAAAAAAAAAAAAAAAAAAAAAAAAAAAAAAAAAAAAAAAAGGTCAGTTGTGGGTACGTCACGGGGGGAGTTTAACACCTCACTCCCCCCCTGACGGGACGGGGCCCGCGGCAGCGGGCCGGCCATCGGTCGGAGGTTGCGGAGGCATTTAATATTCCCGCGACCTCCGACTAAAATGGGCGAGGGAACGCCGGGGTGGTTTTAGCCGGTAGGAGTCCGGCACACCCCTCCGCCTTTCCCCAGGCGGAGGATGTCCATGAGGATTTCCCCCCGTAAAAAAAAAAAAAAAAAAAAGTTGTGGGTCGATCCACCCAGGGCAAATCTTAGTGTGATGAGCACGATCATTTGTTCTGTGTCTGGGTGTCATTTATCTATAATATGTATGTATTTATAAATATATAAGTATGTTTATCAGTTGTCTAGTTGCCATAGTACAGGCTCTGACTAGTTTGGGATCAGGTGGCCGTGTGTGGGTTGTCCCAAGATATTATTATATTACGGACTCAGGTTGGCCGAAGCAAAGATAACATGTGTAAGTGGGGATACATTGACACATCTAACCTTAGGTGCAGGTGTTGTATAAGTCCCCAAAAAATGGGACACCTGCTCTTCTTCTGCCTAGCCTTTTCCAAAGCTATGTTGGGGTCGGCTTCCAGTCTTACCGGATTTAGCTGAATACCGTATTTTACATGGAGCTACTGTCTATCTGACCTCCACTACCCATTTTACTGTGTAATACAGTATTTGGAACACCTGCTATCTTGACCTTTGTACCCTAACACCTGCACGCTGGACGATTTAATGAAGGCTACTAGATTTGATAAAGCAGTTCCTCGTAGCAAAATTCTGGGCGGACACAATATGATAGTCATCGACACGTTAAGAAGAAGAGGAATCACGATATGTTGCAGACATAATATCGATCCATCGTGCGTGTTCATGACGTGATGACGCCTAGAATTTTTGTTATTATGTCACTACTGGCGACACAGTGCTGCCATCTTTAGACGCCCGCTGCTTATTCTTATTTAACACATACAATGGTGCTGATTATTTCTGACGCAAACTAAACTAAATGTAAACCATTGCTATCTATTACTAACATGAAGCATGTGAGAAGGACGGCAATAGATAACAACTGACTTAGTTTACGCCTCGAACATCCCTGTGTTTTTAGTGCACACGTTTTGCTTGTCGGTAAATTTTATGAGAATTTTAGTCAGTACTAAATTTTACAGCTCAAATTTTAGTCATACTTTTCTTTGTCGGGACAACTAATTACTATAGGTCGATTTAAACATAATAGCGCCTGTGAAGTTATAGTATTTACACACAGCGCAGTACCTCACCCGCACCCCCGCTGCTACTGTATGAATTTGATACAGCTCAGCGACGCGCCATATGTTTACAGCCGCCATTAAGTTTGAACCGACCTATTATATTCATAGAGAAAGTTTTTTATTTCAATAGGCTGCAGCAGTATGTCATATATGACCGGCAATACGCTTTGTAGCAACTTGTATAGGCCGTGTTTTCCTACAGCTAAAGTTTGAGTGATAGATAGATTTTTTTTTATTCTTCCTTAGTTACTATATTTATTTATTATAAGGAAAACCAACATCGATATAAAATGTACATGTTTCTGTTAAAACTAGCATTAACGTCCACTTTGAGAACAAACATTTTCCCTCCCGTGTTGTGGTTATTTCCGTTTATGAGTAGTACAAGCAGGTACATAATATTATTTCCTGGAAATTCTGATTCGCCATTTCATTGTATTATTATAAGCCCGTAGTTAGGAGAATGAGTGTTAAAAGTATTTCATAACTGTAGTTCGTCGAAACAGTAATTATAAAGATGTTTATTGTTTTCAGTTTTGGGAAAGGCGACTATTGTCTCGTGTTAAATATTTAAGTATCGTATTGTAGTAATTTCGCATTGAGTTTTTTTTGTTCTTTCCACATAATACATTAAACTTGGCATTGTTTTTTACTAGAGTAGGCAAGTACTTTCTTAATTTAAAGGCTGTCCTAATTTATTTCTGACAAAATATAACATTTGGTTTTAATTCTTAAACTCACGTCGACAAGTTATTTGTTTCAAAAATGAGTAAGATGGTAATTGTCATAGTATGGATGTTTATATCTCACGATAACTGCTATACACAATACGTATACTGTAATGTTGTTCTTCCGTCAACAAACTGAGTAAATCGATGCTACTATGTATGTATAATACTGTATCTATAGATGTTATGTAAGAATGTGTTATGATTGTATTTTTTACACAATGTCTTGTTGAACATGCAACAGTTCTGTATTACACTATCCGTTTCATAACACTGAACCTTTTTGTTTTATAGCACCACTAGCTTTTGCTCGCGACTTCGTCCGTGTGGAATCCATTGAGAAATAAACATTTTCAATTTACCACCCTTTTCTCCCCTTTGGGGGGGAATTTCCAAAAATCCTCTCTTAGTGGTAGCCTACTCCTCCCAACAAACACACATGCCAAATTTCAGCTCTTTACGATCAGTAGTTTCGGCTGTGTGTTGTCTGTCAGTCAGTCAGTAACGGAAGAGTTTTATATATATAGATTTTTTTATAAATACCTATTCGAATAAATACATACCTAATGAAAAAAAAGATTCATACAGACGAACATAGAACGATTCTCCTTTTGGAAGTCGGTTAAAAAGCGTTTATTTTGCCAAATATGACGCAGAATTATTATAGTTAAAAAAATCATAACCAAGAAGGACATCTGCGTCACATCTGTATGAGATGGTTTTCACGCAGCATGTACTGTGATTCGGAACCCAGACTCGGTTTTGAGCGATAGCCTGTTAATTGCCCATCTTTAAACACTGTTTTACATTATGACGATAATTAAAACATTTTATAATAATTACTTTTTCTAAGTCAGGACAATATTACGGGCTCATTCTTCCGTACATAATTTAATCACTTTTATATCGTTTTAAATGCTGGGCGTTAATGAGATCATTAAGACGAAAGATTTCCATTTAAAACTAACGATTTATTGATAGGTAATTTAATAGCAATAAGTTTTTAAAGTAAAAGTTATTTGTCCTTCAATTCTCATAAATAGGTAATTAGTTAATTAGGATCTCACAGTAATTATTTAATGACCATACTAATCCTAATTATGTCTTTTCTTACAGAAAATCATAATGTCTCAAGCAACAACGTAAGTGCACAAAGAAATGTGGACTCTTATGTTTAAGTTTCGAAGGTAGGCTTACCTGCAATCAAGCCAAGTGAAAGAAAATTATTTTATTGTTATAATTACATAGTTAATAAAAAATAATTTATATGAAACCGATTGTTTTTTTTTTTATATGACATTCAATTGTAATAAATATTTCAGGCCAAAATTATAGGTACCTATAACCCTTTCTGTACCTACCTAGTAAGAATGGCTATTGTAATTTCAAAACCATGTCCTTCCAAAGCCATAATTATAAAAGTTACGTAATCTGCAAATTACATTTTGCCTTAACTAAGAAAATAATGTTCTGCAAATTTCAACACTTAAGTATCACAAAGGAAGAGTTGCTATAGCGGATTAACAAAATTCGCTGTATTTGAGCTGCTTCTAAGTACCTACCTACTTAAAAAGGTTTAAGTATGTAGGTGTTATTTAAGGCTTTATTAACTAACTACTAAATACTAGCTGCGCTTTGCGGTTATAGCCGCGGTTTATGAGATAACTTAATTTTTTGAGGTAAAATGTACCATATTTATGTGTTAATACAGAGTAACAGCAACCTCCATCCTCCGTTATAAATTTCATCAGTAATGGTACAACCGTTTCAGCGTGAAGAAGTAACAAACATACCTGCACACACATTAATTAATCGCATTAAATTAATAATATCAATATTGGAACATTAGAAAATTCAGAGGAAACACTTCATGTACCTTACGGTTTATAAAACTTTCGTTATACATCTACATATTTCATAAAACTAATAGAGTTATAGCGGACTGGATTCAATCAAAACATGTTTACTTACTACTTACATTTTAATCTTAGTAGGAATTATTTTTACGCCGTTGTATATAACATTGGTTTAACTACTTATCTTGTCATAGAAATGACTAGACCTAAATATGCTAATTAATGATTTCAAATTTCGGTAAAACGCGTGTTATTTATCTTTCAAAGGGTCAAATAAGTCGGAGAGTTAATTATTTAACCATTTGTTAGAATGAAAATTGATGAATTAACACGTACTACTGAAGTTTGAAACCATTAGTTAGGATATTTAACCATTGGTTGAGTTAACTCGGGATAAAAAAACTGGGCCTAAGTATGTCGGCACAGGTAGGTACTAGGTTTGTGGATACATTTATATCACCTACCTTACAAATTGAAAGCTAGAGAGTTCATCAGAAATACATATAACAACAGTCTATTAAAGCTCGGTCTGAGATAAGTAATTTAGTATGTAGCCTAACTACCAATGGTCATCAAATTCCCCGTAAATACAAAATTTAAAGCGACCAAACTTCCAATAAAAATATGAATCACCAAACTACTTACCTACCTAGGCACTTACAAGAGTAAATAACAAAGAAATCAAGTATGTCGGTAGGTACCTAATTAGATAATTACGCGTCAGTTTAGTATCAGTATCGGACACCTTATCACAAGTACGATAACGTTTATTGCGTTTCGGCATCATTGCTTTCTCGAAGTAACTATCAAATTAAGTTATGAAACATTACATTTGCCTACTTTCTAATAATGTTGAAGGGCAGGGTAAACATAACGCATTTTGCAAAAACCGGTATGCTTGTGGGCTGATGTTGTATAAATTTAAACAGTAAATGATGTAGTCTTCATCATATCGATTTCCTTTTCCATGTTGTTTTAGTTTACTTTGTGCTTTTATCAGGAGAGCTAGTTTGTCGGTCAAAAATTTATCGCAAAGTCGATGGAAAGTATTTTCTTCAGCTTTTTGTGATTCATTTTCAGTTTCGTGTAATTTTATTTTCTTTCTGCATTGGAGGAGTTCTAGTTTCAATTTTCTTTTTCTTGGAGTGTTGCTAGAGAGCCTCGTTGAGGTTTGAGCAAAGATTTCATTTGTTGCATTTTCAGTCTGTGTACTATTTTCATTTCCTACCAACGGAGCAGTTTGGGTTTGTTTATCTTCTTTTAGAGATACTCCTGGATCAGTACTAGTAGCTAAGTTTGGCAGCATCAACAATGGTAGGGCATTCTTTTTTAAAAGTTTTCTATTTGATGAATGTAACACATCCTCCAAATTAAAATGTTTTTCACAAACTTTGTAGGAACTAAAGGTAGGTTTGTTTTCCAAATCATCTCGCCGGATCAGTTGCAACCATTGAAGACGTCTGAAAAAAAAAATACATGTGGATGTGGCACTCTTGGGTAGGTACTGCCGCGGTAAAGCTATTGCATAACATTTTTTTTTTAAGAAAATAATCTGCGTGGTGTCAGGTATTTTTCGTTAGGTTTTGAGAATTTCTTGATTCGGTCACCGCGCCGCGCCGCGCTCAGAGCCCGCGATAAAAGCTATGCAATAGCTTAAAAATCCTTCTATAGAATAAAAAAAAATGTGCTTTCTCCTTACGCGTTACAAAACTCCAACACCTACCTACTCAACTAGAATGCAAGAAACACCTGACGAGTAAGTAACTTTTTATCTTAGCTTATTATCGTCTCTATAAATTAGGCACCTACCTACAACTCGCAACAACTCAAAACAAAAGTTCTTTGGTCACCAATTAAATAATTATTAAAAAGCTGAACAGCTGACTACGAATGTTTCAAAATCACAACCCTCAAACATCTAAATAGGTAGGTATTATACCTATGAGTCTAGCTGTTGTTGTTAAGAAAATAAAACCAGTTTTTAGTGGTAGGTATATGTTGTTATACCTAGTAGCAGCAGAAACACTTTGAAAATTTCGAAAACTATCTAATGACACAAAGACGGTATATTTTTTTTTCTAGTATTATTCATACACAAAGATAATAAACAAATATTATTAATAATAAAATACCACGTCTTTACTTTGAATTATGCAAACTAACAAAACACACATGCACCGAAGTTTTAAATAACACCAGCGTAAGTACTTAGGTAGGTAGGTACCTATCGTATCATGATTCATTCAGAACAGCATATAACTAGGTACCTATTTCACTCTTCTCAATAACTTTCCGTTACTCTATTCGCTTTATTTATTAATCCAAACACCTTTTTTCGTGAGATAGAAGGAAATAGGTACCTACTTATCCATTAAAAAGACACACATTATGTACCTACCTACCTACTAGTAAGTAAAATTATTTTATAGTCTTACCTTTCAGAGTTTTCAGGTAATTTAAAAAAACTTATGTCTGGATGCGTTATTGACGAATTCATACAACCAAAAACAGCACAATATTTCCTACTCGTCATATTTACTGATTTTTGGAGAAAAAATCGCGCGGTTATTGTTAAAAAAACAACACCATCCGTTCGACACTGCGGTACAGCCGTGACTGTCGGCGTCGCGAGCGCACTCCGAGGGACCGAGATCGAGGTGCGTAGGTATAGCTCGCGTTTCGTCCGTTTGTATGAAGTTGGAATACTGTATTAGTGTATAGTATAGTATTACCGTGGTACAGGCTACAGCCGTGACTGTCTGCACCGCGAGCGCACCCCGAGATCGAGGCGCGTAGGTATAGCTCGCGTTTCGTCCGTTTGTATGAAGTTGCAGTACCTACTGGTTCTGTAGTTCTGCTGTTCAATAAAAACTTGTGTCAAAATAATGTAAGAATTTAAGCCATATTGTTCGTTTTAGGTACTTAAATATTTAAGTATAAAACTTCTCTAGATACCTACGTAGGTATCACTATTAGTTAGTGAGTAGTTACTGTAGTGCCAAAATAATCAGTAGGTAATAAAAAAAAACATAGCTAAATGTAAAATTCAAGAGTTGTGATTTCGGTTTTGCTTTTCTGGTAAACCGTTTTGTTGTGTAAGTAACTATAGTTCTAAAATGATCTTAGAATAATATTATACCTAGTAGGTATAATAAATTGTTCTATAATCTAAGCTACAAGTTAAGCGTCTACAGCCAATGCCAATAATAATATTTAAATGTCCATAGAATTGCAAAACGCGAAGGTTAGACCTTAGTTTATGTACCCAAAGAAAGGACCCTTTACAAAGTAACAAGTTCCCAGGTAGCTTCGTTCATGGGAAGAAAAAAAACAATGTAACTTCCTTTTAATTTTAATAATAGGTAATAATGCTAAAAAAACAAGGTCGGTTACTAAAGTCCGTTGCACGCAGCTGCCAGTCGCCCCTGTTTATCGACCGCGAGACTACGACAGACCATCGCCAGAAGGTTCACTCAGTAAATCTCAATAGCTTTACGTAAACAAGCGGAGCAGAATAATTATTAATAATTACAGGTAATCACTTTTACCATACAAGTAGGTACCTACATAAACGGAATAAAACATCATTGGTAGACATGACAGGTAGGCTTTACCTACATGGTAGAAAAATATGTCATACTTCCTACTTATTAACGTACCTACTGTCACGACAGTACGTAATTACGCATTTTGTCGTGGATTTTCTGTTTCCAGTTTGTACATGTGTCGCGACCCTATCCTATGAAGCGTTCGAGACTTCGAGAATGTCCGTGAGACCGAAAGGGTGACGTCAGAACATGGCGGACTTCCAATTATTATTACCTTTATCTATACACATGGAAAATCAACCTCATAATACCTAATGAACAAAAGGTTTATTATGAAAACAGTGGTGATTAACAAAAGACAATACAGTTTCTCGCGTGACTTGACGAACAAAATATTATGATTCACGATTCTATTGTAAATGACGAGTAGATATGGTCGGAAAGGTAAACATAAAAATAACTGTTCTGCGTCATAAAATTTCTGAAGATTCTTAAGTCTTTAAGTAGGCACGGTCTACTGTTGAAGAAGTAGGGAATTACATCCTAGTTCAATTTAATAACGGAGGTTCAAACTATTTACCTAGGTACCTACTTAAATAAGACATTCCTATCTGTGTCTACCTCTAAACTCCTACCTACCTACCTCTTTTCCCTCACCTGTCAAAGGTATCAGGAAAGATACTAATTTGCTGCCTAGGTACCTATGAATGAATAATTATGTGCAATAAGTACCTAATTATGTAAGGAATCTAGTTGCTACTAAGTAGGTAAGTTAGATTATTTTATTTTAATTAGGTAGTATCTTAATTGTAACAAGGCCTACTACTTAGGTAGGTACCTACCTATTTAATTTGTAGGAAGATAGGAACCTGCCTTCTTTATTTAGTAGGTTTTGCTGTAAGTAGGTTAGGTGCTACTTACTTGCTTGTACCTATAAATTTAGATTGATTCTATCTATACCAATCACATGCTTATTACCTAAATGAAGTTGTAGATAAACTGTAGGTCCGTCTAGTTTCTAGATAATTCTGATACCTAATAAATGCTACTAAAATGTTCATTCATTCATATCTAATAGGTAAGTAGATTAATTAGTAAATGTATTTTCAAACTGTAAGATTAGGTAGGTACCAGAATAGTAGGTACCTTTATATTACCTAACTAGGTACTTATTTTATTTTCCTATTTAGGTATCGAATAGGAAAATAAAATTTGCAACTATACAATGTTTGCTTGCTCTAAATGGCTAAAAGGGGATGAGGCTTGAGGCCCCAGCCTCTGGCTGAATCAATACAATATCCTCCTATCTGAGCTCTTCGATCGTAGGTTCTTCTGTCTCTTTTTATTGCGCAGTGGTGTGTTCGGAATGGTATAACGCGACTTTCAAAGTTGTAGGTATTGAACCTACTTCATGAGCAAATTGGAACTTAAAGTTAAGTTTAGACTCCTCAGGATTAGCAGCCCAATACAGCTGATCCTACTATACCAAAAAAGCGTATCAAGTTATTCAAACTTAACAATTATAAAACTTTAACGTGTGCAATAAGTACCTACCATGAAGTAGGTACCTACCTATAGTACCTATATGTATTCTTACCTACGACAGACATAAATCTTAGTTGCGTAGTAAACTTAGTACCTATAGAATTGTTTTGTCAGTGATTTATATACCTACTTACTTTGCTGACACACATTAGTCGATGCCTTTAATTGTACCTATGTAGAGAATAGAGAGCCTGATGATTAGTAACAGCTACTTATCTACCTGGGTTTGATGAGATTATTTAATTTTATTTTGACAGTCACTCTATTTTCTATTATAAATGATCATTTACCTACATTAATCGCATTATAATCACAAGACATAGGTCTAGAACATTTCAGACAACCCGAAACTTTCGAAAAAAATAAAACTGTTTTTGGAAACACGTCGAAAATACTGGAATCTTTTATAGTAGTAGTAAATTTCGATAAGCCTCGGTTGTCGGATGTCCTCGGTTTATGTCGGCAAGTTTCGTATACGTGACTTTGGAATGTATTGAGTGACGCTATTTTGCGGCCAACTGCGCAGTGCGGCCGACTGCGGCCCCCCACTTCAGGTCGACTATATAAGTCGGCCATGACGTCACGGCGCCCACATTCATTGTTCGTCGTGGCGAAGTGCAGACGTGGTTCCGTTGAGTGAAGTGCTGAAGATTTCAAGAAGTGATAATTTGTGCCTGGTCGGATTCAGGTGTGTAGTATTGTCTCAAACAACAGTACTTTCTGGTCCATACCTTTCAATATGGGCTACAGTTCAAATGAAAAAAAATCTATCGTT
The DNA here is from genome assembly GCA_950381575.1 of Plusia festucae. Lineage (NCBI taxonomy): Eukaryota > Metazoa > Arthropoda > Insecta > Lepidoptera > Noctuidae > Plusia > Plusia festucae. The sequence continues at coordinate 6,323,002 of OX494450.1, forward strand.
GATTTCTGTGAAAGTAAAACTGAATCCTTAACTAACTGGGTTCGTCAAGTTAAAAGCAAATCCCTAAACGCCAAGACAAAGAGAAAGCGTGATTTAAGAATAATCGCCATTTTGAGTAACTCTCTATCACGTGCGGAGAGTGAACTGATTTCGAAACAAAGAGAACGCGCCAGGAGGTGGGCTCAGATGCAAGCTGATCTTGGATTGTGCAACAAAGAAGAAGAGGTCGCCAAGCAACAACAGAAGAAAATCGATAATTTCTGGAAGAATGATCTCAGCGGCTTAGATAGTTTTTTTAGAGAATTAGACAATGTCAAGCCAGCCATAAAATAGAACATTCTAGGTAAAGTAAAACGTATTTGTATCTGTGATATTATGTAGGATGTTTTTCTAAATTACAGTCCCATTGCGTTTCGCGTGGGCCTGCATCCGTCGGCCGCCATCTTGGTTGCCGCTGGGGCGTGGTCGCTGTTCTACAAAATGGGTTTGTAACGGTATCATGCATTTATTTAGTTTAATAATTTAATATTGTTGTGTTTCAATTTATTCTATTGCCTAATGATTAAATTGGAAATTTGATTTTTATTCATATTGAATAATAAAATTGTACATATGTTTAAGTATGGAAATAAACAGTTTTTAAACAAATTGTCGTATTAATCAATTTTCATTTTATTTTCTTACAATTTCACCACACATACAATGTATTATTCCATGAGTCATCATCGTCTCTTCGCGGAGAGCGAGGCAGAGTTGCGTCAGCGTTGGCGTGTTCGGGTCGCTGTGAACGAGGTTATGAGTCACCTGTCCACGGCGCTGCTCACTTGGCTGCAATCTGCCTACCATACGCACTGCAGTGCAACTTCCCTGCTATACGACGCGCTCAAATGAATCGGTCCCGGTTGTCAGCCCACTAGGTAACCGTTAGGATGATGGCGTAAAGGTTTCCACAATATTAGCTAGTACCTGTTATTGTTTGGCCCGTACGCGGCCTGTTGCGTGTAACATTGTGTTTAGTCTCTCAGAGCCCTGCCAACAGTGGCCAGCAGCTGCCACCAGCAACGAGGAAAGGCTACGACCTAAACCTCTGACGACACGGCATTTGGTCACATCGTCTAGCCACACAAATACTTATGGATTTTTGAAATAGCCTATCTACTCGAAAAGAAGTAATGAACATTGGTGAGTCGCTTGTATTCAAAACAATGGTGGTCATTATTTTTTTTGCTTCTCTTATGTAACTTATGAATAACCAACGTTAGGATGTTTTGTGCTGTAATCATTGTGCGACAGGAATATCTACTGAACAGTCAAATAGCGCGGATGGAAGACTATTAAAGTTAGAAGAGGCCGACAGTACTAATATTTCAGACCAAACAGACCACACAAATTGCCTTGTTCAATATGCTTCGGCCCCTGCAGCCGTCGCGGCGACTTTCACTTTTAGGTAACGATTATTACTGGTTAATTATTTATTTACAACTTCAAGTGATAATAACTGGCATGCTGTTTTATAAAGTGTGTATAAATTCGATATTAACATCCAGCAAAGTAAGTGCTGTGATAAAAAGGAGATTGCACACAGATAGGTTATAAAATGAAATGCTGTTTTGGTAAGACTTTCGAAATCAAGAAAGAAATCGTGGGCTGATGACGGGACAAAATCCTCTATTGAAACCTGAACAAATCCTATATAAATATGCTGAATACAAAGAGACAGGGCAAAAGCGTGAATGGAAAGATTTAACGGTGAGTTGTCAGAACTTTACTGGCGTCTTTGATCTGCAACATAATTTAGTAGACATCACAGCTAATTATAGACTACTACTAACTGACTTTTATTAATGTATGAGTTCTATATATACTGATTATGTGCAACTTCACAGCTAACGACTGGACTGGGGAAAGGCTGACGTGAGCAAGAATCACGCATTCTATGACTATCATATCATCATATGAAAAGCATGGTGATGTCCTTCCTAGTGAAGAAGGCTAACCCGGCTCCAGTTGATATTAGCGAGTGGATCTTCTCACCCCATCCCCAGATAAGTCCTGGCTATACTCTTATAAACTGTAGTTGAAGTTGACTCATTATTCTATAGAAACCACGATCGCTATTATATGCTACTAGATAGGATAAATGAATATTTTTTACATGACAAAGGACAAGGAAGTATTTGGTGTAGTATAAGTACTAAGAAATAATATTAAGCTTTAAGGTAGGTTTACATATTATATTCTAGTTGATATCTATACAGTCAACATGGGTAGGGTCAAATAACCGAATAAAACTTTTGATTTCAGATCAAAGAGTATACTAGCGATTATAAGTAGCTGCGATTTAACTCGCGTTTCCGTAAAGAAAACTTTTAATTCATTAAAAACATTATTGCTGGAAACATACACTACTAATATCTTTCACGAGATAAGCAGGTTATAAGTCACCAAAGCTCTAATAATAGAAACATTACTTTTAATCAGAAACTTGTTTGGAAGTATGTATTTTTCGTTATTCAAGTATTTTTTAACCACCTACTGAATAGTGGAAACTGGTATGTATGGACAATGTTTGAGTTCATGGAATCGTGCTTAGAATTTTTATTGACAGGAAGTTCTTGCCCAACAATCTTACACCATCATCTAGACAACAGTTCTGACGAGAAACATTGAGAATGGAACAATTACTCTAAATTTCTGATTTTATATACAACCTCGTGATAACCATCGCATGACTTGAAATCTAAAACGTGAGATTATATCACAAATCTAAGCACTGAAGTACCAAATATAAAGTATTGAAATCGGACAACCGCTGGAGGTTGGGTTAAACAAAGGTGATGCTGAAAACTGAAACTACAGATAAACACACAAAGGTTATAACTTACGTAAATGCCAATCTTCTAGAAAGGTATGTTATGCCATTGTTTGGTGTGTTGTATAGTAGGTAGCTTCAATTTTTATTGAAGTAAAATTATTATTTTTCCTATTTATTTCTGCCTTGAAAGCGAATTCAGTGTTAAATACATTTGACCTTAAAAATAATACCGCTGCTGAAAATGTCACTTGGAATCATGCAACTCTTAAATGAAGTTCCTAGCAAGCCTTTTGATATTTAGTTGAACTGCTGCATGGTATGAAATTTTCTTATTTTAGCTCTACAATTATTTGTTTTTCATTTTGTAAATGTTTTTCTTTATTCTATTCATTATCTTTATAACTTGACAAGACGTTACTACTATTACTCAAAATCTACACACTAAGGACAGCTTTGTAATCCCTTGTTTTCTTTATCTGTCTAGGAGCAGGCATTTTGGATAATAATTAAGGATCTCTAATCGCATGACCTGCGGAATCCTGCAAAACTTAAAAATTATCTAACGTTTGATGAACATTACTTCGATTTGAACACTGAAATGACTGGATTCGTGGGATTTTGTCAACAAAATGCTGATTTGAACATAAATAAATTCATGCAAATTCCTGTTAAACAACAAATGACAACCAAACACGAACCGAAATTGACTCCGTCGGTGAAATAATTTCAAACTGGAATTACTAAAATATAAATGGCGAAATAGAATAGTCACAAGATTTAAAAAACACAAAAGCAAATCATGGTATTTACCTACGTAACAAACCTTTACTCTACATTAATCTCAAATTTTCAGCTTATACGTACTTAATATTTAGGCTTAAATTTTAAATGACTCTAACATGGATGTGTACAAGTTACTGGTATTAATTTACGGCGTCCAAGAGAAGTAAATTTATAAATATCCTATATACCCTAATTCATTTGACTCGATCACGGCTACGAAGTATATTGGACGAACGATCCCTGAGAACATTCAGGGTTTAATGCATTACAGCTGCTTCACTCATATTCAATATATAATTTTGCGTGAATCGGCCCGAAAATACTGCTAGCAAGTAAAAGTATTTAATTAAAAGCAGTCTGCCGTGTGCACTTACATTACTGAAATTTATATGTATCACACTGAAAGGATAAATGTCGGAAAATACAGGATCATCTGAACACTGCAAATTAGAACGCTTTTACGCGTCAGCGCCATCGGTCAAGCTTGAGCAGGTATATAAATATCTCTTTATTTTATCAACTAACTGTGCGAAATAGTCGCCGGTTTTCGTGTTAACTATGTTCCCTTAGTTGACAGCTAGCAAATCTCTACAAGATGTGACCTATGGGTTAACATTGTCAAGCTTGCCGTCATAAGTAGCTTACTGCAAGAATCGTCAGTGATCGTAGACGACGTGACCTGCTAATCGTCAGTGATCGCTGACTGCGAGTTCTCCGTGAGTCGTCAGTGTTCGCTGACGGCGAGTTCTCCGTGAGTCGTCAGTTTTCGCTGACGGCGAGTTCTCCGTGAATCGTCAATGCTCGCGTGCTGCGAGACCTCCGCGAGTCTTCAATGATCGCAGACTTCTTACCCATCGACAGTAAACAAGCTCATATAACACAGTAAATCATCAAGCCTGATGACTTCGTACCCTTTGCGCTGCATCAATGCTCGCAATTTTTTATAGCCACTGCCAATGATCGTACAGTACGCGGTCTACTTACTGTATTCGTCAATGCTCGTTGACGGCGTGGTCTTCGTGTGTCGTCAATGATCGCTGACTTCGTAGTCCACGTGTGACGTCAAAGCTCGCTGACTGCGTGGTCTACGTGCGTCATCAAAGCTCGCTGACTGCGTGGTCTACGTGCGTCGTCAATGCTCGCTGACTGCGTGGTCTACGTGCGTCGTCAATGCTCGCTGACTGCGTGGTCTACGTGCGTCGTCAATGCTCGCTGACTGCGTGGTCTACGTGCTTCGTCAATGCTCGCTGACTGCGTGGTCTACGTGCGTCGTCAATGCTCGCTGATTACGTTGTCTACGTGCGTCGTCTATGCTCGCTGACTGCGTGGTCTACGTGCGTCGTCAGTGCTCGCTGACTGCGTGGACTACGTGCGTCGTCAATGCCCGCTGACTGCGCGGTCTACTAGGCTTTCACATGCTTACTGGTTCATCAGCCGCACAGGTTACGTATAAGTGTTAACAAAAGTAAATTAAAGTCCTCAATCCGTTACTCGTCATGTCCCCAACTTTGTCTGGCTTTTAGAAGCCAGAGGCAGAGCTCTCTCCGCCAGCGTTTTGTTTAGACTGCCAACCGATGGCGGCCATTTCATCAACAATTTCTACCTCGATGACTACCATTGACAGTCGGATGGTGACATCTATAAGAGGGCGTGCGTTTCTATTCTTAAATGTAATGCTACTACTTCTATTATTAGAATTGGCACCCAGGCCCTCCGTCGGTATGTATTTTCTCTGCCGAAACCTCTGTTTTGCGTGATTTTCCAACAGATACCTATTTATGCAAGTATCTCCTTCATCTACTGCTTGGGGTCATTCGACGGCACACAGCGAGTGCTCGTAGAGTTCGCTCTTGCAAGCGAGCCCGCTACACACTACAGCGGGTACTCAAAGTTGTCGCCAGTCAGCAGTCTTCGCGTTCACGTCATCCGGTATGCTGAGAGTCTGATGCCTGCACATAGCGGGTGCTCGTAGCACCTCCTCGTGAGCCAGTAGTCTCCGTGTCAATGCTGGCACCGCGTCAGCTTCGCCTGCTGACGCCGCGTCGGCCCCGTCTCCTTCCGACGCCGCGTCGGCCCCGTCGCCTTCCGACGCCGCGTCGGCCCCGTCGCCTTCCGACGCCGCGTCGGCTCCGTCGCCTTCCGACGCTGCATCGGCCCCGTCGCCTTCCGACGCCGCGTCGGCCCCGTCGCCTGCTGGCGCCCCGTCGGCCCCGTCGCCTGCTGACGCCCCGTCGGCCCCGTCGCCTGCTGACGCCCCGTCGGCCCCGTCGCATGCTGTCGCCGCATCGGCCCCGTCGCATGCTGTCGCCGCATCGGCCTCGTCGCATGCTGACGCCGCGTCGGCCCCGTCGCATGCTGACGCCGCGTGGGCCCCGTCGCCTGCTGACGCTGCATCTGTGCCGCCAGCTCGTAGCAGCTCCTCGCGAACCAGTAGTGGTCACGTGTCACGGCTGACGCCACGCCCGCTGTCGCCGGGCGTTACGCCTGCAGTCCCGGTATGCTGACGTCGGATCACCCGCCTACACGGGGTGCTCGTAGTACCTCATCGCGAGCCAGTGGTTTTCGTGGCACTGCAGACGCCGCGTCTGCCGCGCCTGGTGTCGCCGGGTCTCACGCCTGCACATAGCGGGTGCTCGTAGCACCTCCTCGCGAGCCAGTAGCCTCCGTGTCACTGCTGACACCGGGTCAGTTTCGCCAGCTGACGCCGCGTCGGCCCCGCCGGCTGACGCTGTGTCGGCTCCGCCTGCTGACGCCGCGTCGGCCCCGCCTGCTGACGCCGCGTCGGTCCCGCCTGCTGACGAGCAGCGAGCGCGCTCGTATCACCTGCGAGCAGCGAACGCTCGTATCACCTGCGAGCAGCGAGCGCTCGTATCACCTGCGAGCAGCGAGCGCTCGTATCACCTGCGAGCGCTCATCTGCGAGGGTTCTGAAAGCAGTTCCTCGTGAACCAGCCGACTACGCTTTCACGTATCCGGTATGCTGACGCCGGGGCAATATCCTACACAGGGTGCTCGTAGCACCTCCTCGCGAGCCAATAGTCTCCGTGTCACTGCTGACACGGGGTCAGTTTCGCCTGCTGACGCCGTGTCGGCCCTGCCTGCTGACGCCGTGTCGGCCCCGCCTGCTGACGCCGTGTCGGCCCCGCCTGCTGACGCCGCGTCGGCCCCGTCGCATGCTGACGCCGCGTCGGCCCCGTGGCCTGCTGACGCCACGTCGGCCCCGTCGCCTGCTGACGCTGCATCTATGCCGCCTGCTGACGCCGCGTCGGCCCCGCCTGCTGACGCCGCGTCGGCCCCGCCTGCTGACGCCGCGTCGGCCCCGCCTGCTGACGCCACATCAGCTGCGCCTGCTGACGCCGCGTCGGCCCCGCCTGCTGACGGGCGCTCGTATCACCTGCGAGCAGCGGGCGCTCGTATCACTTGCGAGCGCTCATCTGCGAGGGTTCTGAAAGCAGTTCCTCGCGAATCAGCCGACTACGCTTTCACGTATTCGGTATGCTGACGCCGGGGCAATCGCCTAAACTCAATGATTGCTCACAGCACCTCCTCGCGAGCCAGTGGTCGTCGCGTCACTGGTGACGCCGTCTCAACCCTGCGTACCCCTCGTCGGGTGCTCGTAGCACTACCATACGCATGTCATCCTGTATGCTGACGCCACGCCCGCTATCGCCGGGCGTCACGCCTGCAGTTGTGCACACAGCGGGTGCTCTTAGCACCTCCTCGGAAGTCAGCAGTCATCGCTTTAACGTTATCCGGTATGCTGACGCCGGACCACCCACCTACACAGGGTGCTCGTAGCACCTCGCGAGCCAGTAGTCTCCGTGTCACTGCTGACATCGGGTTAGTTTCGCCTGCTGACGCTGCGTCGGCCCCGCCTGCTGACGTCGCGTCGGCCCCGCCTGCTGACGCCGCTTTGGCTACGCCTGCTGACGCCGCGTCGGCCCCGCCAGCTCGTAGCAGCTCCTCGCAAATCAGTGGTCTCGTGTAACGGCTGAGGCCACGCCTGCTGTCGCCGGGCTTTAGGCCTACAGTCCTGCCAACAGCGGGTGCTCTTAGCACCTCCTTGCAAGCCAGTAGTCTTCGTGTCACTGCTGACACCGCGTCAGCATCGCCTGCTGACGCCGCGTCGGCCCCGCCTGCTGACGCTGCGTCGGCCCCGCCTGCTAACGCTGCGTCGGCCCCGCCTGCTGACGCCGCGTTGGCCCCGCCTGCCAGTCCCGGGTATCACCTGCACAAAGCGGGTGCTCGTATCGTGCGCTCGTATCACCTGCACGCAGCGGGTGTTCGTATCACCTGCGAGCAGCGGGTGCTCGAAGCACCTCCTGGTGAGATAAGTCTTCGCTTTGACGTCATCCGGGTAAGTGACGCCGGGCAATCAGCCTACACACCAGTGGGCGCTTGTATCAATTGCGAGCAGTGGGTGCCCAAAGCACCTCGTCGACGCCGGGATATCAGCCTGTACACAGCGGGCGCTTGTATCACCTCCTCGCGAGCCAGTAGCTTTCGCTGTTTACGTCCGGTATAGTGAAGCCGGGCTAACCGCCTGCACACAGCGGGTGCTCGAAGCACAACCTCGCGAGCCGAGTCGTCGCGAAGCTGGTGGTTGCGCCGCGTCAACCCCGCCTGCATACATCGGGTGCTCGTAGAACCAGAGTAATCGAAGCACCTCCTTGCGGGCCACGAGTCTGCTTTAAGTCATCCGGTATACTGACGCTGGGCTACCCGCCTACACACAGTAGGTGGTCGTAGTACCTGCTCGCGAGTCAACAGTCTTCGCATTCACGTCAGCCGGTAAGCTGACCCCGGGCCACCTGCCTGAACATGGCTGGTGCTCGTGGCACGTCCGCGCGAGCTTTTGGTCGTCGCATCGCTGGTGACACCGCGCCAACCTGTACGCATCGGGTGCTCGAAGAACCTCTTCGCGAGCAAGCAGTCTTCGCATTTATTTCACCTGCCCTGGAAACAAAGCAGCTCCTCGTAGGCAAGTTAGTCTTTGATTCACTTTTGGTGCTCAAGGTACTTGTTTTGTTCCTGTCAGTATGCAATTGTCTCTTGCATCCGGCACCACACAAGGTGCTGGCTAACATGGCCTTGCCGTTCCAGAACGACCTTACTGGTCATGCACTTACTACAATGACGGTTTGCCTAGCAGCCTGCTCACCGTAGATGCTTGTCACATGCGCTTGTCACCGAACACTGGAGATACTTGGCGGAGTCCTCACGACCCCGGATCGTTCGACGCCAGTGTCGGTAAGCTGACCACTGTTTTGGTTCTAAACCCAAGACTACTTTAAGTTAGTGAACGGCACTATTAAACCTATTGTTTTGAATAACTGCGGGTGTGCTTACTCAAATGTCTTCATGTGTTGTAAATGCAATCTGCGCCTATAAACCTAAACCTTGCCGCGTTGCACTAGCGAGTCGCATGTTGTATCTGCGTAGGGTGCCGACCATAATCTTCTGTGATTAGCAGCAATGCTCTTCCAACCGCGGAAACCGGTGAGCTGTCTTGCCGGTGCAGCGCTTGACTACCGCATATGCTGACTGCGTACTTTCTTGTCCGCATTAAGTGTGGTATGATCAATTTTTTTTCTCTTCCTTAAAAATACCTTTTTTTCAGATTGACTATAATTCTAGTATGAATATTATTATGTACATTTGCTTTTTAGCTAATTTTACTTGACGGTTACTTTATCCATCTCATGGACTTATTAGAAAACATACTAGCTAACGAAACGATACGATTGTTGAGTGAGGCAAATCTAGAGAAATCTTAATTTCAAATAAAGCAAATAAGTTACATAAATCTACCTACCTAAGTACTTCAAAGGATACAAAATGTGCATTTAAGGACAAACATAATAATCATGAAACTGATAAAAACTGAAGTCTTCTAGATAATCAGGTAGGTTTAGTATCTAACTTAAAATTTTCAGGTTTTCAGAAAACACTCATTATTCTAAATTTAGAAGTGAATATTTTGAATGGAAATATTTATATAATAATTGATACAGCACAGAAGCGGTATATTTTTATAATTACTGACTACCCGGAAAATATTTTTTAATCTAGTTTTCTTTTGATGTTGAATAATTATGTCAATAAGATACTTCAAATACTTAAATCAAGTAGGTAAGTTTTAAATTTAATCTAATTGTTTATTTCTTCAAAAACAAAGCAGTTTTGTTTTATCTGAACATCTGTATGTCTAGTTTTTGGGTAGGGTTATAAACGTTTTTTGACAGGTTCATTCCTTAGGTTCCGACAACATTGAAATCTATCAATGAAAACAAAGTGTCAAAGAAAATTACGTTTACCTACTGATTGTAATGGATGGCACACCTTTGACTGGAGTCATTATAAATTTGTGGACAGTTGCAGCAAGTCTGACTCGGTATGATACATGTTGTAGTGTGTTATGAAATTTTGTAAAGTTGAGATTGCTGGCCCTGAGTGAAATGCCTCTGTTGATTATGGATAATTGATGTGGATGTACTTATACAGTAGCTTGGAATTGGTGCGTATTATGTATGTTAACAAACTGGTGCTTTCACCTAATCTGCGCCTTTCTTTTAGTTTGTCTTCAGGTCGGCACTAGGTATCTACTGCATGACTAATAAAATAAATAAAAATTACAAGCATCATGTGCTTCAGATACTTAACTAAAAATATCAAAACCTTTTTTTCAAATTGTTAATTTTTTGATGTTATCTGAATGTCTGGAGCTTGGGGTATGTGCATAACACATTTTGTTGACAGAGTTCACTAGTGCTTTGTAGATAAAGGCAATGCTCATGTTAATGGAAGGAATGCATCACTATCCCAGTATCTACCACGAACACAATAGAGCACGCTTATGTATAGAGAAACAATTAAGCTAGAAAAATGCATTTGACTGAAAAACTGGGCTAATAACGTGTGTGCCAATTCACCAAATAGTTTGTGGTAACTGTGTCCTTCATATTTTTACCTAAATTGCTAAGTTTTAGCTGAGGATAGCTCCTTAAATAACCCTGCTAAAAGATATTAAACTTATTTTCGTGTGCTTTAGTGGATTTTTCTTGGCATGTTGTCCAATTCTTCTAGCATGATACATACAACTTGCGTTAACGGATTTGTTATGGTTAATATGTTATTGATGCAACCGGATAATACACAGTAACAATCAACAGGTAACATCCGCTTTAACTAGAACACCGTAGGTAGGTAATATATATTGTTAACAGAGATTGCGAGACCAACATTTGAGCAAATCGGCGTAATCTAGTGCCAAGGAACCATATTCAAATCGTAAAAAGCAACATCTTAGGGATGTGCAGTACCAATAAATAAGGTAAAAATCTGATCGATATATTATCCTTTCCTAGGATAGAATCGTAATTATGATTGTTGACAGATAATTATGTGATCATAAAGTGAATTCATCGGCGTGTAGAAGAGGCAACGAAAAAAATTTATAAGTATAATCTTACCATTGGGCTTCGGCACCCATATTAAGGTAACAAAAGCTTATTATTAGTTACGTTGCCTAATAAGTTTTGTTAACAGATTGACGGAGAAAACAATTTTCGAAGAGAGAATCTCGAGGTAAAGTGGTATATTATAATTGTACAGCCACCTAATTATGTAACAAATTAATTAGAATTAATCGATGTTGCCTTTGGTAAACTGGCCTATTTTTTTCCATGCCTGACGAGTATTGTTGACAGATTACACTTGCGCAAAAGGCCTGCCAATAACAAATACAACCGAAATAGCATATAATGAGGTACCTACGTGATTTCCTTAATGAGTCATTTGTGATACAAAGCAAAAACAGGATTATTCAATTATGAAGTTAAAACAACATGGTGATATATTTCTTGATTATTGTAACAATCTAGTATTGTTGGAAAGGGAGAAAGGTGGAAACATAATAAAGTTGTTGACAGACTGTAACTACCTGCTGAGCTACTTTTGCGTCTACTACACCCATAATGGAATATGGCACAATCGTATAGAGATTGTGAGCGTGGAACGAATTCTAGGTAAAGCATTCTATCAATTTGATTATTAAGTAGGCACGTAATAAAGTATTGTTGACAGGATCGACTGATGAATGCAAGGTACGATATTCCGACTAGTACTCATTTTATACACATACCTACTTAATTGTATTTATTTCGTATGTTCGTAACCTATTTTGTTAACAGGTGCCTACGATTTTATCCGAATTCCCATAATATCTATTTCTGGAGCAAGCACAACATGCACTATTTGAATGCAATGCAAAAATATTTACCTACTTATCCCGCTTTTTATCAAGCTCGGTAATGCTTTTGAATCAAAGGTATTTTGTTACATTGTATAGATTGTACAGCATGCAAAGTAATCAGTTTATTAGCTGCATTATAAATGTTTGTGTTTGAAACATTATGCAGAAAAGGGTTTGTTAGTTGGATTGAATAACACAAATTTTCAAAAGTAGCAGCAACTATCGATTGCACTGAGCTTCTATAAGAACACTGAAACATGCAATGGCAAGACTGTCTCTGCTTAAAATGGTACTTATTAAAATAGAAGGTATGAACAGATTTTTTTTCTTGAATAGAGTGTGTAAGTTGTTTTATTACTTTAATTGACAATTTACTTGTATGCTTTAGATGCGTAGGTGCATAACGTGATATTGTTAACAGGTTTACCGCAGACAGGTCAATTGACTGAAGTCCATCGCAAGCTCCTCGCTAGTGCAAGTAATGATAATCTTTACCTAAATCTACATATCTAGCATATGTTCGTAACGTATATTGTTGACAGAATTAAATGGCGATCTCATAACGGAACTTGGGACCTGCCCTAGTAGCTACATTATTTAATCATGAACAAAAGGCCACTTGACCCGCTGTGTTCCTACGCGCTGTTTCATTAGGTAACCACAAATTACATGCCGTATAGATAGAATAGTACCATAACAACGATTGTTGACAGATTATTTTGGCGTGAACACAAATATGAAGTCCAAGAAAAATGTGTGTCCAGGGAAGATGTGCCTAGTGGGTACCTACACATACCTAACAAACGGTAAGAATCTTAACAAAGTGTTGTTGTCAGATCTACTTGGAGTGACGCGCGACGTACCTACTACAGTTCGTGAAAACTATTTTGGAGGAGCCTATTAATAAAAGTAAGAAAAAAATATAAAGCACACTTCAAAGTGAGACAGTAATAATGAACAGTGTAACACATACGATGAACACTAAAGCTGTGTGCTTCATAGCATGGAGTTTCAAAGGGCATGAGTAGGTAGGGAACGAAAAGCAAAACCTTTTGTCAACAGGTTCATCGAAAGCATAGTGCTGGAAACGACATTGTTTCAGGTAAAGGAATCTAATTTTGAATAGTTGACAGATATAAATGGCAATCGTGCCCCAGTCAACGGCGTCATACGTGAAGTACTTACTTCGGCCATACATGTTGTGATACAATTACTTGGAACTGTAAAGGTACCTTCACTACGAACAGTAAAACTATTTCACAGGAATAGCTGGTCTTCTGCCTTTAATTGAAAGCAGTTATTTAAGGTAATAATTTAGTCACACCATATAGAGCGTAATGGCGAAAAGGAACAATATTAATATGTGATGATTGACAAACAATACAATACATGATGGTTAAATCGAAAACATCTAAAGATGTGCTCGCGTAACAAGTACCTATTAGTTCACAGGATTATATTCATAACGGCTTTCGGAATAGTCGCGTACGAAGACACGTTACAAGTGGCTGTTGTCCATCGTGAACTCTCCGCCTCAAGTGATGGTAATTGTTACCTAACGCTACCTACCTAGGATAAGTTCGTAACGAATATTGTTGACAGAATCAAATGGCGATTTCGATAGCGGAACTGTGAATGGTATCTGCACAAGAGGCAACATTAATAAGTATTTAATCTTGGAAAAGATGGCTTCTTGATCCGCTCTGTTTCTACGCGCTGTTTCTGAGGTAACATAACAGCAATTTTTGACAGATCTTGATGATTTTGGTGTAGTGGACACAAATATTTAGTCAAGAACATGTGTTTTCGTCGAAAAAAAAAACCTAACATCAGGTAAGCAGCCTAACAGTGTTGTTGACAGATCTGCTTTGAACGAGCCGCATATATAAAATCATTATGGAGCAACAGTACAATACCTACCTGTTGATAAAAGTAACAAATTAATAAACTACAAGTCTGAGTCCGAGGAAAAACAGCAAGTTTACTTAAGTGAAACGCTCGTTGTAAAATGCTATGTATAAGTATGTACCTAAATCTAACACGCGTCTACTTGCCCTAACAAATGATGTCTAAAAACCTAATGGAAACAAGAATAGGACCTGCCCAGCACGATTATGCATGAGAAGGTAATTTTTTGCAAGACTTACTAGAACTCCTTAGAATCGGGTAGTTGCGTTATTAGCTAATAATGGCTAGGAGCCAGATTTTTTTACGTAGGTTCCTAACAACTATTGTTCACAGATATATAAAAGAGAAAATTTTAAAATAAAAACTTGCACGAGTTCTTGAAGTCAGTCATGCTGATGGTGCAATCAATGTATGTAAACCACAAGTAACAGTTTCAGCCATGAAATGAAAATCAAAATATAGGTTTGGAATGTTAACAGCTCGATCCAGCTCATAAATAACATTTACTTTTCTTTAAACGTATTCTATTATGTATTTAACTCAATTTTTTATCGATTGCTATAGAAAATACCATTGCTTGGATAGGCCCATAATGTGTATTGTTAACAGTTGAGGAGGGGAATTTACAACCAGCAAACTCCGTATGACAAACATAATATAACCAATGAATCTTTGGAAGTGCCTTGAGCACAGCTTAAGTTGTACATAAGTAGAGAATTGCTAAAAGTTCGCTTGGGAAGAAGCCAATTGAGATTGAAACGGGAAACATGTAATTGATTACCCAGATTATTTTTGTTTGACGAAACGTCGGCTCAATAAAATATGGTATGTAGTAAACTATTATTAAATTAGATTTAAGTGCGTAGGTAATCAGTATTGTTCTCAGGTACCTCCCAACTTGTTTCAACGCTTTAGCATCATAATCAGAAACAAATACCAAAACTAAATTGCCAGATAGATCGACCATAGATGACAACAATTATATGTATAGTGCAAAAAGTCTGCAAGTGTGAACAATCAAAATTAAAAACTACAAAAGTGAATAAAATTAATACTCAAAGCTAAAATCACCTCAACAAGAATTAGATGAAGAGAACTACTACATCACAAATAAATTTAGACCATCCTAAAAACGATACCGTTCAAGGTCTTGTACATGACACATCGAATCATTAAATCAAAGGTCTTGTACATGATTCCTCAAGATCCGGAGAAGGTCATTGTAAAATCAACTCTAACGAGACGATGAAGATCTTTACGAAATACGACGACACGGACGAGGTGGAGAAGATCATCATGAAGATGGAGACGACACAGACGAGGTGGAGATCATCTCGAAGAACAAGACTACTCGGACGAGGTTGAGAAGATCATCATGAAGATGACTCGGACGAGGCGGAGAAGATCATCATGAAGATGAAGACGACTCGCCGAGGTGGAGCAGATCATCACATAGAAAACATTATTATTTATGAAGCTAAGGTGGTATAGAATACTGTAAGTGCAAACTTACAAGGCAGCGGAGAATAAAGGGAAGAGAACAAGCAAATTAAACCTTTATAAAAACAGAACAAACAAAGAAATATCATCATTAGGATACGCACGAGGCGACGAAAGTTTCAAGATGAAACACACAAGACGGAGAAGATCATCAGGAAGACGAAACAGACGAGGCGGAGAAGATCGTCGTGCAGACAACATGAACGAGGCGGAGAAGATCATCGTGAAGACGACACGGACGAGGCGGACAAGATCATCATGAAGACGACACGGACGAGGCGGACAAGATCATCTTGAAGACGACACGGACGAGGCGGGCAAGATCATCGTAAAAACGACACGGACGAGGCGGACAAGATCATCGTGAAGACGACACGGACGAGGCGGGCAAGATCATCGAGAAGACGACACAGACGAGGCGATCAAGATCATCGAGAAGACGACACAGACGAGGCGATCAAGATCATCGAGAAGACGACACAGACGAGGCGATCAAGATCATCGAGAAGACGACACAGACGAGGCGGGCAAGACGACACAGACGAGGCGGGCAAGACGACACAGACGAGGCGGACAAAATCATAGTGAAGACGACACTGACGTGGCGGAAAAGATCATCATCAAGACGACACGGACAAGGCGGAGATCGTTGTGAAGAGTACATGAACGAGGTGGACAAGATCATCGTGAAGACGACACGGACAAGGTGGAGAATATCATCGTGAAGACGAGACGGACGAGGCGGACAAGATCGTCGAGAAGACGACACGGGCGAAGCGGACAAGATCGTCGAGAAGACGACACAGACGAGGCGGACAAGATCATCGAGAAGACGACACGGACGAGGCGGACAAGATCATCGAGAAGACGACACGGACGAGGCGCACAAGATCATCGAGAAGACGACACTCACGACGCGGACAAGATCATCGAGAAGACGACACGGACGAGGCGCACAAGATCATCGAGAAGACGACACTTACGACGCGGACAAGATCATCGAGAAGACGACACGGACGAGGCGCACAAGTTTATCGAGAAGACGACACGGACGAGGCGCACAAGTTCATCGAGAAGACGACACAGACGAGGCGACCCGATCATCGAGAAGACGACACGGACGAGGCGGACAAGATCATCGAGAAGACGACACGGACGAGGCGGACAAGATCATCGAGAAGACGACACGGACGAGGCGGACAAGATCATCGAGAAGACGACACGGACGAGGCGCACAAGATCATCGAGAAGACGACACAGACGAGGCGGGCAAGACGACACAGACGAGGCGGGCAAGACGACACAGACGAGGTGGGCAAGATCATCGAGACGACGACTCTGACGAGGCGGACAAGATCATCATGAAGAAGACTCGGACGAGGCGGACAAGATCATCATGAAGAAGACTCGGAAAAAGCGAAGTTTTTCCAATATATACAAAACTTATATTATCTCATAACACTTAAGGTAATTGATTGATAAAATTATTCTTACAGTGCAATTATAAATAATCGAAAATAAAGTTCTAAATGTATCGTTTTGTTTTAGATGCGTAACCAAGTTAAAGCCGTAATGAATCGAGACATCAAGAATGCGAAAGAGAACCATAAGGAAATGACGTGATTTTCTAATGTTTCGTGATAATAAAGCTACCAAAGAAGAATCAGACGAGGAGCCCAAGAACGATGACAGAAATACAGACGAGGCGATCAAGATTAACACCATATCGTAAACTAGGTAATTATATGTTCAAATAATATAAACAAAACAGATACCATCAGAAACGCGGTGAATGAAGACGTAGAAGAGAAGAACTAAGAGACAACACGGACGAGGTGAAGGAGGTCATCGTAAAGACTACACGGACGAGGCGAGCAAGATCATCATGAAGACGACACGGACGAGGCGAGCAAGATCATCGCTAAGACGACACGGACGAGGCGGGCAAGATCATCATGAAGACGACACGGACGAGGCGGGCAAGATCATCTTGAAGACTACACGGACGAGGCGAGCAAGATCATCATGAAGACGACACGGACGAGGCGAGCAAGATCATCGCGAAGACGACACGGACGAGGCGGGCAAGATCATCATGAAGACGACACGGACGAGGCGGGCAAGATCATCTTGAAAACTACACGGACGAGGCGGGCAAGATCATCATGAAGACGACACGGACGAGGCAGGCAAGATCATCTTGAAGACGACACGGACGAGGCGGGCAAGATCATCACGAAGACGACACGGACGAGGCGAGCAAGATCGTCATGAAGACGACACGGACGAGGCGGGCAAGATCATCATGAAGACGACACGGACGAGGCGGGCAAGATCATCTTGAAGACGACACGGACGAGGTAGACTAGATCATCGCGAAGACGGCACGGATGATGCGGATGAGATCATCCTGAAGAAGACACAGACGAGGCGGACAAGATCATCGTAAAGACTACACGGACGAGGCGGGCAAGATCATCATGAAGACGACACGGACGAGGCGAGCAAGATCATCACGAAGACGACACGGACGAGGCGAGCAAGATCATCATGAAGACGACACGGACGAGGCGGGCAAGATCATCATGAAGACGACACGGACGAGGCGGGCAAGATCATCTTGAAGACGACACGGACGAGGTAGACTAGATCATCGCGAAGACGGCACGGAAGATGCGGATGAGATCATCCTGAAGAAGACACCGACGAGGCGGACAAGATCATCGTGAAAACGACACTGACGACGCGGACAAGATCATCGTGAAGACGACACTGACGACGCGGACAAGATCATCGTGAAGACGACGCGGACAAGATCATCGTGAAGACGACACGGACGAGGCGGACAAGATAATCGTGAAGACGACACTGACGAGGTGGACAAGATCATCGTGAAGACGACACGGACGAGGCGGACAAGAACATCGTGGAGACAGATGAGACAGAAGAGAAGAAAACTGGCATTAAATGCAGGTGCGTTTCGTTTTCAAACAAATTATTGATTAATAGAAAAAGTTGAAATTTTCAAAAAATTTTGAATGCGTAATTTTCAATATTGTTATATAATTATTGAAATATATTGAATAGTATTGATCTTCAAAACTATCAAATTCGGTTACAATAATTGATGTTAGACCCAGATTACTACTTTATAATGCCTTTTTTTGTAGCCATCCATTCCGCATTTAAACATTTCTCATGACTGTGGCATGTAAAAGTTCATACCCTAATCGATTTCGTTTTTTTTTATAGTTGCTGCTGGTAGAAATATGAAACATGGATCCGGTAACAAGAAGAGAAGAAAGAACAATGAATGGGGAAACTCGTGTAAAAAATACGAAATTATGTACTGAAATAATAAACCTCGCATCTTTCAAATCCTGTCTTTTTTTATTGATACATTAAACATTCAGAAGAATTTTTAGCATTTTTATTTGTTATAAACATCAGGATAACCATGGCGCTTGTGCCTTATTTCCAAATAAAATTGAGAGGAATGGCGGGCGGAGAGATTTGAAAATGAGGTACCTACCGTGTACGTTACCTCGATAGGAAAGTGTCTCCTACAGTGATATAAGAGGAACTTATATTTAGTGCGTAATATCTATACTAATTATAAGCTGAAGAGTTTGTTTGTTTGTTTGAACGCGCTAATCTCAGGAAGTACTGGTCCGATTTGAAAAATTCTTTCACTTAGATAACCCACTTATTGAGGAAGGCTACAGGCGGGGGTGAAATAGGGGTTGAAAGTTTGTATGGGAAGTTCGGTATTTTCAATGATAGACACATGAAATTTTGTATATGGGTTTAACTTCTGGATAGAAATAAATAAAGACGTATTTCAGCGATTTTAAAAATCATCCCCTTAAGGCTGCCTTCACACTAGCGTTTGTCCAGCGTAGGCGTTCGCTGAACGTATGCGCAGCGCAGACGCCGCGACAACGCGGCGCATGCGTCGCGTTGTCGCCGCTTCTCTACTGGAACAATCAGTACGCTGCGCTAGCGCCGCGTGAGCGCGACGTATGCGCCGCGTTCATACAATCCTGTTCGCATCCGACCTCTCCTTGCCCCTCGCGCCCCTGTGCACGATTGTACATGACACCGCAGTAACGCGGCGCATACGTCGCGCTCACGCGGCGCTAGCGCAGCGTACTGATTGTTCCAGTAGAGAAGCGGCGACAACGCGACGCACGCGCCGCGTTGTCGCGGCGTCTGCGCTGCGCATACGTTCATCGAACGCCTACGCTGGACAAACGCTAGTGTGAAGGCAGCCTAAGAGGGTGAAAAAGAGGTTAGAAGTTTGTAGGCATATAAATTGTGTCGTTTTCAAAGATTGACACATTCAATTTCATACAAGGGTTATTAGTAAGAAATAAATAAGATGTATTTCCGAGATTTTAGAAATGCACCCTCTAAGCGGGTGCAATAGGGGTTGAAAGTTTGTATGAAAAGTTCAGTATTTTCAATGATAGACAAATGAAATTTCGGATACGGGTTTCTGGATAGAAATAAATAAAGACGTATTTCAGTGATTTTAAAAATCATCCCCCTAAGAGGGTGAAATAGGGGTTGGAAGTTTGTGGGTATATTATGAATTGTGTCGTTTTCAAAGATAGACACATTCAATTTCATACAAGGGTTATTAGTAAGAAATAAATAAGATGTATTTCCGAGATTTTAGAAATCTACCCTCTAAGGGGGTGAAATAGGGGCTGAAATAGTTGGTATGTGAAGTTCGGTATTTTCAAAGATAGACAGATGAAAGATAAGTAGATAAGATAATGACCATCTAAGACATAAATATCTATAATGACGACTCCCGTGGTCGAGTGGCGTTCACTCCGGTTTTTAAGTTGTCCCCAGCTCTAAAATCCCAGGTTCGATCCCCGGACGGGTCCATGTAGAAAATCACTTTTCTACATTGTCTTGAGTCTGGGTGTTTATGGTACCTTCGTTGTCTCCGATTCCAGAACTCAAATGCTTTTGCTACTTACTTTACTTTTATTATTTTAAAGCTATAATATTTTATGAAAATTTTTATTCGTACTCCTTTTTTTTTTAAATCACAGAATACATCCAACCATCTGATCCATCACCTTTAATACTACTCTTTACTTTACGCGCGAGCGAACCCGCGGGCAACATCTAGTTTTATATAAAATCGAACCTAAAAATTCCTTCAAACGCCTTTACACGCGCGCAAAACGACTGGAAGCTGCATTGTGAATGCCAGCCAAGTCGACCACGCACCGCACCGGTTCGTGAGCTTGTCCGGAGCCGAGGAGTACAAATAATACTGAACGACTCGATTTGATATGGTGACGATCCCTTTCCGCCTAAAATTCGCTACATTTGTTAGATACGCGGATTTAACCAATTCCTCCGGTAGCCTGCTCCCTTGGAAACTCTCTTCCGTGGGAATCTTCTCCCTCGGGAACATGGTTGTCCCCTTGGGGATCCTCTCCCTCGGGAACGTGCACCCTTGGGAAACCTGTTTCCTAGGGGACCCTTTACCTCAAGAAGTCTCTCCCTCCGGAACTTCTCCCTATCCCTTGGGTACCCCCGTTCTCGAGAATCCTGTCCCTCGGGAACGTGCTCCCTTGGGAACCCACTCCTTCGGGAGCTCTGTCCCTCGGGAAAAAAAAAATAATAATAAAGAAGCTCTTGTTATTTCATTTTCATTGGGCTACTGATAGAGTGGTGCCATAATTACCTATAATGGCAACAAAATGATATACGTACGTCACCCACCTATCAATTTCAGAAAGTGTCATTTTTTCAATATTGATAATTCCAACAAAGTTGGCTCAAGGGTTGATGAACAGTCTCATACCCACTGCCCAGCACACGACGAACCCGAATACCAGATACCTACTTCGGCAAAAACGAATTAATTGAAAATTTTGATCGTCAACAAAACATCTTTATTCAGAGATTTTTATGCAGGTTTAAAATATCCCTAATATAGTAATGTTGATGCCGCTAGACTTCAAATATTCATCGACTCGTATACTGTCTTCGACGTAAGCGACGAAGCTTTTGACCGAAAGAAGTTGCAAAATTTTGACGCTAGCAATCTACCACCTTGCAAAAGCGAGTTATTGCAGCAATTTCTGCGAGCAAATTATATATATTATTATAGTACCTACTTACCTTTTTTGTATTATATAAGCTGAAGAGTTTGTTTGTTTGAACTCGCTAGTTTCAGGAACTACTGGGCCGATTTGAAAAATTATTTCACTGTTACATAGCCCACTTATTGGAGAAGGCTATAGGCTACCTTTATTTTGGAAATCTATTCCCTAAGGCGGTGAAATAGGGGTTGAAAATTTGTAGGGCAACTTCGGTATTTTCAAAGATAGACAGATAAAAAATATATATATTATTATATATGATTTGACCTCATAAACATGTCTACAACACTATACTATTTTATGAAAAATATTATTCACGCACCTTACTTTGAAAATCACAGACTACATCTATCTATCCTTTAGGTACTAACAATCCAACTAAACACGAGTCAACGAGTGAGCAAAGCGGCGGGAAACAGTTAGTATTATTATACTCTTGATCCAACCGTACCATATAACAGCCATATACCTTCATGATAACAGCTGGGTATTGATCTCGGCTAGAGTATTAGTGTTCTGTGGTATTGATAGATGATTCTCTCAAGAGCCGTACCGTATATTTTTTTCAGTTTCAGCTCTATTTGAGTTTGCTCTATATCCATTTATAGCTCATAGGCTTAAATCAGCTGCAAAAGCATGGCTTAGCGTATTTACGATGCCTTTTATTATTATACTTTTTATAGTCATTTAGTCGATTAATCCTCTGGTTCGAATCTTCAACAAATTATCTGCGGTCAAGTTGGTATAATTGGTAAATTTATTGTTTTTGGTTTCCCAACCGTACATCACAGCATCACTACAATCAATTCACTACATCACTACAGTACTAACTAAAAAGTAAAAACCTGTGAACGTGAGAGAATAGGGTTTAATTTCTAAAATATTCGTAATTTTATTGCATCGTTCATTGATTATAAATTATACATAATTAATCATTAGTTATGTCATATCAATTATATAGAAACACTACGATCGGGAATACTTTACAAGAAAGCCTGGATGAATTGATTCAAGTTTGTATTGTTTATCTACAATTGATTATTTTTCTTTAAGTCTTGCTTGCTTTGCTCATTGATTGTTTATTATTTTTCAGTATGGACAGATAACACCGGCACTGGCAGTGAAAGTATTATTACAATTTGACAAATCTATAAATCAGGCGCTTTCCAACAGGGTAAAATCAAGATTAACCTTCAAAGCAGGAAAATTAAATACATATAGGTGGGTAAAATAACTACTATTGAAACTATGGGTAAAATAATTACTATTTCAGTACATCTGTATTAAAATAGATATCTGAAATTATATGCTTTCGATTGATTTTATTACAGGTTTTGTGATAATGTATGGACATTTATGTTGAATGATGTGGAGTTTCGTGAAGTACAAGAAGTAGCTAAAGTTGACAAAGTAAAAATAGTTGCTTGTGATGGCAAAAGTGAGTACCGTTTATCATTATTTTTAGTTCACACAGACATGACTGACTTGATCTGATCCTCCCAAATAATAGAACACTTGTCTTATACAAACAGTAGCTGACTAATAATTGTTTCTTTTGAAGTGTCATGTGTGAAATACTATAGGCACTATAATTTTTATTTAGCTCCCCCCTGGATTAAGGCCTCCCCTTCTACTTATTTTTAAGCAGTAATATTCCTTTAAATTGTCAGAAGTACAGTGAAATTACATACCAAGTCTAGGACCAATTGCCTGTCCCAACTGGTACAATAGCTGACTAATGCAGCAGGTTTAAATAATTTATATAAACTTCTCTAGTGCATGATGATGATGATGATGATGTTGTTCATGATCTAAAAATATTACAAGCTGAATATGAAATCAGTCTATTTAGGTAAAAATTGATTCATTTTCGGAGGGACTAAATCTTGGTTTCATGCACAAGATGCGTGTTAAAGCATGACAAATCAAGAAGATGTATAGCTTCCTAAAAGCCAGTGATCTCTACACATGGGCAGCATATATATCAACTGTTTGCAGCTGCCATTAATCACTCAAAGACTGCGGGGCTTGAGAACAATAGCAGTGTCATGCCAGTGTGACAACCAGTACAATAGCGGTCTATCAGGCCCCATGCGGCAAACTGTTGCCATGACTCAGTACTTTATAACTATTTACACAGTTCAAAGAATATTGGACAAATAACAACTTCATATTCCTAAGTATTGCGTCTATGTAGTCTACAGATGGCAAGCCAACTTATTTTAGACAAGGAACAAATAATAAATATTTGTTTCATAAAATTTTTTTTCTTATATGTAAAATATGTTTATACATCTGTAGTTCTGTTCAAAGTCCTTGATCAAGTTTTCTTGTTTATTTTATTGGTTTCTGTCTTTCGATTAATATAAGTTAGATATTGAAACAAATGAGAAGGTATAAGCTGCATAATTATAATGGTCTATCTAATGAGAAAAATCCTCACTGGTTCAGATTTAACTAGGTTTTAGTTTGGTTTTAACGGTCTGTTCCACACTTTAAAAAAAAAAAAAACAGCCTCTTGATTGGGCCATTGCGACACTTGAACTTGTGAGAATGATCAATGATTTTGTTCAAATCAATTTTAAAAAAATATGGACAATTTACCTCTTTCCAATCATTGAAATCCAGTCCATAACTTTATTGTATAAACCTACTATGTTATTATGGTAAAAATGGGCATGGCATTGATCACTGTGCTCGATTATATTTTTTAGGCCCTTTTTGAGGCAAAGGGAATAATTTTACCACCATCTTGTATATGCTTTAAGTCATGAATTATGTTCTGGAATATATATATTTTTTTCCACTGACAACTATTCTAATAATCCTTCATTCGTTTGAATCTAAGGTGACTGAATTCTGCATAATAATAAAATAATATGGTTTTTTTTTTGTTTTTCAGATGTTGATGACCGAAGATAACTATTTGCTGCATAATTATTAGGTTTAATTTAAATACACTTAATCTATACGACATGCTGAGAATTGTTTGTTCATTTCCATGCACTTTTTCTGATGTAAATTGGGTAACATAAATAAATTATAAAGTGGTAATTACGTTTTTATTTTTATTTTCGTTACATTGGTAGAGTTGAACAAACTTAATTAATAATTAATTTAATACAGCATCCTAAAAAAGAAAGAAAATATACATGTATTTACAAATCCCTAAACCCATAAACAGATCTATAATATGGAACAAATAATTGATGCATAAGTTCAACACAATAAGACGCAACACAAGTTAAACTATGCCCGACAACGATAATGAAACTCTGAAATAAACCTCACCAAAAAAGTTCAATAAAATCACAAAACAAATTAAAATATAACGGAGTTTTAGCAACAGCATTATATATTACTAATTATCCACCTTACAAGTTAAATCCATCACCGGTGTTTATTATGTGGGCACAGAATATGAGTTGTGTTCCACCACCTTGACAGATTCGATCTAAATATGAAATTGTAGTACAGATGTACGCGAGTGGTCGACAACTTACACGCGTTATCGTATTATCTTACATGACTAACACTACAACATTTATGGCGCCTCTAATACACTGATTTACCGGTGGCTCATAATATACCTTCCACGGTATAATCATCTACTGTCATAATCAGGTAAATCAAACGAAACCATTTTCGACTAAGTAATTATGCAACTAAAATTTGTGTCATAGGTAAAGCTATTGTTCATTATCACAAATAAATCGCTTAAAGTAAAAGGGAATAGTGAGGGCGGCGCGTCGATCTAGGCGCAGTAGGAGGGCGGCGAGGTGAGGTCGGCCAGCAGGTCCAGCTCCTCCTCGGTGAGGTTCTGGCGGTGGCGCGGCCAGTCGTCCTGGTGCGTGCGGCGGAAGTCGGCCAGCGCGGCGCGGATGGTGGCGGGGATGGGGTCGGGCGCGGCCGTGTGGCGCGCCAGCTCGGCCAGCACGGCGCCCAGGCGCGCGCCCAGGCTGTAGGGCCGCGACGCCAGGTACGCGCACAGCCCCAGCACGCCGCAGTGCCGCTCCAGCAGCGCCTCCGCGCGGCACAGCGCCAGCAGCCGCTGCAGCGTGCGCTCCTCGTCCGGCAGCGCGTGGCAGTGCATCAGCCCCGTCAGCAGCTTCGACGCCGATTTGCGGACCTGGATGAGACCAGAATACATGATATAATGCATGCTGCTCCATACCATACCATTTATCGCGATAGCTTTAGCCTGTTTTCGTCCCCGTAAAATGGAACGGAGAAACAATCCAGTAGTTTTAGCTGGTTATGTCCGGCTTACCATTCAGCCTTCTCCAGGGCAGAGGAAGTCCATGATGATTTCCACGAAACAACAACAAGGGATGCACGCAATTATGATATCGCAATAGTCTTACCTCGAGACGAGGATCGCGCATCAGCTTGAGTGCGAAGTTCTCGGTTGCGACGGCGCGATCAACTTTGTCGCATAGCATCGGTAAGCCATAGAACAGCAGCGGCTGTGCGAAGTCTAGGCAGGCGAGGCGAGCCCACCATGAACGACCTGATGCAAGTGCAATGGAGATGATATTTTTTTCTTTATATTAAACTATTAAAGATTTTAGTTCATTCCTGACTATAAATCTCAATTTATTAATCAAATCACAAATGTGTAAGACAAATGACAATTAGTATAATAATATCTTGGGCCAACTTACACATGGTTTACTAACTCCGTAGGCAGAACATGTATTATAACAACCAGACAACTGATTTTTATATTTAAGTATGTTTTTGTAAATAAATAAATAAATATTTTAGATAAATTATATCTAGACAGAACAAATGATCATTCTCATCACATAAAGATTTGTGGGTGGGATCGAACCCGGGTCAATTTTAGTACCGGGTCAGTCATCGTTACTAACCACTAGACCAAAAGTTCTGTAAATATTCTGTGAATCTTCATCACCGTAAAGTAAAAATCCAGTCTTGTATGTTTTTTAAGTTTGCTTGCAATGTGGGTCGCAACAAGATGTTTGGCTAGATCTTTGAATCTTTGATTTGCCGTTACAACGTACATAATAATATGCCATTGCCGTACAACGTGTCAATGCAGCCATCCTAGTGGGCACACTTCCAGCAGCGATGCGGATAAATATTTTAACACCATTTTTTAGATCAGGGGGCTAACTCTTGAAACTAAT
Organism: Plusia festucae; assembly: GCA_950381575.1. Lineage (NCBI taxonomy): Eukaryota > Metazoa > Arthropoda > Insecta > Lepidoptera > Noctuidae > Plusia > Plusia festucae. The sequence goes on from OX494450.1 coordinate 6,349,548, forward strand.
ATCAATTCCAATCTAGAGCCAATACAATTCCAATGTTAATTTTGCAGTCACGTGATTCGGTACTCTTGAAAACAATATTGTCAACATTGGATTGAAATTGGGATTGCGCCGCGATTATTTTGTTACACGTGAAGTTAGCTACGTTAAGAACCGCAATAGTGGTGTTCAACTCATTACGATAAACTGTAAATATGACTTATAACTGCTTCATTCTTAAAAAAACAAGGCTAATAAATAAATATGATATAAATAGATGTTCATTTATTAATATTAACGTGTTAAATTCATTTGGCTGTAAGAAAATGATTAAAATCATAAAATTTACCATGACTGTGGCTTCATGCGTTATGATCGTTGCCTACACTACTTGAAAAAAAAACCCGGCGCAGAGGTTCTCCAATTTCAAAAATAAAGTCAAGTGGATAGAAATGAATTCGAAACGCAAGTTTGTTTAGAATATTAATGTAAAGATATTGTTCGCGTTTGGTAACTTTTAAGTAAGAAATAATTGATACTCAGTTAATAACAAAGTTTCTACAAGTGGTAAGTAAATATACTATCATACCTATATACTTTATTACCGTATTATAGAGTAATGTTTTACTTTATTAGATGTTAATTAAGTGAAATATTTGTGTTTTGTCGTTTTCGTAAATTTCCTCAAACAATTCCTTGCTCACCCTATAATTCGCTTTAAATTCGTCTTAATTCATAGAAAACGCTTTGTCCGTATACCGCATCATCCGACGCTCATCTCGTCTTTGTTTTAATTGTTTTTTATGCGAATTACCTAAAATACTGTATATAACTGCTAATCTTGCCATATTAAACACTTATTACTTATTAAAAATCACTTAAAACGCAAAACAATTTCTAAAAAGTTACACTTTTGTTATTGGAAAAATCACAATCCACAAACAATCCCAACACAATACTGACGCAATTTGCAGCTGTCAAAATACACTCAAGAGTGCCGTTTAGCGCACGCCAAGCCCGATCCCGATTCCACTTAGTTCCCCAAAATAGACACGCAATTTAAAACCAATGTGGCGCTAGCATCGAACTCAAGAGTACGAAACATAAAAATTCCAATGTCGATCGATTGGAATTAAAATCAAGAGTAAGCCCCCAGATATGTTCGTTTATTTTTTTCGTGTGTAGATACACGCAAAAAGAAATATGACTTCGAATAAATGCTAGGTTTACCTTCGGCGAGCTTGTCGAGGTGTAGCAGCGCGGCGTCGAAGGCGTCGCAGGAGTGCACGGCGAGCGCGAGCGAGGCCAGCAGGCCGGCGGCGGTGCGCGGCAGCTCGTCGTGCGGCTGCGGCGGGCCGCGCGCCGCCAGCGCGCACGCCGCGCCCGCCAGCGCGTACGCCGCGCGCGCGCCGCCGCACACGCCGCCCACGCCGCGCACCGTCACGCCCATGCAGCCGCGCAGCACTGCGCGCGCACGACATTATTATATGCATTACGGGACTCCCCACATTCATCGACGCGGAATCGGCTTAAGCCGATGCGTATCACCACACTACTCGACTTATCGCCGATCAGCTGTTGCATTCGCCGTCATCCGAGCCGAGACGATGCGAATTGTATTAGTAACACCCTTACTACGTAGACATAAAGGCTGTTTTTTACCGGTGTTAGACGATTCCGCGTCGATAAAAGTGGGGAGACGCTAACGCACCGTTGTCGTTTGACAGTCGATGAAACGAAAAGGCGACAGTAAAGATTTAACGTGGGAGAAAATGAGATAGGAAACATTATACATTGTTCCTCATGTATAAATGTGCGCTCAAGCGTAGTACAAAGCTTGAGAAAAGGCATCATGAACACCATGGCTTTTTGTATGCCTGTTCATATTATTATGTTTATAGAGTTATTTATATTTTTATTTGTTTTTTCAAATAAAACTAATAATCGAAAAAAGAGAGAAAACAAAATTTAAAAGACAGCAATAATGTCAACGAAATCAAATTATCTCGAAGCCAAAATTTTTTAAGACATTTCTACCACGTGTGAATTGCACATTATTTGACTGTCCCATCATAATGTCACTAGGCGTGTTTCGGTGGAGCCCGTACCGGTGGCGAGCAGGTTGAGCGCGCGCGCGTGGTCCCGCGGCGCGGGCGCGGCGGCGTCGCCGGCCAGGCGCAGCGCCGACGCCAGGCGCGCCACCAGCGCCCGCTCCCCGTGCACTTCGCACTCCGTCGAGCTCTCGTCGCTGCTGTCGTCCTCCATTGACTATCCAACATAATACCGACGCATTTGACAAAATGAACACAATTATATTTAAACACAATTAAAAAAAAATCGTGTATGTCTCGGTACGCTCGACAGAAATTATAATAAACTAAGCTAAGTTGAACTATACGGTAGCAGTAGGCAGGCGGAAAGAGCCTGCCTACTACTGGCGTATGCGTGAGATAAAGGGAAGCCAGACAGCGCGGCGCCGTAATGCGTCACGTTACGAAGCGGTTTACCTCCTAAAAACACCTAAATTCATTAAACTTCTTAAATTGAGTGTAAAGATAACATTTCTAGTCTCAACATTAATTTTTGAAATGCAAATTCTGTTTGATAATGTTGATCCAGATTGTCATTTGTATAACTATGTAAGTTAAAGTTTAGCATTAGTCAAACAATATCCTTTAAATAAGCGGTCCCGCGACGTTTTTTTTTTCTTGAAACAGTTTGTTCTCTACTACCATCACAGCAACGCGCGTCAACGTTGCGCGTAAAATGAATACGAAAATCGGTCGAGCCATTTCCGAGAAGTTTAACAACAAACAACGTGACACGAGAATTTTAATTAAAAACGGACCTGCGTTTCGTCTTCGGCGCCAGGCGGACGGTGGTTGGTGTCGATGTTCGTGATGTCGGCGAGCACGCCTGCGCCGGCGCCGGCGTTGGCGTTGGCGTCGACGCTAGCGCTGGCGCGCTGCCGCATCACGCAGTTCGCCGCCCCGCACCCCACGCGCCCCACCCGCGCCGTGCACTGCACCGCTGGTATCGACGCCGCCGTCTTTATCACTGTCGAACCATTATCATATAGGTATACAGGATTAATTTAAAAGGAATGCTTATATTTTACGAGGTAATCAGGTGCATAAAACTGGACACTTTGCCCAAGGAATATGGGTCGAAATCTTAAAATTGAACTTTTCATACTAAGTGGCAGGTCACGTGGCTTATTTTGCATGAAAAGATGATTTTTAATTTTAAGATTTTGACCTATGTTTCTTGGCAAAAGCTTTATGCACCTGATTACCTCGTTGAATATACGCACTCCATAAAAAAATATCGTGTAGACATAAATAAATAAATGTGGACAACATCACATATATTGCTCCGAATCCAAAGTAAGTAGCTAAAGCACTTGTGTTATGGAATCAGAGATAACGAAGGTACCACAAAAACCCAGACTCGAGACAAAATCGAAAAGTACTTAAATTACATTGACACGTCCAGGGATCGAACCCGGGACCTCAGAGCTGGCGACACCTTGAAAACCGGTGTGTACGCCTAGACCATGGAGGTTGACATACTCACGACACGATCGAGTCGTGACGTAGACGTATTCGAAAAATACATGTGAATAAACTTTTGCTGTGCCGTCTACAGAGTGGCTATTTCGTTCGTGACACCCCCATGGTCCGCACTTGCTTCATGGTCCGCACGGTGGCGAAAGACATTACCCCATGACGGTGCCCCAATAACTCGAATGATGCTCCCGTCAGTTGCTCCATGTCCAAATGGTTTTAAAGCCCGCTGCCTTACATTCCGTCCGTTGACAGTAGAACATGAGTGCCACGTACAAATTTGCCAAGCTCAAGTAGCTTCCAGTATAACACAAACAAAAGGCGATAAAAACATTAGGACAATTATCAACAACAACTATTAAGCAGATTTCCCCGGCGAAAACGTTTACTAATTTCATCTGCCTTCCTTATTCGGGGACAAGATGGTCACAGTTGCAATTTACTACTTTATAAAAAAAAAGAGGTACAATAAAGGTATCTCTTTTTTAGCTCCAACGACATACCTATATCACCGTTCTCGTCGTACAAAGCGGCGAGGCGGGGCTTGACCGACTCCAGAAAGTCCGCGAGACAAGGTGCGTTGCCCTTCTCCCCGCCAGGGAACACCAACTCGGTGTCGAAGATCGTCATCAATATACTGCAATAAATACGTCGAATTTAAATACTTTATTTTATTCAATATATTAAAACAATATTAAAAAGAGAGCGAGAGTAAGTAGGCTGCTTAAATGTAATGCTAATTGGAAATAAAGATTAGGAACAATGCGAGAGTAAGTAGGCTTCTTAAATGTAATGCTAATTGGAAATAAAGATTAGGAACAATTTTATATAAAAACGTAATTCAATTAATAATTCAATAATGTTTTTAATTTTAAGTATATCCTTTGTTTCTCTGTCTGGTTAATCATTCAAAACCTCTTTAAATTGTTATTATTTTCTATATTTACTGAAACATAACATGAGTAGTAGGCTATACTAAAATATCTTGTCCCAAGATTCTACAGCATAGCCAACATTTTGTACATACTTTGTCCATTTCCATTAAGTAGAGAATTTAGTTAATACAAAGAACAAATTAATACAATATTTACCTGCCAACAGTTTCTCGAACATTTTGGTAGGGGTGTTGTATGAAGTTGGCTTCTTCTAGCCGCCTTAGCAACAGAGAAGCTAACGGAGCTGCTCGCCAACGAAGAGATCCAAGCGCCCCCTAGCCAAAAATAACAATACTTAGGAATACTCAACAACTGACAGGCATATGCAATATTATACATAGCCCCTAAACATAGTCTAGCTATTCTTCTTCGTCCTGCCCTTTTCCCATTCATTTGGGGTCGGCGCAATGTGTATTTTCCTTCCATTCCTCTCTATTACTCGTCATCGCGGCATCCACTCCTTTCTTTCTCATATCACCTTTCACACAATGCATCCATCTCTTTTTCGGTCTCCCTCTGCTTGTATGTCCACAGTCATACTCATAACTTGTTTAGTTAGGTATGTGACTTTCATCCCTCCTCATAACATGTCCATTCCATGACAAACGCTTACCTCTGACCTATACAATATAACATGCTACATAGGTACAGCACTAAAATTACAGCTTAGTAAAGAAATAGTTGAAGACCTAATTTTTTTTAACATACATATATTTATATGTCAACGATTCAACAATCCTAAACTATCTATGTGAATTATCTACTAATATTATAAGCTGAAGTTTGTTTGTTTGGTTGAACGCGCTAATCGCAGGAACTACTGGTCTGATTTGAATTTTTTTTTCTGTCGAGCAAAAGCTAGTAACATATACATATAAATCTCAAAGTAAGTACTTCAGTATTATGGAAGATACAGTTTCTGAAGCTAGACGGTTTTAGTTAATTTGAGGTAGTGTAGGCCTTATTATGCGCTGACGCTGAAGAAGCGGTGTCGAAAAATGAGTAAATCGTTGAATCGTTTAATAATTATGAATTCGCCTCACGGAAATAATTATACAAATATTATTTGGCTTCTGCAACATAGTTATTAACTAGCGTAGGAGTCAGAGAATTCTACAATTGTACAATGTTTTTATGATAGTTTTATTATTATTTGGTTTCTTTTTTTATTTAATCTATTGGCTGATTACCTGAAGTGCATAAAGCCTAGCACACACGCTGAAGGAGGTGGATTTATCTGGTTCATCATCATAGTGTCGCGGCTGCGGTGCGCAAAGGTGTATCAGCGTGGACAGCACCTGATGTCCACGCGTGGGATCCAGCTTCTCCACGCCGGTGGCCACGCACGTGCCCCAGTCCTCGAGGGTCTCAAGCGTCACTGACATCAGACCTGAGACGCATATCAAACTTTAAGACATCGAAACAAGAATATGAGAATTACTAATAAATACTGCTTCTTCTTTTCGGAATGATTGTATGGTTGGACCAATATAAGGACGGTATCATTTTAAGGTCTCGCGCGGCTCCAGTAGCGCGGCACCCTCTGCCGCGCACCAAGTACCGGCCTCCAGTATCTGCAGCGCGGTATAGTACATGGCGGTGGCCCTCTCGCGGCTCCAATAGCGCGGCACCCTCTGCCGCGCACCACTTACCGGCCTCCAGTATCTGCAGCGCGGTAAAGTACATGGCGGTGGCCCTCTCGCGGCTCCAGTAGCGCGGCACCCTCTGCCGCGCACCACTTACCGGCCTCCAGTATCTGCAGCGCGGTATAGTACATGGCGGTGGCCCTCTCGCGGCTCCAGTAGCGCGGCACCCTCTGCCGCGCACCACTTACCGGCCTCCAGTATCTGCAGCGCGGTATAGTACATGGCGGTGGCCCTCTCGCGGCTCCAGTAGCGCGGCACCCTCTGCCGCGCACCACTTACCGGCCTCCAGTATCTGCAGCGCGGTATAGTACATGGCGGTGGCCCTCTCGCGGCTCCAGTAGCGCGGCACCCTCTGCCGCGCACCACTTACCGGCCTCCAGTATCTGCAGCGCGGTATAGTACATGGCGGTGGCCCTCTCGCGGCTCCAGTAGCGCGGCACCCTCTGCCGCGCACCAAGTACCGGCCTCCAGTATCTGCAGCGCGGTATAGTACATGGCGGTGGCCCTCTCGCGGCTCCAGTAGCGCGGCACCCTCTGCCGCGCACCACTTACCGGCCTCCAGTATCTGCAGCGCGGTATAGTACATGGCGGTGGCCCTCTCGCGGCTCCAGTAGCGCGGCACCCTCTGCCGCGCACCACTTACCGGCCTCCAGTATCTGCAGCGCGGTATAGTACATGGCGGTGGCCCTCTCGCGGCTCCAGTAGCGCGGCACCCTCTGCCGCGCACCACTTACCGGCCTCCAGTATCTGCAGCGCGGTATAGTACATGGCGGTGGCCCTCTCGCGGCTCCAGTAGCGCGGCACCCTCTGCCGCGCACCAAGTACCGGCCTCCAGTATCTGCAGCGCGGTATAGTACATGGCGGTGGCCCTCTCGCGGCTCCAGTAGCGCGGCACCCTCTGCCGCGCACCACTTACCGGCCTCCAGTATCTGCAGCGCGGTATAGTACATGGCGGTGGCCCTCTCGCGGCTCCAGTAGCGCGGCACCCTCTGCCGCGCACCACTTACCGGCCTCCAGTATCTGCAGCGCGGTATAGTACATGGCGGTGGCCCTCTCGCGGCTCCAGTAGCGCGGCACCCTCTGCCGCGCACCAAGTACCGGCCTCCAGTATCTGCAGCGCGGTATAGTACATGGCGGTGGCCCTCTCGCGGCTCCAGTAGCGCGGCACCCTCTGCCGCGCACCACTTACCGGCCTCCAGTATCTGCAGCGCGGTATAGTACATGGCGGTGGCCCTCTCGCGGCTCCAGTAGCGCGGCACCCTCTGCCGCGCACCACTTACCGGCCTCCAGTATCTGCAGCGCGGTATAGTACATGGCGGTGGCCCTCTCGCGGCTCCAGTAGCGCGGCACCCTCTGCCGCGCACCACTTACCGGCCTCCAGTATCTGCAGCGCGGTATAGTACATGGCGGTGGCCCTCTCGCGGCTCCAGTAGCGCGGCACCCTCTGCCGCGCACCAAGTACCGGCCTCCAGTATCTGCAGCGCGGTATAGTACATGGCGGTGGCCCTCTCGCGGCTCCAGTAGCGCGGCACCCTCTGCCGCGCACCACTTACCGGCCTCCAGTATCTGCAGCGCGGTATAGTACATGGCGGTGGCCCTCTCGCGGCTCCAGTAGCGCGGCACCCTCTGCCGCGCACCAAGTACCGGCCTCCAGTATCTGCAGCGCGGTATAGTACATGGCGGTGGCCCTCTCGCGGCTCCAGTAGCGCGGCACCCTCTGCCGCGCACCACTTACCGGCCTCCAGTATCTGCAGCGCGGTATAGTACATGGCGGTGGCCCTCTCGCGGCTCCAGTAGCGCGGCACCCTCTGCCGCGCACCACTTACCGGCCTCCAGTATCTGCAGCGCGGTATAGTACATGGCGGTGGCCCTCTCGCGGCTCCAGTAGCGCGGGGCCCGCAGCGCGGCGGCGGCGACCTCTGCCGCGAACCGCTGCGGCGCCTCCTGCGAGTCTCGGGCGCACCGCAACGCATGCTTTATGAACTTATCCGCCACTTGCTCGCCGAACTGACTGAACAGAATCTGGAGAAGGGAATTTCGAACTGAATATTGATATACAGGGTGTAAGGGGAACGCTACCGAAAACGAAGACAGACCGATAATATTCATGGTAACTTATACGACTGGACTAAAAAAAAATTATCGGGTTTTTTTTTGTAACTTCTTGTTACTAACATTCTTGGCGAGACGAGTGTGATGTTAAAGGATTTTAAAAAATTAATTTTTTAAAAAGGACGATTTAAAGATTTAAAAAGGACATTTACCAGTTTAATCTTAAGGCAGATTTATGTCATAACCAAAAATCTTTAAGCATCACATCTACTTTCATTCCACACTCACCCTAAACATGGAGAATCGTATTCCATTGAACTTGTCCTTTCCCTTCTTCTCCTCGACAGTAAGGAATGTTACAAGGCGGTCCACATTCGCATCATCAGTGAAGAACTCATATACATAACGTTCCCCTTCCTCCATGTCCTCGGGTCGCAAGTCCGAAGACGTCATCTGCTCACTAGATGGCGCTGATACCTAATTTAAAAAAGTATGTTTTATAATGTCTTTTCGATTTTGGACTATGTGGGAACTGTTCAAAGTTCAGATTCACGCGCCACTACTATATGGATAGGAGATGCGACTTTTATGTAAAAATATTATTAGTTTTCCTTTGTTTGTTCAGTTTTTTTGTAGCTATCGTGCCTTAAGTCTTAAGTTTGATTCTTGCTGACTTAAGTATTTTTTTAATGATAAGATAGTTTATTTTGCAAATATGGGTACAGTAAATGATGTTAAATACAATAATTTAACACAAATTCAGCCACTTTTAACCGACTTCAAAAAGGAGGAGGTTATATGTTCGACGTGTCTATTTTTTTTATAGCATTAGGCAAGCCAAAGGTACAAGACCAGCAAAAATAGAATTAGATAGAATATAATATAATTTAATGTACACAAACATTTTACACAGAATTTGTTATCATCACGCCTATTTAGAGGAATTACGTAGACGAGTATTATAAACTGTTTGAAATGTGGTACACAACAATCGGTAGACTTTTAGTCTTTTAATTATACGCTGACCGTAAGCGTCTTTTTGGGTTTTAAATAATGTCTCTTTCTCAATTGAATTGCCCCAAAATATTAGACCATAACATTTATCATAATTATATTGAATTCTACTGTTTTATGGGCCGAAGATAGCGACAATTTCTTTTTAAAAGGTACCGATTAATAATCTCACCTGTAGTTTTTCCGGCCAGGAATAAAACCCATAAGTTGGGTCTCTTAGGAATGGCTTCTCCCATTCCTCATCAGTTTGAGGAATTCTGCCCTCCGACCATATTGCCCATTCCAAATCCTTTCTGTATCCTAAAGACAATATTTTATTGGTACAAAAGAATTTTAAACATTTTCTTTAACCAAGCAAAGTTTAAAAATACTTTAAATATGTATATGATAATTCTAAGATAGATACATGATTATCCTTGCTTAAAGATAAATGTAATTGGGTATTAGACTACTATCGAAAAATTGATTTCTGTCAAATGTTTCTAAAAATAGTGGTAAATTGAAGCAAAATTGCGAAAAAATAAAAATATATACACAATTATATAAGTTATAAGCTTTTAAGGCTTGATGTCGCATGCTCTATCTCTTTTTCGCAAAACGACGACATAATTACATATTTTGAGTAGGCGATATTGAATATTAATCTGTAATCGTCGGGTCACCTCCTTCCCTTTAAAATGGCGAGGGAGGCGATGGCTGATCCTTGCGTCATACTCGAGAAGGGGTGATGCTGACGGTGACTGGTCGCTCTTCTGACCTTCGACTCAGTAGTTCATCATTATAAATTCAAAGATCTAATATTGACCTCAAACACTTTTTTAGCGCTGTTATTTAATCTTTTTTTTTTTTTTTGTTAAATGGGAGTGTCTGCTGGAGTGTTTGTTGCGCCGTTTCTTTTCCACAAAGAGCACTTAGGAAGCGGTGAAGAGTGGGAGAATCAGAGTGCTGTCTATGTGTATGTTGGCATTCAAAAAATACTGCCTAGTGGCCTAATTTGAAATATATGTTTTTTTTTCTGATTGATTACTTATTCATATTAACGCACGCAAAACGAAACTTGTCCTTGAATGCAATAGTGAGAAGAAACTTTTCTGGTGTGCCTAACCAGTAGTCGCGGGTTCCAGACAGTCCTGCTTGAGGTTCAAGATTTCTATTTAATTACTTACATTCATTCAAGTATCTGGGGTGTCTAAGGTCACGTTCTTAGACACCCCAGATACGAACTTTTACAACTTATTATGATGGGCAAAGTGGCAGGCAAGAGATCAGTTGGACGCAGGAAAAATTGTGGTTGCGTAACATCCGGGAATGGACAGGAATCACAAGTGCTGCGGAGCTGTTCAATCTTGCTAAAGATACTGACTGCCAACCTTCACTAGTTGGAGAGGCACTTTAAGAAGAAGATTCATGAATTATTCAAAACTCACCGGGAATATGTTTCTCTGGTTTCGGAACGCCGGCAATCTCATACGGATCCATCATAACTTTAACGAGCTTGTGCTTGCGTTGTTTCAGCACGTAGTGTGTGAGTCGCTGCGCAGTGCGACGTACTGAGATATCGTCGTGTAGTAGCCCTTGTATCATAGCGGGGACTGCTGACCCGGGGTACGGGGTTTGAAGCGATGGGCAGAACGTCAACATCTGCATGGCCAGTTCTAAACGACGCCATTGACTGTTGATATTGCTTGGAGTTAGTGATTTTGCACAATACAATGGATATCTTTGAAGCATTCTTAACTGATCAATTCCAATTAATGGAAGACTAACCTTTGTTTCTGAAAGGCTAATTAATTAACTTGTTGTTCTAATCTTGTCTGTGATTCGTTAAACTAAAACTAGCAAACAATACACATACAAAAATACTGAAAAAAGGTAGCCTTTCAGAAATCAGGAGACAATCTTAACAGGCGCAATTAGTGATTGTAATACAGATTGTAACAACTTTTTATACGGATTCTATCGCGGTTTATTTTTATTTGAGTTCCCAACGTTTCATCGTCTTTGCAGGTGTCTTGGTCATGGGCAGTTAGTTTTATTTCAATGTCCAACATTCGCGTAAACCTCCTAAAACAATATGTTTGACAGCAATTTTTATTGCGTGTCCAATCCCATCCCTGTATTGTTTAGTAAGGATTGTAAATTTACATTGGACTTTTTACGTGGATTTCATACTCAATTCTATATCTTAATTCAGAGACAAACATTTTATCAAAATATCGGGATTTTAAGTAACCAGAAAATTCAAACCCGAATGCTGAATGCCCCATTGCTAATTGGTGTGCCTATGGCGTAATTCAATGAAGGCATTAAGTTGTTTTTAACTTACATGTTAGGCGTCTCCACAACCTTGATAAGCTCCGCAATAAGTTCAAGATACAGCTTCTCAGATCGGTTTGAAGAAGCTGTCTCGTGGTCTATGGCGTTGTTGAACCGTTCCGTGAATTTGAGTTCAGTGAACTGGGCCTCGGTGAGAAGGCACGAAGCGACATCTACCGCTCGCTGGGACATCACTAGCCGAGTGTTCACGGTGGGGAAGTTGCGGTGGAGAGTGTCAATGAATGCTTGCTCAAGCCTAAAATAAAAAAAAATATTATCTTATTGCATTGTATTGTAGCATCTAATAGCGATTTATTTCTTATATGTAAGAACCGGCTGTAAAAAGGCTTTGTTCAAAGGCTCAGTGTGGAAATTAATAGTGGCAATAGAATTCAATTCAAAATGCGAAAAATAAGCTTTATCTCTTTATAAATATGTAATACAACAAGTACCTACATCAAACATAATATTTAAAAACAATACCCTTTTCTATTTTTTATTAAATATATTATACATAGTGTACTTTAGAAGTTAGCAGGTATGTGCTAACTTCTAAAGTAAACTAAGTTCTAAGCTTTCGGCCGGTGCCTGAATTGAGAATGCTAACTCGAAAACGTCACTGTCCATAGGCAACGTGATAGTCCCTGTCACGGGATTGGGTGATCAGAGTAGACATTCTCAAGTAGAAATTCTCAATTCAGAAACTGCTTGAGAGTTAATTATTGTAGTCTGATATAATGAGCTTACCGGACCATGCTGGGCTTCTCACTGAGTGGTGCATTGAGTATAGCGGGCCATAAAGTCCTGACTACGTCCCAATCTTGCTTAGCGACCAGCGGGCCTGTGCGGGGGCCCAACATCATGAATAGTACCCCTTTGTGGCGAGCGTGCCATTCGTCCCCTTCGCCCCCCGCTGCTAATAGCCCCGCTAGTTTGGGTACTAACGAGCGGTAGGAGTACGGGTAGTGGCTCAACATCCAATATAAACGGATTTGAGCTAGGATGCGAACCTGGGAAATTGAAAATAATTTCATATTTTTGGAGCTGATTTCAAGTAAGTGAAATGTTATGTCAGGTAAACTTCAAGGGAATTTCATCAACCAATCATATGAATATAAAACAAATATTTACACATAATATTGCAATTCAATAACTTCTTTCGAAAAATGATACAATATACATGGTTATTTAATTATTATTAATTTAATTTTCATTTAGTATTTTGGCAAATAAGACATTTATTATTTTTAATTATTTATACACATTATCGCATGTGTTAGCGAATATTTGTAATTAAATACAAATTGTAGAAGGAAAAACTTAAACCTCAGGCAGGACTCGAACCTGCGACCACTGGCTTGACGCGCCAGTCGCTTTACCAACTAAGCTACCGAGGTCACTGCCTGGAAGTTTAAATTTCTCCTTCTACTTAAGACGTCTTTATAGGGCGACGTATGCGACATCTAGTGAACCTACCTTACGGTTGGCCTCACTGACTCTGATTAACAATGTGTTAATTAGAAGTCCGAGAGATGGCGCTGGCCCAATACTTATTATTTTTAATTATTTATACACATTATCGCATGTGTTAGCGAATATTTGTAATTAAATACAAATTGTAGAAGGAAAAACTTAAACCTCAGGCAGGACTCGAACCTGCGACCACTGGCTTGACGCGCCAGTCGCTTTACCAACTAAGCTACCGAGGTCACTGCCTGGAAGTTTAAATTTCTCCTTCTACTTAAGACGTCTTTATAGGGCGACGTATGCGACATCTAGTGAACCTACCTTACGGTTGGCCTCACTGACTCTGATTAACAATGTGTTAATTAGAAGTCCGAGAGATGGCGCTGGCCCAATACTTATTATTTTTAATTATTTATACACATTATCGCATGTGTTAGCGAATATTTGTAATTAAATACAAATTGTAGAAGGAAAAACTTAAACCTCAGGCAGGACTCGAACCTGCGACCACTGGCTTGACGCGCCAGTCGCTTTACCAACTAAGCTACCGAGGTCACTGCCTGGAAGTTTAAATTTCTCCTTCTACTTAAGACGTCTTTATAGGGCGACGTATGCGACATCTAGTGAACCTACCTTACGGTTGGCCTCACTGACTCTGATTAACAATGTGTTAATTAGAAGTCCGAGAGATGGCGCTGGCCCAATACTTATTATTTTTAATTATTTATACACATTATCGCATGTGTTAGCGAATATTTGTAATTAAATACAAATTGTAGAAGGAAAAACTTAAACCTCTTAAGCTTAGTTGGTAAAGCGACTGGCGCGTCAAGCCAGTGGTCGCAGGTTCGAGTCCTGCCTGAGGTTTAAGTTTTTCCTTCTACAATTTGTATTTAATTACAAATATTCGCTAACACATGCGATAATGTGTATAAATAATTAAAAATAATAAGTATTGGGCCAGCGCCATCTCTCGGACTTCTAATTAACACATTGTTAATCAGAGTCAGTGAGGCCAACCGTAAGGTAGGTTCACTAGATGTCGCATACGTCGCCCTATAAAGACGTCTTAAGTAGAAGGAGAAATTTAAACTTCCAGGCAGTGACCTCGGTAGCTTAGTTGGTAAAGCGACTGGCGCGTCAAGCCAGTGGTCGCAGGTTCGAGTCCTGCCTGAGGTTTAAGTTTTTCCTTCTACAATTTGTATTTAATTACAAATATTCACTAACACATGCGATAATGTGTATAAATAATTAAAAATAATAAGTATTGGGCCAGCGCCATCTCTCGGACTTCTAATTAACACATTGTTAATCAGAGTCAGTGAGGCCAACCGTAAGGTAGGTTCACTAGATGTCGCATACGTCGCCCTATAAAGACGTCTTAAGTAGAAGGAGAAATTTAAACTTCCAGGCAGTGACCTCGGTAGCTTAGTTGGTAAAGCGACTGGCGCGTCAAGCCAGTGGTCGCAGGTTCGAGTCCTGCCTGAGGTTTAAGTTTTTCCTTCTACAATTTGTATTTAATTACAAATATTCGCTAACACATGCGATAATGTGTATAAATAATTAAAAATAATAAGTATTGGGCCAGCGCCATCTCTCGGACTTCTAATTAACACATTGTTAATCAGAGTCAGTGAGGCCAACCGTAAGGTAGGTTCACTAGATGTCGCATACGTCGCCCTATAAAGACGTCTTAAGTAGAAGGAGAAATTTAAACTTCCAGGCAGTGACCTCGGTAGCTTAGTTGGTAAAGCGACTGGCGCGTCAAGCCAGTGGTCGCAGGTTCGAGTCCTGCCTGAGGTTTAAGTTTTTCCTTCTACAATTTGTATTTAATTACAAATATTCGCTAACACATGCGATAATGTGTATAAATAATTAAAAATAATAAGTATTGGGCCAGCGCCATCTCTCGGACTTCTAATTAACACATTGTTAATCAGAGTCAGTGAGGCCAACCGTAAGGTAGGTTCACTAGATGTCGCATACGTCGCCCTATAAAGACGTCTTAAGTAGAAGGAGAAATTTAAACTTCCAGGCAGTGACCTCGGTAGCTTAGTTGGTAAAGCGACTGGCGCGTCAAGCCAGTGGTCGCAGGTTCGAGTCCTGCCTGAGGTTTAAGTTTTTCCTTCTACAATTTGTATTTAATTACAAATATTCGCTAACACATGCGATAATGTGTATAAATAATTAAAAATAATAAGTATTGGGCCAGCGCCATCTCTCGGACTTCTAATTAACACATTGTTAATCAGAGTCAGTGAGGCCAACCGTAAGGTAGGTTCACTAGATGTCGCATACGTCGCCCTATAAAGACGTCTTAAGTAGAAGGAGAAATTTAAACTTCCAGGCAGTGACCTCGGTAGCTTAGTTGGTAAAGCGACTGGCGCGTCAAGCCAGTGGTCGCAGGTTCGAGTCCTGCCTGAGGTTTAAGTTTTTCCTTCTACAATTTGTATTTAATTACAAATAAGACATTTATTGCTCAAAGTGTGTGCATGAAAAGTTGTCAATTAAATTATATCACCAATCGTCATGATTGTTTTACATAAATTGTGCTATCAATCTACCCCATCGAACATTGCAAGATATCAAAAGTAATTCATATATTAAACAGTAATACAATCCAAAAGATCGTATATAATAATGTGATATTACTCACCGAGCTATAGGTATTGATGGAGAGATCAGCGAGCGCATGCAGTGCTTTAAGCGCCGACGGTGTGATACCAGCCTCGCAGACAAGGTCGTAGCGAGAGTCGTCATGTAGCTTGGCCGCCTCAGAGGCTAACATTCGCAATCTTGCAGACCCCACCCCGCGGGTCCCGCAGTCGAAGTCGGGGGGGCCCCCGCGACCGTCTAACGCCCGTTCCAGGGCTCCATATGAGCGAAGGCGGGCCTCCAGACCTGGCCCACCTCGTAAGCCTTTCATCACTACTACGCGCTCCCAGACCTGATGTATAATTATATTGGTTATTAGTTAGATGGTTTATTACAAAGTCAATACCTTTGTATTATAGAATCAGAGACAACGAAGTTACCACAAACATCAGGGATCGAACCCGAGAACTTAAGAGCTGACGCCACCTTGAAACGGGGAGTACACCACTCGATCGCAAAAGTCGTCACTATGTAGCTCTATAGAAATTTTATGTAATACGCTACGTTAGAAAATAAGGAACACAAATACGGTAAGATAATTAATTATCATATAAGACATAAATATCACCTGAATGAGCATCTCTAGTCCCCGAGTATCATCAGTCTTGTCGTCCAGCAGTCGTGACTGAACCTCAAGAAGCAGGCGAGTCAGTGCCACGCGGACGTTCTCGCCTCGGAAGGTCACCTTGTGATTCACGCCGGACGTGAAAGGCAGGCTCGTGGCCGGGACCTGGGACTCCATGCTGAAATATTAAAACATTTAGAAAATTCCCTTTGTCGCTATGTCAGGCTTCCTCAGAGGAACCAGGTTATTGTGGATAATTTTAACGGGTTTTCTTGGCCTACCTTTGGGTTGTCAAAGTCTAAATTAAATATTAATGACGGTCTAAGAAGTATAATTCTTGACTTCATATTTTGGGTTGTATTGATACTTACAGTATTACAGGTTGTTCATCAGGCGGCGGTAAGAAAGTGCTGCAAGCCAGCACAGCATTGATGATGTAGAAGCTCCTCAGTCTTCGCTCGCGGCACATCGGCCGCTCGCCGCTCAGCCACTGCTGCAGCCTGTCCACCTCCACCGTCAGATATCTGTCCAGTAACATCTGAGCGCACTGCGCCTCTTCCTCATTGGGTACATGCCACTTAAAGTTAGCATCCTTCAGCAAACATCCGTATCCCCACTCACGAATGGGCAACCACTCCGCAGGAGCAGTCCCGTAGTCCTTAGGAGAGCTCTTCCATTCTTTCAAATCGATAAAAGATAGAGATGTGAGGATGTGGCTCAGAATTTCACACGATCTCGATAGCGTATAATTGGCGTGTAGCTTCAACGCCCTATCTAATATTGGAATGATGTTGTCCATGTATTTGAGCAGGACCGTACCGTCACATTCTACAGCATGCATGAGCAGAACCAGTCTGTACATGAGATCGCGAGGCGGATTTTCCTCATGTAGCGCCTCTTCCGTCGATAGCAACTCTTTCAGTTCTTCACAAAGTTTTGGCAGAAAAGCAGCCAAAGTTGCTTCTGAATCAATTCTAGCAAAAACACGCAACATCGCACCGACCAAACTTCCTGATACATTTGTTTCAAAAGTAGATTCTGTGGCAAAGGTTTTAAACTTTCTCAGAGCCTCGTTGAATATCTTTGGCGAGCACTGCATCAATACAGCCATCGCTGCGGAGCATATCGAGGTTTCCATCACGGCATCAGTCTTGCTGCGAACCCAATCGGATTCTTTAGTATCCAGCCTTACGTGTTCGAGTGAACTGGACTCTATCATAACAAAGACTCTATCTAAGAAGACTAAGACGAAGTCTTCCATTTGAGCAGTAGCTTCACAGGTCAGAAGCTCGTCTTCAGAAAGATCCTCGTAGAACTCATGAGCGTTACTACAATCTACGTATGGCACCATCCAACTGAAGATTAGGATGAAATGTAAGGTAACTAGTGTCTTTTTGACATCATTTGGATCAATGCCGGGCAAAACGGCCATCAGGAAGGGCACAACGTGAGTCGGTCCCTCTGGGTAATCGGCATCTCCTCCTCGCAGCATGGGCCTGGCGACCGCAGCAACAGCCGACATAGCAGCAGTCACTCTATGTGGCTCAGTGAGTGACGTCAGAGAGCTCCTAAGTCTTTCCAGCAAAGGCGGCACTACTATGCGAGGACGTAGAGTCGCTAAGTTGTGTAGGGCGATTGAGATGTCCAGAGCGCCGCTCCGGCTGTAGACAGCTTGAAGAGTTGGTTCAAGAACGATATTCACGAATTCATAAATGTCTTTTTCTCTGAGACAATAATGCGGCGGAGTTTGATTCTCCCAACCTTCAGTAAAACGTTTTTCGCGTTCACGACGTACTCTGGGAAAAGTTAAAAATACGGCACATAAGCAAAATTAATAATTTAAGGATACTGTAATATTAATAAAACAGGTCAAGTGCGAGACGCTTGCGCACACGAAGAGTTCCGTAACGTCGTACAGTCTACCTATTATCGTTCATTATAATGATAACAGACAGACGGATGGACGGACAGTGGAGGTTTAGAAATATGGTCCTGTTAGCAACATTCAGGTAAGGGACCTTAAAACTGGTGTCATCTTACACATACCTATTCAGAAACTCTCTGGCTAGTTTCCGTAGGAGGTCCCTTAGCTTGTAGGACCAGCGACCAGCGTTGGCGCTATGCAGATAGCTCTCTACGCCAATGAGGAAGCTGCGCAGTTGCTTCAGCACCAGACCATCGGGACAAATACTCCACACGATCCATGACGCCACGTGTTTCATATCTAGATCAAATAAATAGCTACTGATTTTTGTATACGTCAATACGTAATCGTACTGGAATATGCACGAATCGCCGATTTGGTTTGAACTTTTGCGTCTGAATGTTTTTTAGTTCTAATATATAACGTAACGGTCAGTTGTTTATTTCAATGATTTAATAATAATAATAAGAAAGCGGTAATTTTTTAAATATACGCGGTATGTATGCATTATAAAAAACGCAACGCCATTGATAGGACCTAATATTATGACGTCACGGTACGGGCTGCTTTCGCGTAAACCTTAAACAAAAATCCAACCCACGTTTTAATCTGTACTAATATTATAAAACTGAAGAGTTTCTTTGTTCCCGTTGAAATTGATTGTGACGTCAATATCCTTATAAATAACCGAGCAGTTGGCGCCTGTTTTCAAAATTGTAAAAGTGAGAACTAATGTTTATTTTGACATCGTATACATGACACATTTTTATTGTACTTAATTGCAATTTTTTCTAGCGTTAAGACGTTTAAACTGAACAATAAAGTACAAAAAAATTTATATTCCTTACTGCTCAGAGAAAACAAGTAACATTTGGTGAACATACCAAGAGAATGGCTTTTAGAGATCTGCATGTCTTTGTAGCTGACTGGTAGGTTCAGAGCGTGCAGGAACCGCATGAACATATTCGGCACATATGGCGCCCAATCAACGGCACCGGGGCTGCGTTTCGCAAGACCGGCGAACAGCATCATAAGATCCTAAGGATACAAAACAATTTATTTCAATATCAAAAAGTATGTAGTAGAAAGTCTGAGTGAATATTGATTTCTTTTTCTACTGATCATGTGTAATTATCCTCCAAAGGTCTTGTAGTTATAACTAGAATTTCAGAAGTTCTGGTAACTGGATACGCTCTCCAAAGCTTCCAAACGAACTATCTCATTTTCTGAATAGCTGGCACAAAGGAGGTACAGAAACTTTAAAGTTACTCCGCGCACGAAAGTGTTAAAGAAACAGAACTCTGTGTCTTTACACTCCAATATGAGTATTAGAAAGAATCTTCTTCTCTTCAGCATATTTGAGAGGACTGATGAACATATTATTATACAGCGTGTAACAAAAACCCTGTCCGATCCCTGAGAGTATTATTCGGTATCGTACTGCGAACACATATACGTAACTATTTAATGTATTGGAGATTATATTTTTTCCCCAGTCAAAATAATTAAATACAAATAAAAACTGATCCAAGGCAACAACTGACCGCTCCTCAAAGTTCACGTACTTAATACCCACAGTATTGTGTCAAAGGAGCCACCAACGCGAGACGGTTCATGGACTACCACGTAAACGCGTTTTTTGGATCTGACAGGGGTTTTGTTACATGTTGTATAATTATGCCTCTTGCATGGCAATAAAGAATAGAATAGATTGTTTTATGTTAGCATTGTTTGCAGAAAAACTTACTGAAACTCCACATTGGGAGTTATAACAGGTATCCCAAAGTCTCATGACTTCATCGAACCACAGCAAGTGGCCGTGTTCAGCGTGGTGCGGCGGTAATGCCACCGGTAGGAACACGGCCATCTGGCATACTACGTGAGTTTCCGCCACCCATGGATTGATTTGAGGCAAGAACTCCGCTAAGATTTCTTTTGTGGCGCTTAATTCAAAGTACCTAAAACCAGAACATAACAAATAAAGAATTTGAAGCGAAAAATATCTAATTAGTTATTTTTTTTGTAAGTTTTTGATACTCACGGTCTTGCACATTTGACCATTGATATATATGATCCTTCAATGGAGCTGAAAATAATAACAATAAGTTATAATATACTCAAATTGAAGACTTGTATCAAAACATGCACGTACTGCCACCACATCACAGACACTACAGATAAGTACAAAAATATGTTTGATCGAAAATAACTTATTAATGTTTAACGTTGTAAATTTTAATAAATTATTTTAGGGGTCCATAATACCAAGGATAGAATGTGACATGGGTATTGCCGATGGATCCATGAACCCAACCCACAGCCACCTATGTGCGAACAAGAAGCGTGTCCCGAAAACGTATATTGTTTGGGCATATATTACGTGGGCAGTTCGTTCTCGTTGGCGCCTGCGAGCCCGAACAACTCTAAGGCGTCACCCAGCCCGTCGCCTGACAGGAATTTGCGAATCATATCAAGCTTATCACCTCCTTGTTTGAAAGAACGGTTTGCCCTAAACACACATTATGATTTATAGTGAAATACGCTCTATTTTCTATTTTTTTATTTCTAGTAACCTTTTAATGGCGCTATAAAATGTAACGCATTTCGCAAATATGGTTCATGTTGCGCGGTTCCCCAATGCGATACCTATGGAGACGAACCGGCAAGACTATCTGTAACTAGCAATAATAAGATTTGTTCATTAAATTTTATTATGTAGGTAGTACAATGAATTTACTATTAAATATATTGGTTGCAAATACTTGCGTCACAAATATCAAGATCTATCGATAAATTCGATACAGTGATGACGTCATAATCTCACTTATACGTAGATTTGCAGTTACATACGTATAATACAACCACGTTCTGGGTTATGTTCATAATTAAAATATAATTATGATTGCTTGCGTCACGTGTCGGAAGTGTCGAGACAAAAGTTGGCTCCAAATATTGTTGTAGATACAGTTGCAATTATATTCTTCCAATTGAATTGAATGTACCTATCTTTATATATTAAATTGTTTTTTGTATTTAAATACTTACTTGAGATAGTGGTACATCCCAATATGCGTTGTGCTCTTATCAAATATTTTCCTACCCAAATCGTAAAGCGGACGCCACGGCAGCGTCAGTTCATCGGGTGAAATCAATTGTCTTTTCCTGTAGAAATTGATTAAATTATTAGCTATTATCGTGAACGTCTGTGCCAATTATGCCAATTATTTTTTTGTTCCTAACAAGAATAGGTTGAATTTTTTAGGGCAGTAATGATTTATTTAACTAAATATTGAACTTTCTAATAGATCTGCTAGTTGCTTCTTGTAGAATCACTTTTTTGCCGCTAAAACCAATTAAAAAACTCGTTAATATCCTTGTGAGCTTATGAACAAAATTACAATATTTCCTTACTTAGTGAGCATTAGGAACATCGTAGCAAATTTGTGAATTTTGCACGGTTCGAGATCAGGAATGAGCACTAGTTCATAAGCCAGCTTAATCAATGTTATATGATCCTCTTTTCCGAACTTCAATCCGTAGATCCGAATGTACCTGAAAAAAAAAACAAAATCATAAAGACGTGTTTTCATTTAACCGGTCGAATACCAATAAAATGGACTTAATAGACATCAATTGGGTCTGGCGTTCCTTGCGAGCCGAACAGAGATGATTGAAATATGTTGATATTTTTATGGACTCACAAATATTTTTTATACGAGTTGAGATAAGAGGATATCTGTACGATAATCCAGGGTAAATCAGGAATAAACAATTAAAAAAAAGCGCAAATACAATAAGCACAGAGGTTAAAAAAATAGTCTTGGTTTTGGAAACCCCACTTGGCTTCCCTAATAGTGGTTTATTTCAAGATCCATTATTTTGAAACTTATCGTATAACAATAATGATAGGTGCCAATTATTGCCGATCAATCTCCGATCACCCTCGAGCCCTCGAAGGAAATAATTGAGAATGAAAAAATCTTTATTTTTAACGACAGCCTTTCCATTTCATAAAGCCACCAACGTAATCCAACCGTCGAAACTTTTAATAAGTCTGTGATAAAAATACGATCAGAAGAAATCCAGTCTATGTGAAAAGTTACATTTCTTTCTAAGTCTCTGTGTGGGTGTAGTACAACCATAAATACCATAGGGTCACGCCCACAAAGATTATTTTTATCGAAATAATAGAACTTACGACGTCAAAGGAAGCTTTTCTGTTAGCCGCCCCCTGAAACTAAGCTTACATAAAAGGCGAAAGGGTGTTTCTTGCAAGAGTTCTTCTAATTATAGAACAAAGAAAGTCTAATTTGACGGCATTCGTTATATAAAAGAGTAGCTATTTTCTGCGGTTTTACTTGTGTACAGGTAAAAGTAGACATTTATAAAAATAAACTAGCTTCTGCCCGCGACTTCGTCTGCGTGGACTTCAGAATTGGGTCCCTCGGGAACTATTTAAGGACTCGGGATAAAAGGCCTATATTCTTTTCCATGTCAAAGGCTACTTGCATGCCAAATTAAATCCAAATCCGTTCAGCCGCTTTTGTGTGATTGAGTAACAAACATCCAATCATCCACACTTTCACATTTATAATATTAGTAGGATAAACTAGAGGTACCGTCCCGGCTTCAAAATGCGATTATAAATGCTTACAATTATAAAATACAATACGGGCGTCGAATCATGGCCAGCCTGAAAAGAGACACAAGAAAGTTTGCGTGAGATGCAAGTACAAATAAACGGTGGGTGAAAAAGAGAAGACAGTATCTTGTATCGCTTTTTAAGTTCGCCAAGTTACAACCGCCGTAGAGTACGCAAACATATTCCTCCTGAATCACTCTATTTGTTAAAAAATGCATTAAAATTCGTTGCGTCGTTCAAAAAATACTTATAAGCTTCCAGACATCGGGAGCAACTGTGTTTAAATTATGTAAAGTAGGGCCTGTTGTTCAGGGATAATGTAGCATTATTATACTGGAAAAAAACTGAAAACGGTAAAGTAGATTTTGACTTTATTCGTCACAAACATACAAAATCATTCCTCTGTATAATATAAGAATTGATAGTGATGTGAGTACATTCTGGATTTCATTCTCCTATATTTCTTGATTTTATATTATATTTACCACGTTTTATTTTATGAGATATGCTAGTATACAATAGATGAAACGTAACAATCATATGTGAAGTAATATTACAATCTGTTAGTGTTGAGGCCAGGTGCAGTTAACAGGAAGCCCTGGGTGATAGCCAGCACATTTGATACTTCGGTAATACTTGCCAAAGGTTAACGCTAAACCTAAACTTGTAACAAATTAAATAATGTTTGTTTTGCTAAATAATATCGTAATAATAAATGTTATGAGTAATTCAGAATAATGCCTGCTCGTATAACCTCGTGTTTTTTCACCAAAAAGGACCAAAACGGTGGTATAAGCCCATTTTTTGCTGAGTTGTGATTTAATATTAATAGTTTCATCGAAGGTTTTTATAAACGATAGTGAATTATTATGGGTCACTAAATACATTTAATAAGTTGGTCATATACACATAAATATATTAAAATTAAAGAATTTGTTTGTTTGTTTTAACGCTGTAATCTCAGGAACTACTGGTCTAGTTTGAAAAAAAATGAAAAACTCTTCCACTATTAGATAGCTAACTTGTTGAGGAAGATGATAGTCTATATTTTTATGCGCTAACCGACGCCCACGCCGCTGAGCCTAGCAAAAGCTAGTTATTAAATATATACAAAATAAAATTCATTGGTTTCACAACTTAAGTTTGTCTATACCTACAGTCCGCAAAACATACAAGAATGAATAATATAATATAACCCATAAATCACAATTTCAGATTTCGAAGTATGTGTTTACGCGCATTTTAACTCCGTGCGACTTAACTTTTTTTTCCACGACTCGGCGTTCAATAATGTAATCCTTGTACACAGCAGGTATAATACAAACTCGGTCCCGACCCCCTATGTCTGTACGGTTTGATATTCTAAACTACGCAACAGATTTTAATGCAGTTTTCAGCAGTAGAGTGAATCAAGATGAAGGTTTTTGGGTATAGTTATAGGCATTCATTACTGTGCAACCTGTGCGCAACCGGGGCTGGTCCACTAGTTATTGATAAAAAATCGATCGAAAGCTTCACGCTTCCCGTCACCTGCAACTCCTAAAAGCATTATTTATTCGTTACTAGTCCCGTCACCCGTGTTTATAATAGGCCTGCTATATGTATTCTATCCAAAGAAGGGCTTCTTATTTTGATAATTTATAACATATAGCTGTTTCCCGGTGCTCCGCCCGCGGTCTCAATTATTTTTATATTTGTGATGTAAGCTATCCTATCTTTCAAGTTGGATCAAACTGCATACGGTGTGCAAATTTGATTAAAATCGGTTCAGTAGTTTCGGAGTTCATCCCGGACAAACATCGTGACACTGGAATTATATAATAGATAAGTACCAGAACTACTTTTGAGGAATCCTTATTACATTAAGAAAGTTTTATCACCCCCAAATAATTGACTTAGGAATACATAAAAGAATATTTTTTATATTTCTTGGAAACATGCTTTAAATTTAAAGCTGGTTGCTAAAAAAATCTCACGCTTCGGCATCGGTATGTACATTGAAGTGCAGGGCAAGTTTTTTTTTTTTTTTTTAAAAACGACGCCCGCACTAAGGAATTTAATCCTTGTGTCGCGGGGGTTTCACAAACATTCAAATCACATGCACAAAGAACACCCAGACTTGGAACAAGCATTTGTGGATCACACAAATACTTGTCCCATGCGGGGATCGAACCCGCAGCACGTCGCGCACAGTGGTAATTGGCGTGGTGACCTATACCACTCGGCCATCAAAGTGTTTACCTTATTTATATTAAACCTAAATCTTCGTTGAAAAACATTCTGTTTGTAAAGCCATTTGGCAATAACAGTCGAATTTTTGCCATGGAAAAAAACAATCTATCTCTTGTCCCTAAAGACAGTGGATGGCTCAATCCAGCGTGTATCATTTTTGGTTGAGCTGATGATTCATATATTTGTACTAACAAGTGCATGACTATGTATTAATCAATTTATATAGATTAATGCATGATCAGTAAGAAAAGGTTAATTTTTATTGATTTCTTTTGGATGAGAAATCAATAAAAACTATACATACATACATAGCTATTGTTCTTAAGTTTAAGTGATGAGCTCCACATGGTGACCTGTTGCTGCGACTAAGTCCTAAATGCTTTATAATGATATAAACAAGCCAAAAATTTACAATACCACCTTCAACTTAAATGTGATGTATAGCTTTTGTCTTTGAAAATAAATTAGGATAGTACTTCACCATTTCACGGCACCTTTAGAGTCAAAAAAATAAAAATCGAAGCTAAGTTACCTACTTTTTTCTGGTTTTACTTGATAAATATATCAAAGTACCAGATTTTTTTATTATTGGCAGTAGGCAGCCAGTAAATAAATTGCCGTTTGATTCTACTGGCTACCCTGAACCCAGACCTTAATATCTTTACATATGAAAAATTTATCTAAATTGTTTCTTGGGGCAGTTATTGTATGGGAAATGGTTCTCTCGGTCGGCAGTTAATCAACCAGTTGAATATCAATGTCCAAGGGACTCTAAAATCTGTACCTATATAATAAGTTCAGCATGTCGTGTTTTTACCTATTATTATTTTGCATACCAAAACCTTCCACCAATTTCTGATCTAATTTGTACTGCGAAGATGATAAGCTAACAAGTATAGAACTAAAATTTTTATAGTTAAGATTCACCTAAATATAAAATATGTATGTGTGTAAAAGTGTTTGTAAGATTAAGAACATATTGTAGTATTTGTAAAATTGTAACATATTGTAAAATTGGAAACAAATTGTAGCCCTTTGTCTCTGTAATAATAAAAGTGATAATTACTTCATAAGCCGGGAGGACCAGACACCGCAGGCCGGCTTCATCTCGCGCAGCATCACCGCCTTGGCCAGGTTGAGCTTCACTTGTTCCAGGAACCGAGTGGACTCTCCATCCAACTCGGCGGCATATGGCAAGGTGTGATTCGTCAATATCTCCTTCTGAGGCTTGAACCCCAGAGCCTTTACGCGCTCCGGGGTTGTCACCAAAAACTCAAATTCATCGTCTTGAATCATATTGAATGTTATTAAACGTTATTTATTGTTACAAAAAATATAGCGATTCCTACGATATATCCCTTATGCCCGGCGGCCACATGAGCACGGCTATAAGTTTATTTGAATTATTTGACACACGATCCCGAATCACTAATAAAATACCGTCATTAACGAATCAAATTAGCATTGAATTTACACAAGTCATCAAGATAGCACTGAAAGAAAATCTGAATCGAATCGCCAAGTCAGTCAGAGAAATACGTTCCTTTTCACAAAAATTTGACATGCGTCATGTTATGACGACTCGCCCGGCGGCAGCCCACGGATTTTAGAGGAGTAGATTTCATTCCACGCATCATGTTTCTATCTCTTTTCATTGAGTTCTACAGGTCCATCGATTAACTTGTAAAGTTGTAAATATTTGTGAGAGTGAGATAATAAATTATGGGTATGTAGCGAGATCAATATTTGTTTTGGTCGAAGAGGTATTTGGGTCAAAATGTAGCTTTTTTTATCCCCCTATGACCAAGGCATTACCAGTACCTACGCCGAATTATTTTTATTAGTTTTGAATACTTTTGATTCCATGGGTTGCACCAAAAAGAATTCAGTAGCGAATCCCGAACAACCTAATTCAAAATAATGGTACATATTACTTACGCAGCTTTTCATAAAATGGCTGCCGCACCCTTATTTTCATTTAGCATAGGTACCGCACAGAATTATACGATGGATATTTTTAAGAAATTTTTAACCACATGTCGTTTAGGGCAACTGAATTTGAGATAGAAAGTCAAAGGGCAGATCTGTTGCCATCATTTATTTTGTGCCACACAACGCCCTTTGATTTTATAAAAGACAACGCCATCGAGCGTTGGTAGGTTGTTATTTCAGGTCGGGATTACCCCTGTAGGTATTTTATTTTAACGGTGTATATTGATGTTTCTATCATGAGAGAGTAATAATTATATTTATCGCATAATTTTAGAAGACACTTAAGTAAGTTATATTATATTATTAGATATATCTTTGTGTTAACAGGTAGGTATGTAGGCATCAAAAGCTTTACCAAATTGTTTCCGACTTGGATCGATACCTGCTAATCAGGGATTCTTTTCAGCAGGGGTGTTACGTATCGGGTTAAGAAAGGCTATAAGTATCTCTTTTGACTTAGTATACTGAAAAAATCTGAAATCTGTTAAATAGCCTAAAACGTATACACGAACACTACCCGGTCCCTCTCTGAACACAAAAATTAGTGGATTTTTAACTAAATTCTGCGTCGTGCAGGGTTACATTTCGTTTGGACTTAGAGAATAACCCCCAGTGAAATAATATACGAAATTTATTTTACCTTCTCTAAAAGCACACATGTACCTACCTAAATTATCCACGTAGGTACATAACATATTACTAGTGTTGCAAGTTAATCTCGCATGTCGTGACCTCGTTTATCTTATATTGTTATCATATCGGGAAAGGGAATCGAACCCGCAAACAGCTGTTGCGAAGACATCCAGTTTTACTAGTTGGTAGGTAGAAAAATCAAAATAAATTAAGTAGGTACTTATAAGTTTTGTATGCTTGTATTAAGTTGCCTATTTCTTTAAGTAGGTACAAACTTAATTAAAAGATTGTTGTGGAAGGTTACAAAATAAAAACAAGACAAATTGGTGGCATGTGGGTTATGAAAATTGAACGTAAACAGTTTATTTAATTAGATAGGTATACTCACAATGTTATATATAAAAGTTAAGTAGTTACTTATGCCTACTTTAAAGTAAGTGCATTGTAAAAACTAGAAACTTACCAAGTTATGACTCATGTTTACTGTGTTATATTCTTTTGTCCGTAGACCCGTGAGCAAATCAAGATATGTACAAGGATAAAATAACAATAGTTATCTATATTAGGTACAGAGCGTGCCACGAAAGATGAGAGTTGGGTGACTTGGCGAGCGTCAGTGGTGGGGAGTTAGCACAGGTGCCGCGCCTCCCGCTCTCTTTCCGCCGCCCCGATGACACCCTGTTCATTCCCGCCCCCGATCCATCTCGCTGGAGACCTACAAATCTCGCGACTAGGTGCTGTGCAAGTCAAACCACGTGGTGTCAAGTCTCATATTTGATGGCACGGTCTATAAAGCTTCTGTAGGAACGTGTGTAGGTAAGGTAAGGGACTCATAATGTAATAAAGATTATATATTAGCGTAATAATAGTTTAAATGCGTTATTATTTTTAGCATTTATATGTATAATTTTGCCTTATATTATATCTATGCTATGAATATTGGAAAGTACAAGTGTATCGATTTGATTTGATTCCTACCAATTCAAAGATGTTCCATCCAATCGTCATAATCCGGTAATAATTTCTTGCTGGTATCAGT
The DNA here is from genome assembly GCA_950381575.1 of Plusia festucae. Classification (NCBI taxonomy): domain Eukaryota; kingdom Metazoa; phylum Arthropoda; class Insecta; order Lepidoptera; family Noctuidae; genus Plusia; species Plusia festucae. The sequence goes on from OX494450.1 coordinate 6,378,202, forward strand.
ATCACCCTTTACACAAGAGTCTACATCGTTCTTTACCCTTGGCTTTTTACTAGTTTTTACATTTCTTAATATTATCAGGTCCCAAATTAGTTTTAAAATATCCATTATTACATTGCTTTTCACTTGTTTCGCTCTCGGATTTTTCCATAAAATCATTTTTTAATTTCAACTTTGGCTTCCATTTTGTTTCAACTTTTTTTGTTTCTTCGACTGATATTTGTTTTTCTTTGTCGTCTTGTTCTATATTTGGTACAGGTTGTTTTGTCGTCCAGTTGGTCGAAATAACTATGTCTCTGTAGAACGATGATTGATTGCGCTGCTGGGCTTTTGAACGTGATGCGCGATCGTTTAATTTCAGAAGTTTAATCTGTGCAATAGAACATTCATTAGATTCAAGCGTAGTTGATTGGTGGACTAACCTTGTAGTATCTTTTCTTTTCAACTGATTGAAATTATACATAGTTTTGTATGATTAAAATGAGTATGTAAAGTAGTGCAATGAAGTCACAAAAAATATCTGCTAAATATAATTACACAAATCAATAAAAAGCCAGGTGCATCAGGATTGCTCTACCTCTTTTACTACTGTAAAAACATTTTTTCAGACATATTATAATCACGATTCTACTCAATATTTGCATATACCAAACAACTACGCAAATAAAATAGAACATCGTTAGCATATGTGGTGGACTAAAAATATATTAAATCATAAAATAAAACAAAACAATAAAATAAAACAATTTATTCTTATTTTATGGGAAGAGAAAATCACTAAACCTTAGGAATAAATAAACAGAATTGGTTAACGGATAAAACTATAATTATTTTATTCATGGACATAAGAGATCGCATTGTTCATGTAGAAATTACATTATTTGTATTTAAAAAAGAAATATATAAAATTTCCCATTATTTTTTTGACTCAATAAACTCAAGCAAACTACATTCTACAAAAAAAAAAACTAAACATTTCATTGAAACAAACTGTGTAATCTACAGTAATAAGGACTGGTAACAATCGGCATTTTTACTCAAGCATACTACAGTCGACAAAAAAACAAGACATTTCATAAAAAAAAACTGTGCTACTAACGTATAAATGAGTAAATATTGACATTCTTATATCATAGGTACAGTACCATGCATCGATTGGGACGTTATATTTAACTAATTGCGTCATTAAAGCTTAGAAAAAACATAGAAGGTTTAAAAAAACTTGAACATTATCGTTGCACATATTTGATATTATGGAATGGTAAGGGAGTAATTTCGCATCAATTGCTTTAATTATCAGTATAAATTAATGTACTATCAAGTCACCATCCGTGGATGCGAGTCACAGGCGGCAGAACAAATACACACGCACACTCGGGCAAGCGCCCTGCGCCGCTTATACGAAACAGAAGGAGCAGGCTTACATTTTCGCCGCGCGGTAGAAAGAGAGGGGGATATTACATCCTCTTCTACGCGGGTGGTCTACTCTCCCTACTTCTTACGAATTTTCGATCAGGTCACGTGTTCTGACGCGAGTTTAGCATTTTTTACCCATCCCAAAAAGTACACAACAAAAAGCCCGACATGTGGGAGTCGGACTCGCCCATTTTTGTATAATAAATGTAGTTTTCAGATTTTTTCCTACACTTGTAGTTTAAAACCATATTACTCATGTTAGGCATTATACTAGCAAATACAAGTCAACAAAGTGCAAATATGGTGGGATTGCGTCGTTCCGTGAGAAGTTCTGCTACATATTCTATTGTCAAATTATGTAAATGCTTGTCGAAAAATTACGCGACCATACTGCGTCATTTTGTTAACATTTTTAGGGATCGGTGCCACTTCAATATTTTTATTTGTTCTTTGTTTGTCACTTGCAAATCGAATGGGACTTAGGTGATTTGCCGTTTCTAGTATAACAACTTTATATGATAGGGTTCCCAATTGATGCAGGCTATAGTACAATGATTTATTCTTAAGGCTCTGTGGAGATTTAATTAAGTGAAACATCATGGTATAATAATATGCTCCGCCAGGAATCAAAGAGCCATCGTTTCAATTGAGACGTTTTTAGCACTGCTACGGTGCTGGAGGGGTGTGGAAGTAGACTGACGCATGGACGATCCAGCGATCAAGGATTTTTTATACAAAGCGTGCGGAGCGGCAACGGTGCGGCGTCGATGCTGCTCAATCATGAGAACAGGACGGCAACGTCGTGAATGCCACCTGCTCATTCGTTCTTTACTATGCAATTGTCATTTAAAATTTTCATTTTGTATTTGAAATGGATCGATTTATCAAATATGTGCAAACATCACTAACATACGAACACACTTCAATTTAAATAAGGGTTTTTGTAAGTCAAAAATCCGCTAGGGTTGCTAGTAGCGCATCAGGTCTATGTGTCATTCTCCACCAATTAGAGACCAGCTAGTGGCCTGTGATTAGTGGAAATTGATAGACCTTATGCGACACTAGCGAACCTAGCGGATTTCTTTCTTGTAAAAAACCTCATTTAAGGCGCTGCTCAACTACAGCTACGCACGTGTGTCAAGCCTCATTTTGAATGAAAATGGTAGTGAAAACTTCCACTGCATCCACGAACAAGCTACGCATGAAATGCAACAATCGCTAACAAGTGGACACATGCAACTACGTGGGCGTAGAATTCGTGCACCGCGTGCGCAGCCGTGGAACAGTCTTTGGACAGTTGCACGACCCGTTGCGAGAGAGCAAGTAGTATAGTAAACAGGCAGCAGGGGTACAAGCGTATCAATTATAAGAGTCCCTTAAAAATAAGTTGCGTTTGTGCATTTGGGGTACTTTGGTAAGCACTGCATTAATATAATACCATGTGTATATAATTATTATGTAGTGACCGTCTCTTTCTGTGTGGTGTAGAGGCTGGCCGCGAAGACGATGTCCCTCTTGATAGCGGTCGAAGCTTCCATCATCTTTGCTTGCAGCTTAGGATCCCCTACTGCTACTGCTGCATCTTTCACGTCTACCAGCAACTGGAGATAGAAGTTTAGGCGACCAAATTATAAATAGCGTTGAAAGTTAATTTACTTTCATAATTATTATAGAGTGAGTGGGTAGAAATCTCATAAAAGGCTCTAAGAAGTCATTGTCAAAATTTATTTTTATAGTCTATTTAGTAGAATAGAATTGATCTCCCTTTTTTTTCGAAAAACCCCTTTTCGCGTCGCACTCTCACATTTAACCCGCGAAAGAGCGAAAATTCTCAAAAAAATCTTAGTAACCAAAACCTTATTGATCATTGAAGTTTGAAATTATATAAATTACCTCGTGCAGCTGTTGTATACACCTGACAATAATTCCTTCTTGTACGTCGGTGAGATCCATGATTTCTGCGAAAGGTTTTTCCAATGCCCATTCGTAGACTACCCTCACAAGTCCGAAGTTTAGTCTTTCGGCCTGACCTTCGAACTGCCCAACCTATAATAAGATCATTATTATAAATAGTTGCAACACCTATTCCATATCTTTCTATGAAAATTGAAGAAAATTCTGCAAACTTTTCCTTAGTAACTTGAGAACGTCTCGAATTTGTTTAATATGCTTAAAGAAAGAAAGAAAGCAAATAAATTTGAGATAGTTCAGAATATTTCACATTACACAGGACTGAAAAAAAAGGAATACATTCAATATTAGATACTAACAATAATTGAGGAAGGCAGGTTATAATTTGCTGTGGTAACCGACGCCCGCGGGCGGAGCCGCAAACAAAAGCTAGTTATAAATAATTGAGTCTCGAGCAGATCCATCTTTAGAAGTCGATTGCAATCAGCATTGATTGCCTCATTCCTGTAAAAGCACCTACTCAAAAAAGGACAACCTGTATAATAAATATAATTACCAAATACTTGGACTCGATAGCCGTGAGATCCTGATCAATTTGTTCTATGGCTTTGACACCCTCGGCGAGTTTGTCAGTGAGTTGGTTCTCCACTTGCGTCCGCGCTTGGAACACAAAACAGCTGAGCAACGCTGCTATTTCCGCTGGCGTCTTATCAGTGAACACGTTTCTGAAGACCAACTCCGAGATTATCAGCTCGTTTGTACCCATACCGCATGCTACGCGACCTGTTGAAGATAATTACATTGTATGTATTTAGCATGTAAAAAAGAATGGAATGATTTAATTTTTTTTTTGGAGACCACGGTTAGAAATACAGTGTGAAAGGGGAAGACAAGTCATTTTACCTAGGATGTTCATGGTGGGACAAAAAAAAATAATGATGATCGGGATGGATTTTTTTTTTTAAAGTTCTATTAACATTACTCAATTAACAATTTCATTATGATATTACAGCTAAATAAAACAAACATTTTATTAATAAATAAATCAAGCAAGCGATTTGGCGCACGCGCGGTCAATGACCCGAGCATCAGCTGAATTAGACTTCGCGTTTCAAGCTGGTTTTTTTATTAATTTATAAAATTTTCTTATTAAAAAAAAAATGGGTTGTTTTTTTTGCCTTTTCGTTGTTAGTAACCAACTTACCTTTAAGTATAACACTATCATGTTCATCAATATAGCTTAGTTCTCTCAGCACCATCAGACGCCTCTGATAATCCGGGTACAAAGCCAGGTTCTCGAACGACAGCAGCCGCTTGTATTTATCACGTTTCCTCTCTGTCAACTTCCGCTCGTATACTATCGCGAACTCAGACTTAAAGTTCGCTATGTCCGTGCATTTCTTTTGCTCTTTCAATTCGTTCTGGAAATTTTGTTATTTATTTTAATTAAATGTTATTTATACGATTTTTTTTCTTAATTTTTTTTCGACTGGGTCATTAAAAGCTGTTAGTAATATACTAAATCTAAAAGATTTTTGCCGAACAAACGGAGGAATGGCCTGGTTATCTGTAACACAGGTTAAGGGCTCACCTATATATACAATTTCCGTTGATAAGATCAAAAATATTCTATGAAGACTTTGGAATGAGAGTATGATTATTTTCTGACATCGAGTTGTCTCATCCAAACGACTAGTTCCAGTTATTCTGATTTTAGCGTGATATTTACTTAAATTCAGTTACTAATGGAAGATCATTGCGTAGGCACAATTTTACATCAATAGATTTTTTATAATTACGCGCACCTCTGACATAAGTGACCTTTGCTATCTATATATATAAAACTCTTCCGTTACTGACTGACTGACTGACTGACTGACAGACAACGCACAGCCGAAACTACTGATCGTAAAGAGCTGAAATTTGGCATGTGTGTTTGTTGGGAGGAGTAGGCTACCACTAAGAGAGGATTTTTGGAAATTCCCCCCCAAAGGGGAGAAAAGGGTGGTAAATTGAAAATGTTTATTTCTCAATGGATTCACTTCGAGGGGCTCGTGGCTAAGTGTAAGCCGTACGGTTTGACCGATAATAAAGGTTAAGCCGCGCTCGCCGCGGTTGGTCCGTGGATGGGTGACCATTTGTAAACATACCGAGACCCCTCCGTGCCTCGGAAAGCACGTTAAGCCGTTGGTCCCGACTGTAACACAGTGATCTTTGACAATCGTTAAGTCATTACAATTCTGACAACCAGTCTTACTATGGAATACTGCATTACCTACCAATAGGTTGTGGAGGTCAGATAGGCAGTCGCTCCATGTAAAATACGGTATTCAGCTAAATCCGGTAAGATTGGAAGCCGACCCCAACATAGCTTAGGAAAAGGCTAGGCAGAAGAAGGATTCACTTAAAACTTTGTATGTAGGTTGATTTTTTTAATGTTTGTTTACACATGTAATCGATAGACCATGGAACAGGCGATAACTAAGTGAAAAACCCAATTTCTGACGGAAGTCATTACTCCACGCGGACGAAGTCGCGAGCAAAAGCTAGTTAAATATAATAGTTGTTATAGTCATACAATCTGATTTTTAATAAAACCACTTTTTAAACATGTCTAATATTCACGTAGCCCTCAGAAACCAATATCATACAATATTAATGAGTCGCATAGCTTTGAATGAAGTAGCTATGCATAAATCGCAATGGGCAATGGCACTATGAATAAAATATAACATTCGTTGAGACTATTGTAATATATCGTTACGTGTGTATAGGTATAGGTAATCGCGGGCTAGTTTTCCCACAAATCGACCGTCGATCGTCTTTTCTTGCGCCTGTTTTACGTGTAGCAGTCATTATGGAAGATTGAAAGTTAAACCCTAACCGAATGGTAAAGCACAGTTTAAGGTATAAGTACACGGAAAAAGGGTTATTTTAAACAATTGTCTGGACTTTAGAAGAAATATAGGAAATGTCGACTCCAGCGAAAAGTTAATAATATTAATCACAGAAATAAATTATTTCAATTTATCATTTCCTTAAAGATGTATCTATACATATAAAACAAAGTCGGGTTTGTTACAACACTTATAACTCGAGAACGGGTGGACCGATTTTCATGATCCTTGATTTGTTGGATTCGTCTCTGTTCCGAATAGCAGAATAAACATTAGAAACTATGGAAAATTTACTGTATAATTCACGGGAACGGGGAAAACTTACGTGGGTGAAAACGCGGGGCAAAGCTAGTAATAAATAAATAAATAAATAATAATAAAAAAAAACTTCATGTTCAAGAGATGAGAATATAAACAATATTTTACTAAAAAAAGATCGCAAAGTCAACGTTTCTAATTTAATTGATTACGTAATTTAATTAAGTTATATCTTACCAAACACTTGTTCATCTTATCGAGCGAGGAGAGTATTTCGCCGGTGGTTACAGACAGGGACTGAGTGAGGCTGACTTGTTCGAGCACTGTAGCGCCGGAGCATACGGCGTGCGAGATACGGGACAACTCTTGGACGGCGCTAGAGCAGCTCGACCCCACCGGCGCGTCTTTAAATCTAGGAAAAAGGATGTTTTTGAAAGTATGTACTCAACTTTATCAAAGGAGTTAATTGATTTTGAAGAATTATAACAGTTGTGTGTTCAAAGTTTTTATCAAGAATGTAACACGTTTAACCTTAACATTTATAATTTAAAACACCGTTTGTTTTAAAATTCATTTCAATCAATTAACTCGGCCTATTGCGGTCCACTGCTGGTCATAGGCATGTCCCAAGTTCCGTCACAACACCCGGTCCTCTGCCTTCCGCATCCAGTCCAACCCATCTACCTATTTTAGGACATCGGTCCATTTGGCTGTCTCATACTACTTTCGCGGTCTCCACTCAAATTAATTAATTCTCTTGAAATGCTTCTGATTTAATTTCATTTGTGTCAAAAATAATTTTCATCCAGGTGTCAACTTTTTGGCGACTGCCAGTTTAAGGGGCATTGACACGAAAAGCAGAAGGATAGAAAGAATATGATTTAAATGGCATATGAACTATTGTAAAATAAGGTAATTATCACCTGGGCATTTGCCGCCTCTCCCAATCATCGATAATGATTTTAGGGTCAATTTTCAGATTCATTTTTGTGACAGCTACAATATTTTTAGGTGCGATACATAACATCGTGTGATCCAATGTAGTCTCTTCGGTGCCTGAAATACCAATCGTAAAATCATATTTTACGAACCATTGATATAAAAACTTTAGATTCAATCTCGAAGAAAAGTCACGGGAAAAACTGTCTTTAATAACTCATAGGGCGTGGCCGTTTTGAAATGTACATATATTTTTCGCATAAAATTCAACCTTATCCGCATAACATTGAGTAGTTATTTCAACGCGAGACTTTTTGTAATGACTGAATTTTTGTGTTCATTTTAGTGGGCAGATTTGTGGTACTGGCTGTGCATATTAGGTATTTCTATTTAAATATATGTTAAATCTGAAGTCATGTATTTTAATTACACTCTGAAGACGAAACAATGTAGATTATACCATAATTTTACATTAAATCTAAAAATATGTTGTAGTTTGCTATGTACCACTTAAAAATATATAGATATCTTCGAGGAAAGAAAAACACTTACCTATAGTATCGTACATAGATGAGAAGCTAAGCATCCTATACCAGCTTTCATCCACTTCGAAGTTATACTTCGTATTGTCTTCAATAGACGTGTTTAGCACTAACACCTTATATGGAGTCTGCCTTGGACCTGCGAAACAATCACAATGCCATTTGATGACGAAAAATCGCAATTTTTATATACAGGATTAATGGTCATGGAGTGCTTATATTCTACAAGGTGCATAAAACTGAACAGCTTTCCCCAAGAAACATAGGTCGAAATCTTAAAATTGAAAATGAAATATTCATGCAAAGTGACAGGTCACGTGACTTATTTTTATATGAAAAATTGATTTTGTATTTTAAGATTTCGACCTATATCCCTTGGGAAAAGTTGTTGAGTTTTATGCACCTGATTAGCTAGTTGAATAAACGTACTCCATAAAAAAATAATTGAAAGATACTGTTTAAAACAGCGTGCGGGGTTCGATAGAAAAAAGCAGACTAAGTGAACTCAACCAAAATTATCAACGACCAGATCATGCAAATTAACGGATAAAGAATTATAGGCGGAGAGACACTAAGCGCCTTTTGTTTGGTTTTAAAATCTTTACACTGTCTCAAAACATTATTCAGACTTCGCTATTACAAGGTAGATGCAACCTTATTATTTCTTTAAATAAAGTAGCTTACCGTTATTATTCAGCAAAATCCCGAGTTGATTGACAAATGGTCCGGCGGACACAATGAGTATCTTTCCTGGCGTTAACTCTTTAGCTACTTTGGCTGTTGTTAGTAATATCGGCATGATTTCATTTAATACGTCGATGTACGCTGCTGCGGTGTCATAGAACGTGGCTAGAGGTGCCAGGTGCGAAGCCAGCGGTGTACTGCATTTTTCAGAATATTCCTTCTCGGCTAATTGTAGCTGCTTCCTGTAGTTGTCCGCTTGACATATTTGATTGAACTCCCGGAATGAACGTTGCATCATGCCTTCTACAGATACTGTTGCAGCCCTATAAAATGTAATAAGAACTCTGTACTATGTAAGATTTGAAATTATTTTAGAATACTGATTTCAGACAGGAAATAAGTTTGTTTGTAGATTTAAGCAGTAGCACTTTATTATTGACTTTATTTCTTAGGTGGTAAGGATGATTTTCGTAAAGTAATTATTATTTTAACAACATTATGTTTAGATATAACATCAAACATTTATATATAATATTATAATGGGTATATAAGCAGAGGGAGACCGAAAAAGAGATGGATGGATTGTGTGAAAGATGATATGAGAAAGAAAGGAGTGGATGCCGCGATGACGAGAAATAGAGAGGAATGGATCCTTCCTATTTTCCTAAATACGCCTTGCGCCGACCCCATATGAATGGGACAAGGGCAGGAAGAAGAAGATAACATCAAACACTTGATGATGTTTACAAACTACATCCATTATAAAGTAATTTAGAATTCGTAGCTAAGAGAAGCTTGAGGAACGTGATACCAAAACATTATAATTATAGCAATATATTTTTAAATACACTTACCGTAACAAGCTGAGTATCATAGCATATGTGAGCCTGAACTGCGAGGATAGCTTCTGTGGTATGCCCAGCATCATACCCTTAAGGGTCACCAGGTCTGGCACGCCCTCCTTACATAGAATTATCACAGTGCCCGTGTCATCCAGACCTAATCACAATAAATAAATAAATAATAAATGTGGATAACATCACATACATTGCTCCGAGTCCAAAGTAAATAGCTAAAGCACTTGTGTTATGGAATCAGAGACAACGGAGGTACACCCAAACCTGAGACAATGTAGAAAAGTGTTTTTCTACCTTCACCCGTCCGGGGATCGCACCCGGGACCTCAGAGCTGGTGACACCTTGAAAACCGGTGTGTACACCACTCGACCACGGAGGTCGTCGGAAACGAGGATAGTCAAATAAATTTCGGTAAACTAACCTCGTCTGCCGGCTCTGCCCGCCATCTGAATGTACTCAGCAGGTGCGAGAGTCCGTCTTTGCAGTCCATCATACTTCGTGGTCTCATCGAACACAACAGTACGCGCAGGCATGTTCACGCCCATTGCAAACGTTTCTGTCGCAAACAGGATTTTCACCTACCGAAATTTAGTTTTATTTACGTCCGTAAAATATAACTTACATGTATGTAGCTTCTTTAAAATTAAGTATAGATAAATTTCAGATACATAAAACGAGACATTGTTAAAGTTATAATAATTTTAAAATATAATAAAGAGACGAGACGACGAGAGATGTTATTGGATTATTTTTATCCAATAATATGACTATAATTATTATGTTTTTTTTTATCATCATTATGTTAAAAAAAAACATTGTTCATTTCCCACTGAAGACAGAAATATATGTAAATAAATAAATTACTCATAAAAAATATACTTACGAAACCTGATTGGAACAACATTTCTACAATCTCCTTCAGAAGTGGCAATATACCACTGTGATGGACACCTATCCCGTTTTCAAGCACCCTCTGTAACCTAATTACCTAAAAAGCAACTTCAGTTAGAATAAATACATAAGCTTCTCAGTGACCCATTTAAAAAAGATGATCCCCTTTACAATAGATAAAAAAAGGAGTTTGTATACCTGGGGTAGCCTTCTGTCTGGTTCTTTTAACCTTTGTAGGCATTTCTGGAAGAAGGATCGAATGTGGCCCTTCTCTTTAGCTGTAGTTAAGTCCACCGACATCAAGTTTTCCGCATTTTGGTCACACCTATAATATAACTATGATTTAATTTAATAAATAATGTTTTTTTCATAAATATGGACAACATCACACACATTGCTCCGAATCCAAAGTAAGTAGCTAAAGCACTTTTGATATCGAATCGGAGACAACGAAGGCACCACAAACACTCAGACCCGAGACAATGTAGAAAAGTCGTTTTTCTACATTGACCCGTTCGGGGATGGTTCCTCAGAGCTGGCGACACCTTGAAAACCGGTGTGTACGCCACTCGACTTCGCAGGTCGTCCTGTTTTTACTATTAATAATTTTCACTAAATAATGAAAGCGAAATACTTAATTTGAAATGGTCTTCACTATGTATTTAATACTATTAAACATACATATCAGATGTGTTTATTCAATGTATTATGTCTGTATTACCTGTTACGAGACAGTGTAAACGCGACAACAGGCAGCTTGTCCTTCTGTTTCAAGTGGTCGATAAACGCTACCCACATAGTCTGCTCCGCTTTCGGATTCATATACATCTTACCACCTGATGAGCAAACATATAATTGTAAGGTACCTGTGAGTCTTACGGCTGGCTTAACTCAGCCGTAACTAACAAGAAGTTTATTTTTTATTTTTTTCTGTATGATTTCGTGTGTGTATATAATTGTAACTAAAATACATACCCTTTTTATGCCACTTACGGGTAACACATATTTTAAGTAAGTAAATTAAAATCTAAGCTATGTATTTTCTTGCTGTGGGCTTTATACCGTATATGTATAAGGTAGTTTTATCAAATACCGTGAAGTATTCTTTCCTTGAAATAATAGGGGCACTCGCCGACAGACTGCTTGAAGAAGTTGGTTACGCCTGAACCTAGCTGCGGATATAAGGGAACTCCAGACTTCTATTTACACACATAAGCGGATTGCTCGAAGTAATTCGACTGCTTCAAGCGAACGACAAAATAAACGGCTCACAGGTGAAAGGAACAAGTAACAAGCAAGCAGGCGACCGCTCGAGTATTACGTGTTAATTTACAAACAATTTACAATTGATAATTATTATCAAGAACAAAATTAAATTATATGATTTTACGAAAGTTTACCAAGGTAAGGTTAAGGTATACGAGAAGTTTCAAATTAATATTCTTTCACCGCCTACAGCAACTTCAGTAATAACTGAATATAAAATCGACCAGTATAAAATTAAACAGGTTGCTAACTTATAGAATAATAGATAGCAGAATTTGATAATCACCAAAATAAACAAAAGAAGTCTTACCTTTTGGACCGAAACTTTTCTTATATTCGTTCTCTCTTGCTTTCTTAGCAGCCACTGCTTCGTTATACCCCCTCAGTTGGAAGTTCCCTTCTTGGTCCACTACTAAGAACCGCTCGTTCTTAGACTTGCCTCCCGTACCTAGAACAATTTGCGTGAAATTATACTTACTTAATACATTAAAAATTGCATTTTATTTGTTGATGCCAATTTAATTACCTTATCCTTACTAATATTATAAATGCGAAAGTCTTTCTGTCTGTGTGTTACGCAATCACGCCTAAACTAATGAACAGATTTAAATGAAATTTGGTATAGGGATAGTCTAGAGCGTGAGAAAGAACGTAGGATAATTTTTGCCGCGATAGCCGACAACCACGCGGGCGGAGTCGCGGGCTACAGCTAGTGTTTCACTGCAAAACACTTAGCGACATCACTAAGGTTTTATGTTCATTTATACAACACTATATTATTAACCTTATGTGTATACAAATGATAAAATAAATAAATAGTACCAGTAGCGGTAACGAATCCTACCTGTATAGAGGTAGTGGCAGAGAGGCACGGGTCGCTTCGGCGTGGACACGACATACACTTTCCTCTTCTTCGTCCTCCCCACCCAGTCAGCGAACTGTAGCGTATTCGGTACTGTTGCACTTAACATTACTATACTGACATGCGCTGGCAGTAAGATTAATACTTCTTCCCAAACGTAACCGCGCTGTAAAGATTAATAAAAAATTTTAAACGGTACAAATATATTTTAGTTTGTAGCTAAATTTATTATATCTTGCAGTCTTGAGCGCTACTTATTCTTTAAAAATTTTAATCAATCTAAATTTAAAAATACGTTTCAAACTACCTTAGGTTTACGCTTTTCCTATTGTAGATGGCGCTACTAGTACCTAGTGTTTTTTTGCAATTTGTTTGATATAGTTAGCAGTGTAACTTTCAACTAAAAGAGGAAATTGTGAGCATCACAATAAGTCATAATCAAATGCCTATAAGTGGCATCAGTTTGAGTTTCACTACTATAAAATACAAAAACATAGTTACCTCAGCATTATTTATATAGTGTACTTCATCAAATATAACGAACTCTAAATCTCTTGTAACATCGGATCCACAATACAACATGGAGCGCAGGATCTCAGTGGTCATCACGAGGCAGGAGGCGGTGGCGTTAATCTGCAGGTCGCCGGTCAGAAGGCCCACTTCACCAAACATTTTGTTGAAGTCATTGTACTTCTGATTTGACAGTGCTTTGATTGGTGATGTATATATTGCTCTATCGGAAAAAATAATGTATATTTTTATAATATACTATATTCAACAAAATAAGAAATTTTAATACATTTTTTTAATATATCAATAGGCGGTCCCGAGGAGTGCGAGTAGACCGTTAGCATATAAATAATTACCTATCAATTAAACTCATAATTACGCAAATTCTCATGATTTAATTACAATAAACTTCAATAATTCAACATCTGCAGTGCAAAGTTGTTACTTTCGGGAAGGTATTGGTTAAGTCCTCAGTTTTCTTCTTGAATTCCTTCTCGACTCAATCATTTAAGATAATAATGTATTAAGTTACATAGTTACATACCTAGTGCAATTCCTTCTAGACATGGCAATAGCATATTCAGCCACAACAGTCTTACCAGCGGAAGTATGTGCAGCTACAAAGACATGGTGTCCTTCTTCCAGTTTTAATATTGCCTAAAGAAAGTAATCTCATAAATAAAACTTGAAGACTATACTAATAGTATAAATTGTCTATTTGCAAATAAAGGTTCTAGCTTCTAGGTAAGTGTTACATAGATGAGCCAATATAAAAGTGTAAAATTAAATGTTTTCTTCACTAGCTGCCCTGCGGTGATACCCGCTTTTTATTAGATAATTTGTTCGGGATAAAAAGCCTATATGTTAATCCAGGATGTCAGCGACTTTCATACCAAATTTTATTAAAATTGGTCCAGCAGTTTGAGTGCGAACAGGTAACAATCATACAAACACACACACTCACAAACTTTCACCTTTATAATATTTTTACAAGCGTAATTATAGTGTGATTCGTTTTAACAAACGGTTTTGCTTTTATGAAAAACTTTTATTAACAATTTTATAAAAAAACATACCTGTTTCTGGAAATTATCCAATTCAAATGGATAAGTCTGTGCCATATCTTTGATCTTATCTGTAAACTCTGGTACAGGCTGTGACACATCAATCATCTCTGCCCAGTCAGTGGAAGTCACACCAGTCTTCATGGATGAGCTAGTGATGTTCAAAACTGGTATATCTGGTAGTTCTATTGGAGGTCTGATAATAGTAGCTTCCAGGAAATTGTCATTGTCCACATCAGCTTCCAATTCAAGTTTTCTGACTGGGATTTGGGGTTTCTTTTGTGGTTCCTCTTCATCTTTCCATAGATCTGTTAATTATTTTGAAAATTTATGTTTTTATTAATCTTGGTATATTATTATAATAGCAAGCTTTATTTTTCTGATCAGTAGAGTTAAACATTTTCCTTTGATGTTTTATTTATAGTATAAAACTGGGATAACACAAGTTTTAGGATTAAATTGGATTGTAATATCAACTTTAAATGTAAATTTGAAACCATTTTATAAAACTAACTTAGACACAAAACAGATATTTTGGCTAAACTCATAACTCAAGCATGCAAGAAGATATTTGCTTTTTATAAATGATGTATGAATGAAAGACAGGTTGAATGCTAATGTTTGCATGTGATAAGTAGGGTTAGATATATGCTAGTATGTATAATGATATTTTTGTAATTTCCCATGAGCCTGGCATAGTCATCTAGAGTGACTGAAACATTGTTTTAAAAATAAAGATAATAAAGACCGACATTTGTATTTACCTACTAAATGTGCATTATTATCAACAACTTCTTCCAAATTAATTTTGACATGAATATCAACATTTTCCTTGTCATCAGCCTTCTCACTAGCATCCTTGAGATCATTGATAAGTGTGAAACCATCTTCAGCAAATAATACAGCTTCTTTAGATCCTGGTGGTATGTTCAAGATATCTACAAATAAAATTATTTGTATTATGAAGGTTGTAATGTAAAAAGAAAATTAGAAGTCCAAAAAAATAATAAAATACTATTTAAACTAAGAAATAAATAATATAAATCAGTGAAATTGCTATCATGACAATCTATAATATCTTCAGTTTTTTTAGGATATATAAATGAACTACAGTTATTAACCTATTCGTCCCCGATCGGCGACCAGTCGCTGCATTACAATAGAAAATCAATTGTGTCTCATTAGCGGTGATTAGAGAGATTAAATTGATAAAAAGATATTTGAGGGTACAATTACTATCGACAAATGACTAAAGTACCTTCACCCAAAAATTTTCCAGGTTCAGAATTATCCAGGTCTATATTAACTTCTCCATTAGCGGCTTCATCAAGCATTTTTTCCAGCTCCTCTTCAAAGCCTGCTGGGAGGAAAGGGCTCTGTGTTGTTGTGCCTCTGGTGGCAAGGCTTGGGGGCAGTGGTGCCCTTGACATGGAGAGACTGTCTTCATCATCTTCTACAGGTATGGTAATCTCTTCCAAACCTGTTATCTCACCAGTGATTGGATCCCTCACCACCTTAAAATTGAAATAAAGAATATTTATTTTGAACACACCACAGACACACAATGACATACAACATAACTCTAATAACAAAAAAATATTTAAATATAATAAATGTAAAAATAAAATACCCTATTTGAAAGATTTGATTTTGGCCCTCTGCTGTTATTTACAACAAATTCTATAAGTGCTTAAATATGTAATAAACAAATTACAGAATGAGTTAATTTGAATTAAGGATCTTTATGGGACATAGTATTACTATTATTGATAAATAGTTGATTGTGAATATACCATTCTTTATTATTTTTATCACATAATCTAGTAGTTAGTATCAGTCTGACTACCTTCAATAAGTAAAGCAGTGGGATATAAATAATTATACCAAATAGACACTCCTAATGGAAAATTAAAAATAAAATGTAACAGTACTAAATTATCAAATGAGCTACATTACATTAATTTGTATTTACCTCTAATGTGGTGTCCGGCCCGAAATTATCGTCGTCGTGTATAAATAATGAATCAACATTTGTTTCTCGGTGCCAGTGTGTCTGTGACCGTTCCCATTGGTGTATTGAAAGTCTTTCCGGCTTCAGCAAGTACTCTTTTACCCGTTCATTTAGATCTTCAAAGATCGGTGGCAACTAAAACATATTGCAAAAATTATAGGAATAGATATTTTTACTATCATCACATCTTGAAAAGTATACCTACTTTGAAGTCGGAAAAGTCATTTTCGCTATCGATAGACATCTATGTATTTTTAAGATATCTAGTTATTTAATTTACGAGGATATTTAGTTTGAATAATGCTACAACGAAAACGAAATACGAATAAAAATATGTCGCATTGTCATTTGTCGCACATTGACAACAGAAATGTGAAATGTCAATATCTTCAAATGTCACAACAAAATTGTTATTCCCCGACGAAAAGATAAGACGAACTAACTTGTAAGATTAGTTTGACTCATAACAAATAATTAAAACCAGTCTTTACGTTTAATTACAAAACAATCTTACAAAATTTACGGCTTATTGAATTTTTTCTTATAATCCTATTGCGTACAAAGTATTGTATTTTATTTTCCGAACGAATGTCTTTGTTGTCAAATGACACAATCTGTCAGTGTCATAATAGCTGTATTGTTATTTTCCCGCAAACAAAATCATTGTTTTTCACAGAGTAAGTAAGAATGAAATGGGAAATGGGACTACAAATAAATAGTTAATATAAATAACCATTTATTTGCAGTTATATGGGTAATATTCTTCTGTGAATTAGCACTTAGAGCAACGTGGTGAGCCCCTTTGAGTCGTGTGCGACATCTAGACACGGTGACGAAGGCGTAGGGACGAATTTATTAGGGTCCATCCATGGACCTATTTTTTATAGGTCCATGAGTCCATTATACAACCGTAGAGACTAGCAAAAAAGTTAGGCCGCCTATACACTACCTATACACTGACTGCTTGAGCAGTTAGCCAGAAAAACTTAAGTAGTCCGTAGGTACCTATTTGATCGGCCCCTTACAAAATTAAGGCCTATCATACTCGAACGGCTCGAGCAGTTACCCAGTGATCAACATACATAGACGGCTCGAGATGTAGACCGCGGTCACGCGGTTTCAGTTTCTTTTTTTAGTTAGAACGTCACATGAGCCTTCCGGGCACGCAAATGACGCGCGAGAGCTTTCGGCAACTCGAGCAATCTGTCAATGTTGATCATTAACTGCTCAACTACAACTTAAAAATGGCTTGGAGTATCTAGATAAAACCTGAAACAGGTCGGAACTTAAGTGCCATTTGCCTGTGCCATAGGTAAAGCCATTAGGTGATTTTAACTATCCTTAATTTTGTCTTAAAAATTAACATTGCTACCTATCAGGTTAACACGGTTCTTGTGCTAACGTTTGCCGCTTTTAGAATTATTTATTTGATTAGTATTTATTAGCCTTTTTACGACGGGTTAAAACTATGATTATCCTGATTAGTCAATTTATGCAATGTTAATGAATTTAGGTGTTTGGCAATCTCATAGATACTCTACATAGATAGGTATTATATTAAACATGCATTTATCATGCAATTACTTATTTCATTATCTTTTAATTGGGCTTGGTACACACTTTTGTAACGTATCTACAATAATTTTTTTAAGAATGTAGATGTTACTTAAACATTTTGCTAGAGTTAACTAAAACATTAATGCTATTACATTATATATCTATCTATAGATATAGATATTTATTCGGTTATTTAGTTCGGCGTGTCCCAGGAAAACGATTACCTGTGGGACCCGCATCGAAATTAGGTATAATATGAAGTAGTTTATAGGACGACTAGGAATAAATAATTTCCACTTTTGGTTGCTGGTCAATGTCTTTTATTTTTAAATAATATACAATCTTAGTGCCTGTTTTTTTTATTACGAAGTTGGCAAACGAGCGTGTGATCAGCGCGAATTTAACCTAATAATAGGGAACTGTAAACGCGTTGCCAACCTTTCCCATTCCCTTTAGAGGAGGCTGGATTCCCTACTCTCCGCATGAACATATCGCAAAGTTTTTTGGCTGCAAACTTATGTAGGGCGGAGGTTTCTCTCCAGTTGGGCTGCTCAAATTTGAGAGGAATATAGGATTCATCTTTGCTCTAGCTATAAGTAAGTACCTATAAAAGATAATTTATTTAAAGATTTGTGAGATTAAAGATTATTTAGATTTTCGGCGGAAGCCTAATGGCTAGGGCGTCGGACTTGCGATCATGTGGTTGCGGGTTCGAATCCCACCCATTACACTACCGACGTGAACACACTCGTAACACAAGCATCTTAGCTTAGCACGAGGGGTTAACGAGAATCTTAAAAAAAAAAAAAATTACTTTCATTTATTTCTTACTAGCTTTTACCCGTGGCTCTGCTCGCGTGTGCGTCGTTTATCGTGACAATAAGTAGCCTATAGCCTTTCTCAATAAATGGGTTAATCTATCTATCTATCTACTATATATTTTTTCAAATCGGACTAGTAGTTCCTGAGATTAGCGCGATCAACAAAACAAAAAAACTCGACTATAGATAACAACATTGTACGGTACAATGTTGTTATCTATAGTCGAGTTTTTTTTTCAAAATGGCGAGATTTAGGTACAATTTGTACCTAAATCTCGCCATTTTGAACGCATCTTTAGAATAGTGGTGATTGGTGCTTGTCTTGGTTTGAAAATAAATACTAGTTCATTAGAAAACCTTAAGGCCACTGATAAGGCTGATGGAGAAGTCAATTAACATCTTAATTCGACGTAAATATGAATGAGTAATTACAACACAGTGAACCCAAAACCTGAGAAAGAATGAGGTTTGTAGGTGTACGAGATTCTATGACACACATTAAATTATGTCGATACTTTTAAGATAATGGGTTAACGAATACGCCTAATGTGTTAAAGATTTAGAGACGGTTGTTTTTATCTATGAATGTTAGTAATGCGTACTTACGTAGGCGTTGGTTTATTAGTATGATTAATTTGTTTGTTTGTCTGTTTTAGATATTTCAAACAAGATTTCACAACGAGAAAGATTAAAGAAGTGTTTTATTTTATATTTTTTTACTAGTGGACCCGCTCCGGCATTGCACGGGTAACATTTTTGTAAATGGCTATAATTATAAACAAAAGCCATCCTCTTCTATCACTCTGTCGCTTGCTGAGAACTGCATTTAAATCCGTTGTAGACTTTAAAAGATCTAAGCATACAGACAGCGAGAGCGACGTTGTTTTATACTGTGTAAAAATATTCTGAAGAGTTCACAAGTAGGTAGTACAGATTACCTCCGCGATAAGTCAAAAAAAAACAAATTAAGTACCTACCTAAGTATACTCTTTGATTTATCCTAAAAGGGTCATGTAATTGATTAGCATCAGTGACCTTGATAATAACAAAAGTGTAATGTTTGCCTGCCTAATATAGGTATTTAGTAACTACTTGCCGCAGTGTATGAGCTAATGTTATTATTTGTGTGTTAGATTCAAGAGAATGCATAATTATATTATGTCCTCAGAAAGTTTCAAGGACTATTCAAGTGTCAACGATATGTTAAACAAGAGTTTACCAATGTCTTTATTTAAATGATTTATTTAAGGAAAACACTTGTAATTGTTTAAGTAAAAATGCATAAAAAGCTCCTCGAACAATAAATTGAAGTTCAAGAAACTTATGCTGTATGCTGTAAGCCTTTAATAAACCGAAGATTAATGTATACCTTTAAAATAAATCAACAATACATGGGTTAGTTAACATTTTGCGAAGCGCAGCGGGGCGCGATGGCTGTATCATTTATACATCATTAAATGACTTCACACTCAGTCATAATTGTCATTAAGTTTTTGCTATCGATTCATCGAACAAGACAGGATTTCTGCATGTGAGTCAGTGAGCCTTGACGGTCAAGGTTGGTAAGTGGTCCCCTACTTCAGGCACCAACAACCTGAGCTCACTCTAGTGCTGTCTCTTCGCGGATCGCGACAGATCTGCGCGCGCACAATACATTACATTTTTTTTATATCTTCAAATTGACCGTGTAAATTTTTTATTGTGTTCGATTTGTGTTGCTTTGATCATAATGGCGTATCGATCGTGCGTGACTATATTATGTTTGTTGAATGTGATCTTAGAAGTGGCTGATGTGTTTACGCTGGTAGGTCTTTGATTACTTTTACTATTATTTAATTAAAATTTACATTAAATAAGTTTTATATTATTTACTTATATTGTTGTTCAATGTTTGTGTTCAACTGAACTGTGATTCAAAAATAACGTTCACAGAAATGTACTAATTGTAAGTAAGTAGTATATATAGTAGCATTTATATCTTACTATAAATTAACCTCATGCGATCCATCTTATAACTAAACGAGCAAGAAAAAAGTGTTTGTTTTAACGTAATTGTAATTAACAGGTTTGTTCTTAAACGAAATGTTTATGCAATAAAAAACAATAGAATCGTAAACCGTTTTCACATAGGTACTTAGGTACAATAGATGGGATTTAATAAACAAACTATTTAGAATGTAAATTAATTTAAATTAAAACTACAAAGTGTAATTATATACATCAGACCAAAAAAAAATAAGTTGCAAATGATTTAATTAACTTAATTAAATCATTCGCAACTTATTTTTTTATATCTTAAGGACAACTAAGGGTTTTGTTAAAACTAAAAAAGAGTAGTTCCTCCTTTTTAAAAACTTCTTAGTTATTTGTTCTTATTAGTTTTGTGATCGTAACATTCGTAACTACAAACCTATTGTTTTGTTCTAATAGTATTTGTATGTTAATGGAAAATAATAATTGAAAATCAAAGAGTAGTGATAGCAGACGACTGGATATAGTCTAGAATATTTTTATAACGAAACGGAAATTTTCTATATTGCATTTTAAGGTAAGCCAAAGACAAAAATAAATCTAGTTAATTCAGTGCATTAAACATTAAATATTGAAATTATAGGAAGCAAAAAAATAAAGAAATATACGTACAATCGAACATAGAACCTTCTTGTTTGTGGTCGGTTAAAAACCATAACCTTTGACCAACAAAAGAGGACTCTACAAAATATTCTCGTGTTGCATGTTCTTTTCGAAATCTTTACAGAGCTTTTTTTACATAAACAAATAAATCGACTGCACAGTGCATAAGATTTTTAAATTTTGATCTCATTGGAAAGGTCGCATTTAAGAGTGAATGATGCAAACGTCTTCTGAAGAAGTAATGAGTATTTCCTTGATAAGAAGTATCTACGAGGTTTCATATTTTTGTGTATTTTGACGAGATTAAGGATACTCTCATCTAATTCCCAAAATTAGCAGCATTAATGGTACCTAGTACATTTATTACTTTTCGTGTTTTTTTTATACTAGTAATTTTATTTACACTAAACATTTATAAAACAGATTAAGGATTTGTATGTCATTGTTTGTAACGAATAAACTTATAAAATACTGGACTAATTTCAAGAATACTTTCTCCATTAGTTACGTTATCCCTTAGTAACATGGGCTATGCTTATTTCTTACCAGAAAAAGTAGAAACCACGGGCAGAGCTGCGGACAACAGCTAGTATCTACTTGTTTAATGAGTTGGAACCTGGAAGACCTGGTTCGTAAACATATTAATCTCATAAGTTTTAAAAATATAATTTACGTTACTTTTATTTACAACTATATATTAACTAGATAACTGCAAACATCCATGGATGTAGGTCCAGTTCAACATCATTGATAACTGTCCGATACTAATCAAAGTTCGCTTTGTTTTGTTACATCAATAGTTAAAATCAGATTAAATTTAAATTCCAGTAATTATAAACGTTTTCCTGTAATTAAATTTCTATCGCACACTTCGTGTATTTAGAGTAGTGATTGTTCTGACATATTTCGTGCGTGCACACGAGTGCGGAAAATTCTGTTGAAGGTAAAACGGGAAGTGTTTTGCAACCGGCCAGGCAACATAATGTCTCTCCATGTTAGCACTCGGTCTGGGCGCGTGCCCTCTATTATACCAAGTACGACAACACAATCACATAACAAGTCTCACGTCTGCAATATCACGACAAACCATACATCTGCCTCCATCTGACTAGCCTTTTCCCAAGCTATGTTGGGGTTGGCTTCCAGTGTTACCGGATTTAGCTGAATGCCGTATTTTTGAATGGTGCGACTGCCTATCTGAACTCCACAACTAAATAATAATATAATAATAATCGTTTATTTCAGGCAATATAAAACAATGCAAAACAAAGCTTACAGAGGCCCATATTATATATACCTTACAGACTAACATACATACAAAAATATAAACTTATAACTAAGTCAGGTTCACTAAATGATAGGATATACTTCTTAATCTGAGGGTAATACTAACAGTATTCCATAGTAAGACTGGTTGTTAGAATTGTAATGACTTAACGACTGTCAAAGGTCACCCTGTGACAGTCGGCATAACGTGATTTCCAAAGCACAACAACAGAGATATGTTTTCAAGTGGTCACCTATCCACGGACCAACCGTGGCGAGCGCGGCTTAACCTTTATTATCGCTCAACCCGTACGGCTTACACTTAGCCGCGAGCCACCAACAAAATATATCTTATATAATTCCAAATATTCTTAGGGCAGGAGCAATAATTGATTTCAACCGTAAAATTTTAAACTAAGAAATCATGTTTTATTTTATGCTTCAATAATTTATTTAAAACTTAATTCTTGAATCGTGTTCTATTTTATTTTGTACGGAATTGTAGTGTTATTAAAATTACATTCAATAAATATTTTTGATTGTTTGTTATTGCTGGAAACAAAAGTCGACCGTTTTGGTTAGGCCAGTACGTTTAGTTGTTAAAAAGAGGTTTAATTAACAGTTAGATACCTATACAATTTTGTAAATTAAACCTCGTGCTAGCAAATAATGGTTTATTTGCAAGTGATTTGTAACCTGCTACAAAATTTATTTTTAAATGAGAGATTGATGAAAATGACATTATGGACGGTCGCGCGAAAGTTGTGCTTACAGTTTTTGTGGACCTTTGTCTTAGAAAACATATTAAGAGCCGCTTTCGAAACCAGAACGTTATTGCGTATGATTTATGAGACAGGCTCATTTCTCGTCAAACAATGGAGATTCGTTCGGAAGCTCCGGTGGGCAGTCGTGTCATGGACGAAAATAATTATAGCTGTATGCAAGCCTGATGTTTATGGGAAAATGTCGCCATCTGATATGGAAGTGATGAATACACTGGTGTTCCTTGACTGAGTTTTCAAACTATATTTATTTTGTCTGCTATGTGTGGGCAGTTTCTTTGTTAGGTTGACAATTTGGAACAAGGAAAACTGTAGAGGTCACATTTCGGCTTTGAAATGTGTGACGCGATATAAATCAAAATAAGGAACTTATGTTGCTAGTGAATTGTAGATTTAGTATTCAAGTGTAAACCGCGTGTGCCGCTCTAGAGCCATCCTTTTTTTTTTAAACGACTCCCGCACTAAGGAATTTTATCCTTGTGTCGCGGGGGTTTCACAAACATTCAAATCACATGCACAAAGAACACCCAGAGTTGGAACAAACATTTGTGCTTGTTTTTATTGTGTCATGATTTGTGTCATGATTGAATGCTTGTCCCATGCGGGGATCGAACCCGCAACGTCGCGCGTAGTGGTAATTAGTGTGGTGAACTATACCACTCAGTTACCCGTGCAGTCGAAAACAAAGAAAAAGCTGGATGATAATACCAGGAAATTGAAGCAAATTATTTTATAGTAATATACTACATACTTAATTTGATTATATAATAAATATTTATTCAATTATATAACGGGCCTATAAATTACCTTCCGCTGGGCATAGAAGCACCGTTTCTCAATGGTGTCTTATATAACTTTGATAAGGTCGCATTGGAACTTGCCGGGTTCGAACCCGCAACCATGTGTGAATCCGATTATTGAATCGCCAGGTCATCACGACATTATAATTTGCTTATATGCACGATATTAATTAATATAAATATTGCTGCTGCTGTCTGAAAATAAATCCTATTTTTTTTTCCATGAGAAATAAGGTCCCATCTAACCAGCTGACAAGGTACCAAACTTTTTATAATAAGTTTATCGTAAATCCGTAACTTCCTTAATAGTGGAGTGGTTTAAGTATTTTAATTCTTAAAAAGTCAGGTGTAATTATTTATTACACGTATTTTTATTTACTTCTTATTTGTACAAAACAAGCAACAATAATCCTTAGTTATTTTTGTGTTTATCCACACCCGTATTGCGCTATCGGTTGTTAACCCCATAATGACGAAACCTATTAACTTTCTAAGTTCTAGTGATTATTATCTAAAGAAACCTTCGTCTTGTATGTGAACCTAGTGTCTGTGTTTGTTTGACAAGTGACAGTTCAGTGAGTGTTTATTAAAAAGCAAAGGGAACAACATACAAACTTTTAATTAAAAAAAAAAAACGGGTTCGCATTTAATAGTACCTATATACCTTTTAAAAGAAAAAGAATCTCACTGGTTAGGCTTAAAAAGTCTAAACAAATGAAAAGAAGTTATGAATATTTTAATATGATAGGACTAGAAAGAATGCGTGAACATATAAATTACGTCATCTTTTATTTTTCGTTACTAACTAAATCATTACAAAAATAGCGACAACTGAATAAGTACAAATAAGTAAATAAGTCCGCCGTCTACTGTTTTACAATGTGTGTAATAATTTTGACCCGACATGTGTGTATGCTTAGATTCTGAAAAAAAGTCAATATTACCCAAACCACAAAACATCAACTACAAAAGTGATGAATGAAATAATCGGAAAAAATATAAAACATGTCGTAAAAAACAGTCCATTGCTTCATAAAGTAAATTTCATTAGAAAACATTTAGTTGGTGGTATTTCCCCGATTCAAATGTAATGTGGTTTTCCAACAAAAAACCTTAATTATTCTACAGTGTTCCTTAATGGTTCAAAGAAGATTAATGAGACGATACTCAATACCATGATTGCATTGTGGGCACAGCAAAAGTTTAGGAGAGAAGATTTAATTATTAAATCTTTATTATATAAAACAAAGTCGGGTTTGTTACAACACTTATAACTCGAGAACGGGTGGACCGATTTTCGTGATCCTTGATTTGTTGGATTCTTCTCCGTCCAGAATAGCAGAATAAATACTAAAAACAAGTTTACTAAAATAAATTATGTCTACGGGAACGTGGACAACTTACGCGGGTGAAACCGCAGGGCACTGCTTGTTACAAATAAAGCATTCAACTTAGGTCTGATTTTTTCATCGTCAGATAATTTTATAAGAAGAATAATTTTGAAATTTTGACACTTGTTTCATACAAAAACTGTCAAACAAACGTCAATTTTATTCGTCGAATAAAACTTATCTGGCGATGGAAAAATCAGACATATCTTAGACACTACTTTAAAGAAGAGTTATGTAATTATGTACATTTGCTTAGCTTGTTGTATTCGGTATTTGGTATTGTGGTTGTAAAAAGTAAAAAAGTTACGTTGGCCTTGGGGTATAATGATCAGATTTGTACGCAAAACGTGTAGGATAAAAACGGGCCAAGGTCAACGTAAGTTTTACTAAGTATTTATACCTTCTTTATTGTTCATGATGGACGTTTCTGAATTATTTAAGCCTGATAAGCCGCCTTAGTAGGACTAGTTATGACCTATAAGTGTACACAATTAAGCTGAACGTTACGCAAGCCTGATTTTTTAGTCTCTCGTTTAAAATAACTTGATATTTTTATATGTTACTAGCTTTATGATGGCTATTCAATTTCGGGTTTAGCCATTTTGCCTCAGCAGAGCTCTACAACTAGAAAAACTAATAAGTATAAACTAATCTGTTTATTTTCTATGCTTATTATAGAGAATAGCTTTAATCTGTGATAATTTCATATTCGATCAATCGAGTATTGAATAATATTTTCTCCCAAATATATATCGAAACTTCACAAAACAACAAATTCTGTTGGCCTGTTGGTCTAGTGGTTAATGACCCTGACTGCTAAGCCGGAGGTCGGGCGTTCAATTTCCACCCAGGACAAATCTTTGTGTGATGAGTCATTTGTTCTGTGCGCGTGTAATTTATCTATAATATGTATGTATTTATAAATATATAAGAATGTTTATCAGTTGTCTGGTTGCCATAGTTCAGGCTCTGTCTAGTTTGGGATCAGATGGCTGTGTGTGAGCTTGTCCCAAGATATTATTAAAAAAACATTACGTGCTGATAATATTTATATAATAGGTAGGTATGTAATGTCACCGACAAACAATCGATTGGATATAATTAAGTCAGTAATGTCCTTGACAACTGGTGTCCTACCATCGACTAAATAATTCACAGCTAGTTCACAAGGCTAATCCTCTCGCTGCAATTACTAAATATACATACTACATGCAAGTATTCATTAATATCCTTGTTGGCCACAAAAAGTTACTGGTTTTCGTACCTTGTAAACATAATTATTTATGTTGTAACTTAATCTAGACAATAGTACTTCCCGTCTTTAAAAAAAATGGTTAAACTGAACAACTTTTACAAATATTTATAACAAGTTGTAGCTCACGACTTCGCCCGCGTGGGTGTCGGTTATCGCGAGTAGAGTATAGTCTATGTCCTTTCATAGGCTCTAGCCTATCTCTGTACAAAATTTCTTTTAAATCGGTTTAGTACATTAGGCGTGATTGCGTAACACACTGACAGACAGAGTTATTTTCACATTTATAATATTAATAAGGATTGTTGTGCTAATTTTAAGTAAAGCAATAATTACTGTAATTTGCTAAATACAATTTTATTTTAAATGTATGTTTATTTTTAAGATTTCGACCTATGTTTCTAGGAGAAAGTTGTACAGTTTTATGCACCTGATTGATTACCTCGTTGAATATACGCATTCCTTTTAAATTAATCCTGTACAGTCCTTTTTTGACATTTTATAAATATTTTTCATATTAAAGTTTAATAAACTAAGCTAAGTGCTGATCTTGTTACTGACAATAATTTTAACGTGAGTATCTACTTAGCATTCGTCCTTAGGTGTCCACATTAGATAGTTGAATAAGATATTTGAACTATAGCAAATCGTTTAGTGTTTACAACTCTAGTTACTATGGCATAGGTAGGTATCTAGAAATGATTACCTAGCTATTTAATTTTGCAATCGTAAATTATCCAAGAAATGTTATCAAATAAGTTCTATTCGTTTTTGAGGCAAATTGTTGAAAGTGGATAGAACCACAGTATTTAGTCTCATGAAATTTACTACAATTTACTCGCCATCAAACTAATGAGGTTGGCTTATTCCGAACGGAGCCCACAATCCGGTACAATTCGTGGGATTGATTCGTCATAAAAATGTATTTTGTTCCGAAAGAATCCCAGATACAATACTGGGTCAATACGTCTCAACAATACGCCATTCCAAAAATCCGAACGGATCCCTGCTGTGAAACGATACTTCAAAATGAAAATTAAAAAGGACAGAATAAATTATAACTATTTGACTTATTGTCGATTTAATTTGGTTAATACCTATTTATTAATAATAATTTGGGCACATAGACGTTTTGTGATATATATAGTTTTACAGTAGGGATCATTTAGGAGTAGCGTACTGAGATCAGTGGGATTGGTTGTTAAGTGGGATCAGTTCGAAACGAAATGTTAGTATTGATCCTTTTATAGAAATATTACATTATAGGATCGGATTATGAGTTCCGTTCGGAAAAAGCCCTAAGTTTGGCGAGTAAAATTGTAAAGCGTACAAAATAGTTGTACCCGTTTGAAAATAAATAAAAAATATATACCTACGTAGGTACTTAACTCAGAAGAGCCTTGTAAGGTCAAACCTTCCAATTCCATTTATTTATTTATTTTAATCGCTATAAGATTTGTATTTGCAAGTATTTTTAGCATATTTATATAGATGTTACCATAAATAACCCTATTTCCATAGTTATTATATTATTATGGTCCACAGACGTGTCTATTTTAAAAGCTATAAAGTAACATATTGTCAACTACCTCTTATAGTATAACTTTATGATGATTTTATTGCTTTGAATAAAATGAACGTTGGAACAGCGTAAGTAATTTACAAGTTCATTTTATTAGTTATTAAAAAATCGAATGAAAATCATGACTCTTTTTTGTACCGTAATAATAAATGTAACAATAAAAAGGTAGGGACTGAAAAACTTAGTTATTTCATTCACTACATAAAGATAAAAGATAGATATTTTATTTGTCCAAACATGTAAAAATAATAACATACATAATAACCTTATTATTGGTGTAATAAAATGTGTAGGTCCCAACATGTATTACCCTGACAAGTGTACAAATTAGAAGAAAAAATGAATTTAAATAGGTAATTTTACAATCATTTAGAGTAATATTATTTCAATTTATAGTTAATTAATAAAATCATAATAGCACTTTTCAACCAACAATTTTTTAAGGGTTTAGGGAGGGGTTTTTTTTTCTATCTAGGGACTTATTCAATTATTGATACTTAGTACTATTTACGTAATAAAGAAGAATACGTCAAAAATATGTGAATAAACACGAATCGCACAATACTACTGCAGAATACGATATTATACTCAGTTCATTAAAGTTTCACAGGTTGGTACAGTTGGCAATATAACTTCACAACACGCACTATTTACAAAGCTCACACAAGTTCATTTACAAGTTAATATATGGTTGCGAATAGGAAGCAAAGTAGCCTTGACACCAGAACTCTCCTGACAAAATGATTAATAATTTATTATGTTCAGCTAGTTTTTAAATCTAAATTTGTTCATCCACTTATAATCTTAAATTAAATTTATATAAAATCTTTTATTCTTTTTGCCTTTCACTAAGTATACTGTTAAATTATAATTTGTATGCCCCAGTGGCTGGTCATGGAATGAATATTTGTATTATTATAATGAACACCTTGTATCACAAATAAACGATTTGATTTGTACATCTGACTGTACATTTACGCATGCGCAGGTCAGGCATTGGTGAATTATGCAATACAAAATCTAGCTTAACGGCCACAGCAAACCAGAGAATAAGATATTAGACAAAGTATTTCCACCGTACAAGCAACATAATATACAAAATATTACATAGTGCTACATATTTATCGGACCCGGTAGCCAAGTCTGGAACTAATATTAAGTAGGAACTTATTTCACTTTCGTTTTGTATAGCAATTAATTTACTCCTTGTACACTTGAGCGAGAGAGACTTTTCCCTAAAAATATGGAAATTCTATTGAGTTGCAACACTAAATGCAACAACAGCGACGCCGCGACGCCGCGCGCCGTCACCGGGAAGAAGTTAATTCTGTGGCACTTTATCAAGATTAGTATTTCTGTAGAAGGTAGAGCGACGTCTGCAAAATATTATAAACCTTTTTTCCGTTGGTACATAAGAAATTAAACTTTAAAAATATCAACAGTCGTATAGAAAATCAGTTAAATACCGCTGCCCCATCCAGACTCTCACGAGGCGCTTCTTAGAGGCTCTCGGCGAGATGAGGTTGCATGAGTGTTAGCCATCCACACTCTGGCTTTATGCAATTGCCCGCCATACTACTACTAAGAATAATGATTAAAGCAAGTCTACTACACTAAATCCTTTGACTCGCGTCGGGAAAACCGTCATAAAGGGGAGCGACAGCGAGACTAGTCGAGGGAAGACGAAGGGACACGAACGCAACGTCCTCACTCTCGTTCTTGCTTTTCCTCTTTTAGCCTCATGGAGAGTCGGGATGAGGCATTATTTGGTTCAAAACATTATTTATTTATTTAAATATTCGTGTAGGTACGAAACAGTACATCGTGTGTTATATAATTATGCGGACGTAATGCCTGATGATGGCATAGTTTACCTTAATATATTCTGAAAATCCTCCTAAAAATAACAAAAAGAAAAAAAACTCTCGCCTTCAATACTTAATCACCTATTTTTATAGACTTTTCATCTGTATGACCGCTGCCTGCAGTTCTAAACGATTTACATAATTATTCTGGTTTTATCATCTTTCCAATAAAACTGGGTAATTGCAACGTTATAGTAAAAGATTGAGCAATATATTTGCTTCGACCGGTTTCTTAAGATATCCTAATATATTCCGAGAGAAACTTGAATGTGTGACGTGTGGGGTATTCAAAAAGAGTAAAATGTGGTAAATTATATGGTGTTTTTTAACCCTTCAGAAGATCACCGACGTAGTATACACAGAGATAGGTATTTAACAAAGGAATATGATTGTATTAATAGCTGTATAAGTGTAAATATTAAGTAGTATTCGTACACTATTTCATACAAAGTTAAATCAACGTGCTTAATGAATACAAAAAAAAAGCAAAATGGTTTTTATGCTGTTGGGAACGACGTTCGAGACTAATTCAACCTTTTTTGTTTTACGTCAAGAATTCGGCATTTATATTCTTTAGGATTTCATTCAGTTGCCAAATCAGTCATGGTTGGGCTGGGGTTTACATATACACGAAATAAATGTTTCTTTTGTTGAATTGATATTGGGATACTTAAATTTATCGTCAGAGTGTTATCTTAAGCTTGGTGGAAAATATTCGGGATATTAATATCATCCTCAATAACGGTTAGCCTCTAAATTTCATGATCAAAATACTCCGGTTACCTTATGGTTTATAAAAAAATTAATTATTACAAATGATTCACCCCCGGAGCTTTCACTATGATTCGAATCAGGTACAAACGTTTGTGCAAATATTTATCGGTGTCAGTGATTGTGTTTTCGATACTGAACTTTATGAAACTAGGAGATGAGGAAGAGGAATATGTTATTTATGATGTAAGCAGCTGTTTTTTACTAAAACTTTAAACTATTGACCACTTTCATCGATCTAAATACTATGAAGATTCGGGCTGTTACGAAGCCAATTCCTTGCCGTAACAGCCTGAATCTTGTCCCTAGAGCAACTTCCGACTTGGTTTATCTAATGCTGATTGTATGAATTTCCAAAGAGTTTGTTTTTCATAAACCGAGTGAGGGAAGAAGAGAAAAAGATCCAAAAACACTGACACTTGTCTACATAAGAGTTTATTGGAGATTCATAACAGAAAAGCTACGGGCTATATAAAAACACCTCTTATTAAAATCAATGATCAAAAAACTAAAATAAAATCCATAGGTATAAATGAGATGATCTGCGCCGATTGTGTTGAAATACCTAGGAGAACTAATAATAGACCAATAACGGGTCTTCATTAGTGTCCAAGACGTGAATCAGATAATAAAATTAATAACTAAGACTTAATTACCTGCGAGCGATTGCCATCGGCTCTCCGATGGAATCTTTATTGCAGTTTTGCGTCATTTGCTGTTCATAATATAATTATTAATATTGAGATGTATAACAATATAATACTTTTATTAAGGCTATATCTAATGAGGTCGAATGGAATATTATGACGCAAAGCAGTTTATGTAATTGCAATAATAGTTACACACATTACTGGATGGATTTGAAAAGATTTCTGTTTTATTCTCTGAGGAGAAAGTCCGTGAATTTTAATTATAATCGGGTCAGTATATCTTAACATACAGATTGCACAGTGTGTGCTAATTAG
The DNA here is from genome assembly GCA_950381575.1 of Plusia festucae. Classification (NCBI taxonomy): domain Eukaryota; kingdom Metazoa; phylum Arthropoda; class Insecta; order Lepidoptera; family Noctuidae; genus Plusia; species Plusia festucae. The sequence goes on from OX494450.1 coordinate 6,409,993, forward strand.
TTCTTGTTTTCTTAATTACTATTGTATTTAATCGAGCATACGAAATTAAAAATACTGGTTTGTTTGTTCGAACGCGCAATTCTTAGGAATTACTGGTCTGATTTGGCAATTATTTTCGTGTTAGAAGCTGATACCTTACCCGTTTATCGAGGAAGGCTATATAGGCTACTGTTTGCTGCGACAACTCACGCCTAAGCGGGTGGCGACGCAAGCAAAAGCTAGCTAAATTAAATCGTCAAACGTAAAAAATCAAACAGTATTCGCATTACTGCAATTGTTATCAACTAAATATGTCAATGAAAGTATTTATTCCGGTGATTATAAATCACGTCGTAAAATGCATACCTATTATAAATTATTCAAAGTAGAATTTCAGACATTCAGATATTGCAAAGAAAATTATTTTTATTATGCTTTGAACTCCTATTAGTCATGACTTTGTTGTTTATCTATAAGGCCACTAGAATTATCTATTGGTTTTTTCATTCCTTGTATATATTCATACGAAGTTTATGATAAGTCAGTTGTGAATTCACGCTCTCCTGATTTTGAGAACAGGAGTAACTAAGCCCGTTCGTACACGAGGCGATGCAGGTCTCAGATACCCGACGACATTTTCTAATGCCCCATGCAGACTCTCGCGAGGATAGAGACTCTCAGCACGAGTCTTGGCGAGTGGAGACTACAGGAGTGATAGCTATCTACACTTTCGCATTACTAAGTTGCCCGCTAGGTAACTACAGTACGTTTGACTCGCGTCTGAAAATTGACATTTGCGAAGCGTGGCATGGAAAGACGAGGGAACACAATCGCACCATCCTCACTCTCAGACTCACGTTTCCTCATGTAGTCTCGTGCAGAGCTTCGATGGGGCTTGATTACGCGTGCCAATGTACGACGAAGACCTGAACTTGCCGTCAACCTTTATACTACTTTAAATACATTCCCGTAGAAATCATCTTATCAGCATATCACCGTCCATTGCTGAACGTAGGCCTCCCCTAGAGAGCTCCAACCATCCCTGTCTTGGGCAGGCCTCAACCATCCGCTTCCAGCCACCTTCTTCAACTCCTCGGTCCATTGAGCTGCAGGACGTTCTACGCTACGTTTCCATAGACCATCTGTCATTTGTCCAGAAGGAATAATCAAGGTACATTTTTCTTTTCAGTCTGTACCACAACCTCGCGTCTGTATCATTGGCGCCGGCTACTCTGGCTTAGGAACTGCCCGTTACATGAAGGAGTATGGCCTGAACTTTACCGTATTCGAGGCTACTCGCCACATCGGAGGCACTTGGAGGTTCGACCCTCACGTCGGCGTTGATGAAGATGGCGTGCCTCTCTTTACAAGCATGTACAAGAACTTAAGGTAAGAATAAAATGGGTAAGCTTATATCTTATATAAATAAAAATGAATCACCGCAATGTATGTACGCGCATAGCTTCCGAACGACTGCACCGAATTGGATATTTGTTTTTTTTTATGTTTTCGCTATCGCCTGGACAAGGTAGTGATAGATTTCATAGATACAATGTTGAACTGGAACAGGTCTTACTTACTCCTGTCTGTGAAGTGTGTCATGAAAATCGGTTCGAAACTCCCTATACAAACTCCCAACCCCAATTTCACTTAGGGGGTAGATTTTCAAAATCAGTGAAGTGATTTCCAAAAACACTACATAGTATAAAACAATGTCGCTTCCCTCTGTCTGTCCCTATGTATGCTTAGATCTTTAAAACTACGCAACGAATTATAATGCGGTTTTTTAATAAAGTTATTCAAGAGGAAGGTTTACTTATAATACACGGGCAAAGGCGTGGCGGTTCCGCTAGTCGTTAAATTACATATTTATTTACATCTAGCCAGAAACCCGTATACAAAATTTCATGCTGCTGACTTTAATAATAACAAATTTCCATACACCCACCATTTCATCCCGTTCATCCCCTTTTTCACCCCTGCAAGGGAAGAATTTTCAAACTGCCTCAAAATCCTCGAAGTGGATATTAACTTTAAGATTATGATATTTTATTTATATGTGGTACCTAGTTTGATAAATATTTATGACTGATAAACAAAAGATGAATTAATAATCATAATTATAGCAGTCTGTAACTGTCTGTTGCGTAGTGCTTGCGTCACCATTCGCAGATCCACCGAAGGTAGTGGGATCCAACATAATATATCTCCTCGCTAAACCCTTGGCGTGGGTTGAAGTCGTCAAGTTCTTTTAACCCTAACAAAAAAAAAACAGAATTTTATTAAGGCTACCTATATTACTTACTATGTATTAGTATTGTGATTTGCACTTGCGATAACCGCCGATAAACTCTACCAGGAATCATTGCATTTCTATCTAAATCTTAAATTCTAAGCAAGTGATCATTGCAGATAGTGTACGAGATATGCATTTCAAATCATTGACCACTAAGCCTAGAAGTGTTGCAACGAATGCGCTGTGTACAGTCAAGAGCACAATACACATAGTTGGCTGATGTCGTTGAGTTTTGTTAGTTCTGGAATCCGTGGTTGTGTGGGCAAACACTCCGTATTAATATGCGAGTCTTTGCCCACAGAACCATGGCCTGAGTAGCCTATAATTAGTAACTTAGAGAATTTCAGTGTTTATTTGTGTAAAGATTCGTGAAAAATCCACGAGAACCTACTGCCGACAAACTGCTCTGCAGTTTGGCAGGTGTAATATGAATAAACCGCTGTAACTTTTTTTGATAAAAAAATACTAGTAACACTTTGCAAAGCGCCTTCACTACAATATAGATTTTATTGTAGTTGTAGTACGGGTATTTGTGATTGACGTCCCTGACCTACCAAATAAAGACAAAAATCGGCCAAGTGTGAGTCGGACTCGCCCATGAAGGGTTCCGTAGCAGCAAGTAACATAAAATAAAGGTTCTTGTAGTTCCCCCAATTTTCTTTCTTTCTATTGTTGCATGAAAATCTTAATGCGGTTCACAGAATACATCTACTTACCAAGTTTCAACAGTATAGCTCATATAGTTTCTGAAAAATGTGGCTGTGACATACTTACGGACGGACGGACAGACAGACAGACAGACATGACGAAACCATAAGGGTTCCGTTTTTTGCCATTTGGCAACGGAACCCTAAAAATGAATGTTGGTAAGCGCATAAATCAAGAATGGCTGGACCAATTATTATTCGTCTATTTTTTTTTTATGTTTCCTAAGGTACGCGGAAAGTTTTAATACAATAAAAAAAATATTTATTAATTATTTTTTACTTTTAACTTTGACTGAACGAAGTCAGTCCGGGCAGCTAGTTAGTAAAAAAGTGATAATAATAATTAGGGTCGACTGTACCATACCATCTGTAGCAGATTGCATTATGTTTTGCTGAGTGAAACTGCGGATATTAGATAATTGTTTTTTGAGATTAACCGGTCCATTATGAAATGACATAGTAATGGCCAACATAACGACCAGTTATATTTAGATTGGTTTCTCTTTTAAACCCATATTTCTATGACGCTTATGTGTGCCAAATAAACGTGTATTTGTACCTGTACCTACTAACATGCAGGCTGTAATTAATATTCCATAGAGTATACTATCAGTCAATATAAAAAAAAAAGGAAAAAAAGATGAGTACATTAGAAATTTTAGCCAAGGTTTGAACCTACAACTTTAAACAAACGAATCTGTTCATTGAACCCCTAGTCTACCATGACACACTCAATATAAATTGAGGTAAACAGGTTGATTCGTGGAATATGCCTTTAACGTCTTCTGTACTGTTAATGTGCAAAAAACTTTAAATTAATCGCAGTTTACAAAACAAAAAATTAAGTCACTATGATGTGTTTTGTTTTTATGTTGCAATGTTATGTTTTATGGCACAAGGTTGCCGGTTCGAACCGATTACAGACAAATATGTTCTCAATTCTTCTAAGATATTGACAATCGGTGATAGAAAATATCTTGTGGATATCATGATATCATTAAAAAAAAAACCGGCCAAGTTAGGGTTCCGTACGACCCCTTTTCTCAGGAATGCGTGGAGGTATCAAACTGAAAATATCAAGGTATCAAATACTCAAGTCTACTGTCCCTTGGAGCTGTGAAAAAGTGAAACTTCTAAGCCAACGCAATCAATAGATAAAGCCGTTTAAGCCGCAAATTTTCGACACTCGCCAGGGAATCAAAACCTACAGGGTACTTCCCGTGAACTTAGAATCTTGAAATTTGGTACGAAGCAAAGAGTTATAGCACAGATAAAGGAAAGATTGCTAAAACCGTAAATTTTTAATTCCATCATATTAACAAAATATTTTTAACTAGCTGTTGCCCGCGGCTTCGCTCGCGCGTAAAGTTAAGAGTAGTATTAAAGGATAGAGTAAGTACTCATATACCTACAAACTTCCAACCCCTATTTTACTCGGGGGGTTTCGAAAATCGCTAAAATACGTGTTCATTTATTTCTAACCAAAAACCCGTTTACCAAATCTCATGTATTTCTCTTTGAAAATGACGAAATTCCTATAAAAACTTCGAACCCCTATTGCACCCCCATAGAGGGTAGATTTCTAAAATCTCGAAAATAATCTTATTTATTTCTAACTAATAACCCTTGTATGAAATTTAATGTGTCTATGTTTGAAAACGACACAATTCATATACCTACAAACTTCCAACCCATATTTTACCCTCTTAGGGGATAGATTTTTAAAATCGCTGAAATACATATTTATTTATTTCTATCCAAAAACCCGTATACGAAGTTTCATGTGTCTATCATTTAAAATACCGAACCTCCCATACAAACTTTCAACCCCTATTTCACCCCCTTAGGGGATAGATTTCCAAAAGAAAAGTAGCTTACCTAGTTAAGAGTTTGATGCTGTTGTTATCCCTTAAAATAAATAAATAAATAAATAAATAGCCTTCCTCAATAAGTGGGATATCTAACAGTGAAAGAATTTTTTAAATCGGACCAGTAGTTCCTGAGATTAGCGCGTTCAAACAAACAAACAAACTCTTCAGCTATATTTATAGAAGATATAGATTATAATATTAGTATAGATTTTATCTGATACAATATCGCTCGCCACACAAATTCATCTTAATATACCAAAATATGAAATATTATTTCTTAAATTCGTCGTGTGTGGTAGTCCATTGAATTGTATGGTGAGTGATTATTATTGTATCTTAGCCGTGTGCAGCGCTCCTTAGTGAACTCCACTGGGTGACGTAATCTACGACAAACTTATTATTTGCGGTTGGTACAGTAATCGGGTCTAGGGATTGAACCGCAAAATTAAGTTTGTTTTTTATAGTATATACTTTTTCGGGATAAAAACTACCCAGTGTGGTGCCCAGGATATTAAGGAACAATTATACCAAGTTTCATCGTAATCGAACCGGTAGTTTTTGCGTGATGCCTGAACAAACAGACAGACAGACAGACAAATTTTTTTTTAATCACGTTTTTGGGTTCGGTGTCGGTCTAGTAACACCCCCTGCCATTTATTTTTTTGATATTTTAAATGTACAGAATTTTCACTTCTACAGATTTATTATAAGTATAGAATAGAAGATAATTTTAAACTCACTTGGCTGTTTTTTTTCATTATAAATATTATGTAGTATGAATTAAGAAGTTTACCACACGAAGTGATAATTATTTAAAAATGTTAAACCTGGAATTAACTTTCATTTTAAAGGTAACTTACCGCATTTTATGGCAAATATTGACCGAACGTTCATAGCTTTTTATTTTCTATACTCCATTTATTATAGCATTAGAAAAAAGAGGCTCGCAGAAGCAGGAATTGAAAACATTTTATTTCAAAGAAATTGTTCTAAGTACTTAAATAAACGAAATAAAACTTTTTTTTTAAAATAACGCTTTATTTATAACAATATCTTCATCACACATTACAAACTTACACCAGAACAATGAATGAGACAACCAATCATGTCATGATGACTTAGATTTAATTAAGATTAAACTAAAAGTAATTTTTAGAACAATATTTTAATTAATATACTTCTTCATCATAGGATTTAGTCATAATAAAATAATAAATATATAATAAATAAACGAATAATGGTAGGATAATAGTAAAACGAAAAACGTTCCAGTATTGTTCATCACTGCTTCTTTTAGCTTTTTAGCATTGACACTGTCATTTTAGATTGGAATGAAATATTATAAATAAATGAAAGCCACATAATTTGTTATGAAAAATGGTTAACATGATTACAAATTAGTGTGACAGCTGGTATGTAAATAGATTTTAATTTATAGGCGTCAATCGTAACTGTAACAAGTTTATATTGTACTTTTGCAACAAAGTGTACATTATAAATAACCTTTTTTAACTTCTGTCTAATGCTATTTTAAATGGAGTATAAGCATATCTTAAATAGCATCTAATATAATATTGTGAAACATTCGGCATACGGCTCGTGTAAGGGCAAATTAGAAGGCATAATAACAATATTTAAGTGCACTTAAAAACAGGAAAACATAATTTATTACATGCATTCAAATGGTTAAGCAGTAATTTAAAGACGATAGAAACTTAATATCTACTTAAATCCAAGGTTCTCTTTTGTCACAAATGCATGAATTTAATATTAATGAGAATTCTATATCTTTAAGAATATAAAACTTTATGAGTAATTATGTTCTTATTGAGGTAAAAGCGTTACTAAGAGAATATGTAAAAATAAACTTATAATCTATAAAAAACTCTCTCTGCCTTAAAAATTTATAGCTGGATTCTCAAGGAATTTTTAAGGGTATATATTAAGTACTTGTCGTATGAAAAAAGCGAGGCGAGTGAAACTGTGGGGCACTACTAGTTGTAAATAAAATTGTGGTTAAAATTGCTCTTAGTTGCAAAAAAATAACACGACCTTCCGTCCGTTCTTAGGATCCAAGTTAACCCCATACCAAATTTCATCCAAATTGGTAATCCAAGCGTATTAGGAAGACTGACAGAAATACAGACTTTCGCGTTTATAATATTAGATGTATAAAATAATATTGACCTTATAATACGTTTCCCAGAACAAACACTCCTCGCCAGACGATGGAGTACGCCGGCTTCCCCTTCCCCGAGGGCACGCCGTCCTACCCCACAGGACCTTGCTTTTACAAGTACCTGCAATCCTTCGCCAAACACTTCGACCTGATGAACAGCATACAGGTAACTAAGCTTTAAATAACTTTATATGTTATACCGGTCACGAATTTGAGACATTTGCAAATTACACTGTGACGCCAAGCAAAGATGATCATAATATTGTGAAGAAGGTTTTGAGCATGATCAAGGATGGATATAGCTGAAGTGGTCACCAAAAAGCGGTGGATGGATTGTGTGAAAGACGCCTAGAAACAATGCTTCTTTATTTGTGAGATGACGTTAGAATGAGATGAATGGAAGAAGAAATCATGCTGCGCCGACCCAAATGAAATTGTTAGGAAAATGATGATAACTGTGATAAGCGAAATACTATCTACTAGTTTTAAGAAGTTCTTGAATGTCTACCTGTCACTACTTTAGACCATGTGACAGAAATAGCTTAAAACCTCATATTCAGCTATAACTCACTTATATTCGTACACGAATGAGTGGGCCAAAAGTGCCCAAAAGTGTGCAAGTTTTTTATCAACAATCATGCAAACAATATGAAGGACAGAGTGAAACCAACAGATTTTATCATCGTTAAATTTAATAAACATTTTACTTATGGTAATAAGTAGGTGTATATTTGTTTTATTGGAGTTTGCAAAAAAGTGAAGGTGACTTGAGTATGAATGTCGCAAAGGACGTATGCCATCGAAATATTGTTTACAGTACTAAAATGTATTTTAGAATAGGTGGAATTTTAGAGTATCGGTGAGGTTCACGAGTTGTTAGTAGTTTTCGCAAAAATTTATATAAGCAGGCTCCTTAATCTTATTTTCTGTACCTATTTGCAATATACAGGTGTGTAAATAGTGTGGTGTGCTGGGTTCAAGGTAGATGAAATCGGATTTGGGATTTTAACCAGCCGAATTAAAACGTTGCAAATTTTATGTGTGTACCTCTGCTTTGCAAAATAGTTTTTTTAATATTCGTACGAATTGAAATAACTAGTATATTATTTTATTCCACAAACCAGTAGTGTCTCTGTATAGTGTATTTGTGAGAGAATGTTGTAAGATTGGGAATTTAATTTCCATTCAGCAGGCATTAGGGTCATGCGCACTAGCACGGTGGCACGAGACAGGTTTCGCATACTCATTCAGATGATGTTATGAAATAGGTACTACAAATAGCCATTCGCGAAGGTAGCCAATTTTCGTTGGATTTGTTAGGACTAGATAAACTTTATGATGAAAAAACAAAGTTAGTCTGATGGTTTATCGACATTTGGGGTGAGATGTAAGTAATATTGATACAGGCACGTATAGAAAATCTCATAAATAGGCCCAGGAACCACATGACCTAAACCTATTTATATGTATATATACAAATAATATCTTGGTCACTCTTCAGCTATCTGTATGTAGTAAGAACATGTATGTAGTTTGTGGATTATTTTAAATAGTATTGTTGATCGCAGTTTTTTAGTATAGAACTACTAACTAGGAGTTAAGCAACGACAAGGACATGAAATAATATTGTGGTGCAGAATCTAACGCTCACTAATAACTCGTTAAGTAAAGTTGTGAATGTAGAGCGCGGACGGAACCCCTTCCGTCACCAGACAGTCCGTGTATGCGGTTTTAAGGAGTACTAGGTCAAAATTCAGAGTAAAAATAATATTTACGACATCTTCATACCACGGACATACCTAGTCAATTTACGAAGATAATACAGAGCTGAAGTGACTGGTAAAACTAGTCACTTTAGCTCTGTTTAATAATAATTTATAATTAGTGATCCACAGACACTAAAATTATCTTTTCCATCATTATTTTTGGTCCCAATCTAGTAAACGAAGTCTTTGAAGCCTCGACTTTAAGGTAATTGATGATCATAATGGCTGGACATAATCTTAAAGATCTTAGCATTTAGATTGTGGTCGGAAATAGTTATCTAGTTCAATTTAATCGTTTAAATGTGGCTAATAACTTTAAACTAGTTTAATAAACGGGTTGCTAGATGTCCATTATATAACGTTTAGTTAATTGATCCGTTATACATTTTTATTCGGCCACATTCGATTAGCATCCGAGTAATTATTTACTGCGAAATATAACCAAGTATATTACAGCCGATGTTACTTGGCGAGTCTGAAAAGAGCTAATAGACAGTTCGGGTGAGATGCAAGTACACATAAACGGTGGGCGTGAAAGAGATGGCAATATCTTGTTTCTGTTTCGAGACCCGCCAAGTTACTTCGGCAAAGTCTAACTAAATATAGTTTAGGTGATTCATAATTAATTTATTGTTTATTTCTCATAAAAGATAACGATCATATCCGTGAGAATATATTTTATGTAGTAGATCAGTGTTAAGAAACACCTTTATTGATTTTTATAGAGGAAATATAATTATAATGTTACATAATCCTAGATGCTGTAGGTACATAAATAATTATTCAAACGGATGCATTAATTGATTAATAATTTATAGCAATTGCTGTTTCATTATGAACTCATTCTACCTCGATATTAAGCCATTAGGTAGGTATAGATTATAGACCTTTTATATTTTCCTGGGAGTTAGCGGAAAAACTGAGAAAAAAACTAACAGATTTTGAGGACAGGACTTCCACAGTCTTCCGTGGTAGGAGGTACACCTCGCAAAATCTCAAAGATTGGAGAACAGTAATAAAACGAGAATGATTACTCATCCGCGTGTTTCTGTGCAATAATAACTAGTAAGACAAAGGTTTAATATCATGTCCTATAGTAATAATGTAATTAAATCAGAATGTATGACCGTAAAGAATTTGTTCATTGCCAATTGAGCGTCGCCGTCGTGACAAGAAACATGGACCGTTTATGTTTCATCCGCTGTAGTTAACGCCAAGTCTTAATGAATTATTCATTAAATTATTTTCATAGATAATAATATGTTGGAGTACAAGATGAATACTAAAACGTGAATCTTTTTGGAATCCACGGGAAACACGTTTTACTATACAAAAGTCATGTGTCGGTTTTGTGGTTTATTGCCTAAGTTTCCTTCTAAAGATGTTGACAATTGAAATGATATATATTTCTTTTACAATTGTACAATAATTATACAATACAATTTTAGAAGAAACCAGATACCTACTTACCTGTAGCCAGAGTTTGTATGGAAACTATAAAATTGTAAAATACTTTTTCTGTCTCATGAAAAACCACTTAACTTTGAAACTTTCCCGTTCTTATTCAAATTATTGGAGATTTATAGAGGAATTGACACGGTATTTTGCCACTCAAACTTTTGTATGTCTCCATAAATTTATTTTTATATCTCACTCCCTCCCTTTCCATGCATCACAGAATTCAGGATTCCTACAAACTAAAAGTAAAAAATATTAGTATTACCTCTAAATCTGAGAGAACATCGTCTTATTTTGTACGTATATACAGCGTGTAACAAAAACCCTGTCCGATCCCTGAGAGTATTATTCGTTATCGTACTACGAACACACATACGTAGTTATAAAATGGATTGGAGATTATTATTTTTCCCCAGTGAAAATATTTAAATCAAAATAAAAACTGATCCAAGGCAACAGCAACACTGACCGCTCCTCAAAGTTCACGTACTCACTACCTACAGCTTTGTGTCAGAGATGCCGCCTATGCGAGATTCTTGAACTGTACCATATTACGCCATTATTGGATCAGACAGGGGTTATATTATATATTGTATATGTATACAAGTATTTTCGTATCATTTTCAGCTGCGAAGCTTAGTGACACGAGTCGCTTACAACGGAGACCAGTGGGAGGTGTCCTACATGAAGACGGACACCAAGGAGAACATGACAGAGCTCTGTGACTTCATGGTGGTAGCAAGCGGAGAGTTCAGTAGCCCCGTCATTCCTGACATCGATAGATTAAACATGTACAAAGGTAAGATTTAAATACAATGCTTATTAACATTGAATTTAAGATTGGAACATATCCGTTGTTAGTTTTTAAATGTATAGTATCAGTACTAGAATAGGCAAACACAGCTTCTAATACCAGGAAGCGGTGAATGGTGGTTAAAGAAGACTTCTTGGTTCAAGAGTACATCGCATACTTGAGCAATATGGTCATAGCATAATTCCTTGGAACTGCAAATATGGTTAGGTTTCTGCCTTGCTTTACACATTAAATATATATAATATAGCTATTTATGACACGTTTTTTTACTTTATTAAGACCGTTTTTTTTAATGCATAATGGTCAAAGTCTAAATTGACGAACGGAATTAATTACGAAAAAATCGTGCTCACTTTAGCAATCAAAGTTAATGCTACAATGGCCTTCCTCAAACGAATAATAAGATAATTTAATAATTATTTCGTGTCTTATTGTATGTGTAATTTTGTTTCACTAAATAAAAAAAAACTCATTGTTTGTCAGTCACGTTCTGACGTTGGTCCGAGGTAACAAACTTATATAATTATACAGTATATTATAAAACTTCCTTTATTTTGGTTATTACCTGGTTTGATGCTTATGACATTTTTAACATGTTAATTGTCTGGCTGGTTCCGGTGTCTTCGTTCGCGTAGACTTAACAAACACTGAATGTCTGTGACCTCGCATGGTAACATGAAATGGACACATTTATACAATATAAATGATAATAGAAATATAATCTACCTGAATACTGAACTTTATCAAAATTGGTTGTGTAGTTTTCGTGTAATAAGGCAAAAACATACAAAGTTAGCCTTCGGAAATTTGTGTCACCCTGTTAAGTAAAGGAACGAATACTTATTATTTATTCATTATTTATAGGACGAGTAATGCACAGTCACGATTACAAAGATCCCGAAGACTTCAGGAATCGTCGAGTTCTCCTCGTCGGCGCAGGCGCATCAGGCTTAGACCTTGCTATGCAGCTGTCCAACGTAACTGCAACGCTATTACACAGTCACCATCTCAACTACAACCAACCAGAGTTCTCCAAGACTTACCTGAAGAAACCAGACATCGACTCGTTTACTCCAAATGGCGCTGTATTCGTAGATGGCAGCACTGAAGAGTTTGATGACGTCATATTCTGTACAGGTACGTACTACGGCGGCAGCAACGTTTTTCCACCAGACTCTAATGTTAAGCGTTTATGAGAGTCATTGAACAAGGCAGAACAGTCTTTCCAAAATGCGGGAACTAGGGAACTAGATTGTAATATAAAGAGCTCTATACAGAGTGTTACGAAAAGGGGTAAAGAGGATATCTGGTACAGAGCTAGTTTAAAAAAAATGGTTCAAAATGATTTAGTTAATTAATTGATACCAAATTTGTGAAAACTTTATTTTTAATGTTGAACATAATCAGACCGTTTAAGTGAATGTATTTTAACATTTAGCAAGTGCGCTATAACATTTGCGCTAATCTGATCTTGACTCAAGAGTCAAGATAATTGTGTGACAGTGACGCCATATGACAAGTCATATGGCGTCATTTTTGTTATGTTTTTTGGTGAAGAATAATTAATATAAACAATTGGATATTAACTCGCTGCTCTCATTTTGTGACAGACGTACTCTTCAAACCTTTTAGATATACGAGTACTTTCGGTAACACTGTATGTATAAAAAAGAGGTCGTAGATATGTAATACGTTTAGTTATATCATTACACACAATATAGATGCCCATTACGTATGCCTGTTGTTTCTGCAATGGTCACTCATTAAACACTTTCAAACAAACTGGACAGCGAACGAAAGTGAATAGTCAATTTACGACGTTCCGCTTTCTGAATTAAGTTCCTATTGACTTGGGAAGTGCCATTTACGTAGTCAAATGAATACTTTACTTTCGATCGCAATGACAAATAATGATAAAAGGCTATTAGGCAAGTCGTTAAGCGTACCAACAGAAGAATTTTTACTAAATATTTCGACTAAAATTCTCATACAAATTTGCCGACACGCAGAACCATGTGCATTAAAAACAGTGATGTTCAAAGCAAAAACTAGTATGACAATCTTATGTTAGTTGGTTGTTGGGTGTGTCTTATGTAACTTTTAAACTTACGTTATTTTTTTAAAGCTCCGCAAATTCTAAAATTTAATAGACATATCCATGGACTATGAATTGAATATGATTTATTTTTTCTTATAACATGACGCGGGCGGAGCTGCAAGCAAATGTAGTTAATATTATAAAGCTGAATCACTACTGACGCATGTGGAAAAAAAAACCGTGTTAAATCCCCCATTTATCGTGATAGGCTACCTTTTGCCGCGATACCGGACACGGGCAAAGCCGCAAGCAGAAACCAGTTTATAATATTAATATGCATATTTTTTCTAGGTTACAACTATGCTCACCCGTTCCTGGACGCAAGTGCCGGAGTGACAGCATCAAAGAAGTTTGTGCTGCCTTTGTACCAACAAACAGTGAACATAAAACATCCCAGCATGACGTTCGTTGGCGTTTCCAAGAAAGTTATAAACAGAGTTATGGATGCTCAAGTAAGTTAACTACCTTTTGTTTTAATGTGAAAATTTGCGAAGCTCGTGACGAGACTCAAGAGTGATTGATATATGTAAAAACAAAAGAACATTTTAATTTTAACTGATTGTACACATAGTTAAAACAAAGTCGTTTCCACTATCTGTAGTCTTAGATCTTTCAAAATACGCTCATTCATATTCCGGAGGAAGGTTTTTAATATTATTATATATAGGCATTTGTTACTAGGGTAAACTTACCGGTTATCGGCCGTTTAAGCGACTTGTTGACTTCAGAGTGGATATCTATCATAATGCTGCACTACAAGACTATTAATATATTTTTTTATTTCATCCTACAATAGTCTAGTTTCATAGAACCTAGCGTTTATAGACGTATCAGTGATACATAATTAAACAAAAAATATTTTTCGTAAAAATAGCAAATATACCGGCTATCGGCCTTTTCAATCGGTTATCGTCCACCAGTGCACTGGTTATCGGCCACCTAATCCTTGGTAGAAAAACGACTCATATTCATTAGCTCATAGGGTTGATAGTAGTATGAAAGTAAAAAAGAAAAAAATCATAAAAAGCGATGCCAGAAATATGAAGGTTACATTTTTACCACTTAGCGGCAGCCTTTATTTCAAACGGCAATTTTACCTGTATCCAACAGGTAAAATTTTTACTAATTTTCGGCTTTTCTTTATTTCAAAGTTTTCATACGGCCGAATACAGGTTTTGTTTTTACTGGTTATCGGCCGCTAAATGTAATGTTTTTATGGTCATATCTTGTATTACTTTAATATGGGGTATATTGGCGGCCGGAATCTAATTTTAAATTCACAAAATTCTAGGTGTTCACAAATATTATGGGAACTATGTTGGTAAATTTAAGGTTTCCGCAATAAAGGCAAGGAGAAATGACTTGAATAAACCGGTTTTGCGACCACCTGGTCGGAAAGTAGATTTTGAAATAAATCGTTGACGTATTGTCCGACCACCAAAAATATCACAATTATGATAAGTTTTATGAAGTTTAGGCAATTGGATATTTAAATTAAACATGCTACATACACACAAACCAAATCAATCACCAATAAACCAACAGTAACAATTAAAAATTTATCTTTGAAAATCAATCCACGTGCTATTTTTTCTCCTAAATTTGACACGCGTTCACATACAAAATTTTTAAATGGCGACTGAGGCCTCAGTTCACAAATTTCGAGACCATGCCGTTGTATTATGAACCGTGAAGATTGTCAGGATCGAATGGAGCGAAATTAGAAAGGAGCAGTCTTTATCATTGGTTATTATTCAAAGTAACGTGCTAAGTGGCCGAAAAGGGGTAGTGGCCGGTTAACCGGTACGTTTACCCTACGCTACCGCTTGTTGGTACGTGGATGGGTGAAATTTGAAAACATATCTACCACTTTTCCGACACCCCTGCGTGCCTTGAAAAACACGTTTAGCCGTTGGTCCTGAAAGTTATACCTACGTCGGTCTTTGATAGTCGTTAAATCATTATATTAGTCATCTGTCAACCTATGACAACCAGTCTTAGCATGGAAGACTGTGTTACACAGTAAAATGGGATTTGGAGGTCAGATAGGCAATCGCTACATGTTGAATACGGTATTCAGCTAAATCCGGTAAGACTGCAAACTGACCCCAACATAGCTAGAGAAAAGGCTAGGCAGATGACTTCTTTGTGATAAAACTACATTCGCCGCACACTTGACATTCTTCAGCCATATTATTCTTAAACTTTTTTGACCAGGGCCAGTATGCGGCAGCCTTAGCTTCAGGCAAGTTTCAACTGCCGACCCAAGAGAGTATGTTGAAGAAATGGCTCGATCACGTGTATGAGCTCCAGAATTTGGGAATGAGGATCATAGACGTCAATGTTATCAATAGTATGGTATGTATTCCCGAGCTGAGTTCTGGTCGAACGCGTAGGTAAAATTATTATATTTTCATGATGATAAAAAATCAATGATAAAATTTTGCTCCTTCCGTTCATTGGTTCATTCTTCATAAGGTTAAAAAAGACCAATTTCTCTTATATACCATCAAATGTTGTGAATAGGGTTAAATTTTTGCATGGGTTTTGTACGTATTACTAAATAAAGAGAAAAACTCAACTGTTAAATAAATTGGAAGAAAGCCGTTTTCATATTAAATTAAGAGATAATAATTAATTACTATGTCTCTGTTCACCCCTCACCCCTGGCAGCCCTTTTCATCACGTTTGTTCGTACCGAATTATTGTACTTTTGTTTTATAAAAAACACTGCTTCCTTTCTGTTCTTTTTTGTCTTCTAATTATGTTTTATTTCAGGATGAATATTTTGGCAACTTAACGGATGAAGCTGACGTCACTCCACCACCGTCGGTGTTGACCAAAATCGCTCGTTTTAACGGTAGAAATCGATTGGAAGACTTGCTTCACTACCGGGACTATGATTACAAACTAGTCGACGATCAAAATTATGAAAGAACATACAGCCCCAAAAGAGAACTGCTCTGCCCTGTGGATCTGTAAATCTTATTTATTAATGAATCTTGAAATTAATGTTGAGGAAAATAACAAGTGTTCCTTTAGTGAAAGGAGGATGTCGATGACGCAGATCTTGATGAAGATCATTAAAATTAATGAGATTATTAAGTCGTAAATTCGTATGAGTGGAGTGATTGGTATGAATATTAGGGTGACCAAACAGATATTTTTCTTGCCTAACATTGTTTTATATTAGGTAGGGATTTATTTAAATAAAATGAGTTATTAATACAGTATTTGTTTGTATTCGTTTACTAGACTGTTACCAATTAATCAATTATGTTAGAATTATTATTAATAAGTACAAATAAACTACTTACATCAGTTATTTTGGTTTTTTGTACACATTTTCCCCTAAATTATTATGTAAAAATAAATAATCATTTAAAAAAAGGTATGTCAGTTACTTACTATAATAAGGCACATTTTTTTACTTGTTATTTGGTAACTAAAAATATGGTATTATTCGAAGCTCCTCGACTATCATAATCTTGCCAGAAAACAGTTATTTGTATTATAACTTAATCCTTAATAGTGTAATTCTGTGAAATATTTCCCTTCAAATTCATATAATGTGGTTACCACAATGAAAAAAGTAACCTATCGAAATTCGATCAGTATGTAAATACTGATCGAATTTCGATAGGTTACTTGGCTTTATGTAAATAAAGCCACTTAAAATATCTTATTAAATAATAACTTAATTAACAGTTTCGTATTCTTAGGGATTTAATCTTCGCCACACAGCAGGGTCTTCAACTTTCCTGGTAAAAGTATAATTGTCTAAAACAGTGTACTCGTAGTTTCTGTACGTATATAAATTTTCTATTTTAGCTTCTGTGTCCAGAGTTCGGATCTTGAACAACACCGGTGGTACTCTCTCGATACCAGACTCTTCAGAAAGGTCGGCGTAGTATCGATCCTGAAATATTCAAAGATTTTATATTAAAATAAACGTTTCAGACATGATGGAAAATTAATGTTTATTCATTACAAATGTATTAAAACAAAGTCGGGCTTGTTACAACAGATATAACTCGACGGGTGGACCGATTTTCATGATCTTTGGATTCCTTTCCGTCCCAAATAGCAGAATAAATATTAAAAATAATAGAAAATATACACAAAAATCTTACGCAGGTGAAACCGCGGGGCACAGCTAGTAGTAAAATAACATATATAAGTACATCCAAGGAACAAGACGATAAGAGAAGTAAAATTCTTACAAACCTCCTTTTCAGCTAGTATGTGTATGTAGGACATGGATAGTCCCTTGGAGCGAATTGTGTCGGCTCTCTTCTGCCATTCTTCCATCATCTGGTCACGTGGAGGAAGGGTGAAGTTGCCTTTTATGATGGCCGTAGCGTACCGAGCCTGAAAATATGTAATAAAATAATTTAATACCGCGAAGGTGATCCTCGACAGTCTTGCCTTTTATGGTTAAAACGAAACACCACAACCTGCTTGGTATTGAATAACAATATATCGATTGTCCAAGTGTCCCATTAATTTAAAATTACTGATTAATTTGGAACCAAAACTCAAGTAGGTATAAATTATAGTCTGTTCTATTAACCTGGGCATCCAAGGCCACTACCAAGCAAGCTCTGACCACAAGCCCCATGACGATCATGGACGGCTCGTTGATGTTCACCATGTACCGGTACAACGGCACCACGCTCTTGGGGTTTAGGGTCAAACCACTCGTTTCGTCTAAGAACGGATAGTCGTACAGAAAACCTGGAAAAGGTCAAGAAATAAAAAATGTTAAGCAAATGCATAAATCATGAACACATTTGGAAAATATATCAATGGCTCCGATTTTGTTGGACACGCACTAAACTTATTTTAAACCATGGGCATCTTTTGCACTAGTACATATTTAGAAAAGTACAGACGAAAACTAGAGCTACCAAATTTAGTTCCAACTAAAAAACGTGTGCACTAAAAACCTCCACAGCGATGTTCAAGGCGAAAACTAGTTTGAAATTCTAAGTTACTTGTTATCTGTTGCCTACCTTTACTTACGTTTTATGTATTTAAAAGATAGAAATGGTTTAAATTTAATTTAGTTTGCGTACTAAGGAATATAAGCACCAATGATTATGTTGATTGATAAAGACGTATGTACGAATAAGAAAATTACTGTCGGTTGGCTGAAATGACTAAAGTTTTTAATGGCCTATTGAAACTACTACGATTCATGCTGAAATACAGAAATCTGTTAAGTTGATGCGACATCCCTCAAGATATGGATGAAATTTAAGAAAACTCATATGGATTGCCTTATAGGTTCGTATCGAACAAAGGAAAACTACCAACCTGTACAATAAATAACATCATCAATATCTTCATAAGTGCCATCTTTAAATATCACTCCAGTTTCATTGAACTCCTTGATGTCTGGCTTCCGTATGTAGTGTTTTGGGAACGGCGTCGTGAAGTTGATCCTAGAGTGGTGGCTATGGATGAGAGCACTGCTGACTTCAGCCACGTCGAGCCCAATATCCATGCCTGAAGGTCCAGCCCCGACTACCAGCACACGACGGTTCCTGTATGGCTCTGGTTCTTTGTAGTCGTGGCTGTGAATTATCGTGCCTAGAAGTTCACAAGATTTTATTACTTCCAGTAAAATTATTAAGCTGTATGTCATGGTTTTGATAAGATGTCAGACCTGACTGGTATAATTAGGACCAGTCATGTTGTACAGAGGTTTTCTTCTTTACCTACATAAAGTTTTTTAGGACGACAATTACTTAGTAGGTCATATTATTATTACCAGTTATCATATTAACTAAATATTTTGGGCTTATAGATGACTGAAGTCTTTACCAATCCTTACCGTTAAATCGATCTTCTCCTGGCATATTAGGCATGCTGGGTTTACTGAAGTGTCCGTTGCCCACGATGACGTAATCGTAGTCTTCCTCGAAGGTTTCGTTGGTAAGAACATGAACATGTTTCACCTTCCACACGTCGCCTACTCTTCTTACCAGGACCACATTGTGAAGAAACTGTAATAATATTGTAGTTGAACGTTTTATTACGTTTTTGTTGCATTACCTATGTTTGACTTGGATGAATAATATAAAATAAACAACACAAATACAATTAAAATAGCTCCCTAATTAGCCTTTTAAGCTAATGTATTGATTTACCAGTAGCGTTGTATAGAGGAAAATCACACAATTTTTCTTCAATGGAAGGAAGAAGTCGATTAAGCAGGCCTCAAGGAAGATCATTTAAATTAATGAAATAATTATTCGTAAATTCGTTATCATTTCACCAGCGTTTCTACTCGAACAATACGTTGATGACGTTCGAAACTTCGATTGGCTGACTCCAAGCTTTTGACCAATCGTCATAAACGTACTAAATTATAATTTGTTATTAATTAACATTAATGATTTCTTAATTCGGATTTTATTTTGAATTTAAATTCAGTTACAAATACAATGCTATTTAATCTAAAGGAAATTTCGTATGTACGTATATATCTCACCTGTATATATTTTAAAACGTCGAAATGTTCAGCATAAGCTTGTAGGTAGTGATAATAATCCTTCCAACTCGGGAATGAAGGCAGGTACTCTGGTAGCGGGAAACCTCTGAGCTCCATAGTAGGTTTTGGTAGATTTGTTCTATAAAAATAATATTAATGTGAAGATGTTTTTATTATTTAAGTTTTCGAAACTTTTACGCGCAGCGTACATTAGTTTCATCGTATTCTGAACTTAATGGCGGTAGTCCAATGGGTAGGGCGTCGGACTTGTAATCATGTGGATGCGGGTTCGAATCACATCCATCGGACTACCGACGTGAACCCACTCACAACACAAGCAATTGTTCTTAGCGGGAGGGGTTTACAATAATACTAGTAATATTTTTCATATCTATTACCTAAATCTTCACTCCCTAAAGTTACGCCTAAACTACTGAACCGATTTGAATGAAATTTGGTACAAAGGTAGATTGATGTCTGTAGAGACAAATATAAACATTTTTGTTTACTTTGATATGTTTTGTGTAAGATAATAAAAAAATAATAATATAAACTAATATAATACAGCAGATAGCTTTTTTGTTTGCTCACTTATCTCTGAAACTACCTGATGGATTTTAAAATCTTTAATAATCGGGCCGGTTTGCATCATTACATCATGCTACTTGCTTTTGGAGGAATGCAAGGCAATTCAATCCAATTTGCAATTCATTAATCATACTTGAATACTTAAAACCTTTTATCACGCCATCTATTTGTTTTGTTAAGAATTAACAAAACAACAGAACAAAGAGGCGATGCGATAACATGAAATAAATATTTAAACAATTGATAACCTGTATCACGGCCTGTATAGTGTATACTGTTCTGGTTTAGACAGTTCACATTTATCATTTAAGTTTAGAAGGATATAATAATTTTTACAATCCAAGTATTACATTCTTCGTAAATGCTCATATATCCTATTAATGTAAATATTTGGTTTAATAATTAAACCTTATAAAAATCTATGGAATATAATGTTGCTCTTTCATGTGCACGTTGATTAAAATTGTTATTTCGTTATAAATAACAGTGATTAATGTTGCATATGGTCACGACTTAAATAAATATGTATAAATATTTTCTTACCTTAAATGTTTGTACATACTAGTGTGCAAAGGTAGACCATTTTCGTCGGTACCGACGCGGGGGTCAAACCTCCACGTCCCTCCGATGTATCGTGTAGCTTCTAGAACAGTAAAGCTAATCCCTTCTTCCTTTAAGTATCTTGCCGATGACAAACCTGCTACCCCGGCCCCGATTATACACACACGTTTGTTCTGAAAATGCAATAACACTTAAGAAAACAATGCTAACATAACAATAGACACATTAAAGCATAAAAATAAATGATATTGATTCTATGAATACGTCATCACTGGACGTTTTTTCTAAAATATACCCAATATTTTAAATAAAAAATAAAGAAAAATTTAAATACTTGTAAAAAGTAAAGTATTTTTTTTAATAATTTATTATTAACAGACTTCGTAAATGCACACGTTTATGTCACTCATCATTCTGTTGTTTCGTGTTTCAGATTCGTCTTTTGAGATACATAAAGTTACATAAATTATATATTTACTTGTCTAATATGGTCTAATCAATTTTGTATGACACCAAGACTTAACATAGTTTCATAAAAAATAATGACTTACGCTAGAAGAACAGTATGACAACAAGAATAATTCGAGTAATACGTTTCGTAAAGAACATTGACCTTACCATTATTATCTATTGTAATTAAACAGATCACTTAACACAGTCACAGCTTTTAACAATTTAACATTTTATTTCAGTCATTTATTCTTTTGTTTGAACATAGCCGTAA
This sequence comes from Plusia festucae, assembly GCA_950381575.1. NCBI lineage: Eukaryota > Metazoa > Arthropoda > Insecta > Lepidoptera > Noctuidae > Plusia > Plusia festucae. Next base: position 6,431,533 of record OX494450.1, read on the forward strand.
TTCATGAAGTCGCGTCGCGCGAGTTTTTATCAAAACAATGGAGTGGGTATTGGGCGCCGCGAATGCTATGACTACCTAGGTACTTGGTTATTTGACGTTGTCGACAGCTCGATGCTACTTTTGACACTATCTGCAGACATTATCACTGTTTATCTTAAACACCCCGCGTTGAAACGTAAACCATTCTAGAGTAAAATGCATTCTCAAAAATATTCATGATGTTATGAAAATTCTTTTATTATATAGCTCTATAAGATCAATATTTTTAAATCTGTAACTTTATATATTTGGGCGAATTTGCGCACTAGATATGTAACATTGTACCTATAGTCTATTTATTTAAATAAATTTTGAACTCGTCTGACTTTAAGAGGACCTACTAACAAACTGAATAAATACTTTGTTATTCAAGGAAAAAACAAGGCAATTCATACCTAAGTAGTGACACCTACATTTAAAATAAATAGTAAACAATAAAATTTACCTAGGTGCAGTTTACAGTTATAATTATAGACCGAAACGAATGAAAGTCTTGAGGAAAATACCAGCCATGGGTCGATATATAATACTGATTAGTAAAACACGGATTATCCATTTAATTAAATTAAAAAGGTAATTTGTGTTATCCAAAAACTATACATCGAAGACAAATCATTCTTAATCAACTGCTCTTCGCAAAAGATAAATTTATCAATACATCATTGTAATAAAAATAAAAATAACATCTTACCTTGACACAAGTCTTATTATACACACAACCAAAAAATAGTTGGAACAGAAAAACGAAAACAATAGAATGTGCCCGAACCATTTTGATTTTAAATTAAGAATACAATTGAGCGACGGTCCTCAATAATAATTATAAGTTATAATACTGGCGATCGGGAACTGAGACGCAAAGTTCAATAAGTATCATTATAACGTGACGTTAGCCCTGTTATATAATTCTACATGAGAACAAACATGTGTGTAATACCAATAACTTTATCTGTAATGTGATTAAAATACGTCCATAAATTGGTTATAATTGTCGGAAGGTCACGCGGTTTGCCACATATTTTTCGTTTTTGAGACAAGCCCCAAAAATAAATGTATTTATATCTAGTAGTTTTATAAGCATAAAACGCACGCTAACTTCTAACTACATATTAATAAATTCTGGTTTTAATTTTTAGATTTAAAATTATTTAACACACATTTTTCAGCCATATTTAAACACAAAACTAATGTAACTGATCGCGCTTTATATCGAGCTCTTTAACAAATCATATAAATGGATCAATAAAAAAAAATAAGTGGATGGTAATTAAAACATCTCAAAAATAAGACTTTAAAATAAAGGGTCTATTGAAAATAATTGTTCGACCACAATAAACGGCGGATTTATAAGCAAATTCAACAAAAATCATTTAAACCAAAAAAAAAGATTTGGTCGGAAGAAGTCGCGGGTTACGGCAAATATAAAAATCTTTAAAAACAAACCACGCCCTGACGTGTAACATGTGAACGATAGTCATAATTATAAGGTCATATCAAAGTAGGTATGTCGTCCATTGTACAAAAAAAACAGTATGTCACAATAATTATTCCTTTTTCGAATTCAAAGAGTAGGTTCCATATTCGTAATTATATATTTTGGTTACGCGATTTATCCGAAAATTGAGAATCGATTTCAAACATTATTTTTGTTATCGATCACAATTTCTTTAAATTTGATTCAAGGTTTGGTTTTTAAATCATAATAATTTGAATATTTTACCGAGAAAGTTTAAATAGAATTACGTACTTTGAGCTTTCGTGCGATTGAAATCGTTTTTTTAAACATTTAAGTGTAAATATTTATTTCAAGATACAAAAAAATGATGATGCAAATTACACCACATTTTTTTAAGACCAATTTTTTCGAGACGCATTAATATTTGGTTATAGATATTCCTTTTTAATTGAGGATTTTATTTAAAAAAGAAATACATATTATTTACTTTTTAAGACGCTCGGAGCAGGAGTTCAGGACAGCATTATAAACTTATAGTAAACAAAGGAAAGTAAAAATAAAAATAAATGTAGTCAAAATCATATACATTGCTCCGAATCCAAAGTAACTAGCTAGAGCACTTGTTTTATGGCATCAGAGACAACGAAGGTACCACAAACACCCAGACCCGAGACAATGTACAAATGTGTTTTTACATTGACCCGTCCGGGGATCAAACCTCTCGACTACGGAGGTCGTCAAATATATATCATAAAGTATAGCTTTATGTATGATATTACAACAATGAGTAATAACATAAATGGTTATTTATTTGATGTTCGAATAAGTTATTAGGAATATTGTCGAGTGAGTCAATTGTAAGATAATGCTTTTTATTGGAATGACCATTCATTTCATGTACTACTTATTATTTCATGTAATCTGTTGCTTCATATATTACTGGGTGTATCTTTCTAAGACTTCTTTGGTACAACTACAATTTGCGGACTGTGAAATTCTGTGCTATTCCCAGTAATAGGATAATTCTAAATCAACGATAAGCTAATAGACATATTGAGTTAACAACATTCATATGATTCATATAGGTATATTAATTTCATCGTTGAATCAAATCAGAATATTGAAGTAAGTATTCACATCTCTACACTGCTTAAAAAAATAGTTTGTAAATATCATTATTAATGTAAAAGGATGTTGGATTATACTGAATCGTAAATAATCATAAAAGTAATCTCTGCATTCACTAGAGAGATCCAATTCTTAAGAAACAACTAGTCGTGCCTTTCGGTTTCTCTTGCTTTGCTTTTCCCCGGGCAATTTACGTGACTATAAGCCATCCTTAGAATGAATATAGCTATAAAATGCAAGTTTTTCGAAGTTATACTTCTTTAGGCGCGTTATGAAAAATGATGAGAGTGAAATTTCAAGATGCTCGCGCATCATGTAACACAAAATTCACACTTTTGTTTATGCGGTAACCATGGCAAAATCGGTAAGTAGATAGTTGCCATGACGACCAAATTTCGTTATTTTTAACTACAATTTACTATCCTTCTCCATTGAGGTTATTTTATTCTAAAACTCGTTTTAACTTATAAACTTTTAACTTAGACACCATGTTGTCACGTGAATCGGTGAATCTCTAGTATTACGATAAGTAGGGTTTTTCGACCAGGCACCTGACCCTGACCTTTCTTATCCAAATGAGAAATGTTCGTTACATTCTGGCTACAAATGGGTTTTTACATAATTATAAAATGTAATTTAAGAGGAAAATTCGTTTAAAAAAGTAATTCTATACGATTACGGGTAACTTCACGGGAACATCAGAAATAAATTATACTTTTATTACGATCACAGACAATTTTTTTTAAATCAACAATAAATAATCGGTTATCAAACATTCAGGCCTAAATAAAAAAAGTTCTGAATTAAATTTTGTAAGGTCAAAGTTCATTTTATTTATTGAAGAGTATAAGATGAGAAGTGTGCCCTCTATAAGTGAATCCATAGAGGTGCAAATTAGATTCGCAAGGGCCTGTTCGATGCCGACAACTGTATTATATTTTAAATTGACCATGAAAAAGAATTTGAGTGGAGCACACTTCTGTAGTATACGCAAAAATTACAGAAGTGAATAAAATAAAATATTTAGATAGTTTACTAATTATATTGCATATTATATTTTACTTGGTTATCATTTTTATAAAAAAGTATAGTCTGTAGACTATAGAGTGAGTCGTTTGCCCAGCAGTAGAACAACTGCTGATAGTAATAATTATAGTCGTCTACGCAAATCCGTAGGACTACCTTAAGTATGTAACAGTATTAATAAATGTGTTGCTTTTTAGAATGCTACATTGCTCAAATCGTTATTACCTAATCAAGAATGCAACAATATACCTACGCTATTTGTTATACATGGACTGGACTATGGATAAATTAAATAATTTATACATTTATCTTATTTTACACTTTTTACTTTTTTATTAAGGCCAACCTGGACAATAGTGGCCATAGGTTTAGGTCATGTATTTATTTATCTAAAGTACCTTCAAACAGAACTTTTAAACTGTAACTCTTAGGTAATTGTAATTAACTATTATTGTTTACCTATATTAATATGATAAAGGACAGAAGAGGAAATGTTTGTTGTTTTGAATTATTATATATTTGTAACGAATAACGAATAAACTTAAAAACTACTGACCATTTTGACTCTAGTTCCCTTACTAACATAGGCTATATAGTTTACCAGGAAAAAATAAGTACGGGCACCGCATAAACTGGAACGATAAACGTATTAAATAAATAACTCAATCAAATAGAATTAAAAGTACCTATTCGGTACTTGTTTCTTCTTTATCTCAATTCTCGTGTCTTTAATAATCCGTCAATTTATCTGTTTATTTAGCTTGGACTGTTATTTTCGGACTATTTGATCGGACCCTTCGCCAGATTAGCCAGACGAACTTAGAGGGTTGTCGAAATCACGCCCTCTGACTGCGTTCAATCCAAACGTGAGTAATATTAGTATTCATATCAAAACCATATGAAAAAGCTTGAATTATAACCTAATAATAACGTATTTTATAGAAACTGTTGCAAGAGTTAACCGTTACCAACACATTTTTGAATTGTCGTATTAAATGTATTATAGTTTTATCACTATTCTATCTCTTTTAATCTTGTCATGTTATCGAGTAATTTACATAAAATATACCATCTAATGATTAGCGACTAATAAATGACAAAATCAGACCAACAAGTTATGCCTAGTAATGAAACATCAAGCAAAGATAGAAAATACATTAATTCGCGCCACAAGCGACGGCTTTTATATAAAAAAAAAAACTAACAAAAAATAATTTCTAAAAAGTTAAAAGTAAGACAACAGGTTATCAATAGTAAACTATGAAGAGGGCGGTGACCAATTGGCTATCTAGTGTAATGATACTGTATTTTTTAATCTATGAAACATCCAAAAAAAGCCAATTTTGCACAATTGTACGAAAGTGGTACTGGAAGATCTAGAGTTTTTTTTTTTTTAACGACGCCCGCACTTTTAATCCTTGTGTCGCGGGGGTTTCACAAACATTCAAATCACTTGCACAAAGAACACCCAGACTTGGAACAAGCATTTGTGGATCACACAAATACTTGTCCCATGCGGGGATCGAACCCGCAGCACGTCGCGTACAATGGTAATTAGCATGGTGACCTATACCACTCGGCTATCCGTGCAGTCATGCTCTTTGGGGACAAAATTCGCTGATTTCTATTTTGACAAGTCTCAAGCTCTTCATAAGTGAAATGACTGTATTATCTATCTGAAAACCGTTAGCATTATCTTCACGTTAATTAATTGACCTATTTATTACCTCCCTTACTCTACATCGCGAGTTACGTTACAGTTCTCAATTAAACCATTCTGAGGCTCGAAACGTAGGCATTTAATATCGGCACAGACACATTCAGGTGGCTAATTAACATGGAATGTGTCCTTAACACGTCTACAGGGAAGCCTGCTCTACTAAATTTGCCATTAATTGATAAATACTTGACCACTGGCGTGTGTAATCGAATGTTCATACACGTTCAAACGGTTTTACATAATTTGAATGGGGCGAGAGTTGGTTATGACTTGTTATGTGATTTGATGGTGTGTACCAAAGGCCGGAGGAGGTCACAATCACGTCTGTTATATGTAGAATGCAGAATAATTTGATGTTATGGTGTAGCCTCATTGCTTTGACGAACTATAGCGATATTTTTGAAAATATTTATAATTTAATAAAAAATACCCAGGCCTTATTTATTTTTAAAACTTTTCACACTTCACATCACTGAAAGATTCCCGAAAAAATCGCTTCATGGAATTGACTGTCCTATATTTGGCTTCATTTACATGAGTCCTAGAATATTGTTTTTGGCTCTATGGACTAATCAACTCATCATTATACTTATAAAATGGCCCCGAATCTCTTAAACATGCAATATTTATTTTAGACCATCGGTATCACTTTCAATTGTGGTGAGGTGTGTCAGTATAAATAAAAATACAGGATTAATCTAAAATGAGTAAGTACATATATTCAACGAGATAAACAGGTGTATAAAACTGAACAACTTTTCCCAAGAAACATAGGTCGAAATTTTAAAATTGAAAATCATATTTTCATACAAACATAAGTCACGTGACCTCTCACTTTGTATGAAAAGTTTATATTCCATTTTAAGATTTCGACCTATGTTCCTAGCTAGGTGAAAGAAGTTCAGTTTTATGCACCTGATTACCTCGTTGAATATACGCACTCCTTTTAAATTAATCCTGTATACGGTCACAGGAATTTATCGGTTAACTTGAAGTACTGATTTTATAAAGCTAAATAAAACCATGGAGTGTCAGTTTCATTTCGCATTCGAAAAACAATTTTTTTTTTCGCATACCTACTTGTGTCGACTACATACTATGTATTTAAGTATCTATAATTACTTATTATTATCTAATATTGCGCATTAATTACGATAAGTTCGTTCAGCATGACTTGTTTAATAGAGAAGACTGCTCGACTGTGGCAAAGGTTACGTGTAATCTATATTCATACTATATGTAGATATACATTATACCTATGTTTAGTTATCCTAAGATGCTCTCGCGATGGAATAGATTGGTAAGTTCTGGGGTTAAATTGATCAAGTTCAAAATCAATGTACTAAATCGAGTTCCGAACCTCGTAGAGGTGCCATTAGTGAACGTTGCTAACGTATGTAGATAGATTTATAAAGCTCTGACTAGAGGCCCTTATGGTTACACCAAAAAGCCCGGTGAAACAATCAAAGCCTGGGCTAATCGTAACTGTGGTAGACCTCAACCAATAAGATGTACCTTATTCATAACTATTTTTCACATTGACATTTCTTCTCAGGGTAGCCAGTTAGGAAATGTCGACTCCAGCGAGCTCAAAAAAGTGACGTGGAAAATTGATTGCAAAAAATCCTAATTGCAAAAAAAACCCGTATTGTCTTTCACACAATCCTTCCATCGTTTCTTTTTTCGTCCCCTTCGTCTTTATCCATCCTAAATAACGATAAGAGATAACATATATAATTCCAATAACGTAGACTACAGAAATATCGTACTAAAACAAAAGAATGACGAAGTAAAACGATCGTTAAAATAATAACAGTGATGCGTATAAGGTTTGCCACATCGTTAGTGGTTTGTCCGGCACAAAGGACAAGTTGACCGCTCCAAACAACTCAACCACTGTGAAATGTTCCCAAGTGTTTGAGAACTTCAGTTTATTGTGGCTAGGTTCCTTTTGATATTGTGCATGAGATATTCATTATAATAAGTTTTGTATACCTACGTATGGGCACACCCCTGGAAAAATGTTTATTGGTATAGTTAAAATGGTGTCCATTTTGTGATAGCGATTGGAAGTGTATGTCCAGACGACGCCGCGACGCCGCTCGTCTATAGCGTCGCGATGCCTCTCAGCAATGGAATCGCCATGCCACTCAACTATAGCGTCGCAATGCCGCTGAGCTATATAATAGAGGCGTGATGGCTCTCACTCAGTTATGGAGTTCAGACACCGCTCAACTATAGCGTCGCGAAGCCTCTCAGTTATAACATAGAGAAGGAACGAACATTGATCACCACGCTTGCTTATTGTGGGTTGCGGGTGCGGCAATTTGATATTTAAGATTTTGAAAAGCAGTGTTCCTCATGATATTTTCCTTCACCGTTTGTCAAAGGTGTCTTAGAATAATTACAAAAGTACACATAACTCTGAAAAATTTTGAACTTTTATTTAAATAATCCAAATATTCAATAATCAGATGCGTTGTATTTTTGCATTCGTGGTCTATTCTTTTAAATTCCTTGATCATTATGTAAGTAAATACATATTTTCTCTTCTGATAACCGTTATCTCAGTATCAGATGAGTTGATATTATTTCGATATAGGTACTTCAAGTATTAGCATTTAGATAAACATAGATTATGATAGCTGATCCGAAATGATATGTATGTAATACCGCGTATTACTTTGGTATAAATGATGTAAGCTGAATATATCAGCTGGGGACTGTTAAGTATTACGGGCACATAAGAACCAAATTCACGGGTTTTTGTTGACAGAAAAATAAATAAATGTGGACAACATCACATACATTGTTCCGAATTCAAAGTAGGTACGTAAAGCACTTGTGGTATGGAATCCGAGACAACGAAGGTACCACAAATACCCAGACCCGAGACAATGTAGAATTGTGTTAATTTCTACATTGACACGTCCGGGGATCGAACCCGGGACCTCAGAGCTGTCGACACCTTGAAAACCGGTGTGAACGCTACTCCACTACGGAGGTCGTAAATTATGAGCTCCTGAGCTCGTCAATTATTACCTAGTTACATGAGTAGGCTTACATGTAATGCTAATTACTGCACGTTGTTAGATCAATGCATGAAGTTATAACCCATTGAACTTGATAAAAATAACTATTTGTTTAATATATTTTTTGATTAAGTCCTCGCAAAGCAAGTTCATGTTTAGTAATAAATAATAAAGCGTTCAAGCCGGGACTACCATATTATGGAGGCGGGGGAGCAATTTGTCTGGGTAATGGAAAAATTCCATGGAAAACGGTTGGCGCACAGGCGATTTTGTCTCACCTCACCTCACACCCAACAATCAGGACAGACATAATTTATATCTTGTAATACAAAATAGTGAATTTAGATGCATCTTTATTATATTTACACAGAAATATTTAATTAAAAAACACTCTTAATACTAAACTATATTAATTAGACAAAACTAAAACTAAAAAATAGCATCAAAAAACTCTTCCACATCGCTGTCGACTGGAAGTGTGCCCATAAGGCTGGCAGCATTGCCACGTTGAATGGGAATGCTTAACCGCTGACCAAGGTAAAAACCAGCCCTTGGATCTCATGAGTTTACATCTGTTTATGTAGATGTAAACTGTTTGCTTTAGGAATTACTTTTTGAGCGTTTTAATTACTGTTGAGAAATTGACTAGGTACCTAAATGCTGAATTTTGACAGGGTTCCATGTGTGGCCGTGTTTGTTAAAATGTGTCCAGCCATGGGTTATACATGACTGAAGATGATAATGGTGATGAAATGCTGAATGACAAAGAAGAGAAATATTTTTCGATAAAAAAAAAGATTAATAAGTAAGTATACTTAATAGAAATTTACTCTTAAGCTATACCTAGGTATATAGAAGAAAGAAGAAAGAAAAAGCATTTATTGCCCCTTATTGGAGACGCACAAAAATAATTTTAAAAACAACAAAATATTGTAATGTACATACTTAATTTAATTTAATTTATTTAAAAAAAAACATGTTTAAAATGGTAAGTATACAAAGTGAACTTAATGCTAGCTATTTAAAAGCCCAGCTCAGACCAAGAGCAGCGCAGCGGAGAGGATTTATTCATCACATTTCAAAATATACTTTAAAACAATCAAAAGAAAGTATATACTTGGTCCGCACTGGGCCTAACTTTAGATTTGGGAGCAATTTATTTCAATCATTATCTCCTACAAATAATTTTTCCTTTTTAGAACGCGCTCTTTTCAACAAACGTTACGTAATCTTTTCCATCCTCCTAGAGATTTAGTGACGTCACCGCCCAATTTCACTTACAACAATGTTCTGTATCGATTAGAAAATCCTAGTCCGAGTATTTTCACGACAATACGAGAATTACGGATGCCCATACAAAGCCTTCGCAATACCTGGGGCGCGCCGTGACCGACAGAATGAGCCCAAGCCTTATGAGATTACCTCACACAAAGGACAGCTTATTCCCGAAGAACTACGATATTTAATGCCTAACTTTCGTCTTGTCAATGCGGATTCAAAGATTACAAGGGCGGTTTATTGAGGAATCTTGACGTTTTTAGGGAATTTTATTTTTGTAGCGAAAGAAGCTTGGTTTACTGCAGGATATTTAGTTAAAATGACGCCATTTTGAAATATTTTTACCAGTCTGTGTCTAGGTGTTTAAAAATGTCGTGGTGGCCTAGTGTTTCAATGACCGGATTCGTATGCACATGGTTACAGGTTCGAACCCGGGCAAGATATATGGGAAGAGGCCTGTGCCCAGCAGTGGTTCATTTATAGGTCGGTATTTTATAAATGTCTCACTGCTGGGCACAGGCCTCTTCCCATATAGAGAAGAAGAGCATTGATCACCACACTTGCTCATTGCGGGTTGGTGGTTTAAGATTCCAATTTTTGGAATCCAGGTCTCCTTACGGTGTTTTCCTTCACCGTTTGTCAATAGATGTCTTAGCATAACTAAGAAAGTACTTTTTTTTATTTTCCCTGAGCATTCGAATCCGGTCATTGAACCGATAGGCCACCACGATATTTTGAGATGACAACTACCATAAAAATAAAGTTTTGATACAAATTTACCCTTCATTTACTGTTGCGAAAGTAATTCGGTAGCTAGATACGTTATGCATAAAAGGAAACGTAACAAAAACCCAACTTCAAATAAATGTTCGGATTCTGTGAGTATATTGTGCTCCGGCTCTACACTAATCCTCTGTAATTCTTAATGGAATCACACAGGTGATCGACAACAAATATTTTTGATATTTTCCGACGTAGGCAACGATTCTCAACCTTTATATCACGCACATCTGTAACTTATTGCTAATAGTACATTAGCAGGCGCAAAGAAATAAACAATTTTATTTATTTGTTCCAGGCAACATAGGCCCATGTTAAATGCATTATTTTAATTATAATTAATAAAGCTATAGTAATTTATAAGATAATTATATTGTTTGTAATTTAACAATAATTGTACCGCTTTGTTTTACAGCTTCATAAATACAAAAATATTAAAAGAACATTCATTTGAGATGTGTAAAGTCTAAGAACCTTTTTGCGTAGAAATTGTTTTCAATATTATCAATACCAGCAATATTAATTAAAAACTTTATAATTAATGTTCTGAACTAAAGATAAACTATTGAGACAGCTCTTTAAAAATGTTAACTATTTCTCATAGCTTCTCATTACAACATCGTAGTTGTTGCTTTAGAATATTTTCCAACCTTCCTGGTAAATTTGCTTTTGGAAATTAATTCTTGATCGATTGGGAACTCCATTCAATTAGGTACAACATGGTAGTTTGTAACTACGTTCTTTCCTTTGGATTTCGGTACCAACTAAGATTGAGAGAAATAAATCGATATTTTTTGCAGGTAGGTAAGCATTCGGTCCCTCTAACACAAATCTTTTTCAAATCGAGAAGATAATCAAACTGAGTTGAGCATAAATGAGCTAATACATACAGAAGTTTGGCAATCATAAGCTTGTGTAATCGCCTAATACTGCCAGTCTATTATGATTGGGCACATTACAGACGACCCGACCGCGTCTAATACGAGAGATCGAATGATTCGATCGCATTATTCACTAATACGCTATGCTGCCTCAAAGGTTCCCTACGAGAGGGCGAAAAAACGATGAATAGGGCTTATGGAATCTAATAAAGTGGAATTCTTCGCCGAGCTCACGACTCGACTAATTTCGCGTTACTACTTATAAGGAGCTCACTGAACTTTCCGTGTACTCGTATTTCGTTTCTATGACTGCGAGAGAGAACGTGAAAATTATATAACGCTTATATCTTGTCGTATAAGTTACCGTAGTCAAGTTCGATTAAAAGTAATATGAGTATAAATAGATAAAATTTAGTCCACATTAAATAGTTACAAACAACGTTCTAAACATTATATTTTTCTATGACTCCTTCCTATTCAAAGGTTACAATTACAAATTGTTGATAAATTACGGAGGAATATAATGCCAAGTGTTAAAATAATGTGAAAATCACATATTCGGTAACACATATTTTTCGGCGCGGTAAAATGAAATCTACATTCTCGCTTGCGAAATCCTCAGTCACGGGCTTAAAGCTATGTACGAACGGAAATTCGACGTCAGTAAATAGACTATATAACATGAAGTCCGTAACATTGGCGAGCCGCAAGTCTGGCAAACATGCGACAAAGGGAGTGGCACCATTTAGTGGCAGACGCAATCCGCTTAGCGCGGCGAGCATTAGAGGCGCATCAAATATGCATGCCCACTCTCGCACGCACGGAACCAGCTCCCAGACCCACCCGCTACCGAAGGAGTATTATAATTTGTGAGGCAAAAGCGGATGATGTCGTTTTGTGGTATTAAACAAATATTTCGTGTTTCTTTAGAACTCTTGTCACCAATTTTGTAGGCGCTTTTAATTTTCTACAAAAAGCGCTTTCAGCTATTTAACTAATTTACAAACACCAATATTTACTTCATTTTATATTCTATTTTCTATAATGCCTGCGTTCGATATTTCATCGAAAATCTTTTAAAACCATTATATTACGTCTGAATTCTCTTTGAGCTTTCCAACAAGAACACTTCAAGCCTTTTCAGCTCATTGTTAAGAGCATAAAGAACGAAGACCTCCATAGTGGACCATGATTAGTATTCTTTGTGACAAAGACTGGTCATATTAGATTTTATATGCTATTGTGCTACATCGTCTAAAGGACCAGTATATATGGTATTAATTTTCCATTATGCTAGTTGAATACATTAGTGGTTGCTATAAGTTTTTCCTCGTTGATCTAAAATACGAGGCATTTGTGGGATTGGATTATAGGAACCTTTATGCATAATTAATGGCTTTAATTTCGGTTCACATGTGTTGTATTGTAGGTATGTAGAGTAAGCCGCTTGTGGTGATGGGCGGGGCGGCTGGCTACAATCCTCCAGTCAGATGGCGTGGGCGTTTTATGCATACTTGATCAGCCGGGATCTGTCCTTTGTTGTTTCTCTTTGGGTGCAAAGGTCAGAATAATAAATAACGGGGCTTATGGGAAATGTTCTCTAGCATGGACCAAAATAATGTTCTTAGTATTTGCATGTTATGACAGCATAAAAATAGTTTTGGGCCCTTGAAAAATGTTTCAGTTTTCTAATGGTACTAACACGGCTACAACTTTATGGATATCTCTATAGTCATTTATAAAACAATTCATTTATCCAGCTCCATTTATAAAGTGTTAACTTTGTGCAAGTATGTGTCTTCTTATAGAGAATTTAAAAAGTTTTACAATTTGCAAGTAAACAGTACGCCAATGCCTCCAGTGCTTCGCCCCGTCTCCGTCGGCTCGATTCAATCAGTGTGACCGTACGTGTCGCTGAGAGGCTTAAGCTTCGTAGGTGTTCACGACGCTCCGACGCATCCTTTGGGATTCCTACCGTTCTCTCCACGTTCCGCTTACTTGAAAAATTCAATGTGCGACGAACACCCCACGTTGAAATGAAAAGCCCTGATATAAAGAGAAAATATCTTATAAAATACCGCAAAAAATCTCATTATTCCCATTCCAGTGTTTGGAAACAGAAAAATACCTTTTGTTTTACATAATGTGTGAAATGCGAAGGAAGCCTTGTCGTCAAGACATTTGTGAAATCTGTGTCGCAACAAATAAACCAATGTAATCACAGTCAGATGTTCCGATGTAGCGGATGTCCATTAAAAAATCATGAATAAAAAATCTGTTCGCATCACTCAAATAGGCCATCTCAACCCTAAACAAAATGTTTTGATGTAAACGGGGAAAGAATGCTCGTCGGATCTCCCCTGATAGTTATTTGATATGATTTATTCATACGAGCGCGGCGTTCGGCGTTGTGCACCACGTCAAATGGAAGTTTATTTAATAGAAAATACTTTCCGAAATCTATTTATAAAGCCATTATGGGCGCTTTTTTATTTTAAAGCTGTTCTTGACGCGCGCTTGTTATGCTAATATCGCGGGGGTTGCGGCCTACTGAGTGATCGCGATGTTTATCCAACTAACATGAAGTTTGCTTATACTTTTATTGGAACGATTAAGTTTCTAAACAATTTAAAGTGCGATTTTCGATTTACATACTTTCATCCTACATACTTACTTATTAGGTACATTTTATTTTGCTGTAACGCAGATTAATTCTACGTTGGTTGATGTCATACGCCATTAGTGCAATTTTCCATAAAAAAGACCATTGTTGGAATAATGCAATATAAAAAACATCATCATTACTAGATTTGCTTGATATCAGACAGGAAAAACGGAAATTAGGTAAAAAAAAAATCTTTTACCGAAATGGTCTTCCAAACGGGTAATATTATCCCATTAAAATCTTACAAGAAACGTTACCAGTTGTAGACACATACGAGAAAAATGAAACCGAACGAGAAAATCTGGCAACATATAAACAAGCTTGACAATGCGTTATTAAATAAAATAAAAATAATTCTGTATCTGATAGCCGTCAAACAGAATATAATTTGTGCGAATAACGAGTACCTACAATCATTATCGTTCCGAGTGTCGGTGACGCAGAATCTTGCCTTCATTGTAGATCGTCGGTAGCCCTGTAATTATCGCCTTGCGACTGACATTTAGACTCAACATTTAATATTCCCTTTTCCGCTCCTTGTAAAAACATTGATGTGACTCTGTTTTGTTTATTTAGGAGGTTTTAAAAATATAATAATATACAGGATTAATTTAAAAGGAGTGCGTATATTTTACGAGTGAATCAGGTGCATACAACTGAACCACTTTCCCCAAGGAACATAGTCGAAATATTAAAATTGAAAATCAACTTTTCATACAAACATAAGTCATGTGACCTGTTACTTTATATGAAAATTTCATTTTCCATTTTAAGATTTCGACCTGTGTCTTGGAAAAAGTTGTTCAGTTGTATGCCTCTAATTACCTCGTAGAATATACGCACTCCTTTTAAATTATTCCTGTACATAAAAATATTTTAGTTTCTTTTTAAAAGTCCCTACCCTACGTATTCAAATTGTGCGAAGGAATAGTAGTTTTTTAATTAAGTCTTTTAATAATTTTTAATCTTTTAATATTATCTTTGGAAACTTAAGCTCGTGTTTCTCTTTACCCCGATCTCTAAAACGAGAGTTTTTCTAGTTGTTTACATGAGTAACATTCTTCATGAATTGTGCGCAGTTTTTCCTGAGGTATGCTTACAAATAACTTGAACCACGCGATTGAGCCCTTAGCGGGGAATTAACTTTGTACAACGTTAATTTTCTCTAATTCTTGCACAATTAATTTGTACAGTTAACCGCACGTTACTCGTAACAATTAACTACGAAAATGAACTTTAATAAATTGAATTAGGGACCCTGTTAATGTTGAAGTTGTAACCACTTATGTGTGGTGTGTTGTACTTTGTAAAACGCAACTTTAATTGATGCGAAATAACAATTGAGCTTCTAGGTCTTAGGTTGTAAGCGACTAATTAAATAATTACATCTGCAGTCATTGTTTGTTTATTATGTAAATTTATTCAAAGACTTCTATTATTACGCATGTTGTTTACTATAAGGAAAACGTGATTTTCTTAAGCAGATAGGACATAGCATAAATAATGAAATATAGTATCTTTATTCTAGCCGAAAAAAAAATAAGAATTTGTTTTTCCTTTACACCCCTTACTGTACGTAAAAGAAAATTATATTAAATATGCAAATGTATGTATCCATTGAAATAAGACTACTTTTAAACGGATATCGCGATTTATTTTGATTTAAGTTCCCGACGTTTCATGGTCACGGGCAGACTGTTAGTGATATGTATCCAATCATGATTAAAATTAAATATTTTCTAAAGAAACTTTTCATTTTTAAAAATGGTTTTTTTAACTGCAATTAGAGTGAGTAGTTTTTTTTTACACCCGCACTAAGGTATTTAATCCTTGTGTCGCGGGGGTTTCACAAACATTTAAATCAGATGCACAAAGAACATCCAGACTTGGAACAAGCATTTGTGGATCACACAAAGGCTTGTCTCATCCGGGGATCGAGCCCGCAGCACGTCGCACATAGTGGTAATTAGCGTGGTGGCCTATACCACTTGGCTACCCGTGTAGTTTTGAGGCTCAGTAGTCATAATACTACTTAGCTATTATAAAAGGCAACTATAAAAGGTAGGCTGAGGCAGTTAGGTATGTATAATCAAATATCGATAATATGAAGGGGCTCATCTCAGACGTAGGGGAGATGTTCATGAATATTTGATCATTCACTCATTCGTTTATGTATGACAGACTAAATCTATTAAAAGTATGTTTATTCTGCCAAACTTAATCTTTAAGATTTAGTTTATTTACCTTAAACCAAGTTTTTAATTTTATTTTTAGGTTTCGTCATAGCGTTCTTAAATATACCAATTGACTGGCCTGTTGTGCTATTGGTTAGTGACCCTGACTGCTAAGCCAGACGTGTGTTCGATTCCCACCCAGGACAAATATTTGTGTGATGAGCACGATATTTTTGTCTGTGTCTGTGTCTATCCATAATATGTATGTATTTAGATATTATAAGTATGTTTATCAGTTGACTGGTTGCCATTGTACTGGCTCTGCCTAGTTTGGAATCAGATGGGCGTCTTGGAGCTATTAAAAAACCTAAATGTTTATATTCCACTGCTGTAGTCATTGTAAATCCAGAATCCTGCTCAGATTTTTATTTTTTATGCATGTAAATTAAATGTTACATGTACCCTAATTCTCTATTTATTCAATTACACGTATCTACCTTAAGATCTTTACCATAAGTAAGATCATAATAAGTTCCTACGAAAAAAAAGGTCTACAATCTATGGACATGTTTACAGATAAAAGATAAATAATGTCAAATCATTTGTAAAATTCATGTTTAATCGTAATACACTTCATTGTAGTCTTTAATTTGTATATGCAAGTGACGCGGCCAATCTGCGACGCATTCATCCTTGACCACTGTGGAACAAATTGAAAAAGCCTTTTCATTCGCCTTTTACCATGCAATTTAAATCTTATACCCTGATGTTAAGGATTCATAAGATTTGAGTGTCGGGAAATACAATTAGCATGTATAAAAGGGTAGTGACGATTTGTCGGAGTGTCGATTTGTCGCACGACGCCTTCAGTGCCTCGGGCCTCTAATCTAGTTGGCGCCCCCGCTACGACGTTAAAATCGCAAGGCTAATAAAATATTTTGACCCCTTTATGAGATGAATACGCCCACTGTTAGGTACAGTCGGTAAGTCAATGGTCTAACAACGGTGTATTAAAATGTTGTGTGTATAAAAGTTTGAAAAAAAAAAAATGCTGAAAGAACATTTTTGACTCACTGTCGTTATTTTTTAACAACTGCAATTTATCGACTTTACAGTAAAGTAAGATCAATTATTATTGTTGAGAATAAAACTACAAGTTACGCTACGCTTGCATTACGACTAAAAAATAAATAGTAATGATGGAAAAACTTTTATACAACGGATTTTCCATCATTATTTTGTTGAAACTAATGATGGAAAATCTAAAAATAAAAAGAAGTTGTTCTTTTTATTTTTTAGTGTTTAGCGTATGTTTAGAGTGCCCTGTGACTACTACTTTTATTCAGGCCAACTTATCAAATATATTATGATCAAGCTTAAAATCAAAAGTTGTGACACCTGTATCATTGTAATTTACCAATTTAGATAAAAAAAAACAGTATAGTAGTAACACATTTTGGAAAATCCATTAGGTGCGCGTAAATGTGTGCGCGATTGTACCATATGCACGACGGGCCCCCAACGAAACTATTCGGATGTGACAATAATTGAAATTTGTGCCCGGAGGCATTCATAGCAAATAACTTTATTCAGCATTTAGCTTCCAATTTGACTCGAGTGTTTTGAAAAGGGAAGGAATCACGCCGTTGCCGCGTTGTGTACACCGCCCATTTTATGAAACAAGTCTCGGGTTATCAATAATTTGCATACACTGCAGTTTTAAAATAAGTATCTGTATATTATATGTATTTAATTAAAACTTTTTTTATTATGATTATTATGATAATCCGCGGATGCGCTCCAGGATGCACAGCCGGTACATGCTCGACAACACGTCACTCTGTCACACAATACACATAATTATAGTTTATGTTAACATTTATAAAAAATGAAGAGTTTGGTCTCTAATATTTTGACTTTGTTATTAGGTCAAACAAAATATACCTAAATATTATTGTTATAAATAATGTTATGCACAAAAGTTATTATTTTTTCTAAATATTAAAAACTTATTTAATAGTTAGAAAAAATAATAACTTTTGTTTTACAATTTTCAGACCCATGACACCTTTGAAAATATCGGTTGGTATAAACTTTATAAGATGTACGTACTAAGTATGTTCCAGCGTTGTTTAGTCAATTAAGAAAATGAATAGACGCACAAGGGTTAATAATATAAAATTATAGCACCAGTTAGCGAACTTAAAATATGAGAAGAATCAGTCGTGCGGAAAGTTGCGGACGTTTATTACTAGCTGACGTGACTTCGAAGCTATTTCTAAAACACACAACACTTAATTAAATTCTTCTTGTACTGCAAATTCATATCTTAATTCTACACGAAACTGAATTTCTGAAGTAAAACTTCTTTACATATAAATATAATACGTTATGTAATTAATAATTATGTAGATACGTTGAAAGATACCTCATTTTTTTTGTAACTATAGATAATGGTCTGATCAGTCTGAATGAATGATCGTATGTTTTATACGTGGCACTGGTGAAGGAATAAAGGAGCTATGGATGGAGGTGACAAAGTTGAGTAGATAGTACCTGTATAACGCGGTAATGACCGTGGTAATGACGATACCTGTAAATAAATGTAAAACAAGCATACCGTTAGTTCTGAGTGACGAGTGCAGTTTATAAAAAGCGTTGATTTAAATATTATTAGTACATGTACCCCCTCTGCAAGAGCTCCGTTGATCCAAGTTGAACTGTTTTATTCGTTTTTTCTTCGGTTACTAATGACTGTATTAAATCAATTCTCTTGAAAAAAGCTTATTATAAAATTGGGGACTATGTTGAAGACAAAAGCGCGTGGATATTGTAACTTCTGCACATGTGGCTTCCCTGGTGGTCTTTAAATTCAGCTTGTTTATTTACACAGTTCCATCTAAGCCTGTATTTCTAGGACATGCCTTGACATTCCTGTTAGGGTTGATTTATTGACTAGGTAGGTACATATTATGGTATGTAACCATT
Source organism: Plusia festucae (assembly GCA_950381575.1). Taxonomy (NCBI): domain Eukaryota; kingdom Metazoa; phylum Arthropoda; class Insecta; order Lepidoptera; family Noctuidae; genus Plusia; species Plusia festucae. The sequence continues at coordinate 6,450,700 of OX494450.1, forward strand.
TTTTTTTTCCGTATTGTTTTTTTTACGTTATAGTTTTAATAATTTTATATAAAATTAATACTTGTGAATGCGTCAACAGCGTAAGGAACATATTGAATAGAATTGCTTTTGCTTTCTTCCGTTACTAGGAAAGATTTCATTGTTATAATTAATACCTAAGTATCTTTTTTTATGTTCCTGGCGTTATTGATGCACATATTTCATGATTTATTGTAAACAATATTTTTTTTTTAAAAAGAGTAACTTATGTAGTTTCTTGCCGGTTCTTCTCCATAGGAATGACACTTTGAAACCGCGCACCTAGAGTCAGTAGTTTTTAAAGTTAACGTTTCTAAAGCGCCTATTTTAGGTTTACTAGAAATAAAAACATTTTGATTTGATTTGACTGAGCAAACTGCTGTGAATTCAGATTTGCATCTTCTTCTTAAAATTTGTGCGATCCAAAATATTTTCACTTTGTTACGACCTTAGTCCGGCAATATCAAATGACAATCAGCGTAACAACTCTCGACACTACATGATTCAAGATTTGTAATTACACAAAGTAAAGCCGTAAATCCTTTATTAATAAGAAGTGCAATAAGTAAGCGCTAGATGGCGTGAGTGCGGCTGAATGGAAAACTCTGATGACTGCACACTGGGCTTATTATTTACACTTGGTTTATTAAGGCCGTAAGCGAATCACGGTTTTACAGTCATTTATACATGTAAGTCGTATAGATGAGATTGGTTTTCGTAACTGCGCTTTTTATGAGTCAATAAAGTAACTACTATAATATTATGTAGCATTTCATTATCATCATATCACCCACAAGAAGCCCACTGCTGAACATGGCCTCCGCCAATAGTATTTACTAAGTACAGTCACTAGCATAAATATGTATACACATAACGAAATTGTAAAACAATAATTTAACAGGAACACCATCACCATCAATTCAACTTTTAATCATTTAACAACATAAAATTAAAACAGTTCTTAAATCATAAAAAAAACTTCTCGCTAAATAAGTTTTACAATTTCGCTATGCGTATACATATTTATGATCGTGACTGTACTTTAATAGTTAATCAACTATTTATGTACTTGAATAGTTTATAAACTATTCCAGTAATTAAATACTTGATTACCTCATTTTATCAATGTCCGTCAGGTAAAACAGTGAAAAACATTGAATCGAAATCGCGTCTCGGTAGCACTTGCAAAATTTGAAAACGAATATGAATCAAAAATAATTTGATTAATTTCCCATTTGTTAAAAGATACAGAGAATATTACTTAACATTGTTTCCGAATTTTCTTAAAATAAAAAGCCATGGATCAAGAAAAACAAAAAAGTAATAATTCTAATAAATAGAAAAGTTACAAAATTAACTGTCTTGTTTATTGGTTCCGTATAATTGGCTCGATTATGAGTCGAGTACCCTAGGAGGCTCGTGCCCGTAATTACGGCCGACTTCAAACTCCGACATTATCACCTTGCTAGGGAAAAATACGTAGGGATGGGAAGGCTCATGTCGATATTATTTAATTTTTATAATATAAACTTTCACATGTTTCCTCCTAAAAACAGGTACCTAGTAGTACCTACCCTACCTGATGATTTGTTTTTTTTTAAATCTCATTTGTGTACTCTAAATAAAACGTTATTAAATAGTTGTGATGTGCTTTTCGTCATGAAGCAACTCGACAAAGTCAAGTAGCTGAAAGAAATGATTTTCATTTTTTTTGGCCTTTTGTAAGGTTTGAAGATTATACATTTGTAAGGTTTTTAATCTTTACACAATTCTAATTAAAGTGCACACTACCTACTTTTTAAGGCTCGAAAACTAGGAATGAAAATAACAATCGATACTTTCTTTAGAAACATAAACATCCCTATTCACTGATTCACTAGTATGAACCCTTAATAAAAATATTAGACAGGCCGGCGTCAAAGACGAACGCTTAATTTAATTATCTTCACCATTTAATAAACTGTGCTTCGAGGGCGAAATAACAATTAGTTATTAAGAAATCTCTCGAGCGCTCTTTATTAAAATATTGTATGTCTTAAAGGCTACTGTACTTTCTCCTGGACATGATAAAGCAAGGAGGTATGCCGGAGAAAATTGCGATGGTAGATCTTGAGATCACCGTAGTCTTATTGTATTGCCATGTAATAAGTTATTTAAGTATACCTCATGTCAGTAGGTATGATACATTTTCTGATTCCTAATAACATACACATAATTATAATATCTTGGAGCAATTCACACACGGCCATTTGATCTAAATCTTAGAAAACTAAGCACAGTATTATGGCAACCACACAACTGATAAACACAATTTTGTAATAATTTTACACTTGAATCTAAGTCTGCTTACTTGTTACAGTGTTTTTTTGAAAACCAAAAAGAGATCTTTATTTTTGGTATCAAATAAATACAGGAACTTCCTATACCTATATCTTAGACAAGGTACATTACTACAAGCGTTAAAAATGATAGAAATAGCTCAAATGACATTAAATGTATGAAAATGACATTTCTCTTCGATAACACACGTGACTGCTCCTGTCACTTTCATACATTTGACCGATTCGATCAGCGATAACTTGTCGAAGGGGGCTGTATTCCTTTAATTATCTCTGCCCATATTTTTCCGAGTCAAGCCGTTCGTTATTTTATGTTAAAACCAATATCGCGGTATCGTTCATCACTAGCGAGAACATCGTAATGATACGCATAAATTGGCAATTTTTTTTGTAATAATTAATTTCATAGTAAGTAGGATCGAAAAAAGTTTCATCTCCCTTTCCAAATACCATTTCGAATATGTTGCATATCATGTTGCACCGTATCAGTGTGTTGCTGCAGGCGCCACAGCGGAGTGCAACTAATAATGTAACATAACACTATAATGCCCGCCCCGAGCGACGCAACGCCCCTGTTTCTGTTATAAATGTCAAATTACTTTATAATTATACAGTATACATAATTTAACATATTTATATAATTTAAAAGCAGTACTTGTGTAAGCTTTTTGGAGCTACTGTTTTCAATATTCATTGATATAAAAAACCCCTGATAAACATGTAACTGTCTGAAATCCATAGGTACTTAAAATAATAACCCAGAAATTCAGTAATTAAAGTCTCATACGTTCGTCGTTGTCACTTAATACGTAAAAACAATTTGTACACTTTCAAATTTCACAAGTTATTTCTCCGCATGCGTTCATGTGTACTAAATCAATAACAAAATGTAGTTATTACAAACAATTTTATCAAAATTCAGTTTTTTACAAGTTTGCTCGGAAACGACTTCTAGTTTCTTCATAACTCAACAGACAGCTTACTCTTACACGCCACATTCAATATCTTTTCTCAAGTTTGGGTGGGACCTTCCTCCTACCTGGTTTATTTTTACCAATAGGTTCCTACTTTCTCGAGTTGCTTTTACTAATATCAATAGAAAGACATATAACATCCTTTAACACGTAGTGTGAGTAACATACAAAAAGGTTGTCTACCATCACAGTCCGACAGTTTTCAGGAAGCAATCATGCATGCAAACTAACCATTTTGTAACCGAACGCCGCCGCCGGCGGAACTTTACTCAACGTTCTGACGTCACAAATAGAACCACCCACCCCTAGAAAGCTATCGAAATTATAGACTAACAACTCTAAATTGAAGAGCATAAAGTTGTTACTTGATTGTGTTGTCTGCAAATGTATTTTTGTCGGTATTTTCTGTCTAACGGAGGGCACATTGCAGCTTGCTGTTTCCGGAGTGTGTGAACAATGTCACCTTGCCTACTCAGTTACTATGGTGATCAACGGACTTTATGCTGTGTTTTAACGATTACACGCAATTATTTGTACATCTGCCTGCGTGATCAAATCTATAATGGGTAGAGTTGATGGAATACTTCAATGGCTTAGCTTCTCACACATATTGACTCACTCAATATCACGTGCAGACTGCGAGCAAAGATAGGTACAACCATTTACTTTTGAAAAATCGAAGCCCTGTACTTTAGCTTGGTTTGGTAAGAACCAAAGGGTGTACAAGGTTGTACGTAGGTAGTTAATCTATAATCGTTTGGTTGTAGTGTGATATTTGTGAATGAAATATTACTTATGTCGAATAAGTGAATGTGAATTAAATATCGATAATAATCGAATAATTATAATAAGTCGATTCAAATGACTTTTTCAAAACAGGCATTTATTTTATTTGTTTATAATATTTTTCTTAATCGTTTCTCGGTATCTAGTAACAACTATTATCAATGTCAAGCCAATAAATGAAGATCAAATCCATATCAACCTACAATAGACTCAGGAGCTAGTAAGTACCTATGTTTATAAAACAAGGTACACCATCGAATTCAGAAACTATTTCCGTAGTGTATACAATCTTATTTATATCAGAACACACAATACATTTGAAACGACTAGTAAAAAAATATACGTTAAATTGTATACAAAAAATATAACCTGATAAACAACTCAATCACTCGACTACAATTTTTCAATTGCTCGTAATTTTCAAACTCGCAGTAAGACATTTAAAGAAATAGGTTTGTGGTTGAAATAACCGGCAATTTTCGAATTCCGTGAATCAAAGCCTCGATGGATGTCGTTCCGTTATAGTTGGGGGCAGAGTAAATGTCACTGGCAAAGCTATAAGGAGTAATCATATCATATTGGATTCATGTCGGAAACAATAGCCCTTGTACAGGGAAGGTTCTACATCAATAAGGTAGCTTTAATGGTCAGTATGGAATCACATATTAAACCGTGAAAAAAAGCTTTTTTTATATTATTTACGGTTAATTTTTAGAGGAACGTTATTCGTATTGATAGTGATTATATACACGCTATGTTATGAGAATAGAATCGTATATGTAAATAGGACCTCAAATTTAAGTAAGAAATAAATCATATTTAAGTACCTTGCCTTTGAATTTTAAAAATTTAGGAGAAATAAATACGTAGCATTATCTGAAAAATACATGAAAAAAGTTTGTTTGATAATTTTTCTACTGTCTTTGTTCAAGCATAAAAAGCAAACAGAATAGTTCTAGTAAAAAGAAATCTTGGATTTTTTTTTTAAATTAATTGATTATTAGAAATCTGCTTAGAAATATGATTGTCAAACCATATTTCTTTACTAAACCAATACATTAAGATCAAATCCATATCAATGTACAATAGACTCAGATTCGTGTAAGTGTGTGTATAAAGCAAGGTACACATCGACGGGCGGGTATTGCGGACACGGACTACTTCCGCTAGTGTATACAATCTTACTTTTATCAGAACACACATTGTACGGTTTCCATGATATTAAATGCAAAATGAAGATAAAATTTAATTTACCTTTGCAGGGGACTGATAAAGTTGCCGTAAATTGTCAGTGCATTGTGTCTACCATTTTAATTTAGAATCATAATATTGACGATATTACCTAAATTGAGTAACTTCTCCTGAGTTGTTTTTTTTTAATCAGACTCCAAACCAAACCGTTAAAGCTGATCGAATCGGTCAAGTATATGGAAGTGACAAGTCTTTTAAGCGATTTCTATCATCGTCAACGCTTTGAAAAAATCATTTGGCTACGTGGGGTGATGTACTCTTGACCCGTTTTGGATAGATATACTTATTCGGTGACACTCAGTCTGTTTACTTAATGACTATTTAATAGCTAAGGAAGGCAACATTATTTAGTATCGAAACTAAAAGTAATCATTAGGCTTTCTAGGTAGCTAAATGCAACTTTTATCCATCATTTTTAGTTTTGTTCTTAAATTTCATAGAAATGGGAATTTTATTTTCGGAAATGTCTTCGAATATTATTGTATTCTGCGCACCCTAATACAAGTCGCGAGGGATTGGTGGCTAATAGCTTCTGGCCAGTGCAGGACAGATTTATTGAGACATTGTAGACGTTCTCAACTTTGTTTCAAGAAAGTGAAATGTCTGCCAATGCCCTTCAGCGTCCATTTGCTTTTGGCATGTCGTTTTACCTTTGATAGCTTTACTAAGGCTCTTTGATCAAGTTTTTTCCAGGAAATAGAAGTCCGGTCTGTGTTTTGACATTTCGTACAATAATGTAAATAATATCTTTTGTAACATACAGGTGATATCATATTTTTATGTCTGAAGTGATTTTAAATAGTAGGTATAAGTTTATTAAAACTCTCATTTCGGTTTTCTTTTCATGACACCAGTTCATGGCTTATGTTATATTATACCTACATTAATTACTAAAGATTAGGGCGACAAAGGGACAATGAGATCAATTTGCTTTTAAATAACTCGAGTAGGGATAAATTTATGAAGCAAGTTATCTATGGATTCAACATACATATGATAAACGGTTTGTAAATTGAGAATTGACTTGAGAATATCTCAAACTCTGACCAATCGTATGACAGTGTGTGACAATCAATGATCAACCAGTGGCCTCGTACAGTTTGAGAAATGGTCAAGATGGAATTCTTGATTCCAACGAAACTTGAGACCGTACGATAGATACTCAGAACTTAGTTTATAATATTGATATCCAGATTCAAATAAACGCAGAACAAATAAAATAAACCCTGAAATTGACGTTTATGCGGGTCATTTATAGGTTTGCGCACAAAAAGCATAAAAAAAGAAAAAAGATCATTGAAACGATCTCTCAATACAAACACCCTTCTGATTACCATCAAATATTTTTGATAGTTCCATTAGAAACAGATGTTCGTTCTCCATTAATCGACGCATTAATCTATGAAAGTTTTTGTGTTAATAGATATTGAAAGCCACAAAAATGTATCGATATTCGTTATAATTTGATTAAACTTTTGATTGGAAAGTATTATACGAATTAAATTATGATCTGTTTTGAGAACTGCCATTCGAGATCTTATGGAGTACTGTACAATATGTTGTTAAAGAGTTAAAAAAATGACATATTAAAAACAGATTTAAAAGTATCCTGCGATTGAAAATGGTGAATAGCCTTTATTGGCTCACCTAACAGAGATAATTACGGCAGCAAAAAAATTCAAGCTATTTCAAATAGATTCATACATGTACTGTTTCGCGTATAAAGTATTTTATTAATTTAATAATTAACTACAAAAAAACAAACCAAAATATTTTTACAACTAATAACTTCTCAAAACTTTTTGTGGCGTTTTCTCACACTTTATCAAATTTAGCTTGACATTTTAGTAAGAAAAAAGTTCAATTAAGATTTAAACACGAAAAAAACAATCTTTATTCGGAAATTAGTTGCCAATAAATAAATATAGCTATAAAGGGCATAAAATCTCGACGTTGCACGCAAATATTCCGGAGGCAATGGCAATGTTGGGTAATAATGAGTGGAATGTCACAGGTCATTAGCACACGTGTATGGTACGGGGAAAATGGCGACTCCCCCAAATGCCATATACGAGCAAACAATTATCTCCAACAATTTCGCTCGGTTCACCCGTGTGACGTAATTATAACTTTGTTTTACAGACCTCCTAGTGGACATATTAATATTTAATATAATATTTTTGTGACGATAATATTGTTTAATATAACAATAGCATTTATAACTACGCTACGACAAAGTATTTTTTTTTTGCTTTTAGGTCCATCCCAAAACTTTTATAGCTGCATTAAAATTTACCCAAAAAAAATGAGTCAAAATACTCCGATCTGGAATTATGGCAGGCGATCAAATTTTAATTTTAATGACAATCATAGCAGGGTTTAGTAACGATATTTGTAAAGGAATAAAGAGCAATTAACTAAGAGGTTGCGTTTTTATTATCAATACCATAATATATATTGCAGATACATGTTGTACAAACAGATATTTACCTCGCTTTTGAGGTGTATCAAAATATGTCTTGCTAAATTAAAAGAATTCCCGAGACAATAATACTCGTCAATAGGGAAGTATACCACAACTTAAAATGACTCTGAATTTGACTATACAAAAAAGTTTCCATAAGTTTACAAATAACCGAGTAATTTAGTCGTCTAGTCGAGCATCTGCTACACTATTTTACTGTCTAAAAAACCTACAGAGGCAGGATTTATTAAAAAAAACTAAATACATTTTATCTGAATTTTAAACAGTCACATATTATTATTTAAATTATAACCTCTGCGACTCATTGTTATCCAAAACAGGCCAAATTTAAGGGTCCGTACTTTGTAGTATTATTATTAGGCTGTGTCTACACGACCGACACGGCACGCGCACGCGCAGATTTATCAGTATCGTAATTAAAAGGCGGCGCATTACCGTGTGTGGCGGGTGCGTGCCGCGAGCCGCAGCTGTCGCGTATAATATACTACGAGTAAGGGGTATTGATACTTTAAAGGACTTGGACTACTATGGTTTAATTTTGATGGCTTTTGTAAATTTTGTATTTATTTAAAGTTGTTAAAAACAGTATGGAAAACCGTTGCCGACAGACAAATATAAACAATAAAAATAAATCTTATAATTTCGTTTAATTTAAACTGAACTCGTAAGAAAAGTAAGTGATTCATATGAAAAAAATAAGCCGATTTCAACTCAGTACAAAAGAATTCAACCGAATAAATAAATTATACTGTCATTTTGGAATACTTAATTAACTTAATCATGCCATTTTGTTTACATATTTAAATTAAAAAATAAAAACATATGAATAAAACGTTTCGTAAATAACTGTGGTACCAATAAACATTCATAGGATTAAAAAAATCCACAAATCAAATATCAAATCAAGTATCAAAACTATTAGATCTGGTTTCAAATCGCGTGACGTATCGTGATTGTCTAAACGCCGACAGATGTGTGCCGGAATGTAATTGTTTGTCCGTAACTTTACAAGCGGTGTACATTTTATATCATTCGGGAAAGCACCCGAGCACCCGTGCACCCAAGCACCAAAGCACCCCAACACTAAGGATTCATTCACCTCGTCAGATGTTCAATGGGGTGACTATAGGGTCGGAAGTGGTCGGTTTTTTGCGGAAAAAGTTTAGATTTTTTTTTACATTAAAATTGATTTACTTCTAACACAACTGGTCGATTTATTGTTATTTGTATTCTTTTATTTTTTGTATTTAAGTAATTGTATCTATTTCATCATATTTTTTATATTGCATTTTTTTCCAAGCGATTTTAAAACAATAATTGTGATTTTACGTAAACTACGAACTTTGGCTTACTTATAATATTTAGGTCCAAAATATTACTGAACTTACAACAGCATTTAAATTTAATAATGATGATATAATTGTAAATGATCAGAGATAGATACTAAATATTATACAGACTTTCATAAAATCTTTGTTAACTGTAATAATTATTCTTGATCTTGTATAAAATGTTGATTCTCTGCGCTATTATTTATACTTATAAACTCAATTCAAAAGATCTTCATTACAGTGTTGCTTCAGAGTTTATTACGTAGGGTGAGTTAGTCCAAGACGGAAGTCCTTCAAACTCTTCAAAGATCCGCCGGCAGAGTTCATCCGGCACTCCTCAACAACACTCCTAGACAATATTATTGAGGTTAACTTTAAATATTAACTCTTTTAAGTTTTTCTTCTTCATAAAACACTTTCTAAGAGCTCTACGAAGAAAAAATATAAAATAATTAAACGACGTCTCGGATTTGTACAAGAGACAAATCCGAGACGTCGTTTAATTATTTTTTAAAACATTAATTAAATACTTAGATACTTATTTTTTTCCTTTTGCATATGGGAAGAGGCCTGTGCCCTGTGTGATGTTTATAGGCCGGTATTATTTTTATATTTTTTTTACGATGTTTTATTTTATAATAGGTATTCTCTCGCTTGTGACCTATTCTAATGAAAAGTGCTTAAAGGTAAGCTTAATTAATACTTTCAATTTATGTAGAGTCATCTACACTTTCCGAAAAAGTTTAAATCTTTATTCCTTGACTTACGCATCATTACCTATGTCTATACCACAGAGCATATAAAAGAGGTCTAAGCTATAACTATTATATAGTAAAACTAGCTGACCCTGCAAACTATCACATATGGGTGTCAAAAACACCTCTTATTCTCAGACCTACTGAATATACTCACAAAATTTCGGTCAAGCCTTTTCGGAGGAGTTTTGTTACAAACACTGATATGAGAATTTTATATATTAGATAAATCATTTTTTATATTGAATCTATTAAATCAAATGATACTGTATATTTATCAGTGTTTCCCTACAAATGTGTGAATTCATTGTGAAATTAGCATCGGTGTGGTTGGTTCGGCGGTGTGGCACAGGCCACGAGCCAGCTGCATGACTAATTATGATAATGGACTAATTTATAATGCTTCCGCAGTGTAGCCTGTAGGGCCCTGTTCAAATCATATGTATCGGAAATAGATCTTATGTGTTTGGACATATTTAGGTGCTGATATGATAAAAACATGCTTATACATCTGGTCTTATCATCGTCATCCACAATTATTTATTAGCCTTGATGTAAGCCTTAATTATGAATGCTGCCTTAAACTAAAGTTTTGAAAAGATTTTATGAACAAAACCTATAAAAGGTCTGTGTTTAGGAAGGGGTAAGATCTACAATTACATTGTGTATTCCTGTGTGTCTTAATTTCATTGAATTGTAAAAAAATACTTGCGGAAACGGATAACCCATTTAAGTTCTCATTCTAAGTAATCATATTACTATAGAACACAGTGTTACCTAGTAAAGTGGGTTGTGGAGATCAGATAGACTAGAGGCCAACCCCAACATAGCTTGGGAAAAGACTGCAGATGTTTTCAAAATGATGATATTTTTATGTACTTATTTAAAAAAAAACACAAGGTCTATCTTGTAAAACAAATATTTGACAAACAAAACAATATGATACCCCCATTTTTACTATTATTTGTTTTCTAACATAAGACAGGTTGATTAAGTAGGATACTTAATCTTGATACGCCGACACCTTATGTCAAAATAACACAGGTGGCCTGAGATTCAGTTTACACTGGACATAGAAAACTGAGTCATGCTGGAAGGGATACTCTGAAAATTTTTATTGCGTTATGAGAATTCTTGAAATTATATCGTTCAATTGAAGAAGAAGAATTAATAATTATTACAAAAAAAAATACATAAAACTGAATATTGTTTTGTTCTAAAAAGTTCAACACTAATTGCACACATTATTAAATAAAATTTCAACCAATAACTATGCAATAGCAATTTCTCTCTCTTTTCTTAAAGAATTTCAGAAGTACAAAAATCTAAAACAAAAGTTTAATGAATTTAACATTCTAAAGGTATGGTAAAAACAAATGACGATCCACAAATTTGAACCTACAGCAATATTAGGATAACACCAGAAAACAAAAGAATAACTGTCTCCCCCGTTTTCAATACAAACAAAAAAATATACTAATTTATTGACCACAGCAACGTCTTAATTCTTGCACTATCTTGTACAAAGTACATGCGTGTTCTCAAGCAAGTGGCATTGATACGCCACCCCTCAAGAAAACAGGTCAAGGCGTCTCAACCTGTTGCACCCTCCGTGGGCCATTAGCAAGGAAATTAGGGGAGCACGTGCCTCCTTACACTTGATTTATGAGCTTATGATAAACTTTACAAGTTCACAACTTGTAAAAAACGCATCGGAGTTTGATGACTTGAGACTGAGGTTAAGGTACCTTGATTTTTTGTTTATTGTTTGCATAAGGTGTATATTTGCCTGGTTTTTGTATGTTAATTTGGCTATTGTTTTATTTAATGAAGAAACAGATAAATATGCGAAAAGTTTAGAGATTAAGTTGAAAATATGAAGAAAACTTGTTGGTAATTTTTTGCAACTATATTATTATAACTTTACTAAAAAAAATACCGCAAAATTTTTATGGAAAATGTAAGAATATAATACCAAGCGGCTTGTACAGTATGTAACATATTATATACGTACAGTAAATCATGACAAAAACTGAATTCCCTAACATATTGTACAACACGATCAATCTTTGATTTCTCTTCAAACAGCCGTGACATTTGCTCGAGTACCTATAAAATGACTGATTACAACTGAACGACTCATTATGAGCAGTACTGCAATTTCGTTCATTCATGTGTTCTTTGAATAGCGAAACTGTAGAATAATAGTGAGGAGCCCGCATTTCGTTCGGTCCACTGGCTTTAGATAAGTATACCGGCTTCACAATGCGATAGCACTCGTGTATGGTTCATACATTTAGGGTTATGTGGGGAAATATGCTCTACCTCTATTTTTTCTCCTTTATGATACTGACCAACTTCGTAGAGTTGGATATAGGGAGATAGATAAAGTGTTGTGTGTAATTTTATCATATTTGCCGATAATTGCCGACACTACGTCAATCATGAATGCTCTGTTCTTTACATATTCAATGAATGTGTTGCCACTTGATAAATAACTATGTCCATATATTACATCATGTAAAAAATATGTAGCTTTAATTTTGTTTTAAAAAATTAACATGTCGATAGCAAATAACAATGAATACAAAATTATTTATTTACATCTTTCGTGCTCCCGAATTTAATACAGATGTTAGAGTCAGTAAGTAATAATAAGTACCAAAAAAACCGGCGCAAAATACAGTCAACTTGAAAGCGGTCCTTACACCAAGTTTACACCTTTCAGAGTACAATAAAAATAATAAAGCAGAGCATACACGCTGGTATTGTCCCCACACGGTGTGCGTACACCTGCCCGTATCACGGCGCATGCGCGGGCCCGCAGCTGCCAACATGCGCCGGCGACCTTTCAACTGTACATCACACTATTATTTGATCCCAACCAGTTCTCTTTGTACTAAGAATGGACTTGATAATCCTTTTGTCGGCCAGTTTTTAGTGCTTAAATTGGTACGATATATGGGTCAGTTGAATAACGTCTGGACAATGCGAATTTTTTTTTCGTTTAGAGACTATTGTAAGCTCCCTTACCTCTTTTTGTTAATTATGTATAATTTAAATAAGTATAACACTACCCCAAACATGATCTCTACATTAGTGCAAGTATCAGCTTTTCCCGCAGCTCTTCTTTCGTGAATGACGGTTATCGCGGCAAAAAATTGGCTTTGTTCTTTTTTTTACACAAGCTCACTGTATATTTATATTTTGCATACATTCAATGATCACAAAATAAAACACAGCGACGGTAACTTTAATTTTGCATAAATAATATTAGTATAATCTGGGTCAGTGTTTTAAAAGTTCTACTAAGTCGGTATAGAATCTATAAATAAACATAGATATTTTTCTGAGCTTTGTTAATAATTGGAGCAAGGAATGACAAAACCTTGTGCATAGCGCACGATAACGGTGGAATCGGTAGGTGTCCTGCTCCCCTTTACGAGAGACCGTTTGCCGAAAAATACAATAAAATAATCCGGTGCTTTGTTGTAAGGTTTATGTAAGGTTAGAAGAAAATTTTTACTTTTATCTCGATATATAATGTCGAAAGAAAAATAAAATATAACTATAATTACAATCATATTTTTATGTTATTAATGGCTTTTTTTTTCTGGAAATGTGCAGTTGAAAGCAGGGAATATCAGCAGTATATACTGAACTGTAATTTTAATTAAATGCTATACTTATTAGTATTTATTAATAAATAAAAAAAACTTAAAGATTAATGAGGTTAATACTTGATAAATGAATTTTCTGAAAAGAAAAAAATACTTTCAGTAAACTATATTTTTGCCGACGGTGGCAAGGTGCGTGCAGAGCCGCGCATGGGGCGCGTGCCTGGCACGTGCGCGCGCGCAACGCTCAGGTCCACGCTCCTGCACTGTCATGCCTGCTGCATTAAACACTGCTTTTTTATTTTACTTTTTTCTATGACTCCGTGAATAACTTCACTATTATGCCAGATTATTGGCGAGGGGATGAAGAATGCGTCCATTCATGTTTACATGAAATATTTTTATGATCATGCCACACCATAGATATGCTTAATGAGGCTTATTTTTATAGTAATCCGACAAAAGGAATTTGGAATAAAAATATAGGAGTATTTACGGATGTATAGAGATAAAATGTGCTACAAAGCATAGGAAATTAGCTACTATGTAGATATGCCTAATAATAATATTATGTAGTTCATAACATAAATGCATAGTAAAGGTGTGTTATGTTTACAAATGACGTATATCATATTTTTGATTTAACTATTTTTGTTTATCTTTTTATTTTATTAAGCAAGTTTGATGAACGCGCGTTCAAAATATCAAACTCTTTGTTTTTTTTAGAACTTAACGATATCTATATTTTTAACATTGTGTTTTACTGTTCGTTTACCCGCGTAGCGAAAGCGTTCCCTTACCCCACGAGGTAAGTGCGAAGGGTATGTGTGTCAGTAACAATCAGTTGATTAAATCCAAGCACACCTGCAGGATGGCACGGCGCGGCCATTCGGGGGTGTGTTGCCCTAGCAACCAGCTTTTTGATAAACAACTTTTGAACTAACGATTGTCCGAGCAGTATTATTATTTGGGATCTATAAAAGTACTGCTATGTTTAAAACTTTGAGATATTTTCATAAATAGACGAAAAGGTATAGAAATGAAATCATGGTGTTTTTTTGCGTAAAGTAGATTTCGTTGCTGTCATTTAAAGGACGTCTTTTATTAGCATCCATTCCTATGCTAATAATGAAATTCGTGTAAAATCGTAAAAAGATATGACGATCTCCGTGATCGAGTGGCACACATGTTTCTACATTGTTTTGTGTCTAGATGTTTGAGGTGCCATTTTTTGTCTTTCATTATATAATTCAATGTTATAATTAATTTAGTTATATTATGCATTATATAGGGTTTGTGTTTGGGAAACACCATTCAGGTTGGCATTTCTAACACAAGGGCTTTAGCTACTTATTTTGGGTTCAGATCAATGCATGTGATGTTGACCACATTTAAATATCTGTCTTCATTATTTTGTTAATGTAACTCAATTATTTTTCCGGATTTCTTCCTTCGGGTAAAAGTTCTTACTGTTAAACTTAGCTACTGTTGAACCTTGACAAGTTACAGCAAAATATTTCAAAAGCTTTCGTCGTAGTGACATTATTTTCAATACATTTCGAAGGACGTTTTATTTAAGTGGCTTTATTTCATGTCCTTCTAACAACTTTGTAAACAAGTATGTACTATCATATTTAATTTTAAGACATCAAATATGTATTGTTTTCTGGCTTTTACGCAAATGTTAGACATTGAAATAAAACTATTTTTTTATTTTAGTTTCCGACGTTCAACACCGTTGCAGTTATCATGGTCACGGGCAGATTCTCTGCCTAAAACAAACTGCGATAGAATCCGTTTAAAAAGTAGTTTTATTTCA
Source organism: Plusia festucae (assembly GCA_950381575.1). Lineage (NCBI taxonomy): Eukaryota > Metazoa > Arthropoda > Insecta > Lepidoptera > Noctuidae > Plusia > Plusia festucae. The sequence goes on from OX494450.1 coordinate 6,466,075, forward strand.
ACATAAATTCCTTGTTCGTTCGCAAACAAATGACCATTTCACCGTTATTTGGTAGTTCAGTAATGTTTCGTTCATATGTTTGCTCTCACACGCCACCCCAACTTTGTCCGTCACACAATAGCTGGGACTACAATAGTCGCCTGCGCATCTGTCACAAGCTTCGTCCTGATTGGTCGTTGAGGGCGGCGTGTGCGCACCCTAAGCACTGATTTCCACACTACTATCCAAATCGATACCGAAATTCGATATAACGGCAAATATGAACGAAAATATCGCAATTTTTTGGGTAAAAACTTGGATATAGTAGCGTTTGTCAACCATCATGAAGGACCTAGATGACAGATCAGACATGAGTTTTAAATCCAACTAAAGCTTTGAGAACAGTAAACTCTACGGGGTACTTATGTATTTTAGTTACAGTGTATGACAGAAATAGAAGCTTAATATACCTTACAATAAAATACAAATTAACTTTTTTTTATTTTTTTTTTATTAATTCTATAGCAATAAGAATAGCACTAGCTGTTTCCCGCTGCTCCGCCCGCGGTCTCAATTTTTTTTTATATTTTTGATGTAACCTATCCTATCTTTCAAGTTGGATCAAAGTGCACACGGTGTACAAATTTGATTAAAATCGGTTCTGTAGCTTCGGAGTTCATCCCGGACAAACATCGTGACACTGGAATTATATATATTACATTATCTATAGAACAGAACAGAAAACTATAGACAGTAATTAATATTAATACCGTTACTACCTTTCAACTCCTTTACAATCTTTTTGTTCTACCTCAATCTATAGTCACTAGTACTACATAATCACTTCAGATTCAAGATGTCCTATGAACTATGCTTAACTGAATGACCATTATGGGCCAGCGTGTAAACAAGCGGGGCCAGCTCACGTGGGAACACACTGATGTCGGAAGGATGTGTACCGTTCGAGTGTCACAACACACCTTTTGTAACTATTTCCCTTTTTAATGGGGATGTAATGAGGTTTTGTTTTGTGGGAACTCTTTGGTCATAGTACTCTACTTAACTCTAGTGTGATCGAATAGTATGTATAATACAAGTAGGTATACAGATTTAAGAGGTGTGGGATAAAATATTTTTCGTTTTCGAAATACAGTTTATTGACATTCTTACGGGCGAATACTGTAACGTCAATCAATTTGAATCCGCCGTTAAGTCTCATGCTATTACTTTAAGGTGTGAAGTTACGACAGATAGAAATTTAAGAACATCTTGAAGTTAATATATGTTTCAGTATACGGGGATAGACATGTATTTACTCGAGAAAGGATAAGTTCTCAAATTATGCGGTTATCTAAAGCAATGATTGTACTCCCAAGACTACAAGCCTGATAACTATGTTTTTTTGTGATTAACATACATCTAACTTATTACATATTTGTCTATCTGCTTACGTCATTAGCCTCGGTTTTGAAAGGCAGATCCATTTAAACTGTTGTGAAATAAACTGATCAAGACTATTATTGCGTTCGACTATTATGTAGCATTCTAATATAATCAATTTTTTTATTATTTATTTATTGGTAGTATATTTTAGTTATTGGTAGTATTTTTACCCAACTACGGCAAATTCAAAAGGAAGGATAATGATTTTGGCAGTCTATGTATGTATGTTTGCTTAGTACAGTCAACAGCAAAAGTAGATGACGCTCGTGCACTCCTCGTGATCTCCTGCACAAATGGACGATCACACTTAAGATTGGCCGCCGAGGCAGAAATCTGGTCTGCATATTAGCATTTCAACAAATTATTTCTTTGTTTTTTTTTTAATAAATCTGCTTTTAAACGGATTCTATCGCGGTTTATTTTGATTTTAGTTCCCGACGTTTCGACTCCTTCGCAGGTGTCTTGGTCACGGGCCGACTGAGGTGGTATTTGTCTTGACATAGGATGTTGCTCTTTCTACCTTTATTAATTTTTATTAATTAATTGTGTTCCGAACGAAAATGAATTAATAAAAATAAATGGATAAATCGCGATAAAATCCGTTTAAAAGTAGTTTTATTCCAATGTCTAACATTCAAATAAACCATAGAAAAAAAAAATCTAGTCTTTTTTTTTTACGACCGAAACTATTTCAAAATTCTCTCCATTTAGCACTTCTGTCAACGTAACGTAACATCAATTAATCAGGATGTGCTTAATTATAGCGAGGTGAGTCCCACGCCAATTTCCATGTGAAAACATGCATGGTGTACCTATGGTGTGAACAGTGAACACACCATGGGATACACCATGACGTTTTGAGGGCTACTATTAATCAATACCCATAACGGATCATTATTTTTTCCCATAGGTACATTGGAGATGATATTTAGTTTGGCTGTTGTAGTATATATCTATACATATAATAAATCTGTAGAAAAGTCATTTTTGTACATTGAAGAAATTGAAAAAAAAAATAGCCAGCGTGTGAAAAGATAACTAACAGAACCCATTTCCATCGTTTTTGAAATTTTTGAAATTTTTGTCTGTTTGTCTGTTTGTCTGTTTGTCTGTTTATATGTTTGTTTGTGCGCACATCACGTAAAATCTATGAATCCCATGCAGACAATGTTTATATACAAAAATTATACGTAACTTGAGGTATTACTTAGTTTTGGTTTCATCGAAATCGGTTCATAAACAAAAAAGTTATGTACATTTGAATCAATAGAAAGCGATATCGGCGACACAAAGTCCAATTTAGGATGAGCTCTCATCAATATGGTCGTCCATATTAAATAGGGATCAAACTCTAAATTTACACAATCTCCATTCATCTGTACACGTAATCTTTGACATATAAACAAAAAAGTAACCATGGCGAAAATAACGTTGCCATAGCGATCAGTATATTGAAGTATGAATAACTATTTAAGATGCTTACAGTAGTATTAAACAGCTCGGTGGTTATACGATAGGAAATATCTTGCTGCGTGTTCAAATCCTGATGTTACTACATATTTTGTTTTTTATTTCTAGAACCGACTTTCTTACAGAAGTACGAATATATCGAGCTAACCCTTTTTGTGTTTTGTATTATTTTTTAGTTTGTAATTTTTTACATGGCTAATTAGGGTTCCGTACCTCAAAAGGTAAAAACGGAACCCTTATAGGATCACTTTGTTGTCCGTCTGTCTGTCTGTCTGTCTGTCTGTCTGTCTGTCTGTCTGTCTGTCTGTCAAGACCTTTTTTCTCAGGAACGCGTGGAGGTATCAAGCTGAAATTCATATCAAATACTCAAATCTATGGTCTCTTGGAGCTGTGAAAAAATCAAACTTCTAAGTTAACGCGATCAAAAGATACTCCCGTTTATGCCGCAAATTTTCGACACTCGCAAGGGAATCAAAACCTACAGGGTACTTCCCGTGAACTCAGAATATTGAAATTTGGTATGAAGCAACGTCTTATAGCAGAGATATAGGAAAAATTGCGAAAAGTATACATTTTTAGTTATATCATATAATAAAAATATTTTTAATAATTTTAAACTTACTACCCCTTTCCTCATGAACGCGTAGTGGTATTATATTGAAATTCATATCAAATACTCAAATCTATAATACCTTTAAGCTGTAACAAAATCAAACTTCTATGTCAACGCAATCAAAAGAAACAGGAATTAAAACCGCATATTTTGAAACTCGCCACTACTCGCAAGGGAATCAAAACCTACAGGGTACTTCCCGTGAACTCAGAATCTTGAAATTTGGTATGAAGCAACGTCTTATAGCAGAGATATAGGAAAAATTGCGAAAAGTATACATTTTTAGTTATATCATATAATAAAAATATTTTTAATAATTTTAAACTTACTACCCCTTTCCTCATGAACGCGTAGTGGTATTATATTGAAATTCATATCAAATACTCAAATCTATAATACCTTTAAGCTGTAACAAAATCAAACTTCTATGTCAACGCAATCAAAAGAAACAGGAATTAAAACCGCATATTTTGAAACTCGCCACTACTCGCAAGGGAATCAAAACCTACAGGGTACTTCCCGTGAACTCAGAATCTTGAAATTTGGTACGAAGCAACGTCTTATAACACAGATAAAGGAAAAATTGCGAAAAGCATAAATTTTTAGTTACAACATATAATAAAAATATTTTTAATAATTTTAAACTTATTACCCTACTCATGAACGCGTAGTGGTATTATATTGAAATTCTTAACAAATACTCAAGTCTATAAATATTATACAGGTTTGTACGGAACCCTCGGTGCGCGAGTCTGACTCGCACTTGGCCGGTTTTTTAGTTATATCATATAATAAAAATATTTTTAATAATTTTAAACTTACTACCCCTTTCCTCATGAACGCGTAGTGGTATTATATTGAAATTCATATCAAATACTCAAATCTATAATACCTTTAAGCTGTAACAAAATCAAACTTCTATGTCAACGCAATCAAAAGAAACAGGAATTAAAACCGCATATTTTGAAACTCGCCACTACTCGCAAGGGAATCAAAACCTACAGGGTACTTCCCGTGAACTCAGAATCTTGAAATTTGGTACGAAGCAACGTCTTATAACACAGATAAAGGAAAAATTGCGAAAAGCATAAATTTTTAGTTACATCATATAATAAAAATATTTTTAATAATTTTAAACTTATTACCCCTTTACTCATGGACGCGTAGTGGTATTATATTGAAATTCTTAACAAATACTCAAGTCTATAATATCTTTAAGCTGTAACAAAATCAAACTTCTACGTCAACGCAATCAAAAGATACAGCAATTAAAGCCGCATATTTTGAAACTCGCAACTACTCGCAAGGGAATCAAAACCTAAAGGATACTTCCAGACGACCTGGAATCTTGAAATTTGGCATGAAGCAACGTTATAAAGTACACATATAGGAAAAATTCCGAAAATCTTAAATTTTTAGTTACATCACATAGTATATTTTTTTTAATAATCATAAACTTACTAGCTGACCCAGCAAACGTTGTTCAGCGATTAAAAAAAAAAACAGATGTTGGCCGATTCACAGACCTACCCGATATGCACACAAAATTTCATGCAAATCGGTTCAGCCGCGATTAACAAAAAAAAATAAAAAATAGATTTTGGCCGATTTTTCCGAACATGCATAATGTTTTCATATATGTATTGACAAGGTACCGTCAGCTTTCCACATTGTTATGTTATGGATTTCATTTAGCAATAAAAATACCATAACTTTTACTTATATACCTACAGGTTTGTACGGAACCCTCGGTGCGCGAGTCTGACTCGCACTTGGCCGGTTTTTTTTTTTTAGATAGCTTGCTGCTCATGTAATTTTTGATGCCTGATCGAGACAACAAAAATGCATAGAGTTTTTACAATCACACTTTACTGTTAAACAGGTGAAGTTCATAGTCAGTTCGTTGATAAGTCCATTATCTAAATCCCGCAATTTCTGCGACTTACATAAAAGAAACCAAATTGTCAAATACCCGTATCAGGCGACTTGAGCCATCTAAAGCGCATTCAGTGATTCAGTCAGTCAAAAATATTTTTCACATGCATACCTATTACGACTGATCAGCGCGAACAACGTCGCGGGTACAGCTAGGTCATCAGGGTTACTTTATTCATATTTTGTCTTTATTAAACTGAACGGACGGTATTTGAATCTCGCATCCACTACTGATTAATGCCTGTGTGTGACGAGATCTGATGGCAAACTGCTAAGCTGGCATAAATAAAATATACTTACAGGATATAGCGCATGTTCCAGCTTTTGATCTGGTCATTATTATCTATACCTACTAATATTATAAAGCTCAAGAGTTTGTTTGTTTTTTTGTTTGTTTGAACGCGCTAATCTCAGGAAGTACTGATCCGATCTGAAAAATTCTTTCACTGTTAGATAGTCCACTTATTGGGGACTATAGGCTATTTTTCTTTTGGAAATCTATCCCCTAAGGGGGTGAAATAGGGGTTGAAAGTTTGTTTGGGAAGTTCGGTATTTTCAATGATAGACACATGAAATTTGGTATACGGGTTTCTGGTTAGAGATAAATGAAGACATATTTCAGCAATTTTGAAAATCATCCCCTTAAGAGGGTGAAATAGGGGTTGGAAGTTTGTAGGTATATGAATTGTGTCGTTTTCAAAGATAGACACATTTAATTTCATACAAGGGTTATTAGTTAGAAATAAATAAGACGTATTTCCGAGATTTTAGAAATCTACCCTCTAAGGGGGTGCAATAGGGGTTGAAAGTTTGTATGGGAAGTTAGGTATTTTCAATGATTGACACATGAAATTTTGTTTACGGGTTTCAGGATAGAAATAAATAAAGATGTATTTCAGCGATTTTAAAAATCATACCCCTAAGACAGTGAAATAGGGGTTGGAAGTTTGTAGGTACATGAATTGTGTCGTTTTCAAAGATAGACACATTTAATTTCATACAAGGGTTATTAGTTAGAAATAAATAAGATGTATTTCCGAGATTTTAGCCTTTTAGGAATCTACCCTCTAAGGGGGTGAAATAGGGGCAGAAATAGTTGGTATGTGAAGTTCGGTATTCTCAAAGATAGACATAGATGAAAAGATAAGTAGATAAGATAACGCCCATCTAAGACATATCTATAATGACGACCCCCGTGGTCGAGTGGCTTTCACTCCGGTTTTTAAGGTGTCGCCAGCTCTAAGGTCCCAGGTTCGATCCCCGGACAGGTCCATGTAGAAAATAACTTTTATAAATTGTCCTGAGTCTGGGTGTTTATGGTATCTTCATTGTCTCAGATTCCATAACACAAATGCTTTTGCTACTTACTTTACGTTAATTATTATTTTAACGCCATAATATGTTATGAAAAATTTTATTCATACTCCTTACTTTGAAAATCACAGAATACATCCATCTACCTTTAATACTACTCTTTATTTTACGCGCGAGCGAAGCCGCGGGCAACAGCTAGTATAGTAATATAAATAATAAAGTAAAAATATATATATAGTAGCCTAATAAGAAAAAGTCATGCAATTTATTTTATAAATTCAATACTAGGGCTGGAAGTGCAAAAATTTTGCTGATATTGACGTATCTACTGGATTCTTGATAACCTGTTGCCATTTACAAATAATAATTGAAACCTACCTACCATAAAATGGTCCAAGTAATCCGCAACAACATTCACACCTGCTGCCAATTCTTATATTGCGCCATGTTCTGCGACTGAACACTGTCTCCCAAAATACAAGCTCAAGCTTAGTTTGGGAACCAGGGTCAGTACTTTTAGTTCAATACATTTGAATGCTCCAACTTACTTTTAGTCTTACTAGTTGTGACTTTATTATTATATTTATTAATAACAATAAAAACTTTTTATTTTATTTTTCTTCCCTTTTCTAAGCAGTGATGCGACATGTTTTCTTGTGTGATATCGGCTAGGTGATAGGTGATAATTAAATAGACCCTATTACTTTTGTGGTTAGATTCATTATAATTTTTGATATTAGGTATTGAGTGTTATTTAAAAAAAAACGATAAAGTATCATTCAAAATAGATTTTTTCGCTTTTACTCCACAATATCCATTCAATAAGCTAGCAAGTACTTGCATTGTTATCGATATCAGCAAGTACTATTCAATTACAGTCCAGCCGGTAGTAAGCGACACCGGTAGCGGAGGATGCGCGCGCGCAGGCTTCCGGCGCGTGCGTGAGTACGGCTTCACAGTTCCGCCATCACACCAACCAACCCTACATCGAATTACACAAAAACCACTTTTAAGTCCACAAACTTAAGGGTCACAGTAGATGTAAAATTAGATTCTTTTATATTTTACCAACAAATTACACGAAAATCAGCCTTAAAGCCAGGAACATTAGAGCTTAAGTAGATGTTTGAATAGGTTTGTGTCATAGTCTAATTAGGTCGTTGCCGCGCAGGCGCTAAGCCGGACACTATAAGGGGATTTAAGTACTATCTACGTACGTCATGTGTGGAGCGAACAATAGTTGTTTGCCTAGTACCTAGCTATTTAAAAACTATAAGCTTTCATGCCGCTTAAATTGCTGAGTCCATTTTGTCATACAAGATTTTTATTTTGTAAAGATTACTAGCAATGTGAGTCGCATATTACTATTAATCTCGCTAACCCCTCGTGCTAAGCTAAGATGCTTGTGATACGAATGGGTTCACGTCGGTAGTGTAATGGGTGGGATTCGAACCCGCAACCACATGATCGCAAGTGCGACGCCCTAGCCATTAGGCTACCGCCGCTTTAAAATACAAAAATAAAATAAGAAATTAAAATATGTATGTTGCTATTTGTGGCTATAATTCTACGAGAACGTACGACCCACTAGTAACTAAAAACATGGTCAGTATCCTCACGTACATTTATCTGATTTCTTACAAATTTTAAAAAGATACCATGAGCTATCTATGTAGGTACCAAACTTAGCCTAACCTTTTTTATCGGTCACACTTATCCACGAGTCTCTCTCATTGTAATCTTTCTGTATCAAATCTCATTATTAATAGCAACTAATAATACCTACCATCAAGTACTGAAACTCAACTGCTAAATCAGATTAAATTATAATATACAGCATATTAATATATACAATGTATAGGATGCATTTGGTTGCGGTCTCTATCAACTCGCGAGTCTTCGCGAGCTGCGCTTTCAAGTTTCACAATTGCGCTAATTGCACAACATTGCTAGTATGCTGCGTTAATTCAATAATCCAGACTCGTGATTCAATTACATTCAATTATTTCCTCTCAGCTCTGGGCGGCGTGGAGGGCGGAGCGTCACCGGATTGGGCGGTTCTCTAGGGCGGGCGGCGCGCGATCCGCCCAACCAAACATATCTCTGTGTCTCCTTTGTACTCAAACTTTGCTTTGTGATGTGTTTATTGAATTTATTTTGATATTAATTTATATCTGTTCAAAGAGAATACGTAATAGTGAAATGTACTTCTCTCAGCAAATATATTGATACCATTTCAGAATTATCTTTTTTTATGTTATTTTACGCTTTTTTTTATGAAACTTTTTAGTGACTTACCGTTGGGCAAAGTACCTACTATTCCTTTTTGTCCTGAGCCACATTACACCAATTCCTTAAGAAGTGAAATAAAATTAGTTCACAGGAAATTAAAAAATAATAATTTTCTTATAAGAAAATAAGACCTCTCAATTTTTTAATTGTCACATTGGAAAGACACAGATATTCGATGTACCTATCTCATTTAATACAAATAAAATAAATGTATACACTTATTTGAAAGTTTATATTCTCTAAAAAGCTTGCGAACGAACTCCATCTACCATGGAATTCAATACCTAAATCGTTTGCGTAATAATGTGTGTTTTATCAATAGAAACAACTCATTATCTAACGGCTATGTAACAAAATGTGGTAATTACCTTGAATTTTGTCAAGTTCATGACGAACATGGAAACGGTTACCATTGTAACTTGAATTTAAACTCACATCACCTCATCAACAAACATTACTTTATTCATACTAAACCTCAGATCAAGAAATAAAACAACAATAATAAAGAAAACTGTATAGTCATTTGTTCTTTTTGTGTTGTATATGATTGTTTAGGAGATAAAATAAAACCTAGTATAAAAACGTACAAGATATTACGTTGATTATGATGTCTTTAGCTTGTGTCCTTCTTAAGAAGCTCTAGAACTCGTCCAAGATAGGTCCCTTATTATAACACGATTTGAAAAAGGAGGGTGATTGATGCGTACTACTTTCTAGGTTTTTCATATGTAGTGCTCTCAAAATGGTTCCTTGATATAATGACAATATTTGTTCAAATATATTCGAGTAAGTAGTATCGAAAAACAAATGAGTTGTCACAAGTAGCGCTGATAGGGGCTTTATCAGGCATCTGCTTACAAGGCAAAGGTTTAAAAAACCCCAAGTAGACACTTGTGGCGCGTGCATGGGGGTCCACACCAGTTCCTGTAGATACGGTTCAATTGTTACGTGTTTTGCATTAAGGTAAGAAATATGTACAATATTATATAAAATTTATCTCTTAGTACATATAAATAGTATGTATGGATATGGAGGTGTGAAAAATGAAAACTTTCTTTATCTAACTTCAATTATCATTAATTCCGCATTAAGAAAGGTAGTGTTTATAGTGGTCTAACTCGGTTCGGATTCAATTTAGTGCCTTCCTGACAGGCCAGTGCAAATCACTCAATTATAATCAATCGTCATCTTAATACATTAAGATGAAGTTTCCTTTAATTTAAGTATCAGCGACTACAGTCCAGGCCAGTCATATTCTTTCTTGAGCTGAAACTTTTTTTATCATACTTCATTCAAAAAGCATTTTTAAAAATCAAATATAATTTCTTATTTAAAAACTGTTTGCAAAAATCAAAATACAAGTTAATGACAAAAGAAAAAAAAATGTCGCTAAACTGTCATCACTCCTATCAAAAACATTCACGGTACAGTAACCACCCATTAATATTATTATTCCGTAACAAAATCAGGTATAAAATAAAAAAGGTGTTCACTATACCAGAGCGCCTCGTGCGGGGGTTAGCACGCGCCAGGGTGCGCACCCTATCGCCAGTCCTGACTCGACCGCCGACCCGAGCGGACTACCGCGCACCCCTAACTAATACCACCAACCCATACAAACAAACTTTATATACGAACTCCTTCAGCCAAAAATATAACTCTTATTTCTAAATTCTAAATTTCTAGTATCTTTCAAAATTCTTTTTTATTTTATTTTTTCGTTTTTTTTTTGTTGGCAGCCAGTTTGGTTTTTTAAAAGTTCAGTGTAGGGGTGTCGTCGGCTGACTCAGAAGAGGACCAGGCAAAGGTATGACTCACTTACTTTAGTTTTCGCCATAGTAACGCCCCTCGTACGCACCTGCGTTACGGCACGTGGGAGATAGGAATCGCTTTGATTTCACTGCAATTTTCAATTAACAATGTTTTTAAGTGTTTTTGTTATCCAATTATGTGTTTTAATGTTTTATAAACTATATTATTGGAACGGGATTTTCGATATTTTGTATCATAGTGAATTGTATTGTAAATTGTTATACCAAGGTAATTGCAGTGTAATCTTTGTAAAATGCAAAAGAAAATATCTTTAATTAATTTTAATGAATTACGCTTGTATTCAATGATAAAATAATAAACGATGTATAGTTTCTACGTGTTAAAGCAAACATTCTGAAATGAGCTTTAAACTTATTAGCTGATTATTTCTATGTCACGCTTTCTAATAAGTGATTATTTATACGTCGAATAATTGAAGTGAAATCATAAACTTATTTTGAGCTGAAATTTTGAAAACCGACTTACCAGATGTACTCTTCCTCTTTTGTATTTATTCATCGTTTCAGTAACACCCTGTTTATATTTTAACAGTTAACCCTGAGACAAATAAATTGACTTCTAGAAATTAGAGTTACACCAATTCTCCAATTAGCACTTTTATCATTCATCACTCATGCTTCACGGACGAACCGCAAACATATTTCAAAACTAAACCATACTGTGTAAATCTCGATAAAAATCAAGAAAATTGAGATAGAAATTCCAATTAGCATATTTTATCTTGTTCGTAAGTTCATCACGGCTTCACAGACGTACCGCGAACTTATTTCAAAGCTAAACTACTACTTTAAGTTGAAAGTTTTGTGCAGTGTATGTAACACTGCACAAAACTTTTAACTTAAAGTATCAGTTATCATACACGGGCCAATGTTGGACGAAACGGTCAAAGTTACTGAAGCCGGACATGCACTATACCAGATAGTTCGGTAACGTGCTACGAGATCCGCGTAGCTCGTAGACGTTCACGGAATATGTTTTAGAACTTTTGTGTTAATTAGTAAGTCCGTAGTTTCGATTACAGGGTAAAGGGGTTCGAGTCAGGGTACTGTCTGATCTATTTACTATAAAAGTGGTTGGTAGCTTCATGCGAAATAAATATTTTTTTATTTCGATTTGATTTTATTATTTCGAAACGTAAAGCCGTTTTTGTGCTTAAATATGAAGGAAATTACAATAATGTACCAGGGCTTAATGTTAAATGTTGGCATTGCATGAACATAACAATTTTATTAGATACGTATGTACCATTATTATTATATTTATTACTTATACCTTATAAGTAATAAATATAATATGCTTGTATAAAATAGTAATTGGTAAAGGAAAAAAGATTATTCTTTTGTTTTTTAAATGCATGCACTCAATAAAGTTTTTATGTTTAGTAATTTTTGCATATACTTAAATATTTTTTTCGCATATATTTAAATTTGAATCCAACTTTAATGTTAGTTTAGTTTTCCTTCAAGAACCGAATACCGACCAAAAAAAAATCATATCGCAATAAAAGATTTAAACAGGTACTTATAAAGCTTTATTAAGTAATAATTATACTTCCCAACTTTAATCACGTTATTAAATCGGTGTAAACGTCATATTGGGTGTCGCCAACTGTCCATTACCGGTAATTACCTTTACACCTTGTCACCACGAATGTTACGCCTTACCGGAAAGACACGCGTTAATTATAGCATTGTAGAAACTATTGTAATAATATGAACAGTCCCTAAAATCTTGGAAATTAAGGTTGTATAATAGTAGATAGTCGTTCGTGGGCAATTCAATCTTTAATTTTTAATTCCCTTTAACTAAATTTGATTAATTACTTTAAATTGTATGGTATCTTCATTATTTCATAAGTACATGTGCTATTTTTAAATTGATTATGAAAAAATACGAAGAAGCGGCGCATTACATTATCCACGGCTTAATTTTTGGTCCATAGATGATATCAGTCGTAAATAGACAATATCTAATTGCCGTTTTAATAGGTATACAATAAAACAATAATTGGAATCTTTAATAACCCCTGTTTAATTAAAAAATAACTTTAAAATATTTTATTTTTATTATGTTTATTATGTTGCGTGTATGTATTTTCTATTCAAATGTTTTTAAACAGGTAATTTGTCATATCTGGATATTATGAATCGTTTTAAGTATTTTTCAGACAGAAAGTAAAGCGAGGATTACACTTATTTTTCAAAGTCGTAAATCGAATTACAGATTAATTTATATTGATCATAAAATTATATACAACAATTTTATACGTTATTAACACATATTATATTTTAAATAATAATTTACAATTGAAATAGTCGTTAAATAAATTCTATTCGACGGAGCCCCGCCTCCTCTCAGTGGCCGCCCGCCCAAATTATTTAATCCGCCCAAATCTAACGACATTTATATTTTATATTCAGTAAAATATTATAGTATACATATATTTTATTTTTCTATCGTTCTAGGACTTAACGTTTTATTAACTACATAATTTCATGAAACATAAAATGGCGTTTCTGTAACTGATCTATTACTCAAATACTGTGTAACTAAAATTTTTGATTTGTAACGCATTTGTTGTTTATGTTGACCGTACATCTGAGGGTTTTTAGATTTCTGCTATTGCCCGTCGGTGGCTTTGCTCGCGCGTAAGAGTAAAAAAATTTGTAGCATAAATATTATAGCCATATACAGCTTACTAACTTAGGGATAATCAGTTGAGTACTTCTTAAGTTTAGTCGTTAAAAACACAAAATTTCCTTTTTATATTAAGTAACGATAAAGATTAGTAGGTATATAGGTCTATATACTATTTCAATCAAATATATCTATTTCAATTTGCGTAGTAATAAAGCAGTCTTTCACAGTTTTCGTAACATTCTAATAATACGTCATTCATAAACGAAGTAATTTATCTTATTCTACTATCAATCTATTTATGATAGTAACGCCGTATATTAAAAATAATAAATTCATTAAAAATAAAATTTATTTCGAGAAACTTCACTTCATATCGCTTTTTTAGCCAATCATTTACAATAGAACACAAAACAGTTAACGCAGTGTAAACATCCGTACACCGCAACATATTCAGTATATTTGCTGTAACCAAACAATAAAACGCATTTAATAGGGAGGGTGTACTAGGGTTGGCAGCGTGGGAGCCTCGACGACAGTAATCAGGTAGCGACACCCCTTGATTGTGAAACACACGCGGATTACCGCCGTATCAGATCGTTGCCAGTAAGTCACTGGAAATCTGCAGCTTTTGGTAGTTCCTAACTTATTGAGGTAATAACTTATTGGGATAGAATTATGGCTTATTTACCAACTTCATTTACTTTGAGTTAGCTACTGACTGTCAAACTGTTCCAATCTGTGTGTTCCTTGTACATGTGATTCGAATGTTTAAAAAAACCCTGAGACACAAGAATTGATAATCTAGAGCGCGAGTCTTGTTTTTTTACATTAAACAAATTATAATACTGCCATCGTGTCTATTTACACGACGGCAGTAAACGATTGTCTTTACCGACTTAAATGCTTAATGATCCCATTTTTTAATTAAGTAAAATATATATATACCTTAAATATCCCAATTTTGAAGCATTCTGATCTTCTCGTCCCGAACCAATGTAAATATTTTCTTTTATAGAATTGCGTGGTATGTTTCGTATTGTACTTTCTTTGTAACTATGTATCGTTTTTTATTGAGACATTTCTAAGGAATAGCAATACGCTTGCTTTCTACACCGACAATTATATATTACAATTAGACAATTTAATACTTGTTTCGCTAAGTTTTAATTCAAAATTATATTCCCAGAATACATTTATCAACAACGATATACTAAGATAGTGGATATACATACCTTATGTTTTTAAAAATGTAATTAAAAGTGGTAAAGCTTGTTGCAATCTAGTGACCAGCATGAAAAATTTATGTTGCGTCTAATATTTTAGAACAATTGCATGAAAATGAGTAGTAAAAATTAAAACTAATAAACATTGTGTACGGTCTGCGTGTGAAACCTGACGGAACTTACATGTTGTGCTGTAATGCGCACTTCAAAGTCACATACAAAAATATCTGCGATTAAGTTTAACGGTCGACTGTAAAATTAAAAATAAATATTTTGAAATGTTTCAAACGCAAACTTTTTAAATACACTTCTTTGTTTTGTCTATATAATAATATGTTCTTTTTCAATATGATTATTTACAGCCAGTATAAAAATATAAATAACCGTTAATAGTGTGACACAATCACCAAAGTACTGGCTGCCAATTTCTTTGATCACAACGTTGCAACAATCGACGTTACAATCAAATAATGGACCACTCGACGGCAATCGAATCAACGCCTCGCCTTTTGTGCCTTTTGTCAAGACTCTTGACCATCTCCCGAGCTGTACTTTACTATATTAATGCTCATTTAATTTGTAAATAAATAACAAATGTTGTTCTTTGCAGATTAAATGAAAATGTTGACAAGATTGCGCAAAGAGTGTGGCTTACACAATGAATACCGAAATCATTAAGGAGAAGATTACTTAGAGTTAACATGGAGGCAGCTTTACCGCATTTCCATCGTCTGACGTCATCACGGTTCTACCAGCAGTATGCGGCCCCACCGGTGCGCATCTCCAGCAACTACCTCCATGACCTCATTCCCCAACAGCACCCGACACTCCTCCAGCAATACCTCGCATACTACAACGAACCTCTGGTACCTCTCGACCTATCCCTCAAATCAACCACTCCGATAACCCCTCCGTGTACGCCGCCACCCTCGCAAAAACGAAAAACAACCGACGATAGCAAACCAGTAAAATCGCCGAAAATATTTCGACATTTTGAAGACAATGATAGTAAGGAGGTGCCCGAAGAAAAACCAGAAAAAAGAAAACTCGAGGACGATAACTCTAACGACAGTGACAGTCCCGAAGCGAAAAAGTTAAAATTCACAAAACAATTTTTCGATGAACTAAAAACATGCTTACCACAAGAAGAAGAAACTCCATCGAAAAGTGGTCGGAGTTCACCAGATGTTGTCGAAATAAAAGATTTAGAGGAACGACCTAAAAAATCCCCGAAACCTTCTACACAACCATTAAAGAAAAGTAAAGCAGTGAGAAGATTAATGTTCGATGAAGATAAAACATCTCCAGTATCTGGTACCATCATACGCGACCTGGCCGAAGATGAAACTCTAGTCGTCCGCAAGGTAACAAACAACATATTTTGCATACAATTTCAAATGTATATAATAAAACGTTCATGGCAACCTGCAAACAAAGTGTAATCACGTACGTATCTGAAATAAATGGCGAAGTTGCACAGGAACTATTAATTAGACGTTCTTACCATACCATTACAGCGGGCAGCACGGTGACTTTCCTTATCGCTTCGGCAATTAAATAGGTACGAAATCGGGTATTGTTCTTGGTTTTGCGGTAATAACAGCTTTAAGGGCGACCCAGAACGCTTACTAAGGGGTGGGCATTAATAACGAAATAAATCGTTCTTTCCATACCCAACAATATTTCCTTTGAATTGAGATAGTGTACAGTAACGTTCAATTTAGATGTAATAAAAATGTTAATTATATGGAATTATTTAATGTGTGTAATTGTTTGTGTGATAAGAAAACGTTTTAGTTGCGAATGTTGGCTTGCATGTTTATAATTGTTGTTTTTGTAGGGAGACATTGATCCGGCGTTTAACGTTGTGGAAGTGACTGACGAGGCGAAGGCTTTGATAGCGGCGATAGAGAACAGGCTGGGCCGGTACATATGCCGGCTGTGTCGGCGACTGTACAGCGACGCGTTCGCGCTGGCTCAACACCGTTGCTCGAGGATCGTGCACATTGAATACCGATGCCCGGAGTGCGATAAGGTAAGGCTCTATTGATTGAATGATTGGCTTGCTCAAGTCGATCTAGTTTTTTCTTAAAGGGTCCAGGAAGGACCCTGCATTTATTTACTCAAAATTATTTAAATTGTATACATATAACCATTTTTAAAAGAGTAACCTATGGAGTTTTTTGCCGGTTCTTCTCCATAGGAATGACACCTTGGAACCGCGCAACTAGCGTCATTTAACGATTTGAAAGTTCTTGTAAAGGTCTACTCGAAATAAAAATATTTTATATTTTTTAAATTTTGAAATCCCCTCAACTATATATATACTTAAAAAAGCAAATAAATTTATTATTGCTGCGCTCCTATACAAAAAGCTTCGCTAAATATTGACTGTATTGCCCGATATTTAGCAACCAAACATTTTTTTTCTAATTCAAGCGCTTGTTCCATCTAAGCAATAATCAAACCGATATCAATAAACTGACAATCAATATTTAGAGTAGCTCAATTCGATAAATACCCTTCATTAATTACAATTTACGATAAACCGTATCTCTCGATCACCTTCCAACATTCCCACGTGAATTTCTATTAAACAATAATTGATAAAAAATACTGCAGTTTTATGACATCCGAATTCGTTCGTCATTTGTTTGAACTAAGTAGTTATCTCGTTTTCGATAGGAGGTGGTTATTTTTTGTGCGTGAGAACATTATAGGGAGGGTGGATCGCACTCGTACACTTGGCGTATTTCCATGGGAAGCCGCGAATGACACGAAATGTTTGTACAAGGGCGTCCGCTAATTGAATCGTTCAGTGATGCGTGACGAGAGAATATTAGCACTTATCTCTGTACTAGCTGTAAATGGGCACAAATTGATACGATTAAAACATTACGTTTCTAAACTATTATAATACAATAATTGTTCTTTTCATTCGTTTGTACACGGAATTATTTCGGATA
This sequence comes from Plusia festucae, assembly GCA_950381575.1. Taxonomy (NCBI): domain Eukaryota; kingdom Metazoa; phylum Arthropoda; class Insecta; order Lepidoptera; family Noctuidae; genus Plusia; species Plusia festucae. The sequence goes on from OX494450.1 coordinate 6,483,783, forward strand.
TTGACATCTCCACAAAATCTACATAACAAGAGCTATAATATACAAAATTTCTCAGGGATAGATCTATAAAAGTCTATGAATCAGGTTTTGTACAACTTTTAAATTTTTTAAATCTTGACACTACAGATAGGTACACTAAGTTTAAAAAAACAGTTGAAAATAAAACAATTTATTTTCTCCTTGGTTTAGGTATTTAACTGCCCAGCGAACTTAGCATCTCACCGCCGCTGGCATAAGCCTCGAGTACCAGGCGCCGTCAAACGTCGTGAACCTCAGAGTAACGAAACTGGACGGTTCCCCTGCCAAAGATGCGGCAAGCTGTTCCGAAGACAAGCATACCTTCGGAAGCATATGCTAGCTCATGATCAGCCCGAAAACGAGCCGGAAAAAGAACCGTCTGCTTTCCGACAGGTCCATGCGGAGTACCCTGCTTATCCATCGGTAAGTGATACCTGGATTATATTGTTTCAATTGAAAATTCTCTATGAAAGATATAAGAGCAGCTTTTGCGTAATAGAAACACCGAAACAAATGCTTACCCATTTGTCAAATTTAGGAGCGCATCCTTGATAGCCTTTGCTTTTTTTAGTACGTTTTAACCAATCTAAAACAATAGGTTATTTTTCTTACATAACTCTCCGACTATCGTGCTGTTTCCTTCAATGTAAGGAGTGTATTGTAGCGAAAAACATACTTTAAGATCGTATTCAAACACCTACCAAAATTTTTTACTGAAAGCGGAAACGGGTTGGAGCTTTAGTTTCAGAAATTAAAATACTCTATTAATAATAACAATTTTTTAACAGGAAACCTTAAGGGACAGCAACTTCAATACATTCTGGAACAAAATCCCGCCTCCGCCGCAAGAGCTGAGTTGGGAGGGGGTCCGTCCTCGATGTGGTTCCTCCTGTTCCTCTGAGGACTCCAGGAGTCTTGACGTCACGGGCTCGGAGGATGAAGGAGGGGGTATAGGTGTGGGAGATGGGTGACGCAGGGTACTGCGGCCGGTGCCCAGGCTCCCTGCCTATGCGCCCGTCGCGACTGCACTTTACCCATACTCTGCACCGTATGCTGATGCGCATATGTACTTCTCTTAATACGAACGGTAAACTCAGTGGTGTTTGAGAAGGTAAGACGTATATAACCATTCTCAACAGCTCATTAGTGATTCATTTCATAAGAATTAGGGATGTTATGGATATATAATTTCGGATCCGGATATGGATATTGGTAAAAAATTATATCGGTTTCGGTTACGGTTATGGATATTATATTATTTCGGATTATCCGATAGTTTCGGTTACGGATATGGATATCCATAACAACACTGATATTTACTATAAACTTATAAAGTATAACCCGTACGAATTAGCTGTGCACCTCGCGCTGTGACGTTATTAGGTAGCGGGAGAGGTGTCGCATTCCAGCGGAGTGCACAGTTAATTCGTACGAGTACGTAGTTAGACTCCGCCCTATCCGAAACTATCCAAAACTTTTATTACGGATTCAGTTACGGTTACGGATATTTTTTTTATTTCGGATATCCGGTAGTTTCGGTTACGGATATGGATATCCATAACAACACTGATAAGAATATTAACGCGATTTTAACAAAACTATGCTAAAAACATTCAACGATTTCTGATACATTTTCATTATTTAATTAGGTACATTCACGACCAAAAGTATTACGAAGTTTTGTAAAAACACTAATAACGCAAGAAAACAGTTTACATTCAGTTTTGAATTAGGTCACTTTAATAGATATATATATGGACAAAAGATCATTCAAGTTAAACTTTTTTTAATTCTCAGATATTTGCTTACCTTTTTTTTGTGATTGTACCTGTCTAAAAGTGTATACAGGTTTTCAAAACTCTTTCATTGTCATCGGCGTTCGAAAATATTTCATGGTTATAAACTTTATCATATCAAAGTATAAGTATATTTAAGTAAGTAGCTGATGTAAATAGGCATGGTGTTTGTTTGATTATTAATTTTAAAATAATTATAATTACCTAGATAATTATGTAAATATCTTTGATCTCCTACAGCACATTCCAAATTTATGATATCACTAAAATGTCAAACATTTTATGTGAAATTTTATTTATATTATATGATTGTATAGTGTAGTATACATATTGAAAACTTAAATATATAATTAATATAAATTAAAAAGTAGCATATCAATTTATAGTAGTTATATAGATTATAATATTATTTATTCTTAAGACGTCAAAATATTACACGTAATAGTAATCATTACTCATATAGAATTTAATTATAGTTTTAATTATGAATATAAAAGCCGTAATTTTCTCTCATATTCATAAACTCTAATGTAAATCATAATCACAGAACAAAGTTATTTATAGTAGACACGCTAAAAACATTACACTGAATCAAATAACATCAGAATATCAATTTTACCGGTAATTTTAGCACGCTAATGTGACGTTTATGAATAGAAGGGTAAGGATGTTCCAAATTACAGTCATATAAAAGATAATTAAGAAGAAGATAATTAAATTAATTTCGTGCTACTGCACGAAATTAATTTAATTATTGGAATTCAATAAACAAATCCATTTTATTATATTATTTACGAATTATATTTTTTTAGATCAATAACTTACAATTAAAATTTAGTTTTAATTTATTCTTAAATTATTTAATTGCTTAGTTTTAATATATTTTATCTTCACGGTTTTTCTTCTTCATCAATAGTTAGTCAAAAGTTCTAAACTAACGTTCTAAACTAACCCATCTGATTATGTCGTATTTCTAACTATAAAGTCAAAACGCTTTTCGACTTCTATTTGCTATCAAAACATTTTTTTAAGACAGTATCGGCATACCATTCGATTCACACCCTATGTCTATCAATCGTAAGGGTCACCACGATCGATCGGTTCATGGGCATATTTTTAGATGCACTGTCGGTCAGTACCGGCCATGTGTCTCATTACTATTTCAATATCCACAGTTCGTCGGAATTGAGTTCGCCACGTAATCGTCTTTTACAAAAGTTTACACGCTATCAAATTATTTAGCTTTAATAATACGACTTCAACTTTGTTGGATGTTAAATATAAATATGCAAAAAAAACTTAAGCTCGGCAATTTACGAATTTGCAAAAAAAATATTTTATTCATTAAGCTCGGCAATTTACCTGTCATTAATTTAATTTTCAATTTTACATTTCTTTTGATCTCATTTATTAAAAAATATATTTTTTTATTTATACGTTGTAGAAAATTTCTAGTCATTTTTTACTTTATACCAAAATAATCTAGTCGTTTATATAACCAGTCTTACTATGGGATACTGTATTACCCAGTAAAAGGGGTTGTGGAGGTCAGATAGGCAGTCGCTCCATGTAAAATATAGTATTTAGCTAAATCCGGTAAGACTGGAAGCCGACCCCAACATAGCTTGGGAAAAGGCTAGGCAGAAGAAGAAATCTAGTCGTTTATTATAGTTTACTAAAATAAGCTACAATCAGTCAGTATTAACTTACTAGTCAAGTAATTTCTAGTCATTGTTTAGTGTTAGTCTCATTTATATTTATTGATCTCAATCTATATGCCACATTTGCACTCAGCTTTGTGGTATAGGCGAGTGGGCAGCGCGAGTATGTTAAATAGGTCCCTCGCGCTGTCTCTGTTCAAGTGTTCATGCTGCTGCCATTTCCCATTCTCCCTCGTTTGTCGGTTTTTCGTGCGGAAGGAAAACGGGCAGCGCGAGCGTGAGTGAGTGCTTAAATTTAGCAGTCATACTCACTTTCCTGCTTTAGTTTAATACACTGAGCAAACATATCGCTGTCGCCGCAACAACGTCAGCCATTGCTGCGTTTCGTTTGGTAAGCATGAAGGCTGAGTGTAAACTCTCACTCGCGTCGATTTTGCTGTAGAAGTATTTAGGGCAATATTTTCAGCGGCAGAAGCAGCGATGAGTGTAAATTTGGTAATAAAACGATCTAGTCGGGCATTTCTTGTCATTATTATGTGTAAAAATATTAATCATTTAAAACATATGAAGTAATAATAATAATTTTCTAGTCATTATCAAAATTATTACTAGTCACGTAAAATTTCTAGTCTATTCATAGGCGTTTATTTAAGCTTAAGAAATTAGTATAAGATCATGTCTAGTCGACTAACAACTATCTAGTCAAAACATATAAGTCATTAGTTAACGATCTCAGTGTTTAATCTAGTCAAATAAATTCTAGTCAGTCAAGAAAAATATATCAAAATTATAAAAATATAAATAAAGAGAAAAAAAGCTAGCAGAAAATTTTAAAAACTAATTTAATATAAAATATGAATTGTGAATTCTGACGAACTAAAAATTCTCATTTATCAACAGTCGTGGTGACCCTTTACCTATATGAAATACGAGGTTAAATTTATACCGCATCATAAATTTTTTAATTTAATTTGAATAAGAAACACATTTTAAAATATACCTAGTTTTAAGTACACATTTAAATTATATTAAATGACGTATTTTTTGTTATCTTTTCATAAAATGAAATTTGACAAAAGAATATGTTAATAATTATTAGTTTAATTATAGATTATTTTATAGAGTTCTATTGAGAGTAAAATCTAGTCAGTGTGTTCTTGCAATGCGTTCCAAAGATGTACATACAAAAACGCTAATAATATATAAGATTTTAAAATAATTATATATTTTTTTAAATATATTTTAATATTACATAAAATATTTTTATTGATGTGATTTTTTTCCTCTACATTTTTAATTCATAATTTTCTTTTATTGTTTACGTAACTAAATAAAATTCACACAAATAAAAATAATTTATGTTGTTATAATAATTATTTTGTTTCTAAATAAAATAAATTGCAAAAGTAAATACAATATTTTTGAAAGGAAACAATTCAATATTTTAATTTAACATAAATTATTTTCAATGTTGTGAGTTGTTTTTCTCAATTTACTTTTCGCATATTTGTACATTATTTTTTGTGTGTGATTGCTTAGATACGCTTATTAACATTTAGATTTACTTATCTAAATAAGATATAATATTACCCTTAAGATATAATATTACCTTTATTAACCGAATATGGGTATTCCTTTAGAATCCCTACAAAATCTTTATGTAACAAAATCTTAGACAACCATATTATTTGACAATAAAAGTCTTTTTTCATTAAAATTAATTCGAGTTTAACAAAATTGTAAAATATTTACATAGATTTTATTGTTGAGTGTTTAATAATATTGCACAATAACTTAAGGTTTACATTACGTTTTCTTGATCGAATTGTTGTATCTACTTCACAATACAGAAAAGAAGCATCTATTGGCCTAAATCAAAAACTGTTGAGTTAATTGCATAAATTGAAATAAAACTACTTTAAACGGATTCTATCGCGGTTTATTTTGATTTTAGTTCCCGACGTTTCAACACCTTTGCAGGTGTCATGGTCACGGGCAGACTGAGATGGTATTCGTCTTGACAAGATATGTTGCTCGTTCTACCTTTATGTTATTATAATTTAATTTACTTTTAATTTTAATCGTTTGTGTTCCGAAAATTAAAATCAAAATACACCGCGATAGAATCCGTTTAAAGTAGTTTTATTTCAATGTCTAATATTCTCGTAAACCTCAGAAAACAATATTAATTGCATAAATTAAAATTATTATTTATATTATAAAGCCATGAAACAATAGATATACCCAACAAGAGAAAAAAAATAACAAAACAAAAACTCGATTTATTTAAACGTTATAAATTCTCTAAATATTAATAAATGATGTAACATTAGTTTGCACTCACGTACCTTATTTTATGTGTAGTCGGCACTATTTAACGTAAGAGTAAGTATATTTAGAAGTTTCAATTGTGAAATATTAATGAACTATCTCTAAGAAATTGTAGAAAATGTGTAGCTGTTTAAATATGTACGTAGATATTTATTAATTAATATTTAAATATGAATAAATTATGAAAAACCAAGTTTTATTTTTATTATCCTTAAATTGAGTCGAAATAATGAATTATTTCTCGTAGATACACTTTCTTCATATACACTTCTGAAAAATTCTTCGTTTTATTCTTTAATTAACTTATTTGTGTATTTTCCTCTTCTATAAATGAACTCAGTTTTATTTAATTTTAAAAATAAAGGAAGGCTTACTTTGAGTATAGTTTGCTAACTCCAGTATTTAGTGTACTTTTCCTCCAGGTTATAATATTCCACCCTGTATTCAAAAGTATAGTAACACCGCCGAAATAAATATAATCGTAGTGGTGTAGTGAACGACTGTACCGAAAAGTGTATCTAATAAATTAATAGTTTAAAAAACACTAAAAAACACGCTTTACCTAATTGTGGTCAAAGTTCATTACAAGACCTTTCTAACAAGTCAAAACACTGCTATGATACGATATTTCATCATGGAATGCTAGTGCCTATCTTCCGGCTTCATCATCAGACCTTGAAACCTAATCATGGTCAACGTTAATTACAAGACCTTTCTAACAAATCCAAACACGGCTATGATACGATCATCCTTCATGAAGTTCCAGTTCATATCTTCCGGCTCCATCATCAGATCAGCTCGACAGTACCATATTATTGTATTGTCATCAAAATCACATACAACTGCCAATTTTCATAACGCTACGATTTTTAGAAGATGGTTAAATTAGATTTCTTAGATTTGACTACATAGTTACATACATACAGGACGACCTAATAAAAGCGTGTTAAAAAGAACAAATTATGAATAGCAAAATATAAGAAATCAAAGTTGCTGTTTTTTTAGTTGTTGATCTCTGCCAGAAGTTGATCTTCTGGCAGAGACTTCTGTCTCTGCCAGAAGATCCGCCTTCATAGAAATCTTGTAATATTACAAAGCTAAAAAGTTTGTTTGCACGGGCTAATCTCAGGAACTACTGGCACGAATTGAAAAATTTGATAGGTCATTTATTGACGACGACCAAACGCTACCTTTTGCCGCGACAACCAATGAGGGTGGAACAGCGAAAAAAGGCTAGTTATAAATAATAGCAGTAATAAAGTTTAAATTATATCCTTTTTTTTATTTGAACGACACTTTCTACTTGTAAGCGACTACTGTCCATGGAGATGTGAAGAACGTTACAAATAAGAAGGAAAAAAAATGGCGCAAAACCGGAGAACCGACCATTTAGCGTATTTTAAATTACTTAATTACACATTAAAATAGACTGAAATTACGTGTACCGTCCGGCTTCGGCAAGAAGGCCCTAGTTCAGCACGAATGCCAGTCGACTAGTGCCTGCTATGGCGTTGATTTTCAAAAATTTTGTTTATAAATGCGGTGCAACACCCACAGTCAAACCGTTAAACCGGTTCTGTGGGAGAATGTTTTAAATAATTATTTTATCTCTTTTATAACAATAAATAAAAAAAAATAGTATCTTCCTATTACGAGAAATTAAATTTCTGAAAGGCAAGCAAACTAATCTCCGGTCGTTGTTAAAAACAATCCAAGCACTAAATATTTATTTTCCTCAGAATACATACCAAAAGTAACATCTAGACTGAAATGATATTCCCGTAGGTACCATAATATCTTCCAGAAAATTGATTTATTTTTTTTATACAATAAAATACATACTAGAAAATGCAATGAACATAGCTTAAATTGCAATATCTTGGTAAGGTATCTAAATAAATTTATTTGTCGAACACTACATACTTACAATAAAGTTATTTACGCCAGCCGGCACACTGGCGACATCTACTTACACTTTATAGCGCCATCTACATTTCGGCTTACAACTCATTTACAGTCCCTGCTTGCTTACTACCCCTATTCAAAGTACCCCATACATATGCTAAACAGTAAAATCGGGGAGAGCAAGGGTGAAAAATACGTAGTGTATCGAATAGATGGCGTTTTTTGCGTCTTGGGCTATAATATAAATAATAAAATAATAAAAATAATCGAAGAGCCAGTTTGTATCACTTGCTAGCCGTGACGTTGTTCGCGTTGATCAATGATACCTAATCATTGGAATGAAAGTGGTTGTACTAACTCAGAAACCTTCATGGGTTTGCACAACTACAAACTATGCTAAAGATCATCACATGATCAAATGAATAGTTTACGATTCTATAAAGGACATACAGACAAATATTCATTTTAGATAACTGTTACTTTTAAAAAGTAAAGGCAGCCGATTATAAATAAATATCTTAACTTACAAGAAGTGCAAGAACTTTACTGCTTTCGAAAAGTTGATGATCGATACTTCCTCTGAATCTTGTCTTCCCTCCCACTGGACATAGGCTGGTTGGGCTTGTTCAGCACACAACAGTTGTTGTTGTTGACAGTCTTTCCGATTCTGCCAGTCTCATTCATGTCCGACATTTTAAATATTTATCCTCAATGGTGACTAAATATGCCCTGAGAACGCCCTGCATTTGTTTACATTAAAAACAATGTTTCATCGGCAATCAATCAACAACCATTTACCCCATTCCGATGTACCGGCCTGATCACAATGGAAACTAATTACCGACTAACTAACGATTGCCTGACTTAATTATGCAATGTTATTCTTTTATAACTAAACACAGAACCATCCCAGCTTCAGTGCATTGCAGACTTATGAAACAATGAAGTACATTTATCTAATGTTGTTTGGTATTATTGCAATAAATAAAATAAAATGCCATGTGACAGATCGTGTTAAATATGCGGAGAATAGCGAAACTTTGACGACACAGTTACCGACTGGTAATAAAACACAAATTGTTATGTCCAAGGAAATCAACGAGAAACTTTATGAGTCTTCTAAAAAAGTGCAGGATAGTGAAAGTAGTGTGTACCTGGATGACGTGTTGTTTACTTTGAAGAATCATAACTGGACTTCAGATGAGGAACCGTGCTTTAATCATATCAAACTTTTGCTGTACAGTTTACAGAACTTTACTTTGTGGGCTGTATGGGGTAAGTCGAATATATATACAGTAAAAATACGTTCCCAAGTAACAATACGTGGCCCGCTACAGAGCAAAGGCCTACTTACCTACCTTCCATTCTTCCACTCTGTTCCTATGGTCCTATACTTGTTCATGCTATATTCAGATGTAAATAATAAAAAGGTTATAATACCGGCCTATAAATATCCCACTGCTAGGTACAAGCCACTTCTTAAACAGAGTAGGAACGAGAATTTATCACCACGCGAAAATACGAAAAAAAACTATAAATAAACACACTGTGACTTCAGAAATTATTTATTTGTCATCTGTTAAAAATAAACACTACTATAATAAAGGCAAGAGTTTGTGTTTGTTTGTGCGAATGTTTGTCACCTATTCACGCTCAAATTGCTGGATTAAATATAATAAACATTTGTTATCGAGGTAGTTAAAACTCTGGATTAACATTTTTAACAAAAGATTTAACTAAAATCCACCAAATATATTTTGACTAAATTTAACAATTTACGTTCATAATAATCACTGCCTCCATACTTATGAGCGTTTTTGAAAAGTTAAAACAAAAAAAAATTAAAGGAATACATCAAAATCTTGCGTAATTATACCTAATTTAAAGCGGCGGTAGCCTAATGGTAATGGCTAGGGCGTCGGACTTACGATCATGTGGTTGCGGGTTCGAATCCCACCCATTACACTACCGACGTGCGCATGAACCCACTCGTAACACAAGCATCTTAGCTTAGCACGATGGGTTAACGAGATTAGTAGTAATGTGCGACCTACATTGCTAGTAATCTTTTTAAAAAAGAAAAAAAAACAAAAAAAAATACGTTCCTAGACTACTACCTACACTGACATAATGAAAAAAAAAACAAGGTAAACAAAAAATATCATTTAATTTTGAAACGAATGCATCAAAATCTTGCGTAATTATACCTAATTTACGTTCCTAGACTACTACTTACACTGACATTATAATGAAAAAAAAACAAGGAAACAAAAAATATCATTTAATTTATATAATATTTAATATTATATGTATAGTCGCAATCTTAAAAGTGATAATGAACTTTCATACAAAGTGACAGGTCACGTGACTTATGTTTGTAGGAAAAGATGATTTTAAATTTTAAGATCGACCTATCTTCCTTGGGAAAGTTGTTCAGTTTTATGCACCTAATTACCTCGTTGAATTTACGCACTCCTTTCAAATTAATCCTGTATAATACTTTACATACAGATTGGGATGCCCAAGCTTCGGAGCCCCAGGGCCTCCTATTCGGGAACCGGTACCAGCTCGGGAACTTTGACCAGTGCATGAACGCTCCTTGGGCCAAGACCCAAAAAGAGCTGAAAACAAAATACTGCCTCGCTGAAATCGTATTAGAAAGGACCGACAAGGCTGTAAGAAGACGCGTCGAAAAACCTTATTACCCTTACCAGTCTGCTTTGGATTTCATAGAGGTAAGGTTATATTGGTGCTGATTCCTCTGTCATCGTCATCATATCAGCCACAAGATGTCCACTGCTGAACATAGGCTTCCCCAATGATTTCCAGATTGGCCTGCTGGAAGCGACCTGCATCCAAAACGATACCTCTGAACGCAAACTAAACTAAATTTAAACCAATGCTATCTTTTACTAACATAAAGCGTGAGAAAAGGACGGCAACAGATAACAACTAATTTTGAAATGTCATCAATATTTTGGCAGTTTTCGCCTTGAAGAGCATAAGTTTTTACTTGTCGGCAAATTTGTATGAGAATTTTAGTCGGAACTAAATTCCTCAGTTCTATTTTTCGCCTGTCCTTTTCTAAATAAGTAGGTGTACTTAAATTAGTTTAGTACGTGGATAAATGAATCGGGGCCGGTATCTACTATGTAAAAACAAAGTCGGGTTTGTTAAAACAATAAATGAATGACGTTTACGGGGTCGAGCATAACTTGCATGGGTGAAACCGCGGCGCACAGCTAGTATTATAATAAAAAAATATATATCTAGTTATTGGAATTGAACCCGTTTAAAAAGTTTCACACATTTTCATGAGAAATTTTATTTCTGATTGCCTTTTTTTCTAACTGCGCTGGGGTTGGCTTCCATTCTCAATGGCAGCTTTACTTGCTTGAAACAACGAAACGGCACAGACGGAGAGCTATAGCCAAATAGACATGGATTATAATAAATAATGATATTTTTTTATTAGTAATTCTAATAGCTTTATTCCATTATTTAGTTTGTTTCATTAAATAATTTTGAATATTTATAAAAGGTTTAGCGCGACTGCTTTTCTCACAGCTTATAGCATCTGAATATTGTTGCCGTCAGTGTATCTTTTGTATTATTTGTATAATAAACACCAATTATTCAACTTGTTTGTTAGTAGTAGCATAACGTGCTTTTGTGCACTACGAACCCACTTCATGAATAATACACACAATCTTGAAGTCAATGAAAATAATAATGTAGTTCGATACAACTAAAAGACAACATTTTGCCAGCTTACAGCTTAAACGGAAACCAGGAAGTGGATTAATAACATTAAGTTTTTTTAACATAGTATATACTGTATAGTAGGGTTAATAAAACCATGAACGTAAAATAGACTTCCTATTTATCGTGAATGTGGGTACATAGGAAGTAAATTGTATGGCGTAGGGCTGCGTATTCTTTGCAGTTTCACAAGGTAAGGTTACAACATTATAGTAACAATTAACACTGTATCTTGATTATGTATTTAGTACTCAACTTATCAACTAATTATGCAAATGTCGCGTGCTGTTTGGCTGATCGAAGGAAGATTGAACACACGATATAAAACAATAATTTATTTATATTAAATGTCGATAAATATCAGCTTAGACTCGCGTTTTGTAGTCTTCTAGCAGATATTGTATAAGTATATAAAACTATAATGTAAAACTAGGTACAAGTTTTTTAAGGAGAATGATGCGTCTAAAAATGCTTTAAAATATTACAGCAAATTAGTGTGTTGAAGCATAATTATATGCATCGTAGAGATTTTAGAAGCTTTAATATTAACAATAGAATACATTTTTTTAGGACTTATTTTTCGCACTGGCGTGGAAACCCTCTTCAGCCATTTCACAAACAATTCAGTCAAGATGGGCTTAAAATGAGTTGGCTTTAATTTTCTTGTTTAGCATCGTCCACCACACACACGTCCATTAAACGAGCTGACATGGGGCGCATGCGTGCCGGCAGCCTGCGCACCGGGCTCTGTGGAGCGGCTGCTGGGGGTGATGCTCGCAAGAAGCCATCTTGGCGCCGCTGGCATGAGAGCCAACATCAGCGTCACCGAGCCCTGCCAGAGTAACGACCACGAAAGGGAATATGATTCAGTTTTCTATGCCTTCTTGTAAGTTGGGTCCATATATTTATGCTATTCCATGCATTCCATTGCATGCGAACTTCCTGTTATGACATCCTGGTGCGTTGAAGACATTACAAAGCTTGTCACAGTCGAGGTTTTCACCAGTGTTTTTTTGATTAATTTGTGGAAAGGTCTTCATCTATGAGACAAGAATTGTGATAAAATGATACCTAATATTTTTTATTCAATCGTGTTCCGCCCTTTCTGATGTCATCATCATCTGTCCTCTAACACATGTCATATTTCTAGTATTTAAATCGGGTAGTAATAAAAGCTCCGACAAAAAAATAAGAATTCTTACTGCCTAAAATACTTACTTTCCGACTACTTTCATCCGAATAAAAATGACGAAACGACCGAATCAGATACTAAAATCTTCGAAAAATAAACATAACTGTTTATTGCTATAATACTTTTCTACCAGCTTAAATTACGTTCTACTGAAAATTATGTTTTGGCATTTTTATCTTTACTTGCCGACTATTAATTCATAAATTACCTTTCACATTTCATAGATGTGGTGCTAATTTAACTACAACGTTATAATGAAAATACTATTCAGAGTGGTTACACAGAAACTAATAAAAAATATAATAATGTACTTGTAATAATACCTTTTTATGGTATAAATCCAAATACCTAGTTGAAGTAAAGATGAATGATTGTAAACCCCCTTACCTATCTGTAATGGACAAGTCAAAACATAGCAAGTCGCTTCTGGCACTCGCCGGCCGCTGCCGCGGCACGCTCGCTTCGCTCGCTCGGCTCGTGCGGGGGGTCGCAGTTCTAACCTAACCTAACCTACTGAGTCGAATTTGACACTTAGACCTATCTGCAATGGGCAAGTAGGACAATAATATATCGACCCGAAAACCCCTGTGGGTATACCAAATTTCATAAAAATCGTTTCAACCGTTTCCGAGATTCCAATTATAAAAAAATTCAGGAAATTGAGAGCATGGAAATCGATCGCGCGGGCCGAACAGTTTAGGTATTTTCATAAATACTGAGAGGTAAAAAATATATTTTATAACCAACAATAGAAATTAAAATTGTTCATGCAAGTCGTAAAAATGTGAATATTTTGACTAAAGCTCTGTTTTCGGTAACCTAGTAATTTTGTCGGAGGTTCAGTATTTTATTCAGAAGTTTAGTTTTGTATTTCGAAGTTCAATTTTATTTTAGGAGATATGCAATTTTAACGTGCTCTTATTTGTTTGTTAAATATAATTTTTCTTTTCGGTATGTTTTGGGTTTTTTTGTCGGTAATTCATTATAACGCTAGTTAATTAGAATAATAGTCGGCCACAGATCGCTGGAGATTAATTTTGTTTTTCGGAACCATTATTATTTCCCATTTAAATCAATAGGTTAATACAGTCTAAATAATAATTTTGGGATATGCTTACAGCATCGTCATGGGATCGCTTGTAATAATTTCCCTTGCCTGCACATATTGGAACTGTCGGAGACAAGCTTTGGATCCAGACACTGAAAGTAAGATTATCCAAGTTTATAATGCTGAAACATTATATTATATAAATTATTTTATTTTAATAAAATCACGTCACGTAAATTAACGCGAACTCATGCATTTACCTTTTAAGGCTTGACGTTTCGGCCGGGTTACACTGGCCGTGGTCGCAAGCAGACTGACGAAACGTCAACCCTTGAAAGGTAATGCATGAGTTCGCGTGAATTCCCGTGACGTAATTTTATCAAAATGATGCAACGCGATAGTTTTAAAGTTAATAAGTGTTTTATTTCCAGAAACCGGTATTATTCAATCTTTTTGTATCAAGGACAATTCTCTTGACCTTCTGAGAATGAAAAAGGAGGGTGTGGAAGTGTTCTACGGTATTCGATTCTTAACGATATGCCTCATAGTGTTGGATCATCAGATCGGAATTTCTAATTCTGGACCAATCAGTGATGGACTTACTTCGGATCAGGTTCGTATACATAATATATATATTTATACAGATACTGAAACTGATTAATGGTAAATTGAGTTACAAAGATCTTAGAAGATAATTTATTACAAGCTTTAATAGAATATTTAATTTATAACATTTTTAATAACATCAAAATGATTAATTTAATTCTAGTTACAATGACAACTAGTGCTCGTGGTCCTCATTGTTTTCTGAGGTTTACGCGAATGTAAGACATTGAAATAAAACTACTTTTAAGTCTAAATAGGTATCTTTAAAAACCACAGAAGTACAAATAACAGATCAAATCCCGTCCAATACCAATTATTTTCGACCTTTTTTCTAAATTTCGCAATATGTTTTTGTTTAAAGGATGTCCAATCACCGCTAGGTCTGCTCATCCTACACGACGATCTTTTTGTGGACACCTTCTTTCTACTATCAGGATTCCTCGTCGTCACAAATATTGCCAAAATGAAAAGATTGCCAAATCCACTGTTTTTAATTCTGAAGAGATACATAAGGTAAGTCCTTTACAAAAAATATATAAATTAAAATTAAACGGAAAGTTGATATTCCTATCTTCTTATTAGCAATTGTCTTAAAAGGACAGTTTTTTTTTTAAATGCTACAGCCTTCTTTCATAGCATAAATAATTTTGAAAATATAATATACAAGCCTTGTAGTATTTGTTTTAATTGACTTTATTTCCTTAAAGAAAGTAGTCCACTTGTGAATGTGACCGAACAGTAACAGTTTTTTAGCGCCCTGTATTAACGAAATCCTTTAACACAATTGGTTGAAAAAGAACATCCATTTTCTGACTGAATTTCTTACCTAGAACCTTTTTTAATACTTTTGTATATTTAAGGTTAGTAGTAGCATTCGCCGTGGTAATATTCTACGTGTGTGCGGTGTTCCCGTACACCGGCACTGGCCCACTGTGGAACAGGGCCGTGCCCCACGATACGAAACAATGCCGCAAGAACTGGTGGCTCAACCTCCTCATGATCAGCAATTATATCGACACTGAGAACATTGTAAGTGCATTTAGACTAACCGAACTATTAGTAAGAGTAAAGAAATATTCTGTTTTACTTTGATGTATTGTATAATATGTTTGTGTTAAAAATCACTCCTTTGCAAACAAACAGGGTTCAAGTTTTGTTACACACAAAATAAGTTTGAGTCCACTATAAAATCTGCTTCATAACTATTGCCAAGTCTTTAAGGATATAAGTCGCACGGATACAAAAATTGATACCTGGATTTCGCATCTTCATTCCATTGGCTTTTCTAATGAAATCCCATGTAAAACATATATGGTCTATTGATAGTCAATATCGCCTTTGTATCAACATGCTAAAATTCCGCAGTGCATAGTGGTATCGTGGTACATCCCATGCGACTTCCACTTCTTCGTGGTAACATTACTAGTGTACTACGTGTACCGTCGCCTGCCAACCCTCGGCATCACCATGGCAACGATCCTCACTGCCGTTGCTGTGGTACTTCCCGGCGTCATCAATTACATCTACCAACTGTCCGCAGTGCAATTATTTACTTTTGAGTAAGTATTTGGTCGATTTCACTAGTCATATTAAACTCGGTTTATAGAAACTAAGTTATTCGTGATCCAATTTGAAAAATTCAAGTTTCGAAGCCCATCGTCACGTGCTTTTGCTTAAACTGGGTTTAAGTTATGTTAGTGAAGTCCAAATAGATGCATTCATTTAGAAAACACAAGAACAAAATTTAACTTAAACTGATCACTTCCACTCCACTAGGTACCTACTCAATACGTTATATAATTACACGTATACCATTTCTTCGCATTATGGACATTGATTGATTGATAAAATTGACATTGATTGCATAATATTGTCATAATAATATCTTGGACAACACAACGTCTTCTCGTCCAAAATACCTCAGTGCCTAAAGACAAAAGTCTACAACCAGTGTGTGTTACCAGTGATGACATACGGAACAGAAACGTGGCCTCTCACTATGGGCCTCATAAGAAAGCTCAAGGTCACCCAGCGTGCTATGGAAAGGGCTATGCTCGGTGTTTCTTTGCGGGATCGAATCAGAAATGAGGAGATACGCAAAAAAACAACGACAAACAAGTCACCGACATAGCCCAACGGATTAGCAAGCTGAAGTGGCAGTGGGCGGGGCACATAGTGCGTAGAACTGACGGCCGATGGGGCAGAAAGGTTCTCGAATGGAGGCCACGTACCGGCAAGCGCAGCGTAGGACGTCCACCCACAAGGTGGGCAGATGACCTGATAAAGGTCGCAGGAAGCCGCTGGATGCAGGTCGCTTCCGACCGGCCAATCTGGAGGTCATTGGGGGAGGCCTATGTTCAGCAGTGGACGTCTTATGGCTGATATGATGATGATGATGAATATCTTGGAGGTGGCTATATAATCTTAAGAGATATAATGATGGCAGGCAAACTACTCTTACTAGAATATAACTCATAAATTAAATTATAGTATATTTATTGTACAAGTAATTAAGAGCACCATCATATTAAATAAACGAGATTTTTATCTCTTATTATGTTCGGTTATTAAGATCGAGTAAGTAGAAAATGTGTTCCGAGGTGTTAGAGGGCAAGGGGTTAGATTACAGTCTACATAATTAATGATTATATGTATAATTAATTATTACATATTATTATGTATATGTAGTGGTATGTTTGCTTCCGTGTATATACGAAGGACGAGGAGAAAGATAAGAAACGAAACGAGTGTTTATATGACTGAGTACTGAGATGTATAGCTCCAAACATAGGTCTGTAATCTCCAATTAAACATATGAGCATTTAGTTTTGGTATTCCAATGACAATACTATGAATTGACTGCACGGATGGCCGAGTGGTATAGGTCACCACGCTAATTACCACTGTGCGCGACGTGCTGCGGGTTCGATCCCCGCATAAGACAAGCATTTGTGTGATCCACAGATACTTGTTCCAAGTCTGGGTGTTCTTTGTGCATGTGATTTAAATGTTTGTGAAACCCCCGCGACACAAGGATTAAATTACTTAGTGCGGGCGTCGTTTACTTAAAAAAAAAAAAAAAAAGGATGAAGACAGAGACAGAGGATAAATTTCCAAATGACGAATTAATCTTAATCTTTCTTATAGGTAAAAAAGTAGTACATTTCCATAAATGTGTGACGCATTTAACAATGAAGATACGATCATTTCGTCACGGAGGATTTCCTTAGGCCATTGTTCTTGTGAATAGGGCTGTATTGTATTCTGTCCCGTCAATATCAACGTAATTACTCTAATGGGGACATTAACAGTATTAAGCCGAGATAGGTAGATAACGCAATGTTATTAATATTTGACGTTCAAACTTTCGTCGTAACACCATGACACGTGTTTCAAAAACGAATTCAACGTACCATTATCTAAAATGAACTTTTCATACTACCTAAGTGACAGGTCACGTGACTTATGTTTGTATGAAAAGATTATTTAAAATTTTAAGATTTCGACTTATGTTTCTTGGGAAAAGTTGTTCAGTTTTATGCACCTGACAACCTCGTAAAATATACTTACGCACTCCTTTTATAATAATCCTGTATGTCCAACTGCTGGGCCAGGTCTCTTGTCATATAGAGAAGGAATGAGCTTTGATCACCACGCTGGCTCACTGCAGGTTGGCGATTTCAAATTCCAGTTGTTGGAATCCAGGTTTCCTCACGATGTTTCCTTCGATTAGGCCCATTAAAATACAATACATTAATTTAAGATCCTTCTTTAACTTTTTTAGATTTGTGAAGAATCCTCGAGGCAGTGAAGAGTTCCACATGACGTACATTAAGAGTCACACTCGGTACGCTGCGTACCTGGTCGGCTTCTACAGTGGCCATCTGTTTGTGACATATAGCAAGAACGGAAATCTTAACAGGATAAAACAGGTACGTTTTAAAAGTTCTATACTTTACTGCCTGTAAGGGTAGACATTTAGGTACATCCGGATGGAAAAACTGGAAACTCCTGTAACGAAATTTATGAAGAGTGAACAATAGGCATACGGGCAACAAAAATATTAAACACGTATTTTTTCCTTGAGCGAATATTAAGATACGAGAGGGCTTGTGGCGTCACAAGTTGCCACAAGTAACTTGGCGAGCACAGCGAATTTAAGTTAATGAGTACGGCTCGCCAAGTTACTTGTGGCTACTATTTTCACCAACTTGTGACGCCACAAGCCCTGACAATTTGATAACAATGAGGTTAGTTTAAGTCAGGAGGACTTTTACCAGCCTTATGTTATGGGCCTTAGAGGATCAGGTAAAATTGTTCAGCCGTTCGGAAAATGTCCATACCTGTATGACGTAGAACAGGACGGTAACAGCATCTAACTTGGAAATTTCAAACTAGTTTTCGCCTTGAACATCACTGAAAAATATGTATACCGATGGACTAAAATAATGATTCAATTCAATTCAATTCAATTGAACAGAGGAAATTAGAAATACGTGTGACATTGGGCGAAACAGCACATGCTGAAATTCGGGACCTCAGCGCTTACTTTCAGCGATGGACGGCATTGACGTAATGACGTAGACCGATGTTGCTATATAACTTAACTGTACATAGCATAACTGTAAATAGAAAATTTAGGTACTCACTCACATAAAATTTTTATTTCCAGAAATGGTCGGTCCTGGGTACCTGTGCAGCATTATTGTTAATGTTAGTGGTGATGGTGCTGGGCAGCACGTTTCTATGGCGCAGCTACCACCCGCTAGAGGGCGCCGTGTATGCCGCGCTCAACAGGCCCGCGTGGGCTTGTGGTGTAGCCCTTCTAGTATTATGCTGCTCATTTGGACATGTCCGTAAGTATTGACTTTCCCTACTGCCGATGGAGAGTTACATACTGATATTTAGTACCTAGATTAAAATCTATTTGACTGCACGGATAGCCGAGTTTTATTATTACATCGCGCATAGGGTACCAATGCGTGTTGCAGGTTCGATCCCCGCATGGGACAAGCATTTTTGTGTGATCCATAAATGCTTGTTTCAAGTCTTGGTGTATTCTTTGTGCATTCGATTTGAATGTTTCTATAACCCCTGCGGTACAAGAATTAAATTGTAAAGTGCCGGGATCATCTTTAAAAAATGTACGAGTATTTCAATTCCAACTTGAATTTAGTTTAACAATAAATTGTGTTATTTCAGCTCTCGTGAAGTCATTCTTGAGCTGGTATCCGTGGGTGCCGCTTAGCCGCCTCTCCTATGGCCTGTACCTCACGCACTCCATCCTCATCACTCGCAACGTCTTCATCACCAGGAACCCACAGCATAACGACTACTTTGAAATCGTGAGATCATTTAAACATCTTATTAATCTTATAAGTATTTTACGTAACTAAAATATAACTTGTATGTGAGGCTGCTCAAACTTTGAGACCGAGCCATCAGCTAGCGTTGATCATTTTTTGAATTTTTAGACGAAACCCGTCAGGATTGAAAGAAAAGTTCATAAATCTGTATTTTAGAGATGTATATCGCAAAATACACGTCATAGCCAGGAACTGGGATAGTCGAAAGTAGTTTTGATTATTTTGTATGTGTTACAATTTTTTTCCAATATTTCCAGTTAAATTCGTCTGTCGGCATTATATTCTGGGGGTGTCTTGGCGCTCTCCTACTTTGGCTGTTTGCTGAGGCCCCTGCCAATAAACTAGTGGCTTTATGTTTGAAACCAAAGTAAGTACTTACCTCGATATTCATCTCAAATTGCTTTTTGAAGGAAGTTTCTCTTTTTCTCTTAGCCTACATATTTCAGGAAGGCTCATCTCAAGTAAGTATTTGTTAAAAAAAGAAACCGGACTGGAAAATTTCGATTAGGCCAAAAATATGAATTTCAACAATTGCTGACATAAAGATCTAGAACAATCACATTTCTTCGGAAAATTCCTTCTATCTCTCACATTTTGTATGAAACATAAATCTTTATTTTGTTCTCTACTACTACTAATTTTCCACGTAAGGGCTGGGACCAGCACCTTTAATACAAGTTGTCTTGTCAACTTAGCAAGAGTGCTAGTGTATCCATATACAGAATTATTTTTTTATGGAGTGCGTATATTCTACGAGGTAATCAGGTGCATAAATTGAACAAGTTTTCCCAAGGAACATGGGTTGAAAATGAAATATTCATACAAAGTGACAGGTCACGTGACGTATGTTTGTATAAAATAACTATTATGATTACTTTTTAGGATCAAGAAATCAGCGACAGTGGAACCAAGCCCCACATTCAGTGCGACCACCAGTGTGGACTCCATACCGACTGGCAGTGGTCATCTAAACAGAAACCTGCCGGACACCATACATTTCTCGTCTAAAATCTAAATATTTCAACCACAGTCCTGTCGTTTCAAGCATCAAACTGGTATTTTGAATTTTACAGGAATAGCTTAATTTTCCAAGCATGTCTGCAGTGTATAATGGCATCATAAATAAAAATCTTGACGGTGTTATCACCGATTCTTAGTAATTGAATGGTATTATAGAGAATTTAAATTTAGAAACTGCTTACCAGTTATAAAATAACGTTTAGATTTTCTACGGTGTTTATTTTATTAAAAATCAATTACTTTCGAGCTTAATCGTATGTCAAGAAGAGACAAGAAAATTTAGTTTTAACGTAGGTAGGTGGTCTCTGAAATTTGGATAGTTTTCCAATGTGCAAAGGCAAGACAGAATAGGGAGCTGACTATTTTATAAGTCTATATTAAACATGTTTGTAAATAGCATAGAGATTCTATATTCTACTTTCAAAGACGTAAAAAAATAAAATGTTGGAGGAACCTTGTCGTAGTTTTATTTTATAAGTGTAAAAATAAATAGTTATGTCTTGAGTTTCGATGTTGACGACAATCCCATTCAAATTAAATAACCCCAGAAGAGTGCAAGTCGTCCTCGTCAACCGAGGGTTCTGTATGAAGACTAAGGCCCAATTTTTTTTTATCACTAGTTAACTCAACCAATGGTTAAATATGCTAACTAATGATATGCAAAATATTTTGCAAACTTCGGTAGAATGCGTTTATTCATCAATGTTTATTCTAACAAATGGTTAAATAATTGTCTCACCAACTTATTTGAACATTTGTTAGATTTATAATTGAAAACAAATCAATTTTTGAAAGCATTATAAGTATTTAAACATTGGTTGGGTTAACTCGGGTTCAAAGAACTGGGCCTCAGAAGTTTGTTTTTTCACAACTTCATGAGACTTAAATATTGCATTTTCATTTTAACTTGTTACTTCTACTTGTTCCTGAGATAAAGGATCTAGACAGACGGATGGACGAAAAGACAGGTAGGTTACTTTAGTTATTATTCTGAGGTCGTAGGTACAACAAAGAGATCCTAAAAGGGTTCCGTTTTTTCCCTTTTGTGTTACGAAACGTTAAAAACTATTAAATCAACTTCACGACTCTTTCATTACATTTTTAAATGCTTATTCAATAATATATTCCTGAGATATTATGCGTATACAATGTGATCGAATTCATTCGTTTCTATAAATCGGGTTTTCATTTATGCCCATGTGCTGCCATCTAGATGTTGTGTGTTGAACGCTTACATACCTACAGTTGCTAGTAGATATCACCAATGAGCCTTTTATCATTAATGTATTAGCAGACCCATAGATGTCGCTACCAAGCTGGTTTTATTCAGAAATTAGCCTCAAATTTATTGTGATTGTATTTATAATATTTGGACCTATGAAGATTTAGGTTTTTAGCTGTCAGATCCAAATGGATGATAAGAAACATTATTTTGTAGATTGTACATTTTCCGACTATTTGACTATCCCAATGTCTGTAAAGTATCTAAATTCCTACACCAGGGGCTTATTTCCTATTAGATGCATTCAGAAGTCAAGTTTTCATTGCAACTGGCTTCTTAATATCAACAGCAACAGTAATGTCTAATTCTACTACGAAGTGCCTTTATTTCTATCAAAATAATGTACATCTAAAAATCATAATCAATCATAAAATCATATGACTCGGTGCCGCAATCTCTAACTAATATTATTTTACTTATTTCATCTTGTATATCTTAAATATAAAAAAAGGAAATTCAGAATAAATTTCCTCCTTATACATACATAATACACACAACTACATTTGGGCAAGAGCATTATTTTACCCTAAAACCCACGAAGATTCAATTCAAATCAATTTTGTTGAATATGGCTCCGTCGGGGTGTCGACGATTATGCCAATGTCAGGGTTGGGAAACTATTGAGTTGAAACACAAAATTCAACAACAGAGACTCCTGAGTCAGACAAGCTTGTGGTACTACTACTATTTCAGTAGGAAACTGGAAAATAATTATCGGATTACCCCTGTCTATTCCAAATTTTAAAACTTGGTGGCGTCAAGCATACATTGTAGACAGTTTGAACGCTTCTTCTACTTGTTACAATGGAATCTATATATATAAAAATGAAACCCGTTTTCCGTTGTCACGACATAGCATGAAAACGGCTTGAACGATTTGGCTGATTTTTTAAATGTTTCTGGAAGTCCAGGGAAGGTTTAAAAGGTGTAAAACATAAATAATAAGTAAAAAAAAAAACTGTTCCTAAACTCGGGAATTACCTTAATTAATTTACTTTTGACAGAACGAAGTCTGTCCGGGCAGCTAGTTTATTATAATACTAGCTGTTGCCCGCGGCTTCGCTCGCGCGTAAAGTAAAGAGTAGTATTAAAGGTAGATGTATTCTGTGATTTTCAAAGTAAGGAGAATGTATAAAATTTTTCATCTAATATTATGGCGTTAAAATAATAATAAAAGTCAAGTAAGTAGCAAAAGCATTTGTGTTATGGAATCGGAGACAAAAAAGGTACCATAAACACCCAGACTCCAGACTATGTATAAAAGTGATTTTCTACATGGACCCGTCCGGGGATCGAACCTGGAACCTTAGAGCTGGCGACACCTTAAAAACCGGAGTGAACGCCACTCGACCACGGAAGTCGTCATTATAGATATGTCTTAGATGGTCATTATCTTATCTATTTATCTTTTCATCTGTCTATCTTTGAGAATACTGAACTTCACATACCAACTATTTCAGCCCTTATTTCACCCCCTTAGAGGGTAGATTTCTAAAATCTCGGAAATACATCTTATTTATTTCTAACTAATAACCCTTGTTTGAAATTGAATGTGTCTATCTTTGAAAACGACACAATTCATATGCCTACAAACTTCCAACCCCTTTTTCACCCTCTTAGGGGGATGATTTTTAAAATCGCTGAAATCGTGTTTATTTATTTCTATCCAGAAACCCGTATACGAAATTTCATGTGCACGTCTATCATTGAAAATACCGAACTTCCCATAAAAACTTTCAACCCCTATTTCACCCCCTTAGGGGGTAGATTTCTAAAATCTCGGAAATACATCTTATTTATTTCTAACTAATAACCCTTGTATGAAATTGAATGTGTCTATCTTTGAAAACGACACAATTCATATGCCTACAAAATCCCAACCCCTTTTTCACCCTCTTAGGGGGATGATTTTTAAAATCGCTAAAATACATCTTTATTTATTTCTATTCAGAAACCCGTATACGATATTTCATGTGTCTATCATTGAAAATACCGAACTTCCCATACAAACTTTCAACCCCTATTTCACTCCCTTAGGGGATAGATTTCCAATAGAAAAGTAGCCTATAGCCTTCCTCAATAAGTGGACTATCTAACAGTGAAAGAATTTTTCAAATCAGACCTGTACTTCCTGAGTTTAGCGCGTTCAAACAAACAAACTCTTCAGCTTTATAAATATGTATAAATATATAATATATATAAATATATAAATATATAAAGTATAGATAAATTAATATAGTATCTTAGCCGTGTCACAGATTAATAAATAGTTACTTGGCCGTGTGCTGTGCCCCTTATTGAACTCCACTGCGGGTGACGTAACCTACGACAAACTTATTATTTGCGGTTGGTACAGTATTCGGGTCTAGGGATCGAACCGCAAAATTAAGTTTGTTTTTTTTTGTATATACTTTTTGGGGATAAAAACTACCCAGTGTAGTGCCCAGGATATTAAAGAACAATTATACCAAGTTTCATCGAAATCGAACCGGTAGTTTTTGCGTGATGCCTGAACAAACAGACAGACAGACAGACAGACAAAAATTTTTTTAATCACATTTTTGGGTTCGGTGTCGGTCTAGTAACACACCCCGCCATTAATTTTTTTGATATTTTCAATGTACAGAATTTTCACTTCTACAGATTTATTATAAGTATAGATATCTCTCGTACTATGGCAATCTCAACAGGGAAGGTTCCTTTGTCCAAACAAATTTTTCCGTCCATCATTATCTTCAGTTTCTCTGCGGACGTGCGCAAATGTCTATCGTAAGTGGATAATATAACTATAGTAGGTACTGTAGTTGATAGAATAGTTGCATAAGCTATGTATTTTAAACGTAACATCTATGCAGCCAGTGAGCAAGCGATACATTATCACAAGTGCAGGTAAATCAACAATGGGATTACATCAGTGCCTATGATGTTAGAATTATTAATAGATTTCATTACCTTCCGACGTTTTACAATTTATTTGTTCACATACAATTTTATGGACTGTTTAGTAGGTAATAATTTGTGTTGCTATGTCAGCTGCCTTGGTATTAAATGGGTTTCTCACCAAGGGTTAGAATGGAAGAAAAATAATTATTCTATCAGTAAAAAAGTGAAATATAATCCTACATGATTTCAAGTGCTATACTAGACATGGAAGTACTTGTTGCCTTGTTTAGGCATAAATTATTGCCATAGCCTCGTCTTCATAACACGAGACCTACGCTAGTGCAGTATGAACTCAATGAATACATCGGAACAATGAGGGATCTCCCCTCTGCAAGATACAGACTTGAAGATAAATTGTAAGGTATTACAAATACAGAATCTTATATATCATATTTTAAAGTAGAATGTTCTTTTTAAAGTGCTAATTGTAAGCCGTACATTTAGAAGGATATAAAGGTAAAGCTGCGCTCGCTGCGGTTGGTCTATGGATGGGTTGACTATTTGTAAACATACCGAGTCTTCTCCGTGAGTCGGAAAGCACGTCCCGACTGTTATACGGTGATCCTTGAGAAGTCGTACTAAGGAATATTGTGTTACCCAGTCAAATGGGTTGTAGTGTCAGAGAGTCGCTACAACATTCATCACCTGTCTAGCTCCATGTAAAATTCGGTAAAAATATCTTGGAAAAAGGTGATGAATGTTCTAAATTAAAGTAAGTAGTAGATAATATGACCTATGCGTCAATCACTATAGTATGATATCTAACTCATGTCCAAATGCCATCCATTATCAGCAAGATTTTGGCTTCGTCAGTTGCATGAACATCAACAAATCATTAAAAACATATGAATATGGTATAAATTATTTATGCTCACGACGACACAATTAAGCTACGCCATTGACGCAGGCTTATTGATATGTAGTAACAAAGCCATGTGTAATGCCAAGTAATCTAGCAAAGTGAACTTTAGATGAAGTGGCCCATCGATGCAGCCACCAAAAAGAAATGAATATTAAAATAAATTATTAGCTGTACCTATCTGAGTAGAGGGTAGGAAAGGCAGAATGATTTGGCGTTGATAATATCTGAATTGAAAAAATGTCCAATTGGTTTAGCGTAGTAATAGCTTCTTTATAAATTAACCTAGGAAAGCACAAAAAAATTAAGTACCATTTGAAATCTCTAGAGCCCATTTCGGTTAAAACAAATGAAGAAAATTGAACCAAAAGAGACCAAAAGAACATTATAGAACGAATACTGAAACGTCATTCAGTTTGAAGTCGCCGTTAAGAATCATGCTGTCTCTGTCACTTAAAGGTGTGAATGAGCGACAGATAAAAATTCAAATAGACTTTGAAGTTCGTACTCGGGGTTATCATAATAAATCTGCGTATTAGCGAAGAAAGAGCGATATAGGACCAACATTTAAATACATAAGAAAAACTTATCTAGTTTAGGAAATTCTGAACCGTTAAGAATTTTAAACAATACCTTAGCCAGTTTAATATGGTCTGTTTACAGTGTGCGTGTACCTATCGTGATAAATGGCTGCCTACAACTTGGTTCCAATAATTTGCTTTGATATAATATATCTATCATTCGACCTTATTAAAAATCTGGATTGGACTCCAGCAGAGCGCGACTGTGTTTGGCAACACAGCGGCGAACTCGACGGCACATCATAATGACATAATTGGCAGGGGGGAGCGCAGGCGCGCGGCGGTGCGGGGGGAGACGCGCGACGCATGCGCGGGTTTGACGGCCAAGGTCGAGGCCGAGCGATTCTGCCGCGCACCGCCGCGTCGGTAGGTTCTTCTCGTGTGCCCTCTTTCTGGAAACAGCTTCTGAGGGACAAACGCGCAATAAACGCCGCGAGTGTCCTGCATCCTCATCAGCATTGCCTGCCCGGACTCACCGACAAAGGTAAGAACGCCAATTCATTATATTTCACCGCATTCCGGCTTAGAGAAAAATCGATCGTTGTGTAATGTTTGTAATCACGCTTTCCACTTACGTATGCGTCGCATATTATTATATTCGCGTGTTTTGGAAAGATACGATTTAATTAGATGAGCTTGTAGTTCGAGGTTCCATAATAACAGGAACTGAACGACAGCTGGGTAACATGTCGTAGGTAGTGTGAATAAATGATTTGTTCATTGCGCGAAATTGGTCAGTTCACCTTGCGCGGCTTCTCACGTCACCAGCTCTGCACGCTAATCGTCTGAACAAACACTTTTGGCGTTGTTTTGGGAACAAATTTCAATAAAATGCTATCGACAACGTGGTCGATGAAGAATATCGGCCATTTTCTATAATTACCCTCGCTTTCTTAGAAATAATTCCTTTCAATATGTCCGACGTTTGCTAAAGGTAATCTGTATATTTAGCTACTTTGTATCTAGATAGGAAGGTTCTTAAGGTTAACATCAAATACTATATAGGTATCATATCATAACTTCTGGGCTACTTATGTATGTATTATGTTATTGGCTAAATAACCCAGCAACGATGATTCGTTTTAATATCAGTTTTTTAAGCATTGTCCTCAACCAGGATAAAATAACCCCAGCATATTTCTTCGTACATTAGAGGATTTAGTATTGCAATGTGCTATACTTAGCGGTACCAACAAGCTGATGTAATTTTAACCCCTCAAGGATAGCACGCGGCGCGTATGCCTGTGTCCACATTATTAATTGAATACCCACTTTTTGTGCAGCTTTTTGTTCTCCGCGTTAAATATCGCTAATACTTCTAGAAGTCATATGCCCATAATAAATACCTGTTCTTTTATATCATTAACTTTGTGTTTATTTATTTACCTTAATATTAATAACATGGAAGACCTGTATTATTTTGGTCTATACGGCAGCGTGGATACCGCTGGTACCGGAGAATCGGAGAACAAAGACTTTACCTCGTTTTCGGTTTATTTGCAAACTAGGGTCTATCAATAGTTATATTCGCACTCATAGAATAGAATGAGGTCATATTTGGTGTCTTTATGACACTTACTTCTTATGGGATTTTCGCCTTGAATTCTCAAAAAACATTTTACGTTATAATTGAACGAATTGGAAATGCCACACCTAGATACTTTATGAACTACAGTTTGGGGGTAGAGTCTTTTTTTTATTAGGACTACCGCAGTTGGCTTGACTTTGAATCCTTCACCGGACTTTGGGGTAGAGCAATGAACAGGCTAATTACTTTGATTACGTAGACCGCCACAAATCTCTTGCTGCATTATACAATCAATTGGGACTATAAACAAAAGTATAGAAACATATTTCTTTTGTTTTTGAATGCAATAAGTCAACTTCAAACTTATTAAATATACAAACACAGTTGGATAAATGGAGTTAGCTATCTTCCGCAAAATGCCATTACACATTTTACGTAAGACGGTAGTTAGCAATATTAATATTTTTTTAATTGATTGAACGAGGATGGATGTAAGTAATCCATTAGCGTAAAAAACAGCGTATGAGCTGCCAAATGCTGGGTCGAATTAATTTAGACTTTATTTAGTCTGCGTCTGCAGTATGCAAGATTATGTACTTGCTCGTTTTAGTAATATTACATGAATCATACAATAGATGAATACTTCGTTTTTTTGCATCTTTGGATATAATATCATGAGCAAATAATTTCGGTTTCTATACCTACATAAATCTGGGTGCAGTAATTATCAACGCGGATCAAGAATTAGCACTTTAAATTTAATTTAGTAAGGTAGGTACCTACATACTTATTGGCTCATTAGCACCGATCAGGATTACTTTTCTAAAAGGGATTAAATAATTCTTAAATATCTTTTAGTTTTATTTTATTATCTGAATTACAATCAATAACTTTACTTGAACAAAACAAAATACAGTCGAATTGAGAACCTCCTCCTTTTGGAAGACGGTTAAAAATAGAATGAGTTTATTATCCAAATTTAATAATTATCTGCTATCCAAAGTACGTGCAGGGGTGCAACAAAAAAACCCTGACAACCCTTTTTAATATTTTGCAAAGGATGGGACTTACATGGGGTAGAAATTAATCCTCCCCTACCGATATCACCATGTATCGTGTATCAACTAACAACATACCTATTTACAAGTGTTTATTTTTCTCTGTGTGCGAGTCATGTTTGTATACGAGTGTGTGTGCGTGTTTATTTGCGTGCGTGCGTGACTCATCCCCCTCTATTTGGGTCAGGGGAAGCTGTAGGGGTGGTCCGGGGTAATGTGGGCGGCCATCTCACCCCTCTATCGACCGAACACAACCCGCCCACATAAAAAAAAATTGTTTATTGATGTACCTTCAGGAGAGGTATTCAATGGTGTCTTGTCGTGCAGGTTCGTTAGGAGACATTGGGATATAGGTATTTTTAGACGAGTCATTTAATAAATGATTGGTGCTCTTTTGGTTTTTGTAATTTTATAATAGATTGAGTGTTGGGGTAATTGCAAATTCTATCGAAATTGGCTACATTTTCCAGTTTCATAAGCAAATTGGAAATTTAATTTAATTTTATAATCTATGTATGTACACACTGATTGATTTATTAAGAACAAATTATTTTATTTGCTATTTCATTAATTAGACGCCTTGAATTGAACGGCTTTTCGTCCCTATACGGATGAAAATTATATGTTAAATATTATAAGATGATTTGAGAACAAATTGTTTGTCTTTCATCAATATTTCACAAATTATTTAAGTATCTTATTTAAATATAATTATATTTTATTAAGAATCTAACAAATTCAAAGACAGGTTTTTAATTTAAGAATAGGTTCATATTTCAGTTATGAAATTTCTTTTTTCATTCTTTGCTTTTAATTAAATTCTTGGCCTTGAATTATATATTTATTTACGAATTTCATAGCTATATTTATTCAAAGGTACTGACCTACTATTGCGTAATAATAGCCATATGTTTCACATCCTTATCAGCCTGATAAGCCGTTTTAATGTAAATCCATAGTAAACAAACCAGACTTCCTTCAATATTGGTTGGACTCAACACCTAAGTCAATAAAAGATACAGTTCTAAAATAAATTAATTACTATTATTCATTTTAGTGAGTGATTCACGAATGCGTCATAAATTCTCACTCCACGTTGTGACTTTCATACGAGATTACGTTTGTATACATAGGTATTGGATCACGTTATCCAATAACTCCCGTTTTTGTATAATTTACAGGTTGCTAGCAAAAGGGTAGGTATATCTGTCCGAAAAAGGTGAAGAGTCCTACCTACATCTAATATATAGTCGGTTTACAAAATATCAGTTAGTTCATCTTTTTACCGAGTCGATTGTACTCTTTTTTCGAACTGTGAACATTTAATTTTGATGCGCCCAGTAGCTACTGGGCGCATTAACTGCGGCGATATTGTTCCAAGGTGAAAATTAATAAATTTAATAATTGATACCCCATTTTTAGATTTGATATAAAAAATCATAACCAGATTGCTGAAGTGAGTATATATTTAGAGTATATTGAACCTTGTAATGCGGCGACACGTTTGTTATAATTTTTGGTGTCGATAATTTATGTTCTTTACATCAATTATTATTTATTTATTTATAATAATACTATTATATTTAATTATTTATATAAATAATAACAATTATAACAATTGGATATCAATTATTTTATTAGGTAGTTCGTTTTGAGCTGTAATTTTGTGAATCGACTTTGAAAACAGATCCATCATTCGTCCCTTTGGGATAGATATAGCTTTCATTGCCAATACCCATAACTGTTTTACATATGAGACAGTTAAATTTAAAATAAACCAGTATCATAATAAAAACTGAAAACTCTGAACTTTTGACGACCTCTGTGGTCGAGTGGCGCACACACCGGTTTTCAAGGTGTCGCCAGCTCTGAGGTCCCGGGTTCGATCCCCGGACGGGTCAATATAGAAAAACACTTTTCTACATTGTCTCGGGTCTGGGTGTTTGTGGTACCTTCGTTGTCTCTGATTCCATAACACAAGTGCTTTAGCTACTTACTTTGGATTCGGAGCAATGTATGTGATGTTGTCCACATCTATATATATAAAACAAAGTCGGGTTTGTTACAACACTTATAACTCGAGAACGGGTGGACCGATTTTCATGATCCTTGATTTGTTGGATTCGTCTCTGTTCCGAATAGCAGAATAAACATTAATAACTATGGAAAGTTTACTGTATAATTCAAGGGAACGGGGAAAACTTACGTGAATGAAACCGCGGGGCAAAGCTAGTTTATAAAAAAAAAATAAACAAATTTCTGGCTTAAATTAATCTATCATCATATTATTACCTAATGATTTCTGAAGTTGACGCAAATATTAGATCACACATTGAAATAACGAAACTAAAACTAAAAAATAACCGCTATAGAATAAAAAAAAAATCTATATTTATATTACAAGAAAAAAAAACCAAACCATCTCCAATATTCTCAACTTACAAATCAAACTACCCATAGACTAAACCGTAAAAGTACACAAACAATTCAAAACAAAGTAGTCTCCCATTGAAGGTAAAGCGGTGTTTACACGGTGAGGCGGGGCGGGTCAGCTGGGCGCGCGCCTATCGATTTGCGCTCATCGTGAAGGGCAAGGCCACCTACACCGGCTACACCCCGGTTTGCCGGCTCGCTGTGACGCTGTGCTGTAACTTTATACGCAGTACAGCCGGGATTCAGTTTCTGCTAGTGTGTATATGGCTTTGCAGTGATGCAATTATGTAATCCAATTTTAAATGCATGTTTCTTTTTAATTCGCAGTTCAAAACTTGTTTTGATATGAACAAAACTATTTGTAATTGGAGATAAGGACGTCTCAGTATGTAAACAAAAAAATTGGATACTTTTATAGGGGAAAAAATAGTTTTCGTCATAATTACATCCTAAATTGTCCAAATACTTAGTGCATAATTTTCAACCTAGTGAAAATAATGTAGATTATTGTGTTTTATTCAGTGGAAATTACACACTCGTCATTTAATCAATATCATTTATTGATTAACTGATCTACACAATAATTAACACCTTTGTCTACAACTAGATACATTTTAATTAATTTCCCATAATTCAAGTAAAAAATTAATAACTATACTTTTGCACCTGAGACCCTAATTGTTGCTTGCTTGTACAAAGCATAATTACCGGCAATGCGGTATACGATGCATAATTCATTAGCCGTTGATCAAATAGGGAATATTTATGAGCAGTCTGAAGACCTAACCACACAGTGACGTAAAAGGAATCAAATACTTGTTCTCCTGAATGTTCAGTTTCTGGTTCTCTTCACATTTCACTTTACGAATATTGGATAGTAAGATGAAGGAAATTTATGCTCAGATTAAATGTTTGAGAGAGTATTAAAAGTCTCAGAGATTTTAAAGACGATTTTCCTTTGTTGTTAGTTTTGGAAATTTAAAGTCCAAGTTTCCCCAAAAATCTCTAATGCAGTGATAGCAGAATAAAAAATATGACCTCGAAGAATATTGCTTAACTGATTTGATTGAAAAGATTGTGTGAAACTCAAATAAATTTAC
This sequence comes from Plusia festucae, assembly GCA_950381575.1. Taxonomy (NCBI): domain Eukaryota; kingdom Metazoa; phylum Arthropoda; class Insecta; order Lepidoptera; family Noctuidae; genus Plusia; species Plusia festucae. The sequence continues at coordinate 6,516,272 of OX494450.1, forward strand.
TTTACCGCATTGAATTACTGAAAACATGAAAACAGTATAAAATTATGACAAAAGCTTATTGATCAATACTTCCAAAGCAGTCGGGAAGCTGAGAAACTTTTAAAATTAGATATGATCCACTCTGATGGGCAAATTACTTAGCGCACTGGGTCCCTTCGAACTTTGACCTTAAAAGAGCACGTCAAAGGTCAAATGTCTCTTAGACCCAGTTAAGTATGGAACACGTTACAAATTTTACCGCCTACTGTAATGCAGTCAGGTGCTAAACGTGTCAATTTTCCGAAATTATTCCTGAATTCTTAAAAGCGATTGATTCTTCGTAGGCTGTTGAAGAGTAAGACGCTGGAAAATATCAACAATAATATTAAATATCAATGAACAAACTATTTATATTATTATATTGATATACATAATCTCACAATATTTTCGTGAACGTTCCCGACCTGTGATGTGGATTAACATGAACATTTACTCCGCTCGTTTTCCGCAATGTGCTACTTAGATCTTTTGTTGCAAATTTCATATGATAATTATTAAATAACACATCAAATACAAGTTTTGTACAGTAAGAGAAAGAAAGAAAGAACATTTAATCACAGTACTTACAAACAATGAAATGAGTTGCAAACGTAACGAGCCAGATGCAAATAGTTATGATTATGATTATGATTATTTAATGAAATAATTCTTATTGATGCATGTAGCAAGTTAAAAAACATCAAAGTGGATCGTTGGCAGCGACGCAAGGGTTTGCTGACCACAGTCATACATTTTCCTCAACCTTATGTGATAAGAATTTTTGAAATCGGCAATGTAGTTTTTGAGTTTATTTAAAAACATCCACACAAAATATATAAAATACAAATCTTTCCTCTTTAAAATATGTACCAGTTTGTTACATAAACATTTTGACACCTTATAATATCACTGCTGAAACATGCCTGCCCCTATTAGTCGTTTCAAATAGTAAAAGGAGTTCTTCAGGGGAGTATCTTAGCACCAGGGAGTATGTCGTAATATGAAATTGAATTCGAGTAGTCAGCTAATAACAAGCCGTACTAACGTACAGTTGATTTCGGTTGTAATGTTTTGTTGTATCACATTCGTATTACATTCACCGCTATATTATGTTGAGTTGGTAGTTAGTGCTTTAAGCCAGTTTCTTGTGCTGCACGTTCTATTTTAATTTTCATTCCGTCAATCGTTGTAAGTTTTAGCGCATCCAAAAATGGTAATTCTATGCTTACGATATTGTAGTAAATAACTGTAGTTTTTACATCGGCTTTAGTTGCTTAACGACGTCGTAAAACTGTTCCGTGATTCGTAAATTATGTAATATGAATTTCTGATTTAACGTGATCTAACTTTTGTCAACAAACATGTAAAAGTTCAGTGCACTTTAATAAAGTTTAAGTGAAATTAATGTATGCCTTTGATTCATCGTCTGAATACTTTTCAATGTATGTCATAACTTTAAACTTTCATAATTGGATCATATAGGTTAAGTTAGTTAATTTAGCTAGTAGTACCTACCTACCTACTTCTAATCGATCAGCCGACGTGGGATTTTTGTACGCACATTGAGAACTTAGCTATTATTATGACCGATCTAACTATACTAAATCGTAATGTATTTGAGGATCACAAAACAAAAAAGAATAACAATCGTAATTACCTTGTCCTTCGGAACATTGTCGTTGTTTATACAGTAGATGTGCCTAATTGCCTATAGAGTTAGGGTACCTAGGTAGTGGCCGGGACCTTTAGAGTGGATAGCGAACGACGCAGGGTTGCGGCGGCTGTGCGCGCGCACTCAGATCGATCCCAAACATCCCCTCACACCCCGCGCCTCCCCCACCCCCTCCCCCCGCGCGTCCCGACCATCTCCCCCACATGTGTGGGAAGATGCCTCATCACCCACATTTCATTATGTTTTAATACCAAAATAACAAATCAATAAGCAACACGTACATAAATAAAATGTATTTCAAGCGAATATGTAATACAGCCAATACAGGTGATATTGTATTCAATTTTGATGTATCTAAATGATTGTTCTCCTACATTATTATCGTGTAATTATCGAAGAAATGATGGCGGACTTATAAATCGCCGGTTAGTAACTGAAGTCTCAAGTGCGACCAGTTTTTATGCTCCGCCGATATTACATCAGATGTGCCTCAAGCGAGTCGCGGCTCACGAACAAACACCATGATCACTCGTCTATTTCAACTTGTATACAACTTGTAACATGCTGCTTTTCGTTGCTATAGTTATGAAAACAACCATTCATTTAAATCTCTTGAACGATGCCCAAAATATACTGTTGTTTTTTTCTATCATAATTCATAAGGAATTATTATTATCTATTAGACACCAAAAGATTCTGATTAACTAAAGCAATGAATGAGCTGCAAATTGTTTTATAAATGTCAATTATAGAACCCTATGTTCTAAGTCATAAAAAACAAATAAGTCAAACGGAAACGGCGCGACACAAAAAATGTAAATAGTAATTGTTTTTTAAATAAAGGGTATAAGGAATATCATCGCAGTATTCAATTGAAGACATCAGTACTTAGTATTCTGTAAGCTGGGCTTGGGCATCCGTGATGACGGAAGGAGAGGGAGAGGGGCGGTGCAGCTGCCGGTGCATCTCCATCCCCCGCCGGGCTGCCCCACCCCGCTCCCCGCTCCCTCCTTGCCGCGCCGGCCCATTGCCAAGTTCAATGCCAAGGTCATGCGCGCGCGAGTGCGGCTGCGCGCCGCAATGCAGGAGTGGCCGGCGGCAGGCGGCCGGCGAGCCATCACTCACGTCAGTGCCTCACCGACAACCGCGCTATACACCGCATCGCAATTGCCTCACCGGCGCGTCCCAACGGGTCACCTGACAAATAATTACAGTTCCGTAAAAATTGTCACGTTGAGGCCTCCCGCAAGTCTCGCGCCGCATCTGCAGGACGCAAGATACCCGAACGCGCTCAGCTCATTGCTCGTTGGTATTTTCAGGTGAACCGTTGTGATACTGAGTGCAAATCAGCGGTGTGCAGATTGTATGGCGGTGATGTAGTTCCGCGACGTGACTGAATTCCTGCCGTAGTCGCCTCATGTGTTATTCACCGACAGCGCTCCGATGCCACGCCATGTACCATTATGCAACATTTCTTCAAACGAAACTACAAAACAGTAAGTTTTCAATAGCATATTTCTAAACTAATCATACTTTAAGTTCCGGCTGCCTCTTTGTAACATTTGGAATTTTTTGAAGTCAACAAGATTAAATTGACTACAGATAATACGATACTTACCTACATATATTATATTAAGTTCATATTGACCTTATGTTTGCATCTTTATTGTAATCGGGCGTTTGTAACCAGATCTGAACACGACTTCTGTTACACCTATCGCGTTTTTAATAATTAATTTGATCATAACAGCTCATCAACAAACATCATGTTATGTGTACTAGCGTCAGTATTGACTCTAGTCATTAGATATTCAGTATTACATGAACGACAAACTCTAGCGTCTACATCATCTAGGTACTTGACACGATTTGAGTAGAGGTTTTATCTCCGAGTAATGATCATAAAGTTAATAGTATTATGAGTATCTTGAGAAAAAACAAATTTCCGCGAGGAACACGTCGCTTAAACATTGTTGACGTTACCTTCAAATCCATTGCATTTTGTTTGACGTCATTTTCGTCAGCTCTATTCTTGCATCTTACATAATATAAAAGAAATTTGACACAAACATTCAAACTGATGCTTTCATGTAACCTGGCTCTGGGAACAAAAATAATGTAAACTGGCTTGCCCGAATTCCAGGCTATAAAACTGCTTCAAAAGATTTCTTAGATCCATCAAGGGCATCCACTAAACCACTAAAGGGCCGAGCAGAGCCCCGCGCCATGTATCCTGTTGTAGCGTTAGTTCGCAAAAAATGTCGAACATGAGTTCAAGGCAATCGGGTGATCCCAGCCGGCGTCGACGGTGGCTCGGTGGGCCAGCTCAAATAAAAACTACCTAAAGCTAATTATGGATGTATGAATATTTTCATACTGTATGTTACAATGGAACATTCAAAATTATTTCAGTCTCTTTTGTAGTTTAATATTAGTTCAAAGTAAGTAGCGGACATTATATTTTTATATTCCAGTTAGAATATTTTAGCTAATCGTGGAATTATAAATTCAAATGGATAATACAATTACAAATGTGGAAGATAAACAAACGGATGAACTTATATTCATAAACAGCAATTAATTATTTACGGCCCCATTAAGTAAATTACTTATACACGGTGTTATGCCTACCAGCTAAGATGTAAATACTGGAAATATGTAATCAATAGATAAACAATAAACAATAGAATAAATGAAATATACATAGACTATCTATCCTTCCTACAATGCTTGACGGGATCGAATTTCTAATAATAATTCTTCTACTTATGTTAACCAATGACCCCTCACGGTCGAACTATTCTCGTCGTATTTATTTCTATCTATAAGACCTGGAAAGGTGATATCAGAAGAATAAAGGTCAAAAACATTTACACAAGTAACATATACTGCAAAAGTAATAGATATTTGTTCCTCAAATATGTATTCTTCTAAATCCGTATTTACATCTGTTTTTCAAGCAAATTCCGAGACTTAATTTGTAGGAGTAAGACTAGTAACGTCATAGGTAATTACCTGTATAACGATAATGTTCAATTGTTTTAATTTATTGAAGCGGTTTTCCTCAATGAACTCATTGAAACATTATACTGTACGTAATAAGTACCAAGTTACAAAGTAAGCAGGAAATAAAGGAAAAAATAATTATTACACGAAATTTTCAACGAGGAAAATCTGTAAGTTGGTCACGTATTGACGCTCATAAAATCTACATTATTATTCTGTTTATAGATCATCAAGTAATTAAATTTCGACTTAATTTCTATAAATTTCTTACGTCATTAAAACCACTTAATCAAATTACACTCATCATTTTGTTATTTTAATAATTGTTGGGCAGCCTTTAATGGTAGTTGCTGTATGGTTGTACTACAGCAAAAAAATCTAGCGAACAGGAGCAAGCAAAAACCGCGTGGCGTCATCTTGCGCTGAATAAAAAATGTCGGTGCCTGGCATAACATCTAAAAAGGTTCTATCTTTAAAATGTTTCCTGTTACATTTAGTAATTACGAACTTCACATAGATTTGCCAACATTTATAGTCATGGATATTCGTAGAAGAGTAAAGATTTTGTTCGCGATTGATGATTAGAGTTACCTACATTATAATACAAAACTCAGGGGCCTCCCACATGGTGATGCCGGCTTTGCCTTGAACCCGCGCTCGCTAAGCCTGAATAACAATAATGAGATACAAAACAAATAATAATACCGACTGTCTCCTGATTCGTCATTTATATTTACAACGAATACTATTTTAGTCAAAGATTTTTTTCGAAAAATCACAAAATATTGCAAGATTTCTGACTCCTAAAATAAAAAAGCAACCTAAGGAATGACTAATCAGCACTTTTGGTATTCAAGGAAACGTTCAGGTTGGCTTCGGAATTTGAATTCCAAAACAAACGTGCTATTCAATACGAAACCTATTTTATTGTTCAGTATTGTGAATCTAAAACCGGATCAAGCCATAGCTATCGATCATGCAAATGGAGTGTATGATGAAGTTTTTATATTGATTATTTTATAACATTATATACCTACCTATATATTGTATGAGTTTATCGAGTACCTTAGCTGAACATTACACAGGTCGTTATTTACTTGCATTAGCAAGTGTTCAGTGTCGAGCACCACGTATCACAATCAGCTGACGAGCACGCGCGTCACATTGACGTCTAGTCAACAACATGGCCGCCAAGATGGCCGACCATTTGTTTATTTACAAAAACAAGAGTAGTTAAATGAACAGTCCCAAACATTATAAAACAAGTTTTGTAACAATTTGTAGTGCCTATTATTCAAAATTCTTAATTAAGACTTACCTGCTTATTACTATTTTAAAAATGTTAAATCTCTGAATAAGTTCAATTCAATCGAATAAGTACCTACCTACATTACCTATAAATAGGAATAGTAATGTATTTGGTTAGCATACGTAGCACTTGCATTACGTCTTAGAAGAAAGAAATGGCATTGCAAATTATTGATAAGAAATAAATCTTTAAATGGTTGCACATTGTATTTACACGGTGAAAGATAGATTACGTAGCCAACACGTGGGGACAGTGTGATACATAACTAATAAATAAACATTGAGGTTTGCCAAAGCGTGTATATGGTCTATATGGATGAGGTGACACGTGTCGGTAACTTATCGACATTTTACTAGACAATCTGACTACTCATAGACATTATAAAATAAACGACTTGATCCAGTTCTTGAAGTTAATAGGGATTCCTTTTGCATACCACTGTAATATTATTTGAACTGTAAAGTAAGGAAACTTGACAATTGAGTAGACATATAAGCATTTATTAGTCATTTATTAGGTTTTAGATTAGTTAAATGTAAATACTGCATATTTAAGGTTAATTCATAATGCAATGCTAAACCCAAAAACCCCCAAATACTGATGCAACTAAACTTTAACATGCATTTAAATGACTATGTGTCCACTTTAGGCTAAACTTAACGGCGACTTAAAACTGATTGAAGGTTTCCGCATTCAGCCATTACCCAATTTTCCTTTTCGTGGGAAAACTTCATAAAAAATAAAAATAATAAAAATAAAAATTGAACCTGGTCCTGCAGTCCTTTAAATTTTGGATCTTGATACTACATAGCTAAAAGGGTAGTGACATAGTTCAAAAGAGCTAACGGATGAAATGTCAAAATCATCTTTCTGCAAAGTTTGCTCAGGAAGAATATTTTTTTCCACATGCAATAAAATGGATCCCTATCGTATAGGTTACACGGTTATTAGTGGAGTAGTAATTAAGATGATGTGAACGTAATCTGAAAACTTATATCGACACTAAATGTTGGCAGTGTTCCATTTAATAATACGATGTCCGCACGTCAGCATTTAGAGGATATTTGAAACATTACTTCCGCGTTTCCGTGAAAAATTTCTTCAATGAAAACTTACAAAAATAGTTAAGAATTCGCAGAAAGAAAGAATATCTTAAGAATAGTGTGTAAGCGATTATCTTGTTTACCATTAGATTTAAGCTAAAATATATTTTTTAAGATATAAAATAAAATAGATATTAAATTTTCAGTTTCCTACCCTCGTAATTACGGGATTAGATTTGAATTAAAAACTTATATAAAATTTTCTTTGTGTCATCGTAATTATTTTGTAAGATGTTTTTTTAATGATTAGGTACCTAATAATTTTTACGAATCTTATAGATAGCTGAGCTAATTTCTGAGGATAAAAAATAATAAAAATATATAATTGAACTAAATTTCTGCAATACCTTCCGGGGGATATTTGGGTACATTTTGCATTTTAAGGCAGGTAGGTACTTAGATGAACACGTGGAAAAGTATTAGTACTATTGAAGATACATTCCGAGGATGTCACGTAAGCAGGCAATTTCCACATTTAGTTCAAATGTACACAAACACATGGAAGCCATGTACATGTGTGTTGTATACAAAACTAAGAATATCTACCATCATTAATCAGACATCGTGTGTGTACGACACGCTCACTAACGCGAACCCTTCCTAAGCTTACACGTGCAGTGTGTCGATACGTATCGAGTGTGGAATGCTTGTGTGCGTTGCGGTTGGCGTGTGTGTGGCTGGCGAATGCAGCTTGCGCGATGCACATGCGCGGGGAGCAGGGCAGAGAGGGTACGCGGGGGGCACGGCCAGGGCCGCGCAGACCTTGAGCGCGCCTAGCAACAGCTCTGCCAACGCAGACTTGCTTATTTATTTCTGTTTTACTCGTCTGCACGTTTGCTTGCAATTTTAAACAGAACGTTTTATGGAGTCATAATGGCAACCGACGGGAATGTGACCTTTTTGTGCATTTGTCAGATGTTCCCCAAGGCACCGGAGCCGGCATATCATAGGATCATGCTAATTTGTTTTATCACTCTTGCTTATCTACAGTATGAGATTTTGCCTGTATACGGAGTGTTTCTTCGGATTATTTTCGTAGATGTTGACAGATGACTGCATGATGCAAAAATGTATATTAGTTATGGACGCAACATTTAAATTCATTGCAGTGCATTCTGGGGAGCTGTATCATCAGATTAAGATGTATTGTACAATTAAGATTAAAATCGTTTCACGATCACGCTACATCCACATGTACACCTACGTGTTTGTATGTTTTGTTGGATATTTCTTTAATGGGAAACGACTAACAACTCTACTTATGCATTTATTAACCGTACATTCAAATAGTTGGAAGATGTACGACTAGTCCATACTTTCGAGAAGCACGTAGCATTCGATCGTTATAAATACTCGTGCACACGTTGATATTTATAACGGTAGAGCTATGCACTAAATTGTTGTTCGAAATAGAAAAATTCTTTATGTCGGAAAAGTAACGGATAGAGAAAATAAATCTGCTTAAAATCGCTGGTTTTTATTTTTCCATTCATCAAATTTTGTCGGTTACTCTTTGGATTTACCTACACACATGACTTTAGTACCTATTATTTTTCTTGATTTTTGATTAATATTTTTTTTATAAGAAACCTTTGATTAGGTAACCTTTAATTATAAAGTTTCGTATGATGTCTAAGAACCAAGGTATGAAATAAAGAGAGTAGAAACAAACATTTCTGGAGTTTGCTTTGAAAATGTGTAAAGTTTGAGTTTGATTATGTTAAAGGAAGTTAGTTTAAGTCCTAGTTAGAGCCTACACGGCAGTTGTTTTCCAGTTTAAATCAAAATTAAAGCAGATTAATACGTCTTGAAGATTTCGTATTGTCCAATTATTATGATAAAATCTTCCCCACGATAATTTAATATAAATTTTAAATACGAAGAGAGAAGAAAGAAAGGAGTGTTTATTTGCACAGATTCTGACTGACCAGCTGACTTCTGAAGTCAGCTGGTACCAGATTTAGCATTGGTGCACATTTCAAGCCATATACATAATTAAAATTTATAATTATCTAACTCAATCAAAATAATATTATGTTACTACATACTAGGGACCAGACAAGATTAGCTGATAATATATAAATACTTAATTTCGTAGTGATTTTATATTGGCAATGAAGTAAATAATGAACATGGAAGTCGTCCTTAGATAAAGACCGCAGCTCTGAAGAGTATCAGATTTCGATTCAGGGTCGCTGTGTCTTGTGTCATTAATTACCACAATTGACTCGCTTCACAATTAAACACGCTGACTAGCTTTTTCGTGGTACTAATGTTCGTCGTATAGTGTAAACTTGTTATAATAAATGAATAACATTATTTAAAAAAAATGGTGGGTTTTCACTGACTTAAAGCAAATAACTTGGGCTCCTAAGATGGTATCTGTATTCTACCTTACATTTTCAGTTATACTAAGATTGATTTTTCAAAATGGGACTAATGATTTCTAGACATGCATGCCAGAAACAATAGAGTAACAATTAATGCCTAAAGTATGAAGAACGAATTTCCTACAGTAAAATGTACTGTATAAAAATGACATGGACGAGATGAAAAACAATAATTCGGAGCCGATGTGTATTGATCAAGCTTTTCAGCCTGTCAATGCCTTTTACGAACAAAGAGCTAAATTGCTAATTATAGCAATCTACCTGATTGTTAACCCTTCTTGATCATATTTACTCGCCGTTGTTGGGCAGCTTAATTTTACTTGAGATCCATTCAATATTCCGTTACCAAGGCAACGAAACGACCTTTTTCCCCTTACACGTGTTTCTTATTTACTTTTGTGCTCATAAGTAAAATGATTGAAGTGCCAGGAATATTTTATATTACAGGGAAAAGTGACCTACTTTGAGTCTTACAATCAATTTAGCCAGTTCTCCCTAGGCATCCAAGCAGGCCCGGGATTGCCCTTTGACATTATTTAGTGTAGGCGCCGTTGCCGCGCATGCGTACATCCCGGATGAAGCCAAGCGTCCCCCCCTCTTCTCTAACTCCCCTCCGCCTACCACGAGCCTCCCTCAGCGTGGGTTGATGACGCAAACCCTAAAGCCCGTGCCGATCACAAGATCTATTTTTAGTGAGAATTTGCTTACATTTGGAAATAATAAATGCCCATATAGCTTCCGGGTCCTGTTCTTAATAATGTCTCGTGTTACCGTGTTATGACGTCAATATTTTCAGGCTATTCTTGACTAACATTTGTTTACCCGAGATATGCTTCATTCATGACTTAATTTTATCAGAATAACCATTTAAAATTTACACAAGTCCATCTAGTTTATATATATTTTCAACTTAACTGTATACACTCTTAACACTAAACTATATTAATTAAACAAAACTAAAACTATTTACATGAGATTACATAATAAGAGTCTATCTTTTTCTTTCACACCAAGTAGGTATTATCTTTAAAGATGTCTTTAAGATTAAATTAGGCAAAAACTAAAATAATAACGAGAATATATTCACGATACACCAATCTTTGTTTATGTAACTTCGCGTGACGTCTGCTGTTTACTTCCAAGAATATTCAACGAAGAATGGGCCTAAAACACACATGGTTAATTATAATTATGTTTCGTATGTCCCTAAGTGTTTCTGCGAAGTAAATAAGTGCTGAGTCAATCTACTGCCTCACACTAAGATACAACCGTAACGATCAACCGAAACAAATTATTTCATGGAATGTTAAACAACAAATTACAGAAGATTTGCTTATCAGTGCCATTGCGTCTGGACACGTGTATATAAAACATAATAAAACATTATCTCCGTGCAGTCACCACACATTTCGTTGGCAATAAATAAAACTCGAATAGCGCAGTGTTATGTCTACGTCACAATACATGAGTCAGATAAGTTTTCCACGGTACATATCGCCTCAAGGATTTTGACGTGTTGACGAAACGACCGGCATGTTCAAGGCTCGGACAACCAACAGTACTGTATTCTAACATGTATTATTATACCTCATTAGCTAGCTTTATGCAAGTATTTATGAAGTGCCGGGGTCATATGTAATTGTATGGCAGTCTTTTACACTATATGCGTTAAAAAGACAAATGTAGACTTCCTACAAGGTAATTTGTGTTAGCAATAGTATAATAATTCAAATAATTGTACCTTGAAAGATAAACCTCGTCTTCTAGATGTATTGGACACTGTTGTTGTTGTCTCTACGGATACCTAGCTACAGACAGATCTCAAGTCTGTCTTATAGTTGTAAACTATTTTTGTAATTTTGTTTACGTGGGTGTAAATGGCAAAATTATTTACTTGCTGAGTTTTATTTATAGTTGCAAATTGTCGTAAATTTTGCTTATAAGCCAACTACAACATTCTGTGTTTTTATTTTAATTTAAGCTAAGAATCTTATTGATCGGGGATTCCCTTTTCGTCATTGAATAATTAAAACGAGAACTCGTATTTACACGTGATCATTGTGAATATACAAAATGTATTATATAATTAATGCTAAGAGTACCAAATAAAAAATAATATACTTAAACATTAGTTATCCATACACTTGAAAATCATAGAAAATAATTTTAAAGTTGCTAATTCTATTATAAAAATACAAAGACAATGAATACTTCTTACTTCGGAAATTAACACACCTTCCACAACAACAATATTTTTTGATATTCATAAATGGCATGATGAATGACGCTTACGATAAAGCGGTTGATATTTATTGCATTAATTATAACTAGATATATTTATTTTTTTCAGATGAAGGGGCTTGCTGATCCAGGCTAAAAGATCCATGTACACCTTGCCAAGGAAATGCAGGTAAGATCATTTGCACCTTGATAGATATTTACTTACAACGTTCAATATTTGACTAGATCACATTTGGAAAGGCTAGGCAACTTTTATTACGTTTGATATTAAAAAAAATCCGGACTGCGAACTTTGACAAATTAAAAGGTACTACGCGCGTCAGGGCTAAAACTGTATTTCGTATTGTGCCTTTGTATGTACATACATACATGGGTTTGTACATATACTGCTTTGTATATTGTAGGTACCATTTCAGAACTAAACACGTTATCTCGATTCAGAAATAGACGTCTCTCCCTGTACCGTAAAAGGGTACTTTGAGAATACTCGGTGAGTTACATATTAAATTAATATTTATTGACACAACAATGGTACAGTAGGTAAAGCTCTGATTTCTGTGCTAATAATAACCATGACATATCAATGCTATGGAAGACAGACACGTAATTTTCAGGAATTCCCAACTAGTAGACTAGTAGCGTGTCATCGTGTGAGACTAGAATCACTAGTCATTCTAAATGAATTTCAAAGAAAACATATATATAATAAAAATAGTTGTTAATTTTATCGACAAAACCAAAGGGCTGTGAGAGTGATTAAGGTCAATGTTCTTTCACGATTAACAGTTTAAAAAAGAATATGGTTTAGGACAAGTTTTATAAACTGTGCTAGAATCAGAGGCTAGGAAGTATTATCAAGATAGGTGCCTAATATGTATAATAAGATAGGTTATATCAAGATGGTATTATACAGGATAAATTTATAAGGAGTGCGTATATTCAACGAGGTAATCAGGTGCATAAATCTGAACAACATTCCCCAAGGAACTTAGGTTGAAATCTTAAGATGGAAAATGAACTTTTCATACGAAGTGTCAGGTCTCGTAACTTATGTTTGTATGAAAATAGGACCTTTGTATCTTGGGAATAGTGATAACTGATCCTCAGCAGGTCGCTGATCATTTCACTTTTAACCAACTCGGGTTTCTGGAGTTATAGAGAGATAAGCAATAATAGTAACTTATTAAAAATGAGTTATTTAATTGATGCGGTAAATAACACGACCAGTGTTTGGAAGTCAACAGCAGAGTTGTATAAATATATAGCTCGAATTATAGTTACATTTTAATTTAATTTATATTATTTAACTATACCACATGAGATAGACCAAACCCATCTCTGAGCATTTTTTCGTTTCGTGAACAAATTAAATACAAATTCGGTAGTAATTTGTTATTGTTTATCTCAAACGATATTTTAATAAAGTACAGTTACAACAACTTTATTTAAAAGAAGTCAGGAAAAGAAGATTAACGATATTCTTATATGGGTAAACAATTATTTAAAAACACTGTGATAAATTATCTACTTATACATATAAATATTGACATATATATGTATATTAAAACCTGTTGATTATTCTACATCTACAGACTAGATTAGATGCGATATGGCACTGACTCACTGCTACACGAGTTAGCACTTACATATACTATATACATTAAGGTAACTATATACAATGAACATATTATACAACATTTAATACGATCTTATGTATACAAATAAGCAGCCGTAGCGAAACATTTCCCAATTCTGAATTGCGATGCAACCAGATTGTTCCGAACGAATATAATTGTATAGTTTACAATCAATGTGAATGAAAACATTCAGGATTATGATAATAACAGTTGTAGGTAACGTTTACCTACACATCAAAGTTTTCCTTGATACCTGATATAACAGAAACCGCTACAAAAGTTATTTCATGTTTTGGGATAATGTAAGTTCAGATAAAAAGTAGTTCTATATTGGCTAAGCTTACTTGGCTCATTGCTAAAAACCCTGGCCAGTAGAAAGTGTTGTACAAAAAATTAGAATCGTTAATAAAATAAGTGACAATCAATGTAGGTATAGTGGTACACAAACTTTGACCCAGTGGCTAAATTTGGAACTAATATTATTTTACAAATATTATTTGCATGATGTATAGCATAAATATAAAAGATTTAATTAGTCCTTGTACTCTTGACCGAGGGCATAATTATAAAAAAATATCTATTGAAATGAAACATTACATTCAAAAACAGCGACGCCGTCACCGGGTTATATAAGTTATTTAAATATATATATATTGTGGCACTATAACCCTCACTCAATAAAAAAATAACATGTTTCTTTTCCTTTTATTGAAACCAAAAAATATTTGACACATTATACTATCACACCATCACATGGATTAATCACGCAATGCTTCTACAAAATCATATAAGCTTTTCATAAAGCTGTATAAATTAGTACCTTTGCAATTTCACTTTTTTATTTATTTATACATCAATGAGTTAACAAAAAAATTGAATAATATTTACTTATTACAGTAAACAGTGATAAAATTTCAAGCCGAGCATTCCCCAAAACATGGCATAGATTAAAGTTGGCCAAAACATTGATAATGTTGATGATAAAACTTACGCATTCACGCACACTTAGAATTACGATTTCAATATGGTTATTTTGATGAGAAAACCTAAAACAGTTTTGATGTTGATATCAAAACCGGGTTACAATTACACAGAGTTTATTTATGTCTTGTCGCTCTGCACTTTTCTTTGAAGGATAAGATCAGGTGCCATACCATGAGCTTATTAAGCAAGGTTGTTGCCGCTGTGGAAGCGAGACGCTGCTACGTGCATTGTATAGCGCTGTCTCGCTTCCACAGCGGCAACAACCTTGCTTAATAAACTCATGGTATGGGCACAGGAATTAATTATACGGAGAAGAAACAAAGTGACCGACATAGCTTGCAGAGTTAATAAGCTGAAGTGGCAGTGGGCTGGTCATGTATGTCGAAGGACCGATGGCCGTTGGAGCAGATGAGCCTTTGAGTGGAGACCACGCATCGGCGACGTAGTGTAGGACGTGGAGGGCCAGATGGACCGATGTCCTAAAAAAGGTAGTTGGGTCGAACTGGATGCGGAAGTCGGAGGATCGGGTGTTGTGGCACAACTTAGGAGAAACCTATGTCAAACAGTGGACAGCCTGAGTTGATTGATTGAGTTGATTGTGGACCGCGCCTCCCCGAGTTGATTGATTAATTGATATCTACAGCTATCACTGACTTACAGTAAAACAAAAAGACTAAAACCGTTTTAGAGTTTAACATATTTTTATTGTAACTCTATTTTGTTTTTCATTGTAATTAATTACGTTTAATCAGTTTTGAAGGTCTCATTCTATATAAAAAGCTGGCATAATCTACAAGATTTCTAGTGCTGGATATGTAAGTGGTCATTTATTATAAGATTTAAACGCTCGACAATTTAATCGATCGCATTACAACACATTTAAATGCCACTTACTGTTAATTCTTCAATTTAATACGTTTTTGGTATGACTACATTACAGGACTAACAAAAAACAGATGAGAAAGTTTATATTTGTAACTATAAAATGACTCTTAATGTAGATGACCCTAAAGGGCTATCGCTAATCATCGTAGCAAGTACTACGCCGTAGAGCCTTTGTAGACTGATGTTAATTATTTAGTTCTTGTCTCTTGATTTTGATTATTTTTTAGGGCGCATGCCAGAGTATGCAAAAGGTTTGTCATAAGCAAACCATATTCCAACAAATATTAAAGTAAAACTTTGGATATACGGATGCTTGTTAATCAATCACACAAAACTACTAAGCTGATTTAGAAGAATTTACTCACTGATATAGTTTAATACTTGGGTTTTGTTTTCTGTCAACGGACACAGTGACATTTCTGCATGAACTAACACTGATCGAATCGCATAAATGTATGGAAGTGACTAATAAGTATTAGGCTTATGGAAACGAAATGTCATACCCATACATTTAATGTCATACGCTTGTAGAAATGTCACTTGGTAACGGGGCAGGAATTACGCAGATACAACACGGGTGCTATTATTATATTTTTACCTTATAGCGAAATACTGACGTATTGTTTTCGACAGACGCACGTGAGGGCAGAAACAGAAAAACAAATTCCTTGATTTATTGACTGTCTACCAACTCGTACGTGATTTCTTTTAGTTTTTCTATCTTGGTAATTTGTGTATCATATGTCAAGGGGCACAGGTGATATTGTACCATATTATATTTTGTTCATATACATAAATGATAATAATATTATTAAGTTTATAATATCTAAACAAAGTTCTGCAAGCCCATGTTTAGGTAACCTGTACTAAATAATGATTATAATTAGGGGTGTATTGTAAAGTTTTTTTGAGAATACAAAAAAAAAATTGAGTAAAAAGATAGCCATCATAACTTTATCCCTACCTGTCACTAGAAGTACACATTACAGAGGGAATTAAAACAAGAGCACTTTAGTTCAGTTCTAAGAAAATTACATTTTACTTCTTTAGTTAATATTATTCAATCGTTTATTTTTTAATATTCTGTGGTGAACTAACAAAGAAGTAGCTCTATCCACAAACTAGCCATTTTCCTCAGAACGTTTTAAAAAGCATTATTATGTAGTCATTCAAGGGTTAAATTATTGCGTTATCGTGGCGCGATAATGATAATATTTACACCTACACGTGCAGATAATAGATATGAGCTATATATACGGCGCATGCGCGAAATATATAGGTTAAACCACAATAAGTATGAACTTGGTCCAAAATAAAAGCTTGTATTATTTATGACATAAATTAATTTTACTTTTCCTTTGTTTTAAAAAAAGAGCGTGCATTTTAAAATATTATTTTTCTCAATAATCGACAGCGATGGAACTATAAACAAAGATATCGCTGTCTCTGTATACTATGTGGGTTGCTGAATAACTAGTAATACCTATTAGCTCAAAATACTTTTAATATAATAAACATACGATTAGGATGATAATACTTAGTAGAATATAAATATTTATTTGGTGCAATACCGCACAAAAGCGGCGCTATATAATAACATCAATTTTAATTAATTTGCAAACCTAATTAACCTTGAATAGGTCATACCGGTTTCTTACGTTTATTTTAAAGCATCGATGCATGAATCACTACCTATAAAATACTTGACAAATACATATTATAGCCGGATGGCAAACTGGATATGATCGCAAAAAAACAAACGTAAAAAAAATGGATCTCATTGCTTAATGTCACAGAACTAAACATATTCGCATTTAAATAACATGTACAAAGTACAATAAAGTAATCGAAACGATGTCTAACAATAATACTATCTAACTAGCTGGTGCCCGCGGCTCTGCCCGCGGTCCCTATTTTTTTTCTAGCCAGAAATATAGCCAATGTTGTTCAGGGATATTGTAGCAATATAGTGTGAAAGGATTTTTTGACATTGGTCCAGTATTTTTTTAGTGTATTTTTTACAAACACACAAATATTTTTATTTTTCTCTTTATTTTATTAGTATAGATATATAAAGATACCACTTCACTAGATTTAACAAGAAATACTTTGTTGCATAACAATTACGATACTTACGAATTATTATATGTATCTATATAATTTTATGAACTTAAATAATTGATCACCAAACCCTACTGAAATATTTCTGACTATACTGAAGTTAGCAATTTTAGCATCAACCTCTACAAAATACATTTAGCCTTATATAACCTCTAAGATGTCCCACTTTTGGGCAAAGGTATTCTCCAATTTGCTACTGACTTTTAATACTTACTTAGTCATATTATTAATCATTACTATAATTCACGAGAAAGAGTCACACACAAAAATTAAAGCTTTAGTTCTTAGTTTTCGTGCAGCTATATCGCAAAACGAAATCGAACAAAGCTGTGTGCAAGTGCACTTGAAGTATGTGCGCGTCTCAAGGTCAAGGACGACACGTGTCGGTCCCCCGGAGGATGTGCGGGTAAGAGGGACCCTCCGTCGCCAAGCCGCCGACTTCCCCGCCAATATTAGTCATACCCAACCCACCCTTCCAAGGCTGGCTGTATTCATTGTCGTGAATTTTGACGCTTTAGAATTGAAGAGAGAATCAGTTGGAATGGAATGTGACAGGATTGTAATTAGAATTATCGTATTTACAGTCTACAGATTTCAATTTAATTTTCGTCTGTATTTCAAATTGATTGAATTTATGTTTTAGATAGGTTTCTTTGGACGGCCTTCATTTAAGATTCGTTAATTACATTTCTCGTTTTTAAATGGGTCGCTTAGTTCTAAGTAATAAGATTTATGTTCGGTTGGTTCTTAACTTTCTGTATTTTTCCCTTTAAGACATTGTTGTTACATAAGTAAAAGAAATAATGGTTGTAACGCTAACTGCAATAAAATATCTAATTTGTTATAAGTAAAGGAAATTAAACACCTGTATTATAAAAGTACTTTACTCAAAAGTTATCGTGCAATCAGTATCAGAGCCATCTGTGATCAGTTACGCGATTTTCGAAGTGGTGCTACGTTGTCACTGGTTTACTAAGTTTATAGTTTCGAGCGTTCACCCACAGATGGCTCTGTTACCAAACCCTAGAGTTTGGATCAGGGGATCCTGATCCAAACAGAGCAACAGCAACAGTAATCCTGATTACTGGCAACTTTAAGTGAAATCTAGAAGGAAGTGACGGCTGATATGAACAACAATATGAATGAAGAATACAAAGGAGACTGAAGATCACCAGGCTATCGAACGACCGGGTGCCACGCTGTGCTCTCTCGGGTATTAGTGCGGAGTGAACACAGCTGGTGGTATCTCAGTTGTTCCCTAGTTCTTCCACATTCCCATCATCAACTACGCAAGAGCCAAAAATTTCCCGCAGCGAAGAACAACATACTTAATTCTAAAGAAGACTTTCTTCAAGGCCTAAGAACTGTATGACTATACGAAGAGATGTAGAGCATAGAAAGTTAACATCAGGTGTGAATGTTTATTACACATTATCACTCTCGCACTATTTCGTAAAATAATTGTTTGTATTTTAACCTAAAGTGGAATAAAATGGATGTAAAACTAAGTTATAAAAATAGTAACAGATTTAGAAATGTTTCTTAAATTGCCAGTGGAAAATCCCAATGACTTACTTAAATAGAGCTTTCTACCTATCCAGATAATCTTTCACTTAATTAAATGAATGGACGTTCTTATATTACACCCCATTTTAGTCAGACATAGGTAGGTATTTCCAGTAAGTATTCCAAATATATATTACACCTACCCTAGATACTCATCAAAGGTGAAAATTTTCATCTGGTTATTTTTAACCTGTCAAAACTGAGCACATTTGGTTCGCCTCTTGCGATCACCAACGGTCACCGGTATAGATTTATTATTTTGTACTTTGGTATATATTTACCATTCGATTCTACGATTATACTGATAATGTTTAACAGATGTGCGTACGCGCAGGTCGCTGCGTGACGTCACGACTTGCGTGCCACTCTTATTTAGCGTGAGGGAAAGTTGTGTGATAAAATGTTTGTTGATTCCGTCGTACGAATGTTTTTCGATATAATTATTGTTTTAGTGCTATTATTGTGGTACTTTCTTAATTGTCTTTAATTGTACAATTATACTAACGTACCTACGTGGTTAATGAAAAAGTATTTTGTGTTCATTATTTTTTTTTAAATAGAATTTTCCCGTATTTGTCAGCGAGGTTTTATGCTTTAATTGTATTGCTAATTAAATAAAAAAGTACAATTACATTATTAAATTCACTAGATCACATTCACAAACAAAAACGAATAGAAATATATTGAAAACAAAAAATGTACTGTCTTCTCATGTAGAGTCGACCAGCCTCTAAGCATCACTATTACATTTGGCCTTTATTTTTAGAATATTAAGGTTGCTTTTCGTACTCTGTAGTTGGTACTGAATGCGGTTAACCGTACATGGAAGTAATTTCTTTCTCGTTATACAGGCTGCTACAGAAATACTCGGTCATCTAAACTAACATTGTAAAGCTGAAGAGTTCGTATGTTCGTTAGGTTGAACTCGCGATTATTCTTTCAGTGTTAGGCTTATAGGCAAAATATAGTATTTGATGAACTGCTTCAGCCCATAAATAACCAACTATCTTCAATACAACCTTGTAAATTTAAAAAAAAAGGAATAGAAAAAGTTGTTAATCTATAATAATAATATCTTGGTACATCTCACACACGGCCATCTGATCCCAAACTAGGCAGAGCCTATACTATGACAACCAGAGAACTGATAAACATACTTATATATTTCTAAATACATTGATATTATAGATAAATAACACCCAGACACAGAACAAATGATCGAAGTCACCACAAAAACATTTGTCCTGGACGGGAATCGAACCCACGACCTCCGGCTTAGCAGTCAGGGTCACTAACCACTAGACCAACAGGCCAGTCGACCACCTATGTACTGAACCAGTATTTCATTTACCTATGACCAAGCGTTTTTGTAGCATACTGTATGTAGACGTTTTTACATTTTTTAGTACTAAGTGACACACTGACTTAATGAAATACTTTTTTACTATACGTGAAATCTCTTGTACCAATTTAATTTTAAGAGATTTTTAAGACCAATTGATGTTTGTATGTCGATGTTTATTTTATTTTCACGTCTTGTAATTAAGGGTAGGGTGCAATGAATACCGATTATACATTGTCTTTTATTTAATTACTTTTGAAGCGGCGGTAGCCTAATGGCTAGGGCGTCGGACTTGCGATCACGTGGTTGCGGGTTCAAATCCCACCCATTACACTTCCGACGTGAACCCACTCGTAACACAAGCATATTAGCTTAGCACGAGGGGTTAACAAGATTACTAGTAATGTGCGACCCACATTGCTAGTAACCTTTAAAAAAAAATACTAATAATACGTGTGGTTATTATGGATAGTATTCTTTAAGTAATTGTATTCTATTATAATTAAAAGTTGAGATTTTAAAGAGAAATGGTATGGTAATACGGTGTTCAGCTTAATCCGGTAAGACTGGAAGCCGACCCCAACATAGCTTGGGAAAAGGCTCGGCAGGTGATGATTTAGAAGAGAAATGGATGTTCGTCCGAAAAGCTCAATGATGTTCAAAGAAAAACTTTTTTTTTTCTTCTTCTTTAAATAAACGTCGCCCGCACTAAGGAATTTAATCCTTGTGTCGCGGGGGTTTCACAAACATTCAAATCAAATGCACAAAGAACACCCAGACTTGAAACAAGCATTTGTGGATCTCACAAATGCTTGTCCCATGCGGGGATCGAACCCGCAGCACGTCGCGCATAGTGGTCATTGGCGTGGTGACCTATACCACTCGGCTATCCGTGCAGTCTAGTTTGATATTTCCAATTTAGTTGTTATAGAATCTATTGCCGTCCTTTTCTCACTCCATAAGTTAGTAAAAGATAGCAATGGTTTAAATTTGGTTTACTTTGCGTACAAAGTAATTGGCACTTATTGTTTAACTCATTAATTTATACCTTTTTTTTCAATTGGTGGTATTAAAGTAACTGTAGATGTTAAATATGTAAATTGTTTGGTAAATCTAAAGCATCTGGCTTTTTAGATCATAATCCTTCAGCTAATTCTAAATATCAAAAGCTTGTTTGAATTACTTTGTATTAATCCTATCCTCGTGTATTTGACATATCTAGCACATTCTACACTGTATTAATGTTAGGACAAATAGACACGTGTATTAAATCTGTTATTAATTATGTTCATATTATAATTTTCAGAATTTATGTACTAATTTCGTTGTACATACAATGGGAATATTAGACGAGAAAGTCTACCAGCCAGTTTTATAAATATCATGTAAATTTTACGTGCTTGCCTATTATCAAATGATTATTAACTTAACGTTTATAGAGAAATGACAAAACTTTTGTTTGTAATGCAATCTATCCTTTATTTATTACAAATGAACGAAAAAAACTAGAAATATTACGGTGTAAAATGATTACTTACCAATACACATATAGTTAAAAAATAATATGATTGTTGCTTTAGTGCATTATTACGAGGGACTTACTCACTACTAGTCTTAATAACTAACGGTTAACCTGCTGTTATCTGTAGGGTAAAAAGACGTTTTGTGTCTTTCGACTTACCTACTAATATTTAAAAAAAAATTGAAACATGGCCTAATACCTATATACTGACACTACCCAGTGACTCTCAGTAAACAAAAAAGCTTTTCGACCTGGGATTCATGAACATTATTATCTGCGTTATGCCACGTTATTTTTTGTTTGGACTTAGAGATTTACCCCTAGTTGTCTGTACTTTTCATCGTTGACAATCCTAAAACCATTATAAACAAAGCAGGAGTAATGAGTCTTCCAGCCTTCCAGCCTTCCTTACGTTATTATTATAAATATAAGAGACACTTAGGAAAACGACAGAAATTACCATTAGGTACTAAGCGAACAGATCTGACCTACTTTTGAAAGATTCACTCGGGGACAACTTAATTGAAATATTAATACTGGCCTCAAGGCATCCGGGAAAGGCCAGGAAAATGTAGGTCCTACCTACTGACCTCACGGGTCCCCTTCGACCTTCAATGAGCTTCGACCTAGCCCGTCACGGCACAGATCCAAAGCCTGTTATGACCTAATTCACTTACATGAAATATGCAACCCTGAATATTTCAGGTCAGGTCACACGTAACGACCTAGATTTATCTTCCCGTAACCTTTAAATTTTCAACTCACTCAAACTAATAAAATTTAATATGAGATTTTTTTCTGTTTTCTGTTTTGCGTCAAATTCTTGAAGTAGTTAAGTAAATATGATTAAGTGTGCAAACTGACATTGAATTTGACTCCTTGCGGTCAGTCAGAAGTGTAAACGTTTTTTCTGTTTAAAGTGGTGGCAACTTTTTTGCATATTATGCTTAATTACGATAAAGACAATCTTATGTGTAACTAGCTGACCCGGCAAACGTTTTTCGATCCCTTATAACTTAGGGGTGTGAAAAATAGATGTTGGCCGATTCTCAGACCTGCCCGACATGGACGCAAAATTACATACAAATCGGTCTAGCCGTTTCGGAAGAGCTTGGGAAGAAACATCGCGATACGAGGATTTTATATATTAGAATTTATAACAAGCGACTAATCAGTTACTCCACTGAGCATACTATGAATAATAATTTCCTGTAATATTTCCAAAGGGTAAAGTTCTATTTAGGGGTGTAACAAGTGTAGAACACCACGTTTACTCTTACTCATTCTTTTGCCATTTTCAAATTTCAATTGTCCATACTGCCAAGGCGTTGTATCTCCAATCTTTTAACTCTCGTAAGTCAAATTGATTTCAATCTGAACCCTTATTCGCGAATGATTGAACAATTCAATAGATATTATCTCAATACCAGTTTAGTAGGCCGTCTTAAAACCGGTTGTCTCCTACGTGGGCTTACAGAATGGTTGTCGCGATTATTATTTACGGTCGTAATAACATTATTAACGACATTGTTGTGTGAAAACCTATGTACAGTTCTGTATTGAAGACAAAGGATTCTCTAGTACTGGTTAGTCATAGCACTTATATCAGTGTTATGCAATACATAATGAAAATTGCCACATTTCAGGCAAAATGAAAAAACCTATGTTAGATAAAGCAGCGCTATACGAATAGAGAACGTAAACCTTTTTTAGGTCAGATTTGTAAATAGCTTTGACTTTTGCGAATATTTTGAGAAATATTTAAGATTCAGATAAAAAAAATCAAGTACAAAGATTTTTATAACCCTTACCATTAATGTTTTAAATCATATACAGAAGATGTAATTGCAACTGGTGTACCCTTGCCTTGCCTTGTGCAGATCTTGAATTTAGCTTCTTGTCTTTGTAAATTCTGAAAAGCCTATCCAAATTTTCCTGCTAGTGCAGTAAGTAGTACTGTAGTAGTGCAGTGAAGTCACAGGAAGCGTTTGTATCTCCACAAAAACAGGCAACACAATTAACAAGGAGTGGAAATTGCCTCTAAAAACCAATGGCTTGAATCGTGCCGTATTGAAGGACGCATTGTATGTCAATAATCACAATTACAGTGCGGTTAAATAAGATAACTGACGGTATACCTACCACAAAGAAATCTACACATATAAAACAGTGCGGAACATTGGGAAAAACCTACCAGTACAAAGCTTAAGTTATACACATCTCTAAAAATAGGTATCATATAAAACAACTAGTTGACCCGACAAACGTTCTCTCACCATATTCTGGGGATGGATCCATCATCTAGGGTTATAAAAATAGCCTGAGACCTACCAAATATACTGTAATATACACATCAAATCAATCAATCAACTCAGCCTATCACGCTGCACTGCTGGACATAGGCCTCTCCCAATTTGTGCCACAACACCCGGTCTCCTGCGTTCCGCTATGGGACTACAGGGAACTGGGGGTCATGTGTTATGGTGGGCAATCATGGAGTGTTGGTTGCCCTAGTCACCATCCTGGGTAATCGGGATGTTGACCGTAGTTTTGTATTCTTTAGAGAACGCTGCCCATTCTCCAAGTTTCTATATCCCCGTCACCTCTTACGACACCTACGGGTAGGAAAGGGGGCTTATTTCAGGCAGTGGGTTTGCCCCATATCACAAAAAAATATACAAAAAAGACATAAAAATCTGTGAAACCGTTTCGGAAGAGTTCGATAAAAACACTGTGATTCGAGATTTTTATATAGATAATGTAACAAACTCTATATAACCGTGTATATGATAGATGGAATTGAATTGCGTAACAATTTCACCTTTGGCATTTAGTGCCTCCGCTGCATCGATCCGTTACGACAGGGATGCGCCAGGATTTCCAGGAACCATTAATACGAGGCCATCGCTGCGGGGGTGTTACATTCCCCTGCCCCGCACCAGCGAGGGATACGGTTCTCCCAAATTGATATTCTACAAGCATCAGAAATATTAATTACTGAATAATTAGGATCTACTCATTCATTTGGAGTACAGGCGTAAATTTATATCAATGTTTTGTTGTAATCTCCTCCCCAATTGTTTAATCATGTTCTTCTCGTAATCTAATTTGAAATTTATTTAAATAAGGATATCATTATGAATTGCGCAATTTGTTTCTAGGAAACGTTAATACGAGGTCATCGCTGCGTCATTAGTGAGGGGTAGGGGCACAACAGTGTTACCCTACCCCTCCCTAATGACGGCGAAGTACTCGTATAGTCTAATCAATCTATTTAAAATACCGAAGGGACGTTGTTGCTAGCAAATTACGGACAAAATCAACTTTTGATGATTAATTTATGAGACATTAAATTACATGTGACGTTATCCGTCGATATAGTAAGGTACACCCACCCACCCACTGCCAACCCCACAGTACCATGTAATGTGGGGTTGGCAGTGGGACATTAACAAAATGTTTCACTGGACTGCAATATCCAACCCAGTGATATGCAAGCTAGTTTCTCTCATTATCAATCTTAGGCTCGTATGGTCTTCCTTATAAAATAACGAAGTCGTCGATATCCACATACATAACAACTCTTTGTTTCCTTGTCTTTGACCAAATGGATAATAAAACATTTGAAATGTCAACTCCTAAAACGATACAAGAATTCAACATCAAAGTACACACCATATAACCAGTAACACTATAGAACAGTACCGCTCGATAGAGCTACATCAGGGAGAGCTAGGCTTCCGAGAATCTGAAGGTCTCGGCGTGGGATGCACCAGGGGGTAGCGAGTGGGTGTCAGTGGGAGCTAGATTCCGCCCGGGCCTCTACGCAACTGCGCAGTTTGTCATAATATCACTGCGTTATAGGTAAACTCTGCCTAAAAGTTTTTTTAACCTGAGCGCAGTCTTACAGCCTTACTGGACTTTTACATTGAAATATAGCGTTATAGATTGTATTAGCAGTATGTAAAGTCAGAATTAATTATCACACAGTTCAGAATATAATTCCGGCCTATAAATGTACCTCGCTGGGTACAGGCTTCTTCCCGTACAAAGAAGTAACGAGCTTTGATCACCACGCTTGCTCATTGCGGGTTGGCGATTTTAGATTCCAATTATTGGAATCCAGGTTTCTTGTGTCCAGGTTTCCAAAGACAAATATCATTTTCGTGATTTTTATAAATAGACCAGGGCCGAAGCCTTCAAAATTTGTAAAAAGTGAAAAAAAATTACAGTAGGATGAAACCCATTAGAAAAGGAAGGGAATATGATAAAAATGAAAGGAAAAATAAATTACGGTCGATCCGAGTTCGGGAAGTGGGGGAGGGGGGGGTTTTAAGGGTAAAAAATGGTTTATCTTGATTTCCAGCAAAACTACAAGTCCTATGGAAAAAAGTTAAATGGCAAAGTTGTAGGTAATAAAAAGATCTACAACTTTTGTATTTGCAATTTTTTCACATAACCTCAAAATTTAGGCGAAAAATTCAAATAACCAAGTTTTTGGTTTTTTATTTTTATCTTTTTCAAAAATATTTTTTTTTTCACAAAATTTGGTGAAAACTTACCTTTTTATTTCCCAAATACGCTGTAATTTATTTGATTAAAAATATATATCTTTTCACCTTATTTTGAATTAATATAAAAAAAACACCCTAATTTTCAATCGAAAATTCACCCGTCAAAATATCAGTTTTTTTCAAAAAGTATCGAGGTTTTTTGTTCGTTGAAATCTCTACTTTCTGATGGTGTAAAAAAAAATATCCATTACTATAGTAAATGTTCTCAGAAAATGCATAATCACTATGTACAATTTCATCAAAAAAATTACATTGCTTCAATTTTTTTCAGTTTAAAGTTTATTTATTAAATTCGAATTAAATTCATGTCATAGAAAATCTCAGAAAATGATTCAGATGAAATTCTGGATGAAGAACCAATGCAGACTGGAAAAAATTGAAGCAATGACATTTTTTTGATGAAATTGTACATAGTGATTATGCATTTTCTGAGAACATTTACTATAGTAATGTATATTTTTATTACACCATCAGAAAGTAGAGATTTCAACGAACAAAAAACCTCCATACTTTTTGAAAAAAGCTGATATTCTGACGGGAGAATTTTCGATTGAAAATTAGGGTGCTTTTTTGATAGGTATTAAGTTAATATAAGGCGAAAAAATAAATATATTTAATCAAATAAATTACAACGTATTTGGGACATAAAAAGGTAAGTTTTCACCAAATTTCGTAGAAAAAAAAAAATTTGTAAAAGATAAAAATAAAAAACCAAAAACTTGGTTTTTTGGATTTTTCACATACATTTTGAGGTTATGTGAAAAAAGTGTAAATACAAAAGTTTTAGATCTTTTTATTACCTACAACTTTGCCATCTGACTTTTTTCCATAGGACTTGTAGTTTTTCTGGAAATCAAGATAAACCATTTTTTACCCTTAAAACCCCCCCTCCCCCACTTCCCGAACTCGGATCGACCGTAATTTATTTTTCCTGTCATTTTTATAATATTCTCCTCCTTTTCTAATGGGTTTCATTCTACTATTATTTTTTTTGGTTTTAAAAATTATCGACCCTGGTCTAAAAGAGGAATCAATCAATTAACGAATTTTATAAGAGAAAGTCATCTTCATCCTCCTGTTCTTATCCTAATTTCATTTGGGGTCGGCCGCAGTATCATGTCTTCTTCCTTCATACTTCTCTATCCGACGTCATCTCACAAGAAAATTCTTTGTAGCCATATCATCTTTGACACAATCCAGGTATTTCTCTTATTTAATTCGTATTCGAAGCGAGTAGGGAAAATGGTAGTACAAAAATAATATGTATTTGTCTTAGTTAACGAAGTACAATTTTTGTGTTAAAACACATTTAAGGACGTTTTTATCATTAATAGCAATATGACTGCACCTCAACATCGCCCCAAAAATCAAATCATAACTCGAACAGATATCATACAAGTGATACAGTTCCATCTATCTCGCTTATTTATGCGCGGACATCGCAGCCGATCGATACAGGCTAGTGGGAGGCTAGGCCTTCAGGCTTTGTGGAGGTCTGGAGCGTGGGTGGCTCTATATCGGGAGCCAGCTCTCGCCCGGGAAAAATGGGAAATGTTTGACGTGTATTTAAGTACTTAGTACCGATATTTATGTGACGCTCAGTTGTTTTTATGTCGATAAGTAAGTGTTTACACGTGGAAAGACTTGAATTAAAAAGATGACAGTTAATTATATTGATGGGTGCATTACATGACAACGTCGAATGAAGCTCCTCAAATTAAAGACACATAAATTAAAACTGTCGACACTAAATTGTGTTCTGTAATCTTATAAATTACAATTATTTAGCACACATCACATTACCATAATAAGATAAAGTCTTGGCGTCTTCGTGTCTAAATATCGTTGGCTTACGAGAAGCGGATCAAAGCCAACAGGCGTGCCAACTGCCCCTGGCACATCCCTACATTGCACAAACACGCGTATGAGCAAGGGCAGACTGATAGTGTCGTAATAATGCTCACATTGATCTATGACTTTCTGTAATCTTACGCAGAAGTTTTATTATTAAACAGTGAAATGACACGAAAGGCCGAAGTTCATCATTTGAAAATTGGCGAAGAATCCTCAAATTAAACAAAGAGCATCCAAAACACAGAGTACATTTTGGTCCAAAATATGGAATTGTTGAGACGAAATGCAAGGAGTCTGTACCCTAAATAATCGAAATTTGGATTATATTCGAATTATTTCATTTCAATACGATATTTCTGATTTTTCTTTATAATGTTTACCTAAACATTTTGAATGATTGTTGCCTTTATTTTTGAAAAGGCAGTATATGTACAGTATATGGATCTAATTGGAAAAGGAATAACAACATGTTCTTTATGTGCAAAATTACTCAGAAACTTCAACTGGAGAATAAAATACCAGGAAAGACCTTGGCAGCTTGCCAAACAGTGCAGCATAGACCTGGACTGGCCCAGCCTTGACACCAGAATGCGCTAGATGTATTGTTGAACCTTGAAGACTTGCTTTGTCCTCCCAACAAATTTTTAATAGTACTGGAAATTATGCCCGTGCAAAACTTTTCAAATAATTAAATTGCTTGCATTTAAAACTAAATACCTAGGTTTTTATTAACGAAGATTCTATTTCAATAAATTGTGACAAGTTAATCAATATTTATAAGGTTGTAGTAGCGTTTTTTTACTTCCTTAAGCACTTCGGTATTTTTTCCGCGCATTATTTGGTATTCCTCATTATTGCGTCATTACCACCCCCTCCCAAACCGGTTTCAAGTTCACGGCCATCTGGACCCTAGAAGCAACAGCTGGATCGATCGGGGGCTGAAGTTCTGCTCTCTCATTGTCATGACGACCTGCAGCCGTGACCTGGAGGGTGTGGGGCGCGAAGGCGGGTGTGAAGGCGCGCGGGGGGGACATCCGCGGCGGGGCGGGGAGGGGAGGCTTGCATCGAGCCGCCCGGCTGCAGCGAGCAGTTATTTCGGTGCAGCTGGTGGGCCGCAGTCGCTTGCCGCGCCTCCGATAGCGCGCGCGCCTCGTTACCTCTTGCATCGACATACACCTCTGTGCTCTGTTATTTAACACATCGGCTAAATTAACTTTGTGCGTTCAGTATTTACATCGAAGTTGTGGTTTGCCGCGTCTCTGCCATCGCACCTGTTGCTCTGGTCGCGCTCTCGCAAGGTGAAACTGCGTGGAAAACTCTTTTTCTCGGTAGCGGACGCGTCTACTTTCACCGTTCACATTCCGTCGCTACGCCAGGCTATTGCACTAAACCAGTCTTCGTAATAAGTTTTGATGTTTGTCACGTGTCAAAATTGGGTTTAACTAGTGTGCGATATCAGATCACTGATAAGACCGACTTGTAATTGTTATATATGGTAATGTACATTTTAACTTTACTTATGAATATAGGTCAGTTAGTTATTGCAGCCTTATGGTTTTGAAATTAAACTGTAAAGTTATAGTTTATCTAGAATTATACAAATACATTTGTGTCTATTTGAGCTTCCAATGTATGGCACCATATAAAAACATACAATTACATGTAGCTCTTATATGGAGATGAATTAGCTCTTTAATTGAGGCCGAACCATGTTCACATAAAATCAATACTTGACACGTTCTAGAATCTAGATAATTTCATCACAAGAAAGATCATGACAAATGATCTCAGCATATGAGCTGACAAGGCACCGGTGGCTGTATATCATTGTTTTAACATAATATCTAGGACGTCGGGATGACAGTCATGTCAGATATGCAGCGGCTGGCATTTGGCCAGGGATGCAGCCGCGAAGGTCGCACGCGAGGTGGGAAAGTGGCGGGTGGAGGAAGGGGGTGAGGTTCGGGCGAGGTCGGGAGGGGGAGGGGAGCGGGAGGGCGCGGGGGGTAATGCAATAATTCACGAGTGTACAGCGCAGGTGCATCCGGAACCTCGCGATACTTAGGTACCTGATCAAATCTGGGGCTCGCCCAGTTTGCTCCGAATCTCTGACGCGGCTTCACCTATGTGAAACAGATCTAGTGACACTAGTGTTATCAGTGATATCACAAGGTGATCTTCATTCATTATGAAGACACAAGTTAATTACATAAACATATTAACAGTTCTGATTTACTTTATTTTCTTGAAAACTTTAACTTAGTGGGAATACGCCTTTGTTTTCGTACCTTTTGTGTCAAAAGCGATTAAGGAGTGAATTATTAAGGTACCTACTGCAAAGTTAATTCAAGTAAACAAAACATAACAACAATATACGTGAAAACAATGGAGCATGTTAGCATTGTGTTTATTCATTCATATGAAAATGTAGCAATAAAATAAATTGTATAATATTTGACCCATTTCAACAAAAATAAAACAATGAAATGATGGAAAATGAAATATCATAGCACGCAACTTAATATCGATTATTTTACTATTCAACTCTCCTATTAATTGTAATCCACATCACTTAGCACGTAACGAGGCTTTAAAACAAAATCTGAAGTTAACTATCACTTTCTTCTGGGGCCTACCATCTAACGCAATAGAAGGGAAGTTTCAAACATCACTCCTAATTGAAGTGAAATGGTAAACTGGTTTCCGAATTCGTGTTGTCGCTCGAATTGCGAAACGTTTGGGTACGAGGCGGGTACGCGGTACGCATGTTAAGGCAGGCACACACATTAACTTTCGCTCGCGGGACCGTTGACCGTGGTCTGACTTTCTAAATCATGTCGTAACGTCGGTGATCGCCCCTAGCTGTTCACGATACGCCTCGACGGAACACGCAATGTCATTAGTGCCTGTTTTATATTAAGTTTTTGCAAATCCATAGAAAGTGTGCGATGAAAACATTGATAAGGCTCGAAATGTTGCATTAATATTAAAACTAGGATATCTGAAGTATTGACAACAATTAATTGAGTTTTACTTCCAAAATTCTAATTTGAATGGAACTAAAATGTATGTTCATTATGAAGTAATAAATTAAAATGTATGTAAAAATAATAAATAAATTGTTATAATAGCAATTTTTGAAGTAACCAAACTATTGATGAATATAATTTTCACAGTAAAAAACAACCATAATTTTTAATGATGATACATTTTAAAATTACATTTAAAATGAAAATTTTTGATTACCTTGCTGCTACGCCGTAGGTCTCGTAGAGCTTTCGAGTCCTACACAAAAACAAATCAAGGACTTATAATAACAAAATGCTACATCAGTCTGCTAATGATTCCTTATTATAGCCAGGAATTACAATGTTTTGATCGATGTAATTTATTAGAAAATAACCATAAAATCTTAGTTTGATATTTCGCGATTAATAAAAATAAAACTATCAATCCATAAACTAAAATATTGTCTTGCAACATTTCTAGTTCTCACGCGAAAACGCCATCTTCAACTTCAATCGACATTATTGAGTAAAATCTATATTATTAAGTATTGATATTTCCGCATAGCCTTGAGTTAGTTGGCCCTGTGTGTGACCTGACCCTGACCGAGCTGTCCTAGGGAGCCTAGAATACGTCCTTGGGCTGTATGCCAGATATCTAGTACACCTCCCTCACCCCCTGCCCTCTCAAATCGGGACGTGCGCGCATGAACAGGAAACAATCGATATTGCCAATAGATACTCGATTATCGAGTAACTACTCGATTAGAATCGAAATACAATTAGCTTCTTACTTTTGCATCGCGTGGGGATTTCTTTTCCTGTTGCTTTACTTTGTTTTAGTAATCGGTGGCAATTAATCGTAATATCATACCGTTTTAACAGTTGCTAATTATAGGGCAGAAAAATAATAACTCTAAAATTAATAACTTTAAATCGAAATAAATTATTTATTATCAAGTAAACAAATAATATTATTATACTAATTTTCAATGAAAATATCGAGGACATGTGCGAAAAACATGTGCTGATTCAGAATTGTAAATAGTATCTCGCTTTCGGAGTACTAAAGAAAACCGATCGTAAACTCAACGTGAAAATGACACACGGTAATCTCGTGCCGGCTCCGGCCCAGGAGACTTAAAATACACCTATGTGCCAGCGGGACCTGCTTTCAACCAAACTAAATTATAGCACCTAAGGTTTTTAGGTCGGTGCATTACATGCTAATTAATTACTTCGTTTATTCTGAGGTGTAGCCAAACGACAGTGATACATGTAACTGATTTAACTTGATGAGAAAACAATTGAACAACCACATCCATACTTTTATACAGCTTTGTATTTATTTTCGTGGGCTGATCGAAATATTCCGCGGCGTTGTAACTTGGATGTAGTAATCTAACGGATAAATACATTATTGAAACAATCATAGTTTAGATCCAACCGTTTGTCATTAGTTTATGAAAAAGTTCCATCTTAATGACAGCTTGATGCTGACATTTGGTGCTGGCATTTGGAAAGTTATCATTCTCATTTCAAAAACTAGAGCAAAATAATGGAATTTTATATTATTATTTAAAACTTTAACTCTTTGGCTTCTTTGTTTTTCTAAATTATCACACTGTAAACTCTAGAAAAAAAATCATGGCTGAAAACAAAGTAACAGACAACGTAAACATAACAAAACATCACAAGTACAGTAGACTAAATGTTTAAAAATTGTTTTTTGTTTTTTTGCGGAAAATTATTTACCATCGTGAAGTGAATTATTGACTTGTTGTGTCACAAGTCAATAATAGAGATTAGCAAAAAACGAAAATAGACGTAGTTATATTCAGAATTTATTTTAGTAATACAACTTATTAGTAGCAGTGCAGCTGTAAATCAAGTCCGGTCGTCTCTAAATATTCGCGAGGGCAACAGCTGATCGTGTGCAGTAGATGCATAGAGCGCTCATGATCTGTGCACACGTGTCAGTGAGTCAGTTTCGTAGCTCGCGGTTTAGACCGGCGCGTGAGTCAGTCGGCCTTGGCGCATACTATAAGCGTAAACCCGCTAAACGCTGAAATATTATTTATTGGTCCACCGGTACCAGCGAGAATGACAGCAAGCCGAGGCCGTGACGATGACAGAGCGTTACCTATCTTTTCACTGGTTTAATGTTGCGATAGCCTGCCTCGTGGTGAAATAATGATACAAATAGTTTCAATTCGGTAAACATGACATAAACAAATGTCTCGGAGGCGTTGACCTGGCTTGTCCTTTATCAAGTTGTAAATTTCCTCAGCCTTGAGTGGCAAATAAAGAGCTGTTTTTAACATTGCTTTAATGTAATAAAACCTGTCTGCAATGTTTTCGCGTGTCGCCGTGAGTTGGCCGTCGAAATGGAGCGTCTATTTGTGGAGCTCGAGGCCCGCTCGCGACAATATTGTAGCCGACATACGAGCCTTACCCGCGACAGTTAACAGCTTCTTACCGTTAGGACTTTTATTTTAATCTGATCGGTTTATTTATAAATATCTCGTGAAGAATAAATTCATAATTCGAATAGTCGATGCTACAATCTAAATAGAGTGCAATCATGCAAACAGATGGCAGAGTGCGTGGTGACCTAGTTACCGATGCATCTGGCGCGCGCGCTCTTATCTGCAGTGCTCGTGTGATCCGCACTCCTCGCGCTCGCGACTCCATCCCGACCGCGGCCCGATACGAGCTCCGCCAACAACAATGGATCAGACAAAGTGGAGCGTGGATGCGCCGACGATGAAAGCGAGTACGCAAACAGGCGAAAGTGGTGTCTGTGAAACCACACGGCGTGGTGGGGGTGCAGGTGATGCCGGAGAGGTGGCGAGGTGGGACCGGGCCCGCCGGCTGTGGT
Organism: Plusia festucae; assembly: GCA_950381575.1. NCBI lineage: Eukaryota > Metazoa > Arthropoda > Insecta > Lepidoptera > Noctuidae > Plusia > Plusia festucae. Next base: position 6,550,382 of record OX494450.1, read on the forward strand.
TGCGTCAACCGGCCCGCGGCCCCTTTGGCAGAGCGGGCGCGTATTTCAAGCCGAGCCGCGCGCTGCACCGACCGCTTTGCGAAACCGTCGGTTATGCAAGGCGTGCCGCTGCCAACTCGCGGCTGTTCGCGTACCGCCGGAAGGAAAAGTGGAACGCGGCGCAGTGGTGCGGGCGCGCGCGCCGCCTCTACACGCCCCGCGGACTCCAGTGAAGTGCCTCCTAGTGTCGTGTTAGTGTCGCTTCTAGAACGTTGGAATTGTGTTGCGCAAGTCCTACGCCTACAGCGGGATTATTTTAAACTAGATAATTACAGGGGCCACGACCTCGTTCCGCCGGTCGGCAGAGGCTGCACCCTGGTGCTGGGCCCACATGTACCCCGGCACGTGCATCATCACGGTGCATATCACGTGTTCAACATACATAATCCAATAACTCATATCGCTGTGCATGCTAACCTTATTACATACATACATAATTGGAATGTATGTATTTATATGTTTATACTCTTACATATCTTATTTCTAAACTATACGCTTTGCTGGCTTGTACTGTGCATGAAACTTTACCGTACCGTAGGTATATTGCAGTGCATGTGGTATAATGAAGGATTAGACGGGCAAGAACACTGGCTGATATCGATTCGTATTCCAAGATTGGTAAATACTTGTGTGTGACAATTGACAGCTCCATAATGCTGATGGCAAAGACCAGATTTACCGATTACAATCAAACCGCTTGAAAAGTGCTTTCATTTAGAAACCAAATGCTGGCCATCGATACGTCATGATGCCAGTTTCTTGTTGCGAAAATACCCAAGTATGGACAGCAGTTAATTATTAAATGTTTGTAATTGCAATTACTGTCGGATGCAATGTCGGTTCGAGAGGGAAAGTGCTCGATGGAGCGTGACAGCTTCCTCGAGCGCCGACACCGCGCAGCCGCGGACGCATACCTCGTGTGCACCCACCGCCTTCAGTAAAAGTAACTACTTATCTATGTGCACATTCTCACACGTCCACGAACTCATTTGCGATTCATAACATATAATAATCGCGTTTCAAATGCCATATAATGCGGTTCTTTGCCGCCATGCGTTCAAGGACATATTAATGCCGCCAATGAGCGGACACATTTATCATGTATACCGAGTCCCATGCGCGGCACAATTGCACAATGCAGCTTATCAAGCGCATGAGAGCTAACAATTATTTGTCCTACTTTCTTAGACCGTCCATGTTCAACCGATCTCGCGATTACATCTGAGCACTTTCAAGCGGATTGATAGTCGTGACATAATGCCAGTACGCCTGTAAACGAGTCGGTATTCATGTTACATTCACTCGGTTCAGAAACGATTTCAACCAATGTTTTATTCATTGCATACCTAGGTCGAATAGAAAGACTGCAGTGAGCCCTAGAACACGGATTGAATTGTAGAGTTCGATCGGTGTAACCTCGCATCCATTCATCTCTTTCGCACTCGTAAAATTAGCGTTTATAAATAAAGGAATGACGGTATGATCAGGTGTGAGTAACTAGTATGCAGTCGGTTGCACGTTACGTCAGTGGTGCAGTGCTGGGCCTGGCGCATGCGCATTGCGGCGGCACGAAGGCATTCAGTTTTAACATTTAGACGCCCACTTGGGCTTTTTGTCCATTGTGCCATTCATTATAATTTTAATTCATGGGTACTGCATATAGCATACTTTAAATACTTTCGTTTTTCGATGTACTTTCTAAATCTGGATATAAAATATGTACATGTACTGGATACAAGTGTCATTGGAGTTTATAGTTAAAAAATAAAGTCAAATAATAACATCCAAGAGAAAAACTGTCAGAAAAATGTCAATTGAATATTTTGCTATGTATGACATGACATATACAATGCATTTTAATATGTTGCATAGTCAAACATAAAATGGAGGGGACATGGTATGTAGTACAATTAAATTGTCTGTGTTCGGTCCCGCGGATGGTGGACTAGGACGGTTTAACTCGCAAGGCCGGCTCTATGACCCGATTGCGCTAACTCACCTTTGTTCCATACCGTTGCCAAGCTAAACTACACCCTATCGACATCGCAGTCATTATACCGAGAATCGCAGTAAAAACTCAACATAATTACATACTTGGCTGAGATTCCAGATTAAATGGCTATTGGACAATAGTTTTCATTAATTTGTTTTTACATTATCAAACGAGTGATTTATTATATCTGCATCAAATACAAACGAATATCTACGAATGTACAGTTTTGTACTTAGTGTACGAACAATGCAGTGAATTCATATATAATCAACTAAATGTAACTGCCATTTGCTTATACTTAGTTCTTTTAGAATATATCAAGTTAGCATTTGATTAGAATGTAAAACTGAAGTTGTACATAGTCATTCCCTACGCCGCAGCGCTATCGTCACATGCATAAATTAACGCAGTGTGCAGGCAAGTGCAGCTCACTTCACATTATTACGTATACAAATAAACTTAGCTATTATAAATGCCACACGTGTCAAGTAACACAAGGTCTCGTCTCCATTGCTACATTACGTCATGACGGAAAAACTTATCTTGCATCGCCCCGCCTACTATGCAAGTGTCTTTATTACAAAAGATTTCTAACTAATTCAGAAAAAAGTTTGTATTAAAAATTAAAATAAACAACGGAAACATTCTAAAACCAAAATACACAAATCAAAAAAAAAAATCGGCCATAATCTTGAAAAATCAACAGTTACGTATCTTTTTTAAAATCAAATTCATAAAATGAAGAATACGTCAGCCATGTTTTTGTTTACGCAATATTTGTCAGAGTCAATGAAAACGCTTGATTAGCAATTTGTATGAGAATGAAGGCACAACAAAATGATTGCCTTGATCTGACCGCGTTGATGAGGCGATGCTAGTACCTCTAATACATGTTCATGTAGCCATTGAATCATTTAAATGGCATGTCCTTACATAGTTTCTTAATACTGCAGTTTAACAATATTTCCAGCCATTTACCGTCCCAATTTAAAAAAAAACTTTCGACCATATAACCAGGTATAAAACGAATAAATGACGAAAGGGGCATTATATTATTACATGAATTGTAAAGAAATCGCGCTACTTATACACTATAATACAAATTGATAGTTGTCAGTTGTCATATTAAGTTGATATAAATTCAGAATATAGACAGAGCCATATATAGAAAGCATACTAGATTTTTTACAATTGCATTTAGAAATCGCGCTCTCAAACGAATGTATAATAACAACAGATCATTATACAAACTGTGATTTTTAAGTGAAACTGATTAAACTGCAATTATTTTAAAATAAATGGAATGTTAATATAAAAAAATACTTATTAATTAACGCTGCCCAAATAATTCGTGAAACTAGGAGAGTAATTAATCGCACACGCTTTTCAAAACCGAGAAAAAATTCCGTACACCACGACACTCACTTAGCCCGTCAAAAGAGTGTTAATTATAGCTCGGCTAATATAATTAAACTCGCTAAGTAACTGGCAAAGATGTAATTAAAGCGTTCATATAAAATTCTTTCTCAGCATCAACTAAGACGCATCTGCTATCACAACTCATTATTTAAATGCCACGCTTTCACTCCACACTTTCATTTTTGAATAATTTAAAAACACCCAAGGCTTTCGAAACCCGTGCGAGAACTCGCCACGTTCGCCATGTCATACGAACGTAATAATATCGCCATAACGCGAGATGTTAACCTCGGCAAATGTCATTTTCTTCGTATAGAATGATTAGTCACAGCCATAATATCTGACTATGTGCAGACTAGCATTTTTATTTACACTTATGAATAGTTATATCCTCGTAAAAAGGAAAATCGCGGCAGTGAAAACGTCCGCATTTCCGCTTTTTACGACAAATCCTCTAGTTACATACACACTATGTTTGCAATAAACGCTATCCTAATCCTCATAAAAACTTTTAACTATAATAATAATATAATAATAACTTTATTAAAGAAATGGATGAAATATCTGCATATTGTATATATTCAGGATAAACGTCACTTTCACAGCAATATATTAATGCTATTGGTAATAATAACAAAAGTTTTCTTTGCATAGATGATGCGTCAATACATAAATTATGAATAATGATAATCTGCGATTTCCCCCGCGTGTTAACCATCCACGGCCTTGTCATTCAACGCATCCATAAACGTCGATGTCAATCGTATGATGGAACATCGTCTGTACGCAGAATAACAATCAACAGATGCCATAACCGCAAATTTAATGAATAATAATTACTTGCAAGAATCACGTCATCCTCATCAATCATCAAACAGCTTTCTTTGAATGTCAAAATTTCAATGTGAAAGCACATCACTTCACGTAAATTAAAAAATAATTACGTTAACAGATAGCACAACACGCTACAACTGACAGCATGAGAAATTAGCATGTATTTCTGTATGTATGCAATACTAATATATCGTCGCTTGCACTAACAACTGCTTTGAGACCTGCATAATGTCATGTGCCAACTAGTACCTAGATAGTTTGGGGACACCAAGTGTTAAACGGCAAAGACGTTCCGTATAGTGCATAGACTGTGTAGTGCCGCCCTCACAAGTTTTTACGCTCCGGAGTTCGTGCCAGGAGTGCGTTTGCAAAGCACGCTACAAGTTTGCGTTAAGGCAAAGTTGACACTGTAAATGCACTATCTGGTACGACACCCCGGAGCGTGTAGCGACGGTCCTGATGCGACAACATTACCACCGACCAGTTCTATGAACTGTTATGAACTCTAGTGAAAGTTTTTACTATTCACAAATGCTGCACCGTATTTATATTTTTTTCCTATTTTATTTTTGTTTAGTTTTATGTTATCTTTATGCTTTTAATTATTTCGTAAGTTGTGTCAAAGAAAATCTCTGAGTTCATTGTCCGCTTTATGTATTATGTGTAGTCATTGTCTTATTTGGCTTTCCTTATATTCAGTATTTTGTATACAAATTATTATTTATAATATGTAAGCACTTATGTAAATTAGTTTGTATTTCCATAACAGTATTACAAATTGTTAATTTGGTTGTATTTTTTAATATAATTTTGTGGGTTTTATTACAGCTTTCTACGTTAATTTTTTGTTTTATTTTTATATTATTTTCATTACCATATCCTGCCTGAGAATGAAACCAATATGAGTATACAAGTTCTAGTTTTTAGTTTCTATTGCATGGTACGTGTTGTAGTAGGAGTTATCTATGGTACATATAGTTTAGTACATTGACAAAGACTTAATGGTAGGAAGCCATTGTGACTGTGGTTCCCTCGTTCAGCCTTCGGCAGTAATTATCTTCGCTCGCCGCGCTGTTGCAGTCACTTGTTTGTGGGGGATTTACTCTTTTTACCGCCACATAACTCACTTGTTAATGTCATTCTATATGACTTGAGTTTTACTGGAGTGAATTTCTAATAATAGAAACCTTAGTATTGGTTTTAGGATATAATAAATAATGGGAAACCAGAAACTGCATATAAAATTACGATTGCTGATAGTGTTGTTTTAAATGTCAACACAAACGCTCGCTTATGTAAGTAGGTTTATGTAAGTATGTATGTATGTTGAAGCTGATTTTATAGTAATAAAGAACCAAATAGATAATTATTTTTAATTGATACCAAAGGCTTAGAGAAGGTCAAGTTGTTTTATTATATTCAAATACAATTTCCAATAATAAAATCATTAAATATAAATACCTGTATTTTGTGCTAAAAAAAGATATTATGCAGTCAAATCACTGCAATTACTAATTATACAGTAGCTTAACTCAAGACCAGAGTAGGTAATAAACATATAACAAAATAGAAAACGAAAGTAATGATTATTTTATAGGTTTTTAATGGATGACATTATTTCTTCAAGGTTAATCATATTTGTCATATAATCAACAACAATACAGTACGGACCTTATATTTATTTAAGAGTCATTGAAGTATTTTTTTCGAAAAGACTAAAAAGAGGTTAACTCTATATACAGATATTAAATTCCAAGCCAAGTCAGCCCATGTTTTTCTTGAGCCTTCATAAATTAACCTCACTCGAAATTACATGTCTAAGTTTATATACGAGAATTCCAAAATTCAGGTGATCTAAGCCCTCAAATCAAGTAAAACATTCAGATCGAGAGAAGGCCGATATAAATCAAGTACCAACTGACACAGTTATGAGTGAGTGGTATAAAATTAAACTGGCATCACGAATTTCAACCTTAACGCATTGGAATAACGAGGTTTCATGTAGAGCGATAAGTCTTGTACGTTTGAGCTGTCAGCTGTTAGCCCACAGCAACAACAAAATATTGGCCACGCGGTATAATTAGAGGTACGTTGAAATAGCAAACTTTGTTGCGCACATATTCATAGATCTGCACTATTCTCGCTCGGCCTTGGTAATCTTAGCGAGGCTAGCACAATTGCCAGCGCACCTACTCACGGCTATCTCACAATGAGTTTACAGGGTTTCTGATAAACATTATGCGTTTATATTTCGTATTATTGTTATTGCGAGTAATACCACCAAATGATTTACAGAGCTTCTTAGGGTGAATTGGTAAAGAGAAAGACGCGTTTGGAACTCTAGGATTATCACGTTTACGTTCTTGGTAATATTAGGTATTCTTTGGTAACTATCAAATGATCAAACTGAAGAACGAAGGTCTATGTAGTACTATCTACTCACTCAGAACTGGATTTCAAAAATGACTGAATTTCGAAGATTAACTAAGTTGCTATACTATACTAATAAATCATACTAAAATGTGAACTTTACAGTTTAAGATTGTAAAATAATTGCACAGAAATCATGTTAGTATTTACTTGATAGAAAAGAAAATTCTATAGAGTAAAAGGGCGTTTAAAAGAAAACTAAACACGTAACAGGCAAATAAGATTGAACAAACAGGTTTTTTTTTATAATCTTCATTATCTGCGCATGCGCATGTTTTGTTTTTTTCGTTTAGTCATTGATTTTAACTTGATTAGTCTCTCGATCGACAAGCTTTAAGAAGTCTTTATATATAGCAGAATTAAAAACACAGCATATAAAGATTAAATTAGCAATAATATTGCAGACATAAAGAAAGTGATGACGTCAGCATACTGTAGAATCATCTAAACAGTATAATTTCTCCAAATATGGAGTGTAAAAATTTAAGAGTATTGAGTATACTGAAAACTTTCTACTCGTTAAAATAATAAGTACCCTTAAACATTTGAGAGAGTGCATAATGATATGAAAGGCTCACTTGCTGTCACTTGCCTTATAAGTTTACAATAATTTCACTTGAAACAAAAATAAACCATACGAGTATTTGTATAAATTATCCTATACGATAGACTTATACTATTCATATTAGCTGGAATCTAATCGCTAGAAAACTTATCATTTAGGAAAGAAATTAATTGTCAATAACTCACTTCTAAATACTTGGTGAAAAACACTCTTATGAAGTCGTTTGTTTTAGCAACTTTAGACCAAGAATATTTCCAGCAGAACCAATTCAAGAAAAAACCTCATAAATGATAAAAGTATAGCTAATAACCTAATTTTCAAAAATCATAGTTAAGGCATCCATCACATCAGATTAGAAATAAAACAAAATACAAACAGATGTATTTGCTTCCGTACAAAAAGACATTTAAACTTAGAACAACCCTCTATATTATGGTGGGGGGTTAAAATATACATATTACTGGACTGACAAGTACGTGACGTTCTAATTGTATTGAGTGGTCGGTTCGAACGGTGGCTAGGGATACGATATCGGAACGAAAGTATCGATACTGTAATCGATACCAGTATCGTATGAAAAGTATCGATACCAAGATAAGTATCGCAACAAAAGTATCGATACCATAAGGTATCGATTCTTTTTGCGAACTTTTATTCATATTGATTTTAAGGGAATAAAACAAGAATAATGGTAATAGTAACCTATAATAATAATTTGAACAACATTTAATTTTAACAAATCTTACATTTGTTGCAGAATTATTTTTTTTATAATTTTTTGAAACCAATCATTTCCTCACAATCCGTCATAAACAAAAGTTTGTTGAGACGAGAACCAGTTAATTGATTACGGGTTTCAGATGCTGTAGCTCCAGCAACAGAGAATAGTCGCTCTGAAGGCACTGATGTCCCGGGTACCTACTATTAGATATTTTTTGCCAATGCGTGCAACCGTGGAAATACGATTTTCATGTTGTCCCATTGTTCCAGAGGGTTCGATTTTAATTAAATTCAATTTTAAATTACGCTAGATGGCATTATGTTCAATTAGGGCTTACTAGTTTTTGCAGTTGCAAGTAATACCAATAGAGATAACAGATGGCAGCCCTTAGGGCGCCCATAATAATATTTAATATGTATTTAATATTAACCACTTGATAGAGGTTTACCGAAGGGTATCGATTACATTTGAAAGTATCGATTCCTACTGTAGTATCGAAAACAAAGTAATCGATTACAAAAATACTCGGTATCGAAACAAAAGTATCGATACCAATGTGTAATCGATTCTTTTTTCGTATCCCTAACGGTGGCAGTGGGTCAAGAGTCGCGGGGGTGACCACACGCGTAGGGAAGCCGTACGAATAGCCTTGCATTGTCTTTAATCTCATTCCACTATAGTGTCCACACCTTAGTAAAACATAATGCATTACGGGAAATACGAACTATTTCAATACAAGTAGAACTATGCTTCTTGAACTTGGTATTAAAATGATTGATGATATTAAGATAGGAATCTTTATACGTAAATGAGTAGGTAATTGTCTTTTTTTTGTAGCATTAAGTATGTTTCTTACTACATCTGTAATGTAATGTTGTTTTAATTTTATTTGTTTTCAATAAATTATTTTATTATAGATTTTGTTTTATTTTATGTTTTGATAACCCTTTTAAATCACCTTATATTATTTAGCTACTTTTCTTTACAAAAAACTTAATTACAATCGAATTCACATTTTAGATCTAGAGGTACCTTATTATCATAGTCAGTAGATACAATATTCTTTAATTCGCTCTGAATTAGGTCTCATTTGACATTATTAAACAAAAGATAATCATCTGAATTATATATAATCTAACAAATGTCAAACCTAAAATATTACATGCGTGCACGCTAAAGTAGGGCCACGCACAAGTCATACAATCTTCATCACTTGAGTGGTACATCGTTTAAACTTTCATTCCCCTATCACAAGCACATAAGGTTTATTTTGCATTTCGATGCCCACGTATAGGTACCTACGTGTGAATTACTCGTATGTTCATAATGTCAAGACATTCTAATTCTGGGTGACACTTGGATTATTAACGCATTGGATAAGGTTGCAACTGCCTTCGCGAATAGGTCAACGTTTTTACCATATAAAACCTTACTGTTTATTTTTTTACATATCGAAGATGTTTTCAACACTCCAAATATGTATCTTAGTGGGACAGCTAAAAATAGAGTTAATTTATTGTGTTCTAGATACCATATTAGATTTGTTTTACATCGAAGCGAATGCTCTATCAACAAAACAAATCAGTGGTAGGACAAATAAGAAAGTGTTTTTGTTTGCTAAACATGAATCTTTTTAGCTTATATCAACTTTGACAGCCCTGAAATTTACCTACTACATCTAGTTTATCACTTTTCTAAATCATGTGCCATTTTTAACCAGACAACAATAGATAGACATATTTCAAGACATATAAATAACTCTACGATGAGATCTAACTCGGCTAAGATGACAAGATGAACGGTTGCTTTCACGTTTCACATGTTATGAAGAATAGCTGATCTGCACGAGAAAACAAATGCCGCACGAAACACAATTTTATTAATTTCAAATATATTTTTCAATAGTTAATCTAAGAGTTAAGGAAAATAATAGAACGCCTTTAGGGATTTAGCCAAATAGCTGACAGCAGACCCAAGGGATATTGACGTTCACACAATGTACTTTTTTCTTTTATGTCTTTTAATTTCAAGTAAATCCCTATTCTAAATCTATTTCACATAAGGAGAAAAATCATTAAATTCACTTCCTGATAAAGAGCGTTGCAGAATAACTCTAGCTAAACATATCTAGGAATTGTGTATGCTAGCACGCTGTGATTCAAAAGGTTGTGCCACTGATAAGCTAATGGTTATTAATATCTAATTATAGATAAAGTCTCTCAAGTACATACAGAACAGACTCACTTCAATGTCTAGTCATTAAATAATTTAGAAAACTAAATGAGTGCTTCTCATGTTTCATGTCATTGAAACCAACGCGTGGACTCATTTAAAGTGGTGTACATTCAGATAAACATAATATCGTGATATATGTAGGTAGGAATATCTACTGAAATATTGCAGTAATAATATCATCATTGAATTATGCCAGAAACAATGGCTTTCAGGCTTATTCCTGTTCCATTATCACCTTTTAAATTTGAGATTTTTGTTCTTTACAAATTCGGAGGTACTTACTGGTTATAGAGAACACATGCATGAAGATTTTACCAAAAGAATTACCTATATAGGATAATAACTATGAAAATGACTACTAAGGAAATATTTGTAAAAGGCAGATAGATCTAAGTACAATAGTACGTGACTGTAGCATGAACTCAGTATTAAAACAGTACTGTGGCTGTTGTAGAAGCGAGACGAAGCAATTCACAATATATCCGTCTCGCTCACACGACGGCCACAGTCCTACTTGTTACAAGCGTACAAACGAATATCTTCTAAAATATTTTATTAGAGCAAACGCAGTTACCAATGCTACTCAAATCCAGTAAAGGGTTCGCTGAATATTCTTAGGCATCCTACCTAAAACATAAAGAAATATTCAACTACTAATAGTTACATACGACTAGTGAGATCTTAAAAGATGACTGGTTGCATTCGCAACTCGTTTTCCTTGTATGTCATTTAATTAGTCAGATGCATTGCGAGTTAGGAATGAATGCTAAATGAAGGCATAAAAGTCTAAAGTATGTTAGTTAAATACTTTGTGATGATTCTACAAAATTATCCACTTTATTTGGTCAAAACCAAACATCCTAGATTTAAATTAGATTCTATACTTTTTTTTGGACTAAATTATTGGAAGAAATAATTTGAATTATACTAAATACGAGTTGACGATTTACCAAAGACAATGTATTTACCCACTGATGAAAAGATATTATAAATATATTATTTAGCAGACCCACCCGGCGGCGCTTGAGTAGGCCAATAATTAATATAATTGTACACAAAATCCAGAAAACTGCATTATCCTATAAATAGAAGAACTTCTTAGCAATAAAAATAAATAAAATAACATTAGGTATGTATGTATTAGAGGATAATAGTGATGCAAAATATATTGAGATTTGAACTAAAATGCGCCCTGTTTCCCTCTCAGTATATTCAATTACCATTCTATCCGATGAAGAAATCGACTCTACTCCAAATTTCTGATCAGTAAAATTACATCAATTGAGCACCAAATACAAGAGTCCAACTCTTTATATTACGTTAGAGGGAAAATCCGGTTCAATTCCGAGAAATTATGAACAATACGTACATCTAGAACGTGAGGAAACAGTTTTTTAAGGAAAATCACGTCTTACACGTTGCTTTCTTATTACATGTTTATTTTAAGTGCACTTGCAAGAGCAATATTGCTCTTCTAACACAAATAAAAAACACAAGTCGCAGAGATTTTAGCAACTTTGCTTGTGCAAACTTAACTCAAATGTCACACGTTAAAGCAGTTTTAAAAAACACTTTTGTTTAGGCCTTTCATTACATCACATAATGTTATGATCCAAACATTTAAACAAATATGTAAAAGTATATTTTAGTAATAGCTGTACATCGATATATAAGGTCATACCTTTTTTAGAAGCAAAGAAACACAAAATACCCTTTATTTTTGTTTACAGATGACGCAGAGGAGAGTGCTGTGAATGGAAGGCGGGCGCCGTGACGTCACCTAGAAACAACGCGGACGACATCTATCGAAAGCAATAGGAATACTGTCGACACACATTCTTAACCATAGGATTATCCCATAGTATATGTATACAAAAATATTTGGCATATTTGCACCTTTATTTTCCTCCAAATGGGGTTCGAATCCCAATCTTATTTCGATCTTGCCTACCCGTCTGTCGGCTATCCTTAAAAACATGTAGTGTGACTATTATATCTACTTGATCATAAGTTCAAAATTAGTCTTAGTATGGGATATTGTGTAACCCAGTAAAATGGGTGTAACTAGTACAGATCGGCTGTCGCTATATATAAAATAAAGTATTCAGCAGAATCTGGTAAGACGACGCCGACCCCAACATAGATTGGAAAAAGAGTAGACAGAAGAAGAAAATATCGATCAGTCAGACATTTTACATATGGTATCCATTCCTATGCAATAATTTGAGTAGGTTATAAATAGCATAGCAATTTAATAACTTGTTGATCATATGCGGGATGAACTTAATTTCTTTCACATAAGCTAGTGCACCATAACCCTAAGCAGAGAAAAGGATGGTAAAGAACCTTTTAACCCTGCAGTAGAATGGAAAGATTTGGTACAATCAATCAATCAACCTAGCCTATAGTGATCCACTGGATATAGGCCTCCCCCAAGTTGCACCACAACCCACGGTCCTCCATCATCCGCATCCTGTCCGACCTGGCCTCCTTTTTCAGGTCATCGATCCATCTGGCTGGACGTCCAACAATTCGTTTCCCGAATCGCGGTTAGGCTAATACGAAATTTATATCATTAAATAAAGACGTATCTATCTGTAGTAGGTACAGAATCTACTCTACCAGAAGACGAGAATAGAGAGAAATTGAAATATTGAGAAGAGAAGAGAAGAAACTGGGTTAGACCGCGTTGGCAGTGTGGTTAGCTGGTTGTTTATTACATGACAACAGCCACTAGCGACACTGCTTCTGCGTACACCCTGATTCCACATCTACATCACCAAAAGAAGACGGAAGACGAAGATATTGGAGATAACTTGCCGACCTCCGCGCCGCGCCGCACTTTCCAACTATGCACACAGTGTGACACAGTGCTGCCACTTTTAATGAATATCTATACTGGCCTGTTGGTCTAGTAGTTAGTGACTCTCACTGCGACACCGGAGGTCGTGGGTTCGATTCCCAACCAGGACAAATCTTTGTGTAATGAGCATGATTATATTTTGATCTGTGTCTGAGTGTAATTTATTATTGTGTATTTAGAAATATATAAGTTTGTTTATCAGTTTTCTGGTTATCATAGTACAGGCTCTGCCCAGTTTGGAATGAAATGACCGTGTGTGAGGTGTCCCGAAATATTATTATTATACTATCTCAGTTTGATTTTCCTATGCACTGTGTTTTATTTTAACTAAGTTGTTTATATATATGTTATTATGAAATGTATGCATATTGTTTTTGTGAGCCTTTTGTATCCACTGCAGAGAAAAGGGGTTTGCTTAAATTGTAGCTAATTTTTCTGGTGTAATGGAGTTTAATAATGGTTTTTAATTGTCCGCTAGTTTTTACTATACATAATAGAGCATCATAATATTCCAATATGAATGTTGACTGGGTATGAAAACGAATAAAAATATTAGGCACGAAAATCTTTATGGTTTTTCAAAATTAACTTTTTTTAACTAGGAGATAAAAGAGAATCGAATAAAGTTCTGGAGTGAGAGCTAATGACGTCACGGTCTTGCTCGAAACGGATAGTAAGTACATCGTGTCTTCATGCGACATTTTAAATCAATGAATCGTCCAGTTTTTGGAGTAGTAAAAAAATGAAGAAAATGCCTGTGTTATCATTTTTCTCATCTACATGACCTGAATTAATGTTTAGGCAACAATAAAAATCCTTATTGTGCAAAGTCTTGTGATACGTCCTTTCAGAAACCATCTTAAACACCAGTATTCCATTAATATACAAAAATTGTAAGTATATCAATACCTTAATGTGAATTGGCATTGATTATGCTGAAAACTACTGTCTTTTTGTAGATTACTTTTATTTTAGAACATCGATTTACTTACAAAAGCATGTTAAGCCGTTGGTCCCAACTGTCATAAAGTGATCTTTGATAATCGTTAAGTCATTACAATTCTGACAACCAGTCTTACTATGGAATACTGTATTACCTAGCAATAGGTTGTGGTGGTCAGATAGGCAGTCGCTCTATGTAAAATACGGAATTCAGCTAAATCCGGTAAGTTTGGAAGCCGACCCAATATAGCTTGGGAAAAGGCTAGGCAGGCAGAAGAAACTAATACCTACTTGTCCTTAAAAAATCTTTAACTTAATAAAGAGGTCGAGAGCTATCTTGTTAAATAATAGCGTAATTTTCACACAGAACACAGCACTTGTTTATTATTATATTATTGTTATAATTTATGTCACCTATAATAGCGTGACGGAAATAAATATGCACCTACAGGTTCTTATGGGAGGCTTGCCAATTCCCAGTCGCGCGTGTAAGAGGCGTCACACTGCATACATAATGCACTCCGACTACTTTATTTTTGTACCTATGTAGAACAGACCCTTATCTATACTTATAATAAATCTGTAGAAGTGAAAATTCTGTACATTGAAAATATCAAAAAAATTAATGGCGGGGTGTGTTACTAGACCGACACCGAACCCAAAAATGTGATTAAAAAAATTTTTGTCTGTCTGTCTGTCTGTCTGTCTGTTTGTTCAGGCATCACGCAAAAACTACCGGTTCGATTTCGATGAAACTTGGTATAATTGTTCTTTAATATCCTGGGCACCACACTGGGTAGTTTTTATCCCGGAAAAGTATATAAAAAAAAAAACAAACTTAATTTTGCGGTTCGATCCCTAGACCCGAATAATGTACCAACCGCAAATAATAAGTTTGTCGTAGGTTACGTCACCCGCAGTGGAGTTCAATAAGGGGCGCTGCACACGGCCAAGTAACTATTTATTAATCTGTGACACGGCTAAGATACTATAATTATATCTATACTTTATATAATTATATTATTATATTATATATTATAAAGCTGAAGAGTTTGTTTGTTTGAACGCGCTAAACTCAGGAAGTACGGGTTCGATTTGAAAAATTCTTTCACTGTTAGATAGTCCACTTATTGAGGAAGGCTATAGGCTACTTTTCTTTTGGAAATCTATCCCCTAAGAGGGTGAAAAAGGGGTTGGAAGTTTGTAGGCATATGAATTGTGTCGTTTTCAAAGATAGACACATTCAATTTCATACAAGGGTTATTAGTTAGAAATAAATAAGATGTATTTCCGAGATTTTAGAAATCTGCCCCCTAAGGGGGTGAAATAAGAGTTGAAAATTTGTGTGGGAAGTTCGGTATTTTCAATGATAGACACATTAAATTTCATACAAGGGTTATTAGTTAGAAATAAATAAGATGTATTTCCGAGATCTTAGAAATCTACCCTCTAAGGGGGTGAAATAAGGGCTGAAATAGTTGGTATGTGAAGTTCAGTATTCTCAAAGATAGACAGATGAAAAGATAAATAGATAAGATAATGACCATCTAAGACATATCTATAATGACGACTCCCGTGGTCGAGTGGCGTTCACTCCGGTTTTTAAGGTGTCGCCAGCTCTAAGGTTCCAGGTTCGATCCCCGGACGGGTCCATGTAGAAAATCACTTTTATACATAGTCTGGAGTCTGGGTGTTTATGGTACCTTTTTGTCTCCGATTCCATAACACAAATGCTTTTGCTACTTACTTTACTTTTATTATTATTTTAACGCCATAAGATTAGATGAAAAATTGTATACATTCTCCTTACTTTGAAAATCACAGAATACCTTTAATACTACTCTTTACTTTACGCGCGAGCGAAGCCGCGGGCAACAGCTAGTGTTTAATAAATAGATTATAAAGTATCGCATGTCGGTAGGTACATTATGTAAAGGTACTAACTACTTCTAGTATTCATATTATTTTTTTATATGTATATTTTTTATTAGCTGTATGTAATGAGTCTTAATCACCGTACGGTGATAATTAATATTGATTAATTATAAAATTATATAGCTTTTCTTATAAATTAATTTGTCTGCAGTGCGCATACGCATAACCAGTCAAGCGACCTGCAAAGGTATGAAGCACACTTCTACGTCTTCACTCATAATTAAAAAACCGACTCCATTAACTACATCATTTGCAGTATAATAAAAAAACGCTAATATTTTTTTCAGTGTATTGCTTTTAGTTAGGTATAGTCATATCCTTAGATTATATACTTGTCATATGTTCGTAGTTGGCTCTCGACGATTGGTGAATGTACGCCAACTTTATGTTTGTATAATTTATTCATTGATATTGGAAACGACGACAACGTGAAATCTAATTGTTTGGCAATTCAATAAACGGTAACATCATAAGTTGATTTTCATTTCTTACTTTCCCCAGAGCCTTATTCAGCATAAGTTATTGATACCTACAATAAAGGATGCAAAAAAATCCACACGTGAAACTTTAGTATAAAATTCTACACCTACCTACTAGGTAATTACATACTTAGTTAGTTTGGAGCAGGCCACAAACAAGCCATAAAAATATCATTGAAAAAAATCGAATAACTAACATTTTACTTAGTCCACAGTAAACATTATACCTATGCAGTCTCTTCTTCTAAAACCGGTAGGTACTTGTATAGCGTACAAGCAACTTTTATTAAAGCTATCCTAAATCATAAGCTCATAATCTCGCCAATGGCCGAATATTGAAACATCAATCAGTTTAAAGACGCCGTTAAGTCACATGCTGTCCTTGTCACTAAGGTAAAAAGTAATTTGAGACATTTAAGAACGTTAATTAGCCTTTCTGTATTTGAGGGTAACTCTAGTTTATTTTGACCACATTAAAGGAATAAGAATATCACAGCAGCTAGATAGGAACTTAGTTATTATTGAGTCTGAGACCTTCACATAGATCTAACTAAGAGCTAAAATAATGCCCGGAGCTACAATCTGAGCCTTTACTCGCTGGCACTAAAACTAGCTCATTAAAATAAGAACAAAAACAAGTGAACGAAGGTCTATGATTAAATTGAATACTTAACTATTGGCATAGTTGTCGACATAACAGTGCGTGCAATTGCAGTCTGAATAAATATGAAGGTAGCTACTGAGAATGGCGTAACTTATCAACAGTAAATAAACACTCGAACGTATTACAAATA
Source organism: Plusia festucae (assembly GCA_950381575.1). Lineage (NCBI taxonomy): Eukaryota > Metazoa > Arthropoda > Insecta > Lepidoptera > Noctuidae > Plusia > Plusia festucae. The sequence continues at coordinate 6,567,631 of OX494450.1, forward strand.
GATAGTAGGTACGTACAGTGTGCACCTGCGTGATGTACATGCGAAACAGGTGCACTCAAGGAAGATGAAAGTGATCAAATCCAGCGTTATATGGTGCTCACGTATGCTCACTTTCTTCTTATGCGTTTTGAAATTTCGCTGGCATATTAAGAGTAAGTATGCCGTTTCTTCTCTCAAATTCAAATTCAATATTGCATGAGTTGGACATTTAGCAGTTAAGGACCTTAAAGATCAGAGATCTTATTAGCCCGCTCGATCGAAGATTCTAAGATTTTCTAGCTAGCATTACTAAAACTTACGAAGAAGGCAAATTGGTGTACCCGTCCTTTCTAAATTTAATATAGAGGAAATTATAGTACACAATAAAAATTGTAAGACACCAAACGTAAAAGCCAAAACATTCTGATTTCGGCAACAGATATTGTCAATGCAGTAAATATATTCAACAACAATAATACCGGTTACTATACCTATGGATAGGTTTGTACCAAGCAGTCAGCAGGGCAGGGTGATGCTCTACATTCCGAGCAGTCCACTGAGTACAGTCAGGCTTCTTTTAGAAGCTTAATTTTTCCACTGCGCGAAACTCGTACCTATTCAACATTATTGAGATTGTGTATAGGCCTGCTCATACACGAGGCGACTCAAGCCTTCGATACCCTTCAACTAGTTTGTATAGCGGTAGTTGCTTAGATACTTACGTCGGTTATCAGACTTGAGTCGCCTCATGTGCCGACGAACAGGCGAGGTAAGAATAAAAATGTTACATCGTGTGAGCGAAAGTAGGTATACAGGAGAAAGCAAACCTTTTTTGTGCGTATTCGTGTCCAGTTGGTTCGCTCTGACATTTTGTTGAGCCTCATATCAGCTTTCACAAGATTTTGTCAACATCGAAATATCATACTTAATTCTGGAATTGGACATGGCGCACTTTTTAACCGACTTCCAAAATGAGGAGGGACTGTATACTAAGGTAGGTATCTATCTTTTTTTATGGATATTATCGTCTGGTAGGTACGATGTCAAGAAAAAGGATATCACTTTCCCCGGAGCGGATTCTATCAAACTTGTAGGTATACTTAATTAGGTACCTACTGCGGTTTATTATTACGTACCTGCCCTAAACATAATTACATAACAGGGCATTTACCCCAAGTCATTGTGAAGGACCTAGCATTGAGTCCACGTATTTATTGCATCAGAATTCTTTCAATCGATCGACTGAACAATACTTTTGTATCGTACCTACATGTGTACATAAATTATGTATGGCACGTTGCTATGTAGGTAGACATAGAGGCGGCTTGAGTTTAAATCAGATCAGTATTGCAGTGCATCAGCACGTTCAAATTTTACGTAATGTGCACCGCACTGCAAGCAAATTGTTTTAGATTGGTTGTAACGGCTGTTAAAGATAATTTAAATCCTAGTATAGAATATCATACCATATAGGGTAAAATAAATACGCTAAATGTCGGCCCCTACTGGTCTTTTTTACTTTACTTTGCTTTGTCGCCATTTGTTGCAAAGAAAGTTAGCTTGTGATGCGGTTTCGGACGATTGATAAATATAGTTCATGTTTATAGACTTAAAGTTGACCTCTTTACTAAAAGAAAAAACACACTCTGGGATTTTTCAATTTTGGGTGTCTAAGTAGCCAGCCCTATATAGCCACATTCACCGCAATGTATAACTATTCGGTTCAGTGCCGGAATCCCAGTGTGAGTGAGGCCGGCCTTACAAGCTGAAATGGTATATGTCTGATCCCTGTATAGATCCACAATCACCATTTTGCTTCAATCATTCATGTCCATTTAAATTTCATGGTATATATCATAGACAGTTTAAGTTACTCATACCTTTTTTATAAATAGATGAGTACCTACATGACTGGCAGTTTGAAATGGAGTTCATCTGGGGAGGGCACTTGGGCCATATTGTGAAATATTAAAACAACAATTATTTGGGTGCAAAACGATTGAGTTCTAGTTGGTTAGTTATTTGAGGAGGATATAGGGTTAATAAAGATAAATTAAGAGTCAAAATTTCTTCATGTTTATTTCATTTTTTTAAACATCATCATGTTACACACATTGGACAATAAACTGTGACAATTTCAGGCATTCAAAGAGGTAGCGTTTATCTAACTTAATTGTTGCGTTACAGGCAATTGTAACTTTCGGACATTTGAAATAAGTACTAAAATCCCCAACAGATCTAACACCACACATTATTATTAATAAATGCTAAGTAGAGACTTGTCCCTACAACTTTTTTACTTCAAATGTCCGAATTTACCTTTGACTTATAACGAACACTACTATTAACCACATTTCGCGAACTGCTAAACACCGATACTAAACATTTTTAGCCATCTCTACATTCTAACAGTCAGAACCATTTCAAATATCAATACAATCACACCTAGTCGCAACATCTGTCGAGCTATGTCACCACAACCGTGATCTTAAACTTTTTTGTCTAACATTCTATCTAGAATCGTATACTGCGGTAATATTAATCATAACTTTAGTTTTTATATCAAGTAAATGGGAGCTCCCGATACCAAAGATCCGCTAACATTCTCCCCTAATTTATGGAGGGTAGGGATACGGAGCACCATCTGTGTACATGAAAAGTCCTTCAAAATTAGGATGGCTCCACATTAGCATCAGGGTAAATTTAAAAGGAAGCTGATAAAAAGACAATAAACGTACTATACACAGTTTACGAAATAAAATCACTCTAGCTACACGATTTCTCATAATAATTCTTTAAGTTTATATTTACTACATTGTTTTGAACAACGCAAGTAGTTGAAATTTACAATAAGTAACAATTGATAATATTATTTTTTTAACTCGGCTTACTTCAATTTGCAATTGCTACATTCATACTATACCCTTTGTCTACACCAGCGCCATTCTGGAAGGTTTTGGAACTTTTATTTATAGCCTACACGTACAGCTCAAATTATATGCCATAAGAGATGACGCTCCTTCTCTCTACCCTCCATACCCTAATGCGAGACAATCTACCGGCATGTGATTGGTAGAAATTGACAGATGCGCCTCATGCGAAGCTAGCGCATCTAGCAGATTCTTTAATATCGGTAGCCTTCATTACATTACAGGACAGTTTAAAATCACGGTTTACTAATAACATTGCCCGCTCACCAATCCAAAGAATTCAAATCTTTTAGATTAACTCGAAGCAAAAAACACCAACTTACTTGTCAACGACGTACGAACGCCAACAAATCGTACATACCAGGATCCAATGTGAACTGCCAATGACGAACTGACGATGTTAAACTTATAAACGATACTAATAAAACCTACTTACATATCACATGGTAGGCGATTGCCATGTGTTTATGTTTCGCTAAAACCTTCGACAATTATGTTCCGTATCTACATAATAACCCTTAAACTAAAGGTGCAAAATATTTACTTACATTACGTTAATCTCCCTAAGAGCAGTCAATTCGAATTGATCTACAAAAAGTACAAACAATAAATAAAACTAGCACGAAAAATACATAGATACATTTAGTACAAGTTCCTATATCTATTGTTATTTGTAAATTGTTATAAAACGAAAGTGCAGGTACTGCATATGGAGAGTTAAGCGTATCCGATACATTATACTACTTATACGTGTGTATACCGCGGCGCCGGCGCACCTCGTCAAACATAACGTTTTATATTTATTGTCTTAAATTATCAAAGAAAATTCGCACTTAATCAAAAATACACTGCGTTGAATTACAATATTATTAAAATTTATTACGGTGGAAGACCTGCGTGGTAATTTTGACAGCAATCATATTATAATTAACTAAGCTACAGTTAAAGCTTTAAAAGCATAAAGACAGCCATTGGAAAACAAAATGGCTTCTCATCTACGTGTAATGCCACATAGAAATCGCAGTGCATTTTTGTCTAAGTTTAAATTTGAAGGATACTCGAACAAATCCCGTTTTATGTACCCTAAATATTTACCACAGAAAATAAAGACATATTTGTTTCCCTGTCTCTGTGAACAAGTCCCCGGCCGGCCGCGGCTCACACTACACTAAACTAGCGAACGGTAAATTTATTTTGGATCTACATATTAAAAATATACAATCTTACGGGCACTGTCTATTAAATTGATTGGAATAATAATATCTGGCTTATGGTTACATTATTACCTTTAACACTTAAAAAAGCTGAAATTATATTTGAAACTGACAAGTAAATGTAATATTGAAATAAACGCTGATCCCAAATTAATCAATTATCAAGATAAATAAAATTAAAACTTAGATTACTCCAATTGATTTCAATACTAGCAAAATAATTATAACTCAATCGCTTCTCAGCCATATACAATCACATAAGATTTATATAGGAACATAACTTTACAAAAATATTTCTTTATTTGGTTCTGTTTCTAGCGCTATTATTACTTTGACGGTAAAACACATTTAAATGTCCTAACATGATATGACGGCGTAGCGATTGCTAAGGCCCAGTTTTATAATCCTGAGTTAACTCAACCAATGGTTAAATATGCTAAATAATGGTTTCAAATGTAAAACGCGTTATGTTTGTCTATCAAAGGGTCAAATAAGTCGGAGTTAATTATTTAACCATATCTTACTCACACACTCATTCTTACTTAAAAAATTCACTTCAAAGCTGTACCTTATTTAGTTTAGTTTATTTTACTACAAGTTTTTTTCTATTCATCATTGTTGTAGATTTTATAGGTAAGGCTCCTGTGGTACAATGATCTTTTCATTAGTTCTGTGCCCATACCATGAGCTTATTAAGCAAGGTTGTTGCCGCTGTGGAAGCGAGACAGTGCTATACAATGCACGTAGCAGCGTCTCGCTTCCACAGCGGCAACAACCTTGCTTAATAAGCTCATGGTATGGCACCAGGTGCCATTTGTTTTTTTCTGTGATGTTAAATTTATCTGAATAAACTTATTATTATTATTTGTTAGATTAAAATTTATTGAATAATCATGTTCATGTTCTGTTAGGATATAGAACATGAACATGAATCAACATGGACAAGAATATATTTAACCATTGGTTAAGTTAACTCGGCATCAAAAAACTGGGCCCAAGTCCCTGTAAGTTACATCTAGCATTCGATCGTCAACGTAATCGTTCCAATATTTATTGCTTTTTTTATATACATTATTAAATAACAAGGCTCTTGTAGGACATGCGGTATGACTACAACACTGAACGGCACTTTGTTAACAACATGTTTGCATATTAATTGATTAATTGAATTGTGGGCACTTGTCGGTATATCGCAGATATATGATAACTAGCGTTATGACTATAATTTATATATGACATCAATTTCGTTTAGTTTGTATCACGTATATTTCAAATAGGGCCTCTAGACAAAAATCCGCAGGGTCGCTTATGTCACATCAGATCCCGTAGTCAAGTGAAATTTCTACAAGAGTTAACGATGATGGAAATATCTTAAATTACATTAAAATGTATGAAAATGACATTTGTTTTCTATAAGTCACGTGACTTACACTTGTGACCTCCATACATTTAATGTCATATTTGCGGTTTCTACTATCGTTAACTCTTGTAGAAATTTCACTTGGCTTGGCAGCTCCCGTAGTCAAGAGTCATTTCTACAAGTGACATTAAATAGTATGGGTATGACAGTTTTCTACAAGTCACGTGACTTACCCCCGATTACTGGAACGTCAGCTAACTTGTAACTCATTCTTAAATGTCTATCTGTCGCGACTTCACACTTTAAAGTGACGGAGATGGCATGAGGCTTCAAATTGATTGATGTTTCAGTATACGGCCATTAAACTTATCACTTTCATACATTTGAGCGATTCGATCAACGTTAACGCTTGTAGAAATATCACTTCGATTGGGGGGCTGGTTTAGCTGTCAATCTCCACCAATAAGGAACAAGCAAGTGCCCTGTAATTGGTGGAAATTAACAGATACACATGAGCGACACTAGCGCCCCTACCGAATTTTCGATTAGAGATAGCCCATGCGACATGCGAGGGACCTGACGTTCGTACAATTGTTACTTGTACGTTACAACACCTAACCATTTAGCTAACTTCACTCCGTTCCACGACCACCTAATTTCACTACAGATAATGCTCACTTGCTCAGTTTACATTATACACTGGGGCCGTGACAGGACAGGCACGCTTTGTCTAAACCATCACTAGTAATTAAATTTGTACTAAGCGCAGATAAAGGCGGCTTTATAATATACTAATTGTAAATGCTTATAACTGTCTAGCGACCTTCTTATCATTGCTAAATTTTGATATTGCAAACGTAATTGCCTCGACGTAAAAAGTTTTTTATTTATAATACAAACTACGGAGTAAATAGACGTTTACGACAGACTATACGTATAGTATGTATAATGTATATGGTTCATGCAAGTAGAAATAACATATATATATAAAATGCGACTGCATATCTCTCATAGAACATTCTCTCAAGTTAAACTCTAGAATATAAATGAGCCCTCACATAATACATTTCCGTTGCTTATTCGAGTATAATGTAAACGAGCCATAAGTTACCCAATCATATAACGAGCTACCGTACAATAGGCCGCACGTTATTGGTAACAAATTAAAAGCGTCTTTATTTCAAGGTGATTAAGTTGATTTTCGTAAGATACCATTGGCGTGCGGTCCACCGTACGTATGTCATTCTATATCCTTGCACACAACATCTCTACGTCATAACAATCCACCTAAACTAGTCTAGGACAACTACTAAGGAAGGCTTAATATTGCCAGCAAATGCTTCTGCCGATCCCACAAAATTTTGTTTCAAACAAATGTAGTATACAATATTAATTCTTGCTCATTTTCTTCCCCATTATTTTTTAAACACAAAATAGAAGTAACATTGCCTAGCTTTATGACTGCTCTGAACATGAGGCGTGTCACTGCGCAGTAATGACAGGTGGGGTTCTGCGCAGCACACGGCTAACTTCAGAGCAGTTGTAAGGTGACGTAACCAACTTTTCTTACGAACATACATCTTTTCAGTGAAATGAAACAGATTTTGTTAATACTATGATGTTTATGAATAAGGGGCTAGTTATTGCGAAGAGCTTGTGATAATTATAAAACTAATTGTATATTATGCAAGGGTCTTTAGTCGGGTATGGTTCTCAAGTACTTCAAGAGTCATCCATTTTGTGTCCCGAGTTTTCGAGTGCTATATGAGGTCAGAAAAAGAAATTATTTTTTGTTTCGAATCAAATTTTTCAATAAGTAATAAGAATATTAAATTAATATACATAACAATATTTAACCATGTATGATGAATTTACTCTTAAATTCAATAAACGGGTTTACAAAAATAAATCAATTCAGCCAGTTGCATGCTTCGCCTAGAAACTTTGAATAAAACTAAATTGAGTATAACTCTTTTGATTGGTAAATGTCTGTAAAAATATCAACATGGAAGATTTGTGAAGGAAATAATGTTTTTAATATTATTATATAATACAGTGTGATGATACTCAGAAGTATTCTAAGATTTTCTTTAACCGTCACACATTTTTAACGTATTTATCCATTATATGGATGATTTCTATAACCATACCTACCATTAGTTATCTATAAATGAATTCCTAAACATTTTTATGACCAAACGAATTATTTGTCTTGTTATGATATTTATTTTTCACATATTATTATGTGGGCTGTGACTACATTTTCTTGAAATCACGATACCCAAATGCTGGAATATAATATTTTCTGGAATATCTAGAACTCTTCGCGCATCAAAAATCCTAATAAAACCTCTGAGCAGTGTCGTGTTATTCAAACCCTTTATCCGTAACTATTCATTTGTTTGAACACAAAATTGCACCGAACATAACAAACGCCAACATACATTAAAATTATTATCACATCTAACGGCCAATCAGACGAAAGGGAAAACGATGAATGATAAGTTCCTCATCTACCATTAGCTGTAAAATTAATTTTAATATAACCAATCAGAGTTCTTCAAACATCAATCCGAATCAAAACTCACACAAACACATTCTCTTACATGCACATATACATCACTAAACATGCACACATACAAAAATTAAAGCATGAAGAAAAATATTTCCACCTCTTGAGACTATGAATATCGAATTTGTTCCTAAGTTTTATAGTACATAGTTTATTATAGCTTAAAATAAGTGTAAAGTTACTGTGTTATGAGGGCACGCGAGACGACATCTCCATTGGCATGGACGTGGAGACTTGCATCTGAAAAAAAATTTGTAAAGATTATAATTAAAAGACACTATTTATATTTATGTACTTACCTATATGGTTTTAGATGATTATTCTCGCTTTATACTAACATAAACATTATACCTGATTTGAATAGCCGAAAGAATTTAAAAGTCTCGAAAATCGTATGTACATACCTTGTTCTTAGCATAGTTGATGTGCGGCGAGTGTGTGAACACGTCAGCGATAGAGTCGAGTGCCCGCTCGTCTAGCACGCGTTCGTCTAACCCGCGCTCGTCCAACACGCGTTCCTCTAACACAGCTTCCAACGCTGCCGCTAGTTCTGAACTCTCAGCAAACGAGGTGCCACCTTCAGCTATAAAAGGAACATTTTAATGTCAATGCATAACTTTTTTGATTACAAGATACTTTATAAAAAAAAAATTAGGACCCAACATTGAGCCTTGAAGAACCCTATTTGGAAAAAGTCCTTCGCAAGCTATATAACAACATTTTTCTTGATTTTTAGATTATATTTCCATTACATTAAACTTTAAGCTCTAATCAAAGGGTGAACCATTATAATTTAAGGTATAAGTTGTTATGATTCACACAATTTTCTTAACAATAGTCTGTGATGAAGGTAATCAAATGTATAGGACGTATCTAAACACAAAATTGAGTAATTTATAAATCTTGACAAACCTTGATTAAAGAACTCCGTGAACGCTTCGTCAGGTATTTGACTGAGCACAGCAGGATCCAATATGTCGTCGGGTGGAACTTGACCAACTTCTACTTCTGAAAATAAAACCAACAAAAGTTTATTATAATCCATTGTTATATTCATTAATTTTAATTAAAGACAAAGGAAATTGTGTATTTATGTATGTCTTTCTTACCCAGTTCGTGTGAATCACTTGCAACCGTGACATATTCGTTCTCGCTTATCGCACCCATTCCCGCGTCTTCTGAACTATCGTAAGTTGACGAGTTCGATCCCACGTTTAATTCTGCAAAAACACATTATAAACATCTTGTATAATATGATTACGGCTGATTTGGATGAGTAGTTATGAAAACTATGAATGCATGTATGATGCATTAAATCCCTACTTAGCGCCAGTTGTTAGTCGCTGCAGATATTTTTCTATATAGCAGCCAGGCGAGTGAGCGCGGCATGGCCGCTTTTTTATGACGAACCTTATCACAGAGGTCCTAGTGTATAACTGTTCAGATCCATGGATCATGGGAGTGTCATGTGCCAGGGCATACACTCACCTGAAAGTGACTGTTCGGGTCCGTGAGCGTCGGTGATGTTCCGCAGGCGCGCGGGGGGGCGGCGGCGGCGCTTGGCGCGGCGCGGCGCGCGAGGCGGGCCCGCGCATGCGCGCTTGCGGACCGCCACCTTCTTTGGCCGGCAGTCGCGGGCTAGCTTGTCGTAGTTGTCCTGTTTAACGTCATTACACACACATTTTTTATTAGGTTTACCGCAGTTAGCTTGAGCGCAGGCTTAGACTGCTTCGTCGGACTTTAAGGGGTGTCCAGTTGTTATTGACATCATGTTCATGACATCCTGTATATAGCGAAAAATTTGTGAGGAATAGATGCTTAATGCTAATATACTATTAATGAAATGGCGGTGTTCTGTAAGACAGGTCATATCCTATACATAATTAACTTAAGGTTAAAAATTATTTAAAGATTCAACGGTTTATAGGAGTTAACGCGACTTAAGGTTGAAATCGCAAGAAGTATACATACCCTCTTCCAGGCGTGCTCGGCGCACAGCGGCGTGTGGTCGGAGAGCGGCAGCAGCGGCTGGTTGCAGCGCGCGCCGCCCGCGAACACGGCGGCGCAGGCGGCGTACAGGCGCTGGTCGGGCGCGCGCGTCACGTGCGCCAGGCAGTAGCGCACGCCCGGCAGCGCCGCGCGCGCGCAGCGCTCCCAGCCGCACGCGCCCCCCGCACCCCCCGCGACACCCGCGCCGCCCCCCGCCGCCGGCACACTCGTGCTGTCGCCCCCAGACCAACCGCTCTCCCTGCACAAGACGAAATCAAAATAAAACTCTTTATTTATTTATTTATAACAAGGAAAACTAACAGCTACAAAAAATGTGAAAAATCAATAAGGATAAAAAACATAGAGCCAATTACAGGTTTCCACGGATAGCTACAGTACAGCATGAGTTAGAAATTTAGAAGTGTTTTTATTTTTGTAAGTGATAACGTCTTGGGAGGGTAAACCAGTTTGACGGGCTTCTTGGTCTAGCTAGAGGTTAGTGAAGCTGACTCCTATGCCGTTTTATTCCGCCGGGTTCGACTCCCAGGTCAAATCTTTATGTGATGAGAATGATTATTTGTAGTGTGTTTGGGTGTAATTTATCTATTTGTATGTATTTAGAAATACATAAGTATGTTTATCAGTTATCTAGTCGCCATAGCACAGGCTCTGCCTAGTTTGGGATCAGATAGATGGCCGTGTCTGAGATCGTCCCAAAATATTATTATTATAAACCGCTTCGTAACGTAACGCGTTACGGCGCACTCTGTCTAGCTTCCCTTTCTCTCACCATACCATACCTTATAGTTCAACTTAGACTAGTTTAAGTTGCCACTTCTGTGGAGCGTCCCGAGATGAACACGTTTTTATTTTTCTTATGATCCTATTTGACTTACTTCAGAGCATTAATCTTAATTCGCTTTACAATTTTACTAGGTTAGAGCCATTACGTTACTGTTAGCTCTGTTTGTTACAAATACTCTTCATATTTTTATCATTATTGTAATTATGATATTGATATTTTTTTTTATTATATTAAAACGACGCCCGCACTAAGGAATTTAATCCATGTGTCGCGGGGGTTTCACAAACATTCAAATCACATGCACAAAGAACACCTAGACTTGAAACAAGCATTTGTGGATCACACAAATACTTGTCTCATGCGGGGATCGAACCCGCAGCACTTCGCGCACAGTGGTCATCAGCGTGGTGACTTATACCACTCGGCTATTCGTACAGTCTAGCTATTAAAATAGGACCATTTTAAATACTGTAAGATATAAGATATTAATTCAACACCCAATCGAAATTCTAATATTAGTTCACATTTCACTGACCTGAGTTTTCTACGTTCTTGTGGAGTCAACACAGCGGGCATTCCCCGTAATGCGAGCAAATGATTCACCGTCTGCGTTGGAAGACGACCCGATGACCCCGATGCATGCAATTGTTTCTGCAAAACATACATCTATAACAGCTTACAACATAAAAAGAAATAACGGAAATAAAAGATGGAAAAACCTACTTGTGAATAAAAATACTTATGTGAGCTCGAAAGCAATCTATTAGTTCCGCGACAACAGCTACGGAAATCCGACATGCATCAGAGCACATTTAACATCGACGTTTATGGATAAAACCCCTTTTATATTAATACATCGCTTCATCGAGTAAATATTACAAAACATCCGCTTCCGCTATTATTAAATTGCAGCTACCCGATAAGACTCGAAGTCATTAACCAACTTCAAAAAAAGATATATCTGCATCTATTTATAAAGATATATTTGCATCTATTTTTGAGTCATGGACTAGTTAATTTTCTATTCTAAATCAAACTGTCCTGTACCATGTACAGTCAACAGCAAAAGTCAAATCAAAATCAGAAATTCAATACAAGACTTATGAACGGAGTTCGCGTCAGAACTGTGTGGCGTCGAAGTGTTTCAAACGAATATGTTTGTAAATTATACCAAACATTTACTACTAGTACAGTAGTAAATGTGCCATATATTCGTGATCATTTTGGACTCCAAAAGTTATAAACTCAATTTATCATCTACTTTTGCTGTTGACTGTACGACATAACTACCTAAAAAAAATCATGAGATAAAATACTTTAATAACTTACGTAGTCTCCCACAGCTAACAGTTAAGCAACATCAACACGTACCACAACGTAAGGAGTAGAAGTAATCCATTGCGTAGCATTAAGGAGACGCTACCTTGAGTAGCGTAGCGAGCGCGCGATGGTCGCGGTGGTGGGGGACGAGCGCGAGCGCGTCGTGTGCGCGTGCTACGTGCCGGCGTAGCGCTGCTCGTCGTAGCGCGAGCCGAGCGCCCCGAGACTCCGCAGCGCTTTCTTCAACGCAGGCAATACCGCAACCGGCTTCTGCTGAATATTTATTTACAAATGATCATCGTGCAAAAAAAATAATTAAGCTAAAACTTTTTTCTAGATTATTAGCTGACCCGAACAACGTTCATATGCCATATTAAAAAAACTGGAGGGAAACCTATCACTTAGGGGTGTGAAAAATAGATGTCCGATGCTCGAATTCTCAAAATATCATACTAATCGATCTAGCCGTTTCGCAGGAGTTTGGTTAAATAACTTTCTACAAAAATTATGGTTTTCGTGATAAAAAAAATCCTAGCTTGTGGTTAGTGGAAATTGACAGATAGTTCACATGGAACACTAGCGATCCTAGCGGTTTTGTTGCGAAACCCCTCATTGACAACATGTTACATGAGATGTTACACCTTCAAACTATGATTTAATTGGCATGTATTCATAATAAGCTTTTTTATTTAACATTCAAACATTCATAATTTGATTATACTATTGTAGTTAACCACATTATTAAGGCTTTGTTGAGTCATTTATAAAGAAACGGTTAGTCAACCCTCACAATGCTACATTTATTATTGTTATGTAGATCTGAACTGAAGAAAAGAAGTATACAACATATTCTGATTTAAAACATCGATAAAAATACGAAAGATTTTTTAAATTTAATATATTCCTTTGTTAGAATATGAGGCCGGAAGTGTATATTTATAGATATTAAAATACACTGTAAACTCATAAGCTAGGTTTTGGACACTCGTAAATTATAAGGAAAATTTTACTTATCCAAAGCTTTCATAAGTGGTGTAGTTATATCATTATAAATATAACATTTATATCGCAAATCACACAATGCTCTTATTTAGGAGGGGCTCGTGGCTAAGTGTAAGCCGTACGGTTTGACCGATAATAAAGGTAAAGCCGCGCTCGCCGCGGCTGGTCCGTGGATGGGTGACCATTTGTAAACATATCTAGACCCCTCCGTGCCTCGGAAAGCACGTTAAGCCGTTGGTCCCGACTGTCATACAGTGATCTTTGATAGTCGTTAAGTCATTACAATTCTGACAACCAGTCTTACTATGGAATGTATGGAATACTGTATTACCTAGCAATAGGTTGTGGAGGTCAGATAGGCAGTCGCTCTGTGTAAAATACGGTATTCAGCTAAATCCGGTAAGACTGGAAGCCGACCCCAACATAGCTTGGGAAAAGGCTAGGCAGAAGACACAATGCTCTTATTTCTATTCTTTCAATATTGCCACAAGGCTATTCTAGAAAGGAGTAGTCGAACAAAATATGAATATCTTACTAAAATTTGATTAACGAAAGTCAATGTACGAGCCAATACATTGACAATAACAAAACAATTTCATATTATAATATTTAAACACCAAACCTAACACTATTCTTATGCATACAAATCCAGTACATCAATATATCATTAATTTTACCCAAAAAAAATGTATTACCAAAATCTGGCATATTATCATCATCGCTGCTGCTGCTCTCAATCTGCCGGAAAGCCAGCGGCCTATCGCCCAGGGGACCGCATTGAAACAGAGTGTCCCCAGGCGCGTGCCACGCGTCGTTTGACAGGGGGATCGCTCGCCGCGTCGCGGGTATCCGCTGTAACGCCTCGTGCACCGCAGGCCCTCGACCACGGCGACACTTCGCTTGGGATGGAGTCTTGCCTTTAAGAAAAAAAAAGAACATTTAATTTGGACACAGTGAGACACAATTACAATAGCTTTAAAGACCTTTTTTACCTCAAGAGCATTACAGTTCACTTATGAGCATAGTGATTATACATGAAATTACTTATCTTAAGAGATATAACAATAGTTCGACCATGGGTATACTTAGGTAAACTTACTACTTACAATAAATAACACACAAACCAAAAATATTGAAGTATAAAATATTTTATGAATGGGATAAGGGCAGGAAGAAGAAGATCTGACTACAAGGTACTATGTAAGAATGAAATACATAATTGTGGTAGGTTATGGCTTGAACTTTTGTTCAATAGTAAGTAATTATAATTATAGTAAAAAGCAGGCCACCATTGTGATTAATTCAAGTTTAAAAAAAAGAAATGCAGTTAACTAACCTGACTTACCTGTCGATGCTTTCTTGGGAGGTGTCACTGGAACTTTAGTCGGTGGTGCAGGAGTCTCTCCTGGAGCGAGTACAGTCGAGTTTTCAACCAGGCCTTGTTCTCTCTTAAATACATCTAAAAAGGTCTCCACCCCTGATGATGCCGCCTTTGAATTGTTTGTAACACTATTAATACTGGTTTTTGCACTCAGGGAGGGGGCAGTGGCAGTGCTTTGCGCCTTAGGGCTATGAACACTCAATCTTCGACCTTCACTAAAAGACTCCGATCTTGCAGGCTCCTTAACCTGAGTTTGACTTTTAACTTTCGAAACTTTGGTATGAGTAGTCTTACTGTCTTTATAGTTTGCACTAGGCTTTGCAGCGGGTGGATAGTGTCCATTAGACACCACCTCCTTCTTAATTTCCTCCTTGACATCGCCATTTGTGAATGCGCCTATGAGATCGAGCTCTTTACTTGGACTGTCTAATAGCTTACTCTTAATATCACCATTATCAGAAAATATAAAATTATCTTCTGTGTGACTAACAGTTATTTCACCAGCAATGACATCGGAGTCATGAAATGTGTATAATTCGTTGGGATCAATTTTAAATTTGGAGTAGAAATTATCATTTAGATGTATGTACGCCTGCTCGTCCCCAGAGTTGTCATGTAGGAACATGTTTACTTCACCACAGCTCCCTGACGACACCCCCTCAACTGCCATTTTATACTGTGTGGCACAACTCGCCTCTGATATATTTTGTGGAATACCACTGAAGCTGAAAGCAAAGAATAAATTGTGATTACAACATTAAGACTCATTGCATACATAAGGTTTAAGAATTTCATATCAAGGATCATTTTGTATTTTACCTACAAGACAAGTTGCTACTAAAATCAGTTAGGGGTCAGATTTTTTTAAAGCATTGTTATTCATTATGCACATGGTTGCAGGTTTGAACCCAGGCAACCAGTGTAACTTTTTCAAAGTTATATGTACTTTCATAGTTATTCTAAGACACTATTGACAAATGGTGCAGGTAAACATTAAGAGGAAACCTGGATTCCGAAAATAGGAATCTGAAATCCCAAACCTGCAATGAACAAGTATGGTAATCATTGCTTTTTCCTTCTCTACATGGGAAGATGCATCTGTGCCCAGTGGGACATTTATAGGCTGGTACTATTATTATAATTGTTACATCTTATTCCAACTTCATATTTTCATTTCTTTTTTTTTTTTGTAACTGTTTTATAAAACCAACTTTATAAAGAGAGCAGGAATGTTAGTCTTGTATTCCCACATGCTTTTTAAGTTTATTTTACTATAAAGTTCAAGTGTATTACATAATCCAAGACAGTAAATAGATGTCGAACAAAGATTTGATACTAAGTTACTAACATATCAATGTTAGTAACTTAGCTTAATAGAATACTAAATGTTTTATTGATCTAGTCATTAGACCATACAAATAATAAAATAGGTCGTTAATGTTACTTTTGTACTGCATAACTGTGTTTATATTGTTGAATTGATGTCAATAAGAGCCTTTCTCCAGTCAATGTTTTTCTGTACATCAGTTATTCAATAGCAGAGTGTAACAGCTAAGCCAACAAAAACAAGCAACATCTGTTTCAAATGCAAGAATCATATAGACACAAACAGCTGTACTAAAATTGTAAATAAGTCCGTGTCTAACACAGCATGTATTTCTTCTGCTATTAAAAATAACCTCTAATAAATGTTTGAGATTAGGAATTATAGGAATTCATTTCAGTTTAGATGGAAGTAGCATGAACAGAAGTAGCACTTACCCCACATTTTCTGATGCACTCAAATAAGACATAGTGGGTTCATTTTACAACTTAACAATACAAACAATTTTATTGCTATGAAATGTGCAAAAGTAAGTTTGGTCCCTCTGCTTCATCCTGCAACGAAAGAGAATTTTCCATTACAAAGTAAGCATACACATACGCAGTTTATTCAATGTTATTCATATCAAAAACACAAATAAATACAATCTGTATTATTGTAAGGAATCTTTTAATTGACATCTAACTGACATCTGTCAAGGTAGTAATTAACCAAATTTCTTAGCGTTTTTCCTTATTCTACTGGTCAGTCTTCAGATGGTTAATAAAGCAAAAGTATTTACACATTCTTATCCAAAACGGAATAGGTAGCAAATGTTGTTATGCCAAGATTATGAAAATTAAATCTCACACGTTAGCTTGTTGAATACCCGGCTCATAGTTATCTACAAGTTAAAAAGAAAAAGTATTCACTTAATATTCACGTCTATATTTTATTGATAAGAAAAGTAATTGTTTGTAGCTTAAAATAAATAAAACTCAAATCTTTATTCAATAACATCAAGAATGACTGACAGAACACAGCAAATGGCAGCCAAAAATCCACAGATAAATATTAATTAGTGTTGTACTTACTTACTTACTAAAAGCGATTAATAGTAAGTTGTTCTATAATAGCAAGTCAAAAAATGTTAAATTGCCCTTAAATTCTTGCTGAAGGTTTATTCCCGTCTCACCAACTAAGTGCAGTGAAGCAGTGAAAGCCTTCAAGGATAAAAAGGATTATGGTATGTAAAACTACGCAAGTTAGACTGTGAATGAGTTAAATTAATCATGCCCAAACAACATTTTAGTGGTAATAGGTTTAGTGCTCTAAATATATATATTTAGATGGGCCTTTACCTAATTAAACTTGATCATTTAGATACATACAGGATTTCAATTCAGTATTCTTAAAAGTCACACTAACATTGTAATTCTAAGTACATACATTGTGATGCAAAAGACAATATTAAAAATAATAATAATAACGACAAAATAATGATCATACTAAGACAGGATCGTTAGATAATTGTTTTATTTTAATTATGTCGGACAATAAGAAGCAAATTTAAATATTTACGAAATAATAATCATGATAATGATGTTTACCTGGCGAAATCCTCATGGATTTCTTCCACCTTGGCGAAGGCGGCGAGTATGTAAATGCACGCCGAACTCGTTGGCAAAAACTGGGATAAGCCTCTTTTGCCTCAATGGGAACCAAGTACAAGTAGGAACACACTGCAAAATCCGTGATTACATAATTATTTATAAGCTTATTTTAATACATTAAAATAATTCTCGCGTCCTGATATTTGTTACCAAACTCCTCCAAAACGGATGGACCGATTTTTATAAGGATAGGTCTAAGAATCGGCTAAAATCTATTTTTCGTACAAGAAATTTGTTTATATGGCAGGACATCGTTTGCCGGATCAGCTAGTAAAAAACGTTATAGTATAATATAAACATTACATTAAAAAATAAAAATTCAAACTTGTTACGAATTTGGGTTTAAAAGTGGGCTAAAAACTTGATATCTGTGCGACACAGTGTTGATGTTATAAAAAAAGCTGTCGGCAGATAGAAACAATGTTTTTATTACAAATTACAGCTGAAAACAAATTTAAACTAACTAAATCTTTAAAAGATAGCTACTTTATGTTAAAACAAACATTCATGCCTCAATATTAAAAGATACTCAGTGTATAAATAAGATTATTATGTAAGTGAAAAAAATTGCAATTCGAAGATCGCGCGTTTTGTATTTCGATTTGAGAACCCCATTTTTGAAGCGTTGTTGTGAATCCAATATGGCGATATTTGATGTTGTACTATTTTGAAGGTACGTCAAATTGACGATTCTATAATGATAATTCCGGTAAATATCGTATTATTAAAGAGTTTTCGACATCTAAAGAAGAGTTATCGTATCGATTGATTGATCACTTGTGTTTTTACAGTGTAAGAGAAAGCTTACAATTTGTATTGTTTTGTTTGTGATTTCCGATATTTTAATGATTATTCCATTGTTTTACAAAATTAAAAAATGCGTTTTTATGTGGATACTTTAACTATGTGTCGAATCCGTTTATGAAAACAGTACAAGTGCTAAGTCTTGTTGTAGTTAGGTGTGTTTCACGCAAATTGAAGAACAAGATGGAATGTAATTACGGTAATTACAATCGCCAAAATTACGTACTGATTTCTTTACAAAATGTGTTATTTTTGTTACAGAAGTGCACATGTTTTTATACAAATGGGAGTTAAGTAATTTACTGTTCAGGTGCATTAGATTAGCGCCATAATAATTGATTCATTACTTGAGTACATAGTGTTTAGAGCGCTGACTATCATGACAGACACGAGACGAAGAGTTAAGCTTTACGCTCTGAACGCAGACCGGCAGTGGGATGACAGAGGAACAGGACATGTTTCCTCATGTTACGTGGAAAGGTTGAAAGGCACCTCGTTACTGGTGCGCGCAGAATCAGACGGCTCTCTTCTTCTAGAAAGTAAGATACAGCCCGACACAGCGTACCAGAAGCAACAGGACACGTTGATAGTGTGGTCTGAAGGTGACAACTTTGATTTAGCATTAAGTTTTCAAGAAAAAGCTGGCTGCGATGAAATATGGGAAAAGATTTGTCAGGTAAATAGTAATGTTTATATAATTGTTTACATAACTGTTAAAATTCATGTACATAAACATAACATAAAATCCAATAGGAAATATTAAGGTAAACAACTGAAAAAGTTCAAGTTCATTGAATATACATTGTAAATAAATATTTAATAAGATAATGTGAAGAAAGTCTTTAAATTCTTGTCAAACATTAGCTAATATTTGGTTTATATATATGTTTTAAAACTTGTGTTCATATAATATAAGTGGATCAAATTGATATGTGGTTCTTTATTGAGAAGTGTGTTACATGTAACTGTGCTTACAGGTACAAGGAAAAGATCCATCAGTTGAAATTACACAGGATATAGTTGAAGAATCTGAAGATGAGAGGTTTGATGAAATGTCAGATAGTGTGCAGCCTGTGGAACTACCTGCATGTGAAATGGGCCGCCTTGAAGATATCAGTGAACTTGTGAACAGCTGTTTGGTGTCACCGGCTCGCAAGGACAAACTTGCTGCAGCACTGGAGACACAACATTACATCAAGAAACTACTAAACCTGTTCCACATGTGTGAGGACATTGAAAATATTGAGGGATTGCATCATCTTTATGAAATATTTAAGAGTATATTCCTTCTCAACAAGAACACTCTATTTGACACAATGTTTGCTGATGACACTATATTTGATGTTGTGGGCTGTCTAGAGTATGATCCAAGTTTGTCACAGCCCAAGAAACACAGAGAGTATCTACGAGAGCTAGCAAAGTTTCGTGAGGCCATTCCTATAAAGAACAAAGATTTGTTAGCTAAAATACATCAAACATACAGAGTACAGTACATTCAAGATATTGTTTTGCCCACACCTACAGTTTTTGAGGACAATTTGCTAAGCACTTTGTCCAGTTTTATATTTTTCAACAAAGTAGAAATAGTAAAACTGATAGAAGATGATGAGAAATTTTTGACAGATTTATTTAAACTTCTTATGGATGATAAGACTCCTGATCAAAAGAGACGGGACCTAGTTCTGTTTTTAAAGGAATTTTGTAATTTTTCACAAAACTTGCAGCCTCAGGATAAGGATGCTTTTTATAAAACTTTAGTATCTCTCGGGATTCTGCCAGCTTTAGAAATTACTCTAAGTATAGATGATCAGAAGACTAAGACTGCATCTATAGACATTTTAACTTACATTGTAGAGTTTTCACCCTCTGTAGTGAGGGATCACACACTACAGCAAGCAAATAATACTGAAGAGGTAAGTGTTGACACAACTTATCTTTATGACTAATAAGTAAAAAAAACTATCATTATATTTACTTATGTTCTGTTTCTTTGTAGGAGCAAATGCTACTGAATATAGTAATAGAACAGATGCTACGGGACCGGGACCCAGAATTGGGTGGTGCAGTGCAGCTCATGGGTGTCCTCCGCATACTGCTGGACCCTGAGAGCATGCTTGCATCAGTCAACAAAAGTGAAAAGGCAGATTTCTTAAATTTCTTCTACAAACACAGTATACAAACATTAATAGGTAAAGTACTATTTCTATGACTCATAATAATATGTGCAAATGACAATTGAAGCAGTTTCCTAGAAATCTGTAGATAGATACTGTGACTATTCTAAATGTTTCATAGTTGCAGATTTCTGCCGTCTTATATGCCTATTAGCAATTCTAATCAATATAAATTTATAAGCACTATTTACTTCTAGTCTAGTAAACATGTCAATGGTAACAAGTTATGAATGTTAGTTAGTTTGTTAATTTTTGTCCTGAGAATAAGGCATTTTATAAATTATATTGTCAGTCAATTAACAGTGAACCAATAAACACTTATAATAACGGCAGTATTAGTTAACATTCAAGATAAACTTGTTATTACTTAATAATAGCTTTTATTTACGTTTCTCAATGCAACAATGTTAATGAGAATAAATATGTACATACTTTATGACAATAAAAACATTGATAAGGTCAATGAAATCTGCAAATTAGGACCAAGAATTCAAACAATTTTATTAAATGATTGAGTACATAATCTGTGATAATAATCAAATGTTTCAATTAATCAGTCAATATGGATAATTATTCACTATCAATTGTAATCAACCATAGTGGTGCATAATTCTAATCTACATATTGAGCTACTGGGTTTTTATTACAAAGTCATGTTAAGTCATCATTATTTAGCTAATGTATGTGACACTTTCAGCCCCTCTCTTAGAGAATACAACTGGAGAGAAACCTCTAAAGGAAGACTATCACACAGTGCAGCTACTTGGACTTGTGCTGGAACTACTTGCCTTCTGTGTTGAACATCACACATACCATATCAAGACCTGTATATTGAATAAGGTAAGATTTTTTATTTTGCAATTCACCTGGCCATCTGATCCAAGACAACTGACAAGTTTACTTTATTTTTGTTGGTTTTCCTTCACGAATAGCAGAATAAATATTCAAAACAATGAAAATTTTACTAAAAAAAATGTTTACTGGAATGAGATCAAATAATGCGGGTAAAATCGCGGGCTACCGCTAGAGACACATACGAGATTCTGAGTGGGAATCAGACCCACAACCGCCAATTATGCTGATAACTGGTGGTTGTGGCTTATATAACAACTAAACCAACAGGTCAGTCAAAGATCAAGGTTATCATAATACTACCAATATATTCTACTAATACTGGGCAGAAGAATGCCTTCTCTTCCTCCATGTCACTCTTTTAATAGGCGTTTAGTCCTGCCTTCTCTAATTGTAATAATCACATGGTTTATGAGTATTATTTATTTATTCGAGGAATAATTTTGAAATTTTGACAGTTGTTCAACAACTATTTTATTCGTAAAATAACAAAAAAAAAGAAAAAGTTATCTGATGATGGTGAAATAGGCCCTTAATAAAACAAGTAAGCATGCATAATAATAACAGTATGTTTTTCTGTATATGAGAAGAGCACCTTGTAGTGAAACTGTGCCTTGCAGAACATTGCAAGCTATATTGTAATAAAAACGGTAAAAATTTAAACAATAAATATAATTTTTGTCAAATAAAAATATATTACAATAAATTTATTACGATAAATTACAATTTGAATGTTTTTAAACATAGCCAAAACATGCCATGACCTATGACATTGGTAACTGCATGTCAAGGTCTGTGAATACTTTGTGTTTATTTTAGATGTGCTACACATCTGTGATTGATAAATATGAGAAATACACTAAGTTGATACATGTATGAGTTGTTTTGTTTGCATTGAGTGGCTGTAATGTTAAAAGTTTGATTTATAATGTATCCAATAATTAACTAAAGATGTTTAGTATGATACTGCAAACTTATCTATTGACCCTGTGGCGAAATTAGGAACGTATGTTATTTTAATAATTTTATTTTGCTTAGCATAAATCTTACTAATATTATAAATGTGAAAGTATGGATGTTTGGATGTTATTTACTCAAAACGGCTGAACGGATTTGGATTGTTTGTGGAATATACAATCTATATAATATAATTTATTCTGATATGTAAAAGCAAATATATACCTGTTCAACAAGCTGTTTACATAACTCAGTAAACCTTATATTTGCAGTTAGGGGATTTTCCAATATAGCACTTGGTTAACAGGACAAAATACAGTCTTTGTCGGCTTGTAACAAATTAATTACACTGTGAATGAACAATGGGTGTTCTAGTAAATAAAAACCGCTCAATGAATCAACCATTTTTATTCACACCTTGATTTATGTTGAAGGTCAACTCATGTTTAATGATTCCTTTTCTAAAGTAGAGTTTATGAAAGTCGATTTTTTCCCAGTAGGGTTTGTTTAGGTTTGTATGCATTTATGTAAATACACATATAATTTTTTTTTGTTTTGTGGTTATAGATGTATATGGTTGCTAGATGTGTAGACCATTTGTATTTAGAACTATTGATTAAGGTTTCAACTTAACATTGCACACTTTCTTATATCATACACTGGTAACACAACAATTCTTCTGATGTTGACGCGGCTGTTAGACATTGAAAACGGATTCTATCGCGGTTTGTTTTGATTTTAGTTCCCGACGTTTCGACGCCTTTGCAGGTGTCATCAGTCTGCCCGTGACATGAAAATTTTGTGTGAATATTTTGCGTGAAATGAGTGAATTAATATTTTTGTCTGTTCTCAGGATCTTCTTCGTCGCATACTGGTGCTGATGAGGTCGACGCATACGTTCCTAGTGCTTGGGGCACTCAGATTTATGAGGAAGATCATTGCACTCAAGGATGAATACTACAACAGATACATTATAAAAGGAAACCTCTTTGCACCAGTTATAGATGCTTTCCTTAGGAATAATGGCAGGTATGTACTAAAAACATTGCGGCTCTGTATTTATGATAGAATTTTTGCCCATATTGTCTATTTATCTTTATATACAAATTATACAATTATGTTTATTAGTATACTAGTCCCACAGTTGTGAGAATTACCTATTGTGTTGTTCAACTTCATGTTTTGCCGTCAATACTTATTTATATCCAAGATCTCAATCGTCATAATTATTATGCAACATTTTTTTTACGCCCTGACAACATAGTAAGTTCTAATATTTACTACAAACAATTTTCAGGTACAACTTACTAGACTCGGCTATATTAGAATTATTTGAGTTCATCAAACTTGAAGACATCAAATCACTTTGTTCGCATGTTGTTGAAAACTATGGAAAGATCTTAGAGGATGTTGAGTATGTACAGACTTTCAAAGCTTTAAAAACACGGTATGATCAACACCAGGATAAGCTGAAAGAGAGGGACAGAGGTGAGATATAAAATCTTGATTACTTTTAATTCATTTCATGAAAATCAATACTGTACTCAGATTGTATTTCATAAGCATTTTGTAGCGCATTAAAAATCAGTAATCTATTTGCTTAGTTTTTTTAAAGTTTATAAACATTTACGAATTTTCCATTTACAAAATGTGTTTTGAGTATATTTTGAATTTAAAGATTTGTTTACCTTTAGTATATACCCTTAACTGACAGACTGATAACTATTATGTTATATTTTATATAATACATAAACAAATGCAGAGCAAATGCTTGTAATTAAATACAAATAGAAAGGAATTATTTGAACATCCAACAGAACTCGAGCCAGCTGATTGATGACTATTGATTATAAATAAAGCTGTTTAACATGATTAATTTAACTAATTTAAATGTAACTTATAGTGAGCGGTAGTGTGGGCGTGGCTGAGGCTGTGGTACCGTCGTTGCTGCGCACGCGGTACCGGCGCGAGGCGCGTGCGCCCGACGACGAGGAGGAGATGTGGTTCAACGACGACGATGAGCTAGATGATGACGCGCCGCTCGACGCCCAGCAGCCGCATCAGCACCCGCACGCGCATCACGCGCTCGACGCTATCGGTTAATATCTCTTATATTACACGACACGATTATTTAAATTTGACCTCACATTAATTAATGGGACAGCTCGAAAAGAGTAACACATAAGTGAATTTATTTTGAGTGCAGATCAACTCTGTTTTTAGTGCAGGAGCAAAATAAGCGTCAAATGTTACCATTGAAGTACACTGTACATAAATTATGTGTTGTATATTTTATTCTAATAATACTAGCTGATGCTCGTGGCTTCGCCGCGTGGATACCGGTTAGTCAATGTGTCCAAAAATTTCGCTGAACTTTAAAACAGCATGTAAATTGGTTCAGTAGTTTTTGAGTTTATCGAAAACAGACAGAAGCGACGGCAGGATTTTTCTAATGTGTTCATAATATTCGTAAATAATCTACAATGATTGTAATTGTTTTAGGAAAAATAGTCGAAAAGAAGGTATGCTCGAATACAGAGACGGTGAATGGACCCAGCAGAGTACTGCTGAGCACCACGGCGACCAGCAAGCCGACGCACACTGACGTTCAGGTATCCTCGCCCAGATTACTCAATAAGGTAAACTTTTAGTTCCCTCACACGTCTCTACTTGCTTTGCTGGGGAAATCTAAGCAATGTGTACATATCTCTCATTATCAAAGTGCTAGGAAATGCATGGTGTTGGTTATACAGATCACACTTATATGGTGTGTTGCTTAGCTTCCAAGGACAGTGTTAAACAATTAGTAGTACCACATCTTAATCAAAGCTTATTAATTTCATTTTAATTTTTATGTACTCACCAGTTAGTGTATATATCGTATAAAACGGCAACGGTCTGTGATTATGAGTTACACAAATAATTAAAACAAAGATGTGTGTAAAATATATTATTAAGTGTTAGTCTTTATTCAAAGAATAATAAATTATAAATAATAAATACGCGCCGTTTCCGAGATTCAGATTATATTGTATTTATACAAGAATTGCTTGTTTAAAGATATAAGACATAACCGGTGTATAACTAAATTGACTACATGTTTGAAAGGAAGTATAGCTAGTATTGGCTGTTTTAGTAGGAGAGTTTTAGTATTTACAATACGGCCGACGGATCTTGGCGGGTCTGAAAAGAGCTTCAAGTTTGCCTGAGAGGCAAGTACACATAAATGGTAGATGAGAAAGAGACGAAAATATCTTGTATCGCTTTCTAGACTCGCTAAGATTCATTGACCGAAAAGTAGTTGTGAAATATTTTGGATATTTGCATTTCGATGTCTGACGCTGATTAGTTTGACTTTGTTATGTCGCTTTCATTTCATCATCGCAATACTGAGATCGCGCTTACACTATAATTTTCAACCCATACCATGAGCATTAGGATTGCTTAGCCTAGACGGTAGTACGTTTGTCGTTTGATGTATACATGTTGTACGATATCTATATAAGAGTTGTGTTGGCAGGGTTTGGTGGACTACGACGGCGACTCGGACGAGGAGGAGGAGGGAGCGGCGGGCGCGGCGGCGGCGAGCGACGAGCGTGACGCCAAGCGGCCGCGCCTGGCGTAGTGCCGCCCGAGCCCGGCCCAGTGAGACCATGGAACATGGCGTAAGATAACATTGCTGTACGCTGTGGTATTCACACCTGTCCGCGGTTCCACTCGGTTGTCCTACAGAATGTGCTCGCATCTTGCGCGCGTCGTACTACAACGGAGTCGTTGCGGCCTAACGCGGCTAGACTTGTGTCGGGCGCGAGGCTCGGGTTGAGTGGACGCCGTGAGGCTGTCATGTCGCCGCCTGGACGCTCGCGTTCAGGTTGCGTTATTGTGATTCCTAGATTCTAAGTACTCACCGTCACTGCCATCTAGCTCTTCCATCTCGTGTCTCCCGGATACCTCGCCCGCGTCACATGGTCCAGCTGATCGCATTTACAATCGACACAATCGGTCGTTTATACTTGCTATCGTTAGTCGGAACCGCTAGACAGTAAAGTACCTCTAGCAGCTGGGTTATGTCCATTATTTGTAAATATGAAGTGCTGACACTCGAGTGTTCGACTTTAGTTAGTTAGTGTATGAAGTTCTTCATACTTTGTAGTGTAATAATATACTTCAGATGGCATCAGAAAGTAGAACAAATATTGGTTACAAGGTGTATTTAATGTGAACTAATTTTAACGATTAGGTTACTTTTGTCATGGATTGTAATCACAAAAAGTACAAAGAAAATATGAGTGGGAATTAAATGTCTAATAATAAATAATAATAGAAAAAGAAAAACACCCTGAATGCGATATGAAAATGTAAAAATGTACGTATTTATAAAAATCTTAGTTTATGGAGGATGATCACAAGACCAATCTTTTTTTAGAGACATTTAAAATCATAATCTGTGCTGTGGAATTGTTACTCACTAGTGCGTTATTGTATCACAAACAGATTTCCAACAAGTTTAATCTGTTGCCTGAACTACATCGTTGAGCCTGGTTTATCGGTGAAGACGTGTAATGGCCAACATTAGACATGAGTCGGTCGTGAAAATAATTTACGTGGTTTCAGATATACCTACGAATAATTTATTTCTCAATTTATTTGCATTCCTTCTGTTGAGCTTTGTGGAGAATACATTTTGTACTTTTCCAATATTTTTTGCAGTAATCATTACAACTTTGTTTTAAGCAGTATATTTGAGATAGTGATCTTATTTGTTTATATTATAACAAGTCTCCTTATAGCTCCGACTTTGTTGAGAGTAGAGAATAGTTTTGTATCTATTAATTTTGTTAACATGCACGGCCCTTATCGATGTATAAAATTAAGATTAGCATTATAACCACTCGCTGTAAAGTCGCCCTATTTATAAAACACGGACGTTTATGGCACGCTGAGATTGGTTAAAATGTTAATAATATAAGGGTAATAAATATTTTATTTGAACTGAATTCCCAAAGTGTGACTAGCTATTTTTGTTTAATATATTGCCTATAAAAGTTTAGCCAAAATTAGAATTATATTTTTAGTAAAGACTTGTTTATCGACATGTTGACTGCCCATTATATATCTATCATGAAAGATGCTAACAATTTCCGATAGGAACAATTCCTGCTAAACTTACTAAACACAGTTTAAAAACAAAGAAAAAATACAAGAATGTTTATAAGGGTGGTTGGTTATTTTACTGTTTCCATATTTCTCGGATCGCACAACTTGGCCTGTCGTAAGACATCATTACAGGTTTTAAAATACAAACTGATGCACCGTTATATCGACCCAGTAAATGTAACGGAATCTGCTTCGTACATCCGAATAACTTTGGAAAGTCAACTTGTATAACATGTTTATCTGGATCCCGACTATTGTCGTATATATTTATGAATATTTTATAAAAATATAAGGCTCTGTGTACACTCACCGAAGGTAAAGGAAGGTGTAGTAGAGGTCTATATGTTGTGTTCTTTATCTCTATAGAATGTAAGCTGATTCAGTATACGACTTTAAAACAAGTATAGTAATCATGAGAGTCGAGTGTACATGGTCCCTTATATTACGTACCATTTATTTTGTTGTACACTGGCAGCTAAACTTTTTCTACTAGTTGATTTGTATGTAAAAATAATATATTTAAAATTAAATAATATATCATTAATTGGCAATAGATATTTTTTTATTTCAGCAGTTATTTTTTCTACTTACCTCAAAATTCTTACTTTTATTATTTGGGATCCAGATTTATCATGTTTTGTTTTCAAGGCAACCTGCTTTTAACACGTTTACTGCAGTCAATACAGCCTAAGCCCGAGATGACGTAATAATTCAGTATGTGTTGACACACCCGTTTTTGTGGTTTGGTTGTACTCTGCATAAAATGTGTTAAAATATATTTGTAAACTATTACTACATAGGAATTGACTATATTATTATAATATAGTTAATTACAACCCTATAGGCTCCTGATAATACTAACATAGCTATTGCTGGATCCATTTCATCACACGACTTTTGACAAGAAAAATATAATTAATTTAATGTTCTATTATTTATTAATTCATTATATTTTCAATAAATGAGTTTTATTAGTCTGACACATAGTAATCATTAGGGAGAATACATTTTCATTGTTCGATGTAATGTCATGAAATGGATCCTCTCTGCTGTCCCACTGTTCTCATTTCCTACATAGTAAATGAATTGTAAAATCAGTATTAAAATTTTCTTTACTTTCAACAAAATGTTTCCTATCTTTTTGCTTATATACGATTGTTTGTAGCTTTTTTTACACTGCGAAAGTAATGTGTATGTGATAAAATTATCTGATTAAGATCCATTTTATTTTATTACTATAAACCTCTAGTTTTATCATTCGTATTTTGTAAATAATATTAGATTTTGTAAAATACACTTAATCTGGTGATTATAAACATCTATCTATAGTAAAGTAAATATTTTGCATAATCACATGTCGCCAGAAACGAGTTAGAGAGAGTGGTCCAAACATTACACAATAAACATAAATCAGTACTGATCTCAGTCAAGTCGTTTACTGGCTTCCAACTTGTTGATAACAAACCCAATAAGTAGCAGAGCTCAAATTTTATAACTGGTCAAGGGTTTTTATAGTTTCATTATTTCTGTATTAGTGTATCATTTTGTTATGAAAGCTCTTCCATAATGTATCAAAATTCTAACTTTATATACGATCTTAATATCTAGTTTTTTTTGTAGTTGCAAGTTTAAAATAAGATAAATTTCAGAAATGTAATGTTTCTGATATAGTGTGACACAAGATGCGATGGAGCCATATTATCAAAACATATTGAATATTATTTTAAAAGCATAGCTTGATATAATACATTTAATATTTTTTTTAGTTAAATTGAATAATGCTCGTGGAGTGTAATTTAAATATAAAAATGTGTGCAACAGTTGTCATAGACATTGTTCATAATATAATTTATATAATTAGCTGTATTGTATCTTGATTATGAACTCCTGGCGGCATGATTATTCAACAAATGGATGATAAACAATTAGTGCATGACACTGTGATTATAAAGCGCGGCTGACTGCAGGCTCTGATCATTGAGTGGAATGCATTCAGCCCACCCTCTACTTGCGACGCCTATAATATATACATTACATAACCGAAAGCTGTAACTGAACTGAGCACAAATGTACTGTGAATACCACAGTACAGCTTAATCATATTTTCTATAAATTATTTTCGACTTCGGATCCTTGAGCTTCAACATTTACCTTGTGTAACGTCTCTGAAATACATATCAATTTTAATATGTATTTGAAAAAGAAATTATTGATCTCTGTCATAAGATTATACATCGTAGCCAAGAAATCCGCTACCGCCATTATTGTAACTCGTATGATGGTCACACTTCTATATCAGTGCAAAATGACAACGGCTTTTACAGTGAAAACGAGGCGAATTCAATTATTACATACGTGGAATGAATTTGTCAGAATATATTGTAAATATACAACGTTTTATGTAATAATTTTATTTTAAAATCTGCCAACATCCACGTGTATAATAGGCTAATAGCATCGAGCAGTCAATTAGATTTATACGATTCTTATATTCCTTGAAATAACTTCCCCATTAATTAAAACACGAAGTTTTAGGTGAAATTAGACTGTAATAATGACTATTTTTTATCTGTCTAGGTGGATGACCATCATAAACTAATTTATACACAGATTAAAAATAGATTTACCTATGGGCAAGTTGTGTAAAATAAATAAGCTTACGATAATGCTATTATTATGATGTCACTAGTTAAGTAAGCAATATAAATATAAGGTAATAATTACGAATTATGTTGTTTCTTTCATACATTCCATAATCTATAAATAAACAAGGTTATATTATAGACTCTTAATAATTTATTATTCGAGTAGTTGAAGTACAACATTGCTTATAAGTGATATATTTCACATCAGTTGGTTATATCGACGACTTCAGTCTTGAGCTTGGATGCGAGTGCCCGTCGCAGCTGCATGGCGTCTGGCGGAGGAAGCGGTGTGGCGCCCGCCAGTGCTGCTTGCGCCACGCGGGCGGAGCGCGGCCTGGCCACGCTGCCCTGAGATCCTTCACCGCCTAACAAATACAACGCACTCAGTGGAAAGGAAAAGCAATAACACAAGCGAAAAATATCTCTTGCATAATCTATAATTATTTCTATAAAAAACTGAAACGTGATCCCTTCAGCGGTTGACCTTCACACAAGCTGTATTTGCGTGCATTGACAAGACCATAGTTTAAATTGTTGGGTAATAATATGAGCTCATTAGTAAACTTTATTGAATGAAAGCCTAGTACCTCCAGTTTCGGCTCCCTCTGCAGCACCGAGCCGCCGCTCCCGGACTTGCTTCTTCAGCGCCAGTAACTTGTCACGCTGTTGTTTTAAATACTCTTGACGAGCTCTCATCTCTTCCTCACTTACCTTGGAACAGAAGTAGGTATTTTAAAAAGTAGGTAATTATATTAACGTAATAAATCAGGCTGCTTACAAAAGTGTAAGGTTCAAAGAAAAACAGCCAAGGAATGCTTATCTTCAGTTACAAAGTACCGCTAAGCCTCTTCCACTGATAAGTTGACTTGATTGGTGAAGAAGATCGAATAAAAATTTAATTTCATTTGTTCCATGTTTAATGCATGGCTTAGTCTAAGTGGTACCTAAGTCAGGAATCGGCAAACCTCTACTTTCTTGGGTGGTGGTTTCGGTGGTTCAATAACTCGAATCTTCTTTTCTTCTGTCACTTTCTGATCTTTCTTCTCAATATTCTCTTCTTTCTTTTCAAAGCTGTGTAGTTTCGACAGCAAAGTCTGTTTTTCGGCCACGACTTCTTCAGGTGGAACATTTACAACTTCATCTTTGCCTTCATAATCTTCCAGCTGTAATCTAATAATGGTAAAACTCAGGATTACTAAGGCCATAATTAATCTCGACGATAGTGCGGTTCGTCAACTATAAGCTGCCACGTCTTAAAAGAACTTCAAGATCGTTAGAGCGAGATGCAAGTGTACGTTTACGGTATGTGGCACAGAGATGGAATTATCTCGTGTCTCTTTCCAGACGTGCCTTGTTACTACGGCCACACTGTACCTACTTATCTCAACGCCCTTTACCTACAGGTTGTGCCAAGATGCGTTGCTCTATATTAACCAAGTTCTTAGTCCCTATCAAGGTACCTACTCACTTTTTTATTTCTGTCATTACGTCATCATTATCGGGCCATTCCTCACTTTCATCACTTCTTGATGAATCCAGTTCCTCAGGTTCAGTCGAAAATAAATTAGGCATGGCCCCATACCTTCTCTCGATCAACTCTAATGCCTGAAATGAAAATATTATTACGCATTTTTAATTTTTAAGATTCTGCAAGGACCATGCATTAATAATAGGCACCAGTAATAATTTTAATAATTAAATATACCTGAAGCTGAAGTTCCACATTTTTGTGCGTCATCATTTTAACGAACATTTCATAGTCGTTTGCGGCCCATATTTGTTCAAACAGGCGACGATGGAAGTGAGCCGGCAGACCAGCTAGATCTCTCGCAGACAATTTGCAAGCCGCTTCAAACTGATCAGCAGATATACCAATATCATCCATAAAAGACCCCAACATTACGTCAACCTGGTTTAAAGAAAATAGCAATATAAGATTTAAATCTTGAATTCATATTTCAAATCTGTAAGCATAGGATGCACCTAGGTCCTCGACCTACCTACTTCTATATTTATAAAAATGAATGTTTGTCTGTAGGTATGTCCTTTAGAATCGTAAACTATGCATTTGATCATGGGATGATGTTTGGAAAAGTTGTCGTGTATGTCCCCACGAAGGTTTCTAAGTTGGTACGACCAATTTTCGACGGATGGCGCCACTGTCATTCAATGATTATGACTGATCAACGCGAACAACAGGTACGGGTACAGCTAAGTAGTGTATTATAAAAGTAAAAAATCCATATATATACTTACTAAATTACGGTATTCGTCATGAACCTTTTTATACTCAGGTCGATCGAGCACCTCTCCGTCATCTGTTGGTTCAAATGCTGTAAACATAACATCAGCTAATTTTATTAATGGGCCACTAAAAAATTATATTCTAAAGAAGTCAAATAGTACTACTATTGTGTTAAAAACAGCTGTGTTTGAACTTGAAAATCGTTTTAGAGGTTTATTTTATAATAATGCTTTTTGTAGTTAACAAATTATGCATTGCATGGTATACTACGCATTGCATGGTACGCTATTGGCCTTGTTTACTTACGTAGAGATTTTTCCTCGATAAAGGTCTGCAGTGGTACATTCCAGACAGGGCCATGAAGAAAACCTACAAGGGAATCGAAGACCCAAGCGTTACTATCAAGGTTCTCCATCCTTAAACACCAATTAATAATTATATAAACTACTCTATTGCTTTAATTCAATTCTAATTAATTGAATCCGCTTTTACTCGTTAGTGACGTCTATTTGTACTAGGTGTTGTTATGGTTACTGATTAGTATTGTTTTCTTCGTTTCTGGCAGCTGCTTTAATAGTTGCTATTGATAAAAGATTTCTAAAACTACTGATACCTATAGGCCTGAATACCTACTTCAATTTTCAGTGTTTACTTGGACAGCGATTTTGGGTTTGGGTCATAATCCCGTCGAATATTACACACAGCTTATTTTTTTTCAATGATACGTAAAATAGATCTTTCTAATATGTAGTATTGATTTTTTAGATCAATGCTACTTATTAGGTAGGAATAAGAGCAAGTGGTTTGCTATTTGCTATCGATCGAGGTTTTTCTGTGAACGCATTACTTTTCATATGGCTGTCAATGTGTGGCTTGTCAATTTGACATTGACAAGTTACCTATCTGACAAGATTGTGATTTTGTGGAAAATACTTGGAAATGTTGGAAAATTTATAGTACTATCTCGTTTTAACCCTTAAAAAAAAAGAAGGACAAAAAACAACTTCGATGACATAGATCAATGTCGGATTCGGGTGCTTGTGGAACGTCAAATCAAAGCGTCAAATTGAACGAAAAATGTTTGTGAAAAAGTAAATATTGTTTCAAATTAATTAATATAACATGTGACAATTTCCCGACAAAAACTTAAAAAACTACAGAGATGACTAACTCGTATACTACGTTGGACTACGATAATGTAAATGGCGTGAAATTAAGTTTGAGAGTTGAGAAACGACAAAACTCGCCAAATTCAAGACAATTTACAATAACATACAAGAATATTGAGAAAACATCTAAATTTTGGCCTAGAGCATCGCTTGTTCTAGCAATAATATTCAATATTTTATCTTTCCTTTACATACGTATAAGTTTAACAGCAGTATTAGTCATAATTATCGTTTTATCATTCTTAGTCTTCTTTTGGGTTACACACAGTGTACAATCAGGTTTGTACTTCACATATCAATTATAAACCAACCTAAATAGTAGTTTTTGCCGCTAGATACATAAAAAAAATTGTTAAGCTAAATCTAGTCTTGGTAAAGTGCCTGAGCTTCTAATTATAACTCATTTACTTTCAAATGATCTTAAATAGTCTATTTACCTATCTAGATATCTCATTATTTGTCTATATGTTACAGAAACTCTTCTAGTCATTCCAACGGTGTGTATTCAGAGTTCAGTCAAGTATGTGTATGGCAGAGAAGATAACTTTATGGCCTGGTCCAGTATTGACGATGTTATCATTAATGAAGTTATTAAAATGGTAATGTTGTATATTTATATAATGATAATTAATATAATATAATAATCTTGGGACAGCTCACACACGGTCATCTGATCCCAAACTTGGCAGAGCCTGTACTATGGAAATAACACAAATGATAAACATACTTATATATTTTTAAATACATAATTCTATAGATAAATAACACCCAGACAGAGAACAAATGATCTTGCTCATCACACAAACACTTGTCCTTAATAAATTATTGTTCCATATTTTTGCAGAATCGCGTATTGTACTTCCTTACAGTACTAATAAAGCAAAACAATCCCAGTAGTCAAGATTCTGAGACTGTCAAGTTGGTACCACTGTTTAAGGTAAATATTATTGTATACCAGTCACTTGTAATTTTTTGAAGTACATACCTGCTACCTCCATTTCGGTATACAAACCTTCTTGCTTTTACGGGGAGATAAAATAGATAAACCAAAAAAAAAAATTCAACAGGAATTGAATCAGGTTTATACAATATATACTGTATGTAACTAAAAAAAGTCATTAAAACTACCTACAATAGTTAAGTTTGATAAATACCATACTTAATAGCCATTAAGGTTCATGCTTGAAATTGAATTAAGTGAGGCCCATAGAACCATTTCCTCATTAGAATTAATTAATTAAAGTTCAGGAACAGACCACTACCACCTGTAGTCTTTACACCGAGTTGGTTGATAGAGGCTCTGCGCTTGTTTGTAATAGGAATTCCATAACTATTGACTTGACAGGAGACGATTCAACTGCTGAATATCCAATTTTTAAAAGCCATAACAAGCTTAAAAAATATATTAAATTAAATAAAATTATTAAAAAGTATAAAAAAAGCCTACACATTGAAAATGTTAATAAAATTAATAATTCTCTTAGGAGAAAACATATAGATTTAAGAAGTCAGGTACAGGATTTGACTTGGGACCTAAATCAGAGTAGGGCAAGGTACGACAAGGATACTGCTTTCCTCCACGAGCAGCTTGAGGCAAGAGAGCATAATTTGAAGGATATCTTCAATAAATATGAAGCGTCCCAAAAAGATCTTAGTGAACGCATGGTGGAGGCGGGTGAGTTGATTGACTTAGTGAAGTACAATGCAGAAAGATATGAGTCCCTGACCAACAATCTGTGTTGTACTTGTCCCTGCTCTCCGCCTCTTACCAGTATCAATTCTCATCTTGTTGAACCTTTGGTCGTGCCCCCTAAACCACTTTTGGAAATAGTTAATTTTAAAAATTCACATACTAATATGATTAAAAATATAAATACTTATGTTTATTCAGATAAATTAGGTCAAAGTTTTGGCAATTTTATAAGTTCCTACTCCCAGCAGAGTGTATTTAATACATGTTTGCCCGGTGCCAGCTTTAGTAATGTTGCAAGCCATATAGCTTTGTCTAAGCTTAACTCAGGTTCCACTGGCATATTATTGTATGGCGATGGTCTGGCTGTTAGTAGGTCAGATATCGTTGATTGTGTAGATTTAATGTTACGTATAAGTGAAAAAAGGAACTGTAAATTTATTTTCTGTGCTCTTCCTTACTCTAATAGCTTAACATATGAACAGAATATGCACATTTATAATTTAAATATGTTAATTTATAATATTACCCATCACCATAGCAATGCTATATTGTATTTTGAAACAAATAAATTTATTAGTAAATTTAAACTCACACAGTACAGTATGTATATGTCAACTATATGTAAGCGACGAATTGCTAAGTTATTAGCATATAATTTACAGGATACCGGTACTTGTATTGTACCTAAGGTTTTTGATAATGTTAGTATTAGTACTAACAGCTTATATACCTCTTGTAATTTAAACTACAAGATAGGACAACGGGTAGGCTTCATGAACTGAATGTTGTTCATCAAAACATGCAGGGTCTCTCCGGCAAGGAACTAGAATTAAGTTTATTTATTGAAAATTATGATGTTCAGGTATTATGTTTAACTGAACACTGGTTGAAGAGTCATGAGGTATTAATATATAATAATGTTAACTATTCCATACAAAGTGCGTTTGTAAGAAAGAGTGCTATTCGGGGAGGATCACTTATTATTGTTTCAAACTGTTTAAAATGTAAAGAACGTCCTGATATTGTCAACCTTTCTATCGAGCGCACTGTTGAGCTGTCTTGTGTTGAAATAGAACAATTTGTTATAATTTGTGTGTATCGACCCCCCTCCAGTGACTTTAATTTATTTGAATCAGTAATGGAAGATTCACTTTCTAAGATTAAAGGTAGTAAGAAACAGATTATAGTATGTGGGGATTTCAATGTAAACATATTAGAGTCAACACCAATGTCCGTCAGACTCCTTAATTTGTTCAAATCGTTTAATTTAAATAACCTTTTTTGCGAACCAACTAGGCTAACGGCCACTTCTGCTACTTGTTTAGATAATATATTTAGTAATGTTGTAGCGAATAAAAAGATAATATTAACTGATCTTACTTCGGATCATTGCGGTCAATATGCAAGCTTCCCACATTTAGTTGTTAATAAAATTCAAAAAGTCGTAACAAGACCGTACTCTTCGCATCGGTGTACTCGTTTTAAAAACAGCATCAGGTCCAAAATACGACCATCTATTTTGGAATCAGGTAATCCCAATGACAATTATGGAGCACTTTTTGATGTTGTTAAAAATGAGTTTGAATCTACTTTTAAATGTAAAACTATACAGGTCAAGTGCAATTCTGTCTCCTTCAACCAATGGGCCACTACTGGTATTCATAGAAGTAGAGCTAGACTTTATGAGTTATATGGTATGAAAAAATATAAATTTGATGATACCTTTCTAAGTTACTTAAGAAGCTACTCAAAAATATTCAAAAAAGTTTGCTTTATGGCAAAATCTAAATTTATTAAAAACAAAATCGAAAACTCTTCTAATAAAATAAAAGCTACTTGGAACATTATTAACCAAGAAACGGGCAAGGCTAGGAAACGAGAGTATGGACTAGAGATTATTTATAACAATCAATTAGTAAATAAAGCCAATGACATTGCTCAAATTTTTAATAACTTTTTTGCTAACATACCAATAACTACAACAAGCTCCTTAAATTCATCGTCAGCTGATGCTGAAAACTTACTGCGTGATACTGTGCCTAACTGATAATTATTTTAGTTTTGAATATGTGACTCCATTGGATATTGTAAATACTTTTAAGACGCTTAGTAACAAAAAAACCGAAGACTTTTGGGGTATATCTGTAAAACTAGTAAGTAACATTATTAACGTTGTTGCACCCTCCCTAGCTATCATTTTTAATAAGTGCGTGAATTTAGGTATCTTTCCAGATCTCATGAAATATAGTAAAGTTATACCATTATTTAAATCAGGTGATAAAAGTGAAATTTGTAATTTTAGACCTATATCGATCCTTCCCGCATTTAGTAAAATTTTTGAAAAACTGATATTGAAGCAACTTCTAAGTCATTTTAATTTAAACAAACTTTTACATAGCGAGCAATACGGTTTTACCAAAGGACGTTCAACTACAGACGCCGGTGTAGCTTTGCTTAGGCATGTTTATAGCGCCTGGGAGGACTCGCAGAACGCCATTGGGGTGTTTTGTGATCTTTCTAAGGCATTTGATTGCGTCCATCATGACACACTTATTCGCAAACTCCGTCATTATGGAATTAAAAGTATAGCACTAGATTTAATTAGTTCGTATTTAAGTGATAGACAACAATGTGTCCATGTTAACGGCGATAAGTCCACTGCTCTGCCTGTTAAGCTGGGTGTGCCCCAGGGGTCAATACTGGGTCCTTTTTTGTTCCTAGTCTATATCAACGACCTACCGTTTTTTTTAAAAGGTATATGTGAGGTAGTGTTGTTTGCAGACGACACTTCGTTAATTTTCAAGGTGAATAGGAATAGGAATGATTTCAATGAAATAAATAATGCACTCACCAAGGTAACGCATTGGTTTTCATCTAATAATTTAGTTTTGAATGCAAAAAAGACCAAATGCGTTAAATTTGCTATGCCAAACGTTAAAAATCTTGGTCCTAATATCATAATCAATAATGAAGTGTTAGATAGTGTAAACTCGACAAAGTTCCTGGGCATCACGATTGATAGTAAGCTTACATGGTCGGCACATGTCGCGTGCCTCGCGAGTAGGCTCAGCTCTGCTGCTTACGCCGTTAGGAAAGTTAGGCAGATCACTGATGTGGACACGGCTCGTCTTGTTTACTTTAGCTACTTCCACAGCATTATGTCCTATGGCATACTGTTGTGGGGTAAGGCGGCAGATATAGAAACCATTTTCATCTTACAAAAACGAGCTGTTAGATCCATATACCGGCTAGATTCTCGAGCTTCTCTTAGGGAGCCGTTTAAGGAGATAGGTATCCTTACTGTAGCGTCACAGTTTATTTTTGCGAACATATTATTTATACGTCAAAATATTCACTTGTACACCAAGAATAAGGATATACATAATATAAACACGCGAAATAGACATAAGTTATGCGTGACTTCACACAGGCTGCATAGGGTACACAACTCATTTGTGGGGCTTGGTATTCGGCTTTACAATAAACTTCCTGTTAGTTTACTAGAGTTGCCCTTTAACTCATTTAAATCCACAATTAAAAGTAAGCTGTGTGAAAAGGCCTATTATACAATTAACGACTATTTAAACGATAAACATAGTTGGCATTTGCGATAGACACAAGACGGTTCCATGTGGAATGTTAATTTGTATTAATTATGTTTTGCTTTATAACCATGTTTTTATTTTATTTGATAGGCATACACTTTGTATGTAACAACGTTTGTTACCTTTTTTTGTTTTATATTTAATACGATTATGCGTATCTATATATAATTTATATCCAAATTATTACTTTTTCCTTTTACATCTTGGAATGTATAATTATATTAATTATAAAATTTAATTTCGTAAACATGTAATGGGATTGTGCACTTAATCAGTGTTTGAGGTTTCTCATTCAGCGTCATGTTTTTTTTTTTTTCTTAACTACCGGCAACAGTTTCGTCATGCTCCCTAAGTCGTCACTGCCTGTGGTGGCGTCTTGGGTCGGGTCACCTCCTTCCCTCAAATATGGCGAGGGAGGTGATGGCTGACCCTTGCGTCATACTCGTGAACGGGTGCTGCTTGCGGTGACTGGTCGTTCTGTTGACCTTGGTTTCTGTAGTTTACTTTACCTAAATTTTTTATTTCAGAGAGATACTTATGAACCTCAAGCAGTTGATTACTTGGCATGTTCCCTAAATTATTTATATTTTTTATATTGTAAAGACAGCGTGCTGCTGGGGAGTTTGTTGCGCCGTTTCTTCTCCCCGGCTAGAGCACTTAGGAAGCGGTGGGGTGGGCGAATCAGGGTGCTGTCTGTGTTGATGACATTCAAAAAGTGCTACATGGTAGCCTAATTTGAATAAATGATTTTGAATTTTGAATTTTGCTGCAAATCAATCCAATCCAACCTTTATTTCCAAGAAGACTGGTGACCTTTTAAAACAACTGCTTTTCTACATTATGACACTGTGGCCACAAAAGCCAAAGTCATCAAATATAATTACATGAGTAATTTCTTTAAACCACTGAATAACAATCTATTGTTTCAGTACACGAAACCAAGGCTCGTCATGCTGGAGAGAATATATTCTGAGCTTCAAACTTTGCTAGTGGATGCTCAAAAAGAAACTGCCATGGGCTCTGGCGACAAAGGATAACTCACAATAATTATATAACATCACAAACCAAAATTGTAAATCTAATATAAAATAATAAGAATAGAAACTACATAAAAAACCTTAGAAGTGTTTCCACAGATACATGCGTTTGTGTTTCTTATTTTGCGGAAGTAAATGTGTTACATATACCTATTTTGTGTTCAAAACTAAGTTTATTTACTTTTGAACCCTTCATAATAATATGTCTTCTGACTTCATGAAAAGATTTATATCTAAAGCCCGTAGTTACAAACTGCCACTACGCTTTGATAAGCATGCACATATTAAAATGATTGACAAGGGATTTTAATCAATAATACCTACGATACTTGGTGTACCTACCTGTAAAAATATAAAGCAATGTTGAAAAGAAGATACATAAATTATGTGTGTAGGTACAGTCAGCAACATTTAATAAACAATCAAATAAACAAGTTGATTAAATCAAATAATTTATTTTGCTTTAAATATGGGTACAGGCAGATGATAACATTGAGTCCAATTTAGATCCTCACATTTAGCCTTATGCAAATCAGATTTAAAAATTACGTTTTGCCCTCGTGATAATGTTTTTTTTCTTTGTGTTATAAGTTTTGGTGGTCCTATTAAAAAAAAAAACTGACATACCTTTCACCCACATAGATGTTCAATTTAAAAAGTTTTTTTATTCTGTATTTGTCTAATATGTATTATAATGGTGTTTTTCAATGGTGCTTAGCATGCTATTTCAGGGCTACTATCCCAGTGTTAATAGCTAATTAGTGTAAATGGCTAATTTGTTTTTTAGTTGCAAAATCAAAATGGACTACATTGTGTTCTAGATATTTTGTAAAACTGAT
The DNA here is from genome assembly GCA_950381575.1 of Plusia festucae. Taxonomy (NCBI): domain Eukaryota; kingdom Metazoa; phylum Arthropoda; class Insecta; order Lepidoptera; family Noctuidae; genus Plusia; species Plusia festucae. Next base: position 6,608,336 of record OX494450.1, read on the forward strand.
TGTCTTCATCAACTTTTGTTGCTGACGGTACATACTTGACTTGTGGAAATCCCTACTGATAAGTAACGGTTTTCAGGTGAAAAAACCTTGAACACATGCCTCTCGACAGTCATGTAAACGAATAATTGATTGCCTTGAGAAAATCCCAATCAATTCAACACCCAATTCAATTTCTTTCTTGAAGTAGGTACTTATCTATATTTTAGACGTTAGTAAAAAACCCTACAAAAACCCATAAAACATCGGGTACCAAAATCTAGAAAGGCTTAGTACTATAATCTTGTTATCTATGATTATTTATATCTATAGATGCAAGATTATTTTAGCCTCTTTAGCGTTAAGGCGTTATAGATAACAAATCAACAGATCGTTGCGTGCTTCCACGTAATCTAACGAATACTTGATTCCGTTAGAAGTCGGCTCAGTTTGAAGGTAACGATCTGATCGTTATATTAACGGCCAAATATGATTGATAATAAAAAAGATAGCGTCGTGAAATCGTCAACGTCACATCAGGTGATTTTGCTTGTCAATTTGAAGGTTCTATAAGGTTTTGAAATTTACAGCGTATCACGACCGGCGTTTCAAAAAAATTATGAAATCTACTAATACAGGCCTTGGAGATCTGGCCTTTAAGTCGGGTCTAGGGCGCAAAATCTCTTACAAATACAAACGAAACCCAACAGCAAAGTAGCGATTTTATCAGACCATGGCAGTACCCAGCCACGCAGACAGCATTTTCGGTAGCGTTGTTAAGGCCTTCGCGTGTGCAAGTGGTGGAACACGCTGTGCAGTTCAATGCCATGGATGAGGAAAAATACCACACTCATGTCCCAGGTGTGCTGTACCCCACTTGGCACATATTTTCTCTACACTGGCCGACTTGGGTTCGAAATTCCGGAGTCTATCCATAGACTTCCACTTATTATACACTTATTAAATATCTTTCATTAGACCAGAGAAAAAAAGAAATTGCTTAGATCGGTAAACAAAAGAAAAAGAAAATAATAATAATATCTTGGGACAGTTCACACACGGCCATCCGATCCCAAGGTAGAGACTGTACGTATTACGGCAACCAGCAGACAACTGATAAAAATAGGTAGTTATATATTTCTAAATACATACATAATATAGATAAATAATACCCAGACAGAACAAATTATCGTGCTCTCACATAAAGATTTGTCATGGGTGGGAATCGAACCCACGATTTCTCGATTGAGCAATCAGGGTCACTAACCACTTGACCATCAGGCCGGTCCAAATGGGTTTTACACACAAATATGCCATGGGCACCATGGATGTTGACAGGACAAAGTATAGTTCCTAGAGCAGGTCCAAACGCGTCTGTTTGCCCTATGTGACAGACTGTAAATATTTTTCAGTTAGGTTCTTAGATTTTTTCGTTATTAGGTACAGGACACTATAAATATTATATGCCATGTTTTTATCGATGTACGTAAGTACTTAGGAAGTTGCCACTGTATGATTGCGTGGTACTATTCACTTATCTTGCCATTTTATTTTCAGACGCAAGCAACTAATCTAACCCGTTTAAATAAATACTTTTCTGTCAGGATGGGTACGTTTAGGTATGATTTTGATGTAAGTAGGTGATTGTGTCTCTATCCTAGTTAATGGGTATATTATCCTATAGTAATACCCACTCATGACAAGTACCCATATTATATAACACCGGCCTATAAAGAAGGAACTAAAATTTATCACCACGCTGGCTCATTGCGGGTTGGCGATTTAAATTTCCAATTTTTTGAATCCAGATTTCCTCATGATGTTTTAACCAGGTCTTCACCGATTGTTCATGATATCTTAGAATCATTAAGAAAGTACACATAACTTTGAAAAAGTCACATTGGTTCTGGCCCATACTAGGTTCGAACCTGCAACCTTGTGCACAAAAATCCGTTCATTAACCGCTAAGCCACCACGACAAGTTCCCATAGATATATATTATATTTCTATGCAAGTATCTAAGTATAACTACTGATGCGTTATCTAAGATTTTATCAAAATAGGAAGGAAGGTTTAAAAATTGATTCATTGCTGCAAGTAGGTACCTAGATAAATAGGTAAACTATTTATAAACACATGTTTGATTGATTGATGGCAAGAAAGAATGTTACTTGTGAGATGACCGCAGATAGAAGAGTATGGAAGAAGAAAACATGCTGCGCCGACCCCAAATAAAATTGGGATAAGGGCAGGAGGATGATGATGTTTGATTGATTGATTGAAACACATGATTCAAGGACCCTTTAATTGATAGAGTGTCTTTTTTCCACTGGCAGGCACGATAAAAAATACTTAAATTGTAAAAAGCTTAGTTTTGAAAACACAACAAGTTCACAACAGTTTAATTTTATAGGAAAAATCATGCATCGCTATAAAAGTGTAACACGTCAACGAGCGTGAACCGCGTTGTGCAAATCCCGTTGTTAGTTGTAACAACACGATTTATAGGTATACACTAACATCTGCCCGAATTCCCCAATTTGTTTGCAATTTGTAGTTCACCTCGACTCGTACAACGACGCCAAAAACACGAGCAATACGTTCAAACGCTCCATTGCTTTTCGGTAACGATCCGTCGGCTTCACATGTATCCCGACTGCACAAATTAACACCTCGCTAGCTTACAGCTGTGTAATTACACACGTACCCCATACACGAATTAATCGTTAAATTCATTCGCAATGTTGCTAACACGTTCGTCAGTGCTGTGACGCCTAGTTCGGCAACACCTGGGAGTTATCACCTGCTAAATTGTAGACGGCACTATCGCATCCTATATATTAACGTACGAACAAGCCAAGCATTATTCGACGAGAATCAGTTTAATTAGCTACGAGTACCAATGTTCTCTGATTTGGTATTTTCATGTCGTTGCATTACGGAATTGGACAATGTCGTTTACGTTTCTATTTTGTATTCAACCTACGCGTTCACATTCGTGGCTGAATCGTCGATTAGATTAATCGGATTGTAGTGTTCACTTTTTGAACTGTAGACGTTTTCTATATTGGTACTCTTTGGTGGGGTCTTTTCATTGTCCCTATAGATCGTTGATCACTAATGGTGTGAGATAAATATGTAGAAGATAAACTAGAATGGGAAGTCTCACTGTCGGTTTCTGATAGGCTGAACAATTTAATTTGTTGTCAAGTCATGATGACGACTGATTGGCTGACTAACAAGTTAAAACAGGAGGTTATTACTGAGGATGCCTCAGTAATAAAAATACCCGGTCCTTTCAAAGGCTTACACGGGGACACAGGTCCAACACGCAGTGGCCTTGTTGTAATTTTTACTCTAATATAGGATTTTCCAGGAACCAACCACCTCTAACCAATGGAAAAACAGACATGAACGACCCAAGGTAGCTACAAAACTATTGTTGATTGTGGTACTAAAACAGTAAAACTAATATGTGTTTCGTAGATTGGTATCAATATTATTATTATAAATACATTACTGCTAAATTTATTACCTACCTACATTTTAGCAATTAATGTGTCTTGATTTATAACAGAAGGAATGTATAAACATGTTTAATCTGACTGCTATAGTAGAAAATTAGCGGCATCAACTTGCATATTTGATTACATAAACTAATTTGTTATACTAATAAACGTTTGATTTGCTCATTTACGTTGAATATATTAAGTGACAAGGTGATCTATTGAGTTCATACATATTAATATTAAGTTCGGTACCTATAGGCAGGGTTATGACGAAAAATATTTACAAAAAGCGCAGAAAATGGAGCGTAGGTTTATGGAAATTAGATAAATAAATCAGATATAAAAGAATTTTTAAGATTTTCTAATATTCTTCCTATTTAATATTACAATTCCACTTCCTGACTCCGAGCGGTACTGAGAATTTCAGAAATTCTCTGTAGGTACCGCTCGGAGTTAGGAAGTGTGGCGGTGTGTACACCCCCGTGCCTCGGAAAGCACGTAAAGCCGTTGGTCCTGCATTGTCGGTCATGTCCACCGTTGGTTATGTCCCATCGGACTACTTATACCTGTGTTTGCGAACACACTTGTGCACTATAATATCTCCTGCGTACCTACATGGCTATTGGCTGATTTCCTACGTCTCCGTTTCATTACTATTCTTAAGATGTAGGTACTTAAAGTTAAATTTAATTTTCACAGACTAATTAAAAGTCCACTATAAGTTCCCTAGATACACAGTTGTAACTATATATTTGTTATATATAGTACTAGTGTTTGTTAGCAGAGATGCGTACAGTAACCTAACCGATTCCTAGAAATTTGAGCAGACTGAACATTACCACGTTACTACATTTCGAGGTACATGTAGAATACTCCAGAATAGATCATATTTGTAAATGTATGCAATGAAAATTATATTATGTTAGAAACTGAATAGATTCCATACATTTCTGGGCCTGGCAACTCCATTTTATCATAATAGGTAGGTATTAAGTTTTCTGAAATATAGTGTGTTTAGTGTTCCAAAGTATGCCAACTTAATAAGTTATAGTCATAATAGGCGTGTGAACTAAGTTTGTTTTTTCGTCTCAGGTAGATCGTTGAAAAGTATTGGACACGTAATATTTCATTTTTCACGTGTTCAAAAAATTACGGAGCCGTATTGAGTTGAAATATCACATGTCGTCACGCCTTGGTAAAATTTTTACCGAGCCATGACGTTGTGAGCCCCCACTCCCCAACTTTAATACGTTTTAACTAAGTCATTATTTGTTAATTTGATAAAACAAAAAATATGGGTGTAATATTTTTTTATTACCTAACTGACGGACTAAATATTATGTAGTTATCTTTACCCAGTCAACATGCCTATAGCTGGGTCAATTAAAATATAAATTTACTGTAACTTTCATGTCTTCAAAAACTAATTAATTGTTACGTTCATCCCGTGTCACTTTTATAATTTCAAGATTTTAAAAATTAATAAAAATAATATTTCCTTTTTAAAATCTTGTAGGTACACAAATAGTCGAAGTCAATTTGTTTGCGCCTCTTAGAACCTCTACCTACGCCACGCTACCCTGCTTAAAGCATTTCACGATTTGAAAGATACTTGTCTGGCACTATTGGCGATATATGGGTATGAAGAACTACCTTTTGCTCGCGGCTCTGCCTGCATGGGCTTCAATTATCGCAGAAAAATTATATCTAAATAATATATATAATTATATATAAAACTGAAAGTATTTTTCAAATCCGACCAGCAGGCCCTGAGATTAGCGCGTTCAACCAAACAAAGAAACTCAGCTTAAAAATATAGAAAGATGTACGTACCTAATTGCAATATTTTTATTCATATAAGGAGTAACCAACCATTAGCGATACTTGGAGCAGCCGTCTCCAACCCGTTTGAATTAGCCTGTAAACCAAGCATATTAAAGTCAAAACAGAGACGTGTGTTGCGTGCCTTATACTCGTAACGACATAAAACGCTCTCAGGGTGACATTTGTAAATTAGGTGATCGACTGAACTCAGGTTGAGCATTTCGTCACTCGGAAATGAAGGCTTAGGTACGTTGGAAACGGCACAGCATCGCGTCACATCGCATGGAACGGAGCGGTCTCGGAGTGAGTGAGCTAATTGGCGATGCAGCGCGACGTTGCCGCTCCGCTCGATACGCATCGCCCAATGATTTCAATTACCTAATTAGATTTAGGCGGGAGTTCGACGATTCTGAGTGCCTACCTGTGAACTAATTGGATGAACCGATGCTATTTTCGCGCTCTTATGGTAATTCCATTGTCTTAGTTGAAAGGCGAGCGTCTAATGAATGCCGAACGGTGAAGATTAATTCGGTCTTTGTGCGTCGTTTAAAGTCATTCAACACTTTCTGGTCCTTTATGTTAATTCTTTGCACGGATTTAATTATTTACGTTGTAATTATGGTCTACCTATGCTTATAACATTGGTATTTTGTGTTTTGGTAACGATTTATAAAAGAAAATCTACTTAAGGTTCTATTAGTTGGTGTGTTCACATAAATTAAAACTATAGTTTAATTCTCTAATTATAATTGCATTAATAACACGATAATATGCGAATACTTGTTATATGCGAGACACATTCCGCCAAAGCTTTTGAAAAAAAGTAAAAATGAAATTACTCGCATTATTTTGTAGACTTTTTAATGACAAATTTTTCACCAATATGTTAACGATATTGAACGGCCAAACAGCCCTATAATGAAAAAGCTACCGTACCTTTACGATAAACTTGATACGGGATTCAACACTTCAGGATTTTAACATAAAATAATGATCAAAAGCCTTGTTTGAGTGGTTCTTGCTTGATATCTGATACTTTGTGTATTTTTGAGCCTTCCTTTAATCTGTTTACAGCTGAGCCGCATTAGCTTCTGACTCGAGATATTCGATGCACGGCTGTACCGGGAATATTAAATTTCATCGCAAGTTGCAGTAGATTAAATATTTTCCTATGCCGTTTTCAATAAGTGATATATGAACATTTTTCTAATATTTACTGAAACGTTTGGCTCCATTACTAATGCTTTTAACAACAATGCGTAAATAAATAAACAATGTAGGTACCTACCTACTAATATACAATTTTAATGCATGATAAACACAAATCAAGCCATTGAGAAAGCCCAGCTGTTTTAGACAGCTAGCCATTTATGTATCGTATAAAAAAACCTGGATTAATACCTGTATTTTAATTTCGGGTATTATATATATACCTACATGTTACCTCAAGTAGAAATAAAAAAATACGGAATAGTCGTACCTAAATAAACCGCCTTTTATCTATTTAATTGGCTAAACCGGTAATATTTAATTGAATAAAAATAACATTAAAAAAACTCAGTATAAACAAGTTTAATCGGCCACGTAAATCCCGCTTAAAAAAGGCTCAAGTAAACATCGATTAGGATTGCTAAAACTAAGGGGCTTGATTGATTGCGTTCCACTTCACGTACACAATCTATATGCAAATAATATCGTAGTAGAGGCCTAAACGTTGCATTCTCATTATGTTAATATCAACGGTCAATTTGCTTAATCCATGATCGGACGCTGGGATGCCGACGCCATGTTTTTCCCCTAAGACTTAAGAAGATTGTAGCCTCGTAGGACCCTTAGTCTCAATCCCCTTCAATTTGTATGTAGGGGACATATAGTAGATAAAAAAGGTATATCCTTAGACGTAGTAACAAAGCCAACAAACGAAGGTGACATATGAAAAGGATAGCCGGTGGGCTTTTTTTAATGATATCAAAGTTACGATATAAAATTTATAACTTTAAAATATTTTCCTATTTTATTGTATGTAGGTACATAATATGTTTTTTTCGAGGGTTTTAAAATAAAATGTGTGAATTGGAGACTTGGCGTGATTATTGAGATTTGTCAATCTATAATCTTCACGTCAATATTGGTTATCCAAGCGAAATAAGGTTAGGCTTTTTAAAAACAGTAGGTGCTTATCGTTTATTTTTCCTAATTATTCATGATAATTAAATATTAGGTCTTTTGCAATATAATCACTTTCTAACTGTAGGTAGTAAAAAGAAAAATGCTATCTACTACATGATGACTGCACACAGTAAAATCAAGACGCTCATGACTTTTCAATTAAATTATAAATATAAAAATTAATAAAAAATAATCTAAAAGGAGTGCGGATATTCAACGAAGTAATCATGTGCATAAAACTCATTGAAAGAACACAGGTCGAAATCTTAAAATAGAAAATGTCAACTATTTTGACGGGCCTGTTGGTCTAGTGGTTAGTGACCCTGACTGCTAAGCCGGAGGTCGTGGGTTCGATTCCCACCCAGGACAAATCTTTGTGTGATGAGCACGATCATTTGTTCTGTGTCTGGGTGTTATATATCTATAATATGTATGTATTTAGAAATATATAAGTATGTTTATCAGTTGTCTGGTTACCATAGTACAGGCTCTGCCTAGTTTGGGATCAGATGACCGTGTGTGAGATTGCCCCAAGATATTTATTATTTATTTATTTATTCATACAAAGTGACAGGTCACGTGACTTATGTTTGTATGAATAGATGATTTTCAATTTTAAGATTTCCTTGAAAGTTGTTCAGTTTTATGCCCCTAATTACCTCGTTAAATATCCGCACTCCTTTTAAATTATTCCTGTATGTTGGACTTTCTCCGAATAAAAACGCCTACGTCCTGCTTGCCTTTGCTGGAGTCGCGGGATCGCTTGCGCAAGCTCTGCACAGCTTCGGTAGCACGTGACCTGCCATGTACGGAGAACATGACTGTTGACATGATGAATATTTAATAATTTTACCACTGTGCGCGAACTGCTGCGGTTTCGAACCCCGCATGGGACAAGCATTTGTGAGATCCACAGATGCTTGTTTCAAGTCTGGGTGTTCTATGTGCATGTTTTTGAATGTTTGTGAAACCCCCGCGACACAAGGATTAAATTCCTTAGTGCGGGCGTCGTTATTTTAAAGGAAAAAAAGGAAAGGAAAAAATATATGATGTTAACAAGATGAAAAATGCAATGAATAAAAATCAACCTACTAAAATACTACCTTGGAATAAAAAAGTTGATAATGTCGAAATTGTATCACATATGGTTTTCGTATATAATAAGTTCAAGGATATGCGTGCTGTCACAGCTCCACACGTAATGAGATAACTAAGATCTTGAGCACATGAGATTAAGATAAAGATAAGGATTATCAGGTGTTTTTGATTGGATGAGTCATGAATCATGTCTCGAGAATATGGAGTGTTTTTGTATACACTTCATTTTATGCAGTTGACAAATTGACAAGTGACCCAAAATATATTTATGAATCATGTAGGAATGATTTACCTATTCTTCAACGACCTCCGTGATCGACTGGCGGTTTTCAAGGTGCCGCTAGGGCACTAGGGTAGTGTGTCTGAGGTCCCGGGTTCGATCCCCGACGGATCTATTTAGAAAAAAAAACAAATAATACTTTTCTACATTGTCTCGGGTCTGGGTGTCGCGACCTCCAGCTTAACAGTCACTAACCACGAGACCAACAGACCCGATATTGTTGTGCTACTGATATGAGCTATATACTATTATATCATAGTGTAAATTGAAAGTCGCTTAATTCTTTCTGTATTGTAAGCCTTCATATCTTATTTCTATCATAACTCCCTCAAAATCTACGATTAATCTGATATTAAGTATTTTAAATACTAATATAATTATTTATACTTACTCCTTAATTATGTGCTACTATAGTATAATTTAAATATATTTTAATGTACCTAAGTACCTTTATGTCCGAAATACTCAAAGTCCGTGTATCTATAATGCTCGAAGCGACCTTCCCGGTCCATAGTGGATAAAAATCAGGAATAAAGACAGCGCCAGGAAAGTTTAACACCATTCGAAACTTGGTTCCCGGGGGTTTGTTGTTTGACAGTTTGCTTTAACTTAAAACCTTATAAATAGTGTCCCCGGCGGAGGGAATTTTAGGATTCCATTATAGCGCAGAGTTTTTGATCGTAAATGGTCTCAATGGACAAACGTTAGACAGGTTGGAATGAGTTGTCTAATTTATAAATACTGCTTTCTTGCTGGGGCTATTTCCTAGTCCATTTTTGTTAAATCTTGTATTTGGTACTTTTATTGCTAGAAGTCTCAATATTCACGCTGTGTACTTGTTATCCAGTTAGTTTTTTTTCAAATCTGTGCGTATGGGGATGGTAAATATGTTTATCAGAAACCAGCTAGTTAACATGAGTAATGATTTAAAACGAGGGTAGCAGAAAATATACAGTTGGTACATGTAGGCAATGTACTCTAAGTCATTTAAATATTTGTGAATAGTGGATATAGCTAGCACAGGAACTAGTCTAAAAAAATAGGTTCTTAAAGTTACGGTTGATGCTAGGTATACGATAAGTAAAAACAGTTTTGTGGCCTATTTATATTTCTAATAATAAAAATAGCTCCCAGCGTTGTAAGTAAACACTTGATTACCCGAGAGGCGCGAACTATTTTCTCAGGCATTCTCATTGTTTAGAAAAATAACAATGCCTAAGAAATTCTTGCTAGAGTATCCAAGTATACAAAATCGAAGTGACAATAGCTATGCAGAAAGTCCATTACATCGGCCCTGGCTCGGCGCGCCCCGCGGGAAATCACCGCCGATAGTAATTATGTGTTTTATGCTGCTTTTTCTGCAGAACATTTGATGGCTCATCACTACTGCTTAAACAAAACCACGTTTAGAAGTATTTAGAATTAGAAGCAAATGATTACCTAATATGAGGTTGAAGGTAAATGAAATTAATATGTGCAAGTAAAAACACCACAGGCTTTGTCATATAATATTAAAAACACCAAAATAAAATATACAACACAATCCACAATTCAATAGACGTTCAACATCCAATAACATCAGGTGCTAACATTTAGTTATTCGGAAACTGATTGGGTTTTACCGTCGACCTGCGTTTAGAAGCAAATTCCAAGTCGTTACGTGAATCACGAATTTCGTCGCCCTGTTCAATTCTGTCATTATATCTGAAGTGAATGGGTCCCATCTTGCGGGACGCGGACGAGATTATCGACGCTACCGTGTACGCCGGATGCGGCAAATCCGGGATTTGAGAAATATAATAATCTCGAAGTTTCTGACGCTCTGCTTCTTTCGTATCTTCGACGGTTACACTCAGGTCTGTTTCAACCGTGTTGAAAGTGTCACTCATGCTTTCAGCCGAGGAGGATATGCCAAACTCGGCGTCTCGGTATTGGTAATACGACAGCCGAAGCTGTGAGTAATCGTCGATGAAGCCTGATGAACTGGAGCTCTCTTTCTCCTTTGGCGTTGACGTCGATTGCAAGGTTTTGTTTTTATTTTCACTCATTGTTTTCAGCAATCGAAGGATATAGACACAAAATAACACACAAAACTACTTTCAACTGATTTGGTATCCTTTCAAGTCTAATGTGATATTAAGAATGACATTCGTAGAACCAAAATGAATGTTGATGAAAAAGAGGGGTAGGTAGCCTTAAAAACCGCAATGCATCAAGGTACCTACGTTATTAATAAATGTTAATACATATTTGCAATGCGAGACGCGAGTCGTAATAATTATTATGCTATGGGTTCGGGAAAAATAGTTCTCTAAAATTAAATTCTGAAATATTGATGAGAAATATGTGTGTGAAACATTTTCGTGTCACTGCGTTGGGTATTGATGTATTAATATTTGTAAGTTAATGGCAACGTATCATTGAGTAAATACAGGCACGGCCTTTTTCATTTTACTTACATTTTTTTCTGATATTTGTCACAAAAGTATGTTTGCAGGCATTGCAGTTTTTCTGTTGTCACGACGGACTATAGCTGTATCCTTTGGAGCTTTTTTTTAAATAGATATTTAGCCTTTAATTTCAAGAATGGTTATTTAAAAAAATAATGGCGTTTACGAATTGAAAGTTTAGTTTATTAAAAATGTAAAAGCATTACAATGTATAACGATCACGATTAACTCAAAAAGTACAAGTACCTACCAATTATTAGTTATGTAAGTCATGTCCAATTTTAATTATAAAATTTATTTAAGGAATACTAACCTTTAAATGTAAACAGCGCAGTACACACTGTATATATATATATATAGAATAGCATAGAAAAGAATATAAATCATTTATTTTCTCTAGTGCACGATACATTACAGAGTCACAGTTTTGCATTTATATAGAGACTGGTGTCTGCTATAGGTAAAATAAATAATTTATATTCTAATTTCTATATATATATGCAGTTACTTAATAAAAATAATAATATATCTATAAATAATAATGTACATATATTAAACAATAAAATAATAATAAGCGCTAGAATATATATTTATTAAGAATTGTTGACATATCTTATTTTAAAAAGAACTGTATTGTTTTTATAGGACAATAAAATTCTTTAAGCCGACGTAATTCTGTTGTACCTATATGTATTTTATTTACTGTAATAAGACATCATGTTTCATTATAAATATAATATTCTTTCGAGAACATGAAATCGCTCAAAACCTCTTAGTTTGAAGATATCTTAAGTAAATAGCAATTGGCTTTTCTTTTATTATTTGCTTATTTTAGTCTGACAAGAAGTGAATATATCAACAATATAAATAATAAGGACTGAATTGTTTCCGCCAGAGGAAAGAAATCATCTCAAGTGTTCGATAAAAACATAATCTCACATGACAACATGGTGTACACTTATCTAATCTTATATTTAGTATAAAATGTCTTCCCAAAGAGATCTCAGCATCACAGTTTTCGGATCACGATACCAAAATGATGAAAGCAATCTTACTTCTCGCCTTAGTGGCCGGTGCTTTCTCCGCTCCTCAACCGAGGAAGGATTTCCATGAACATGTTGAAGACTTCATCGATATCATCATGACTGAAGCTGGCCATGACTTGGAGCATCTTATGGAACACTACCAGGAGTACGATGAGTTCTGGGCATCTTTCAACTACATGAAGACTAACAACTTCAAGGACATTGTCTATGAAATGGAATCGTTACCTGAATTCGTTGCTGTAAGTTAAAATTATAAATATTGTTAATGTTCGAATTCCAAGTTCTTTTTTTATATGTGAACGTGGTATGGTCAGGACATTAAATAATTGAATAATCATTTTTGATGACATTTGGCACACTGTTGCACCTTGGTTTAACATTGAAGATACTTATTACGAGTTCGATCGCCTTCGTTTTGTTTTTTTCTAATGAATTTGGTACCTAAATTATTGTTCCAATAACGTACCATCATTCTTATTAATAAATCTTTTTCATTTAACATTTAGCTAAATAATATTTAGGTTTTTGTTATAACGTAATAATATGTTTATACAATTTTCCAGGTGATCGACTTCTTAGAAAACGACAACATTGACGTCCACTACTTCCTTGATATGTTCAACGATATACTTGGTAAGTGATACTTAACATTTCTTTTCACAATTTACAGAAAAACTATTTTTCCTGAGTTGACCTTTTTAATCGAATGTATACTTATTTATTAAATTTCTTATATCCACAATATAATTGACATATGCAATAGACCGCATGCTTTTGTAAGGGATGGTGGGACACCGCATAGCAGCAGTAGCCTAATGGCTAGGGTTTCGGACTTGCGATCATGTTATTGCCGGCTCGAATCCCACTCATTACACTACCGATGTGAACCCACTTGTAACAGAAGTATTTTAGCTTAAGGTAGTTAACAAGAATACTAGTATGTGTGACCGACATTGCTAGTAAACTTTAAAAAAAACCTTCTCTTTGCTTATAATGGTTGTCAAACTTTGAACTACATTATAAGTTGTAGAACTACATACCTACAGTTAGAGTCTGTTGCCATGTGACAGTAAGCTCAAACCAAGTAGTATAACCACTAACATAAGTCTGATATTTCAGAGTCCTCCAAGAAAATGAGGCAAGCTCGCCACACCACCAGCGGCAAAGACTTCTCCTCCTTCATCAAGGATTCAATCAACGAGTTCCCCAAGGACAAACTGTCGGCACTCTTCGACCAGAAGATATCTGAAGATGAAGCTTTCAGGGTTGCCATCGAGAACCTCCAGAGCGAGGAATGGGACCAGATCTTCGGAGCTCTATGGGACAGCCCTGTCTTCCAAGCTGAGGTCAAGACCCTTTCCGAAAATGGCATTGAGATCTCCCTTTTACTGGACGAACTCAAAGCCATCTTTGGCCAGAACTAAATAAATAAAATAGAATCTATTTTTATGTTACGTAAGAACATCTACAACTGACACAATGTTGTGTATATATTTATAATAAAGTACATAATCATATTTGTCACAACCTAAGTTTTTTATTGAATGTTTGAACCTAATCTCGTATTATTGTAACTCGTATGTGCTTTCTTAATTTTTTAAAACATCACTGACAATGTGTGAAGTAAAACCTGAATTCCAAAATAGAATTTGACATTGTCAACTGCCAGTGAGCAAGCGAGGTGCAAGGTGATCCTTGTTTTTATGCAAAGTGCCCTAGCATTGGGACATTTACAGAACGAAATCATATTCATATATGATGGCGCGTTTTGTAGAATGAATGAACTTTTTTAAAATAGACCTTTGTTAGAAGATAATCTTTACAATACGAACTATTATTAGACGATTACTAACCTTAAAAAAAACCATAAAAATAAAGCTCAAAGAAGAGATTAACATCACATTTCACTTTGTCGTGGTGGCGCACTATGTGGAGGTGCCTAAGAGAGGCTGGCCATAAATACATTTTGTAAAAATCGGCGTAGGTACTCGTATTATACCTCAAACTGTAGCTAAGAAGTTGATCTACTATATTATACATATATTATGCATGTGGTCGGTACTGGTTTATAAAAAAGATCATCTAAACACGATCATTCCTAAACTATCACAAAACAATCTGAATTTGTATTATTGTCAAGATTATTTTCTAGGCAGCTAGCAATGTAAACTATACAAGTATTATACCTTTACAGAAAGCTTATACTATGTACTTTTGACTGGTATGAATAGAAATACTATATATTTGTAAATATATTTACTAAAAATATTTATCTCGCGACATTTCATTTTTGCGTACATGATACTTTCAATTAGAGTTTTGACAGTTGCCGAAATTTGCCGAAGGTCTGTAAATTATGTTATTTGATGGGAAATTTACTATTATAATGAAAGAAGAAAAAAAAGTTGCAATTTCGTTGCACTACATATGTTAATCTATTATAGCATAAAATAGTAAAAAAATCCTACAAATACGTAGGTGATGCTATTTGACTTCATGCTTATTATAGGTCTTATTTGTGATATTTTATTAATTGCAGTTTACGTTAAGATGATGTATCGCATGTTTCCCACCATTTTTAGTTCACATACATAATCAATTATTTATTATACTTATCGTAAATCGCATAACCACATAATGATAATAAGTTCTTTCTAACACAATTTTGCACACGTTTCAAATCAATATTTATATATAAAATAGGAATTCTGAATACTCAATAATTATATACTGCTTTTCGTTCGTCATTGTCGTTACTTAAAGTGTACTAACCTAACCATCTACCTTCTCGCAACAATGAGTGAATTCAACTGTACCAGACGATGTCTTGTTTTATTGAAAGTGACGGGAATTATGTTGTTGCTTTGACAAGTTATATATACGGGATAATTTTACGAACTTTTCCCAGGAAAATATCGCTAAGATTGTACAAGTGTACAAAAAAATCTTATTACAAACGTTCGTCAACGTTACACGAAATCTGGCAAAAATAAGCAAATATTTTTAAACAAGAAAGCGCGTGGTTGGACGTCATATTTACTGAGAATCTGGAAGATGCTTCTTGTGAATCTGAACCTTCGACATCGACAGGAAAGCGAGGACGCCCTTCGAAAGATGTTTTCAAAATTATCAGTGCAGTGCAGAAATTACTGGTGTGGACGAGGAATTGATAAAACGATTTTATGTTTTACTTCAAGTAATGCCAAGTGGAAAAGTTATTAATGCTACAAAATTCGGTCAGTATGCTTTGGATACAGCACAAAGATATGTTAATAAATATATGTGGTATTATATGCCATCATCTGTCCATAAAGTCCTAATTCACGGGGAAAGCGTCATTCGGCATTATTCAGTGTTACTACCCCTAAGACAACTTTCCGAAGATGCCCAGGAATCAAGGAACAAAGACTATAAACGATTTAGACTTCATCATGCTAGAAAATGCTCTAGAATAGCTACAAATGAAGATGTTCTACATACACTTTTGTATACTTCGGACCCTTAGGTAAATAACAAGTTTAAGAAAACCATCTAATAAAAAGTCTATGGAACTTAAATAGATGAAGCTTTAGAGCTAGTTGAATAATACAGTGGTTTTTTTTTTAGTTAAAATTACTTAATAATAGCAGAAGTCATTTTAAGAGTTTAATTTGTGTTAATTTTATCATTTAAGGTCAAATTACTTAAATATAGTCGGACATTTCTGAACATTTTTCAACATTTCAAGTTTACTTTTTTTTTTTAGACAATAAAGACATGTTTATATCCATTAATAGTATATTATTTAAAAGTACACTTATTTAAGAACACACAAAAAAAAAATCAGCAGCAAATCTGTACAAACATAGAAGTTATGGATTTATGACCCGAAACCGACTCAATCTCCACATAGTGTGGCGTAGCGGTTCAGTGAATGGATTTGTGTACAGAAGGTCACAGGTTAAAATCTATTACAGGTAAGTAGGTAAACGGTGAAAGAAAACATCGTGAGAAAATCTGGATTCCAAAAAGATTGATTCTGTAATGTTTGTTCAATTTGACCAATGCTTGTTCCTTCTCTATATGAGAAAAGGTCTGTTCCCAGCAGTGGGAATCATAGATGGTGTGATATATTACTTAGTTTACTTATAAAAATTAAGGACAGCCTCAAAGGCGTACAATATTATTTATTGTTATTTTATTTGGAATTTAAGCTGTGTTATTTTCAGACTGTTTGATAGTTTCATTATTAGTAACAACGGCTAGTGTTGTTTTGATATATCTAGTTTCATTAGAGCAGTGTTTCAATTTCGTTCATATTACGGAGCTTAATATAGAAAATACTTGGAGAAGCATTTGAGTGAGCTATGCAGTTACTTAGTTGAACAAATTTCGTATTTTATCCATCTCGATTTGAGAGAATATCAAGAAAACAATAGATTTCAAATAGAAAGAAAAGGAATTGTTTTCTTTTCATGTGTTTTGCGTAAATAACATATTTTATTTTCACGTTAGACAATATGAATAGCATTTCAATTGTTGTAGTTATTTGAGACAAATGAGATTATGCAGGTTGGAGTGATGTTGGTATCTTGGTGTTAAAAGCGGGTTTGTGAATACAAGGCTACAGGTGCGTACTTTGTGTAATCTAGGTACCTACTTTTTTATAGTAGTATGTAAGTCAAAAGAAGTTTTAAGAAAGAAGTAAAAAGTAGGAAAATTATTTAAGCTTATATTATATACTTACTTATCTAAATTATATACCTACTTATCTATCTATACTAATATTATAAAGAGGAAACCTTTGTATTTTTGTATTTTTGTATGTTTGTATTGAATAGGCTCAAAAACTACTGGACCGATTTCAAAATTTCTTTTACCATTACTTAGAGGAATTCTTCCGAATCCGTATAGGCTATATTTTATCCCGGAAAATAGATAGGATTTTTCGTGGTAGTGAAAATTGTGGAGTAAGTCGACGAAAAAACTGCCGTACGTTAACGATTCTCGCGAACGCTGCCTAAATGGTTAGAGATGTATGGTTGACTTCTATAGAAAAG
Source organism: Plusia festucae (assembly GCA_950381575.1). Classification (NCBI taxonomy): domain Eukaryota; kingdom Metazoa; phylum Arthropoda; class Insecta; order Lepidoptera; family Noctuidae; genus Plusia; species Plusia festucae. The sequence continues at coordinate 6,625,727 of OX494450.1, forward strand.
TTGTAGAACTCAATAATGCCTACAAAAAAGTCCGCGATAGTATAAACCAAACAATTATATTTTTGCCATTATAACCACTTTTCCATAGAATAAAAGTAGTTAAAATTATTAGCCTATGTTTATTGATCATATTATCGTCAAATACTAATCCTTATCCAAATAAACTATTTATTGAGAAAGATTGTTTCAATAGCTATAAATTACTTTTTATTTTATTCCAATCGGACAATTCATTCAAAAGATATTACGAATTTAAAATTGTAATTGGTATTAAAATGAATGATGGCCGCCGGCCGATATGTGTCGCACGACTCGCACGGCGAATCCGCAGGGGGTGCACATCTATGAAGAAATAAATGTCCACCCGTGCGAAGCCGGGGCGGGTCGCTAGTACTTATATATTATAAAACTGAAGAGTTTGTTTGTTTGATCGCGATAATCTCAGGAACAACTGGGCCGATTTTTTGTTTGTTTTTGTTATTTGTTTTGTAATTATTGTCTCCTAATTCTACTGTATTGTTGTTATAATTTTATATCTGTTTTATGTTATTTTATGTATGTCAATATTGTGTTATCCCTTGAATTGTTGTGCACATCTTTGTAAACACTAGACTTAACGCATCCTAAATGTTACTTATTGTGTTCGTGTTTATGGTGTTGATGTGCGTTTTAAATAAATAAGTTTTTAAATATGTGTTTACGTGTAAATTTAGCAACAAAACTTTAGAAAACAATAAGTTTTACAAAATACTTACATTTAATAAAAAAATCATAAAGTGATATGTATATTATATGGTAGTGATAGCGATGTAAGCTTGTTATTGTATATACCCTTTGTGATAAGCAAATTTTTTTCCTAGTCTCAACATCAATTTACGGATTTTTAATAGTAAGGTTCGTAACATATAAGGTGTTTTGTAAATCGGATTGCATTTTTCAACTTAAGTTGCTGACGCTAACTACTGCAGTTAAAATTTATTTTCAATGGCGTACAGGTCAATTTGAATCGAAATCCGCGATCAGAATCATCAATCGCGATCTGGATTTTAAAATGTTCTGATATTTTGGGATCAGATGCACTCCACTTCGTACAATATCAATCTTGTGTATGTATGAACACTTTTAGTTCCCATGGATAAACTGTATAAACGGTTTTGTGGGGCATTGTTTTCAAACACATTTTTATTATAAATGTGGACAACATCACATACATTGCTCTGAAGCCAAAGTAAGTAGCTAAAGCACTCGTGTTATGGAATCAGAGACAACGAAGGTACCACAAATACCCAGACCCGAGACCATGTAAAAAAGTGAATTTTCTACATTGACCGGTTCGCAGCTCAAAGCTGGTTGAACACGGAGATCGTCTTATTTTATTGTAAAATACTTAATAAATAAATCATCAATCTGGATAGTTATTATTCATTATAATTGACCGTGCAAGGAGCGCCTATAGAAGCCTGATATCCTTCACTACATAATATATTATGTAAATTATTAAGAAAGTAAATCCTATTTACATCATTGAAGATATTAAAATTGGGATGATGGCTTTTTGTTTTTTAAATATCCGTCGTATGGATTAATAACAAATACGTATATTTCTTTTTTCTCTCGTAATCAATTACATAATTACAAAGTTGCATTGAATGTTCTTTTAACGAAGACGCTTTTACTAATATTATTTTAAAAATAAATTAATTTCGTACATACTATGTCTGTGTTTCTTGCTTGATGTCTCCTATCACAGGTCTGCTGGAAGACTTTTCGTAAGACATACCTAAGCATTACCCGAGATAACATATTAGCTGAGTGGTGGTCACCACGCTAATTACCACTGTGCGCGAAGTACTGCGGGTTCGATCCCCACATGAGACAAGCATATGTGTGATCCACAAATGCTTGTTCCAAGTCTGGGTGTTCGTTGTGCATGTGATTTGAATATTTGTGAAACACACGCGACACAAGGATTAAATTCCATAATGCGGGCGTCGTTTTTTAAAACAAGATAATAACAGATTACCTTTGTCCCTAAGTTTTCTTCTGTAATTGTGTCTTAATTTTTGTTGTTTGTAAATATATAAATAAATAAATAATTAACTTTTAACTACAGATATATTATGTCGACAAGAAAATCAATAGCGTATTAGAGATTCATGAGACGACATAAATATTTTAAACCTGAAAGAATAGTTCAACACAATAACTAAATATGTTGTTTAATAATTTCTAGACAATCATTTGTTTTGACTTCTATTCTGCATTGATTTGTTTGATCTGTTTATGTTGACACATCACACTTGTCAACAACATTTTATCAATCCGTCATGGTGATCAGTAGCGAACGGTCGTGTAACTAAATTAATGGTCTATAAGACTATTTTTATTATTTTATACATCATTTCTCTACCGTAGAAAATGAGAAATGCATTTGTTGTTTTAGTTTCCTTATGTATTTGCCTTGTTTCTGGATTTATTGTGCCCTCGAGTAAACCAGAGGTGAGTAATAAACGAACGCGGATGTGTTATGAAATAATACGATGATATTACGTAATTTTGGAGTTTAAAATTAATTTTATAGATATACTTTCTTCATAGTGAGATAATTTCTAAGATTTATTTGTATTTCATAAGGTATAACAACAGCATAATTATAGGCATCTAGGCATATCTACACATAATATTTATTTTTGAAATATATGGTGTAATAACAAATGATTTATGTAATTTATTTGATAAAAAGTAGAATCATTATTTAAATAAATACAAAAGTATAACTATATTCGGATAATAAAAACTTTTGAAATTAAATTATACCACAATTATTATAAGTATTAAATTTAATTACCTAGTTTATTTACACATCATACGATTACCAGCAAATGTCGTTCATAGTATTCCCGTAAAACTTGTTCTTTGACAAAAACATAGGCTATGTAAGTTAAGTAAGGACTTACAATTTTTACCGGGTATTGTTATTTTACAGACTACAAGTCCTGCCATCTCAACCATTGATGAGGCGGCGGACTATGATATAAAATCCTCGACGTTCGCAGCTAAGTTCGCAGTCCTACCAAAAAGCAGAAATAATATCGATGAAAAAGATTTATACGAGCACGCTACTGAGAAACAAAATAACCAAAGTGCTCGAGCATTTGTGTACATCAACCAGAGATATAAAAAACCAGTCAGGACTAATGTATTTAGAGTATCAGTGCCAATGAGATCGGAATTAGCAGCGCCAGTGAGATCTGAATTAGTAGCGCCACGGGTATCCAGTGCATCCCCTGGTGTAGTAGTAACGAATCCACCACATGCCCCCTGCAAAAGTTCCTCCCAAAATTCCAAACCCATGGACAAAAATGGAAATTCAGTGAACTTTTTCCAAGGATACGACTTCCCAGATAAACAGGTACCCGAAATCGCATCATATTTCGTACCGCCTAGCATATTTAGGTGCAATTTTAATGATGAGTCAAAAAAGAAACCTGAGGAAAAAACAAAACTGCAAACCGTTCATAGGGACGACGAGCGAAGGGAATATTTTGAACTATTAAAACCACCTATATTAAGACCTGTTCATAGAGGAAGCAATAAGGCAAACTATAATGGTTTGTCTCGTCATCAATTTTCCTCACTTTCATCTTCTAATATTCCTTACAAGGACTTTTATCATAAGAAGTATAACGTTAAAAATCAATATGTACCAAAGACTAAAGTTAAAGTGTATGAAGAACGGCCTGTTGAAATACGTAAAAATTATGGCTTTAATCGTCCGTACACTCACCATCCTATTTTCCAGAACAAAGAATTGCTTCATAGAGCCGAGGATATTAACTTTGAGGGCGACTTTGTAAACGAGGACGATCCTCATAGAACGTATGAAAGTAACCAAGACGAAGACAAATTGTTGGACAAGTACTTGAAAGATACTTTAGAAGAACAAATAGTCAGCCATGACAATACGAATCGAATGGAGTGTAGTTATCGTGAATGTGTTTTAAAAACTGCGAAGCAATATACAAATAGTGGTTTACTTATCAAACCAGATTGTAAATGTGGTCGACGAATGAACATAAAACAACTTGATCCATTTACCGCCAAAGATAGATCATTAAGAGAAGAGGGAAAGCATAATGATACGCTATTACAATCCTCTGAACTCAGTTACTACGAGGATCTGTTAGCTGATGAGTTAAGCAATAAATTGGAGGAAGAAATAAGCAAACATAACAAATTAAACGATACTTCACATCATTAGCCTGGACATTCAAGATCAAACGCTTAAAAAACGAATTGATTTTAATAATTTTATAAATTATGCAATGTTGATCGAGCGGTCGACCGGCTCGCAGTGTTTTTAATAAAAAATTCTAAAAGTACAGTCGACGAATACGCAGCTCTTGAAGCAACTATTCCACAGGAAAGTGCTCGCAGTCCAGATCACGATAGCGACTGCTCAAAGCTATCGCGATTGAGATCGCTGCGCGCGCATCCCCCTTACCAGCGTTTGTTGCTCCGAGAAATGAAAAGTAAACACTGTAGAACGCCAACAGATGTCCAGATAGCCAATAGAGTCTTTAGAGAAATACAGAGTAGCCAGAAGGGACTGGCGGTCTGGAACCAATTGTAAAAGTGTTACGCTTTGATATAAGATATAGAAATAGTGAATTTATCCATCGTATTTTTCAGAAATATGAGAATAACAGTAGCAAATGTAAAGATTAACAGTTATTTTTAATAGGTAAACAAAATCATCTCACAATTTTTTTACGGTGCATTAATCTACAGAGTAGTTTATTTAAACGAATAATTATTGTTTGTAAATTCTTCGATTTTTGTTGATATAAGTTATTTTTTAAGGAATCAGTTATTTTACTTGTCCCTTCTACGAGTTTTATGGTCTATCTTGTTTCTTTAATTCCGTCTTTTACTTTTCACTATTTGTCCAGGGAGATGACTTTGCTCGGACCTCGTATATTGTTCGAAAATATTTGTGTCTTCGAGTGGACGATTTGACATAGAAAAAGCTTACTGTTTGTAAGAATGCATGAATGTTTATATTATATTAAAATTTTGAGATTTGTGTGTTTGGCGGGTTTTCTTAAATTATTTTGTGATTTCCCTGAAATTTTACGCGAGAGCATTTATATGTTAACTATGGAACGAGTTATTTTCCTTTAGTGCGACAATTCAAAATGTTTTCAACAAAATTAATAAATTTAAAATTCATACGAATTTCCTCAAAACTATTTTGAATCACGTGCCGAATTCCCAAGCATAGACAGATGAGTCTATATTGAAACTAGAACTGAAGTTTTCCGAGAGTTTCACGGTGTGGTGTCGCGAAACCTTCTTCAGGAAACTTGCAACTCACTGCTTTTCGACATAAATTCTCAAGGATTAAAATAGAATCATAAGAAATAATTTTAAGACTATATCTATGTCATAATTTAAGAATTCTGAAAAACAAGGACGTATCAATAAGTAAAGTATCCAGAAAAAAAACATGAAATTAAGTCCATCATCCGGTTTTTGTTGTAATTTTCTAGCTTATTTGACTTTTTTTTTGTAAACTCACATAAAACGACAACAAATAGTGGCTGGCATCTGGCAACGTAACAAGTTTCTTCCACAAGCCGTAAATACAAAAACATTTTATTTCATAAAAAAACACAAATCAAAATGTATGTACCTTAAAAAGCCTGACTTCAATTCGGATTCATTTAATTTACTTAGTGTACTCAATTGAAGAGTCTTTCTGATAACCTTCTGATTACCAATACCGACATCAATTCGGCACGGGCACCGACTTCCAACAGGTCACTGAATATCTTGGGAGAATAATCTACACATCCCTATTATATTTTTTTTATTTAAAATTCACCTCGTAACATTCAAGGAGTCAGGAGTGTATCTTTTCTTTCCGCTCATGACTTCGACCCACGCTGAAGGCATGGCCTGGGAATAAGTCGGACTAACTTGCATCACCATTAATGAAATACGAAAGTTCTACTATGATCCTATGAGGATGATCAGGTAAAACACGAATGAACTAATAGCTAAATTTTTAAAACGGAATTTAGTAGTTAGCAAGTCTTCAACAGGTTAAGTTTAAAAGTTTGGTGGAGCGCGCAGTTATGCCCGTTCTCGTCGCGTGCATAATTTATATCTTCGCCTCGCCTCGCTCAACTGTGGGGCCGTCAAATTTCCTTCTTACGCCTTAAATACTATTTAATAATGTAGATGTGGATCATCGTTGCTATTTTCTTGTTTTATGAGGGTAGAAATGACCCTCCTGAGCCTAACAGCGTTATTAGATGTTTCTTTATTTATTTTTTGGTTATATTACTTTAGTGCTTTGGGTATTTGACTACTATCGAAAAATTGATTTCTGAAAAATGTTTCTAAAAATATTCGTAAATTGAAGCAAAATTGCGAAAAAATAACAAAAATATATACACAATTATATAAGTTATAAGCTTTTAAAGTTAGTTGATGTCGCATGCTCTATCTCTTTTTCGCAAAACGACGACTTGTACGGGGCAGCCCCAGACTAGTATGGAGAACTGAATATTGACGTCACAAAACATTATCGCTATCTCTGTCAAATTAGCAATATTGGAATGCTTGTAACTAGCTCAATATAAAATTAATTAGTGTGTCGTTTTTAGAATTCGTTATATATATGTAGTTTGAAGTATTTTTTTGATTTATGATTTTTGATTTATATTTGAAAATTGAAAAATACCCAATTATGATGAAACCTAGAAAATTGCAACGAAAACCAGATAATGGATTACTTAAAAAAAGGAACTTATTAAAACATTCGATTACAAATTATACCAAAATAAAATATAAATAAATAATATAATATAAAGCCCTCAAATAGTATACCATTTTTATAATAGAAGAACGTAAAAGTTAAAGCGTCAGTTAATAAAGTAATTCTTATATTTGCTAAAAGCTCTCCATTAGTTTTCAATATGATTTAACTAAATCCTCAGTAATTAAGCCACGGGAAGTTATAGAGGCTTTTATATTTCCGTTCTAGAGGCTCACAATAATGGGATCCTTTACCAGTATTATTCTTATTAAGTCGATCGACTAATGGCAGGAAAGGGTTGCTGATATCATTTGCAGAAGTTCTCGGTTCAATTAGAACTTGAGCATACAGAGATCGAATTCAATTGTTTGTGAATATCATTTAAATAAAATAAAAGGAAGGGATAACGTTTCTCAGAAAACAGCAAAACACAGATTTCGTTGACCTTGTTGGTTTTGCAGTGTTGGAATTATTGGGCACTTTTGACATTGTTTGTGGTGTCCACCTGTACCAACAGGATTAATTTAAAAGGTGTGCGTATGTACTACGAGGTAATCAAGTGCATGTAAACTGAAGAACATTTCCCAAGGGATAAAAGTCGATATCTTAAAATTTAAAATCATATTTTTATACAAACATAAGTCACGTGATCTGTCACTTTGTATGAAAATTTCATTTTCCATTTTAAGATTTTGACCTATGTTCCTCGGGGAAAGAGGTTCAGTTTTATGCACCTAATTACATTGTAGAATATACGCACTCCTTTTAAATTAATCCTGTAAAGAGACCCGGGGTTTGTTTTGACTGAGCTATGACGATTGTCGTATGTGTAATCAAAACTTATGTAAAGACCAAGGGTTGCTTAATTTTGACTTTGTATTGCCTCGTAAACCTGATTTCTGAAATCTCCCTTTTTAAAATGTCTAGAACAACATTAATTTACATTTTAATTGTTACAAAACAAAATCTTAACAACATAATATATCGACGGTCCCTACGTAAAACATCGAAACTCAAAAATCTCGTTTTTTTTATTTGTTAAATAGTTTTCTTTTATACTTATTTATTCATACCATTGAAGAAAAAAACTAAAATCGTCCTATAAAGCAGAAAATATAATCGTAAATCCTCGGATGTAACTAAACTTTCCGAAGTAGACAGTCGAAAATTGTGATTCGATGAAATACGCGGGAGTGAGCGATATGTTGGACACAGTTGATTCTCAATATCTACTACTTCTCTGTTGGATGAGACTTCTAAATTAATAAGCAGCCAGGGCCATTTCTGTTAAGTCGTATGTGTACAAATCATTAAATATTATTTAGTCAATATTGTTAATGAAATAAATATAGGCTAAATTTATTATTATATTTCAGAAAATGGGTGAAAAGAACAGTTTATATTTATAGTCTCTAAATAAATTGATTTTACAAACAATAACAAAATAATTACTTAAGTCTGGCCAATAATTAATCATTGGAGCGTAGTGACAAGTTGAAAATTTAATAATTATATTTATTTGAAGATATAAATAAATATTTAGAAGCTTTTGCCTAGTAAATTTTCTTTTTAATAAAATTTCAATAGATAGGATTGAAACTTGATCTAAATGTAATTAATTCTAAGGAAAAGTATTTAATTAAATTCAAAGTTTATTTTTATATCTTAGAATACGGACGTAACCCTTAATTATACAGTTCGTCTTCCAAAAATCAATACTCGAGACAGCTGTTACATCAAAGGGTTATTAACAATCGTAATTAAGATTTCGTCTTTCGCTATTGGGGTAGACAGAAAATGTCTTTGGACTATGTATTTAAATCTAAATGGGACTAATATTCAGTTTAATTAATCAATAGATACAACCAATTATAGGGGAATACACGACGGGGTGCAACCGAACTAACAAAAAACTTTTGACTTAATAAAAAATATTAGACACGTATGTTTACTTCGTGACGTCATTCTGTCTTAAATTTTTTTAGTGACGTTACAAGCCCCCACCAGTTTGTCTATTTGTATTGTTTGATAAAGAAAAATATAAATATGTAATTTTTACTAATATCGGTCAAATTTTAAGAAAGTAATTTTAAAGTAATATAAAAAAAACTTTTTATTTATATAAAATTTTAATTAAATATTTGGGATTAGATGGCCGCGTGTGAGTAAAAAACAAAACACAGTTATTTATTAGAAACTTAAAATTTAAGTGATATCGTGGCTATACGTATCCTTACGGTCTTCTTTACATTACAGGTTACTAACGGAAGACGTCACGGACTTCCAAATGTTTCGGTTGAGATTAAAAAAACATTGATTATATTGAAAAACATTAATAATTATTTTTTACACAAAAATATTTTATTTATATTATACGTTAAAACCTATAGTCTTTTTGTTCAAGTATATACATTTCAGATTTTAATCTGATTACTGTCCGATTCCCTATTGACAAACAAAATTTTGATTGTTCATTCCAAGTGTAATACCTTATTATCTAAATCGGTGAACGAATTGAGTGCCTACTTTGAGGTCACTGTATTTGAAGTTAAAAAGGTTATAATTAAATGACGCAAGAATACTAAGGCCTGAACTGCATTCTCTTTGAATTAAGTAAATAACATGCAAGACTAGTCGTCGAGCGTGTTCTATCTCCGCCACATCGGCTGTCATCTACTCCAGTCCCTCATTTAAGAGTGGAGCCGCGCGGCAAAATTACCTATACACCTACTTGTGTTCCAGAATCATCGGCCTTTGAGTCTATGAAAATATAATTATACCTACTACGACACTACAATACATTAATTATAGTCTTAATATAGGCCATTTATAGACCATTAAGCATTTGCCCACGAAAAAGGTAGCTACGTCCAGTTCTAATGTTCGACTTAATTGCGTACAAAATTTCATCAGAATCGGTCGTGTGGATTAGCCGTGGAGGCGTAACAGACGAGCAGAGTTCATAAATAAATTAAAACAAATGTTATTCGAAATTTAGTTTACTTATTATAGATTATAAATTTTAATGCACATGTAAAACGCATATTTCAAGTTCCCGCTCTCTCCTACTTTTGCTGTGCTCGACAGGGTCCACAATTGTTACACATTATACACACATCAAAAGTGTCTAGGGATCAACATATATTTTTGCAATAACTTTTCTCCTGATTGATATTAATTAAAATTTTCTTTAAGGATTCATCGAATAAAGTGTTTTCGTTTGTCACAGTAACGATAAACCAAGTCACCTTTGCATTAATAAAGAAATTTGCCATTTTCCTAATAAAGGGATTTTTGACATTTGAACCACTAACACAAAAGTTCGAAAAAAAGACTGAAATAACAGTTTTCTTAAAAATTTTATTGGGTAACTTAAACAATTAATAATCCGTGTTTCTACCGCGAACACTAACAACACAAGAACATCGGTTTGGCATACTCAAAATGAGTTCATCCAAATCACGCTGTGGAATGGCCGCCCATGTTCGTTGCAACAACAAAAAAAGGTCTTCTTGCGACTGGATACCCTCCATATTCGGCAGAGCTCTTCTCTGTAGCATATCCCATGCATGCTCAATCGGGTTCAAGTCTGGCGACTGAGCAGGCCAGGGCAGGACATTGATGTTAGCTGCGGCGAGAGTCTGTCTTACAACTCTTGCGGTGTGCGGTCGTGCATTATCATGCATTAACTGAAATAAGGGACCGATTTGCACTTGTAGAGGAACGATGACGTCTGATACAATCGTCTCAGCATAAATTTGAGCGTTGAGGTTGCTTCTGATCCAAATCAACTCAGTTCTTCCGCCGATCCAAATACCCGCCCATACCATGATGGTTCCACCACTATAAGGATGGACTTCCTGGCAGGATTTTAATCGCTGTTGGCGTCCAGGGGTTCTCCAGTGTCGTATACGTCTTGTATCCGGTCTCATACCAAAACGAGACTCATCAGAAAAGCACACGAAACGCCATTGTTCTTCTGCCCAATTTCTGTGTTCAAGAGCCCATTGATATCGAATCCTACGATTGTGCATTGCTATAGGTGGTACCCGTAGCGGTCTTCGAGAATGAAGGTTCACTTCATGCAAGCGGTTTCTGACTGTTTGGTCGCTAATTAAGTTCCCTGAAGAGTGATGAAGCCTCACGGCTAACATCATGGCGGTTATTGTTGGAGCTCTTCGAGTTAAGATTTGAATGTATCGGTCTTGTCTCCGTGTGGTGCAGCGATACCGTCCTCCATGGCGCTCAGCCACGGTACCAGTGCTTCGGTAACGTGTCCAAAGTCGACTGATAACACTCTGACTTGTATTCAGAGCTAAAGCCACAGTACGTTGCCGGGAACCAGCTTCTATCATTCCCACGGCTCTGAGCATTTCTTCCCTGCTTAAATGACGTCGCCGCTCCATAATAACGTTGGTTTTAATCAGTAGTAGGGAAATAGTAGCACTAATAATGTCTTCAATGCGTTGTATGTTTTTATAGGGAAAATATTGACAGCTGATTTTCATCTTTTACTCGAATTTGGTTCACAGTTCCTGATTCGAATTATGAAATGCACCAAAAAGGATCCATATAAATTTATAAAATCATAAATTTATTACAAAGCCACATCTCAATCTCAAGAAATCCGCATAAAAATGCTTGATCCCTAGACACTTTTGATGTGTGTATTTATAAATATAAGATCTTTATACATTGTAAAGAGCAAATAAAGTATTGAGTATTGAGTTATTTTCTCACCTATTTACTTAAAACAAAGACTGTCTGTTACAACACTTATTGCTCGAAAACGGGCGACTTAATTTTCATCATCATGATACTCGTAAGTTGAATTCGTCTAAATATTATAAACAATGGAACATCGGGACAACTTACGCGAGATACCTAGTTCCCCGTTTATAATAAGTACGGATAGATATTGTGATTGATGCCTATAAATAACAGTGATTCATTTTACGAGATAAATTCCTAATTTTATTTTCTTTTTTCTCAAACACAAGGCGAGATTCGGACTCTGATGATTTACGTAAAGTAATTTAAAAATAATAATAAATTTCTAAAGAAAGTTACTATACCTTATTTCAATAGAAACCTGTCTTTATAATCTTCTTGTTTTTCACATGGCCAAACATCCAGTATAAACAGTTCATACAGATTCATAATCCGTGGGGAAATCAACGAGCAACTACCATCAAGGCAAGTGCTTAGATGTGCCAATCGCATTGAGAACCCAATTTCAAATTTATTTAATGAATATTTGTTATACTAACCTATTACTGCACTGGTATAACTGCACGTTAGCTGAATATGTCATCTTGCCATATTTAGCCCCGAAGCAACAAGAAGCGGATTCAAACTCTTTTAAGAGACCAACATTTTTTGATCCTAACTTGCCACCTGTCAGGCCTAGACCCACTTCAAATCCCGTTTCTACAGACGAAAGCCACGTGGAAAACCCAGGCGCAGATGGAAGGATGAATTGGACGCCTTTAAAAAGGGGTGGCCTCAATTGGCCCTTGCGAGAGGAAAATGAAAGGAAGAAATTTTGCCCTGCAGTGGGCAAAGCTCCTCGCTCTTAAAATTCTCGCTTTTAAATTAAGCTTACTAGTAATGTGGGTCACACATTACTAGTATTCTTGTTAACCTCTCGTAGTAAGCTAAATATATGCTTGTGTTACATTGGGTGGGATTCGAATCCGCGACCACATGATCGCGAGTCCAATTCCCTAGCCATAAAGCCATAAGGCTGCCACCGCTTCATCAAGTCTTTCCCAATTCAGCTGAATACCGCATTTTACATGGAGCGCCTGCCTATGACAGCCTCAACCTATTTTACTGGATAACATGGTTTAGTATCCCATAGTAAGACTGGCTGTCAGAATTGCTATTACACCCACTAACCACGTAGGTATTATGTGATCCTATGTTTGTGGTAATTGTGGGTGTTTTTTTATGCATGAGATTTTGAATGAAATCCCCAAAATGGCAAACTAGGCATAGCCTGTACTATGGTGACCAGACAACTGATAAACATACTTATATATGTCTAAATATATACATATTATAGATAAATTACACCCAGACACAGAACAAATGATCGTGCTCATCACACAAAGATTTGTCCTGGGTGGGAATCGAACCCACAACCTCCGGCTTAGCAGTCAGGGTCACTAACCACTAGACCAACAGGCCCGTCGAACGTGTTTTTATACTAGTCTATTAGATCAACTCTACATTAATATTAAATGGTTTAAAAGTTGATGTTTGGATGTAGGAAGTTAAGTTCAAAACAAATACGGATTTGAAAAATTGGTTCGCTGATAAACACCTTTGTTCCTACTTTGTGTATTCTCAAGGGTTCTATACTGAAAATAGATGTCAATGTGGGCGAAACTGTGGGTTTACAAAGAACCTTATCATTGGAGAGGAAGGAATAATATAAAATAGAGAAAGAAAGTTGATTGATCACCAATGCACTGGAACACACGGATGGTAAATCTAAAAATAGCATTTCAGTGGTTTTAGATCTTATCTGATGAAAAATTTATGAATATCTTGATGAATGGAAAAAAAAACTGTTTTATTATTTTTATCTAAAAGAATATTTGCATAACATCTGCTTTAAGAACCTTATACCGCATTAGAAAACATCTCCATAAAATGTATGATTAAAAGTAACTCCAAAATCTAAACATTACATGCTTTTATTTTGTATTATTCCTAGCCTAAAAAGTACCTGGGCAAAGTCCTCCCCACTCTTTTTCTTAATGTATCAGCAATACCAAAATATAAGGGTAATTGGCCTTATGACTGTATGATAAGGGTACCTACGAATGATTGATGCGCCCATCTTGGTGAACTGATAAGAAATTCTACTTTAAGTAATTTACTACCCTCAAATTTGCTTATAAATAAGATATTTTGGGTAAGGCGCTACTCCTTCTATGTGATTGATTTTGTTGTTTATTGTACAAGAAGATTTATCTATACATATAAAAATTTCGTGCTGCAGTGTTTGTTAACAAACTCAACCGAAACGGCTACATAGATCTTTATAACTTTTTTGTGGATATTTAGTATTGTGAAGGGGTCGTAGGTTATTTTTAAGACCTATGTAACAGTACGGCCTTCTCCATGGCAAAACAAAATTTTCCGGGATACCCACTTTATTTAATAAGATCTCCCCATAGCTTCAACGGACTAATTTCTTTAATAAAAAGTTTAACTTAATTATTATATGTCCTTACGCGTTAGTCAATTATATGCTCACCATCATTCTCCAAAAATTGCTATGATACACTACAAAAAACAGCCCAACGCTGTTAAGTTAGTTGATGTTCTATTTCTTTTCGTAAAGCGACAAGTTGTACAGGGCAACCCTAGAATAGTAGATTTGAATTATGACGTCACATTTTTATATACCTTTCTCTGTCTTATTACCAATATTGAAATGCTTGTAACTTTCTCAATATGAAAGTAATTAGTTAGTCATTTTAGAATAGAATTGGATATAGTTTTTAGTACATTTTTGATAAATGAAATAAAAAAAATGTCCAATACCCAATTGTTAATTTAGGAAATAACAATATTCCTCTTCAAGAATACAAATATGGTAGTACTAGCTGTAGCCTGCGACTCCGCCTACGTAGGTGATGGTTATCGCGGCAAAAAAAAGCCAATAACCTTTCTCAGGCTCTACACCATTTCTGTACTAATTTTAATTGGTTCAGTATTTTAGGCGTGATTGCGTAAAGCACAGACAGACCAATTTACTTTCACATTTATATTATAAGTAAGGATAATATCTTTGTTATACATTCTTTGTTCGGGACAGACAGCCTTTTCCTACGTTTCATGGACGAAAAAACTCTATGATTTAAAAATCACGAAAGGAGCATCTATGATAACGTACTGCCAGAACCATGTGTTGTTATTATACGTTGCTAAAGGCAAAAACCCATGTCAAGTGGGACGTCTGTTGACGAGTCAAGAAACGTTCAAGTAAATGCTAATATTAATTCATAAATTTTAGATCTCCATGCAAGAATGTTATGAAAAATATAGAGTAAATCAGCTATTTGCAATTCCGCGCTCGCTGCAGAACTAAAGGAGGCGGTACCTTCGCTCACAAAACACTTATTTGTAACATTTTTTTATTTTTAAATGAAGATTACTTGCAATTTGTTTCACACATTACTAGTATTCTTGTTAACTTCTCACGGTAAGCTAAATGCTTGGGGGCTTACGTCGGTAATGCAATAGGTGGGATTAAAACTCATGATCAAGCAAGTCAGGTGCCCTAGCCATTAGGCATTATTATAGAAAGAATATAAGAATAGGGAGAAACAAGTATTTAGACATGAAATTAAGGTAAAACGACATCAATTTTTGGGATATAAACATTATAAGTACTTTTATTATTGTTAATACAAAAGAAAAATCCCGTTATATAATTTTAGACCTTGAATTTAATTTCTTTAGCTTATACAAAAAAAAAAACACAAATTTAAGAGTTTATAAATATTGGTTACAGTGTTATTCAATATTAGAACTAGCCTGTTTAACAAACACTTAACAAAGTTAACATAAAACGGGAAAATAAATAAAATCCTCGCCATCTCGGCGTTCACAACAGCTTGAGAAGCTCTCATAACCCAAAAACACGTTACATGCTAAAAGCATTTTATTTCAGCGCAACACATGTTTGTCGGGGCGTTAAAGTTTCACCGTGCACTGAGATGCGGGCAAAGACGGCGAACTCACAATTAAGCACTTGTGAGTTCGCAAGTACTTCTAAGACAACCAGCATTGTATAGCGATCGTACAATCGCACACAGCTGTCAGAACGTCTGACAAGTACACACATCTGAAGGTACACTTGTATAGAAATTCCCTTTGTGTTATGTAGGTAAGCGTTTTAGTGGCAAAGTATGAATAGGGTCTGACAGGATGTTTAGTGTGCACTCTTGTAATTTAGGGCTTCTACGTGCTTTGCGACGGTCAGATTAAGTTAACTTTGTTTTCAGACGTATTCTCGGAACGTTAGTGAAATAAGTTTCACGTGTAATAATTGTTTTTATAGGGTTTACTTTTGACCGCTTGGGTTTCTGGCTGCTTGATGAAGTTTAATGAATAATTTTGAATTCCATTATCAAGATTTTTTTTCAATGTGTTTAGTTCTTAATTTGAATAAGGCTTAATGTGTATTACTTTTATTAGATTTCGTTTCAAAGTAAAGCGTACACGAAATAAAATATAAAGATAACTATTCGGAACTTTAAAATTAGGTTTCGTGAACTCTGAAAATAAAATTACTGCGTCGTATCTATTTAACTTAAAACAAAACGTGGTTGTACACCACAAAAAACTACATTTAACCGTGGCCCGTACTCCAGTGGTGAACTAGTGAACTTTTTATATTAATATCCTTCTCACATCGGAATGCAAGCGCGACACTGAAAAAAGGAATTCCACAGTCGCCGGGAGGCGAAAAGGAGTTGAGCGGAGTTAAGAGGAGTAAGGAGGAGTTATAAGGAGTCGAGCGGAACTGTGCGGAGCTGCATGTTTCACACAGTAATGAAATATTTTATTGCACGGCGTAACAAAGGCTTCCCGGAATTCCGACCTTACACAACAATGTACTCAGATTTTTAGTAATTCGCAAGTGCAAACGGTTTTTATGTGTTTCTGTTTTAGTGACTCGAATGTATGTATGGCATTTGATCCACAGTTAGATAATTTTGTATGTTACAATGTATCTTTCTGCGTTGTAAAGACTAATGGCCGAATACAAAAACGTCAACGAATTTGAAGCCGATTTTAATTCTCATGCTGTCTTTGTCACTTCAAGGTGTGAAGGAGCGATAGATAGACATTTAAGAACATCTTTAAGTTAATTTGCATTCCAGTATTCTGGGGTAAAAAACACCAATTCTTATCGTATAATTAATTTACTCACAACATCATTAATTGAGACTAAACACTATTTGGTTGAAAAATACTCGTTGTATTCGATTGACAATATTATTATGTGTATTATAGCTTAATTTTAGGGCTCAAGTAAAATAATTGCATGTGGAAATTCTGAAAAAGCGTATCACAAACGCTATTCAATCTATTTACCTGACACAGAAAAATACAAGTTTTGCAGCCAAACTCTACATTTATGAATATTTTAATAAGTTTGTTATTTTGGTCACTATAATCATCTGCCTAGCCTTTTCCCAAGCTGTTGGGGTCAGCTTTCAGTCCGACTGTATTTTATACCTCCACAACCCATTGCTAGGTAATACAGTATTCCAACGTAAGATTGGTTGTCAGAATTGTAATGACCTATCAAAGATCACCGTATGACATGAACCAATGGCTCAACGTGCTTTCTGAGGGACGGAGGGGTCTCGATATCGATTTTTACAAATGGTCACCCATCCACGGACCAAAAACCTTTATTATCGTTCAAAGAGTACGGCTTACACTTAGCTTTCTCATTTTAGTCACTAATTGAGGCTTTTTTTTTAGTAAACTGTTGTTCCCTTGTTACAGCAATAAACCACATAATACCTAATCGATGATTGACGAGCTCTCAATGATTTAATTCAAGTGTTTGGTGCGATCGGAGAGCTATTTGCAAATGGGCTGCGGTTAGTGGTCGGGCGCATGCACGCATGCGGGCTCTTGTAAATCGAAATAATCTAATTTGAATTGGTTATTTATGCTATATCATCGTTTATGACGGACGATTAAAATGGGATTTATTATGCGGTTTTGTTGCATCGTTGCACCAATGAATCTGAATTATGGGTGTAGGCTAGGTGTGAAAAATAGAAATCCCTGTAGTCTGTAATAATTTATATTAATAAAAAAAACACTTACACTAATATTTTTTTTTTCAAAGCAATGAAATTTGACAAAAATAATAAATTTAGGAGTTAGGGCTTGTGACGTCATAAGTAGGCGAACATAGTAGCCACAAGTGACGTGGAGAGCCCCCACTCCTTATCTTAAATTCGCTGTATCTAAGTAGTTATTCATTATTTCAAAACGCCAAAAAATACATGTCATGTATTTTTTCATTATTTAAAAACCATTGAAGATTGAAATATAATAAATAGTCCACATAACTATTAGATGATAAACTTAGATCGTTAAAATCCGCGATTATAAGGTCAAAATTTCATTATTAGGTAATAATATCAAAGAGTTACAAATTTATAAGGTTAAAACTATTAATGTAAAATTTAAACAACCCTTCTCTTATTATTTTTTAATATATTCTTCTTGATTTTACAAAGCTAACGTACAAGTTCACCACGGGACCATTCAAGTAACTGTCCACACAATCTTTTCGTTTGTTACTAAGCAGTACTAGACTAGTGTTTTCTTTGTATAATATAATAAACAAGAAAAACATACCAGCTTTTGATGTTCATCAGACAACGGCTTACAGTCGACTCCACGATATGAACTTAGCTCAGATGTGCTTTGCATTAAACAGTAGTTTAATAAAATGTAAAAAGCATCGTCGCTCGGGACGCGAAATTGAATATTTCGTTAGGTTCATTTACTTCAGTCCAGCAAACTAGATGAGCTCGCCTCATTGACTCCGAACTCAATAACTAGCTACAATTGTGGGGACACTTGGGACGTTGTCACGTTTCCGTTAAGCCGAATTCGGACCAAATTTTATATAGTTAGCAACCTAATAACCTGTATTAATACGTGTACCATTCTCTGGAGACGACGTGATGACAATCACTGTTTGCTTAAGTGTATATTAGAAAACTAATTGAACTATTTGAGTAAGATGTTTGAAAACCTCCGTTTCAAATGTACGGAGAAATTGGAATCATAAAGTCAAATATAGAGGTAGGAAGATGTGTGTTGGTTCCGTCACTTAGTAACATTATATTACCGTGCATAGTGCTGGGCGCTTCGTATATCAAAGCATATAAAGTAGCGAGGTTCTCCACTCATTCTGCTCTTGTGTATCGGGTTGTTCGCTACTTAACTCCGTAGTCTTATCTGAGTTACTTTCGCTTTATTGGAGAGTATAACCGCGGTTGGTTACGTTCTACGATGCATTTTATTTGTTCACAAGTATTTTCTAGCCACTCGGTCGGCAAACTCAAAGCGGGCTGGAATTGAGCACTGTTTGATTTCGGCACGTTCAATTCAAAATCTATTTTCATTTCCTGGCCTGAATCCATTTCCATTTTCATTTGGCTTCTGTCGCTCTTGATGTATTGATTACTCACTTTACATTTAGAAATTACCATACCGCCTCGTCGGTTTTGTTTACAAATTGTATGAAAGATGCCAGTTAACTTCTATACACTTTATACCTAAATTAATTATTTGATAAGCACACAACTGAAGAAATATTTAAAGACGTCATGACATCACATAACAAGCTCGTTATAATGCTCACGTGCTCGAATATAAAGAAATGTTTTTTATGCGGCAGATGTTTGAATAGGCCACGATCTATTCACCATTCATACGGAATCGTATCTTAGCAACGGGAATTCTCCAAAGGTTTTATTAAATACTTGTGTACGATCAGCAAGAAAGTTCAACTTAAAAGTGTGTTGCAAGCTGCAACCGACTAAGAGATCTGTAAGTAAATAGAGGTGCAATGAATCACGGTAACCGTTTTCCGATAAGGAGTGGGCTCTCTTGCCGGCCCGATAGTTGGTGAGCCCTGTTTTATTGTGCCACTATTTTCACTCTATCGCCAGTGAACGCAGCTCGGGCGGAAACTGAGATAAAGTCGCGACCTCACTGTAATATACAACCCCCTGTGTGTACGACCCATGTTATACTACATAACGAAGCTCCTTCGGCCAGTTTCGCTTTGAATCGCTGTTCGTCCAACTTGATATTTTCTTAAGAATTTACGTGAAGATTGTGTCGTGAATAGTCGATCGGACCTGCGGTCTGGGGATTTAAATTTATGTCACATCGTATGACTGTACTGCGAATACTTGTGAATAGTTACTTTTCTTTTCAGCAGTTAACTTTATGATTCTACTGAAATTGTTGCATGATTTTTTGTGAATTTGGTCAGTTGCTTTATGAAGCTTAACCCCGAATACTGAACCGCTAATTAAATTTAACACGTTCTTAAATATGTACATTTAAGAACGTGTTAAATTATGCCACTATTTACAAAAGTTACAGAGACAGCATCAGATTTAACGGCGGTTTTTTATTTCAAACTGATGTTTCAGTATTCGGTTATTAGTCTGTTGAATCCAATACTACCTGAGTTGTGGAATATACCTATATAGATTTACCAGGCTTTACATTTCATTACTAACACTACGGTTATTAAACAAGTGACTGTAGAACTAAATATATGGTTTTTATTTTCACTCAATACCTCCACGCGGGTTCAAAATAAAAGGTCCTGACAAACGGACGGACTTGCTGAAAGACGGACAGCAAAGTAATCCTGTAAGGGTTTCGTCTTTCCTTTTGAAGTACAGAACCCTAAAAACGTGATAATTCTACTAGTGACATATTTAATTCTTTTTCTTCTTCTTCCTGCCCTTATCCCATTCATATGGGGTCGGCGCAATGCGTATTTTACTTCCATTCCTCTTTATTATTAGTGGATATTTACGATACGATTACGATATTTAATTATCGATAAAAAAATCCTCAGTCGAAATTCCTGCTTATAAACAGCCATAGTAAACAACAACAGTACTCAGTGATTGATTTGCATCGGTAATTGCAAAAGTGTAATGTCAAATGTGCATTGTGTGTCATGAAATTTCCGAAATGAGGGTGAAATTATTAATCACCCGCCAATGTTGTAGTGTGAAACTTCGGCCTCAGCACCAATTGACTCTCAGTTTTGTTGTTGAAAATAGGTCACACACCTTTAAAATGTTGCTAAATTTTCAGATAATTTGTAATTAAAATGTCAAAATTATTACATCACCTATTTTCGTTGACGATTATTACACCCCTCATTTTTAAGGATTAAAAATAAGTTCTTGGAATGTTTTAGAGAAATTAATTAATTCGATTGTCACAATAGACAGGGCGAACGCGAAACAAAAAATAAAATTAATTGAGAAGCACATTTTTTCGTTAAAAAAAGTATGATAGTTCTAAAATATGGTATGGACATTCGAGCATGAAATACTGTATTATTTGGCACGTGTTTAAACAACGTACATATATGATAGGTACTAAAAGATGAATTCAAAATTAATATGGGAGAACCATATGACTTCTACCTACTGTTTTAAGCAAATTGTCGATAAACATATAGGTATGTATATCGACAATTTGCTTATTCATTAATAATTCGTAAGTAAAACTAGGCTATCATAGGTATGAAAGCTTAGTTTTACCTACAAATAGAGATAATATGAGTAGGTACACACTTTCAATGAAGTATTTTTATTTTAAATTGATTAAAATTATTATTTGTTTACGTGTATTTTAGTTTTTTATCATTTGACTGGATGAAATTGTCTTGAGCAATAAGAAGAAGTACCGTGTATATATTTTTTTGTTAAACACATTTTGTATATACCATATCTCTAGCGAATAAAGGTAGTAAGTAGTGTACAGTAAAGAAAAAAATAATACTTACATTCCTACGTCTGAAAGAAATTCAACTCTACATACAAGGGTTAGCAAAAAAATATCATTTACGATTTAAGCATTATCTTTTACTTCGGATTGAATACGGATACAATTGTACTCGAGATCTATTCAAATAAAACGATATAAAAAAGCGGGAAAAACTCACGATATCCAAAAGATTTCGTAAGCTTATCTATAGCACATAAGAACTGAATGGTACCTATATTTGCATGGCGTTTTGTAAGATCACGCCATTCGGAAACTGAGTAGGGTCCGCGTAACAAGGGTTAAAGAACGAGAGATATCACATATTTCCAATACACTGGATTACTATAAAACTCTGTTCAAGATGTTTGCGATGCGCTCGCCGGACGATATTACTCAGTAATAATACAGTTTTAGTCCGAATACTTGACCATCGGTAAAATTCTTTTAGATTTGAAAGGCATCTTGATAATACGTCGGATTTATCGTGTAAATAAATATCAACAAAATGAGAGGAAAAATTTTAAATTCAACTGTGACAGTTAAACTCACCAGCAGCTTTACCAATTAAGCTACAGAAGTCACGGACTAAGCCTAAATAGTTCTCCTTTTGCTGCGTTACGAAATAAATAAATACAATACTGCATTTATCACATTGTTCGTTGATTTGAAGTGATTTAGGGTTAATAATATTACATTTCGCGGGTTACGGCCTGCATGTGTCTTCTTGACTCCCATGCGAACGGAAAATCGGATGGTTTTAATCCTAGTAGTCAGGTTCTTCTCTCCGCGTTCTCTAGGGCTGAGAAAGGTCATGAGAATTACCATCGGATCAAAAAAGAGTAAATAATATAACACCCTTATATGCAGCATATAGCACAATACAATCGCAAAACCCATGAATTAAGTATATTTTTCGGAAGATAACCAGTTAGTAGTTAGCCAACAAATTACAAATCACTAAATTATTATAACCGTCATGTTTTTTAATACCTAGGTTCTTCTCTAGTTAAGTAATTGGTTTTAATTCAACAAACGATCATTAATAATTTTTACTGAAAAGTCTGGGCAGCTCATTATAATTATACACTGCTAGGTCTTCGCAATTAAATATATTATTATACAGCAGGAATATAATAAATCCATTAATTTCAGTTCACCAATCAACACTTTAAAAACATACAACAATAGTCCATTAACGCTTCACATTATTACAATATCCTTTATTTATTAAGCCGCGCTACAAAATTAGACGCCTACAATTTTATATCACTTTTCATCCAGCGACCCGCGGCGGGCTTGTTACGTATCTTTTAAAAGCAAAGCAATAGCAATTTACAGAAAAAAATGTACAATGATTGCTGTAAAATTCTTAGTGGGTATTATTTTATGATAAAATTTGAATTAGGTAGCAATAATTTTGCAAATTTTGCTGTCGTCTTGCTTTTACATGATACGTAATACCACCGCTGGTTTATTTGTGTCTGCAGTCACGTGAAACAATAAAGTGCATCGCTACCCCACGGAGCGCAGGGGGTGAAGGGGACAAAGAGGGTGAAGGGGGAACTCTTTTTATATAAAGTTTTCTAATAAAACCGGCGATGAACAGCAATTGGCTGGCGTTATGAAATTGTGTCGCTATGTCTCGTGAAAATCGTAATTTTATAGTTAACGGCTTTCGTATGAAATGACAGTTCTGTACGAGACACATCGTAAAATTTTAAATATGGAAGAGAGTATTCGAATTTTAAATTAAGTCTATAGACATAAATATGGCACAACATTATTATAATGTTGAATTTGGAAGTATGTTTTTGAATGCTTTTTCTTCTTATTGGTACTGCTAATTAAATTTTCAAGTTACATGGTTTGTCAGTTATGTGGCTTAAACTGTTCTCGAAGATTATTTTCGGGTATAATTAGTTTTATAGGACTGTTACTTTGTAAGTCCATTGTGTAAAATCTGTGTACAAAAAACAACAGACCACCATATCACTGCGACTAAAAAGCGAACCTGAAAAAAGTTTAAAACAACGATTGCTTTAATAAATTCGTGTTAGAACGTGAAAAGTCATAGTTGAATATTTGAAGCCTAGTCAGTAGTTCTGCTCGTTTAGAACAATTTATGATCTCCGAGACGGTTAACATGCAACTAAATTTAACGAAATGCGGTTAGTTCCATCATGGGTACCCAGAGAAACCGCAAAATACAGGCAACTTGCATTTTATTTTACGGCAATTTATTTCGTTCCGAGCGTATATCGCTCAGTGAAATTGCATTAGACAAATACGGACGTCTACCTAATTTGGTCTGCTAACTCACTGTTTTTTGAATTAGGATTCTTTTGTTTTTCGTATCAGTTTATTTGGGTTTTTAGAGCTAAAAATAGCAAATGTTGAATTCAAAATAATCGAATACTTAGCATACAGGATTAATTTATAAGGAGTGCGTTTATTCTACGAGGTAATCAGGTACATAAAACTGAACAACTTTTTCCAAGAAACATAGGTCGAAATCTTAAAATGTAAAATGAAAATTTCATACAAAGTGACAGTTTCATACAAGTTGATTGTTGTCCGTTGTCCGTCGTCTTGTCCGCGTGGCTGTTGGTTACTGCGAAAAGAGATCACCTGTCCTGAGATCCGAGCTTGAACCCGTACCAAATTTAATCAAAATCGGTACAGCGGTTTTGCAGTGAAATCGTAACAGACACACAGCTACTTACGCATTTATAATATAAGTATTGAGTATATATAAGAAGAAACAATACAAGTAAATAGTGTATTGTGTTTGTGTATTTTATTCAAATACTAGCAAAGTTTTCTTTTAAAACTTTTCTTTTAGAAGAGGGATATATCTAATACAGTTACTAGTTACCTACATAATAATAAAAAAGTAAATGGGAGATAAAACTGTTTAGTGAAAAGCGCACTAAACGTAATTTAGTCCATTGGCAACCTCTTCACTTGTACAACATTAGAAAAGGACAGACGTAGTTCCGACTAAAATTCTCATACAAATTATCGCCGTCGAGCAAAATCATGTGCAATAAAAATAAAATACAGTGATGTTTGAGGCGAAATTTAGTTTGACATTTCGAAGATAGTTTTTATCTGTTGCTGTTCTTTTCTCACGCTGTTTGCTAGTAAAAGATAGCAATCGTTTAACCGCTAAGGCTCGGCTGGTATTTTGTTTAGTTTACGTAAAAAGGAATAAGCGCTATTGAGGACTTTTAGTTGTTTTCATTCCAGAATAGCTGATGTCAACGAATAAATAGTAGACATTGTATAATAATTTTGTTATTGCATTTATCATAGACAGTGCACATGAGAACATTGCATAGCTAAGTATAAACAGATTTACATTTTAATGTGTGTTGTGGCACGATTTGTATTGCAGACACCTTAGTCGTTTTGAATATAGTGGGAGCTGTCCACGTAATATATTGTGGTACGAATTATTTTAAATTAAATCAGAAATATACGTTCTCTTTCCAGTCTACATACTAAAATTGAATAAAAACGGGAAAGTCACTTTGTGGTGTCTGTTCGTGTATTACGCTGTCACGGTTAAAACACAATCAACTTTGATAATTTTTGATGTAGGGATAGTTTGAACTCCGAGAAAGGACATAGCTTAATTTTGCCGCGATAACATAAAACCACGCGCGCTAATATCTAAAATATAAAAGGGAAATTAATTCTGCCCAGCTGTCTTCTACGGTTAAGCTAAAACGCTGTACCAATTTCGGTGAAACTTTGAATGGAGTGGGCTCAATTTCCAGGAAAGGACATACCGTACACTTCTTTTACCTGCAATAAGCAAGCGTGCAGTTCCACGAGCTAGAGCTAGAGTTTGTATAAAGCAATTTAGTTGACTCAGAAATGTATATCATTGAGGTGAATAATAATATGTTACCATAGCAACGTTGCTTAACTTCTGTCGGTTCAAACTAGGAAGCTAAAGTAAACAGTTATTGCATACAAATAATGCACAGATACAACCTCGACATCGAAATCCCAAAGTGCTTTGAAACTGTATATAATATTATTTATTTTTGACAAGCCAGTTGGTTTAATGGTTAGTGACCCTGACTGCTAAGCTGGAGGTCGTGGGTTCGATTCTCACCCAGGACAAATCTTTGTGAGCACGATCATTTGTTCTGTGTCTGGGTGTAATTTATCTATAATATGTATGTATTTACAAATATATAAGTATGTTTATCAGTTGTCTGGATGCCATAGTACAGGCTCTGCCTAGTTTGGGATCAGATGGCCGTGTGTGAGTTGTTCCAAGATATTATTATTATTAATAATTTAAACAAGATATTTTGTAATTTAAAACGAGTAAATAATATTAGTAAAATAAAAGGACTTTACGGTGATACAATCGGCAAGTTTCAACATGATGCTGTGGAGTCGCATAACTAACAGAGGTTCAGTACATCATTCAGAACCTCGATGGAGTACGAAGCTATAGAGAGCTACAGAACCATGTAGTTATACCAAGTATCAAAAAATCTTACTCTTTTGTTACATACTCAAGCCTTAGAGTGCTAAATTTGATATTTATGTATGAAGAATGAAAAAAAATCTATCGTGAAATATCAATTCGTAGAACAAATGTTGTTGCTTCGGATGTTAGTTATCTACTCCTGGGAGGTTGCAGGTTTTTTACAAATCACCCTGTACAGCTGTGCCAGACACCTGCTCATTAAAATATGACAATTATTTGTTTTGGCCATTTAATTCACAAAAACGTAACTTTTATTGATCCAAGAATTGAGCAAAGAATTTAGTATCAAGTAAGTTTTTCAATTAGGGATTTCTTAGTACCAGTACTTATTAGTCTGTGTCTGAAAACTTGCTCGAAAAAGGAAAAATAATACTGTATTGCTATGATATCATTACCGAAGAAAAAATAACAATAATAATTCTCTGAATATAAGGTCATAGAAGCCAGACTCAAAGATAGCAACAGTCGAATCATCAATATAGTAGTTGAAGTCATCTCTCATTATTAGGACAATTTAAAGCTACTGTTCGAGGAAAAAAAAATGGAGTTTAAAAAAAAATCGAGACAAAAAAAAACTATATTCTGAAGTATCAAATTAAGTTCAAATTTAAAATCTCTGTCAAAGTATGTAAATCCTATCGACACGAATCTTTGTATTGAAGTCGCATGCATGGTTTTATTCTCAAGTAAACATCTTTTCAATTTAAATATCGTTCACCTTAAAAAATCCATTACCGCGGTATTCGGTGCAAGCAAATGGATACACAAACATGCATGTCGGAGAGCGGTATCTTCAGCGCGAAAATTTCTTGGTGCATTCGGAGACGGCAAAACGGTACGCTGTAAGTGGCTGCTTTGTCGCGTGTGTAGGAGTCGGGAAATCCCTCATACGGCGTCGCATTACCCAGAAGCGGGATGGCCCCATTGTACGCGACATCGCACAACTTTGACTCCGTGCTGCAAGAAAATTGGGGCGCACGCTTTGTTGAATTATCTAGAGTTCTAGACGGTCGTAAGCAGATGCGCGGTGAATGGGCCCAATGTTGCCTGAACGATGGCGTTGCAGGTGGCAGCAAATCGTTACTTGTTTGCTAACTTTGAAACCACAACAAGCAGACTATTATCACGATTTATGTTATACTAAATCACTTCTAAGGTAGCTACGAGATTTTCCATAATTAAGGCTAACTAAACTTCATAAAAATCATTGAATAAAAATACCTTTCTCTCTAAAACCACTTACCTTATTAATATCCTCTCCGCCTATGTAAATGAGATAATGATTGATAACAAATTTTGTTAGCCGCAATCCAAAAGTCTATTATAAATTGGAAGGCGCAGAGCCTCAAGGGTGACCTGATTTTTTATTCCAACATTTTTCATATCGAGTGACTTCGTTTATCCGAGCGGGTGGACTAAATTGGATGATAATCTGGTAAAGTGAGCCGCGATCTGGTCTGGAGGGATTCGAATTAAATGGTAACGAGCGGTGACCAACAAATTAACCAGCGCTTGGGACGACTGCGCGTAATGCAATTCTGTGTCGTGACAGCTCGAGCACCCCTAGCCACCCCACCTGCACTTTTGAGACATGATGAATATAAATGGTCAGCGATTTTATAATTCAGGATGGTTTATATGTTTTTAATTTGATGCTTCATTGTTTATTACTCACTCACAGTTTCATTTTACTTTTTATTGGTGTTTCTGTTGGTGTACTGTTCCTATTGGTATTTTTTTTATGTATGGTTGTCACGAATACGATCAATAAATTATGGTGTTTACCAAGTACCAAACAAGTAAATTGCCTGGTATTGTAGTTTGTCGGAATGTTGTATCCATTATTTATTAGTTGGTTGTCAGGAGGAGTTGATTAAATTATTTCGAAATGTCAACGTACAAAAAATTCACCTTTACAAAGGTATCCTATATGTTCAAAAGGTTATTTATTTGCCAACAATTTGGAAGCAAGCATGTAACAATTATTTTTGCTATGGTATTTTCATACAAAGTGACAGGTCACGTTCATTATCGCCGCACAGGTCACGTGACTTATGTTTGTATTGATTTTCCATTTTAAGATTTCGACCTATGTTGAAAAAGTGGTTCAGTTTTATGCACTTGATTACCGCGTTGAATATCTGCACTCCTTTTAAATTAATCCTGTATACTGATCACATCTAAAAGGCACTTCAAACTAAAACATTAAGTCATAAAGGCATAAAGCAATAGTAGTAATGTAGCAACTATAGAAGGATTTTCCAGGAAATCGGATTACTCGAACGTACTCGTTTTGAAAGAGGTTTAAAGGTGAATGCACACTAACCAGACTGCGGAGATAATTTATTACTCAATGAAATCATAGTTTTCTTTTTACTAGGGTAGATGGCTTTTCGGTTTGAATATTTTTTTATTCATAATAACATGTTAAATTATAGTAAAAGTTTATAAACTTTTAGATTTTAGAGTTCCGTAACCGAAGGGAGTCAACAAGACTTACTAAGCTATCCGTTTGTCTATCAGCGGGCTGTATCTCATAAACTGAAGGTAACAGATACTGCTGAAATTGTCCGTGTGTATTTGTTGCTGTTGTCCAAATAAAAAAAAACAATTATTCACTAATTTGTACTTTGGTACAGACCAACTCGCACTTGTGAGGAAAGCATCTCATCACGCACCTCCACCTAGCCTTCACCTGAAACAAAATAATTTAGTGAGTATTTTGCTCACCATCACAACTGTAAGGTGCACATCTGTAAGGTGCTAAGAACTAGTGTACACTTCGAGCATCGAATGACCGTTCTACAAGTGACCAGTCAGTGTCCACCTTAACAAGTAAAAGTCGAGGTGTAAACAACGGGGCAGGAGTTTAAAACGCCGCACGGAGCCTTTAATTTTTCAACAGTTTCGTCTTTAAAAAAGGCTTGAAGGCGTTCTTTAATAATTAACACCGGTACTCTTCGGCACTTTAATCTTTAATATAAATTGTCTATGATGCTGTTAGGGTTCCGTATCTTAAAAGGAAAAAACGGTACCCTTATAGGCTCACTCTGTTGTCCGTCTGTCCGGCCGTCCGTCTGTCAAGAAACTTTATCACAAGAACGCGTGGAGGGGAGGTATCTAGTTCAAATTAAATCCATAAATATTTATAGCTACATTCCTTTGAAGCTGTGTAAATATCAAACTTCTAAGTTAATGTGAAAAAAAAAACTTCCGTTTATACCGCAAAAACGTATATTTTACTCTCTCAAGGGAATTAATAGGGTACTTCCCGTTGACCTAGAACTTTTAAATTTGGCGAGTAATATCGTCTTATACTACCTGTAGATATCTGCAGGAAAAAGTCTAAAAATTATACATTTTTAAAAATACCTACATGTTAATAATATAGTCTTCGAAAGGAACCCCCGGCTGCCGAGGTCGACTCGCATTTGTCCCAGTTCTCTTACTTTTAATTTAAAATGTGTTTTTTTAGAAAATTCTAAAATAAAGAATTTATTATAGGTATTATTTAGAGTATTGTTTAGTACAGTCAGTTTTTGTTAGCGATTTTCTTAACATCCTGAAAATTTATAAAATTGAAATTGAATGTTTTTGTAATTACATGATTATAAAAATTGAATTTGAGAAAATAATTTCTCCTGTTTAGATTGTACTGTGTGTTTTATTATTTTATTTATCTTCAAATATTATTACTATGACTGTCCTTTCCGTATACGTAGTTCAATATCAGGTCATAAAATAATAAAATCCTAAGGTCACATACACCAAAGTCACCACACACTGTATAGTATATTTAGACTTAGGAACATCTCAGCGAGTAAGCTTTTCAAATTCTAACATTTCTAGCCAGCGTTAAGTACCTTCTAACATAAGAGCCTTACGTCTTGCTTTGACCACCCACCTAACTTTAAATTTCAATTCTGTTCACTGTGGTAATCAGATTTACTGGGACCATTTTTAAAGGAAATAAATGTTAGCAGGTTAGCATCTAGCGGATTTGGAGCCAAGTAAAGACGGTATCGTTAATTCATTTGTTTTTTAAACATGATAAATACTCGTAGAATATAATTATATTGCTATAAGAGATTGTTTGAACACACTAGTCTGGGGAACTATTGCTCGGATTTGATAAATAATTATTTCAGTGTTAGATAGCGAATGGGAATACTTCTTGCCACGATCATTTAAAAATATGTAGATAATCTTTTTATATACGTAAGGGTTTAAAAGAACTAGTCAATAAAGATAATAGGAAAATCTAGTCTTGTCTCGTTAAAATGGATATACGTATTTCTAGGGATTTTTAATCATGGTGAAATATACTATTTATTATACTAACAAAAAATATAATTCGATTGAAAAATAAGCGGCATATTTTGTTTTAAGTTAAAATATAATATTTTATCATTGTAGTCAGCACTAAGAATTTTTCTATGTAATAAATAAATAAATGTAATAGAAATATTCATAGATAGGTACTACCTACGCACTGTTTTCTTTGGGTTCCGGCTTTACCTACTTCAGGCAACAAGTTTTTTTAAATGTGCAAAGAATTTAAATCAATAACTACTGTCTAACTGACGATGAAAAAGTATACAATTTTATTTATTTACCCATGAAGATTCATCTTCATCACGCTTTAGAATTATTGCGGTACGTATCTTGCAGCGTGAAAGCGACTTGAAGCGCTTTTTATACACTTTCAGTCACCCAATTACGAACAACCCAGTTTGGCATCAAATGTAGACAGTCTCTAGAACATAAGGGTAACCGTGACCGGACTACACAAATAGCAACGCGACGATATTCATATTTCAGCCCGTATCGGCAAGATCCTACGTGAATGCGACTGCAGACTACGCGTAGATAGCACACTTAATTCGAAAGCAGAAAAATAAATCTTGTAAGAGTGTCGTTAAGGTTCAAATTTCCCTGCTATTATTGTCGCTGAAAGGTAGTTGGTCTCATAGAAGTATGCAGTAAAGACGTCAATCCATAACGACGGATGCAACCATTATACAGTGGTGGTCTGAGTGCTTTACGGTGTAAACTTGACTGGAATAAAGATGAGTACAACCTGCCAATGATGAGATTTATTGACTGAGAAACACAATAGTTATTTTTGAATGGAGTTATTGTGAAGCATTAAGTAATCAATGCATAGATTTTATACATGGATGGGAAACAAACAAAGAAATGTTTCCTTTTTATAACATTAGTTTAGATAATATTAAAATATTTTTTTTGCATCAATTATTCGACACCAAAGTCATAACCAGTCAGCTAAAGCGATGTGTCCTAAAATTTAGCGAGTGCAATAAAATATTGAACCTTGAAGTACGGTGACCCAATTTGGTGATTTTTGGTGTCTAATAATTAATGTGAAAATTTTCATAAAAATCATTTATGGAACTAATTTTGATCAGTTTGTAAACTAATATTTCGTTACGGGAATTAACGCGAACTCATGCATTTTACTTCTGCCTGCCACCACGGCCAGTGTAACCCGGCAGCCAGTGTAAACATCAAGCCTTAAAATGTAAATGCATGAGTTGCGTTAATTCCCGTGACGTAATTTTATTATAATCATGCAACACGATAGTTTAAGAGTTAGTAAAGATAAAGATAATTTATTTTGCAAATATGGGTACAAGATGTAGATAACACAGTATGAATATAAAGTCCAGCCATATTTTACCAATCGGCATGCAAAAAATATCACAGTAAAATGTTTTTGTACCTAGTCACAGGCACTTTTTTATATCACAGAACAAGATTCTCGAACACCAAGAATTTTTCAACACATCTAATTTAATTCAACAAGATTTAATATAACAAACGGAACCGCGTCGCCTAGCATGTCATTTGTTAGTTTCACAAAACAAATACCGACGTTGACTTTAGCTCAGCACCCATTTGCGGATCCGTCGACATCCTGTTTGCAAACCTACTTACTTACATTCCTACCCTCGTGTGAATCCGTACACCCACCCGTCATGTGGTCGCAATACAAAATATGCAACGCTGCAACAAAGATGCAGGGATCTACGGATGTACGGATCTCCGGATTTACGGATGCTGGTTTTTATAACACGGATTTAGATTTGTTTATGTCGAGGGAGGAAATGGTATTTCGTGCTGGTTTCATGATTAGTTCATTAGACGGCGGTCCGCCCGAAGTTGGAGCGAAACGGGGAACTAATTTGGTTCGTTTCATAGCCTTCATTTTAGACCAATTGTTGTCAATTTATTTAATTATATGGTTATAAAATACTTGTCATCTTCGCTACTTCATTTTATGTTTGTTATTACATTGATTATTTGTTATTTATCTTTTAAGAAATACTGTTTAAAATGTAGGTCTGATTCTCTTTAATTTAAAAGCCCGTAATATAAAAAATGCATTTTTTATTTGAAATTTATGCAAAGACTTACATTGGCAAACGTACATATTTGTCATGAGTATTAATTACTACCTACCTACAAAAATGTGTCAAAGTATACATTGCTCAAAAGAGATAATTTGCATTTTTTTTTCATTTATTTCACCATCTACTCTTTCGGTATGTCTAAAACAAACGTGGCAGAAATTGATTGATTTGAATAATGGCTGATTTACACAGGGTCAGTAGACAAGTCAGTCGCAGCGCCAATATCGGCGCCGCGACTGACTTTAACTGTTTACATGAAGTAAGTAGTAGTGGTGCGTTTCTCACGGTGAGCACACGTGTGTGAAGTCAGTGGGAAAAATAAATTAGCGAAAACAACTGAAACGACGATTTAATTATTTGTTGAAAAATTTATCAATTATGCTGTTGAATGAGTTAAATAGAAATGGTAGAAAATGAGATAACTAAACAACAATGGGTAAGAAAATGGATTGACGATAGAAACGAAACTGGTGGCTCTGCTTTGTTGCTGAAGCAATATAATTGCACCAATTTTAAGGTTTCTTCTTCGCTAAGCTTCATTTTTATCGCCAGCGAATAAAACGTGGTCACTCTACAACGCAGCGGCAGTGACTTACCACGCACTGACTTGTCTGTTTACACGGGGTTTATTTGGCTGGCGCGGGGGTGCGCGGGTGGCGGGGGGCGCCAACTGACTTTAAAATATTCGTGTCCGAATATTCAAGTCAGCGCTGACTTCAAGCCATTGTACTGACTTCAAATCAGTTTACACAGGGTTTTTTTCGGGTCAGCACTGACTTGCCTCGAATTTGTAGTCAGTTACTGACCCTGTGTAAATCAGCTATAATTCACGATGAATTTAGTTGTGTAGACGAATGAACGTACTGTAGACAAAGCTGTATGTGAAAGCAAGAGGGTAATAAAGTAGAGTGCAGGTCCGAGTTCTACTGCTGTTAGCCAAACGGTCATCAAAATTCACACTATTTTAACCAACCTTAGTAGGCCGAATCTAGGATTTATATAGCTTTATCGTGGTATGGTCATGAAGAAGGATGAAAGTCGCATAACTGAAAAAGTTATGAGTATGACAGTGGATGAGAATACAAGCAGAGGGAGACCGATGATGTGAAAAGAGAAGGATTATGTGAAAGATGATATGAGTAAGAAAGGAGTGGATGCCGCGATGACGAGTAATAGAGATGGATGGAAGGGATTACGCATTGCGCCGACCCCATATGAATGGGATAAGTACAGGAAGAAAAAAGAGTAGGCCAAATCTAGGCTGCAGTATTGGAATGGCGGAGCATTCTAATGTTTCTTCAATTTTTTTTATAAATGGAATGCGACTTAAGTATTTTCGATCAGTCACGTGACCCTGACACGAGTTTAACATTTTTTACCGATCCCAAACAGTGCACAACGCCGCTAAAGAAGTTTTCACTTCAAAAATATTATAAATACCTACGTCATTCTATTTACATGGCTATTGAAGAAATGCGTGAAGACATCTGGCGTCAACCCCTAGTGCTTTCAAGTTTCATTATTTCCATAAAAAGAACTCTAACAACACTAGAACTTTTCGAGCCTGGTATTATTATTATTTGTTAACAAAGAACACTTTATACTAGTCTTTTATAATTATCTGAAATACAGACTTCTTTAAATCTCATTTTTACTGAAATTTCCACCTTAATAGTTTCACATAAAGGAGAATATTGTTTGTAGGGTTCTAAGTATACGACATTTTGATATACATGGTAACAATATACCTGTTTTTGGTATCGTGTCGCGTGTTAAACAGATTCAAGTATTCGACTTTGTGTAATCCGGGGACATTCTTTACAATTTATTTAAGTCCAGGCAAGTTAGTTAAGTATAGTAGATATACCTACTGAAGTACCTATTCATGTCGTAAGATAATAATTCGTAATTTTTATTAAGCGCGTTTCTATGTCTGTTAACGTCGAGAAATAACTTTCCGAAAAGTAAGTGTTTATGGTTATATTTGTAAGATTATAATACCGGCCTATAAATGTCCCACTGCAGGGCCTCTTCCCACATAGAGAAGGAACGAGTATTTATCACTACGCTTGCTTGGTATAAGCTTGTCTTATAGGCTTCTTTTTACGGCGATAACCGACTCCTTTGCGGGCGGAGCCGCGGCAACAGCTAGTAAACAGTAAGAATAACAATTCCCAATGAGCTGTGGAACATTTCTTGGAAAAATAGGTACCAGTTACCCTTCTTAGTAAAGACATGTGAGTCGGATATGCTATTAAATCATATCCGCCATTATACCATTATACTGTCTATTTTATTGTATCTCTTCAGGCTGTGCCTTTTGTAGTATATAAGAAACGTATTCCTAATACATATGCCTTGATAAATAATACCAACTAAAAAATTTTTGAAAAAAAAAATGCAAACAAGTAGGTATATATACAGGATTAATTTAAAAGGAGTGCGTATATTCAACGAGGTAATCAGGTGCATATAACTGAACACTTTCCCCAAGGAACATAGGTCGAAATCTTCATTTCATACAACGTGACAGGTCACGTGATTTTTTTTTTAAAGATTACTCGCAATGTAGTTCGCTAATTACTAGTAATCTCGTTAACCCCTCGTGCTAAGCTAAGATGCTTGTATTACGAGTGGGTTCACGTCGGTAGTGTAATGGGTGGGATTCGAACCCGTAACCACATGATCGCAAGTCCGACGCCCTAGCCATTAAGCTACCTACGCTTTATATTTGTAAGCTGCATTGCTAGCTTATACTTAGCTACCCTAGATTTCCATCATTAGTTTAATCTCAGCGTGAAAGGACGCTTGCTTTTTATATATTTTTTAGTGCACCTTAACACATGTCAGGTAAGTGGGGCCACATTTTCTTCGTGTAAACCATGAAGGTTTAAAGGGGCCCATTATACCCTCACTGGGTTGTAAACGGGTAGAACTGGGTAAAACAACCGTTGTCGCAGTACCGTTGTTTTAGTAGCCGTTATCGTTATAGGGGAATCATAAATGAACGCTCAAACAAAAAACGCAAAAGTGAGAAACATAATATATCACTACAAGTTGAGAATAGGTTAACGGCGAAACCGCAAGAAGTAGTCAACATTTTTAACAATTTTTTTGCCTCCATTGGTGGGGAAGCTACAACACCTACCGGCAGGAAACCTAAAGGGCTACCGACAGCCTTAACTACACAAAATACACTATATCTGAACCCAGTTGATCCTTATGAAGTAAATATAATTATCAAAAACTTAAAAAACAAGAACAGCCACGGTATTGACGAACTTCCACCCAGTCTGATAAAACAGTGCGCTGATGAACTAACCTTGCCATTTTATATACTCTTAAACCAATCCTTTGAAGAAGGTGTCTTTCCTGACTTACTCAAAAAGGCCCTCATTAAACCCATTTTAAAAAAAAACGATAAAACTGACCCAAACAATTACCGTCCAATTGCACTACTACCAACAGCATCAAAAATATTTGAAAAAGTCATGTGTAACCGCGTTTATGCGTTTTGCGAAGAATATAGTATATTCAATAACAGCCAAAATGGATTTCGCAAGAACCGATCCACTGTTTTGGCTGTCTACAAGTATATCCAAGAAGCACTTAAAATTATTGATGATAAAAAATACGCTATTGGACTACTATTAGACATGACCAAAGCTTATGATAAAGTACAATTTGATATATTATTAAATAAACTCTACAACATAGGTATCCGTGGAAAAAGTCATGACTGGTTTACATCATATTTAAAAAACAGAGAACAAGTCGTTGAAATAGAACACTACAATAAACAAACACAACACATTGAGCTAATTAGATCACAAAACACACCTGTTAACGCCTCCATACCACAGGGAAGTGTCATAGGATGCCTACTGTTCTTAGTCTACATCAACGATCTCCCTAACCACATAAACGAAACGAGCGTATTATTTGCTGATGACGTCTCCATTTTAACATCATGTAACAATAACCAAAATTTAAACCAAACACTAACATCTATACTTGACACCACAACATATTGGCTCAGCGAACACAACCTCGAAATTAACTTTAATAAAACAAAAATAATTGCTTTCCACCCGCGACAAAAAAACCCCATAAATATTAATTTTGAATACAGAGGATCCAAATTAGAAATAGTCAATAAATTCACCCTTTTAGGCCTAGACATAGATACACACATAGACTGGAAACAACACATACAGAAATTAAAAACTAAATTATCTAAATTTGCATACGCCCTCAGAGAAATAAAGAAAACAACGGACCTCAAAACAGCAATAGTAACATACTATGCGTACGCGTTCGCCTGGCTTAAATATGGAATAATATTGTGGGGTAACAGTACAGACGCACCTTCACTATTTACAATTCAGAAGAAACTAATAAGAATATTAACTAACATCGAACACACCGACTCATGTAAACCACACTTCAAAGAACTAAGCATCTTAACACTACCTTGCCTCTATATATTTGAAATTTGCAAATTTGTAAGGAAGTACCCAAAATTCTACAGTAAAAGAGAAGACATTCAAACAAAATATAAACTTAGACATGGAAATAGACTCAATCTACCAACTTCACGATTAAAGATGCACTCCTCTAGTGCGTTTGCTACGTCCATTAAAATCTACAATAAATTACCAGAATACATAAAAAACACAGAAAAAAATAATATATTTACCAATAAACTAAAACGATTCCTCTTAGATAAAAGCTACTACACAATTGACGAATACTTCAAAGATAAATTCCAACTAGGGTAAAGGTGATAACTAGAATTACTTACCGTGCAATATCTTTAATTAGGTACTTACTATTTAGTGAAAAAAATAATAATAGCTAATATAATATAAATAAATATAATTATAAAATAATTAATAACGATTAATACATAATATGGAATATCTATAATATAAATATATAATATATGAATATAAATTTAATAATAAGTAATATAATATAAATTAATAATATATGAATATAAATTTAATAATAAATAAATAAAATAAAAATAAATCTACACATAATAATACCTACTTAAATACCTAAATATAAGATTTTCTTACTTTATTCAATGTCATTATTTTTAAAAGCGCTCTTCGTCCTCTCCTCTAAAAACTAATTTTGCTGTGCCCGACAGGGTCCATAATTGTTTCTGTTAAATTTACCCACCAGCCTTGTACACATTATGGTATGCAATAAAGTTATTGAGTATTGAGTATATCTCGTTTTAAGCAGTTTTTAGAGTTTCCTCTACGAAGCTTTTGTTTGATAGCCTTGCTTACCTCTAAACCTAAGACGTTAGCACATTAGTAAGGTACGTGATTATTTTACTTTTTATTGGTTTAATGGACTAGGTATTGCGCCGAGGCCTGCTTCTTACGCGAGTCACGTTGTTTTGGTATTTTATTTTCTGAACGTGAAGCCGATTTTAATAGCATTTGAAAACTTAACTACTGCATGTTTAACTTACTTAGCGACTTTGAATTGTTCTACCAAATTTTAGTGGCAGATTTGTATATTAATATAATTTTGGTTTAATTTATATTTTTATTTATTTATACGAGTGTTACGAATATTTTGTATAACAGTGAACAGTATAATATGTAAATTAATATATTCTATAGGTCCTATAAATACCTATCCTAGCTAATATACCTCATTTTAGTAACTCTAATTTTTTGTCAAATTAAAAGTACCTAAAAAAAGGTTTTTTGAGAATATTATTCACCTACAAACTTACAAGG
This sequence comes from Plusia festucae, assembly GCA_950381575.1. NCBI lineage: Eukaryota > Metazoa > Arthropoda > Insecta > Lepidoptera > Noctuidae > Plusia > Plusia festucae. The sequence continues at coordinate 6,663,857 of OX494450.1, forward strand.
TTTTTTATTTTACTTAGCTAGGTTAAACGTGACATTCCATATAGGTATAACACTTTCCATTACTTGTCGGTATTCATATAATAAAGTGGAAATTCAAACCTTTCTTTTTGTTTTTAAATGCGCTAATTTCTGAAACTACCGATCAGCAGTGCGCATATCGTGGCGCACATGCTAGGCTGGATACTTTAGTATTTTTTGTTTTGTATGTAAAAAGGTTGAGTTTGAGTTTTTAATAACAATGTATTGGTACTATGTGTCAAAGTTACACACAATAACACTGTCCTCGACAAATATATTCAGAACAGCTTTTACCTGATATTTAGATAGCAAGTTGAATTCCATCCACTGCACCAGCACACAATATATTGATAATTATTGTGTATATATGTAGTAACTACTGTTATTTCATATATATTAAATAACAGTACTATTACTATCCTACCAGACGTCTATATTAGGTTGAAGGTAAATGTCATTTTACTCACACTCTGTATCACTACAATAGAAATTGAAACAATTGACAGAACTGTGGTCGTATATTGTCTTAGAACTGAAATTCTAGTAGAGACAGGGATGGTGCTATACAGAGAGTTATCGCCATCTCTTTTCATTATGAAACTATGATGGCCTTAGATATTATTCACCCTGTAGAGCAGAGGTGGCCAAGCTGTCGATCGCTAGAATAAATAGTAGGTACAAATATATTGTAATTGTGTATTGGAACTTAATAAAAATGATTTGTAATACTTGAGTACGTATTAAGGATTTTTTTTATATGTTATGTCGTTTTCCACGTACTTATATATCCCGCATCACCCATACCAGCCTTTATAGAACACATCTATTGGATTGTACTAAGGAAATGGTTTTGCCCAGCAGTGAGACAAAAAGGATAGGTAAAAAAATGTTTCACACGCAAATTGACAATCGTTTATTATATTCTTTTTTGACGACCTCCGTGGTCGAGTGGCGTACGCATCGGTTTTCAAGGTGTTGTCAGCTCTGAGGTCCCGGGTTCGATCCCCGGACGGGTCAGAGTAGAAAAAAAAATTTCTACATTGCCTCGGGTCTGGGTGTTTGTGGTACCTTCGTTGTCTCTGATTCCATAACACAAGAGCTTTAGCTACTTACTTTGGATTCGGAGCAATGTATGTAATGTGGTCCACATTTATTAAAATTATTCTTTAAATAAAAGTTAATCTAGTTGGCCACCCCTGCAGTAGTATACATATCAGTCCTTACGGATGGTTGGAAGCCTTGTTTATCTCACATAGCTGAATTCCGTGATATCTTAGCGACGGCGCGACTTCTTGCCAACTCTGAGTTATGAATTCATCTATCTACTTGAAAGGGCTTGAGAGTAATGTACTTGGTTTGTGTACTGTGTACTGTTCAGCGAGTTTACACGGATACTGCGGATTAGTTGGGACAAATCTGCCAGTTTCTTTTGTTGACTGTTGTTGAGAGTTTAAACCGACGGATTGAAAATATATATTAATTTGGAAAGTTAGATATGTTTTTGATATTAGGTATTCGAATCAATTTTATTCTTCTCCTCAGCTCTTTGGAAGCGGTGAAGGGTGGGCGAATCAGGGTGCTGCCCATGTATATCTTGACATTCAAAAAGTTCTCCATAGTAAGGCAGTTTAAAATAAATGATTATTGATTGATTATCACTGCATAGTATACAATAAAGTTGCTGCCCGCTCTCTGTCCATATGTATGCTTAGATCTTTAAAACTACCCAACGAATATTGATGTGGTTGTTTTTAATAGATACAGTGATTCAAGGAAGGTTGATATGTACATATAATACACGTGCAAAACAGTGGTGGGTCCGCTTGTATATATAAAACTGTATATTCGAAGAAACTTAAATTTCATATAAGTGCATTATAATGGGTAAAAGAAAAAGTCACCTAATAATTTTTTCACACCGATATCAATATTTTTTACAGAATAAATAGTACGAAAGTTTCCCTCTAATAGAACTCTATTCGCTAGCAAAAATCTCCGAACTTTAATAAATGAAATACATCTCAAATACAAATGTATCTACTTAGTTCCAATCTTTACTTAATACCGTTTTTAAATAGGTCAGAGGCAGAGGTCAGTTAAGTTCGAGACTATTTGAACCCTTATTCAGTGGTTCAAGTATAAGTGACGGTAAGTAAGTTAGGTACTTAGGATTGTGGGCACTAACTGGACGGCCGAGTTTGTCGGTAAACAGCTCCTGACTGATTGGAAGCTTTCATCCCTTGTTTGTTGAATACTTGATATTTTTTTTTTTTTTTTTAATAATAATAATCATTTATTCATATCAAAGTGCACACGAAAATACAATTTGTCTTACGATCTAAACATAATTGCTAACATTATATTTGCCTGAACTAGGTTAAACCTGTGCCTCAGGCGAAAAAAGAGCTTACATGGTTTATTTGATTTTATAAATTAACATTCTAACTTATAATTAAAGAGCTACATCAATTATAATATTTATGCCTATACCTAATACCTTATATAATATTTTTATATTGAATTTATTAACGTCTGCAATTTTATTTGCACACTGTAAGTAGGTCTTCCGTGTGGTCATAAGACAGACTTTGCAGATAATTATAAACATTTTTTCTGCATTCAAAGTAGTTTAAGCTAAAAATATTTATGTCACTATTTAGTTTATTATATAAAAATGGGCCTAAAAATCTGAAGAATCTATTTGTATATACATATTTTGAGGTGGAGTTTGAACTGCAAACTATATCATTACGTCTTTTGTTAGTAACCTTAGAGTTATATGAAAGCTGAGAGTGTTGTTTTAGTATTACTTGCATTATAAATAATTGCCTAACAGTTAAAACGTTGCAGACTTTATATAACTGATCTGTGGGAAAGAGGAAAGGACGGAAATGGGCTACTTTTAAAATTGCTCTCTGCGCTCGTTCGATGGGCAGCAATGTAGTTTTTGGTGCTCCACCCCACGAAGTGACACAATATGTCAGGATGGATTGACAGAGGGCCAAATAAATTTGCGTCACTAGCTTAGGATCTGCGATTGTGCGCAGTTTTTTAAAAACAAACATTAATTTCCGTACTCTGGACACCAAGCTCTCGATGTGCTGTCTAAAGGAAAGTGTGTCGTCGATTATAACACCCAGATATTTAATATTACTAGTTTTAAGGATTTTAGGACAATGACATGAGTTGTTTAAAGGATTTTTACACTGATGTGCGTATAGCTGAGTATTAGTAAAGTTATTTTGACTTTTGCGCATAGAAAAGTGTATATATTTTGTTTTATCAACATTTAGAGTTAGTAAATTGCTGTTGAGCCAGTTAGTGACAATATTAAAACCTTTTTGTGCGCTCTCGTAGAGTTCGTTGGTTGTCTTCGCAGTAAATATTAGAGCTGTGTCGTCGGCGTATGATATTATTTTCCCGTTTTCTATATCTAGATTACACAGATCATTAATGTAGATAAGGAAAAGGGTAGGAGCCAAGATGCTGCCTTGAGGCACACCAAAACCATGGTTTTTCAGGTCGTCACTCATGGTTGTATCGATTCGAACGCATTGATAACGGTCACTTAAATAGTCTGCTATTAGTTTTAGCTGTGTACCTCTTATACCTACGGCCTCTATTTTGTGTAAAAGCAAGGGTATTGATACAGTATCAAAAGCTTTGGCTAGGTCAATGAAGATAGCTAAGTTTTGATTCCCCTTGCCGAGTTCTTCAGCGACGTAATCAGTTAGGTTATGTACCGCATCTGCTGTAGATAATTTCAATCTAAAGCCGAATTGCATTGGCGAAAGTAAGCCGTGTTTTTCCAAGTAATTGACTAGTCTTCTGTTAATGATTTTTTCTAGTATTTTGGATATCGAAGGAAGTATCGATATCGGTCGATAATTATTTATTAGGTTTTTATTTCCTGATTTGTATATAGGGATTACTACAGCTTTTTTTAGAAATTTAGGAAAAACTCCATTTGAGAGGCAAAGCCGAAATATATACGTTAAAGGGGGCACAAAAATATGCTTGAAGCGTTTTAATATTTTATTGCTTATGTTATCCCAGCCGACTGCACTATCATCCTTCAGTCCTGAAATAATTTGCGCTATTTCGTGGGCGTCAGGGTCAAGCATACCAAATGATTTATCACATGTTGTGCTTGCATTTGGAATGTTTGATGTTTGGATTCCGGTTGACTTTAGGATCTGTTCAGCAAGCGTTTTGCCTACATTTACAAAATAGTTATTTACATTGTTAGCTGACAGAAGCGGTGAAGAATCATTTAACAGTAAACTTGAGATTGATTCACGCTGTTTTGATAGGTAAGTTATGTTTTTTATTTGTTTCCATAATGATTTGCTATTGTTACCTGCTTTCTGCAATTCATTTTTATCATAGTTTGTTTTTAGCCGTTTTAAGAGATTGTTGCAAAAATTTCGATACCTCTTATAAGTTACTTGGAGTATTAAATTATCTGGGAACCGCTTTGTTCTCTGATGAAGTTTGTCCCTATGTCTTATACAACGGATGAGTCCAGGTGTAATCCAGGGTTTAATATTATGCATTTTTTTGTTATATGTCGAAAAAGTCGTATTATGCAGTATAGCTTGATGGACATTTTTTATTAGGTATGATAAAGACAAATTTGCGTCAGCAGAATTATAAATTGGACTCAAATCAATATTGCGTAAATCAATTTCAAGTTTGTTTATGTTTAACTTAGCCTTTCTCTGGGGACGATTTAGCTTAGGTGGCATTAAATTTAGTGTTAGTAGGACAGCGTGATGATCGGTAATTGTTGAATTAGTTACAAGTGTTATATATGGTAAATCAGATTTAATCATCATATGATCTAAGCAGGAACCACTCTGATGTGTGGGCAGAGTATGAGCGGGTAGAAACCCAAGGTATGAACAAAGGTTAAGGTAATTTTGTGTTCCTACATCACAGTTGTTAGACCCTATGTTTATATTTAAATCACCGGTTAGTATAATGTTTTTGAAATGGATTAATGATTCACAAGTCTGGTTTAAGGAATAAAGAAAGGTTCCAGATTTTTAAAGGAAGGGGGTCTATACACAGCTAGTATTGCTGTACTGTTTCCTATTTTTATAACTAAACAGTTACAGTCTTGTAGGCCTGGTTCTTCGACAGCGATCTGTAATGATTCCTTAACATAGACTACAATGCCGTCGTTTTTATTGTAACTTGTTTTACTACAGAATGAGTGATATCCGGGGATGAGAGGGAGATTTCCTTTTCTGCTTGTTAACCAGCATTCGGTTAGCACTATTATATCACAAGCCAGGTTAAGTCTGTGCAGAAAAGTAATGAAGCTATCAATATTTTTATATATACTACGAATATTTTGGGTTACTACTGTTATTGCGTTTTGGGAGTTAGGGAGATATTGTCTGCAGTCTTCAACATCGCAAACTTTGGACACAGTTGAAAAACTATTATCTATTTCCGTAATTAAATTAATATCCATACTGTAATAATATAAAAAGTACTAAAGTAATAAACTATTATGTGACGCTCTTAGGCGCCTTCATAATCGATTGAGTTTATATATCTATATTCGGCAGCTTTCTTAGCCGGGCAATCGATGTCTCCAGTTTTATGATTACCTGGTTTTTTGAAGCGCAGGCAGGTAGCACATCTTGGAGAGTCATTTTTCTTAGTGCACTCCTTGATAGTATGGCCCTCTTCACCACAGTGTCCGCAGACTGGGGCCGTAGTTTTGCACGATTTTGCTGCATGTCCGTACTGCTGACAATTGTAACATCTCATCATATTAGAAAGGTATTAATTAAAATTTTGCTTACTTGCCGTCGATGATTTTGTTTGAAATATTCACAAAGTTGTAAATGCATGTGGTGTACAATAAACAATGTTATACCTACATAATCTACTATATAAAAATAAGTCGGGTTTTCCTTCCTGACGCTATAACTCCAGAACGCACGAACCGATTTTCACGGTTTTGCATTCGTTGGAAAGCTCTCGGGCTCCGTGAGGTTTATAGTTAAGAAAATTCTCAATTACATAAAAAAAATAAAGACCGCGGGCGGAGCTGCGGGAAACAGCTAGTAACGTATAAAATCTTATGACATTACACATATTAAGTTATTAACATCATAATTAACATACGCAAATATATGCAATATTATATAATAGTATTTAAAAAACGCAAATAATAATTTAGTGTGGGAACAATTTTGTTTGAGAAAACTCTTACATAATGTATAGCTTAACATTTATGTGTACGATATATGTTTTAGGCCATTCTGACATAGATCTTAGCCATTTAATATACGCGCATTATCTTCATTGAAAAAATGTCTATTTATATTCAGTTCCATTCTTAGCAATGTGTCTGTGCACGAATCCTCATAAATAATTGATAAGAAAAAAATAATGTCCAATTGAAAATTCATTGAAGGGAGAAAATTCGTTGAATTAAGGTTATACGTCGCGGGTGAATTGTTACGCTCGGGCCTGTTATCCGGCTCCTAGCTCCAACCGTCAACAAGTTATTATTAATAAGAAGTCAGTTCATTACCGCCGCAGTAAGGCGGCTCTCATCTGTCCCCACCCACTATGATTTATGGGGCATTTAACTTTTATGGTACTGCTAAGTGGCCGGCCGACTTTCATAAGAGAACCGAGGAAACCCATCTAGGCTAATGTAAACTGAAAAGTTAAACAAATTGTCCTTCTCGCCTGACCTTATAATAGGTTTTGGTACTTCAACGAAAATTTTCAAAGAAATGACTTCTTAAAATTCGTTGAGAGATTTTCATATAAGTTAGCGAGTCTAGTGTCAATAAATCCGTAAATATTTAACACTGATTTAATATTACATCTGATATGGAAATTCAAAGTAAGTTTGCAAGTTTTGTTTATGATGTTTGCGTAAAATTACGTACAGAAACTGAGCATCTAGTAGCAAAAACGCGCACTAATTAGCAAACGCCTCGTTGTAAGTCGACTACATATTAATTCAATCAACGCTGCTCTGCTCTATCCTCGAAATTCAGCGTGCGTTCAAAAGTTGGTCCGTGGAGTCTAAAATATTATAAGCAAACGGAACCCCTTGGCGAATCACAAAGCTTTGAGCTTCGGCTTTGACTACACCAAGAGCTTGTTAAAGACCGTTATGGTGCTTAACTGTCCACTATCTCCTCTCTCCTGTTAGCTTACTATATGCATGCTACGTGACCAAACAACGAACACAAACTCAATCCAATATCGTCGTAAACTCTACAAGTTTCCAAAAATATAACTTTCGGAAATATAGTATAATTAAATTAATAGAGATCTCGATTTTAATGAAGGCCGTCCATTTAATCGAACCGGAACGTTCACCCAACGGTCCTGTAACTGTTATTTTTTTACTTAATAATGCTCAAATTACGTCAAATTAATGAGTGTTATTTTTTCCCGTAAAGAGGTTTTAAGTGATATATTATGAAACCGACGGTCAGGAAGAGAAATTAATTTTATAATTAGGCTCACCGTAACCTTGTGCTCTACTTAACAATTCATAAGACTCGTTTAGAAGGATAATAAAGTTGAATTAATATTAGATTAAACTCTGAAACAGTTGGAGAAAATAACTGAGCCTACTTAGGTTTGTTTATTTTTGTGCGTTTCTCGGTTGCTGTAAGTTGGCTTGAAGATCGCTGGCGTGGAAGGCGCGTACCATTTCAAAAGTCAACACAGTCACATAGCTTTGAAGCTTGTCTTTTGACGGAAGGAACATTTACTCGCAAAGCGCGAGGTGTTATCTTAATCAGAACGCCAAGTCGCGCCAAGTCACGCCAAGTCGGGCCAACTCGCTTGACTGCGTGGCTATTGTGAAAACTCTTCCACATGACGTCACGAGTGCTGGGACAGGCAGCAGGTAATATTTCTGCCCTTTCATTTAACTTGGCCTGTTTCGGTGCAGCCTGTAATGGCTCGCAACGTGTTTGTATTAACTTAAGTTGTTGATGACGTAATTAAAAAGGTCGTTTTTAGAAGGTGCTATTAGGAATTTCCACCTAGATTCGATATGATATGACGCGCGTATCTAGTTTGAAACATTACTATTATTAGACTTTATCGTCATCAACGCACATCGACGCACGCCATTAAATTTGATGACGTATGTAAAACGTATTCATCGAAAATAAATCGTTTCGTAAAACAAAAGAAAACCCTTTAACCACGCATCAATAAATTACACGCTATAAAAATAACTCTATCTAAAAAAGTATTTGTGTTCCATATTCAAATCCGTTTACTTTTTAATAATATTGGCACACAGACTGTTCTGTGTAATTTAAAAAGTAACTTGAAAAAATGAAAACATCAGTCCATTTAATTTTTTTATGGCTTGTTGTTTTTAAATCGTGCCCAGTCTAAGTTAATGCGTAAACATGACATGTAATGTTAGGTTATTGATAATTGATAGTTGTGTAGAACTTCGTTGTGATGGCCTCTTTTAGCCTCTATCAGTCACTTTCGGCCTCTCCCGGCTTCCCTGGCCTCTGCCCTATAGGGTTCAGTTCACGCATCACTGAACACACCGCGCGTCGACTGATTGTTGACATAAGTGCTGTAAAGGGTATTCTGGTTCGAAGGGAAGCGTAGATATGAGCTTTGTACTTTTGATTGTCTTTATTATAAGTCAGTGTAAATAAAAGTTAAATGTTGTAATTGAACGATGTTTGATGTAGAAATTGTGTTGTGTGCCTCATAGGTATTTTGTTTCAGAATATAATAATAATAAGTAATGTTAATCTTTTGTAAATTTAAGTGCCAACGAACTTATAGATATTTAAAAAAAAATCTTTAAACAATTTTATCACTCATTCAAAAAGCTCAAAAACTATTATTTATTTCGTAACTTGTATGAAAATAAAATTAATATTATTCACCTTCATAATAAGACAGCATAAAACTACGAAACAATACATTCGCTTGTTATTCAAACACTTTGCGAGACGCGAAATATCCGCGCGAAACAATCCACAGAGGTGTGAGTGGACAATGCATCCACTGAACACCATAGAGTAAAAAACAAATGGAATGATGTACGCCGATTATAAAAACAAAAGAAAATACAACAAATAAAGAGTACGATAATATATAATGCTTTGGAGAAAGTTGTTATTAATACTGAATTCAAAATACGTCTAGCTCTTCCCAGTTTTCTTTTTGAAGACAAATGACTTCTATTTAACCTAAACCAAGTTCTGTACTTTAATGCGTCAAGTTTATCTGTATAAGTCTAGTAGTTTTGCGTAAAAAGTAACCATCATCATATTTATCCATCATAACAAACGTGCATTAATAAAGTTTTTTTCTCGAAATCTATTCTGAATCTCACTGTTAAGCAAGCATCTTTTTAGTCATCCGAACCTCTCTGTCTTTAAAATAAAACTTCTCTTTAAATGGATTATATTGGAACGAAGTTCCTTATCGCGCGTTGTGAAAGGGGGCTACACGGAAAAAATTCTTACGAAAAGTTTTCACGACACTTTTTATTATTGCGGTTTTATTATTTTAGTTCCCGACGTTTAAAAAGTAGTGTTATTTCAATGTCTAACATTCGCGTAAACCTCTCTATCTTAGCGATATCAGGTCGAGGGCATTAAATAGGAAGTTGATTTATCTTGTAATTATGGCAATAAACACTCCATTCATTCATTACTCTGTGTTGTAAACGAATGACGGTGCCATTTCCGAGCCACTGTGTAACCTAGCACCAGTTCACATGGCGACAAAAAGCTTTGAATACACGCCATTAATTTGTCCGCGTGTCTAATTAGTGTGAGCTCATTGTGAAGTGGTCGAGGGGAAGGAACTCGAATATAAATACTCCTGTCTGCTGGCAGCTCTTGTTTACATTGCTTGACTAACTCACCACTTTGAGGGTCATTTAGATAGTATTATATAGATTAATAGATATTTAAAAACATCAATTTAAGTGAAGGAAACAGTGAATTTATTTTAATAATGGTCTTGACACTTGAAAAGACAATGCACTCCAAAAAGTAAAGCAAAGAGGTTTAATAAAGCCGAGTCAACACTCAAGTATTGTCGTTTCTCATTACCCGTAGTATGAACTGCGCCTAAACTCCCCTCGTACCGAAATTAAAAGTGAACTTTACAGTGAACAAGAGAATAGGTATGACTTAAAACAATGTCCCCGGCAAGCGCATCTCATTTACCTTCCAACTCGACGTTGAACACTAGTTCACACTTCACAACTACGCGTTGCAAACAGTTTGTTTTCAGCCCCGGCTATACTTCGTTATACAAATATTTGAGATGCAACGCTGATTGTCACGACAACACTTCGGACACAACTTTGTAATTAAAGTAGGTACTGATATAATGAACTAGGTTTGTAGATATCTGGTTACTCTGTGTTATTTTAGAGGAGAAATTATCTAACTGGCGTATTGTTTGAGGGTGCTTGCATTTGTCGGTGGAATTATCGCTGGGAGACGGATCTCGTGTACTTAGAGGGGGTGATGCGGAATCTATACCGACAAATATTTAAATAGCTAAGAGTCATTTGATTAGAATAACTTGACTCGGGCAAGGCCTTACTTTGATCAAATTAAAGGAATGGCCAGTTGATTAACTGGGACGCCATGGGTTGTTGATTTGATCTTCGTTCGCACTTATGTATATAGGTCGTATTGGACAAGGCAATAATCCTATTCAGCTAAACATGGTCTACGAAAATGACCTAATAATGCGTTTATTATTGACTTACTAGCTACGCCTCGCGGTGTTACCTGCAATTTTAAAGATTTTTTTTTTCGGGATATATGTGAGTAACCTATGTGTTAATTTAGTATCAGCTACCTGCACACCAAATTTCCATTGAATTTGGTCAAGCCGATGTGGGTGGAGTGGTCTCAAATCTACACACAAAAATTTTCATTTGTAGAATATTAGTGCTAAATTGTTTCCATATAAAGACTAACTTAAAGAGTTCATGACTGAATAATTGATCGCAGGATCAATAACAATGTCACATCACAGGAAATAGAATATAGAAAAAAATACTTTCCTTATCATTCCCTATAATTATTAATGCAAGAATAAAATCCTACCTTCATACATAATTGTAAAATGGCATATAAAACAAACACTAACTTGAATCCAAAATGAATATTTAGGTATTTGCGGCAATATTAAACATCTAATCATATCCTTTAACCCCCCAAAAGCACCTGGTTAACGGGGATTTGTTTAAAATCTTTATCAGCCAAGATTACAAAGCGCTTTAATTTGTTTAAGTAATTTCTTTTCGTGTCATAAAATTTTGCACTAGAGAGTAGAGCCGAGACACCAACAAAAGAATGAATAATTACTTTATGAAACAAAGTCGAAATTTTGGGGAAACTTCCGCGACACTACAAGGAGGATTGTTATCTTATGATTTGTTGTTTTTGCTTTCCGTTCCCTTATTGCTGGTTGCTTAGTGCTGAATAATTAGCTGGATTTTATTACGTGATTCTGATGTTGTCGAAGGGATTTGGGTGTTGTGATCCGAGAAGCGCTTTATTTTTTTGCAGTTACTTTTTTCAGAGGGTTTAACAATGTTGCTTCGCCTGTAGAATAATATAGGGAACTGAATATTTTATATAAATACTCGTACTAGATGACCCAACAAACGTTGAGCCGACATATTAAAAAAAAACTGGGTAGGGTCACCCCTATCGCTTAGGTGTATAAAAAATTGTTTACTTTATTCTTAAACCTATCCTACCTACACAAAAATATTATAATTGGTCAAGCCAAGGAGTTTGTGTGTCGCGAGAATTTTATATATATATAGATAAAATATAAATGTAATTCATCCCTAGGATTTTTTTAATTATTGAACAAACTCCCACGCTTTAAAACTAAGAAAGCGGAGGTCTTGAAATAAACTTTATTTAGCATCAAAGAAGTACCAGGCTACCAGGAGATGAAGGAGACAGGAAACAGTGGCGATGGCTCTACTAACGAGATCAAAGCCTAATGATATTTCGAAAAATAATTAATTTGAGTAGATGTTTGAGTGTTTTAGGGGAGAAAATATATTAGTGTTTCAGGCACACCTTAAATGCTTAACGAAAAATATTTAATGATATTACTCATATCTCCCATCTGCCTACAAGGTACAAGGTAGGCAGACGGCAGATATGAAGTTTAAAATATCATGTAACTCAGTTATACTTACAAAATTATAAAACATTTATTATCTAGCCTGTGCAGTCCCACTTCTGGGCAAAGCCCCCCCCCAAGTCCTTCCGTTTAACCTTATCCCGCGCCACCTCGAACCAGCCCTCACAGAATGCATGCATTACAAAATAAAATAAATAACCGAGACCATAAATGCCCCACGGCTGGGCACTGGCTTCTTCCCATATATAGAAGGAGGAAGCATTGATCACCACACTTGATCATTGCGGGTTGGCGAATCCAATTTTTTGAATCCAGTTTTCCTCACGATATTTTCCCTCGCCGTTTGTCAATGATTCTTAGAATGATAGAGAAAGTACATATAACTTTTAAAGTCACATTGTTACTTGCCTGGGTTCGAACCCTCATCCCGTAATTGAATCGTAAGTAATTTGAGATCCACATTATTAGTAAGCTTTAAAATATTACTACATACTATATAAAAACATGATACATCACTATTTTAGTTTAAAAACCGTTCCTAATACATTAAAATAGAGCTCAAAGTAAAACTCCACCCGCGTAAAGTAAAAACCTTAATACTACCCAAGCCTCCATTCATAAAGTTATTAAATTAATTAAACTGTCCGATACTGGCAGGTACACTTGCAAACAAACTTCCAAACTTACTTTTCGGGTTTTTATTGCACAAGATTATAACATTGGTTAATTTATTCTCAAAATTTGTCTCATCGTGAAAAATTTGCCGTCACAATCGCTAACAAAAGAATGACTAATGGCTTTATAAGACAAAGTTACAGAACGCCAAGAAACTTTAAAAGCTTTCAAGGATGTGAATTATTATCTTAGAATTTTCTTTTTGTGATTAGTCGAGTTAGAACATTTTTGTTTCACTCGTGTTGGTAATAAAATATTAGTGTTTAATTTCATCGGTGTATAGTGTCTTTAAGTTTATGTATTGATATAATATATAATTTTCAAATTTAATCTTAATACAGGATTAATTTAAAAGGAGTGCGTATACTCAACGAGGTCATATAATAGGTCGAAATCTTAAAATGAAAAATGAATTTTTCATACAAAGTGACAGGTCACAAGACTAAATATGTATGAAAAATTATTTTCAATTTTAAGATTTCGACCTATGTTCCTTGGGGAAAGTTATTCAGATTTATGCACCTGATTGCCTCGTTGAGTATGCGCAATTTTTTTTAAATTAATCCTGTACCTATGTATATAGATAGAGTATATTTTTGTACTTCAGGTGATATAGCTAAGTATTAGGTATTGTAATTTTTGTACACACAGCAAACAAGATAGTTATGCCGGTACATTAACAAAAAATATCTGTGTAAACAATGAGTGTATTATATTACGTTTACTTACATGTGTTGTCACAGTAAAATAATAATAATAATGAATAAATGTGGACAACATCACATACATTGCTCCGAATCCAAATTAAGTAGCTAAAGCACTTGTGTTATGGAATCAGAAGCAACGAAGGTACCACAAACACCCAGACCCGGGACAATGTAGAAAAGTGTTTTTTTACATTGACCCCTCCGGGATCGAACCCGGGACCTCAAAGCTGGCGACACCTTGAAAACCGGTGTGTACGCCACTCGACCACGGAAATCGTCGAAAACTTTTTTACCTACTACTCACACATAATGCGTTTAGGACTTTAGGTAACATTATATTAATTTAGGAAAAGTCATCTATATCTTTGTTGGTGTGTATTGCGTAACTATCTAGATTTCTGTGCGTACCTAAAAATCTTTTGGCGATACTCAAAACAGGGAGCTATATTTAAAATTTAAAAATCCTATCTCAGTCTATAACTGGCAGCTGAAAATCAAATTAATACAAAGGCCTGACGCGTAGCCTTTATCAGCAAACAGTCAGTTTATTTCCTGAACGTAAGTGAAAATTACGCAGTTAGAAAACAATTTTGTTTACAGAAACATTTTCTAAGGATATCCGAGGCATTGCGAGTGAAAATAGCGACTCACTATTTACAGAAATGTGAACAAATTGTGGTTCTAAGTTTGGGGATAAGCTTGTGTCAATTACGTATTGAGGAGGGTCTCTTGCGACAAATTGAATGGCCTAAGACGCCTTGGCCGCGTTACTGACTGGCATTTTTTACTACTGAGGGACCGGATTATCCTCGTGTATGATGGTATATTTTCTAATACGCGAGATATGCCAGACTTATTTTCTATTACGTTTTATCGATAGGCACCAATTTTGTGAGATTATAGTCTTTCTTTGGGATTAGGTTTTGAAGTTAGTATTGGTTTTTATCAAGATTTAAGTATTTGAAGTTTTTGTATTAGTTTAGCCGCAGTAAAGGTTATCCTAAAATCTCTTTTATTCTTTAGAATCTTTTAATCGTACGTTTGCATTATTTATGTGCTACATTAGGTATTCATTTATAAGGTAACAAAAATATAAACTAGACCATACGTTTTTTAAGCGATTATGGTGCGTCTAAGTCATCTTGACTCATTTTACTGGGTGTCAGTAAGTATTTTTAACCCCCAACGAATAAAGATTGTTATTAGTGACGTGCCTGCTTGTGTTTATGTGTCTTGCTTCGACATTGTAGCTTTTAAACAAATTAACTGATTTTGATGCGGTATTTTTGTTGTGTAGGTATTAAGATGGTTCTCAACTATAATTTATAAAGCTCTTGTTACGTGGTAAGAAAGGTGATTTTCTAAAATTGAGTTAAACATTGGTTTTAGATTTATTAATAATAATTATTAGTAAGTATATATTACTGTTCACCATCTCTTCATTGTCTCACTACTGGGCCAAGGTCCGAACTGAACTGAACTGAAGTGACGCTATCGAATCAGCCTATCGCGGCCCACTGCTGGACATAGGCTTCTCACAAGATGCGCCACAAGATGGGTCTCCGGTCCTACGCCTTCCGCAGCGGGACTACCAGGAACTGGGGGCGGTGTGCTTTAGTGCGCAATCATGGGCTGTTTGTTGCCCTAGTCACCGCGCTGGGCAAACGGATTGGTGACCGCAGTTTTGTATTAGTTCATAAGGAAAACGATGCTGCCTATTTTCCTGGTTTCTATATCCCTTACTCGCATCTTACGCCATCCACAGGTAGAAAGGTTGTTATTCTATGCCGCAACTCATAATTCTCGCTCATAATTCGAATGTCAAGCCTAATGGGATAAAAACCCGCAACCATATGAGTTGCGATCATAATGGTTGCGGTTTCGAATCCCACCCATAACACAACCGATGTGAACCCACTCGTAACACAAGCATCTTAGCTTAGCACGAGGGGTTAACGAGATTACTAGTAATGTGCGACCCACATTGCTAGTAATCTTTAAAAAAAAAATCACAGACAGATTCGAATCAAATGAATCCCCACAAAATATAGTTTTTAAAACAATTAAATAAACAAAAGACGCAACACATTTATTATACAAAACAGGTACTGTACAATCCGCACCCAACTCGTCCAATTCTTAACTTACCTACCTTTAGCGGTGAAACTCCACACAAAAAATTTCTAACAAATTCAAGTGAAGATGGTAGTTGCGAACATTTCCAAGTTGCAAACATCTTTTTCTAGAAAAAGCCTTGGAGCTGAACAGAGGCTTAATAACGACATTTCCAGGCCTGAATTACTTTTTTTGTTCCCAAGATTGGCTTTATTGTGAATACTACAATTATTGGACTGTGGCGTAATTTTCTTGTGTTGATATTTATAAAATTCATTTGTTGAACGTTCTTACGGTGTGTGTATGTTAACTGACGGCTCATTTGTTTATGTACGTTATTATTGTTTTACTGGTTATTTGTTGGAATTAAGACAGAAAATTTAGTATAACACATTTGCCAAATTTAAGCAATGTATAGTGTCACAGATGTGAGTGAATGTAGGCAATTGAAAATTGATAATACATGAAAACGCAACCAAATTAGGCCATTCATAATTATATTTCTTGCTACACACATTGCTAAGAGTTATCATGAAATAGTTCGTGTTTAACGCAAAACCACTGATTGTTTATTAATTTCTATAACGTTGTTCATAAGAATGTCAAAATTATGTTGCAAAAGTATTAGTAAATATGTATACGGGTCATAACTTATAACAAAATGTTACTCATAGTTAACTTCACACGTTTAAAATCGCGTTCGCCACCACAGTGGATTGCACGGCAGTAAATTAACCCGCAAATGCTGGCTGAAAGTTTATCTCGTTTCCAAGCGAGTCGGTCCGCGAGACCTCGGTTACCAGCTTCGATTAGCTTATACACCTTTTGTATAACGCGTGTTTAAACGTTCATAACTTTTTATTGGAGCTTCACTAACAAGGTAAACATTTGGCAGGGTTTACAGTTGATAGATTAACAGTGTGATGAATTCGGATGGTTGCTGCAAAAGTTTCCTGAATTTGTTCGAAAAAAATATTTCGAATTCGATGCTGTACGTTTTAGGGTTAACAATGTATGAGTAATTTATTTAGTAATGAATGTGATAGTGAATGAAAAAGATATAGATACATACAGAGGGGACGGAAAAGCTGATTGTATTGTGTAAAGAATGGTATGAGAAAGATAGGCGTGAACATTGAAATAACGAGTAGTAGCGTATACCTATATGTATATATCTTTATGTCACAGGCGTCGTGTATCGTCGTAAGAATATACATAATGTATGTTCCAAACTTAGTGTATGGACAGTACAGTCAACAGCAAAAGTAGATGAACAAAATTAGAAGTTCAATACTAATTGAACTTCGACGCTACACAGTTCTCACGCGAACTCCGTAGAACTGTGTGGCGTTGAAGTGATTCAGAGTATGTGATTGTAAATTATACCAATCATTTACTACTAATACAGTTGCCATATATTCGTGATCAGTTTTGACTCCAAAAGTATAAACTCAATTCACCATCTACTTTTGCTGTTAGCTGTACACTTATTTTACAGCAATCCAACAAAAGCATTATTACCATAAAATGAAAATTACAGAAGAAAAGCAAAAATCCCCACAAATTAGTTACAACCACAATATTTATTCAAATTGTATCCAATATTTAAATTTGTCTCTAGACGTTAAACCCGTTAACTCTTAGTTGCAAAACAATGTGGCCGGACCTTAAGCTGGGGGGTAATCACCTTGCCAAACAACGGAATGACTAATAACCGGATTATAAATCTTAAAACCTTTTTACTTAGTTTAATTCGGACTTTTTGGAGCTTAACCTTATTACGTCGGCTTGTTAGGTGCAAGTCTCTCGTACCGTCTAATATTTCAGGGTTAAGAAGCTACTTATCTTTGAGCAGCGGTTGTTTAAGATGGTAAAGTATTCCTTTGTGCCATAGATACTTGATTTGGAAGGTTGCAGTTAGGATTATCTATACCTTTCGGTTTTTATTAGGGGTACCAACATTCTAATCACAAAAAATGACGTTACTTAGACTTGTCACTTTCATAAATTTAATGTAATCTAAGCGATTTCTAGGCAAGGGGTGTTCTTCAACAGAATTGTGATTGAGATTAATGCCTAAGTGAAGTTTTGGAAGTTAACCGAATCTGAATGAAAGTGGAATTTACGTTACTAATAGGTTCGCACAAAATTACGGTTGCTTTTCTATGTAGAATGGGTAAAATAAGTAATAATCTTTTGTATTCTTTTCGGTTATTGTGTACACTATTGTTTATATATCTAATGAATCTGTCCTTTCGCAGGTCTGCTGAATCTGAATACATTACTTTCAAAATAACCAGTACATTTGTACATTTTTATTTTAATTTTCTGCTCTTTTATTTTTTATTGTGTCCATTAATTGTTAATAATTATTGTACTTCCTATCAAAATAGGCGACAGTATTGTATAAAATAATTCGAATAAAATTATGGTAGAGAAGAGAGTAAAAAAAACAATAAAAATAAACAATATCTTTTATAAATCTGCGGAATCAAGCATAAAAATATCGATGAAATGAAATAAGATTAAAAAAGCAATTTGAAAGCCATACTATCTAAGTGATCAAATAATTCAATTATGAGAAACAAAACAATATTGTAGGCTCAGTATCATAAGCCCATTATTTTCGGTAATGGGAGTCGTCAACTGTACCGTGGAATAGCGGTGGCGACCGCTTTAGCGCATTACTTAAACAGAATAACAAAAATATTTATTTGCAGGTATTTTGTAGGCTAAATTTTAAAGCGGCGGTAGCCTAATGGCTAAGGCATCAGACTTGCGATCATGTGTTTGCGGGTTCGAATCCCACCCATTATACTACCGACGTGAACCCACTCGTAACACAAACGTCTTAGCTTAGCACGAGGGGTTAGCGAGATTACTAGTAACGCGCCACCAGCATTGCTAGTAATCTTTAAAAAAATAATAAATAAATAATAATAATTAAATTTTCTGTATTGTAAATTAAACTATTTACAATAAAAAAAAATAAGTTTTTTTTAAGATTTATGGGTACTGTAAAAGTTTTTCGTTTTATTCATGTTAAAAGGCTACGAGAGAGTTCTAAATCCTGAACAATTTTATTCAGGACTAGCTTTTATTTGCGGCTCCGCCCACGTGGGTGGCAGTTATCGTGGTTAGTAAAGTGTTAGTAGTAATGATCTATAAATAAATTTGACCAAAACGAAAATGATAAATTTTAGACAGCGACCACCTGACATGAACTTATACACTTTTTCATTTGACTGTACTAGTACAGTCAAATGAAAAAGTAATCTTTTATTGCCTTGAACAATAGATTTATTAATGCAGCATTACAGGATTATTTTAAAAGGAGTGTATATATTCTACGCGGTAATCAGGTGCATAAAACTGAAAAACTTTCCCCAAGGAACATGGTCGAAATCTTAAAATGGAAAATGAAATTTTCATACAAAGTGACAGGTCACGTGACTTATGTTTGTATGAAAAGCTGATTTTTCCTATGTTTCTTAGGAAAATTGGATCAGTTTTATGAGTGGTCCCAGTAGCTTTTTTTGCAATCAATTAGTTTAAATACTAATTGTAATCACAAAATTTGACTAAGATTACTTGGAAGTATACCATAGTCGTAGAATACAATAGTGCCTCTGTAGTACGTATCAATAGCAGTTAATTGAATAGGGCTTTTGTATTTATACCATTTACACAAATATTGATATACCCATGTGTTATTATGCTATACTAACTCAAAAGGAATCTGATAATCCAACCGAACAAGTCGGGAAGTATTATAAGTAAGCCAAATGATCATTTTTCCGCTCAGCTGACGACGAAAAAACCGTCATACGGCGCATTATCCTGCCTCGTATTCATTTATTATCGTTTTAGATTACGTATTTATTATTACAATAAACATCTTTGATGATAACATTTTAAGATAAAATTGATATCATATTCAGTTTGTCAACTGACGTTTTCAAAGAAAAGAATATATTTAATAAAGAAATACACCTGTATTTTCTATTTTGCGGTGGAATCAGTGTAATTCGATGTTTTAAAAGAATATTAGTTTGTGTTACGGTACAATTATATAAAATAGTCACTTAATCTAAATCAAGTTTTTTTTTTAAAAAGATTAATAGCAATGTGGGTCGCACATTACTAGTAATCTCGATAACCCCTCGTGCTAAGCTATGATTGCTTGTGTTACGAGTGGGTTCACGTCGGTAGTGTAATGGGTGGGATTCGAACCCGCAACCACATGATCGCCAGTCCAACGCCCTAGCCATTAGGCTACCGCCGCTTCTAACCCTCAGTTGTGTGTTTATCGACTAAGCATTTCTATAATTTTGAAAAGCAATATTTGTTAAAAACGTTATTACGAATAGGCTTCAAAGTTGAATCGTCGTTTAAATATAAATATTTAGATGATACTCAAAACTTACCGTAGGTACAGTGGGTTGATAAAAACAAAAGAGTTTAGAATCGACGATTCGTTGGCCTCAGATCATCCGCCGAACTTGAGCAAATTAATAAGCGGAGGAAATGAACCTAACCAGCTTTTCCTTAGTATTGGAGAGCCCAGCACTGAATATCACCGTTATTCTGGTGGCGGGAGATATCTTCAAAGGTAGGTCACATTATCTATATATATAAAACTCTTCCGTTACTGACTGACTGACTGACTGACTGACAGACAACGCACAGCCAAAACTACTGATCGTAAAGAGCTGAAATTTGGCATGTGTGTTTGTTGGGAGGAGTAGGCTACCACTAAGAGAGGATTTTAGGGAATTCCCCCCCAAAGGGGAGAAAAGGGTGGTAGATTGAAAATGTTTATTTCTCAATGGATTCACTTAAAACTTTGTATGTAGGTTGATTTTTTTAATGTTTGTTTACACATGTAATCGATAGACCATGGAACAGGCGATAACTAAGTGAAAAACCCAAATTCTGACGGAAGTCATTACTCCACGCGGACGAAGTCGCGAGCAAAAGCTAGTCTTCAAATAAAATTATAGACATGACATGGGAAATATGATCACTCAATGAGGTACTTATTCACTTGTTTATAGCGCCGGTGTGGGTGTATAGCTGACATTTGCAAGCAATCATTCACCATATATCCTATTTACTGTATACTCCTAGGATCTTTGACATTTACAGAGTTAATGAATGAAATTCTCATTTTACTTGTATAAAGCTATTTTTAGCTCACCTTGCCTTGTTCGGCCTATTATGTGAGCAATTATTCCCACATATAAAAGTTACATACGCAATATAAAAGCTTTTCTTCGAAGGATTTTCTCTTCAAGTATTCTCGTCTTTGAATGATTATGTATGAGGAGCATTACCTTTTGCATAACATATTACGTTGGTTACAGGAATTAAATGTATGGAATTTTTGTATCGTAAACTCATAATACTTTTTAGATTAAAATACCTTACAATAATATCGGCCTTTAAAATCTTTTTCGGATAGGTACACACTTTTTTTCTTTGTAGAAGGGACGAGCATTGATCGACACATTTGATCACTTGTGTGATACAAAGCTACAAAATTTATTGCCCTTGTTTTTACAAAACCGTTCAAATAGCAACATTATAATCTTAAAATTTCTTAAGCCTTCCGAAATTTCAAATATTCAATCAATTAAGGCTGCAATTTTACTGGCTTGTTGGTCTGTGCTTAGTGGCCCTAACTGGTAAACCGGAGGTCGACGGTACGATTCCTATTTTCCCTGGACATATTTTTGAGTGATGAACACGATCATTTGTTCTGTGTTTGGGTGTTATTTATCTATAATGTGTATATATAGAAATATATATTATATATAAGTGTATAATATTATATATAAGTAATAATGTTTATCAGCTGCTGCCATAGCACAGACTCTGCCTAGTTTGGGATCAGATTGCCGTGTGTGAGTTGATCCAAGATATATTATATTATTATTATAAGGTATGAAAAAAAATGTTATCGCCAATATAAAATATGCAACAGGAATATAAGTAAGATGAACAGTAGTCATTAAAAGCTCTCTCTTCCCTTAGACGTCCAACCCACCCCATCCTCTTCTAAATAAAATACACGTTTAAAAAACGCATTAAGAAATATATTAACAGGAACGTTTCGCCAACCTTTAGCAACAAATTCAACATTTGGCAGCAAATTTTAGTTTATCGATAACGGAAGCAACCCGATTAACTTCGGCACGAATTTCTCATAAACGTTTCGATAAGGTAGAGTTGGCCTCAGCATAGACTTGTTAGAAAATAGAGTGGTAATTTGCTTGCAGTTGTACTCAAGCATCTGTATATGCAAATATACTGTCGTTTATATAATACCAGCAACCAGTATTTGCCCGCGTGGATATGGGTTATTACTGAAAAAGTAGTAAGTAGCTATGTCCTTTCCTGAAGTTCAGGTTATCGCCATATCAAATTTCATCAAAGTCGGTTGGTTAAGCCGTGAAAGACTAAGTGTGGGTTGCACGATCTTACTTTAACAATAACCGTCTGTCAAAGTATCGGTTAAGTAAAAAATTGGGTTGCACCATTTCAACGATTGTCATAATGACGTCATAACTTAACGCTAACCATAACCGCTCAAATTTGACCGGTTAGCCTTAATGTTAACGTTAAATTCATTAACAAATACTGTCATACGTAACTTTAACTATGCTACAGAATACGACGATGCAACCCATGTTGGTACAACGGCTAAAGTTAGTGTTACTGTTGTTGTTGAATTTGACTTTAATTTTTACTTTAACTGATGTTATGGTGTAACCCAGCCTAAGAGACAAGTCGAATCGTAAAACATTCCATGTATTTTAATTTCTTTTTCTTAAAAAAGTACCATAGACCATATATTTAGCGATGAAGATACTCTATAAATATTCCATTCATATATTATTCTGCGGTAATGTTTCAGTAGCTATTTGTTTTAATAAACGCGTTTAAGCTAGGCTGCGGTACATCTAGGCTTACTAATCTAGGTCAGAATGTACACCTGCAATATAAATGCGAAAGCATTCTAACTAGACGGTTCTTTTATGTGGTTTTTCGAATCTACACAAAAGGATCCTCAAAAGAGTTGGGCTGTATATTTTAAGCATAGATTTAATATTAGCTCAGTAGATGTGTGTAATATATATTTCAGAAAAGTATTGAGGCGTCCGGGTATCGCCTAACAGTGTTGCTAGCAATTATCGACATACATATCGATAAATAATGACAAGTAAAATTGATTTAAATTTGAGTACTTAAAAACATCAGCGGTTTTATTATTTAAAAATATCTAGTCATTAATTTCATAATAAATCTTACTTAAACTTATTCGACACTAAGGACTAGGTATATCTATTTGAGGGTGAAAGACAACACTTGGTATTACGACTTCAAATAAGCAACACCTTTTTATTTTTTTTATTACTTTTTTTTGTATAGAATCCTTTATAACAGAATTAAAAAAAAATACCTGCCAACAATTTTTTTGTTGTTCGAACAGTAAAAACCAACAATTGATTGTTTGATGGCGATTTCATTAATCTCATGAGAGGCATTCATCAATTTTATTGCAAAATGGTTGCGAATAATACTGCTGTAGCTAAAACGAGTTGTTCAATTTTAAGACAATTTCTGATTGCTATAAATTTGTATTTCAAACTTTGCGTGGAATTTAAAATGATGTCATATTCCTGTAGATTGCAATTTGTTTCCTTCTTCTTCATGAAGCTCCGTGGATTTACCCGGTAAGAGTCTAGATGGACGAAAGGAGACTCTTCAATTTCCCCAAAGCGCAGTAAGACCTTGAGGATTTCTGAAAAAAAAACTAGAATGTGAGAAATGGTCTTAATTTTCCACCTAAATTAAAGTTCTTTGATATGATGGTATAAAAACATGGTTTTCCGGAGTACCTTTACCTAAATAACGTTCTTGCTGTCACTTCAATCTCAACCATAAACATAATATGTTCATAAGAAGCAAGCACCTAATTCAATAATACAATATATTATATAATCCAAGTTTAAATACAATTGATTTCACAGCGAAACAGTATGTACCTACTGTTTTGTATATAGGTACCGTATTTTACATGAAGCGACTGCTTGATCTCCACAACCCGTTGCTTGGTAATACAGTATTCCATAGTTAGACTGGTTTTCACAATTGTAATGACTTAAAGACCGTCAAAGATCACCATGTGGCAGTCGGAATCAACGGGTTAACGTGCTTTCGGAGGCACGGAGGGGTCTCGGTACAAATCGAGAACCCTGTCCGTGTCCGTGGTACCTCTATTATCGGTCAAACCACGGCTTATACTTAGCCTCGAGCCCTTCCCATCTATTTTAAAAACATAAAATACAAATCAAGCAAGTCCACCTGGTTCTTTCTTCTAAAGGTCAGCCCAGAAAAGATCGCATTTATTTACTCAATTTTATACAATTTTTTGTTTGGACTTTTAAAGACGCTATAATTATATCCTGAGTTTGTTTCAACATTTCTTCTCAGGGTAGCCAGAGCCAAAGTGCAAAGTGCCGTGTAAAAGTGATTGTAAATCCTAATTATTGCAAAATAAATTTGAATTTAAATAATCTAATGCATGACCCGTTCGCGTGTAACTAGCCACTCCATCATAAAGAAAATTAAACCGATATGTTAGCACCAAATATCCGAACCTAGATAAAAGTGATAAAACATATTCATTCATCCCCTTAACTTATTATATAATATTACCGTGAAATATATTTAAGTCGAATTTCCTTTGATAATGTCGAAGTAATGTAATCATGACATTAAGGCGCATATCTGCGCCATTAAATTTATCGAGCTGAGGTGGAATCGAATGAGTATTATGTTCAATGCGTATTACGTTGTGGGGTGCGCACGTAAGAAATGATTTATAAATTAGGTATAAAGACATTGAGACACTTCCATATTATTATTTGGGTTTTAAGATATTTTAATACAGTGATTTTGAAATTCTTTACTACATCAAAAGTCACAAACAAGTAGGTATTTCTTACTACATAGGCACCAAATATTTAAATCGTACTGTAATTTATGTACACAAAGTACCTACTTATTAACATGTATTATTTGCTTGTTATATTTTAACAATTTATAACAAAAATGAGAAATATTGAGAATGTTTTCATTTGTTTTTCTATTATTTATTTTTTGGGTTTAATGTTAATGTGTACGTCATTATGTAGTTCTAGTTCGGGTTCAATTCCCACCCAGGACAAATCTTTGTTTGCTGAACACAATAGTTTGTTCTGTGTCTGGGTGTAATTTATGTACAGTGTGTATGAATTTAAATACATGAGTATGTTTATCAGTTGTCTGGTTGCCATAGTACATGCTCTGCCTAGTTTGGGATCAGATGCGGCCGTATGCGAGTTGTCCCAAGATATTATTATATGTGCTTATTGATTTATTCGAACATAATGTGATAAGATTTGTTAAGTAAATGCTAATGCTAATTTTAAAGCGATGAAAGGAATTAGTATTCAGGAGTCATCAGTAGCTTATTAAAGATAATTGCATCATCATAGATCGTCATTAGAGGTAGTTACTGGCGTGGCAGCGGCTAATCATGGCCGCAATTGAAACGTGCTCCGGGCAACCAACCCTCAGGGAATTATGAGGTAACTAATATAATCCAGATTTTGAAATATAACATATCTAAGCAAAATATAACATGTCTAATATATAAGATTGGGAAACACTGACTTAAAAATGTACTACTAAATCGACAGTCAAAAGAATTGCTTATTTAAAGGCCAATGTAACTAGTAAATGTATTTTTAGGAAAGTTATCCGTAATTGAGTTTAGAATTGTCAAATGACAAGGTATACTAAAATGTCGTGGTGGCCAAGCAGTTCGATGACCGGATTCGTATGCTCATGGTTGCAAGCTCGAACCCAGGTAAGTGCAAATGGGAATATGTACTTTCTTAACTATTCTAAGACTTGTAAAGAAAATTGTAAACATCGTGAAGAAACCTGGATTCCAACATTTGGAATCTGAAATCGCCAACCCAAAATGGTTAAGCGTGGTGATCAATGCTAATTCCTTCGCTATATAGGATGAGGCTTGTGCCCAGCACTGGGATTTTAAGGTATACTTTTTATGCCACTAAACAGAATTTCTTAAGGTCTAAGAGAATGGATTGTATTATTAGGGTCGATTCATACTACCTACACCAGTGTCAATGTGCATGGAAGCGTTATAAAGAGACATGTTTGAATTACGAGATAAAACAGGCACGCAAACGAAAGAGAATTCGCGCGCATTCTACAGAATTTGCTCTTGTATTATCGCAGAAGAAATATGTGCATTATGTTGTTGAGTTAGGAATAAATTAGCTAGATTGCCGTTTTGATTCGCTTCTGCTCTGCTTTGGTATGAATTGACCCTAAAAACCGGCTTTCTTCCGCATTTATATATTATACTCATCATCTCCCTGCCCGTATCCCACTCATATGGGGTCGGCGCAATGCTTATTTTCCTACCATTCATCTCTATTACTCGTCATCGCGGCATCCACTCCTTTCTTTCTCATATCATCTCTTTTTTGGTCTCTTTCTGCGTGTATATCCATACTATATTCAAACGAATTTGTATATTCTGTGATTTTTATCTAAGCTATGTTCAGTGTTCACCTTTTATCGATGAATTGCATGTTAGAACATGGATTATCATCAGGTTCATACGCTCCCGTGAAAACTGCCCTAACTAAAGTTCAATCAACAGTGAAACAAATTGCTCATTGAACCAAGCCATTGCTTGAGTGAAAAGCTAATTAACTATTCCATCTCGATATTTGTTTGGAAATTTATTAAAGTTAGATTGAGTTTTGTAAGAATTTTGAGACTCCATCAAATTCTCGATATGAAACGACTTATTGATTTGAGGTTAACTCAAAGATCGTAATTTAGTCAATTCTATTCTAATCTTTATCATAAAACTTCTAGCTTAGCAGTTTTATTACCCAATTCTTGAAGCCGATTGAAATGGAAAATCGTAGCCGGGGCTAAAGTTAAAGCACAGGAGACGGCTAAAGTTTAATAGATATGGAGTTGTTTATTAGTGCTGGTGGGTTAAAATTTACTGGTTTTATATTTCATATAAATATTTTTTTTATTATATATTTTATAATAATTTTTTCGCTACAATAGAATCCCATTGGATTTTTACGACAAAAATAGGTGTACTTCACTACATAGTAAAAAACAAAGTCGTATCCCGCTGTCTGTCCCTTTGTATGCTTAGATCTTTAAAACTTGGCAACGGAATTTGATGTGGTTTTTTTAATAGATAGAGTGATTCAAGAGGAAGATTTATATGTGTGTTCGCGACGGGCCCTTACAGTGAATAAACAGTGTAGTTGTGACAATCGTTAAAGTGTTCATATAGTGTTAATAGATAAAGACTATAGTTTAAAAATCGTGTGTGATGCCAGCGGGACAATAGAAAACGCCAATAACAGCCCTTAAAGGGTCTATATAGTAAGTAAATCATGTTTTAAATTGATGTTGTTTAATAGTTAAAGTCGTGTTTAGTGCCGGTAGTTTGATTTACAAAATGTTAAAATTATCACAGTTTCGGTGGGTAGTTTTATATTCACACAATGTACAACAATTTCGATTTTTGGTGTTTATAGTGCTTAAATTATATTAAGGTTGGCCGAAATATACTTAGAAATGTATTTAAACATATAGTAAACTCATATATAGTTATTTCTTTAATATTTGTAATTAGTAAACAAAGCAACATTGTAAGTTTTTTGTGTTTACATTTTTGTAACATAGTGTATCTCATTTGTTTTTAATAAAATTTAAATAACTTGGGTTTTATTGTATAGCCAAAACTGTAGCCTATCAGTTCCCAAAATAGTTATAGACCTAGGTCTTATAGTTTAATAGTTATTCAGTGTCAAAGTGGAGGGAACCGACTGGGGCGACAGTTTTGGTCTAGATTTCGTATAGGTGCCTAACGGCGATGGGTAGGTTGTTGAGACGTATATCAATGGATAGGTAATTTAATTGCCTATCCGGAGATGTATGTCTCATCAACCTTAACCCTATAGGTTAATAGAAAAACACAGTTTTATATAAAATTTTTAGTTCCTAGGTCTTAGTCATAATTTAGGTACACTGTAAATAATAAAATATAGTTCCTTTGTGTTTTATTTATAGCCAACACAGTCACCTATCGACCCCCACAATAGTTGTAGACCTAGGTCTTATAGTTTAGAAAATATTAGATATGAAAGTGGCGGGAACAGGAAAAAGTGACTGTGTTGGCCCAGTTTTTTATATAAAGGTGCCCTAAGGGCGAGGGTAGGGTTGATGAGGCATATAGCAATGGATAGGTGATCTAATTACCTATCCTGCGAGGTATGTCCCATCAACCTAACCCTAATAGTTTTAAAGTTACAGACTAAAATGTATGTAATTTATAGAGAAAAATAAACACGAAAAGTGCGAGGTTTCTGCGGCTCTCGTTTCGGTAAAGTTTGGAGGTACCTGACCGAGGCCGAAACAAGGCATAGTTGTAGCTAGCAGATAGCGGTCTACCAGCCTCTTCAAGACTAGGGAACAATGGAGTGAGCAGAAACCTCAAGTCTTCGGGTACCGGAAGTAGTGTGTTTTATTTAATCTCCCGATGTGAGGAATCGGCCCCACGGTCGCCATATAAGAAGTGGCCCAGCCGTCGTCGTGCGCAGTATGATAGGGTACCTGTAACGGACCACACGCATAGCAAGTATGCACGCCGCATAACTCTTCGGGATCCACCGTCGTCATCATCATCACCTACCCACATAGAAGAATTCTTCAGCAACCTACGTGTACGCGAACCTACAGGTGCAGGGGCGTGAACGGCTCGTCGACGCCTATAGTATAGTGCTGTCTCTCTCTCGGAACATGGTAGTCGACGATAGACCGTCCGTCCGGTACATTTTATGGTCCTTCGAGCCGGATCGCGAGAACTGCTGAAGAGTTATAGTCGCCTGAAGTCGTCTGAAGCCTGAAGCCTGAAGCCTGAAAACCGATGACTGAAGAGTTACGCCTGAAGACTGACTTCTGAAGAGTTATTATTGAAGACTGACGTATGAAGCGTAACTACTGAAGACTGAAGACTGAAGACTGAAGCTGAAGACTGAAGACTGAAGCTGAAGACTGAAGCTGAAGACTGAAGACTGAAGACTTATGGACTGATGACTGATGACTGATGACTGAAGAGTTTTGATTGAAGAATTGCTACTGAAGATTAACGTCTGAAAACTTACAACTGAAGGCTTACGACTGAAAAACAACATATAGAAAATTCAAGATGCCTATTACGCGATCCAAAGGAAAGGCTCCAGTGGGGTGGATTGTCGACTTGGATGCGGACTTATCAAGCACACCTATCGTTCACCAGTTGCCGCCGCGTTCACCGTCAACAACTGCGGGTAGTGCGAATATTCAAGTACCCCCCCCGCCACCCGCGGAGGGGACCTCGACTTCAACAGTACAACAAGGCGCACCAAGCGAACCAAAGGGACTCCGTCAACCTGAAAACAACCCTGAACAGGAATCACACCCTACACAGAAGACAGAAACACGCAAGCCCTGCAGTATGGAAGACTTTAATAGAAAAGAAAAGCCAACGAAGGAACGTGAAGGACGCTCAGTAGCAACCAATCAGTCACATAGAAAAATACTGAAAGCTCGGGAAGATTTATTGAAGATTAAATTACAGTTAGCACAGTTAGCATTACAGAAGGCTGAAGAAGAGGCTTATAGTGACGACTACGACGAAGATAGACAGTCAAGAAGTGAATATGTTCGTTCGTGGTTGGAAGAAGCCCCGGAACCGCAACCTGAAATAGAAGCCAACATCGGGAAAAGAACCGACTTGGCCATCGGGGTACAGGACACACATCGTGTCACCCAACAGGACACCCAGCGTGTCACCCTACAGGACACAGAACGTGTCACCCTTCAGGACACCCAGCGTGTCACCCTACAGGACACAGAACGTGTCACCCTTCCGGACACCCAGCGTGTCACCCTACAGGACACCCAGCGTGTCACCCTACAGGACACAGAACGTGTCACCCTTCCGGACACCCAGCGTGTCACCCTACAGGACACAGAACGTGTCACCCTTCCGGACACCCAGCGTGTCACCCTACAGGACACAGAACGTGTCACCCTTTCGGACACACATCGTGTCACCCAACAGGACACCCAGCGTGTCACCCTACAGGACACAGAACGTGTCACCCTTTCGGACACACATCGTGTCACCCTTCCGGACACAGAACGTGTCAACATAGAAGATGACAATCCGAAGAAGAAGGAAGCTCATCAACCGGGAAGTGATTCGCTGAGGCCGTTAATCACTGGACTCACTTCCGCAATAGCTGCGCTCGCTGACAGGAAGCCTCTGGACACTTCGTTTACTTCGCCTCATCCAGCGGTTTCGAAAGTCATCATGACTCTGCCGACATTCAGCGGGGCGCATACAGAGTGGCTGTCGTTCCGTGCGATATACGACACCACAAGAAGATATTTCAACGACGTGGAAAATACAGCAAGACTTAGAAAAAGTCTCAAGGGAAGAGCATTAGAAATAGTTAGTTCAGAACTCATCGCGCACGCAAGACCGGACGACATAATGAAGGAACTGGAACTTCAATTCGGCCGACCGGACTCCATCGCTCAAGCCGAAACAGATAAGCTGCGAACTTTGCAACGTTGCACAGAAGCACCGAAAGACATATGCAACTTCGCAAGCAAGATCAGAAGCAGCATAGTTACACTTCAAGCATTGAAGAAAGATCACTACTTAAAGAATGCGGAGCTGCTACGAGCGCTCACAGAGAAGCTGCCGAACTCCCTGCGCGTACAGTGGTACCGGACATACACAGAGAAGTACAATTCAAGACCGGACCTCAACAGTTTTAGTGAATTCGTCACGGAGTACGCGCGCTTCTGCAGTGCTTTCGCGCCAGCTGAACACATAAGTGAAGGCCAACCGACTCGTCGTGTCTTTCAAAGGACAAACACCGCAACAGAGAGGCACACTTCTGCGTACACTCCGGCCTCTAAATACACTTCAAGATGCAGAATCTGCGGCCACGAAGGGCACTTCACACTAGACTGCAAGACATTCCGCGAAGCCAACTCAGACAAGAGATGGGAGCTGGCAAAGAAGCACGGACTATGCTTCCGATGTCTACGCATACGCCGCTACGAACACTCGTGCAAGCCCAAGAAGTGCGACATACGAGGTTGTACCGCCACTCATCACCAGCTTCTGCATCATGATAAGAAGAAAAGCGAAGGCCCGAGAGAAGAAACAGTCGCAAGCTCAAGTTTAAATACGAACACTCAAGCGTATTTGAAAATAGTTCCTGTACAGATAGTCGGACCGGCGGGAGAAGCCTCCACATTCGCATTGCTCGATGATGGGTCAACAATCTCCCTCATAGATGAAGACATAGCGAACAAGATCGGCGTTGAAGGAAAGCTGGACCCCTTCACCATTCGAGTTATCGGGGACACTGCGATAGACGTGCACAACTCAAGACGCGTTAACATAACCATGAAGAACGCAGCGGGTAAACAGATACCCTTGTGTGCACGCACTGTTCCCGGGCTACACCTGTCGCCACAGAAAGTGAGCGAGGAAGATCTCAAAGAATGTAGACACCTCCAAGACATCAGTAAGAAGCTCACCTACAACACCGGAGTACCAAAGGTGCTCATAGGACAGGACAATTGGCACCTCCTCGTCGCTAGTGCCATAAGAAGAGGACCCAGTCATCAACCCGTCGCGTCACTGACACCACTGGGATGGGTGTTACATGGCGCGCACTCGCAAACACTTGATCAAAGTGTACATTTCGTCAATCAGCAGTCGCCACAGGAAGAAAATATAGAAGCGCAGCTGAAAGAACACTCTGCTCTTAAATCCCGTATAGTCAACCCACGTCGTTCGAACACAGATCCACAGAAACAGGCACCAGATATACTGGAGAAGAGTACGAAACAGTTAGAAGATGGTCATATAGAAACGGCTCTTCTCTGGAAGAATGAAGATTTCGTCAGGCCTGATAGTTATGAAAACGCAACAAAGAGACTTGCGTCAATAGAAAAGAAGCTCAATCGGAGTCCAGAGACTAAAGCAAGAGATACAGAAGAAGAACGTATCTTAACAGTAACAGAAATAGTAACTTGTCAAACACAGAAAATGTCAGAAGACATCCCAGATCCGAATAGAAATTCAAAGAGGAAGCGACTCCAACGTTCGACAACGAGAGTCCAACAGTTTATACCCTTGTGCCGGAAACCCAAGGGTCAGGTTCTACACAACAGAACAACAAAGAATACAGAGAAGGCTCCAGATTGGCGTCGCCATAAAAAGAAGCAGAAGTCCACCATGTCGGGAAGGGCCGCACCTCGCCCTGCCGCCGGCTCTCGGGACTTCGTGCTTCTCCCCGCAGAACACACCCGCGGCGCTGAGGACCTCCTTGTGAAGGCGGGACAAGAGGACTCCTTCAGGCGCCGACCTCCGAGAGCTCCGGCGCGGGGGAGGTGTCGCCAAAGACAGCCGCCTACATTCGTTGGCCATAGAGATGATCAACGACACGATCACTCTACGAAGCCGTATAGCCGCCACAGAAGACATATCCGAGAAGATTAAGAAACCGCCAATATTAGACGGCGATCATCGCATCACAAGATTGTATATAGAATGGACACATAGAGCCCTACATCACAGTGGCACAGAGTTGGTGATCAATGAAGTACGCCAACACTACTGGGTTCTCCGCCTGCGACCGAACACGAAAATAGTAATTAGTCAATGTCTGCCATGCAGAATAAGAAAAGCACAGCCGCCAGAGCCAGCCACTGGCGACCTACCGAAAGCGCGTCTCGCGCATAATCATAGACCGTTCACGTACACGGGTCTCGATTACTTCGGCCCGCTCTCCGTCACCGTAGGAAGACAGCACCAGAAGCGATACGTGGCTCTGTTCACGTGTCTCACCTCCAGAGCAGTACACCTGGAGATCGCCGCTAGTCTCAGCGCTGACTCCGCAATATTGGCGCTGAGGAGATTCGCCGCGCGCCGAGGGTGCCCCACTGAAATATACTCAGACAACGGCACCAACATGCACGGCGCCGATAAAGAGATGAGGGAGGCCGTCAGAAATGAGGCAAACAGTCGCGGGATCGTGTGGCACTTCATCACCCCGTCAGCACCCTTCATGGGAGGCGCATGGGAGCGCCTCGTCAGATGCGTGAAGAACACTCTATACACCATACTTCACGAAAAACACCCACACGAAGAAGTCCTAGCAACGTTGCTGTGTGAGGCTGAGTACACCGTAAACAGTCGGCCTCTCACGCACGTCTCCGTCGACGCCGAAGACGACGAAGCCATCACTCCGAATCACCTCCTATTCGGAGGCTCCGCAAGACTCCCCTCTCTCGGCGATTTCAACGAGTCCGACCTCGACAGCAGAAAGCACTGGCGGCGCGCCCAAATATTAGCCGACGAGTTCTGGCGCCGCTGGGTGCGCGAGTACCTCCCCGAGCTACAGTACCGGCGGGAGCCCCATGGCACGGGGCTCAATTTAGAAGTCGGGGACCCCGTCCTCATCGCCGACGGCCAACTACCACGTAACACTTGGCCGCGAGGAAGAATCGTCGCCGTCTACCCAGGCGCCGACGGACAAGTGAGGACGGCCGAGGTGCGGACAACAGCGGGCATCCTGAAACGACCTGCAAAGAAGCTGGTTCCTCTGCCGAAATAGCGTCGCTCACCGATCTTTCTGCAGCACCGCTCCGCTTCGCGTCAACGCGCTGCTGCACGGCGGGAGTATGTTCACGACGGGCCCTTACAGTGAATAAACAGTGTAGTTGTGACAATCGTTAAAGTGTTCATATAGTGTTAATAGATAAAGACTATAGTTTAAAAATCGTGTGTGATGCCAGCGGGACAATAGAAAACGCCAATAACAGCCCTTAAAGGGTCTATATAGTAAGTAAATCATGTTTTAAATTGATGTTGTTTAATAGTTAAAGTCGTGTTTAGTGCCGGTAGTTTGATTTACAAAATGTTAAAATTATCACAGTTTCGGTGGGTAGTTTTATATTCACACAATGTACAACAATTTCGATTTTTGGTGTTTATAGTGCTTAAATTATATTAAGGTTGGCCGAAATATACTTAGAAATGTATTTAAACATATAGTAAACTCATATATAGTTATTTCTTTAATATTTGTAATTACAATTAGTAAACAAAGCAACATTGTAAGTTTTTTGTGTTTACATTTTTGTAACATAGTGTATCTCATTTGTTTTTAATAAAATTTAAATAACTTGGGTTTTATTGTATAGCCAAAACTGTAGCCTATCAGTTCCCAAAATAGTTATAGACCTAGGTCTTATAGTTTAATAGTTATTCAGTGTCAAAGTGGAGGGAACCGACTGGGGCGACAGTTTTGGTCTAGATTTCGTATAGGTGCCTAACGGCGATGGGTAGGTTGTTTAGACGTATATCAATGGATAGGTAATTTAATTGCCTATCCGGAGATGTATGTCTCATCAACCTTAACCCTATAGGTTAATAGAAAAACACAGTTTTATATAAAATTTTTAGTTCCTAGGTCTTAGTCATAATTTAGGTACACTGTAAATAATAAAATATAGTTCCTTTGTGTTTTATTTATAGCCAACACAGTCACCTATCGACCCCCACAATAGTTGTAGACCTAGGTCTTATAGTTTAGAAAATATTAGATATGAAAGTGGCGGGAACAGGAAAAAGTGACTGTGTTGGCCCAGTTTTTTATATAAAGGTGCCCTAAGGGCGAGGGTAGGGTTGATGAGGCATATAGCAATGGATAGGTGATCTAATTACCTATCCTGCGAGGTATGTCCCATCAACCTAACCCTAATAGTTTTAAAGTTACAGACTAAAATGTATGTAATTTATAGAGAAAAATAAACACGAAAAGTGCGAGGTTTCTGCGGCTCTCGTTTCGGTAAAGTTTGGAGGTACCTGACCGAGGCCGAAACAAGGCATAGTTGTAGCTAGCAGATAGCGGTCTACCAGCCTCTTCAAGACTAGGGAACAATGGAGTGAGCAGAAACCTCAAGTCTTCGGGTACCGGAAGTAGTGTGTTTTATTTAATCTCCCGATGTGAGGAATCGGCCCCACGGTCGCCATATAAGAAGTGGCCCTGCCGTCGTCGTGCGCAGTATGATAGGGTACCTGTAACGGACCACACGCATAGCAAGTATGCACGCCGCATAACTCTTCGGGATCCACCGTCGTCATCATCATCACCTACCCACATAGAAGAATTCTTCAGCAACCTACGTGTACGCGAACCTACAGGTGCAGGGGCGTGAACGGCTCGTCGACGCCTATAGTATAGTGCTGTCTCTCTCTCGGAACATGGTAGTCGACGATAGACCGTCCGTCCGGTACAATGTGTAATATACGTGCAAAGCCGTGGCGGGTCCTAGCGGACCCGCCACAAACATTAACTCTTTCTTATATACTAGCGTATATAAGAAAGAGTTAATGTTTGTGAGCTTGTTTGAAAGAAATAATCTTTGTAACAACTGAACGGATTTAGAAAATTCTTGTACCAGTAGATATCCACATAATTTTTGAGTGCCATTTGCTACATCTGGTGATGTTTGTTGCTAGAGAAGGGGACACGGGTTAGCTAGTTATCAATTAAACTATATGCAATGTAAACATGATTAATTTAAAAGGAGTGCGTATATTCAACGAGGGAATCAGGTGCATAAATCGAAACAACTTTCTCCAAGGAACATGGGTCGATCTTAAAATGGAAAATGAACTTTTCATACAAAGTGGCAGGTCACGTGACCTATGTTTTATATGAAAAGATGATTTTCAATTCTTGGGAAAAGTGGCTCAGTGGTATGTACCTGATAACCTCGTTGAATTTATGCACCTTTTTTAAATTAGTCCTGTATGAACAACCGGTAGGAAACTGTGTAGTGATATTCCGTTTATTGACACCTTTTGTGGCAATATGGTTTGTGATTAGTTAATTTATTATAACAAAATGTAAGTACTTAATATTTAGACAAATCGATTTAAGAAGTAGCAAAAGACCGCCAATCGGCTATTACATAAATTATTCGGATTAAATAATATTTATACTAGATTATTATGTACTTTATTATTTAATGTTCATTATAATACTGTAACTTATTTCAAATTATTCAGAACAAAATCATAACAATAGTTATTAAAAGTACACTGAAAAATAATAATCACAAACAGCACTTTTCATCCTTACGTTTGCATTTACAAACTGTTACTACGCTATAATTGCTTGCAAAAATTAGAGGAATCCACGTCATAGCGATAAAAGTGTCCGTCATTGTATATTTCGTAATTTTCCAACTCATTTTAAAGGTCGTCTCTGGAGCGTGAAATGTTCTTTCATTTGAAATTAGTTTATCTGCTCCAAAAAACGCTCGAGCACCATAATCTTATAATACTACGTAATCATTCCAATTCTGCTGTTACTTCTAACAAATAAATATCATAATTTTTGGAAGACGGTTTTTGGTAACTCGATTTTTTAATTAAACGAAGTTATTTTTGTTTTATCTGCAATTACTTTTTATTTACTTGTTAGCTTTTGTATATTTTAATTGTGAAGTTTTTATGAATATAAATATTGTCATATTATGGAAAAAGCACTTGCGAACATATATCATTATTTTGTATTTAAGAACTGAGATGGTATTGCTTCATATCTTTTTATTGTTAATTCAAAAACACAAGGGCATAGTAATCGATTTTATATTGTCTCTAGTCCTAAGTAATGACTGAACAAAATTACTAGGCTCGTTGTTACTCGGCTACTTAATTGTTACACAATTAACAAATCAGGCTGACACAGTCTGCCTGCGACCATGACACCTAAAATGGCGTTGAGACGTCGGGAACAAAAATCAAAATAAGCCACCGTTTAAAATTAGTTTTATTTCAATTTCTAACATTCGCTTAAACGTCAGTAAACAATAATTCATAAGTTATTAGGACTTTTAGAAGAACTAGCATTTTAAAGAGAAGTGATGTTATCGAATAACACGAATGTGTAACCAAATAAAATATTTCTTTCGCCTTTTTATTCTCTCGTTTCAGAGAAAATGTTCTTAAAAAAAAATGTGTAATATTTTAATTTTCACATTTTCCAATCAAGTTTTGTATTTGATATAGGTACCCAGTTTCAATCTTATGCTCCATCCAGGGTAGCGAGGCGATGTGAGGGAAGACGAAAGGACACGAGCACATCGTCCTCACTCTCGTATACGCGATCCCTCGCGTAGCTTCGTGGAAGGTCTGGATCACGCAGTTGAGACAATTCTAGCGACACTCAAATTAAAATTTATCAAGCGGTTTAGCCTTAAGAGCGTGCCAACGAAATATACATACCTACATACTCACAACAACATAACCCTGTTTCTGGCGCATTGGGGTAAAAAAGCCCCTTCAACTTTATTATATTAGTCTATTTATCAAATAACATCGTTTTCCCGACATAAAGATAAAGAATCCGAAGTTAAACAGTCTGAATGCTCGTTCAACTCAAGTATTTTCACGTTGAGCCGATAATTCATTCTCATCGTGACATCGTACGCGTATTGTCGTCCTAAGGGCATTATCTGCTTATAATGTTAGAATTTTTGTTAATAATGAAACGATTTCCTTCCACACTTTTGTTTTTTGTATTTTATGTTCAAAGATTTTTTGTACTTTTACTTCAAAAAGGCTTCCCGACTTCATAAAGAGGACTCAATTCGACTGTAAGTTTCGTTTGTTTGTTTTTACGCGATTTCTCCGGCAATTGTTTAGAAAATTGAGTACACATCGATTTAGAAAATTCTAGTTAATTTTGAATGAACTATGAAGTGATAAAGTCAATTTCAATTGGCTGTAAACTAGTAATAAGCATGCGGACAATACATTTTTTCAATGTGTTCGGATGATGAAAATATATTACACAAGTATTTTTTGCTTTTTCGAAATAACGATTAAATATTTGGATACAGCGAATTTAAGTTCAGGAGCTCGCTACGTCACTTGAGGCTACTATTTTTTCTACTTATGACGTCACGCATCACAAGCCCTCACTACTGAACATTAATGGGCCTTATCTTTGTCCAATTTCTATATTTTTTATTATATATTTTTAAACTAACCTGTAACCCTGGATTTCAGAACTCCAATTAACCTCATACTCTAGTAATACTGTTTTTTTATTCATTTGACAACGTCCGTGGTCTAGTGGCGTACACACCGGTTTTCAAGGTCAGCTCTGAGGTCCCAGGTTCAGTTCCCGGAGGAGTGTAGAAAATCATTTTTTCTACATTGTCTCGGGTCTGGGTGTTTGTGGTACCTTCGTTGTCTCTGATTACGTAACACACTTGTATTATGGAATCAAAGAGATAAAGTACTTACTTTGGATTCAGAGCAATGTATGTGATGCTCCCTCATTTA
Source organism: Plusia festucae (assembly GCA_950381575.1). NCBI lineage: Eukaryota > Metazoa > Arthropoda > Insecta > Lepidoptera > Noctuidae > Plusia > Plusia festucae. Next base: position 6,702,101 of record OX494450.1, read on the forward strand.
TTTATTTGTTTCGGATGAAGCGTTTGGGATGATTCAGTACAAGAAAGGACATAAGGACAAGGACACGTACAGCCAGCAACAGTTGAAGAACAAAATTAGTTTTACAAAACCCCGAAAACATAATATAAGTATATCGGTGTTGCGTAGCTGCATTACAAAAAAATAACGCTAATTATGCAGTCTTATTGCATTGAAATGTTTTTTCAAATCTTTTTATGTTCATAAATGTTGATGCCGAATATTTAATTTGCAATAATTTAAGATTTTATTTAATTAAAGAGCTAAATTGTATAGTTAATGATAGTTTGTAAAAACAGTTTAGAGAATTGATACTATCACGACATACCTACATTGAAGTAATGTAATCAGTCACAAAAGATTATGTCAATAAGGTTACAAGGTATCCTGGTGTGACGAGATGAATATAAAATACCGGGAACTAACTATGATAGGAAATAAGGTCGTTTGATTTATATAAGAGTCATAAAGCGGTGAAATGTGGGAGGAATGGTACCATCTCATTTTATGCTGAAAACGTACTTTATTAATCTACTTCGCATTAATGAAGGAATTTTCATAGTTATTTCTGTCACTAATTAAAAAGCTACTGAGAATCCATTTAATGTTCGGAAGTCGAGTTAATTGAAAACAATATTAGGGATAAAAACTTTTTTCATTTGTTTCATTAATTTGTGTCAATCCGAAGCAAATGTGTCTGGTCGTTAAAATTATGTGAATAGAAGGAGCCTTTTTATTCCAATTTAAAAGCAAACCTAAAATATTCGGCCTAAAATCAAGCTAATGTATTAAAGAATGTTACCTACATGTAAATTCTGTATCTCGAAATAAATTCAAGAAACCATAATTTAAATTGATGTCTTTCAAATAAACCACGGAAAGTTAACACAAACGTTCCGTCCGACATCGTGATTTGTCGTTCGGCGCCGACAAAAAAGCATTTTGAAACTCATCCATTCAATCAGAGTTTCATGTTCGAGTAGGTATACCTGGCGAGGGAAGGCGAGGGCGGCCGAGGTGCTCCGATCGTAAGTACAGCCGAGGTGGGCTCGCGCGTCGACGCGATTCCTAGCCTAGCCAGTAGCCCGCGCGACGCGCGACACGCAGCACGTGCTCATCTCGCGACAAACGCATGCCACTAACACGTAATATCCACAACCAAACTTTGTCGAAACCCACAATTATAATCAGTGTTATCAAACTAAATTAATAAACTTATACCGTGATAGTGACAGACTGAAGTGATATATTTTTTGGTTATCTGACATTGTCTCCCGAAAGGAGTTTGGAACCAATCCTATTAGTACGATGTATAATGAACATGACAAGTAAGGGTCGTTGGTTTCGGAACTTTGTGGGTCTAATTTGAAACTGTCACCCATTCTGATTGAATCGTCGTGGAATAAACAATGAATGTTGTTGACAGCTATCAGCTGATCGCCGGTAGGTATCCCCAACCCTGTTTTCTGTGTTGTTATAGCTTTAAATGTCAGCATGTTGACACTGACATTGGTAATGACATGTGCCACTAGGCATAGTTTAATTAATTTACTAGGAAGCTTTGTTAAATATGGTTGTGATGGAATGTTAATAGGAACGCCATTTAATTAATTATGTTGTTATAACTAGAATAATAAACATCTATCATACATCCTGGAATTGCTTTTCGTACTCAAACACTTTTCATTCGACTTCCAAAAAAGGAGATTTTATTTTCGACTGAATATATTTTTGGCCTATAGTATCACATCAATATTCTTTATAAATGTCATTTATTTCTAATGGACAGTCAAAAAGCCAGATAATCTGCTTATTAAAGTTTTACAGAGAAATATTAAGGAACATTTTCACAAGCCTAAAAATATGATTCTCAACTCCATTTGACCGAAACCCGATAATCAAGTAATTGAATAAATAGGGTTGCTAAGGCCGTACTTGTGTTAATTGTAACTGAGGTAAGTTTAATATTCTAGTAGTAAGTTAAAAAAAAATACAATAGGGGAAGTAAGTGGACAGTTAAAAAGTAAGTGTAACTTACAATAAAATTACTCGCCTTTTCTCGCACCTTTACCCACGTGGGAATCGATTATTGCGGCATATAGCCTTCGTCAATAAATGGACTATATCTAACAATGAAATTATTCTTTCAAATCGGACCAGTAGTTTCTGATATCAGCGCGTTTAGTCAAACAAATAAACTCTTCTGCTTTATAATATTAGGTATAGTTACGTGTAGAGTTACACTTTAAATTCTATACCTTCTTTCAGTGAAAAACTAATTTCAATTAACTAATTACATTGACGGATAATTGTTTACGAGTTCGACGATAATAAAGGAGTCCATAACAGCTTTGGTCGATCAAAAAGGTTTGCGGCTCAAAATCTTTAGTCATACATTTTAGGCATAAAAATCTTATTCCCCTTGCCGCCGATAATTTTCTAAAGGCAATATAACCTTAAGAAGAAACCCTAGATCTTCAATTTTGTTGCTAAGTACGCTCTCGAGAACTAAACCAATATCGTGTTATGTAAATACAAATTTTGTAAACATTAAATATCGTAATCATTTGGATGAAGTGGAGCTCAGAGTTATTTTCCTGAAAGTAATTTTGATTCGTATCATGTATAAGTAAGTTTACTGATTTAGCGTATAGGTGAGTATATTAAGTACATAAAATTTTGTTTTGCCGGTGTATATTTGAATAAGTAATTAATTGTATTTTCTTTTATGTCGCGTCAATCAGATGTGCCGATGTTGCAATAATGAGGTTAAATTAATATTTAACAAATATTTTCATACTTTTATTAAACGTCATGTATAATTAAAGCGTAGGTTAAAGTTTTGAAGGTTTTCTTTGTAAACTACGCGACTTATTTTGATAGGAATTTAAAATTCAAAAGCTCATTATTCTAGAAAGGATGGACGTTATAAATTTACTTCCGCAGTGTCGGGGTGGCTTGTTGGAGTTATGATAAAACCTCTGTAGTGGCTACAATCTAAAGTTCATATTTTTAGGGTGATTAAGTAGTTAAATTCTGTTTTTTTGTGGCAGCGTCTAAAATGTAAGTTAGTGTTCATTTAATTCTTAAAATAAGGCCACAATTACAAAAAAAAAAAGTTTAGGGACATAATAATGCACATTTGTTATCTGATTTATGGTTTATCAATGTGTGTACGTAAATTATGAAATAAAAAGTTCTGTTAAGTATATGAGAAAAAAATAGTAGTACAGTTGCCTAAGGAGCAATTAATGAGTAATTATTTTACAATATATTTATGTTACAGTGATGAATACGTTAAAAAATTTAAATCAAAGACTTGTATTGACTTTTAGTAGAAAAATACACTAAAAATCCTGAAAAAGTACATTTTAACGACAAAACTGGCTCATTGTATTAAATTAGCTATATTTAGCTTTATATTGTTGTTTAATTCTATTTAATCATATAAGAATGTCAACATCCTCATTTCCTATAATAATCTCTTATTGTGACATTCAAGGGAAATGCGTGGTAGTTCGTATTTTTCTGCACTGACAATAATGATAAGGATATAAATAATAATTATTAAGTTCAATAGATATCGAAGTAGGAAGAGCTTATAATGTATTTTTACTGTTTAATAAAAAATAAAGGTTACTCAATTCGAAGGTTTGTAGGAATATTAAAGTTCCTTGAACATATTTGTCGTACACAACTTGTAACTTCAATATTACCCTTAAAGAAGCGGCCGTCGGCTAGAACGTCGGACTTGCGATCAAGTGGTTACCGGTTCGAATCTCACCCTTTAAACTACCAACGTGAACCCACTTGTAATACAAGCATTTAACTTAGCACGAGAGGTTAACAAGAATACTAGTAATGTGTGACCCACATTACTGGTAAGGTTTTTTTATAAAAAAAAAATATTTCGTTCTTAACCTTATCATGTTACAAAGTTTTCAAAAATCGGTTTGACAGTTTCAGAGATAAACTCGAACACAGACAGATAGAGACTCTACAATTTGACACAATGATATCAGCCATTTAATTTCACTTGTATACGAATCGTTGATGTTTATTTCACAGACAGGTCACATCTTGCTTTATAATATAAATGTTACCAATATAGGCAAAATCAATATTCCTACTGTCCTTAGTATTATGTACCTACAACTACACCTCTGTTTATCTTATAAAGATAACCTAGTTATTAATAAAATGAGCTGAATTTAACCCGCTTCCATTGAAGTTTAGTTATTTATATTAAAGCATGCTCTAATTAACAATTTAGAGCTAAAAACAACCTCATCATAATAATATGTGGATAGATAACATTAAACTCTCAAATTTTAAGGAATAAAAAGTATAAAAATGAATAATATATTAAATTATTGAAAAAATATAAAAGTATGCATATTTTATTATTTTATTTCTTTTTTATGTTGTTAAATTTTCTTTCTAAATTGAATATAAACTTCTAGGAAGTAATTAGTATATAAAAATTGTACAAACATTTTGTCAGATAAATCTAGATAATTACTTATTTACATTGTATGTATGTAGTTTGAAATGAATGGATTTTTTAAGGCTTTTGTTACTTCGTTCTATTGTGATAGAGACGATTCTTCGAATGAAATAAAATAATGAGAGAACAATATTATTTTTATTTAGTTTCTATATCTCTTATCCATAGCTATTTTTCCAGTAAATGTGTGATCAGCACGATCATTTGTTCTGTCTGGGTGTAATTTATCGATATATGTATGTAAAAAAATATATAAGTATGTTTAACAGTTGTCTGGTTGCCATAGTACAGGCTCTGTCTAGTTTGGGATCAGACGGCCGCGTGTAAGTTATCTCACGACGTAATAGACATTACATTATATTATATACCATAATTTACAATAGGCTTTTAAATGTCCCACTGACGGTCACTGGTTTCTTCTGATATAGAAAAGGTCCGATTGCTCATTTTGCGTAGGAAATTTCAGCGAAACCCTAAAAACGAAAATGTAAAATTTTTCTTAATATGTAAGCCCTAATGAATTAGTCTATACTAATATTGTGAAGCTGAAGAGTGTATTTGTTTGTTGAACGCGCTTATATTAATACTACTGCACAATTTGAAAAATTCTTTCAGCTTTTTGTGGCTTTTTATCAAAAAAGGAAATAAAAAAAAAGAAAATAATTAAAACTAGAATGTTATGTTATGTTCCGTAAATTTGCACACCTTATTATTATTTATAGGTTGCTTTTTGCCGCGATAATCGGTCTAGTATAATATAAAAGGTATTCTTACTGAATTAAGGTTCAAAGACCTTGCATAAAATGTTAATAGGCGCGTTGGTTGTACACAAAAAATGTTTTAGCTTCACAGATTTAGTTATATCCAAGGCATTCTTTTGCTGCTATAAATTATGGAAATAATTTTACCTGTTACATTCTGACGATTATAGAAGGCAACCTTTATATCTATTTAGAAACGTCATAACACTTTTTTGTTATGAAATACATATAGCATTAGAAGTGTATGGCAGTAAAGAAAATGGGAAAAATCCTGTCTATAAAGCCTTTGAAATAAGCTTTTGCCTAAAGAATTAACCATTACAAAAAAGGACGGAAAGACAGCTAACATAAACCCCCATTATTTTCTGCTTGTAATAAATAAGTACACAATTGTGTTCCTAAACATTAAATTAAAGTAAAGATTGTTACAATTTATTTACCCCGAAAGTATTCGACTCAAAGTATTAAATGAATTAGAGAATCCACTGCCAATTTAGTACAAAAAAATGGTAAAAAACCCACACCTTTTTTATTAATTTATTTCCCAGGTTACTTCTCCTTATAGAGTCCCACGATGTACGTAAGAATCAACATTAAACGTTCATATGGCGAAAATATGTTATAAACAAGGCTTTTAGGCAATTTCCTTCGTAAAGATCAAACAATTTCCTTTTAGAGCCAACGTACGAAATCAAAGCTGACGAATGGGAAATATAGAAATATATAAGGAATGTTACGGAGAAAGAAGCCAATAAAATATGACTACTTGTAGGTAATTTTTGTAAATGGAAAACCAGAATGTGGGTCAACTGTACGCAATTTTTCTCGAGTACCTAACAGGAACTTTCAAGTATAATGTCAATGAAACTTATGCACCATGACATCGGTGAAGCACAAACTAGATCCATATTAAAAGTTTATAATAAAAAGTATCTCATACGTCCCACTGCGTTCAGAAACTATTTAAGTATAATGCATAATATTGTGAAAACTTCTTGGAACTGAATATGCTTTAAAGATTACTAGCAACTTCGCAAATTACTAGTGTTCTAGTTAACCCCTCGTGCTAAACTTATTAATGAATGTAAATACATAAATAATCCATGTTAACCATTGATGGTTCGATAAAAAGACACCTTAAATTGATTTATTAAATAGTTAAGGCACTTTATCAGTGCTACCTGTTGAAAGAAAACTCAATAGAATCTTTACTAATATTATAAATGCTATAGTAACTTCTTTATTAAAGACATAAATTTATTCAAATTATTACCTACACGGAAAATATTTACAATTTACTAATAAAAATTTAAACTAAACTAAAAACTTTTAAAATAAATAAAACAATATATTTAAATATAATGAAGACGAATTATTAACCATTATTAACTAAAAATATAACTATGCTGCTCATATGTTACGCTTCCATGGCTCAACGGCTGAACATAGGTACTTAGATGTAACTTGAAATTAAGGAAGCTTGCATCCTAAGAAAGGACGCCGTGATAACTTATATTCAAAAGCGGGCAAATGCTTGTTTAAAATTATTCTACAGTCCGTGTTTAAATCCTAGACACTAAATTGACAAGTGCAAATGTCAAAACTGACATAAAACCTATTGTAATCTATGTCAAAAGGAGATTTTTACTTGTCAATTTAGTCTCAAGGATTAAAAAGCAGACTATATTTCCAAAAGAACAGATTCGTATTTTTTATAACAATATTTAAGCTTCGGCTTTGTTCACTTTACTTTGTTATTATAACAAAGTTATTAGAAAAAATACCTACACATTAAAAAGCGATTTTAATTAACCTCATTTTGTGTAGAATGTTGTTTGTGTTACAATGTTGAGTAACGTGTATTAGTGGTACAGGATTAAGACTTTAACGAAGAGGTTATTACCTTGAAATAACATTTCTCGGAGTAACCACATTTATTATCTTTTAGTGAAGTGATGCACATACCTGTGTAGGTGTACCTACCAGTGTTTGAGCTGCCGTTGTAGTATAATATCAGGAAGATAGTAGTAACTTTCTAGGCGGTAAGTTTGCCTGACGCCTAGGAAATAGGGGCACGTTGTTTCCTAAACTATATTAGCGCTTCAGGACTCGCTACGGGTCGTTTAGTCGCCTTTGATGACGGATTTCGCTTCTTGAAAGCTTTTGTTAAATTTTTCACGATGAAATCTCTTTTAAAATAAACAGGAGAACGTCTCTAGTAGCACGAGGTTGTGCAGTGACAATCATTCTGTATAAACACAATGGTGCATATTTATAAAAGTCACGTACGATATCAGTGCTTGTTAATTTGCATACCAAGCAGTATGTATGTTAAAAATAGAATGAAAAGCGAACTGACAGTATTTGAAAAGACTTCCAAATTATATGAAACTAGCTGTTCCCCGCGACTCCGCCCGCGGTATCTAATTTTTTAATTTTCTTTACTATAAACCTCACGGAGCTCGAGACCTTTCCAACGAATCCAAAACCGTGGAAATCGGTTCGTGCGTTCTGGAGTTATAGCGTCAGGAAGGAAAACCCGACTTATTTTTATATAGTAGATTACTTAATTATTGTGCATATCTCTGTCGGCAGCGAGGCAGCCTGTCATCACTGATTATAAATTCTCTTCCAATTTGCAAAACGACTTGGCTAAATATAGTTGTGTTTGGACATAAATGAGGGACTATGTACTTTGTTGCAGGTGGGCTTTCTGTCGTCGAGCGCGCACCACCGCTAAAAGAGTCCTGAATAATTCATCGGGATATTTAACCGCGTCCCGAAAGCCATCCGTGCGTGACGTCACACTACACACGACTCCACTTATAATGACGAAAAGATTACGACTATCGTTCCTACATAACGACATCCTGCACTAACAAGTGAAGCAATGGAAGCGGTGAACTCAAAACGAACGAACACCGATTTGGAGATCGACGTTTTCCAAAAATAGAGCGATATTTAATTACGAAAATGTACGTAGCATTCCTGAACCGACTGTAGTGATTCAATAGGGTTGATCGATTGTATAGTTGACAATAGAAGGTTTCTGTGTGGGTACAGAATGGAGTAGTTAATGCATAGTGTAATATTAAATTAATTAACGGTTCGGAGCTTAACTAATAGATTGTTATGTAATGGAATAGAACCGTGGTATGTTAACATGTTGCCAAAGTAAGGTTAGGGGGTGTTTTACAATGTGGGGGAGAAGTGAGTGGATCATGAGGTCGGTGCTGGTGGTGGCTGTGCTGGTTGGTGCTGCGATACCGGTTGGAGGGACAGGCGAGTGGAGCGAGGATGCAGAGGACTTGGGTAAGTCAAAAACGTATTTTTTATTAGTGTAGAAATGGTGGTGATTCTGAGGTCTATAAATTATACAAAATTTAGACTTAGAGATCTTATTGAACAAAAATAAACGAAGAACGGAATTATTAACTAAACTCTACGGCAAAAGGAAAAAAAAAACAATTTTGTTTGAATATAATGATGTATACATGAACTAAATTGTTTCTAATTTAGTAATATCTTTACTATGTTTGTGCGGAGGTACTTTACTGCCTAAATTATCAATATCAACTCATTTTCTTGTATTATAGTTAGTCAACGACAGAATGAATGTTTTCCTTAAGACTGATAATGGCAGTCCTTATGTTTCGACTAGCCGAAAAACGAAACTTATCTATGACCACTAATACTTATGTTATTTTTGGCTAAATGTTTTATCCTCTTTGTTACCGTATTTTCCTTTCCTTATTTGTTCCGTTTTCTCAGTCACCAGAGGATTTTTCAACCCTTGAGGAAAACCGAATTAATAGCAAGGAAGATTACTTACTAAACAATTTCAGATTGTTTCCGTATTGCCTACTATATATTAGATATTTATAGTAGGTTTACACGAACATATAATTTATATATTTATTTAAAACTTTATGTACAAAATGGTACACAGGGTGGACTTTTTGCCACTAGGAATTTTCCGCCTAAAACAAAAAGAACAAAAATAATTCCTATAAATAATGTATGTCTTTCAGATATATAATAAATACATAAATATACATAATTATATATATTATAATCTATTGAGTCTTAGTGACTTCTTATTGATCTGTATTGTCTTTTCCATCTTTAAAGTTAAAGGTGCTTTGATAAGTTGATCAATATTATTACTTTTATTTTTTATTTATTTATTTAGTACAGCCACATCGTTATACATTTCAAGTATATTAATTCTAATTAATTAGGATAGTCTAATGGCTCATCATCTGCCTAGTCTTTTTCCTAATCTATGTTGAGATCGGCTTTCAGTCTTACGGGCTTTAGCTGAAAACTCTATTTTTACGTAGAGCTACTGCCTATCTAACTTCCACAACCCAATTAACTGGGTAATACAGTATCCTACAGTAAGACTGGTTGTCAGAATGGTAATGACTTAACGACTGCCAAAGACCACTGCGTGACAGTCGGGACCAACGGCTTAACGTACTACCCAAGACATGGAGGGGTCTCGCTATGATTATTTTTTCTACCCATCCATGGATCTTCCGTGGCGAGCGTGGCTTAATCTTTATTATCGTTGAAATCGTACAGCATTACTCGTGGCTTTTCACTAAACCACGAGTAATCACGCGGAGGGGGGGGGGGGGGCAATGTGATTACTAATTTAACTATAGTACTTATCTAGAATAGATAAATGGCTACAAAACGAAAAACGCATTGCAACAAATTACAGTGGCCAACCAGACTGGAGCGCTATTGGAATTGTCTGATTGTTCAAATACTTGTCTAGAATTCGAAAAGCACAAATTCCACGGAACAGGAAACCACAGGAAAGCTGAACAAATTTACATTTTTATTTCGGAAGCTGCTATCGTTTCGAACAACAAAACTTTGCATTTTCCTCGTTTTAAAACAGAGCAATCTTTGATCGGCTCGCTTCGTATCTCCATACCTGGGACTGCAGGCTCCAGGGTGCTGGCGTCACGCCAGACTATTTCTTTGTCTTTGTCAAGGCCTCTTCAAGTATCATCGATGCAGATATTTCTATTATTGAAGGAGTGATGCAGTTTTTTCATTTCTTTTTGGCTGTTTCTTTAAATGTAATTATTTTGTACCTCTATATTATAAGTACTAAAGCATAAAATATTTTAACATAGATTTTTATGGTTGTGGTATTAATTGCTATGGCTTCATGTAAAACACCTGTAACCTGATGGATTGACTGCAGGAGTTGATAATTAAGATCATATGCAACAACATTATTTTGTTTTACGACTTTTGATAATTACTCGAAGGTCTGCGCGCATGAAGTATAAAAAAACTAATGATTTATCAAAAGCCGTAGAACAAAATGTTGTTACTTACTTGAACTGTTTGTCACCTTATTCTGGCTTCCTAAGGGAAAGAACAGATGTGTTTATATTAATTACTTATTTTTCGCTATTTTAACTCTTTATTGGAGTCGCGTTTTAACAATATTATAAGATCTTTATTGTTTTTAAAAGTAACTCATCAAAGATATTGAGTAGCATTTGTCTTTGAAGTAAAATATTTTCGTGCGTCGTTCTATTTGTTTAGGATCGTGGGGTCAATCTACTATTCGTTACAACGTATTAGAGTGACCCACTATATTGCCGGGTCCCGAAAAATCCGTCTGGAAGTGCTCGTCATTTGAGCATGAAAAACGAACGTAACGTTTTGAGAGCAAATAAGACTTAAACGTCAATATCATAATTAGGACAAGTAGCAATTGAAATGTATGTAAAATTGTAAAATCCTAAAGTCGAGAACACTTCATGAGCTGAAGGGAATTTACTAATGGTTTCCTTGTGACGTGAGCCACATTTGATTGGTCCAGGGGTGCTTCACCTTTGAAATAGAACCTAAATTGCTTCCACCAACAAGTGCTGTTTGCTTTACAGGCAAGCGAACGATTGACAAAAGGGAATACGAGACAAGATCAAAGAGATGAGAGATATTATCAGAGGTGACATAACTGTCGAGTGGCCTTCTGGCGTTTTTATTATAACAATATCGCTAATTGCAGGGGTGGTAACGGAGGGGACTTAAGTACCTTAGTGAAAGTCTGCCTCGCGTCGTTTTGTTGGATTGGACAACTTTTTAAGAGTTTTTAAGTATATGCGTAGAATTAATGTCAGCGAATATTTATAAAGCTGTTGGGCTTAGCAGGCGAGTTTAAAAGTATATCGAAGTCTGACATTCATTTGTTTTCTTTGTTACGCTTTTATAATATTCTTTTTTTGTTTTTCCATGCCATTGAGTATGTCGTAGTGTCCTAGTGGTTCAATGGCTGAATTCGTATGCACAGGGTTGCAAGTTTGATTCCAGGCAAGTACCCTTGCAACGTTTTCAAACTTATAAGTACTTTATCAATTAGCCTTAGACACGATTGACAAACGGTGAATGAAAACATCGTGAAGAAACCTTCATCAACCGCCAACCCGCAATGAGCAGCGTGGTGATTCAATGCTTGTTCCTACTCTATAAGGGAATAAGTCTCTGCCCAGTAGTAAAACATTTAAAGGCTATATAATACCAGTCTATAAATGTCTCACTGCTGGGTGGACATGACGAATGTACGGTTGAATATTTTAACTTCTTTTTTATTTATAACTTGGCATGAAGCGTACCCATAAACTATTTAATGACGTACAATTAAAATATATACATATTATAATTGTAGGTTATAGTAAATGTCAGTATGTTCACATTAAAAATGTCAAAGGCTTTCGTCCCACGATATATTTTTTGTAGGATATTGTTTCATGTAAGTATATACTTTTCAGCTGACAATTAGTGTTAGACAATTAGCTGAAAATACATAAAGTAGTGACTAATTGGTAGGTACTATGCCTTAATATATCATGATTATCTGAATCATTTGTAAAACGGTTTGAAAGCTGACATTAGGTACTCTATTATTGTACTAGCTTTTACTCGTAAATCCACCTGCGTTGGATTCAGTTAAGATAAATTGTTAAAATCAGTATTTCCTGAGATTAGCGCGTTCAACCAAATAAACAAACTCTTCTTGTTTATAATTCTTATATAGAATAAAACAAAGTCTTGTCAAAATTTATTTATTATTATTCTCTTTATTAATTATTAAAATATTTTAAAATACATTTTTAAATACATACTAGATAAAAAATACACACGTTTAAAAATATAAAATACACAACCCTCATCGGGAGCAAGGTCCAAGCTGCCGATGGTTAGGGCTCAAGAGAGAGGAACCTCCTCACGATACGCGCCGTATCCAGAAGTACCACTTTCTGAATCAAACCCTTGACCCAGACACCTAACGTCCGCCCGACGCTTGCCTCCTGAGGTGTTGGTCGAGGCTCTTAGCTAGTAAGCCGTTGGCTGTCACGATTATCGGGACAATGATTGCCGAGTCCACCTCCCACATGTCGAAATTTTTCGTCGTTATTATTATTATTACAGAAAAAAATTATTAGAGAAAAATCAACACAGAATAAACAGTTTTACAAACTATAATAACAATAAACTTATTAAATATTACAATATAATCTATATATATAAAACTCTTCCGTTACTGACTGACTGACAGACAACGCACAGCCGAAACTACTGATCGTAAAAAGCTGAAATTTTTCATGTGTGTTTGTTGGGAGGAGTAGGCTACCACTAAGAGAGGATTTTTGGAAATTCCCCCCCAAAGGAGAGAAAAGGGTGGTAAATTGAAAATACTACTCCACGCGGACGAAGTCGCGAGCAAAAGCTAGTTATGTATATAATCCCGTGCGAAGCCGTGGTGGGTCCTCTAGTTTTAGTATAGTTTTAGTATAGTTTCCTTATTCGACAAGTAGACAAAAGAGTGTATATTTTATTCTTCAACAAAAACCCTAACAATTGGAGTCATTACCATTCGAAATCTCTTTTAGCAAGTTAGCACTCAAAAAGTTAGGTATTAGTATTCAGTGGTGGTATTAATGTAATCTACTAAAAGTACTGTACAATATAACTTAGCCAGTGTAAGTGCTTCTACAGAGCTCAAAGTACGTAATTATTATTTGATGGCCTTAACCAAAAAATAATGTAGTGATTAAAGATTAGACGTTATAAGGCCTACCTATATGGTACACCCTTTTTAAACACATACTATACACACAAAGAAGCCCAGGTACACACCTGCGGCCGTACCATGACGTTTAAAGTAAGATTGTTCCAATCTTATTTCAGTGTGGGAAAGAGACAGAGTTATGAAGGTTATCTAGCGCCATCTCTTTCCCAAACTGGAATAAGAATGAAACAATAATACTTTAAACGTCATGGTACGGCCGCAGGGGTTTTTTCAACCTACGTCGAGGGCACGGCGCGCGACTTAAGATTAGTCGGTTTTGCAACGACTAAAACAGCCCAGTCCTGTCTTTACCTTTTCCGGAGCACTGGAGCATGCTCGGCACTGCTCTGGCAGCAAGTACCAGGCCCAGAAATTAAAGATAGGATAGCTTAAAATTCAATTAAATTAAAAAAATTAAGACCGTGGGCGGAGCTGCGGGAAACAGCTAGTTATCTTTATATATGTATTTCATGTGTGCGTGTGTATGTCACTGAACTCCTCCTAGACGGCTGGACCGATTTTGATGAAATTTTTTGTGTGAGTTGAAGGGGAATCGAGGATGGTTTAGATTCACAATTTGGCCCACTGGAATATATGTATTTAACTAATTTGGCCCTCCGCATTTTTTTAATATGGCAGTACAACGTTTGCTGGGTCAGCTAGTTTTATATAATATTACTTAATAATTTATGTACACACGTAGTATGACATACTTGCATGAAATACAGATTTGAATTCATATTTTTTGAGAATATTCGTCTTGTAGAAATTATAATATAATTAGTTGGACAGCGACAGAAACAATATGGCCGTATTCCCAGTTTTATTATTAACCCTAAAAAGGTCACGACAGACAGCTTTCTTCCTAAAGTGCCAGTAACAAGAATAAAATGAATAAATGAATTTGGCATTCTGAAAGTGACGGTACGATAGGAAAAAAGTTATTTAAAAGTAAAAGTTTAGTTTGAAGTCTGCAAAAAGGTCCACTTTAATAGTCATTTTGAGATTGTATTATGTGTATTCAAGATATGATGTCTGCCGTATGTACTTAAACAATTATCACCATAATATCTTTATAGCCCACTGCTGGGCGTAGTCCTCCCTTTGTTTATGCCATTCTTCTATCTCTTCCCAGTCGCAGCCATTCTAGTTTTCCATCTTTTACGTCAACTGCCCTTCTCATTCTCGGTCGTCCCGGATTTCGCTGTCAAAGACTCGGAGTTCATTCGATTGCTCTTCATATTGATGCAGAAAACTTTCCTAATATTATAAATGCGAAAGTAACTCTGTCTGTCTGTGTGTTACGCAATCACGCCTAAACTACTCAACCGATTTAAATGAAATTTGGTGCAGATATAGTCTATAGTCTGAGAAAGGACATGTGCTACTTTTAACCGCGATATCCGACACCAACGCGGGCGGAGTCGCCGGCTACAGTTAGTTAAATATAAATCACTGATTAACAACGAGAATCCAAGATCTTTGTATAGTGTACCAACATAATCAGTATGTACTTTACCTATATGTAGATTAAGCACTATTAGATATACAATTATAATGGTCCGCTATAATCATAAAAATAACAAAATGGATGCTGTCTGTTTTTTGTAATGTCGCTCAGATGGGTTAATAAAAATATTGGACACGTATTCCTTCTCTTGTCTCGTCAGCAATAAATTCTAAAAATATAATTATAGTGAATGAAATTATCGCGTGACGTCATTCACATGCTCAATTATTACGTGACGTGTAATTAGACGTGACGTCACAAGCATGCTCCTGAAATAAAGCGCTTTAAATTTGAATTCGTTTATTGATTTGATAAAAGAAAAAATAAGTGTTTAATGTTTATTATTATCGAACTAAAAAACTAAATGGATTTTCCTTTTCCAATTCAGCCATCGCCCTTGTTGTTAATCGAAGTAAAGACAACTTACTCTACAAGCAAAAGTATTATTGCTCTAACAATTGAAACATAATAAGAGTACCTACTAGATATAAAGTACTTAGATAACTACAATTATACAATTCCCTGAATGAAATCACATCGTTAAACTCTTTCTAGTTCTAATGTACGTACATTAAATAGAACGAGTTCCTTCTTGTATGTGACTGTTATAAATATGTCCCAGTTTGTTAGATCGTGGCGTTTTATTTCGAACCAGCAACGTGTAGGTACATTAATTACCGTCACCACTCATGTTCTAGCCGGCACATGTTCTTTACTTTTTTAATTTACTTTGCTATTAGAAAGCACTCTGCTGATCAAATTTCGCTGACGTTAGACTTGTGGATTTTTTTTAAAAGCGTGTTTTAAATGTTCCCTGAGATTTACGCTAATATTACATATAATAATAATAATATAATATCTTTGGACAAGCTCACACACGGCCATCTGATCCCAAACTAGGCAGAGCCTGTACTATGGCAACCAGATAACTGATAAACATACTTATATATTTCTAAATACATACATATTATAGATAAATAACACCCAGACACAGAACAAATGATCGTGCTCATCACACAAAGATTTATCCTGGGTGGGAACCGAAACCACAACCTCCGGCTTAGCAGTCAGGGTCACTGACCACTAGCCCAACAGGCCATATTAAAATGAAGTGAATGAAATATCAATAGTTAAATATAGAGGAGTATTTTGAGGGTAAACAACAAGTAGGTAGAGTAATTATTTAAGCTTTCTAAGGTACAACATTGACCCAGTTTTTCCGACGTTAAACGCTAAAGATATGTGCAAGGCAGGAGACACTTTAGAGCCATCAGCCGAAGAAACGCTCCTGACGAGACAAAGTAATTGTTTGGCGAGCCGCCAGCCCGCCGTCTGCCATACTGTACCTTAACACCGCTTATGGAAATCTGAATGTGACACTACGAAACTCTTTCGTTCAGCTCACTTGGAGAAATAGTGTTGCAGACTTTAGCGGTTCAACAAATAGCGGTATAGCCGTAACATTAGCAACATCTGCTGGGAATTAAAGTATTCTTGCATTTATAGCTTGATCGCATTCTAACCAGATTTTAATCTTTTTAGTTTTGCCGTAACACAGTTGTGCTTTGGATCGATTTGTCGATATAGGTTTTTAACATCAAAACTTATCCAAACCATCAACCCTTTGAGAAAAAAAAAGGGAGCTTTTTTTTAGTGTGTTTAGTATAATGCATAAATCAGCAGTTTACTTTAACATGCATTTGAGATAAACTATTACAGGAGTAATATTATTAGAAAGAGATAATAAAATTACATTTCAAATCACTATAATGTATATTTTCTATTTGTTAATTAGGTCGGGTACAACGATACATGACAGAAATCAATGTTGTCCAATAAAAAACGATCAATTCATTGCAAAAAAAAAACTGTTCAGGTGATAATTTCCTGTGCCTAGAGCGTTACCGGGGCAGAGTGTTTACGAGGTAAGGAGGGAGAGAGTACCCGAGAAGAAGGAGTATTGCCATGGAATAGTGTCCCCTAAGTAGTCTTCCCGAGGGAGTATTCTCGAGGGAACCGAAAGCTAATGACCGAATATCTACTACAAGTGCTTAAAAGGTACGAAACCTATTCACCCACAACTGAGGTTCATTTAACTAAATCAACAGACATTTATTAACGGAGACCCCAATTAATCCTTCATAACTTTTTGTAACAATGTCAGTGTACCCAAAATAATTATTTTGGATGGTTGCATTGAAAGTTTGTACTAGTTTGGGAAAGTTGGCCACCGTAGGGCTGTGACCGTCACCGAATATTTGTTGTTGGGTTCAGCCGGTGTGAATTAATTAAATATTTGCTTCCCTCGTAATTATGTAGTTCGCGTACCGATGCAACTCAATATGACCCAATTTTTCACCGTAAGCGGTGAGCCTACCGCCGCGAATTAAGTGTTTAATAATTACCAATATTGGCGTTTTTATTGATTAACATTTTTATGAGACAAGGACCTTATATATAACGTGGTTGGTAATTAGTTTAAGTATAAATTAAAGCAGGTAAATAACTACAAAAACTTGTTGCCCACCTTACCTACTTATTATTACGCAGTTGCAGAGAAAAAATACAAACGCAAAACACAAATAAACGGGTAAAACAACTTGAATCTCTTACACTTAAGGACAAAAAAACGAGAATGAAGAATTTACAACTATTATATACTTATTCGTTAGTTAATTACATAAGGAAGACCAGAATATCAGATCAGAAGTAGAAAGGGCTACCGGTAGATTGAACAGAGTATTTTTTTCATACAAATACACACATCAAAAGTGTCTAGGGATCAAGCATTTTTATGCGGATTTCTTGAGATTGAGATGTGGCTTTGTAATAAATTTATGATTTTATAAATTTATATGGATCCTTTTTGGTGCATTTCATAATTCGAATCAGGAACTGTGAATCAAATTCGAGTAAAAGATGAAAATCAGCTGTCAATATTTTCCCTATAAAAACATACAACGCATTGAAGACATTATTAGTGCTACTGTTTCCCTACTACTGATTAAAACCAACGTTATTATGGAGCGGCGACGTCATTTAAGCAGGGAAGAAATGCTCAGAGCCGTGGGAATGATAGAAGCTGGTTCCCGGCAACGTACTGTGGCTTTAGCTCTGAATACAAGTCAGAGTGTTATCAGTCGACTTTGGACACGTTACCGAAGCACTGGTACCGTGGCTGAGCGCCATGGAGGACGGTATCGCTGCACCACACGGAGACAAGACCGATACATTCAAATCTTAACTCGAAGAGCTCCAACAATAACCGCCATGATGTTAGCCGTGAGGCTTCATCACTCTTCAGGGAACTTAATTAGCGACCAAACAGTCAGAAACCGCTTGCATGAAGTGAACCTTCATTCCCGAAGACCGCTACGGGTACCACCTATAGCAATGCACAATCGTAGGATTCGATATCAATGGGCTCTTGAACACAGAAATTGGGCAGAAGAACAATGGCGTTTCGTGTGCTTTTCTGATGAGTCTCGTTTTGGTATGAGACCGGATACAAGACGTATACGACACTGGAGAACCCCTGGACGCCAACAGCGATTAAAATCCTGCCAGGAAGTCCATCCTTATAGTGGTGGAACCATCATGGTATGGGCGGGTATTTGGATCGGCGGAAGAACTGAGTTGATTTGGATCAGAAGCAACCTCAACGCTCAAATTTATGCTGAGACGATTGTATCAGACGTCATCGTTCCTCTACAAGTGCAAATCGGTCCCTTATTTCAGTTAATGCATGATAATGCACGACCGCACACCGCAAGAGTTGTAAGACAGACTCTCGCCGCAGCTAACATCAATGTCCTGCCCTGGCCTGCTCAGTCGCCAGACTTGAACCCGATTGAGCATGCATGGGATATGCTACAGAGAAGAGCTCTGCCGAATATGGAGGGTATCCAGTCGCAAGAAGACCTTTTTTTGTTGTTGCAACGAACATGGGCGGCCATTCCACAGCGTGATTTGGATGAACTCATTTTGAGTATGCCAAACCGATGTTCTTGTGTTGTTAGTGTTCGCGGTAGAAACACGGATTATTAATTGTTTAAGTTACCCAATAAAATTTTAAAGAAAACTGTTATTTCAGTCTTTTTTTCGAACTTTTGTGTTAGTGGTTCAAATGTCAAAAATCCCTTTATTAGGAAAATGGCAAATTTCTTTATTAATGCAAAGGTGACTTGGTTTATCGTTACTGTGACAAACGAAAACACTTTATTCGATGAATCCTTAAAGAAAATTTTAATTAATATCAATCAGGAGAAAAGTTATTGCAAAAATATATGTTGATCCCTAGACACTTTTGATGTGTGTATAATAAAACTAGCCATTAAAGCAAATTATAAGTAAAAAAGTAAATGTTAAAACTGAATTAAAATACAAAAAATCTCATGCACTATATACCTGGTTCAAATAGGGAAGGGATCGGGAGGGGCTTACCACTCTGAAAAACGTTGCGGCCTCGCCTCGGATACCCGCGCTTTGTCACCCGTCCGACCCGATCTATGAACCCCATTACTAATTTGTGAGCACAGATCAAATAGTTCAGGTGCTATCAAAAGGATCACTCAAACCATGAGTACGGAATTATATTGTATTTTTGAAGTAGGTATCATTCGGGGAAAGTTGCATATTGTCACGAAACATTTGAGAAAAACTTTTTCAGTTGATAGCTCTACCAACTTTAAAGACCAAGATACTCTTTCTTCTGCTTAGTGCCTTCATAAGCTATGTTAGGGTCGGCTTCCAGGCTTATCAGATTTGCTGAATACCGTATTTTACATAGAGCGACTGCCTACCAGACCTTCACAACCCATTTGACACGGTAGTACAGTATCCCATGGTATAACTGGTTGTTAGAATTGTAATGACTTAACGACTGTCAAAGATCAAAGTACGACAGTCGGGACCAACGGTTAAGAACTAGGTGCTTTACAGTTCATATATATTGTAAGTTATAATGATACGTTATAATTGAATAGCATTGAGCTACGTAATACGCATTCAATTAACTTGATTATTAATATATTGTGAAAGCCTCGTGGTCCAAGTTTGGTTCATAAGGAAAAAGTATTAGGGGTATAATTTGTAAATAGTTGCTTAGCTAAAGAGATTTATTTAGACTTAAGTGAATAACGAAATAAAATTACCGAAAGTTGATAATAGTTCGCGGTAACCTAATGGCTAGGGCGTCGGACTTGCGATCTTGTGGTCGCGGGTTCCGCCGACTGATGGAACCCATATAACATAAGCATTTAGTTTACCACGAGCGGTAAACAAGAATAGTAGTAATGTGCGACCCACATCGCAAACAAAGTAAAAAAAAGTTCATTATTTGATCAGAGAGTCACTGTAAACAAACTTCCAATCAAAATTAAATGTAGTTTCATATCATTAATAATGATGTCGTTAAATAATTAAGGACGCCCGTGTCCGTCATTCTACTCAAAACAATTATACGATCATGACATCGGCTAATTAATAATTTGCAATGTTTATTTAGTGTTTGAACAGATTACATCAACAGGGACTGAATTAATTACATTTATCCATACAATGCAAGTGATGTTTGCTGGAGACAAATAAGTTTTTATTGTTTATATAAACTCCAACTAGTTTCAATCAAATTTCAAAGTTGTCAACCCGCGGCTTAGCTCGTAAACAATTTTCCATTTTCCCTCGGGAACTATTTAAGGAATCGGGATAAAACGTAAATTATGTTCTTTTTCATGTCCAAGTCTACATGCATGCCAAATTTCATCCAAACCCGCTCAGCCGTTATCGCGTGATTGGGTAACAAAAACATCCACACTTTCACATTTATAATATTAGTAGGATTTTTGGGGTATTTAAGCCTCGCTGGTTTGCGGTCCAGTCATAGCGTCAAAGGTGCCATTTATATCGAATATTTTCCTTATATTTTATACCTATAGGTGATAAGGACGGCCATCTCCAGTTTTTTTATTATGGTAAAACAACGTCATCTTGTAGATACATAGTTAATTCATTTCGTTTATTTTAAAGTAGTGCTAATATAACCCTGTCTTTGTATAGACCTACCTTTTATTAGACGGCTTTAATAGTAAACACTTTGTAATAGTATTATACAACATTATAACTGAGTATCATACTTTTGGTTTGGTTTATTGACAAATTCTTTTCAAAATTCATTTATTGGTGTGATTTTTTTATGGATCAACGCCAAACAATGTATTAGAAACGCTTTTTTACGCTACATAGGGTATTATAGTGGGTATCAAAAATCAAAATATTTTAAGTCCGTATTTTAAGTAATTTTTTTCATGAGTTTTGATAACAGTGAGTTATCAAAACTCATGAAAAAAATTAAACAATTGAAATTTTTACCATGACGCGTTTTAAAATTCAGAAGGGGGGTTCATAACGACACAACGTTAAAAAAATTGTACGACAGAGTGACGTCACGCAAATTTTCCATTCACTATATCTCCGTAATTATCAGTTTTCGAGACAAAAGGAAAGGTTTCTAATATTTTTTTATTATAAAAAGATCAGGCTAATTTATACCCCATGTTGAAATGTATCATAGGTGCTAATTGTAAGTGATAATGATATATGGCAACCTTAAGTGAAACTGTAAGAATCTTCTACTACAATATTATAAAAGGCACGTATTCTATAACTAGATACCTAGTCCTATGCCAATACAGCCTACCAGCCGACCATACCTAAGAGTAATGGAGCATTTACCATAATTATCCATAGCCGAGCACATTCCGGGGACGTGTAAACAAAATTATACTGTGCACGGAGTCGAGTGCTGTCACGTCCACAGTTATAAATTTTATCAGGGCTATTTGTGCGTCCGCCCTTGGGGAATTAATTTTTATTCACCACTCGTTTATAGCGTTTTGTTATTCCGTCCAAACTCGTGTGGGAGTGAACTGTGCTTTTTGATAGGATTTTTTTTCACGTTTTCGTGTAGACTTCTGTTCGAGTTTAGTTTCGAGTGCGTATCGTCTGAAATTGTATTCACGGATTTTTTCATTCTTTACAATAGAAGGAAGCTTTGGATGGCTTTATGTATATAGGTTGCTAGGGAAATGATAAAATTAGTTAAGTCTATAGAAATGAAACGCGTCCTTTAACGAAAATTATGCCTCCTACTAATTTAATCAGTGGATATTAATTGTGTATAGTAAGCTTATTTTTTTTTTGGGTTATACTATGGTTTCCTATAAGGAAACTTTCACTACTGACAAGAATTCTGGCCAATAAATGTACACTGCTGGGCACAGGCCCATTCTCGTATAGGGAAAAAACGAGCATTGATTACCGCTCACTTTTGAGTCGGCTCACTGTTGGTTGGCGATTACAGATTCCAATTTTTGGAATCCAGGTTCTCTCACGATTTTTCCTTCACTAGTTGCCATAAGTCTTAATTAGATAGAATAATTGAGAGAGTATATATACTGTTTTGAAAAATCTAACATTAGTACTTGCATGTAGTGAGTTCGAACCTGCAAACTTGTGTATTGATATTGAATATATTGAACCGACAGGCCACCACGACATGGACAGGAACAGTACGTTAAATGTGACCACGCATTTCTGTAGCACCCTGTATACGTACGTTCAAATATTTATTTGCGACTAAATTGGTAGAAGCATAGATAAGGCTGAACTGATCAGCTCATCATTAATTACAAACATTAATTGAATGAGCAATATGTACCAGCTTCTCCAAATAGTATTTATTCCGTCTGAATCGAGTTTGACTGGGCCACAGTAGATTCGCTCGTAATTAACAGTTCGGCTGAATCGAATTGGAGCTAGATTGTGATTTAAATCAGTGTATCAGCGATGATGGATCGCAGTACCAATATCGTGAATTAACTCTTATTAACGTTTACCATGATTTATGGAATTAACGGCTGCTCACGAACCTGACGATTTTAGTGGCAATAGTTAATTGAACGAATTTGTAATGACGTGCCAATTAATGTAGATTTTTAACTTAATGGTGGGGAAGGATTTCAAGTAGGCGTTCAGGTTATTAGTTATTTTCAGTGTTTTATAAAACATTGTTAAAATATTTGTTTAACATAATTTTTAAGAGGGTAGAAGTAAGTGGGGTTTTATATTTTTTATTGTGTTTAATATAATTTTAAACTGGTTCACGATTTATATTTCGCTTATTATTATATGTGATAAGATAATTAAAATTTTTGGTTGTATTTTTTTTTATTTCGTAGTTATGTTCAAAGTTCAGAAAATACTTCTAATTCTGAAAAATGACTGACACTCTTTAGACGCGCGATACAGTTTTTTCTAGAGTAACTGTGACGATTTCTCTAAAGTATTTGCGAACTGCAAACTAGTATATGTCGTTCTAACAAGCGATTTAAACCTACTATACTTTATTATAAGCAATTTTATGTTGCACGAAAATGTAAGGACGTATTTGAACATCAAAGAAGCATCGCGGAAGACGGAATCAATCATTATCTTGAGCATTGAGAGTGCATTTGGGTGTCGAAACTGTCGAGTCACAAGTATTCAGGTCCTCAAATTATACTTAACCCACAATCACTCACTTACACTCCGACGCACACGAATAGAGAACAAAGCTATTGTTAGTAGTCGATACAGCACAGTCATTGTTAAACAAAATAAATGACTAGCTTATAATAAAATAACAACTAAAAAACCTTTTTGACATAAGCTGGCAACATCGCAATACAATTAAGCCATTTAATAAAAAAGAAAAATACCCAGCAACAATTTAAATTCCAATATTAACTTTTTGAATACAGAACGTCAAATGAAATTCTGACAACTGACAAAATGACATTTAATTTTATAATCTGTTGGAATAAAACAGTTGGTTACGTCGCGAAAATATTCAGTTTATTTTCTAAAAGTAATACCGCTTTGAATGTAGGATGGGGACGGTCGCGGTGTGACTCGTCGATTCAGCTCATTAACTTCTTCTGAAACGCTAATTAAGCGCTCTTTGAAGTATTCACAGAGCGATTTCGTCGCCTTGGCGAGTCAGCTCTGCATCTCAATTATGCAATACAATTATACTTCGACATCAAACTTGCAAACCAATTAAAAGGCAAACAGTAGAAAGTCGAAATAAGTTTTATATTGTTTGAAGTAATAATAATATTTAAACAAAACATTTATTTTTTATCTGGATATTTTCTTAGGCAAAAAATACGTTGCCGAGAGCAAAACGTCGTCTTTTCATGTATCCAATTTTTTTAATCGTCAGAAAAATACATTTGTAGTCCCAAAATAAAACGGTTGTGATTTTATTTATATTTAAATATATCTGGAATATTTCTAGTTCTGTTTAGATCGATATCCAATTAACATCTTTGAGTAAATATAATTTCATTAACATCAGCAGTCGTCCAACACAAAGGCTGCTGATTACTTTATAATTAAGTTGGTATTATTTTAATTGAAGTTTACTATTGCTTGTACATACCGGTATTACCAATGGATTTGCAGTGACCAGTTCACACTGTTAACTGTATCTTAGGATCAAATAGTTGCATAATTTATTGTTCAATTCCGAATACCATATTTAGTTTTATTTGATTTGTGTATTGTTTACGATAGAATAAATTATGACCACAATTCGAACAATATGCTTTAAATATTTAAATTGCGTCAGGTAGATTACTGCAGAATTGACAGTGTGTTAAATTAATTATTTTTCATATTAAATTAGGTTAGGCGTGGCTCGACCATAAATTTGTCTTAAATATACACTCCTTAAATTAATAAATAGTCTAGAAGTTGGCTTATCTACAAAGCCTACTCACAAGTTAAGGAACTTATGTAAGGCCAAAGTTAATTATGATTTAACAAATACAGGTACTTACAATAGTTGTTATAGGGGCCTGGCCAGTAGGCCAAGTTTGCCAGCAGTTTGCCAAGTGTACACCGAGATATCTAGTGAGACGTGGCTTGATAAACTGCCTTTTGTGCCTTTGTGAGTTACGCCGATAATCCTGCGCACAATGGCGCCCAACGTGGGCCCCCATGCGGGCGTCTTTTTACCCATTTAACTTTAAACAATATATCCTTATACTTCCTATTAAAATACATTAACATTATTCATTAATTCCAACCTTTAGTCACGTACAAACAGTGTGTACAAATCTTAGAACTGGTTTAATTAAAACCTCTTACAATAAGCTTATTGATATTATTAACGGACCAACTTATTCGCCCGGATAATTAATAAAGGAAACTCAAACACAAAGTACGTAATTCAAACAAAGATTACGTTTGTTTTCAAGAAAGATGTTGTTCCGATAACGTTGAATTAGATGCCCTAAACGGTCCCTAGAAGGGCGATAATAACAATTCAAGTCCTCCGGAAAATTTAGAGATAATAAAGGGCCCTACTATTGTTTAAATAGATAGCAAAAACCTTTCAAGGAGCAACCAAGAAAGTTCGGACTTCAAAAAGAAGTCATTAGTAAAGTTTAAGCGAACTTTCTTGCCCGGGGGAAAATAAATATTACCAGACTCGATAACAATTGTGCTTTTGTTGTCTTTTTGACGAAATTGTTTAACTTATAGGCACCTACCGTGACGCTAATGTGATTGATTGTACCGTATCATGTTACTGATCATTCATCAAAATCCTTTTAGCTGTCGACAAGAATTTGCGTGCGGCGAACGACAAATGATTATCAAGTCAATAACATCAATAAAACGTCTAAATCATGACATTTGAGAACAAAAAACAAAAGCGATAGCTTCGATTTTCGAATACCTTCAAAAAATCGAAAAAAAATATTACTTTTTACAGAAAGTTTTTATACAGACTTATTAATAATGGGAATTAGTTCGGTTTCGTCGATTTTTGGTCGTATGAATTTTGCGTGCCGTAATTTCTGTGTACTAAATGCTCAATAAAAAAAGGAGGGCCATTTCTTGCGGCCCGGGAACTGTAACAGTGAGGAAGGAAGACATTGGAGTGACGTTAGTTTGATATACGAGCGTGGTCTTTTGTGCGTTCGTCGTTAATACGCGAGCACAATGCGCCCCCGACAGCTCTCTGGAGTTACGCCCGACTTAAGAAAACCGCCTGTCACACTGACGCCGAAACAAGTATATTCAAATATTTAAATGCTCGTGTGAAAATTATGAACTACGAAACGAATCACTTTGGTTTATAGACCTAATGGGGCTTTTTAACAATAATATCTATTAGATACAATAGTCAGAACTAAAGATAGTAATTACTAAAAACAATAACACAAATACGATTACTAGTACTCGTATTTATGTTAATGACTTTATGTAAAAAAAAAAAAAAACTTATTTTTTCAATATCAAATCAATTTTTTGTGTGTCCCTAAAGTAAACAAATAACCATTCTTGAACATCTTTTATAAAAATCTTCTTTTAGTCGCTGTCATCAAATTATGACGTATTATTAAAAAGTACCTGGATGACAGCTTTGCTCGTCTCGTCGGACATTTTTTGAAAATTAATCCTAGCTAGAAAATCGTTGGAGCCGTTTCCGAGATTCAGATTACTTATTTGTGTACAAGAATTGCTCGTTTAAGATATAAAATATCAATTGCTAATGGTACGCGACGGTGTCACTGCGGCCACGGCACTTACAGTCTAAGAAGACAAAGTGTGAGGGTATAGTTAATTGTGGTCTATGTCAATGTCAAAACCGTTAGGCTGCGCATTCGACCAGGCGGGGGAACTTAATATATCGATATTTAATACATTCTAATAATTATTTATTGATCTTTGAGTAAAGAAAATGGTTTACGACCTTTTTGTTGATTGTTCAACCAGTATCATTTGTAAAAGGTCTTTCGTTACTTGTTTTATCAGTCCAACATAGACAGGTTCCAGACAAACAGTTCAGATATACAAAGTATCAGGATATTGGCGGTTTAATTTACGAAATAAAAGACATTATAAGTTCAACACAAACACTCGTGTCTAACAAAAATCCCTTTGGGAAGGACAGGCGAGATCAAATCTATACTAATATTATAAACCTGAAGAATTTGTTCGTTTGTTCGCGCTAATCATAATAACTACTGGTCCGATCTGTTTTTCCCATCCAATCCCCCATTTCCCATATCTCATTTATAGAGGAAGGCTATAGGCTTCTTTTTCCGCGTTAACTGACGCCCACGCGAGTGAAGCCACAAGCAAAAGTTAAAAATATAAAAATCTATGCATTTGTATTCATAAAAATAATATATCTATCGTTTCTATTTTTTTATTAAAAAATTTAATTAAAGGCTTTTTTTCAAAACATATTTATTAGTACGTTATATTATTGTATTTTTATAGTGTAGTTATTGTAATGGTATTTACAAGATTCTAAGTTTTCCAACTTTCAACGGCAATTACCATGGCAGTAGGTAACTGCGCCTGCCTGATGTCTTTTTAATCTTTTCCTTGAAATTAAACTAAATAAATTCTCAGAACTCCTTGGAGGAATAAAGTCTGTTGCTATTAGAAAAGTTTTTAGCGGATCTCGATCCGGCCTTTCGTTCTACTTTTATGCCTAACATAATATTATTGGCCATAAATTGGCAACGTAGCTTAGTAGCTAGCAAGTTTAGTTATCAATCAGCTGTCAATGTTCCATACTGTATGCGCCGGCCTTGTGCGCTAATGGCCCTAATGGACATAACATGGCGTTCTCATTAGAACTGCATTTGAGCTGGTTTACATAGTGACGCAACACCAAACCAAGCCTTATTGTTCTAAATATAAATTAAGTCGGCAAAATGTTGGAAATCAATAAAAATTTGCATACATCACTAGGTCGTAGCACTTTGTAGGTCTTTGTAGCTGTCGTAGGTCTACGGCGTAGCACGCTACGAGCTACAAAGTTGAGACGGAGAGAGGCTATGAACAAACGTTTAGGAAATAATTGTATGCACATAATTATTTGTGCAACGCCTGCTTTGTCCGGAAACCCGAGAACAAAGCGGTGAGATGCGAAGATGTACAGCTTCTGCTAGAAAAGACAAAGGAATTTTATTGCTTTTACTGTCTTTACACTTATTTTTAATTAAGAACAATCAAATGATCCGAATCAAGTGTTCTGTTTTATTAATTTAGTTTTTTTGGTTGTATTTGATTTGATTTTTTTCTGATTCAAATCACGAACGCCGGTTGAGTCATTCCCAAAGTAACAAATCTATTTTCAGTGTCATTTATGAGTTTAGTTATTAGACACCACTTACTAAACTAAACCCGAAAGCAACGGTTTATTTCAACCACTGCGATCGCTCCAAATTGTCATACTTTTTATACTCAACTCACCTTACATACATTTCTAACCTGAACTCACAAAAAATATCAAGATATATCATTACGTGGTGACGTCACATCCAGCGTTATTCTGTAGTATCGAGAAACGTCGAAAACCGCAGGTGTTTCATTATTCCGTTTTAATGGTGGGCGTCGTGATACGCGTCATCGTGAGCTCATGACTACAGACGTCAGAATCAGCTGTGAAATACATTTACCCTTGCTTTGAGGTTTTTTTTTGTATTTACAGAAAGTATTTGGGTTAATGTTCCTGTGATTTTGTCAAGGATTTGTTTGGAGAAGAAGTTCAAATTTAGCTTTTGGTTAAAATTATTTCATTATTAGCTTCTTCGACTTCGTCTGCGTGGACTTCAGAATCGGGTCCAAAAAGAAATGAAAAATGTGAAAGTAATGAAAAATGGAATAATTTAGCTTGCGTTGTAATGGAAAATTTTCAAGTCAAAGGCTACATGCCTGTCAAATTTCATCCAAATCCGTTCAGCCGTTTTTGCGTGATTGAGTAACAAACATCCAAACATCTAAACATCCACACTTTCACATTTATAATATCAGTAGGATTGTGGGCGTCGAGATAGTGTCACGTCATAGTGACTATAGATCCCGCCAAAATCAGTGAATTTTATTTTGAGTTGTTTCGGGATAAAGTATTTGATTTCATATGAGGATTAATTAATGGAATAAAGTTATGTCACTACGGTGAATTTGGTTACAGTTTTTGTTTGATGCAATCGTTTGCAATCATTGGTACATTTCAGTTGACAAATGTCACAAACTTCTCGAGTTGCAAGAAAAAAAAAGAAAAAAAGATGATGTTAAATTTACATAAAAGTATCCAGTTTACTGTTTAATACAATCATTGTTATCTATAGAAAAACCCCAAATAGAACTGTCAGTGCCACGAATCCGTCCTCAAAACGACTACAGAAATTACAAAAAGTTTCGCATCGTAAAAACTACTTTATGTCGTGCCGATAAGGTTCAAATGCTAAAAGAACATATTCAAACGTAGGAAAGAAAAGAACCTACTATCGCGTAAAGACTTATTACCTTATCATAAAAAAAATAGTAATAAGTAATACCTGATAAATATCTTGGGATTTTTCTATACCTACTAATGAGTAGGTACAGTATTACGTAAAGTAGTACGTAAAGAAGTATAATAAAAACATCTTTATCGTGATACTTTTTGCGACATATATTAATTACGTAACGATATTATAATAAATTATTGATGATTTTAAATAAAGTCCTTAAAAGTCAAATTTTAAAATTACATTTCTTTAATCTTCATATAACACATAAGTTTTGCATGTGCTAAAATACAAAAATAATTAAGTTTATTGTTTGTAGCATAATTATTCTGTTTTAAGTGTATAAATTATTCACAATGTACTATAATTACATTTTATATAAAACATATAGCACATGGATACAGAACACTTCAAATACAATTCTTGCCAAATTATTCAGTTTATTGTCTACAAAAACTTATAAGATTTTTAAAAAATTGTAATCCTTTAGTACCGCGCATGAGAACCATGAGTTGCCCATCTTATTGCTAAGTACGTATGCAAGGATCACGTTGTTTAGCAGTAAAGATTCATAGATCATTTGCCTCAAAACAAATCATATTTTTTTTATTAAAGATCACGTGTTTAAAGCAAGCAATCGTACGTTTCAAACTGTATACATCAAAGGCGGATATAGTTAACAAGTTCACGTGTTATGTTCTACAAAGACCGCCGAAAACGATAAAATGACAAATTCATTCAGCATATCAATATGAGAAAAATAAAAATAATTCAATACACACGATACAAGAAATTGGCCCGTTTCCTCCCTCGGTGGCCATAAATTTCTTGAGATATTCGTAGTTACTGAAAATAGAGGCGAATATCATGGTA
Source organism: Plusia festucae (assembly GCA_950381575.1). Taxonomy (NCBI): domain Eukaryota; kingdom Metazoa; phylum Arthropoda; class Insecta; order Lepidoptera; family Noctuidae; genus Plusia; species Plusia festucae. The sequence goes on from OX494450.1 coordinate 6,732,234, forward strand.
GATGATAATATCGTATTATGTAAATTGTTAAGACGCACGCCGGTTGACGGACGACACAGCGCAGGCGACACGCCGCGTCCCACATTTCCATCACTTCGTTGCAAACACCCCACAGTCATCGTCAATGCGAATCAATAAATTCAACCCTTTTTATGATTCAGTCATTCGCTTTTATAGGCCCAGTACGTGCTTCTGAACGTGCATCATTCAGTGACAATAAAAAATTCCAAACGACCTTTTATATTGCGTACGAAAAATAAAAAAGTTGATGTTTCAGTTTTTGTGTCAAACTCGGCGTTCCGACGGCTTGATGAGAATTTTAAGAATTTGTTTAGGGTAGGAATTTGGAACTTGTATATACTTGTGACTAGATTATTTGTAGGAAACTAAATTACTGTGTTTTTAATTGTATTTTTTACTCCTTGGAGTTGTTTAAGCACTGTTTGTATTTATATTTCTTTGAAATTATTCTCATTTAAAACTTATAGTCTTTTGTCTTGCCGGATTCTTCTGAATACTGTTATCTGACCTCCACAACCCATTTTACTTAGTAGTACTTTATCTCATAGTTAGACTGGTTGTGAGAATTTTATTTCAGTGAATTAACGTTGTCACACGCTGATTTTTCGCCTTAACGACTGCCAAAAAACAGTGACGATTTGTTTGTGACGACGTTATTAGTCAAATATTTAAAATATTGTTGATATATAATGTTAATGTAACATAATAATGGCATTTAATATCAAATGTTATTTTCATAAATATTTGTTTACCCAGTTTTCGTCGTATCCACATTTAGATGATATTTGGCCACCACAATCTGGATTTAACTAAAAATACAGCACCTTAGAATATTATTAATAGACAGACTTGTAAAATAACTTAAATGATCTGACAATTACACAAACATTTAAAACATGAATTTGACACACAAATATACTTACAGCGTAGTAATGACAATTAAAATAAGATGTCTGAAAAACTGACGAGGAAAAAGTGGAAGGCTCTGAAAAAAGGACCATTAAGGTTACAAATGAGACCAGGTCTGGAGTGTTATCCTCAGTTATCCATCCTGGGAACTCACAGCCGGTGTATGTACATCATCAGAGTACACTCGCGTCCAATGTCAGATATGATTGATTTGGTACAGTCGTGTTGTTGAGGAGGTATTTGTAAATATTTATATGTATCGAAGCTTTAGATTTAAGGCTTTGTATTGAGAAGTGTTGGAGAATATGATTTGTTTCTTTATAAGTTTGTTTATTTATATATTTATGATAAGGAAAACCAGCAGCTATACAAAATGTGAAAAAACAATAAGAATAGAAAATATTAAGCTTACTGGTTCCCATGGATCACTGGACAGCAAGAAAGAGCGTTTATACATAGATTTAAAGGAAAATAAGTATATAGTGCATACAGTTTTTATATTTCGATGTCAGACCAAAAAACTAAGATAAGATGAATTTGGTAGGTCAGAACCATTTTCAATTTCAGATCATAAAAAAAAGATATATTTTATAATTATTTATTCAAATCTAAATTATCATCTCACTTTTCATTAAATAAGTCCATTCAAATATGTCACTATTACAATACCCACGAAAACCGTCTCAAGTTCCTTTTGATCGTCAATTGACTCAACTAACCACATTACGCACTTAAACACCATAATTACTGGCTCTTATCACTTTAATAGGTACATTAGGACATCCAGTTGTTATTATGTATGTGTCCCCAAAGGGATAGTTTCGTGTAATAGGAAACGGCTTAGCAACTTAAGTGGAAAATAAAACATTATTTATGTAGTATAATTAGACGCATTATTGTTCGTCAGCCACTAGTGGTGATTTTTTTTATTGAATGCGTACTAGAGATGTGGGTCGTACGTCATTAGTGCAATGGTAGGATTCGAACCCGCGACTACATGAGTGCAAGTCCGATGCTCTAGCCATAAGGCTATCGCCTCTTTATCCTTCATTATATGACCCTGGTTTTGTTTTTAATTTAGATAAATATAACAAGGAATACCAGTATTTTTTCGTAATTATGTCTCCCTTAGGAAATAATGCACCCGCCATCTTGTAGCCACTAAACTTTTGTAAAGCGTTTGCAACTTTTTAACTCTAGAAATAAAAAGTTAAAGAGTTATAAGCTGGGATTTAACCAGCAGTTCTAATTAATTAGTACTGTTTGTTTTCGCTTTAGATGTTCTACAGATTTTTTTTGTCTTATTTTAAATAAGTCTTTTACTTTATGGATACTATTTCTTAGAAAAAAGCTGAAAATGTTTTTTTTATATTTCCTACTTTTTAAGATCAAATAAACAATATGATAACCCACAAAAAAAATTGTCAATAAACTAGGCAAGCGTTTTGACATTCATATTAATTATTCCAATATTATTTTGATTTAAGCACCGACGCGACCCTTAGCACAAGGGGTTAACAAGAATACTAATAATGTATGACCCACATTACTAGTAAGCTTTTTTTGAAAAAGTTTAGCCAACTATGTATGTTTACTAGAATAAATTATTTAAATTTATTTATTTGTTAAATTGACCATTAATAGTCAATTACAGTCCACTTTGTGACACCTGAGCCCAAAAGCGGGAATATTTTTTTACACAAAGTAGGTATAATAATATGAGTATCGTTTTTAAACCGGTTGTAAAATAACAATGCTAATTCAACAGTTGATTTGCCTTCCTATAGAAATTCAACGAACTACCTTCACCTCATTAGCTAACCGAGAACTAAGTTGACGTTTACTCTGTCATTACGAAGAAGCTACGGCTAAGTATATTGAACTAATAAAACTGAAATTTTCCAGCAACCGCTTGGTAAAGTTCGTGGAACTAATTTCTTACGTTGGCTTTGATAATTCTATATTTTAATGTTGAAAGATCAAATATTCTGTTTTCTTATTTAATTATGTGTTTATTAGATTTATTTAGACTAAATAAGGCGTGACTTACGAGTTGTCAAAGCTGAGAAATAACATTGTATCTTTAGATTTTTCAATTAAGACTTTTTATTAGAATGCTGTTTTTTTTTCATTTAAATTTTAATTTTTTCCATTAATAAAAAAGTACATTTAAATACAACAATATAGGCATTTATTACAGTTTTACCGGTGCAGGCGGGGCGGGTCCGCTAGTCTACAATAATATTATAAAGAGGAAAGATTTGTTTTTTTGTATGTATGTTTGTAGTGAAAAAAGTAATGTGCCGATTTCAATAAATCTTTCATCATTAGAAATCTTAATTCGAACCTGAGTAACAGACTATATTTTTAACTAAAAAATTTGGTACCGCGGGCGGAGTCGCGGGGAACAGCTAGTATTATATAAAAGATTTAGTATAGCAAATAACACTTTTATTTATGTGTTCTCTTTAAACACCTTGTGGAAGTGGTGATATTACCTAACTTGACAGATGGCATGCATAGACAATTTGTTTGTCAGTGACGTAGTTGTTCAACTAGGTCACCACTATTAGCCTTTGTACAAAAATATCTACAAGGTTTTGTCTATCATGAAAGCAGTTGGCAAGTGCCAGTTGCATATGCAATTGTATAAACAAAGCGACGGTAGATTAGATACTTTATTGATGCAACGTTTTAGTTGGTTTATAGAAACGTTGCAGAAGGAATAAAGGGAGGCTTTTGCCCAGCGGTGGGACAGTACTCTCTAGATATAATACTCATAGGGAAACGTCGGTTCTTGCCAGGATTTTTTTTTGTGTTATTTATATTTTAGTTTAATTTCGTGATATGTTTTCTTACATACGTACGTAAAATTGGAAACCATGGGGTTATATAAATATTGTGTGTTGAGGTAATATTTCAATACTAGCTTTTGCTAACGGCTCCGCCCACGTTATCCTGGTTCCTTATATCCTGGTTATTTATACGGCGTTCGGGCGTCGGTTATGGCGGCAAAAGCAGCCTATAGACTTCCTCAAAAAATGGTCTAACTAACACTTAAAAAAAAAACATATCTGAACAGTAATTCATGAGATTAACACGTTCAACCAAAAAAATATATTTTATTAATTGTGTATGAATGAGTATATTAATGCAGTGTCTTTTCTGGACTGGCCTTTATAATATTGTCATTACGAGTTAGACGATAGGCGATGTAAGTTTCAGCTTTTACACTTTAATCCCTTGACAGCGTCGGGCCAATCAGGCTGATGTATAAATTCTATGCAATCTACTCAAAGCGATGGACCAAAAAAGCTTGCCTCACATAAACTGCCAAGGATTACAACTTCGATCTCTGCTCGAAGTGCTCGAGCCAAATGTTTGTAGCCGACGGATATATGTTCAAACCGCAACGTTTGTGCATGCTAGATCCACGTTTGTGAACGCACCTACCTCGGTACTGAATAAAACCCCAGTGTGGGGCTTTATTCCGCTAAGCCTGTAGCAGTACAAAACGTAAATCTTTGCCTAGTTGACAATTGTATTGATTCTGTAGCTTGCAGTTTAAAATAATTTGCGCTCGCTTTGTCTTTTTCGAACAGAAATAATTTGTGAAGCTCACGGGATATATGACTGGCCTGTTGGTTTAGTGGTTAGCGACCCTGACTGCTAAGCCGGAGCTCGTGGGTTCGATTCCCACCCAGGACAAATGTTTGTGTGATGAGCACGATCATTTGTTCTGTGTGTGGGTGTTATTTATCTATAATGTGTATGTATTTAGTAATATATAAGTATGTGTATCAGTTGTCTGGTTGCCGTAGTACAGGCTCTGCCTAGTTTGGGATCAGATGGCCGTGTGTGAGCTTGTCCCAAGATATTATTATATTGCATGATACTAAATTCAAAACTTCTATAACTTGAGTATTGAGTATTGAGCATTGAGTTACACAAACATTCAAATCACATGCATAAACACCCAGACTTAGAACAGACAAGCATCACAAATGCTTGTCTCATGCGGGGATCGAACCTGCAGCAGATCGCGCACAGTGGTATTTGGCGTGGTGACGAATACCACTCGGCTATCCGTGCAGTCAATTTCATTTATTCAAATTGTATTTGTGTAGGTTTATTTTCTCGTAACTACATTACCTAATTAGTTAGATTCATCAAAGAAGCAACTACAGTAAGCTTTCGATTTCCAAGATATTTCTGGCTTCATAAGCCGCTGTGCAAATTACTTTTTCAAAGAAAAATCCTTCCACTTACCTTTATAGTACATCACACTGAAAAATCCTTTTCACTGAATACTATTCTTTATTTCCAAATAACGTAATAAATTCCTTTTAAACATTTTTCTAAGAACGTCCTAATTTAAATGAATATATTTGAACATTTATATGACAAGTGCATTTTAAAGATACCTCTTCCTGAGCGACTTAGCCTTATTAAAGACCGTTTGAAGTGAGTTCTGTCTTTGTAACTAAATAACTGCTTTAAAAAATAGCTTTCTGCAGAGAACGACAGCTGTTTAATATTTACTCTATTCAAAGTTCAACGACTTCTAGGAGGTAAAGTACCACAGTTGGCTGCCTGGGACATTTATAAATTAGTTCAGCTTCGTTATACTTGCAGCCACAATTGTAAGAAAATGCTCTTCGTTAGAAATAATAACAGAACATAAGAAGTGCTATTTTTAAAGTTCAGTTAAATCGGTTTAAGTGCAAATAATGTAGATAAAAATCGGATATTTCGACGTATTTCTTATTTATGTCATTTCCAGTTCTGTTTCAGTTTTATTATTTACTAGCTGCGCCCTGCGGTTTTATCTGCATTTTAGCAGATAACCTTTTCGGGGAAAAGGCCTTTATGTAAATTCAGGGTAACAGCTACCACCATGCCATTTTATCAAAATCGGTCGAGCTATTTGAGCGTGAAACACATATACACACCCACAAACGTTCGCCTTTATAATATTTGTTTGAAGTATGAGTTGCATGGTCTATGTATGTATGCTTTGATAAAATTAAATAATCATGTTAATTCCTGAAACAATATTCATGAGTTTAGATCTATTATTGAATCATGATAAATAGAGCTAAGTGACGTATGGTCGATACATTGACATAAATTAGTATTGATACATTTATTACAAATTACTATAAGTCAAACCGATTTACATACCATTTATCATAAAATCTCCGCAAATCGGAACTATAAATTCAATTGCATGCTATTGTGGTTTATTAATAGTATTATTATGCTATTTGAATAACATTTTGATCAGAATCGACAGTCAATTAAGGTCAATTTCAACTGTATGATTTTTTAAATAAAATCACGTTTCTGAATAAGAAAATGCTTATCATTTTATAACAACTTATTCTCCTTGAAATATTCACGAGATAATGAGGTCACCCGAACATTTTATACGACAAACATGAACAATATAAAAATTTCAAGTGTCACGGCGAAAAGGCGCGAGGCAAGCCAACAATGAATGCAATTATTTTTATTCTTTTACGTTCTCTGAATAATATGAAAGCCTAGACAAAATATAAGTTACTTATCTCCATTTCGCGTCGTTGAACTACGTCGCCCGAATGTCCATATATTTTCTGTTTTTTGTCGCAAGAGTTTCAAACAAATATACAGTGTAAAAAATATATGAATTCTGACCGGCCCCTATAGAGAAGTGTCATTTCTTCTAGCGGTGAAGATGATAGGAATAGCATAAATGACATTTAAAGTATGATAAGTTACGTAACTTTAAATTGTCATTTCCATACATTTGAGCGATTTCATGAACGTAAACGCTTGTAGAATTGTCACTTTTTCAGTCTCTTGCCTCTTGATGGAATTTAACTTGGACATCAAAGGTTAGAATTCTAAAACCAGAAAAAATATAAAAAAAGTTGTTTTTTTTTGGTCCGATATTAATCAAATTCCAAGCAACAACAAAATTATAGTTTTTTTTTTATTATGTATAACAAATACATTTAATCAATAACAACATCACACACACTTCCACTTATGTGACACACACACACATAATATATTTTGAAAGATTGAGAATAGATTACAGATTCAAAAAATATCAGATTCTAAGCTTAGAACGAAACTTGAAGCAAAAACTTTGACCCCTTTTTTAATTTTTTTAAATTATTTATAAATATTCATTAAATCACACACTACCATGTAATTGACACACACAAGCATATAATTATAATCTTTTGTTTGGCATCAAGTAACAAATAATGTCGTCTAAATTAAAATATCAACCAAACAATAAATCAATACGGTGTATCACATTCCACAAAAATAATAGCAGCACCGAAAATCCCATTCGAACGGATCAGCAGTCGTCACAATTCACTTCCATTCGCTAAGTACAACAAAAATCAACAAGCCCAAAGAATTCCACAATTGTTTGCACGGTGGGAATAAATATTTTTTTAGGGAAGTGTATTTAACAGCTGGAGGAAATAAGGCGGCCGAAACATCACCGATTATGTTCGCAGATAATACGGTTCGTGTAATTTATTGCGTGATAGCAATGGCGATGATTTAAGTGAAGAAGATAACGCCGATTTACAACGTTAAATAACATGTTTACAATCGCTTTCTTATTTCTAAGGTACAGTTAACAGTTTCTTGTGTTTGTTTTCGCGTTGTGTTTCTTTTGTTTTTTATTTAGGTCACGAATGTTATGGACGGTTGATTGTATTTTTAGTTTTTGTATAGCTTTTCAAATTACGTGATTCGTATTGAAGTAGTTTTTCGCGATAAATAAATTCGTGTTTAATAAATGAGGGCTTGATGATCCTTGCCTAGTATATTTTAATGCGGCAGTAACTCTATATGTGTGTGTTACTGTTTTTTTATATTAAATTTGGTACAGAGGTAGTCTAGAGCCAGATAAAGGACATAGGCTTCATTTAGAAGCGATAACCGACACTTACGCAGGCGTAGTCGCGGGCTACGGGCGGAAATAATTACGTGGAATCTCAATTAAAATGAATATGGAATTAAGTTCAGTTTGACCGCTTTACATCAGTTATATAAGTGCTATACATATATTTTTAACAAAAGGCACCTAATTATGTACCTACTGGAATATTTCTACCAATATAAGCTAGGTTTAAGCGTGTTTTGTCATGAGTTACATGGTCATTAGCTAAATAGGGTGAAACTGGAAGCCGACTTTAAAATACTTTGGGAAATGACTAGACAGATAAAGTCGTGTGTTACGTATACTTAGTAACATAATCAACTCAGCCTATCGCAGTCCACTGTTGGACATAGCCTCTCCCAAGATGCGCCACAAAATCCGGTCGTCCGCCTTTCGCGTTTAGTTCAACCCACCTTTTTTTAGGTCATCGGTCCGTCTGGCTGGGAGGCGTCCTACACTATGCTTACCAATTCGCGGTATTTACTCAAGGACTCCCCTGCTCCAACGGCCATCAGTCCTTCGACAGACATGACCAGCCGACTACCACTTCAGCTTACTAACTCTGCAAGATGTATTGTTCTCTCTAGAACATAATCATTGGGAGTAAAAGGGAGCCATGCAAGAATATATATAATCTCTTTTTTTCTTAGACAAGTCGCTCAGGTAGGTCTTTCACTAACATTGATCTATGCCATAGAGAACTACAAATGTTATGTAGAACCACGTCTGATATTTTTAAAGCGTGGTTTTAAGTAGCCAACCTTGTTTAGCATTTATCTTGTCTGTTGTGACAAGATTTTTGTAAAAAATCGTTCGCGAAGCACACAGGGGTACGTATAAAGGGCTGATAAACGACCTTAGCTCCACCCATCTTTTGTAAGAGTCGTTCGCGCTACTACTAAAATAAAGCGATGTTTTAAATTAATGTCACATAAGCTCCAAATATTTCAAAGAGTTTATTTATTGAAGCTAATTTGTTTTTTTGTAACCCTACTATTAATTTGAATGTAAAAATGAGTGGGGAATTAATTTAAAACAGACTTTTTAATTTCAAGTAATGTTTTTATTGAAAGCAGAAGAGTCGAGATAAAGGAAAAAAGATTGTGTGGTTTTATGAAACCACGGTAAAAGTGAAACTTTTTTTTCACATTATAGATATTTAACTAAAAATTTTCGGAATAATATTCCATTAAGGGTATAAAAGTAATATGAGTAAATAGTCTATACACTACACGGTCAGCTGAGATGGAACTACAGACGCCGCGCCGCCATATTGACCTCGGCTGCTCTGACGAGCGCCTTTCACTTGTTTCCCTACTCCGAAGCCGGACCGTCACGCGACATGCGACACACAGACCAAAAAATTTGAAACGATGTAATAAAAGTTTCACTTTAATAAGTTATTTACCTTTACAAATATATAAAAAGAGAACACATTAATATTTTGCATTGTAATTCTTTTTTATGTATTAATTTTATATGAGGAGCTTACAGCTATATTACATAATTATTTTGAGTATAAAAATAGAAAGAATTACGCCAATAACAAGTTTCACATTAATATAATTAATACAATCGCAACAGTATTATTCAGAGCAACACTTAACCCGAATACTGAAACGCCATTTAACTTTAACACAGAGACTTAACGGCGGCATCAAACTAATTGAAGCTTTTGCACGCGGCTCTGCCCGCTTGAGCATCAATTGTTGCGGTCATAGTAGCTTTTAACCTTTCTCCATATACGTGCTATCTAATACAAAAATATTTTTTCAAATAGGACCAGTAGTTTCTGAGATTAGCGCGTTCAACCAAACACAAACAAACTCTTCAGTTATGCAGTATTAGTATTGATATACCAACTTGTTTAAATTAAGCTATTTTTATACCACCCTTATCAACTTGATGATGAAACCTAACAGATCGTGGCAAAGAGGTATGACTATATATAGGCGTATATGTATAGATGTAGGTATGGGTTTGAATGCATCGTGTTGGTATTTCAGATGTATACGACTGCCTCAAACCTCACTGATCGGTTGACTCACAAAGGGTCCAACGATGGCTTATTCCTCACAGAGAACGGTCAAACAAGAGCCTTTTGGTTGGAGACTTTGACACGAATAAAAAATCTGTTGACTTTGAGAAGATACGTTATGGGTCATGGTTTATTCAACGTATATGTAGATTAAGGGCTCCTGCAATTTATTACAGCACAGATAACCGAATGCTTTTGACAAGAAAATCCTTAAGCCAAGAATATGGTATTCAATATTATATATTATTATTATTTCAAGCATGTACATGCTTGACCATATTACTTTCTTAATCATTCTAAGACATCATTGACAAACGGTGAAGGAAAACATCGTGAGTAAACCTGGAGTTCAAAGTATTGGAATCTGAAATCGCCAACCCGCAATGATCAAGCGTGGTGATCAATGCTCATCCCTTCTCTATATGGGAAGAGGCTTGTGCCCAGCAGTGGGACGTATATAGGCCGTTATTATTATGCTTGACCATTGGAAGCGCTCGACCATTGTACGCAAAAAAATATATATATTTCTAGTAGACCTTTACAGGTACTTTCAAAACGTTAAAATACGCTAGTTGCGCGGATCCAATGGAGAAGAACCAGCAAGAAACTCCATAAGTTACTCTTTTAAAAATGGTTATATGTATACGATTAAAATAATATTGAGTAAATAAATGCAGCGGAAGATGACCATGTCCACGTCAGTACGTGTGTACTGTTAGCTACTCATGGAAGTGGATGTAATCGCCACTATTGCAAAAGCTCAGTACTCAATTCGACTTAATTTGTTTTTTTTTTTGTGTTACTGAGGTACAGAACTTTGACTGAATTTGATGTTTTTTTTTTTACAAAGCGAAGCTTGACACCCGTGCTTAGCGCGCATCTCATACTTATTTATCTTATCTACAAAATGATTTGATTATTAATGAAAACATAGTATAGGGGCTCGAGGCCGGTTGAGTATGAAGAATAAGCTGGTTTGATCGAAATTAAAGGTTAAGCCGCACTCGCAGCGGTTAGTCCGTAGATCGGTAACCAATTGTAAACATACCGAGAGTACCCCGAATGACGAAAGGTTCCAACTTTCATACGTCGATCTTTGACAGTCGTTATGTCGTTACAATTCCGACTACCAGTCTTACTATGGGATACTGCTTACCCATTTAAATTGGTTGTGGAGTTCAGATAGGCAGTAGCTCCAAGTAAAATACGGTATTCACCTAAATCCGGTAAGTCTGGAAGCTGACCCCAATATTGGGGTAAGGCTAGGCAGAAGAGTGATGAATACATAACCAGTATATTTTTCTTAAAATTTGTTTACAAAAATTAGTAACGTGTTCAGTGATATCTATAATGTATGAAGTTACATCGAAATAATTCCAGAGATTTTTTTATTTTTTATTCTAGAGTATTGTAAAAGCCATTGTCTAACTTCCTGTCTCAAAAATTTTCTTTCGTAAAATAATAATTTCGTATTACGAGTATAAGGTGACATAAATTAGAGAAAAGCTGTTATTTTTGCGAACATATTTATGAGCTTATAAACGGTAGCAATAAATCTTAGCTCATTAAGGTATGGTACAGTCAGCCACAAAAGTTGATAAACAAAATCATAATATTATTTTTAAAACACCAGAATATTTAAAATGTTATTTAGTTACTAAAGGCTAACGCTTATATCTATAAAAGGCAATTTCTAGTATGCTATTATTTTCAGTTGTTTTGTAAATTTGATTATGGCAATAATTATAATATCCTGGGACAACTCACACACGGCCATCTGATCCCAAAATAGGCAGAGCCTGTACTATTGCAACCGGATAACAGGTAAACATACTTAAAAAATTATAAATACATACATATTATAGATAAATTACACCCAGACATAGAACAAATGATCGTGCTCATCACACAAGCATTTGTCCTGAGTGGGAATCGAACCCACGACCTCTGGCTGAGCAGTCAGAGTCACTAATCACTAGACCAACGACAACGACTAGAATGATACGATAGTAAATAAATAACATTTGTTGCTGACTGTACTTTGTTATTATGTATTTCTTTCCGCAGTAGAAAGCGCAGAACGATATTTTTTAACTATGCGTAATAGGCGGGTCATATTTTCTTGGCTACAATATGAAGGAATGTGGAACACAATATTGCTTAAGTCAATATGTAAAGAAATTGTGTGGTAATAACTTCTGATTAGTTTTGACTTGCCTTGAAATCCAAGCCGCAACAGTTTTACGTACGGTAGAATTACGAGTATTTTTAAATTGTGCACTTTTGTTATTATTGACTAAATTATAATAACCGTAACATACAGTATTACGTATGGAGACATCGCAGGCAGTCGAAATTTTGATATATTTTTGTTACCGTTATAGTTGATAGGTGATGTATTTCTTTTGCCGTTTTAACAACAAATACTAAAAAAACAACAAACAGTCGAAAAGTGTACCTTCTTCTTTTGGATGTCGGTTAAAAACAGAATAAAATAAATATTTATGGTGGCTGCCATACAGTTTTATTTTTGTACTTGTAGTTGGCCGTTTTTCAGCAAAATTAAACTTTAAAAACAAAGTGGTAAGTATAAAAAGACCAGCAGCATTTACTAACCCTGCGTAATAAGCTCTCAGTTATTCATTTTATATCATTCGTCCAGTTTCTAGCTTCACAAGTGGGTGGTTCTTCAAAATTTGGTTAAATTGTGGCCTAATTATGACAAAGGTATTTTTAGACGGTTACCAATGAAATTCTAATTCTATACTGTAGGTATAATATCTACATTGTTACTACTAAAATGGCCAGTCACTTTAATAAATTTTTTTTTAATAATTTTCTTTGCACTCTGCCAGCAAAACAGGATCATTTTTAATTTTTTCCAAGCGTTTTTTTGCCTGTTCAGACATTTTTTTTGCGAGTTCCTCTTTGGATAGTAATGTTTTCTTTCTAGACGCCATATTCTACAACAAATACACAAATTTTATTATTAAAACCATGGATCACGCAGTATGGCCGTCAGTCCCTAGGTGTGGCGTCAGTCCCTCGCCACTTTTACGACGAGGGCCTGACGGTCTAGGGACTGACTAATTAAAGCAAAATCAAACATAACCTCATAATTTAAACTAACATCAAAACCAGCAGGTGATCAAAATAACAAGGCAGACATGGGTCAAATTTACAATTTGTAATAAAATCTACAATTAATTAACTATCTTTGAAACGACTTACCTAGGGCCTGAGAGTTTGACTGGCACAGCACGTGTATCCGAGACAAAGTCGGCGACCGCACTAACAACAAGATGGCTGTCGCGGCATCGGTCGCGTTTACAACTACCTTCAAACCGATGCTTTAGCTTAGGCAAGTTATAAAATGTACCTTATGATTAGATGGCGCGTATTTTTGAATTTCACAAAGAGCTAGGGACTGACATTTTTTAACGTTTACATTTTTTGATTTGAAATAAATAGATAATAAATATTGTTATTAAAAAGTAATTAGCATTGACAGGTTATTAATGTAATAGTAAACGTGTTTAAGTCGAATTAAATCAAAGTATTAATATACGATTAGAAAAACAATTAAATGCTTGATGAATTTGGGAGATCTTACATGGCTAGGGACTGATATTTGGAGTAGGATGAAGCGATTTTCGAAAATAAATAAAAACGTGATATATATCAAAGTGAGTGAACAAATGACATGGACTTTACATTATCACTTAGGAAATTCAAATGTTGAATAAAATAGATACAAACATGTGAAAATTGCTACTAACACCAAGTTAACCAAATTTTGAAGAACCACCCAAGTAAGGATCTTGTTTGGACTGATTCTTATCGTAACATAATAATAATATCTAACAATAATAATATCTTGGGTTAACTCACACACGGCCATCTGAACCCAAACTAGTTAGAGCCTGTACTGTGGCAACCAGACAACTGATAAACATACTTATATATTTCTAAATACATACATATTATAGATAAAAACACCCAGACACAGAAGAAATAATCGTGCTCGTCACACAAAGATTTGTCTTGGGTGAGAATCGAACTCAGGACCTCCGGCTTAGCAGTCAGGGTCACTTACCACTACCAACATATACTACCAGTCTATAATAATATCTTACAGCCTATTAGTTCACCACTGCTGGGCAGGACTTTTCTCCTATAGAAGAGGCAAGGGTATTGATTCCACGCGTGTATGGTCTGAAAATAGGTCAGAAAAAATACGTATTGAATTTTCTATCAAGGAATTTTCAGTGACCTAAAATTTCAAGTTTTCGTCATTCCCGTATGTCAGAAATAAATAGCGGATACTACCTCGTGTGAAAATGAGTGAACAGTTGGAAGGGAATTCATTTATGAGGCTTTATTGGGGTTATTTTATTCTGCCATCACATCGGACTAACGTATTAATTTCGAAAGACTGGATTGTTTTATAATATTTGTACAATATTTTCAGTTGTATTGGGAAATACAGTATTCCATATTAAGACTGGTTGACAGGATTATAAAGACTTAACGATTGTCAAAGATCACGTCTGTATGACAGACGGGACATAAATTAATAGTTCTGTGCCGCTTTAAATTTTTTTTTTTGAGACTCAAATAGACAACATGTTACTACGAAATACAGTTTTAACAGGTTAGATATACAGAACAAAAATGATCTTACTCATCACTCACAAAGATTTATTTTGTCCTGGGTGGGTATCGAAGCCAAGACTTCCGGCTTAGCAGTCAGCGTCACCAACCACTAGAATATCAAGCCAGCCGATTATAGATAATTGATTTTAAATAATTTGTAATATTAGTAACTTTACAATTTCCATATAACAAGATTATATCTATCGCTTCTCGTATTGTTATAATCCAAGTTTTAACATTGTTTTGATTACAATATGATATTATAGTGGGTATGAAAAATCAAAATATATTTTTGCCACAATACGTACTGTTTTCTCATGCGAATATTAGGTATTTAATAACTAATAAATAAAAAAAATGGACAAAATTAAGCGTTTTAAAGTTCAAGAAATGAAATTGTGGGATAGAGTGACGTCACCTAAATTTTCCATTCATTACTATCTTCGTAATCATCTGTTTTCGAGACGAAGGAAAACATTGTGTAATATTTTTTAATTATCTTAAAACGTAAAAACCCGGACATTATTATTTGTCTAGTATTTATTTTATTTTAACGCATCTCTTGTCTAGCCAGTCAAATAACAAACAAAACACTACTGAGTACCGAACGGCATTTAAAAATACAGTGTTGTGAAATGAAAAGACTTAAATCATGGCTGGCAGTTGAGTCCACATGCCACAGGCGTCCAGACGCGTAACTGCGTGCTCGCCGGAACATAAAACACTTCGGACCAATCCGACGGTCGGTCCGGACCGAAATATTGTCGGGGTAATATATTGGAGCCCTGCGTGATTTCATTGTTTGTGAACGTTTTTATATCTTGTATGAATTGCTTGCATGTTATTGTGGATTATATTTAGAATTTAAACTAAAATTGTTTATCATCTACCTAGTCTTTTCCCATTATGTTGGGGTCGGCTACCAGTATTACCGGATTTAGCTGAATACCATATTTAACATGGAGCGACTGCCTATAATCTTACCTCTACAACCCATTGTGTTGGATAATACAGTATACCTTCTTAAGATTGGTTGTCAGGACTATAATGACTTAACTGTCTAAGATGAGTATGACAGACGAGACATAAATTAAAAATTCTGTGCCGCTTTATATAAACTTGTCTGAGACTCAAATAGACAACATATTATCACGAAATATAGTTTTAACAGGTTAGATATATGTTTCAGTTATCTAGTCAGGCTAAATAACTAAAACATATTTATGGAATTTACTAAGAATCTGTGACCGATGATGACGGTGCCGCTTGGTAGTTCAAAAATGATAATTTCGCCACAACTCAATTAGGTCTTGTCACTGAGAATTTATGTACTTACAAAAACAATGATTAGCTTAGGCTATTACGGTCGTGGTGGCCTAGCGGTAGAATTAACGGATTCGTATGAACATGGTCGCAGGTTCGAATCCAGGAAAGTACCAATGTGTCCTCCGTCTTTTTCAAAGTTTACTACTTTCTTAATTATTCTAAGACACCATTCACAGAGAATAACGAAAACATCGCAAGGAAACCTGGATTAAAATAATTTGCATTCGCCAACCCGCAAGAAGCCAGCGTGATAAATGCTCATTCCTTCTCTATAAGGAAAGCGGCATGTGCCCAGCAGTGGGACATTCATATAATAGGCTGGTATTATTACGATCATCAACAATAATATTCTAAAATCTCTTTCTTTCAAGGATACCGTTTTGTTTCCTCAAAGTTTATAACTAACCAGATTACTACACAATTTGAATTTGACCTTATTGTTTATAATTACAACTCCTCTCTTAATTCAAGAAATCTAATCTACATTAAATAAAATTTTCTTTATGCCTTCCGAGAATAATATTTTAAGCCAGACGATTTTATCGTCCTGCCTACATTTAGGCGTTTTTCATTAAGATTATTCATTGCAACAGTAACGGTGGAAGCATTTAAAATTCTTATTCTCTTACAGAAAATGCTAAAGAACCTAATTCTTGTAAAAAAATGTAGAATTTATGTAGTAAATATATTTCCAGAAAAATTTATTAAGATGTATTTTTTTTACACACTCAATACTAGAACCATATAGTGCCTATTGTTTCAAAAATAGGTGCGTTTTTTTGTCATCTGCCTTTTAATGAGATAATAATGTCTTGGGTCAACTCATACTCGGGCAACTAATCCTAATCCAGGCAGAGCCTGTATTATGGCAACCAGGCCGCTGATAAACATACTTGTATATTTTAAAGTTAAGTTACATCCAGACACAGAACAAATGATCATGCTCAACACAAAGATTTGTCCTGAGTTGGAATCGAAGCCTCGACCTCTGGTTTCGCAGTGTCACTAACCACTAGACCAAACAGGCCTTCCAAAATGTTGATAATGATTAATGATTTGATAGAATTCTGTTAAAACTGTTAAACTAAATGATAGTTCTTACAAAAGATTAAATATTTTTTTCAAAATAACATAGGTTTAGTTTTTACAATGTACGAAGTCCATTTTTGCATTATTAAGAATTAAATACTGGTACTTGAATTGGAACAATAAACGTCTTATTCGTGAATTGTGCAATTTTGTAACAGGAGATGAAATTTCAATATTGGTGAGCTCACCGTGATTTTTTGATTCGTATTAATATAACCCTTGTGACTTTATACATTACATGTCAAAGGTATAACTTGAATTTAAGTTCATACCTACTTAACTAAAATATTAATGCAAGTTTTATGGGTTCTTAAAAGAAAGAAATTCCTAAATTGAGTTGTGAATGTTTGCACAAAAATGTACAACACAACAATTTCGCTTAAACAAAGTTTCTTCTGAATGGGTTTTATTAAAATATGATTTATGTCTACTAAAAACATCGTAATAGAAAATACCAATAACATTTTGCCTCACCTGGGAATCAACTCAAGTCTTCACGTTCGGTTTCCACATGATTAACGGCCTCTCACGTGAGTATGATCAATTCACACGTCCCGATTACGCGGTCAAGGTCAAAATGCTCCATTGTCTGTAAGGACAGATATAAATCGGTACATATCTGACCTTTTGTGATCCAGGAAATCAGGTTTCCATGTTTCCAGGTTGAATTTGACACAAAAGCTATTGAACACCCGTTGTTTTGTTTTAGGCTTGCCATCTAAAGCATAGATATTCTTTTATAGTTATCGAATTCAGATATGTTAAAATGGGTATTTTTTAACGACTCCCATCCAACGGAATCTTATACTTGTATCGTGAGGGAAAATATATGTACGAAAAAAATACCCAGACTTGGAACAAGCATTGGTGGGTCACATCGAACCCATTGCACTTCGCACCCAGTAGTATTTGGCGTAGCGACCATCCGGCTCTACGTGCTATCAAGTAATATTTTTTTTATTAAACTTACATTATACGTCATAAAAAAAATCTCGTAATTTAAGTTTTTTTTCTAATTTATGGTAGCCATCTATATTCTATATCATTTTTTAAAACAAAGCTGTTCCCGCATCTGTACGCTTAAACCTGTTAAACTACGCAACAGATTTTAATGCAGTTTTCATCAATAGATAGGATTGTTCAAAGGGAAAGTTTTTATGTGTCATTACAGGTATTTATTAATGTGCTCCCCTTGCCAAGACGGGGCGCGTCCGATGGTAAATGAAATTCTAAAGTAATTATATTCGTACCTATCAAATATCTTTAGTAAACGGTATGTTAACCTAAAATAATTTGAACGTAACACAAATTTTCTAAAAATAATATTCATATAGCCTCTATAGCTAATACATTAATATTAACTATGAATAAAATTCATATAAATGATACATACATAATACCTATATTCCATAGCTAAATAATTTAAAATAAATATTGTGTAACGCTATCTACTTTTGCATTAACTAATACCTACTATATATACATAAAACGCCTTCCTCTCTTCTACTTGCTGTGCCCATCAGGGTCCATAATTGTGACTTTTATATTTCCTTTTCCACCATTAATGTACATTATGGATTGCAATAAAGAATATGAATATGAATCTGAATACATGCTAAAAAAATAATAATATCTAATTGCATTGGTTTGATTGTATTTTAGGGTAATATAGTTCCAATAAATTACCGCCAGCGTCGTCTATTGGATATAAAAAGGTCAACTAAAGTGTCATAGATCGTCGTCGGGGCCCACAGAGCTAGCTCCGCCCACTAATACGTTTTTACAATCGTCCAGTGGTAATAAAACAAGGATGGGGCTCGGATTAAGCTCGTTTATCATTCGTTTTGATAGCCCTTTTTGCTGTAATCATTCATTTTTCTTCCGTCGTTTTCTGCTTCCATTGCCTTTAAATGCCTTTTGTTGGGCCCGCAGAAAACTCTTTTTTTTTAACAAATTAACTCACCTTAAGTTTTGCTATGTCGTGGTGGACTAGAGTTTTAATGAACGGATTTTCGTGCACATGGTTGCAACAACCTGAAACCTCACATGACTTAAGTTGTATGTAAGTATTTCCTTAATTATTCTAAGACATCATTGACAATCGGTGAAGGAAAACATCGTGAGAAAACCTGCTTTTAAAAGTGACATTTCAACAAGCATTAACGATGATAGAAATCGCTTAAATGACATTAAATGTATGGAAATGACATTTGATTTCGATAAGTCACGTGACTTAGACTTGACTCTTCCATACATTTGAGAGATTCGATCAGCGTTATCGCTTGTAGAAATGTCACTTGGCTAGGGGGGCTGCTCCCCTAGCCAAGTGTCATTTCTACAAGCGTTAACGATGATAGAAATCGCTTAAATGACATTAAATTCATGTATGAAAGTGACAGATGTCACGTGACTTATCGAAAACAAATGTCATTTCCATACATTTAATGTCATTTAAGCGATTTCTAACATCGTTATCGCTTGTAGCAATGTCACTTGGCTAGGAGGGCTGGATCCCAAAAATATGGAATCTTGAATCGCCAACCCACAGTGAGCCAGCGTGGTGATCAATGCTCGTTCTTCGCCCAGCTGTGGGACATTTATAGGCCTGTATTATTAAGTTTTGCTAGCGACCATTTATTGAACGTTACGATTATGCATGGGCGCGAGGCGAGGCGGGCGTTCGCGTCACTAATTTTTGTGTGACGTAACGACTAAAGTCGCGTGTTTTACGGACCTTAAATTCATGTCGTGCCTGTTAAATCAATTAGCGAGCTGTGGGACGTCTTAAAAGCTTTCATAGAACTAGTTTTTGAAGCAGAGTGTTATAGTATTTCTTTCTATATCGCTAAAGTAATTGCGAAATAGTAAAACTTATAGTATTATGGCGTGTCGGCTGCCATGAAATATTAATTGCTTCATTTTCATGTGTTCGGCTATTTCAGTACGTGCGTATTTTGTAGTGATGGCTATTTGTACAATTATACAGTTGTATCGCTGAATTATTTTTGACGTTAAACCGAATGGATTATTTCAATTATAGAATGTGTTTTAATACTGTATTTGTTGAGTTTTAATTAATTTACGTCTTTTAGGTGTCGCCAACACAGAAATATCTTCACAAATATGTCAATCAGCTGAATTGTTAAAGTTTTGTGGATATGAGTAAATTGTAGTGAAACTATTTGTCATGTATTAATAGTCTTAGTACAGACATTAGAATCTTGTACGAATAAAGAAAACATCGAAAAGCTTTCTAGGAAACATGTCCTTATCATTCACTAGAATGATTTTCAAAGAAATAATTATTTTAGTCAGACACTTCTTTAACATAATGCTGTGTCTAGTTTGAGTTAATTCCTAATATGGAGTAGCTACAGAAGTCTAGATACCTTTAATCGCATAATTGGCAAATTTTCATTAGTAATGCGTCTTATGTTTTTTTATAAGTAGGCTGTTTATTTATTTTTTTCGACCTCAAAGTGATTATATTTTCTTTGATAAAAGTTTCAATGTTTTGAATGCTTATTTTTGCATTTGAAAGCTATTGATTTTTTTTTTATTTATTTGTAAGAAAAATAGCCTCAGTTTACATAGGTCTAATTACTAACAAAAGGAAATTTTATGTATCTATGCCTAGTTTGGGATCAGGTGGCCGTGTGCAAGAAAACAAATGCCATAAATTTTGTCTATTTTCATATATTACTAGCTGATCAGGCCACCGTAGTTTAGGGTCACCCTTATCACGTAAGAGTATAAAGATAGCCAAGACCTATTCTCAGACCTACCAAATTTTACGCAGAGAAAACATGAAAATTGGTGAAGCCGTGTCGCAGATGATTTTGACAGTATAAGTAGTAATAAGTGTTTTTATTTACCCCTCGTGGTATTCTAAATGCTTGTGTTACGAGTGGGTTCACGTCATAATTAACTTTGTTAAAATAAAATTCATATTCTGTTAGCAGGCTATCATAATTCTGTGATCTCGGTTTCCCGTCTAAATTTTTACTGCTCTGTGCCATCAAGTTTCAAAGTTTAAGTGAACGTTTTGGTACAAAGTAAACAAAGAATACCGTACTGTCGCGGTTTGGGTCTCTAAATCAATTAGAGGCAAGTCGGTGCGTCCCTAGCGGTTTAATAAGAAGTTACGACGCTGCGACCAGCCATAAAACGCTGACCACTGCCTTCTAACAATGGACGCCCAGATAATGGAAAATTGTCTAAAGGGATTTTTTTATTATAACCACACTGCATCCACTCTAGTTTGCTAATAGAATTTGCGGTGATTTTTATCTATTCTCCCTCAATGTTCGTTACTTTTATTACATTTTTTATTTTTTCAATTCTAAATCAATTTTTTCAATTGTTTTTATTTATAATTATGTTGAGGTATTGACAAACGGTGAAGGGAAACATCGTGAGGAAACCTGGATTCCAAAAATTGGAATCTGTAATCGCCTACCCGCAATGAGCAAGCGTGGTGATCATTCCTTTTCTATACGAGAAGAGGCCTGTACCCAGCAGTGGTACGTTTATAGGCCGGTATTATATGTTGACTATTTACATTTTAAACTGTTTGAGGATTTATAAATAAGAAAAAGTTTTTCCCATACACGAGGATGGTAATTAACCTAATTATACCTTGGTAGCTTAGTTACCGGTAGCGCTAATGAGAAAAGCTTCTACCATTGGACTATACACCTTGCAATCCCTTGCATAACCTTTATTTAACCTCCGCTACCGTAGTGCAATAAATGTTACCTTAAAAAAATCTTGTTATTAGCTTGTTGTTTTAAAAATCTTTGCTTCATGGTTTAAAAAAAATCATCAAAATATTAAATTGTCTTATGATTATTGCCTATTTTCTTTTCATAAAACAATTTTAAAAATGTAAACTCAATGTACCTACTTAGGTATATCCTCTTTTACTCGTTTTCAATAGTTTTCTAAATAAACCATTTATGTACTTATATAAACTACTTTGTCAGTGCCTATCTAATTTTTTTTATAGATTTAACATTTCAAAAGAAAATTGCCAATTATAGTGATAATATATTTTTTTCCAAATTATATTTTGTTATCTTGACTGTCTTTGATCTTTCATGTAATAGATTCTTTAAATAACGAATGGCAATTTGTTTCAAGTACCTATTATTATCACTACAAAGTAAAAGCAAATCTCTCGCGACACTTACAGTTTTTCTTTAGTAAAAATAATTTACAAAATAAATATTTTTGTTTATATTGTTTTATATCGATATTGTAGTGTGTGAAGCGCCTGCCCTCGTGTAATACTTAACTAACTAACTTATTATTATTATATCTTATCTTATCGTTAAACTTATTCTGTACGTAATCTATTTTCTCTCGAATATATTCTCAAAAGACTTGGAAGAGGTGATCAAAATCGAGTTGATAAATAATTGAAAAATTGTCTTCGATGGTTCACGTAACAACACTATATTACTGCCATAATCAGTAACACTAAAACCACACCCCAAGCACTCCCCAAGGTAGTTTATCTCAAGATCTTAAGTTTATTATCACCAAAAAATATCGCAGGTTCGCATCGCAAATCAATTTATGTGTAGTGGACTAAGATTTTTTGAGTAGGACTAAGTGCGTGAGTCTGCGTAAGGGGACTGCCGTAAAGCGTCTATTTAACACCCCAAGGGGCCACTGTGCCTTCGAAAGCTATAAAAACCTGTATAATTTTATTTTGCCTTCAGGACTCCTGATATACCGTCGCCATTAGCCATGAGGCAATTTGCGCGGAGATATTTCGTGAATGTAAATGTACTTCCCAAGATGAAACTTCGTATCACATCATAATGAAAATCTTCTAAATGTACTCATTAAGGTGAATTGTTTTTATACAAGTACAGCAATAAAGCTTTGTTAATGATATTAAGGGTACAGGATCGAATTCAGACCAATAGTACCTTTTTTTTTACCCGGGGTAAATCTTCATGGACTACCTCCGCCCTGGGGAAGGCGGAGGGGTATGCCGGACTCTTACCGGCTAAAACCGCCGGAGTGCTTCTCCTTTCCCTTATACTGGGGACCATGCGGGAACGCGTTGCAAACCACCGCGAAGACCAATAGTTCCTGTCTCAACTATTTTAAGAAACAACTGACTAACGGAGAAACAAAACGTAGTGGTGAAGCCCAGATTTTTTTTATTTCATTTTCAAGCATGGTCGTTTCATTACAAGGCAATTGCCTCTGGTTACGTCTTCCAAATGTCCCGGTCTTTGGCTGCTATTGGCCATAGCTGAATAAGACTCAAGTAGGTACGTCCCGCCATCTGTTTCTGGGCATATTAAAGTAGCTGCGCTCTGCGGTGTTTCCCACTGTTTATCAGATTACGACTTAAGCCTATGTGTTAATCCATGGAGTCAGGTACCTCCATACCAAATGTTATCAAAACTTGTTTAGTCGTTTGAACGTGAAGTGGTAACAAACATACACATACTCACAAACCTTACTTTTTATAATATAGTGTGATATGAAATTACTTGCAGTAAGCAATCCTTGCCTTCTTTTTTTCAAAACAGTATTTGTTAGTATCGAGCAATAAAACGTATGTGCTGTAATTGCTAAAAGCGCTTTATTTCTTGTAATTAAGACAGTGAGTTGTTAGGTTATTTCCTATACAAGCATTCGTCTAACACTTGAGCATGTTGGCACGCGAGCTCTTGACTTTATGTTTGCCTTCTAGCACTATACAGCGATGTACATAAGTAGCTCCCTTATTTTTTTGCGTTGGCATCGACTACGAGTGTTGAACTATTTGCGAACAAACTTCTATCGTAATGAAAAGTAAATTCTTGCCGTCGTTCACGAAGACATCAATAAAACTATTTCTCTTGACTTCTCTGAGGCTTTTGAGAAATATTTACTTTTCTACTGGCGCGGTCTCGGTTTTATGGGTGCCTAACTACGGGATCGACGTCTCCTTCACCGTATTTTTCGATATTCCTCCAATTGATTGGACTTTTTTTACGGACGGTGAACATTTTACCCGATTACGGACTTGTGTAAAAAGTATAATATTTTTCTTGGTACAAATATTGTGGTGCGTCAATATCGTTTGGTTTATTAAGTGCGTCTTCTAGAGCTTGTGTTAAAGTATCGTCTTTCAGTTATAACTAGACGTTAATGTTGCCATCCAGTCTATCTAAGCTGTACATCCATATTGCTTCTAATTCAAAACTATGCTGATACCATTGACCCTTATTCATTATGTAAATAACGTAGAATATAGGTATATTTTATGATCTTAGATTTTATGTACTCGGATATGTTTATGAACAGTCTTCAAGCAGTTAATAGTTAGTGCGAACCTTACAGGCGTATTGGTAATAAAATTTTAATACCTGAGTGGGTGGGTAGGTTCTTTGGAACAAATAGGTATCATTCTGCTAGTATAAAGGTGAAAGTGTGTCTAACTATGTTTGTTTCTCTTCATGCTAAAACTTCCGGACCAATTTTAAGAAAAATGTTAATGAGTTAGCTGACACTATGAATTAATACAAAGGCTACTTTTTATCTGCATTATTAAAACCGCAGGCGCAGCTGGAAGTTAAAGAAAACATTAATATAAATTAATGTTTTCTTTTTATATATTTGAAAACCAATGTTAATATTAAAGGCTTATGTAGTTGTTAGCAAAAGTATTTTAAATTGCGATTTATAGATATATTTGACTCTTTTGTTAATAAAGGTTTATAGGATTATTCTTTCTTTCTTAAAAAAAATTACATATTATATATTTAACATAGCTGGTCAAAAGTGGTGAAAAATTATTTTTTATTTCATTCTTTACATAATACAGGGAGTAATTTACACAATTTTTTATTAATAAATTCAAATGCTTTATTGACATAATTGGTTACATAAACTTTTTGAAGCCTCAGGCTCCTAAACTAGGTGTACCTGTATGTCAGGAGTCAGTATGAATTCATAATGAAATGTATTCCTAGTTACAAGGTGTTTTTACTAGTGTTAAAAGTTTAAAACCTACAACCTGCGGAATATTATTATGTGAAGTCTTAATATTCAAAAGACTATATTATAGATGCCGAACTATTTTATATTTAGAAAACTACATATAGCTAGTTATGTCCATAGAATTTCTTCATCATAACCTAGATAAAATGTTTTACGATCATAGTAAGTAAGTATGCGTTTCTTAATAAGGTTGTTTCCTTCGCGAAACCTCTCAAGAACGTCGCCGCTAAACCAAGACTGTCGGGGGTAATAATAAGCGGTAAGCCTGTTAGGTGTTACCGGTAACGTAACAACAAAATATTATAATATATATTACGTATGACTTCAGACGTATTATATGTAACTAGCTGTTGCTCGCGGCTTCGCTCGCGTGGGCATCGGTTACCGCTGCAAATTATAACCTATAGCCTTCCTCAATAAGTGGGCTATCTAACAGTGAAAGAATTATTCAAATCGGACCTGTAGTTCCTGATTAGCGCGTTCAAACAAATAAACAAAAAATCAAATTCTTCAGCTTTATAATATTAGTATAGATTTATAATCGCGGTGAATTTATTATTACTATCAATTTGGCAACAGTAGGTTTGGTACCTAGTATAGTATAGTACCTTGATCGAGTATAATACAGGCCTATAAACGTCCCACTGCTAGGCACAGTCCCCTTCTCGTTTAAAGAAGGAATGAGCTTGGTCACCACGCTTATTCATTGAGGGTTGGCGATTTGGATTTCAAATATTCGGAATCCAGGTTTCCTCAACATGTTTTTCTTCACCGTTTGTCAATGATGTCTTGCATAACTTTGAAAAGTCACATTGGTACTTGCCTGGGTTCGAACCTGAAACCATGTGCATGCGAATCCGGATATTAAACCACTAGGCCACCACGACATATGTATTAATACGGAGAAAATATTTGATACGTAACATACACGTACCTTTATCTACAAATGAAGATACAGTGAATGAATAATTCGCGTGACGTCATTTTGTCCTACAATTTTTGCTAACGTTGTGACGTCACAAGCAGCTCCTTAACTTTAAACGCTTCATATTTGTCAATTTTATTGTTTTGATAAAAACAAAACTCCTTTTTTATTAAATATTTGATGGACTCCTAAATGTTTCATTGTAAAAAAATATATTTTAACCTTTTAACCGCGCCAGTTGCATTTATGCGAAAAATTCCGTACCCCTACCGCCTGGTTCGTATTGTGTATGTAAGACACGGTTGGTAGGGGCTCGGAAATATTTGTCGCATAAATAAGACTCGCGCGGTTAAAATGTTAAAATGAAACAAGTACCTTACTGATAACTTTTATTTTGTTTATTTATTTATTTATTTATTAATTAAGGCACATCAACAACATAAACACAAACATTTACAAGTAACATAGAAAAGAGATATATGGACTAGTGCTTACGTCAATTACAGACGTGCACAACATTCAAAACAAAGTAGAAGAAAAAATACAGTATTCACGTTACAGAAAAGAAAGAAAGGAACAGGATACAAAGACAGACATTCGCAAACAAGAACTTACATTACACTTTTTTTTTATAATTTACTTTTTACTATATTATATTATTTATCTATTTTATTTTTACTATTTCGACCCAGACATTGACTCAACTTGATAAGTAAAGATATGTTAGTGAGTAACTAAGTAAAAGGTTGGTCAAATGATTGGAATAATTTACAATGGCCAATTGTTGAAACCAAGAAGAGTAGTCTCATATTAATTTTGATGAAAAACATTAACCCAATGTTAAATTAATGTTTGATGCTAATTCCTTCACTTTGTAAGAGAGAGATGCCTAGTACCGGCTGGTATTATTGTTTTAATATTGAAGGCAGTAATTCTCAAGCCCATCGTCTCAGCACTCACTCATTGCTTACCCATATCATTGTTCACACAATAGAGTTGAACGTCTCTATTAAATATCGAAATTTGTTAATTATTCGAATTGCAAATGATTAAAAGTTGTGTTCTTCACAAATAAATAGAATTATAAATTTTAAACACGTTCACAAAACTTAAAACTGTATTGTCATTTTTTCAATGTGAAAAAAAAAAACTATTATTAACAAACAATACCTTCATTCAATTATACTGTAGCTGCCTAGCTAAAGAGTATTTTTCACGTTAATTTTACGTGAAAACCAGAAAAATAAGAGTTAAAAGCAACATATTGACACTACCTATCAGCTTATGCGTTTCCTTTATCAATCCCTATCGCTATGATTCCCATCGCGACACGTAATTGACGCAGGTGTAGCATTATATTGAGTCGGGCTGTCATCGCCGCCCTTTATAAGGGCTCTTACGACCCGCTTTAGTCTGTCGCAGGTGACGACTACTTAACGACTATACTTTTAGTACATAATACATAGCATATGTAATCGCTTCAGTGTTAGGTAATGTACTAATTGGACACAGTTATGTCAAAATGTACCACCCCAAAATTAACAAAAATGTGTTATTGATACCAAATTTATTTGGATACGTGCCCTTTTTATCTATACTAATATTATGAAGCTGGAAAGTTTGTTAGTATCTTGAAAGCATTCTTGCTTTCTCAGGAACTAAATTCCCTTTTTTTTAATTATCTCAGTCACTTAGCCCATTCATCGAGAAAGACTATACCTACTACTTTTTTGTTGCGATAAATAGCACCCACCCGGGTGTCAGGTAGAGCCGGGAGCAGAAACTAGTTTTTTGATAAGTCAGTTATATTGTACATTATCTAGGAGTAGTTTTCACAATATAGTCAACAATAAAAACGATGAATTAACTAAAGGAACAACCTATATAATAAACCTGCCCCTGCCCATGAAAGTGGTTTTTTAGGACTAAAAATCAGCTGATTCAGTTGCGCACACGATTTCTGACCGACTGATTTATGTGCAGGGCATATGCGTTGCAATATTATAATCAGTGCGTTATAATATATTTCACCTACAAAAAATCGGTCACTGATTTATCGGACGCGGGATTACTTAAGGATTTTAAGGGCATCCTTAAGAACGGGGTTTGGCAATACTAATGGTTTTTTTTATGCGTGTGTGTATTTTCTGACGTTTATAAATATAATTATAGTTACCCTTTTCATAGCATATCACTTACTTGTAACTATACGTTGCTTACAAAAATAAAAAACATACATAAGTTCAAAGTCGACAGCTGACATTTTCTCATGAAAGTAAAAGAGAAAAAAGGTTTTTATTAGCCTTAGGCATGGACAGGGTTCTTTGACTACATATGACACCATTCTCATCTTGTCTAGGTATATTTTTAGTACGCGCATAACTCTGTGCGTTTTTGAATGTATTTCTGTCGCTAGATAACACGTTAATATGAAAGAGACAGCATGAGAATAATTTAATTGCGTTTGCGTTGTCGGACACGTGGTGGTGGTGGCCTAGCGGTTCAATGAACGGATTTTCGTGCACAACGTTGCAGGCTCGAGCCCACTACAGGAAATTACCAATGTGACTTTTTAAATTATATGTATTTTCTTAATTATTCTAAAACACTATTGACTAACGGTGAAGGAAAACATCGTGTGAATAGCTGGATTTGGAAGAATTGGAATCTGAAAACGCAAACCCACTGTGAGCCACCGTGGTGATCAATGTTCGTTCCTTCTCTACAAGAGGTCCATGCCCAGCAGTGGGATTTATAGGCTGGTATTATTATCTATATTCGGACACAGTTTTTGTAGAGACTCGTGTAACTCGCAATTATATGTTCCGTATAACTACAGTTATTTGGACTGCTTCGTTTGTCTAGAGGTCGCAAGAACTACAGACGTGCAGGTATCTCGGGTTCGAATACCGTGCCTGGACAAAAATAGCAACAGAGTTTTTCTGTCAAGAAATACTCTTAACGCTTGAAACAGGCAGTTTGGTGGTGGTTACAACCCTTTGATTAGAAAAGGACGTAAAACCATTGGTCCTGCTTCTGATCCTTCTCCAGTCGTGTCGGTCTCCCGTCCCATCGGCATGTGAGAGTTAAGAAGGAACCATTTTTTTTTGTTTGTTTGGCCGTCGAGGTTCAAATTCAGCTTGGAGATTATATTATAGTTATTTGATGCTTTCTGTTCAGTGAAATAAAGCTCCTTCCTCGTAATTTGATAGTGTGAAAAGTAAAACGTGGGTAGAATAACAAAAAAGGTAACGGAATAATGTTCAAAAAGAGAATGTGTTCAAATTTAAAATGTTTGTGAAATTCAGACTGATACCTGATTATGTAGAGCACTCCAATTTAATGTTTTTCTTTTTTTTTTACCAATTAATTTTGGGTCGGACGGTGGTTTGAAAAAAACTCTGACCAGATTATATAAATCTAATAACACAAACAGACTGTAATGAAAACAGAATATATTATACAAATATTAGAAAATTATATTTGCAAGTATGTAGGTTCTACGAATCCGTTTAAACGAAAGCAAATTATTGTAAAACGTAGGTATTTAATTATAGCCATTTTGATTACGTATTTCTTATAAAACAAATATTATTTTTCTGTAGAATATGAAAAGCAATTTGTTTGGTGTTTTTCAATCACAAAGTTACTACCTAACTCAAATGAATAAATAAATAATTAAAATATTTTCGAAAACAGACTTTAATTTTATAACTTATATTATACGAACACCAGTCTACTCGCAAGTACTCATCAACATTTATTTTCCATTGTGTGTAAAATAAATAAAAGCGCTCAAACAACGCACTAAGCAATATATTTTCCAAGCTTTTGTGACGTGTGGGTACAGTCGGCAACTAAAGCTCTACTGTGTTTCATAAAGACTGGGTTTCGCACTACCGTAGTTGAAATTTGCTTTGTTTTGTTCTTATGTCAAATAAATATTGCATTGAAAAACAGCTGTGTTTACTAAACTTTAAGGAGCTAAAGTAAATGGATATGACGTTTTAATTTTATAGCTACATTTTTCTTTTACTTTCCAATCAGAACTTTTTAATAAAAAAAGTGACATCGCATCCATTTTCAATACAATCTATCTCTAACATAAAACAGCTGTAAATTGATTAAAATAAACAAAGGTATATTTAAATTGAATTTTGATATCTTAGTGACGGAAATCCATTTTGCTGAGAAGTGTACCTTTTCTGTTTCAAATACGGAAGCAATTGTGAAAGCTCGCTACGTCTGTCAGTATATTAAGTTTCACTTGTTTGAGGCCGCCATTTTACTGTGGCACTTATAAATGTATCATAGTGTGTGGTAGATACTATTTGCAGTCACGTAGGGGAAAATTAATGTTAAATACGTAATAATAAAAGCGAAAATAAAAAAATATTAGTTAAGAATCCGCGTCGAGCGTTAGGTACTTTGAATTTCGTTAGCAGGTAAAGGGTTAAAATTAAACAATGTATCTGCATAAGTTAATGTGAACAATGTATCAGTTGATATTAATATGACCACAGAAAGTTTTTTGTTTTTATGTACGTGTATATTTATTAACCGACTTCCATTTTACATTTTTTTTATTTGTATTTTAGGTTATTGTGTACCTACCTGAAAAACTTATCCTTCTTTGTCTCATTTTTTTTATAATCATAACATCTGTTTCTCTCTAGTCTCTTTTATTGTTTCCTCTTTGTCTCTCCCAAAACTAGATGCTGACAGGAATGTTATAACAAGTAGACATATAAAAAATCAGAATAAATATGATTATTTGCAATAATTAATAGCATATTATATTGCCTGCATTTTGGATTTTAATTGTATTTCTTTGTACTTCGAACCTATCAGTAGTAGGTAAGTCAAATACTGTCGATGAATTGTTTTTTTTTTAATAAACATTCCTAGCATTGTGGGTCGCACATTGCTAGTAACGTTAACCCCTCGTGCTAAGCTAAAACGCTTGTTTTACCAGTGGGTTCACGTCGGTAGTGTAATGGGCGGGATTCGAACCCGCAACCACATGATCGCAAGTCCGA
Organism: Plusia festucae; assembly: GCA_950381575.1. NCBI lineage: Eukaryota > Metazoa > Arthropoda > Insecta > Lepidoptera > Noctuidae > Plusia > Plusia festucae. Next base: position 6,763,199 of record OX494450.1, read on the forward strand.
CGCCCTAGCCATTAGGCTACCACCGCTTATTTTTTTTTATATTCGTTAGTTTATCGTTAAATTATTTCGTTACCTATAAACAAATAATCTACCATATTGAATTATAATACAAGTAAACTATTTAAAGTACAATCAAGCTCGTTTCACCGTCACTTTACATTCACGAAACGCATTAATTTTTCATCATCTGCCTGCATTCACTACGGTTTTAATGTTGATTCCCTTAATCAGCAAACAATTGGTTCGTAGACATTCACAGTGTAACAAAAAATGTTCCCACAAAGGGAAATATGGCAGCAATAGCCAATAACTATGAAATATTAAAATATTTTTTTATTTAATTGAAGATGTTTTTAGGATTTCCCACCTCTAAAGGTAAATACCTAACCCTTATTGGATCCCTTTGCTGCCCGTCTTTCCGTACGTCCATTTGTCCATCTGTCTGTCAACATTGTCTTGAAAACGCGTGAAGTTATCGAGTTCCAGAACCATATATTTATTTAAGTTTACAGACTTTGAAGTTGTGAAAAAAAAAAACAAACTTCAAAGTAACGTAACAAAAGATACAACCATTTATACACTCTCAAGGGAATCAAAATTAACTAGGAATTTTCCTTTGGCCTTGAACTATGAAATTTGTACTTGTATGAAAAAGTCTAAAATTATATATTTGTAATCCATAAAAAAATATAGTCTTTGTACGGAATCCGATTCGCACTTGTTCAGTTTTTTACTGGCACAAATATTATTATCTATATAGAGTACTGTGCATGTATGATTGCGTCACATGACATTTGAGTGAATTTAATAAAAGGGACTTAAAAATAATCTGAATAAATACTCGGTCCTCACTTTAACACCGCTACTACCCCGGGCAGGTTTTTCGGATCACCGCCTTTTTCTGTCCACTCAGCAGGGACAATGTTCGGGTCTATAATATATTACAAGTCTTTGTTAAAATGGCCACCCTGGTCTGGTCCCGGCCGTCTAATTGATTCATGAGGCATATGAAACTGAGATAACACTTTAATAACGACTGACATGGTACTTAATTAGCGATTTTAGCTTAAATGTAACGATAACAGTGAACAGGGGAAAGGAATTTATTCTTTCCTCTGCCTATAAAATAAGGTTCATATTCGTATATTATGATTTCAGATTACAGTCGTTTAGATTTGCCCTGCATAATTTTTGACGGGCTCATATTACAATAGATATTTGTTATGTCTGTATTATCTATGGTGGGACTGTCGGCACTCGCGCGCCTCCCCCCGCGCGCTCGGGAAAATAAACAGTGTGCAATTGACTAGCTTGTTTAATTGACGTTGATGATCGCCTTTCCCGCCTTCCGTACAAATACCTAACACGTGGCGACGAGGATTAACAAACGAACTCTAACTTGTGGAAAATGTCTACGGGACAAATTTACGGGGTTTTGCAAACATTTGACCATCTTACACAAGAATGGGAGAGCTTCAAGTCGCGGCTAAACCAATGGTTTATAGCCAACGACTTAACCTCAATTTCGGACAAAGCAACAATTAAGAGAAGGGCGATATTATTAACTTCGCTAAGTGAATCTTCGTTTAAATTAGCGAGTGACCTGGCGTTACCCAAAAAGGTGGAAGAACTGCAATACGAAGAATTAGTGAAACTATTAGATGATCACTTCACACCAAAAAGGCTTGGGTTTGCGGAGAAGTCGACATTTTACGCCGCAACACAGCGACCAGGAGAAGGGCACACTCAATGGGCGGCCAGAATTAGGGGATTAGCAGCTCACTGTGAGTTTAAGAACTTGGAGGAAGCCTTGTTAGATAAGTTTATCATGGGCATGGTCGCGGGACGCGAACGAGACAAGTTATTCGTGCAGAATCAGCGGGAGCTGACTCTCGCGAAGGCCATCGATCTGGCGGAGAGCGTGCGATGTGCACGCCAGGCCTCGTCGCAGGCGGCGCCGAGCGCGAGCGGCTTCGGCGCAGCGAGTCCGGCGGACACCGTGTTCAACATCAACAACGGAAAGGAAAAGTGCAGTGTGTGCGGGTTTCATAATCATAAACCTAATCAGTGTCGTTTTAAAAGTTATAAGTGCAAGAAGTGTAACACTAAAGGCCATTTACGTAAAATGTGTCCTAACGGGGACAAGGTAAAATACTTGGATGAAGGTACCGTGGACGACGGAGACGACGGTGAGTTTTTTTATAATATTCGGTGCGTAAAGGGGAAACCCATGACGGAGTACGTCATGATCAGTGGTCTGGCTTTGGAATTTGAAATCGATAGTGGTTCAGCGGTAAGCGTAATTTCCGATAGTACCTACAAGTCTTATTTTAAGCGGCTACCGTTGTCATTCACCAAGAAAAAGTTATTTAGTTATACCGGCGAAAATATTAAAACGGTGGGAGTCGTGTTATTGCCTATATCATATAATAGTCGTACGCAGTTATTGAACGTTTATGTGGTGCATGCAGGCGGCCCGCCATTGCTCGGCCGGGATTTTATTCGCGAGTTTGACCTTGAGCTAGCGCCCGCTAAAGCCGGGGCGAGTGTGCATGCGTTGTACACGCAAAAACACGATGAAAATGAGTCGAATATCGTTAAACAACTCGTAAAACAGTTTCCTAAAGTGTTCTCCGGCAATCTTGGATCATTTAAAAAATATGAAATAAGCTTACACGTAAAACCGGACGCTAAGCCGATTTTCATTAAAGCGAGACCAGTACCATACGCATTAAGAGAAAAAATAGATAAGGAACTCGATCGGTTACTATCATTAGGCATTTTGAAACCCGTCGAACACTCCGATTATGCATCGCCGGTAGTACCTGTTTTAAAAAAGGATGGCAGTATTCGTTTATGTGCCGATTATTCAATAACAATAAATAAACAATTGATAATAGACCAATATCCGTTGCCCACAGTTAATGATTTGTTGTCTAAATTACATGGGGGTATTCATTTCAGTAAAATTGATTTATCCATGGCATACAACCAATTCATTTTAACCAAAGATTCGCAAAGTTTAACATGCATTAACACTCATCGCGGTCTCTTTAAATTTACGCGTTTAGTCTTTGGGTTGTCAAGTGCACCGGCCATATTTCAGCGTGCGATGGAGTGTTTATTGTCGGGAATAGACGGAATAATATTTCTACTGGATGACATTTTAATCACAGGGATAAATAGAGACCAGCATAGACATAGACTGAACACGGTGTTACAGCGTTTAGACGACGCTGGGTTGACGGTACAGATGAACAAATGCGAATTTTTTAAAGAGGAGATTTCGTATTTAGGTCATGTCATAGACAAATATGGTATTAGGAAATCACTCGATAAGGTTAAAGCTATATTACAAGCTCCTAAACCTACGAACGTGTCGCAACTACAGTCATTTCTGGGTCTCACTAATTATTATAGAAACTTCGTGCCCGACGCGTCATCTATTTTAAGTCCATTTTATAATCTATTAAATAAAAACTCAAAGTGGGATTGGACTCGAATACATGACGACGCATTTATTCGAATTAAAAATGTTTTAGCATCTGATAAAACCTTAGCGCATTTTGACCCTAAGGCCAAGTTGATATTGACCGTAGATGCGTCGCCGACAGGATTGGGGGCTGTACTTTCACAAATAGGCAGCGACGGATTAGAAAGACCGATTTCGTACGCTTCTCGGACATTGAACGCGGCGGAGAAAAATTACGCCCAAATTCCAAAAGAAGCTACGGCTATAATTTCCGGCATAAGACGGTTTCATCAATACTTATACGGTCGGTCCGAGCCCTTTACTTTAAGAACAGACCATAAACCCTTGTTAGCTATATTCGGACTCCGCAAAGGCATCCCCGAGGTGTCCGCAAACCGTCTGCAAAGGTATGCCATATTTTTAACAGCGTATAATTATACTATAGAGTATATAAATAGCAAGCAGAACAGCGCGGATTATTTATCAAGAGCATGCGGAGAAGGAGGGAGAGTGGAAACTTCGGAGGAGCTTGCGGAGTGCGAGGATCGCGCGACGTATGTAAATTTTATAATAGAAGGCGATCTGCCGGTGACACTTAGTGATATGCGGCGTGAAACGGCTCGCGACCCCCACCTAATTATAGTTACACGATACGTATTGAATGGCTGGCCTAGAAAAATTGATGACGCTAATCTGAAACCTTTCTTTAATTGTCGATCACAGTTGTCATACGAAAATGGTATTTTAATGCGCGGTCATAAGGTTGTTATTCCCACAACCTTTTACAATACAATTTGTAAAGAACTTCATAGCTCACATTTCGGAGTAGTAAAAATGAAGGCAGAAGCTCGCAAGCGGTTATGGTTTCCGGGTGTTGACGCTGCGCTTGAGAGACTAGCAGCTGCGTGCACCGTCTGTTGTGCGCTGCGCCCTGCGCCGCCGCACGCCGCGCTTGCGCCGTGGCCGTTGCCGCCGCACCCGTTTTATCGAATTCATGTAGATTTCTTAGGGCCGTTTCATAATTACATGTTCCTTATCATTGTAGACGCATATAGTAAATGGGTTGAATGTTATGAAATGTCGCCGACTTATAATTCGAAAGCGGTTATTAATAAATTGTACGACATGATGTCACGTTTTGGAGTTCCACACACTTTGGTGAGTGATAACGGTACCTCTTTTACGTCTCTAGAATTTAATGATTTTTGTAAACGTAATGGCATTCAACATGTTCTATCGCCAGTATATCACCCAGCCAGCAATGGCCAGGCTGAGAGTTTCGTAAAAATTATTAAAAAAGGACTTAAGGGTATAATTTTAGAGGGATGTAATAAAAGGTTTATTCAAGATAAGATAAATAAATTTTTATTTGACTATCGAAATTCGAAAAACAGCACCACGGATCAGTCGCCTGCCGAATTAGTATATGGGCGCGCCTTACGCTCAAGGCTGGACTTAATAAACCCAGTCGCGCCGTCTCCCTCGTCTTTGGACCTAACTCGTACCGTCGAACTTAAACAGTCCTCACAGGCTAAATATTATAAAGGCGTAAAACGAGCTGATTTTAAAGAAAATGATAATGTGTGGATTACTAAGAACTCTGATAGTAAAAAATTCTCCTGGATAGAAGGAATCATTAAAAATAAGATCGGACTTGTTATGTATGGGGTATATGTACCAGGGTTGGATATCGAGGTAACGAGGCACGTCGACCAGATCAGACCCCGATTACACTCTGCGCTAAACAGCGACCTGAGCTGGGACCCGGACATAATACCAGACGTATCACCGCCTGCTACAGTTGACAGCGATACTGTCGCACCACCGCTGGGAAGGGAAGGCATCGGAGATCCGGCGACGCCGCTGCGCGCTACCGACGCTGCCGCTGCTCAACGGCGACGGGCAATAAGTCCGATTTTCTCAACACCGACGTCGTCAATGATACAGAATGCCGAACCCTAGTTGTGTTTAGTTCTTAAGTTATTTTATGTTAGATGTAATTGTTATCTTAGAGGGAGGGATGTTATGTCTGTATTATCTATGGTGGGACTGTCGGCACTCGCGCGCCTCCCCCCGCGCGCTCGGGAAAATAAACAGTGTGCAATTGACTAGCTTGTTTAATTGACGTTGATGATCGCCTTTCCCGCCTTCCGTACAAATACCTAACAATATTATAAGCCATTTGTAAGATAGCTTTAGAGTAGAATAGCAGAGTAGAGTAGACCGTAACAAAGACCGTTTAAAACTAAATATCAGAATATCAAGAAAGGGTTGGCGACTTTTATTACCTACGTCACGTACATGCTAGTGAAAACAATATTTAAATGTTCTATGGTTTTTTTCAAAAATATTTAGATTTTGTTTTATATTTATAATTCATTATCTGCTTGCTTAAGTTAAATTGTCTTGAATTGTCTACATAATGTTTAAGAAAATAAGTATTTTGTTTATGATTTATTGGAATAAATATTTTCATAAATAATTTTAGTCTATAGGAATAAATGAAGACAGCAAAAAACCTGGGGCAAAAAAAATACGTAGTGCAAGTCCTTATCTGGTTGCTTTGCCGAAGACACCAGCACGGTATCGCTACCACGTGATTGTGCAGAAATTCCCCCTCACAAGCATTTGTTTTTTGCCAAGAAAATACTTTATCTCACCCAGGGGAGATAAGTTCACAAGGGAGTTTTATTAACGACAGTTACGGAGTGGGGACCGCAAAGATTACGCGCTTCTATCATGTTCGAGTTTCGTGTTCGAGTTTGCTCACTTATGTCACTATGTTGACTGGAACTGGGGACGTTTACCAACACTTTTAGTTATATATGACCTATGGACTGGCCGGGGCCTGTTGGTCTAGTGGTTAGTGAGTCAGACTGCTAAGCCGGAGGTTGTGGGTTCGATTCCCACCCAGGACAAATATTTGTGTGATGAGCACGATCAATTGTTCTGTGCCTGGATGTTATTTATCTCTAATATGTATGTATTTAGAAATATGTAAGTATGTTCATCAGTTGTCTGGTTGCCATAGTACAGGCTCCGCCTAGTTTAGGATCAGATGGCCGTGTGTGAGCTGTTCCAAGATAATTATTATTATATATTGTTTACAAACTAACGATCCGCAAACTTTGTAGCGTACCATTTTTAAATTATTGGAATTTAAATAGCCGCTGTTGGCCGTTTAGTTGCCACGTAAGTTGCCCTTTTAAAGTACATATTTTGAGTAGAATAAATATAAATTGATAATTCAAATAATTTAATTACTGCTTTAATATTCTTGTAAAAGTATGTACGAAAATAAAATTAAAATTATAATAAATTAATGTTATAACTTTAATTTTCTTAAAAAAAAAACTGACAGCGAACGAAATACTCCTACAGTGTCAAGATAATGAACTTGAAGATGTTATTTCTAACTAATCGAAACGTATCAAATCAATTTTGATGCTCGAAGCTTTTGTAATTGAGTGAGGCTATAAATACCGGGTTGCAATAAAAGAGTTAACACTTTACCTGAACTACCTACTTAGCACTACCCTTAGATAGGCCCTCTAGGGTATTCGTAGGGTCAATAAGTGATCGCCATGAAACGTCAGAGTCTTTAGTAGTTTATCACGACGTGTAAAGGTGCGTTTAAACGGCGTGGGGTACCATGCGCTGACCAAATTATAACGCGTCGTGTATATGGACCAGGGGGTTATTCTCTAAGTCCAAGTAAAAAATAACGTGGCATAACGCAGCTTATAGGTCAAGAATCAAGGGTTGCTAAATGTTTTTTTTATGTTCTGAGAGTCACCGGGTAGTGTTAGTATATAGTTACGTTTTAGGCCATTTTACAGACATTTTACTTAAAAAAAAGACTTACAGTCGGGAAAGACGATTTTAAGAGTTCTCAAAGACACGAAATATTATCGAGGTATAATATACAGGATTAATTTTTATGGAGTGTGTATATTCTACGAGGTAATCAGATGCATAAAACTGAACAGCTTTCCCCAAGAAACAGGTCGAAATCTTGAAATTGAAAATGAAGTATACATACAAAGTGACAGGTCACGTGACTTATGTTTGTATGAAAAAAAAAAAAAACAATTTTAGACTTATGTTCCTTGAGAACAGTTGCTCAGTTTTATGCACCTGATTACCTCGTTGAATAAACGCACTCCATAAAAAAAAACCTGTAGATACACATTTAGAGCTTGTCGCAGTAAGAGCTTGATACAGTAAGTCGAAAGAGGTAAAGCTTCTCTTAATTCTACACGTAATAGCACGTTAGCTGCTAGGAATAAGTGAATATGGTACTGTTAATGACGCTTGTTTTCGTGGTTGTCGGTATATCAAGACGAACTCTATCGACAAAGTAAGCGTATAAATAATGTCAAAATCTGTATCGAGAACAGCGTCAAATGGAGTTACTTGGCGGTTCTACTGCGTATAAATTACATTTTGGAACCACCCAACCAGTCTTTTAAAATTTCAAAAGTACCTATCTGAAAAGGTCGACTTGAACTAAAAAAAAATGATTTACAAAACACACATTTTCTACGTTAATTTTGACAGGAACTATACGAATACTTAGTTCCGAAAGCTTCCGTGATGGAGAGTCAGATCGCGCCTGATCCATTACCCACCTTATAAATACCGCTCTCTGCAGATGCTTGCATCCGCGGACAGCAAAAACTGTAGCGCGTGTTTAAACGGGCCTTAATAAATAAATAAATAAATAAATAAATATCTTGGGACAATCTCACACACGGTCATCTGATCCCAAACTAGGCAGAGCCTGTACTATGGTAACCAGACAACTGATAAACATACTTATATATTTCTAAATACATACATATTATAGATAAATAACACCCAGACACAGAACAAATGATCGTGCTCATCACACAAAGATTTGTCCTGGGTGGAAATAATAGGAGTTAAGTAGTAAATGCCTTCATTCTTTTCGAGTTAGTTTTCCCCGGTCTCCCCTATTCGTCCCGTTGCACGGAATTTCGTGGAAAACTCGCCGTCACCTCAATTAGTACTGGCCGTTTACTTGGAAATATTTTGTTTTATGTCGTAAAAAGTAACGTGTTACTGAAACTGCCGTTATAATTAAGTTGTTCGGGTATATTTTTGTTTTGGTTTGTAAAGGTGTCATATTGTAGAATAATTTATGATTTACGACACAGTATCAATTTGCACTAATATTTTGTTTTGCCGTTTTTTTTCCTTTCTATTGAGATTTCTACAAATAAAGCATGCAACATAGTTATAAAAATATTGATCTCTTCACAAAATAACCGTTGTACACAGGATTTTAGTTTCCTCAAATTTCTGTCACCGGAATTACCATAGTGACAGCTGTCAAAATTAACTGACAGTCGGGAAGGATGACCTAAAAGGTTCTCAAAGACACAAGACACGGAATATTCTCCGAGATATAATAAAGATACTCATCTAGAGCTTGCCGTAGTAAGAGCTTGTTAACCACACAGTTTGAATGATCGAGTTAGCCTAAGTTTAGCTGGAAGTTAAGGTTCTCAGAGTGATACTTAGTTTAGTAGTAAATCAGAATTTGTAACCGATATCTTTGGTATCAACTCAGAAATAATTAATACGAGTATCTTGTAATTTATGTGTTTTCCTTGCATTTTCTTTCATGAACAGGTTAAAAGAGAAATAGTTAAAAAAAGGCGTCAACTAACTCAAGACCGAAAGGTCTAGAGCCAAGCGGGGAAGACCTTTGCCCATCAGTGGGACAATAGTTAGGTTACATAACAAATAAAAAAAGGTTTTTTGGCATGTATAAATCGCAAAACAGAAAAAAGTTAAGTTTATAACTTCCTAAGTTATATTTTATAAAGTTTTTAATAACAGGCTTACAACCTTTAAATGCAATATATAGACCCTTTTTGTACGAACAGATCCTGCACATAATACCAAACAAAAATGGTAGCCAATTACAACTCCTACGAAAAAAGGTTGAAATTAGCAAACGGTGTGTTCGGATATTATAGTGGGGCACGTCGAAAATTACCGACCGAGTAACTAACACCGAGTCTCAGGTGGTATAACACCGGGGTGGAAGCTTAAACGATTTCCCTTTTCCCCTAAAGCTTGCCATGTTATTGCACTAAAGCCTAGTTTTAGGCAGAAACAACACTTACTGCCCCGTAATAGTGTGGAGCGCTTTTTGCTGACGTCATCAGTTTAGGATAAGCTTTTTTTGCTGTTGTATGTAATTGTCAGTTTTTGCGCTGGTATTTAGTTGTTAGACTATTGTAGCGTGTTGTAATATTTGTTCGTGTTAATTTTTTAATTAAAAAAGGACTAATTAATAAATACATAAGTTAGAATATCCTAAAAGACAACTTGTGCGTGCGTTCGATAAAATGTTAATAAAGATAATACGTAACAAAATGAAAACTATGTTTCTAGGATTAAATATAATTAAAACACTTCCAATTATTTAAATATATAAGTCAAACGAAAAATATCAAACTATAAATTACGTTTTTTATAATTTGGAAGGGACGTGACATGAAACCTTTGAAATTAAATGCAATATAGTACTCTGTAAGCAAAACTGTATGCTATGCATCCAACAATATAGCTAGAATGTGTCACTCCACCATTTCTACGTACGTAACTTAACCAACCACACTGTCAGCTACATGCCTCCAGGCAGAGGTGCGTAATGCAATGAGGCCGGTTCGAGTCCGGTGAGTCAATTCGGTGCGGTTCCACCGGTGCCAAGCTATTAGGTGTTAACTTCGACATGAACAGAAATGCGGTATGTCTGTCGTATGGGAACATACTAATGGACAAATTTACGTCCTAGTGTTGGGTTTAACTCGCTACTCGATTCGTTAAGTTTACATCGCATCAGGAGACTTTCGGAAAATGGAAGAATTCGACGAAAATAAGTTAGTAATTTGTCGTAATACGCGATTGGTTAGAGATTATTATATAAGTATTTATAGATTCGTGTGGGAAAGAACATAATTATAAATTATGTGGAAAAATCCCTATTTCTAGAAAGCTATTACAGTGAGCCACAGTTATTTTATGTTTATGTTCATAATATAAGACAACTTAAATTATTAATTAAAATTATATTCAAATATTAATAAAAAAATATCGTTTACTTGACTAGAGTGGTGTAGGTACTACACTTCATTTATATCAACACAATTACTTTATTATTACTAACGACTGCCTCGTTGGTCTAGTGGTCGCAAGCGCGACTGCCGTGCACGAGGTCTCGGGTTCGATTCCCGGGTCGGGCAAAAAATATTTACTAAGTTTAGAAATTCTCAGAACCGCTCGGAGTTAGGAAATGTGGCGGTGTTTACACCCCGTGCCTCGGAAAGCATGTAAAGCTGTTGGTCCTACGCCTGATCCCTCTCTGGTCGTGTCGGTCAACCGTCCCATCAGACTATGAGAGTAAAGAAACAGAGAGTGCAATTGTGTTGGCGCACACACTTGTGCGCTATAATATCTCCTGCGTACATGGGTGATCTCACTTGAGATTGGCCGCCAAGGCCAAAATTCGGTCTGGAGATTATTATTATTACTAAATGTTAAAAACAATCATGCTACATCGCTTACCATATTCCTAAAAATCACTTCAAAGATATTTAATCTAAAACCACAATGCTTACTTAAATAATATTCCCTTATCTGTAGAACTGATTAAATAATTCAAAACAAATAACAGAGCTTAGTAATATCTGCTACCAACAGCTTTTAATATCGCAGTGGGAATCGTTTTACTTAGGAGTGATGAAATTTAGTATCGACTTGGAACAATTGGGCAATAGAAGTGAAGATACAGAACTATGCAACAATAGAGCGGTACCGATTAATGTAGGAAGCATACCTGTATACCTGATACGGTAAATATAAGATGTTTGGGAATGCTTATTGTGTTAGCGTTGTTGTAGTTTACAAGATATTTCGATTCCTATTAAACGTAATGTATAGTTAGATAATCGAGAATAGGTTGCTGCATCCATACGGTATCTTATCGAGTATTTAAGGATATTTACTTGATCGATATAGCCGATGTTTTAGCGAAGCTGTAATTATAATAAATACTTGATACGCACTTAGTATCCAAAGAGTCAATGATCTCGCCTTTTTTGACGGCGTTAGAAAGTAAAATATTACATATCTCTATACATAGAGTGGACATCTATTATCTACTCCCTGATTTCTTCGAATAACTATGGAAATTGGCAATTTGTAGTTTGATAATAAATTAAAAAAAAGTTGGATATTTTTCACGATCTTCTAATAGGACAATTAGCACAAAATTATAAAAAATACGAGTGTACAATCTCTGAAGAAATAAAGCTATGTTACGAAACGTATCATTACAAATAGTTTAATAACAGTAGAAACGTACCATCGCATGGTGTTGATAAAGGTCGCTTGTCCAAAGCTCGATGTGATCCGAACATTCCCGTATATTTCCCGGGTGTAATACCGAACATGAACAAAGCATCCCTTGTACCGTCTAATGCTGAACATGAGTCGAGTGCAGCCGGTTCAAGCCGGTTCGAACCGGTTCGAGGCGGTTAGGGTTGGTTGTAGCCAGTTCTAGCCGTCACCACTGGTGCGCTGACCGACCGATAGCCGCATTGCTAATTGTTTGCGGCAAGATACAACTTCGACATGATAGTAGATGCTCGTTTGTTAGTCTTGTCTATAAATACTTTGAATAACAATTTAGTTTAGCATAGAATAATATAACACTGCTTAGTTTTAGTTACGATAATAATTCTGAGTTTAATTCAGAGATTTGTATTTATTTGGTGTTTTAATAATTTTTAGGTATTTACGTTCACAAGTTGCCTGACGACTTTTTTCACAGAACTTCATTTTTAATTTTTAAAGTTGCTTGGTGGATAGAAAAGTTGCTGGCATATATTTTATTATTATTTGATGAGGAAGCTCACATCCTTCATCACAGGAGCCATTACTTTAAGTATACGAAAGTTAAAATTTCTGCTAACTTGTTGAGCTACGACATAACACCGTAACTTCATTCGTGAAGCGAACTTGTGAAATTTATATTTAAGGCGCTACTAAGTTAAACCCGGCTCGCAAACTCCTCAGTTTAGAGACAACGGCAGGCAAAGTGGGAGACAGAAACGAATAGGGAGAAAGAGACGGGGGACACTTTAGAATTTTAGAAATTTTCCACGCGAAACTTTGTAATTTCGAAACGAGCGAACTAAGAGTAACATAAATCATTGTACTTGTTTGTTTATATAGCGGCAACTTTATCAATCACGACGCAAACGAGCATTTACGGTAGTTACATTTTGCTAATCTTACGCGCAACTTTCTGAATTACGTTTTTTGAACAATTTGTTTTATATTTGTGGGGTGAGTTGTACTTTTTATTACACAAAGAACTTGTAGCTGTACAAAATGAATACACATTTTTTTTAATGATTTCATATGCTATGAAGTCTCAAGTTTTTATTCATACATCGGTCACTTGTTTTTGTTATGAGTTTTATATAAGTGATTTAGTTCTTAATGATGAGTTTGCTATTATTACACCTGAATACTGAAACGGTTATTAACTTTGATGTTCATAAATGTCTGTCCGTCGCTACTCTACACTTTAAAGTGATTTGTCAATTCAGAAATAGCAAGACTCTTGACGGCGGCTTCAAAACTGATTGATGTTTGAGTATTCGGCCATTTGTCCTAAATTCATACAGGTTTTACACACACATCGGTAATACAATAAAGGTTAAGTAGGCATTTGGATCTATAATACAAAATAAAACACGACCTCCGTGGTAGAGAGGCGTACGACCCGGGCAAGGTGTCGCCAGCTCTGAGGTCCCAGGTTCGCGCGACGGGTCAATGTAGAAAAACACTTTTCTACATTGTCTCGGGTCTGGTGATTGTGATATCTTCGTTGTCTCTGATTCCATAACACAAGTACCTTAGCTACTTACTTTGGATTCGGAGCAATGTATGTGGCGTTGTCCACATTTATTTATTATTTTTAAAACAAGGAAGTAACGAATACATTCCTAAACAAATAAAATTATGCCAATACAAAGTTTAATTAAAAATTAATTACTGCTTACCCCATTTCACATTCAAGGAGCTTTCAATAACATAGGCACAATATGAAAATACAATGTAACATAGTACAAACATAATTTCAAAGGCTCAGGTGGTATAACACGGCGTTGTATTTTACTGAGAGCGACCCATTCACTCGTAAACTGTAGGATTTGAACCCCGGTTTACTTCTAAAACTTTTACCTTCATCGTTATGTTAAAAATTGTATGACAATCTTAAAGTGTTCTCAGCAAAACTGTTTCATAATATTAAATGTTAATGCACTAGTGCATTTACGTGAATATTTGTTAAGACAAATAAGTTTTCGTGAAAAATCTGATACGTACTTTTTTTTTTAACCTTTTAGGTGTCCCACTGCCGGGCAAAGGTCTCCTACTTTATACGTACTTTTTATTTCTTTTAAAAATAGGTTACTAGCAATGTGGTTCGCACATTACTAGTATTCTTGTTAAAGCACTCGTACAAAGCTAAATGCTTGTGTTACGAGCGGGTTGGGTTTACGTCAGTAATGGGTGGGATTCGAACTGGCAACCCCATGATCACAAGTCCGACACCCTAGCCATTAGGTTACCTTCGCTACACTTAGTTTTATCTTTGAGTGAAAGGTAATTATTGGAATGAATGATTTATGAAATCTAAGTAATTGTTCTGTGCATTTAATTATATTTTGATATCCAGTAATTTGAAACATAATTTTGTATTCTGCAGTCAAGAATTATTTCTAAATTTACAGTTTGTTATCGTATTTATATAACCTAAAGTTTTTGTATTAGGAAAAAATTCCAAGTAGGTAAAGTAAGACAGTTAATTATCAATACACTTTTTGTCAATATTTTGCTTAAATACGCTATAAATTCTAAATCTAGCGATTCAAAGACCGGATTCGCATGCACGTGGTGGCAGGTTAAAACCAGTGTGAATTTTTCAAAGCTATATGTATTTTCTTAATTTATTCTAAGTCATCATTGATAAACGGTGAAGGAAAACATCGTGAGGAAACCTAAATTCCAAAAATTTTAATCGGAAATCGCCAACCCGCAATGAGCAAGCGTGGTGATCAATGCTCAATCTCTATATGGGAAGAGGCCTGTGACCAGCAGTGGGACGTTTATGGGCCAGTATTATACGCTATAAATTTATATCCTATATGTATAATAATTCTATACAATAATGAAATTATACCTATCAAAGATTTATTCATATTCGTTTGATGTAGCAAACTATAACTCCAGCAAAATCACGTCTACATCTCGCCTTTTGTCGAATTTTATATAACATATGATACTTTTATTAGGGGTTTTCACCATCTTTCCTTTATTGCCGAAACAAAATGAAATACTCGTGATTCAAATGATTCCCTGAAATATGGCCATTGTTTCGAAATCAGTTTTTATTGGAACTCTCGTGTTACGTAATGTATGGCTGTATATTTTATAGCTATCACCAATATTAGAAGGCTGAAAAGCTTGTTTGATTGCACGCGCTTATCTCAAAAACTACTGGTCCGATTTGAAATTTTCTTTCAGTGTTAGTTAGATAGTCCATTTATCGGGAAAGGCTATAGGCTATTTGACCGATATAATCGACCCACACGCGGGCGGAGTAGCAAGCAAAAGCTAGCGTAAATATAAATATCCATATTATGAGAGTACCAACCATTCAAAAATTTTTAAATAATACACAGGAATATAGACGTTACAAACACGTTGATGCCTGCAATAAATACTGGATTGCATTGTTCGCATATTTGCGGGTACTGCGCCGAACTATTTACGATGCCACTAAAACATCCGACCAAAAAATTCAAATAACAAAAAATACTTTTTTATTATATTTACGCGTTATCTCGTATCAATGAATGGTATCTATATGGTTTTGCAGTCTGTAATTTCGGTACAAATGTATGGAAACGGCTCGGGACTTGAGGTAATAGGGCAAATTCATAGATTTCCGGTGGATTGCAGGTGGTGCGTGACTGAACGACCGACTGAACTCGATCCACGAATATAAGTAAATTATATAGGATCGGTTACACCGTCTTGCATAATGCTATTGTGGTGTTATTGATACTGAATATTTCAGAGGATAACGTGTATGGTAGGAATTTTGGTTGATTTATTATATAGTAAGGAAATAACTGTAAAGAATTTCCTTATTTGCAAATTGATGTTTTAACGTTCCTGTTGTTAAAACATATTGCAAAGTGATCATAAACTTTGATAGGTATATTTTCATTTTTGTTTTTATTTCCATTTAATCTATATTATGTTTGTTTTATTTCATCTATGGAGATACGATTAAATTTTTAGGCAGAAATGAGTTGTGTGTTGAATAATATTGCCTGAATGATAGTGCCTACCTGTTTACAGGATTATTTTAAAAGGAGTGCAGATATCCTACGAGGTTATCACAGGTCACGTGACTTATGTTTGTGTGAAAAGTTTTTTTTTTTTTAAGATTTCGACCTATGTTCCTTGGGAAAAAGGTTCAGTTTTATGCATCTGATTAACTCGTAGGATATCCGCACTCCTTTTAAAATAATCCTATATGTTCACCAGATATGTATAAGTTTTTACATAATTTTAAAACACAGTATGTACTGAAAGATCGTATTCAAAGGAAAGAGTCAACATTAACTCTCTATACGACCATTGTTACTCGAATTCGGTAGTATTGTTGCTCAATTTTCACCAGCTATAATTGATAGCAATTGTCTTACTCTAACTAAGCACATTATTTATCTTCTTGGGAATAGTTTCTATAACTATTTCAATTCCAGTAACTCCGCAGTAAGCGAAGGAGATTCAATGACTCGCTGCCAAACTTGGGGTATAGATATTTTCATATTTGGGTCGCAAGATCATATACAATAGTATGATTTCTAAAGGCGATTATATACGTCTCTGAACCACACATAGGTTGGTACTCTATGTAACATTGTGTTTGACATTATTTATTAAGAGTGTCCTTTGTTTTCCTTGGATATAATCTCAGAGAATCGGCGAGAGAAAAATCTCTGAAGTTGAAAAGTCTAGAATCGATTTTTGTGAAACAATAGCTTGGTTGAGGTTCAAAATGTCCGAACGTCAATAATCCGACCCAATTTAATTGTCGCTTTGTTTATGGAATATAATTATTGCACCATCCGCGCATCAGAATGCCTCGGATGGTTTTTGGACTAAGTGACATCTGACGGACTTAATCCGGGGTAGGGTGAAAAGTTGATAAACTGAAAATACTTTTTGTTTACGTCGCATGCTATCTACTGCTGGGAGTTCATAATTTTCGTTGCTTGGTTAATGCATTTGTAGTATAATGGAGGGTTGTAAATAACTAGCTTTTGCTTGCTGCTTCGCCTATATTATCGTGGCAAAAGGTAGCTTATACCCTTCCTTAATAAATTGGATATCAAAAACGGAAATATTTTTGAAGTGATAACTTCTTATGGGAAGGTAAACCGCTTCGTAACGTAACGCGTTACGGTGCCACCCTGTCTAGCTTCCCTTTCTCTCACGTATACGGCAGCAGTAGGCTGGCTCCGCCTCGCCTACCTACTGCTGCTGTATCTAATAGTTCAAACAAGATTAGTTAAAGTTATCACTTACGTCAAGCGTCTTGACACGCACACGTTTTTTCTAATCGGACTTCGGCTCCTAAGATTAGTGCGTTCATCCATAAAACATACAAACAAACTCTTCAGCTATATAACATTTTTAGTAGTAAAGATAATAAAAAGCATTATAATATTAAAATAAGTGTAGATTTCTATGTGTGTAACAAAGAAAATGATCGAGATTGCCACCATTGATCACAACTCTTGCTTATTGTTTACGAGTGATTTTAAATACATCACCGGTATGTATATATATATCTTGTGATGTGAATGTGAAGTAAATATAGTTAAAAAGTACTGTTGACGTTTTTACTTCATATATATTTTTAGTGATACACGATAAATTAAGAGAAATTACTTATGACATTGAGAAAGGAAGAGTTTCTAGAGTATCTATAATTTGTTGTAATTTTTGTAGGTATCAAAACAATTTTAATGTTTTTTTTTAATGTGGATTTTTGTATGTATTTTTATTAGAATCTATTGACGTGTTGTGAAATGTGGATAATTATTTACGTAACTATTATTATAACTTACCCACTTAAGAACATTTAGTATGTTTATTTAAACTACAAAGGTTAGGCAGGGTAACATGAAGTCACTCCACAGCACATAAGATGTTAATTTAATTTTTCATTCATGCTTACGACTACGGTTTTACGTTTATATCTCCTATCCTAGGGTAAATCTCATTTTCGGCTACCTAGCGAATGTAAAATTATATTGGAGTCAATTTTGTTTAATACCTGAGGGAGTTTCTCTCCAGAGGTTAATTGGTTCACGCCGGGAAACTTCACAAGCCATATGTGGTTTTCTGGATTTGCCTACCCGCACGAACCCGACGAATTTTGTAAGCAGGGTAGGTCCTCTCAGCCCCAATTTCTGTACCTTTATACTGCAATATGATATTATGTAACATTAACTCGAATTGATTCCATGTTAAGTTTGTTAGTTAGGAATAGTTTGGTCGAAGAATGTCTGCGGCTGTTTTAGTTTAGTTTATAGAGTAGTTGTCTATGTAACGTGATTCTATTGAGGTTTAGTATTAAATGGCTATATATCAGTTTCAAAATAACCACTGAGTGGTTTCCTAAAGCTGGAACTCGCAAACTAGGCACGCCAAAGGGACGGTGGTGGGACTGGGATCACTTCTTAAAGATTTACTTTGAAGTGGTTCAGGAACCTACCCTGAATCACTTCAGACTTTCCTAAAGCTGGAGTCAAATGGGGAGACCTTTGCCTAGAGATGGGACACTAATAAGCCACTTAAAGAAAAAAGGAAATTCTGAATGAATGCTATAAAGGTCATCATGAATATTGACGTACCTATACTTACGTATATTATTTTGATGATGTTATTATATATGTTAACTCTCCGACTTATTTGAATCTTTGATAGAATAAAAAATTCGTTTTACCTAAATTTAAAACCAGTAGTTAGCATATAGCAGTAGTAACCATTGGTTGAGTTAACTAGGGATAAAAAAACTGGGTCTTCGTGTATTAAATATTAGTCTTTATGAATTCAGTTTCTTTGTTAAGTCGTAATTAAATTCGTAGCTACATAGTAAGTTGGGGCGGTATAACTACTCTGTGATGTTTTGATTACAATTAAAGTGTAGCCCGTCCTCTGAGCGCGAGTTAATTGCTCAACCTTGCCCAACTTTGAAAACCGCATGCGGTCGCCCCTCTAAAAACACTTTAATCAGGTGTGCCTTGCAAGAATTAACAAATCAAGTTTTGATTTAAAACTTATATATATTTTCATAAAGAATTTTAGATTAACCAAATTTTAATCATACTAATATCATAAATGTGAATGTAACTTTGTTTGTTACGCTTTGACGCAAAAACTACTTAACCGATCATCATGAAACTTTGTACACATATTCTTGGAAGTATTAGAAATAACATAGGATACTTTTATACCTAAAAAGAAAAATGTTTTTTGAGCTAAGGTGCTATTCATTATTTTAGACGTTACTCGCGGTGTTATATAATTTGTGACTTACCTAACCTAGTGCTAATATAATTGAAATCTCATAATGAATTCATTATTTTAGACGTTACTCGCGGTGTTATATAATTTGTGACTTACCTAACCTAGTGCTAATATAATTGAAATCTCATAATGAATTCATTATTTCTTTAAATAAAGGCGTTTGGTATCAAATAGATTGGATCTAGGCTCTATGTCGACCGAAGAAGCCGACCCTAACATGTCTAGGGAAGAAGAAGCTAGACAGAGGAATTAAAAGCGGTTGGAGGATAATTCATAGTCTAGTCGATGGCTCGCTAACACCTCTCAATCAAGACTATGAATTGCCGGCTCTTTAGTCAACTGATCCCGTTAAAACTTATCCCGAGGGATGAGTTGACTAAATAATAAATTTTATTATTTTCCTACTTTAAAAAAGGTTAGTTTTTATGTAAATAAGTACAGACAATATGAACGAAATTCTTAACCTGCGAGCACTCGCGCTATGAGAATTTTGCTCAGTCAATTAAAAACACCATTTTGTCAAAATTATGCGTACGGACATTGTTCGTTCAGTAGCTGAGTTTTGTTCCGTCTTCCACCCCTGGATACAGTTCACTGCCCACCAGCGTGCGCCAGTCGCTCTTAAGAGGAGTTTTGTTGCGCCCTGTACCAGGAAGTGGGGTTTGCTCATCGCGCGTGTATCGATGTAAGTACTTTTTTCAAGCTAACCGTTTGAAATCATGTCACTGACTGAATCAAGAGCTAAAAACACGAGCTTAACTTCCAAATTGCATCGTCTATTGTATCTACATTTAATACCAAAAACTTCTGTTCGATAAGGCCCATAATTACGATAAATTTATTTGATGGCTTTATACAAAGTTTGAACAGAAAATTTGTCATGCTAAAAGACACAGAAATTCTTGCACGTTGACAAGTTGAATCGAAAATTTCGCAATATAAATTGTTGTTTATTAGTTTTACAAAGTTAATACTGACTTTTCGTCTCAAGTCTGCATTAAAGCCTAAACAAGAACACTTTTCATTCTCACACTCGCAGTTCGGGCCCACTTTGACTCGTCGAGTCGGCGTCAAGTTCCACAAAGGTTTTGTATAAAGACTACAGAATTTAATTTTGTGCTTTTTTGTTGCAAGACTTTTGAGGTCCTTTACAGAATACGTTTAAGTGTTAAATGTACGTAATGTTCAGTAGTTTATATTAAAGATTTTATTGTTTTATTGCGGTGTCCTTATTTTAGTTTTCATGAATCTAGGTCAGTAGCGCGTATTGTATATATTTTTTTTAATAATGGAAATAATATTAATTTTACGGACGAACCTAATAATGTTTTTAATACAAAGCCCTTTTACTTTTTAAGTATATTCATTTACATGTATAATAATATATTATTTCTTAGAAATAAGTACCAATATTTTATATAAGCAATTTAATTAAATCAATGGCATGTTTAAAAGACATCAATAACGCTATAACGCCTACTTTACATCATAATTCCCAGATGACGAGAAAAACGAATATGAATAAAAATTATACATAGCTTAAAACTTTGGGGTACGCTCTGTGACAGGCCTTTTCGGTCAATTAAAAGAACGCTGAATTTTGAATTCTGTCGTTAAAAATTTCGAGGGTGGCTAATCGAGTAATCCAACTGTTAAACACGCATGAGGGGATTAAAGCCTATTATGTACCGACCACTGCTCGCCGCTGACTTGTCCCCATAATATTTTGTACGATCTTATGTTTATAAATGAGTAGATTCACATTTAGACGCTTTTTATAACTTAAGTCGTCGTTTTGGATCTCGTAGCTGTGTAGCTCTTTATATCTACGTGCTACGACATGTGCTACGACACGTGCTACGCTACGTAGTGATTAGTGTCCGTAAATCATTATAATTTATTAAAACATTTTTACTACTTTAATATTTCTATTAAGCCTACCTATACTTACCATTTAACGGTATTTTGTTTTTTTACATAATTATGTTCACTGGTCTACTCGACAAATCGCGGCATATCACTCTCTATGCTCAATATGCTCATATTGCCAAAAGATAATTCTATGTATGTTCAAGTGAAAACGTCTTGCCCCTTTTCCTTTTATTATATTGCTATTTTGATATCATAGCTCCTTATGAACTCTTGAGGAACGGTCTGATGTCTATCCAACAGAAGTATTATGACTATCTTCTCGTTCAATAAAGACTCTTCAAACGACACTTTTTCCGGTCTCTGTTAAGCCTACTGTTTTCCTTCTGCCCTTTTACTATATTAAATGAGCATTGAGTTAATGACCCGCGGTCGTCACCCTCTGGGTAAGCTGTTGTATATATACATGACAGTATATCTTTACACAGTATAAAACAAATTTCCTGCTGTTCGTACGGTTAGATCTTCTACCACGGAACGGATTTCAATGCAGTTTTCAGCTATAGATAAAGTTATTTTAGAGGAAGGTTTTTGTGTAATTATAGGTGTTTATGACTGTGCTGTGCGTGTGAAGCCGGCGCGTGTCCGCTAGTATTACATATTTGGAAGTTGATAGTGTAAGGTTTTCATTAGAGCTGGGTAGAAAAAGGAAACGTTAAACTTTGCGAATTGCAAAATATAGTGATGACGATTTTTTATTGGTAGATACCATATTAATAAACATTCGTAACAGATATCTTTGTTAAATTGTAAAACATCTGCAACCAAGAGTTGACAACCAACATCATAAGCAACCTCATTGTTCTACGACTTTTGATAATTCGTTACTTTTTTTCATACTCAAACGTTAAAGCGCACGTTAGAGAGCTAAAATTGATAACATCAATTTTAGCGCTCTAACGTTTGAGTACGAAGTATAAAAAAAAATAACAAATTATGAAAAGTTGTAGAACAAAATAAATGTTGTTGTTTATGATGTAAGTAAGCTAGTTCTGAGAGCTTGAAGTGTTTTACAAATACTTTCGCTTATAATACGCTCCTTCAAACCAAAAACGTAAAAAAAAATCAGTAACAGTATTAAAACTATATTTTTCTCAAATAATAAAGTAATTTATCAACGTAAAAACGATACAAAGTAAATAAAATCTTACAAAAAAGATCAACTCAAATACTTAAACATGAATTATGAAAAAGGCAACAAGCGAACAGATTGCTTATAAGTTTTATGAACTAAAACGAGACGTCCACTTCATTGCAAAAAAATACTTTTTGTAACTTCTGCTATACCGAGTATTTAATTAAAATCATGCAAATACACACCTTTGCTGGTACATGAAAGTCCTCGCAGGTTCCTTTCGCAGAGTTTTTATTAAAATACTTGGATGAAAGTAAACTTTGAATGTGACAAACATTGGTCATTATATAGTTGTATTGTCTCAAGTTAAATGAGGGTTTCGCTAAGTCGTTGTGCAAGCTATCAGACGAAGACAGCGCCGCAAACACATTTTAAAAATTCGTTTTTTCTTTTGTAAAAGGAATTGAAGAATTTTAATAAAATTAAAAAAAGGTTTAGAGTTAAATGTAAATGAAATTGCATTTTTTAAATAATGTAATATCAAATCTGAAAGTATACAGTTTTTGAGTTATTTTAGATTTATCACAACTTGCCCAAGAAAACATATTAGAAAGTAAAGATTTTTTTTCATGTAGGCAAAACATACTTTTTCATTTATTATATTTTGTAGGCTTATCACATAGCTGGGGGGTGTCCAACAGCCAGATGGACCGATGACCTGAAAAAGGTGGCTGGATCGACTGGATGCGGAAGTGTGGGAGAGGCGTATGTCCAGCAGTGGACCGCGATAGGCTGAGTTGATTATCACAGTCATGAGCCTTGATTCTCCAATATAGCTCTATGCAACAAACTTAACTGATGCACTATAACATAGTATAGCTATTAGATGATCAAAGCACCATGTGCGGTGCTATAACATCGCGTGATAAATTATCGTTTGTTAGCGCGACATAGTTCTAATACAGTTACCGCTTGTTGCCTATTATAAGAATTTGAACAAATTGTTTATGAACTATAAAGTTTAGAAATAAAATGAAGTCATTGTTTAAAAAAATATGAGGCGGATTTTCTTTTTCAAATTTCTAAAAATGATAACGATTGATAAATTTTACCAAAAAGTTGATTTTTATTATCCTCGCAAAATTTTGCTTTAGAGCCGACGACAATTATTTCATATATAACATTGTAAAGTATAATGCAGTATTCAGCTGAAGCCAAGAATGCTCGATGTTCACCCAAAATAGCTTGAGAGAGCTAGGCAGGAGAAGAAATAATTATATTCAGGCAAAATTAATTATGAATGGTACGCGCTACCCTTCTGATGTGGTTCTCTATACAAAATTAATATCATCAATCTGAATAGTTTGTATGTTTGGTTGAGCGCGCTAATCTCCGGATGAGCTGGTCCAATCCGATTAAATATTTGAGTGTTAGATAGCCCATTTTTTGAGGAAGGCGATATCTAACGCCCTGCAAAAAGATTCTAGTATATTCCATAAATTGGTAGCAACGTGTCCAGTAAAGCTCACTTTAAAAAACCTTATTTAATAACAAACATAAAACTACTCAAATAAAAGCAACAGCAATATTAGTGAAACATAAAAAGGTTCACCTTATCAAATTTTAAACATGAACTTTCTAAACGGATTCCATGAAAAAAAAACTGACTAAAATTAATTACATTACGCGTGTAACACATCTCATTATCTTTCCACGTTATTAATTTGAATCATTAGTGCAATTAGGACGAAAGCTATAACGTTACGCTTATATAAAATGAAGTCACGCAAAACCATTTTAGAATAGGGATTGGTCTTTATATTGTCCGACTGGTTCCGTACCTATATTAACTCAAAATATACCAGTGTTTTAAATACAAATTTAAAACACTTTGGTATACTTTGGGTCGGGTCTTATGCCTTCTCTATTTTGTTCGATCTTGCGCGCAGCATCAATATTTTAGTCCTTTTGGTCTTGTTGGACTGAGGATGGCGCGGTGGCAGGAGATCTTTCGCGGCAGCGTGAAATAAAGACTACAATTATTATTAATAAAATTATAAAAATATTTGATTGAATTAAGTGATTTCCCCCACACTAATTTCCCGTAGATTCTAAAAGTTGTAAAAAAGTAGATACTATTTATCGGCCGTGTAAAAATATTTAATAACATTATTTCAGATTAGAAACCAAATTTATTAGAAAAAATCTACCTGTAGAAGACATTTTTATTAGATTGGTTGTTGGAAGACAAGTATTAAATTGGTTCACCGTACACTTTTTAACACATCTCACTTTTATTCAAATTGTTCGTGAATTAAACAAAGCTAGTGTGAATAAAGTCCGGTCACGTGGTTCCTCCCCCGGGAGTGCGGCATTCCCTGGCGGCGAACTGACCGATTTCCATTTCTCACGCAAGACTCACTCGAATTGAATAATCGATTCAAGATACCGCAACAAACGTGATATTTCGAATTGGCTTGTCTATGTGATTTTCGTAAATATATTGTTTCATTCGCTGTTTCCTCAAAATTATCCACTTTTGCCTATAGTGTTGTTGAAATAGTAATTGAAATGAGATCTAAATTAATTAGATTCAAAATAATTCACAAGGCCACGGCCTTACCCAGTATAACTTATTCGTTGATATTTTATGCAAATCTACCTTTTCGAAAAAGCTAATAACTTGAACAGTATGTTACAGAAATCAATAATAATTCCCAATAACAAATACATAAGAAATACCCTTTTTTATTTGAAATCTTCGAACCAAAGGACAATTTAGTACGCAATTAGGTGAGGAAGTAAGTGAGACAATCTTCTATTTATTTTAGAGGCACTTACCGAGATTTAGTGCAAAAGCAAAGATGGTCGAGATTCAAACATCTTCGTACACATTTTACAACGCACCTAAAATCTAAATAACGACGCTCATTTCACATAGATAAAATGCACGACTTACAAAGAGAATATACGCTTTATTGTTTAAACTCGTAAAGTTTCGTTTAAAACGAATGTTTATGAACAGTTTTCACATTTTAAATATGCTTTTAATTTTACTTCTCACTGGATTTTTGAGTCATATTTTACTCGCCGACGTTAAAAGATGATTAACTGTGGGACCCAATCTGATATTTTATTTCCGTATAAATAGTGCAGTGTGACACGTATTGAGTTATATTTTCATGTTGAGCTGAATCGAAAGGTTCGCGTGATCGAAGCAGTTTTTGAGCCAACCTATTCGACACGGCGCCCTGATACGTGAATCGCCCTGAATAACAGCTTCTTCATACCGCCCGGCAACCGGGAGTTGGCACCGGCTATCCGGCGGTGTTTTGTGAAGTAGTGACCTACTGGTTCAATTACCGCATCTCTATGTCCAAGGTTGCTTGGTCAATACCAGTAATATTTCAGTTATTGTTAACTTTTAGGCATTGCCACTGGTTTATTAATGATAGATTGAAATATCAACATAATTATAAAATACAGGTGTTGAGTCATCAGGCGATCAGTGTAATAAAAACAAAACAAACAGAAAATATCATTCATAGTTAAGAATAAAACAGTGACTGTAGAAAAGAGTCTACATTCAACAGTTATGTACAGAATTTGTACCTGTTAATAACGTAGGTACCTACTTGGTAAGACTTACTCTTGTGAACGATGCTGACGAAAAACATCTAGAAGTTATAATGTAGGAATTAGAAATCCATAATTGCAATGAATGAATGAAAAATGTGATGATTTTTATCATAACTTCTTCATTCAAGTCTTCTTTCATTATTTTTATATTAGAAGTTGTATGTAGTTGGACAGTTAAAAGCTGGTGTTACATTCGTCATCAAAGTAGTTACTTGCTGGATGAATCGGCTATTGTTATGCAATGCCGGGTCGTCGGCATTGGCTAGACGGTAACGGAAGGTGTAAAAGAGCTCTTATACAGCGCTTTGTAATAAGCACTTTGTTTTGCTTTGTTTAGGTCAATAGTTCGGCGTCCTAAAATTCTAGGGGTTTTGAATATCGTGGCTAAAATAACACGTGTCGACAGAACTGTACAGTAATGAATGTTATTTTTAAAAACAGTATATTATTGTGAACCCAGAATCGTACATCTTTTTTAGAAATTTGCTTTCATTTGATTTGTTATTACAAAGCTTTTTATAAAATATGTCAAATATACATATTAATACAAGGATTCAAAAAAGAAAGAGGTTCTCAATTTGTCGGATTTTTTTTTATGTTCCCCAATTTCTCAAAGACGCCTAGACAGATTTAAGAAATTCTTTTTTTGGCAGAATGTTTGCACCCCTAGGTGGTCCCATAGTCACTAAGTTCATCTGATGATGGGATCCCAGGGAAATCGAGGAAAACCCTCAAATTTTATAGGCACGTATTGCGTGTTTAGTTACTACAAATTATTGTCCTCAATTTAGGTAAATATTTTTTTATTAATTTTATCCATGAGTTTATACTAAATTTGAAAGTAAAAATAATGATAATTATGAATATAAACTACTGAAAGAGCTACAAAAATGTTAATATATATATAATTATATTTATTGTATAATTTCTATATTCACAACCATCACAACATTAAGTACCTACCTAAATCTTTTTTTATATTGCGAATGGCTAGAGGAACGTATTGTTATATCCTGTTCAATTCAGAATGGTAGAAGGCATCTTAAAAGAAATTTAGCAATTTAATTTCGCGAACATAAAACATGTAAGAGCCTTAATACAAGGATTTTGTTGGTGTTTTATCCTTGGATAGCAGTAAACTGAGGCACTAAACGAAGAAAGTACACATATCAAGTATATAAGGCGTGAATGTATACATAAACAATGCGAGAACTCATTAATAAAACGTGCTTCTTTATACGCTATTGTTAAAATATTTTTTTTTAAACACGACGCCTGCACTAAGTAATTTAATCCTTGTGTCGCGGGGGTTTCACAAACATTCAAATAACATTCACAAAGAACATCCAGACTTGGAACAAGCATTTGTGGATCACACAAATGCTTGTCTCATGCGGGGATCGAACCCCGCAGCACGTCGCGCAGAGTGGTCATTAGCGTGGTGACCTATACCACTCGGCTATCCGGACAGTCAAATTTTTTTTATTTTTGGCCACAGCACGCTTCCGACAGGGAAGGATGGAAGAGTATGGGGGAGGCCTTTGCCCAGCAGTGGGACAGCACGGGCTAACAAAAAAAAATAAAAAATATTGTATTTTACTTGGTGCCAATTCCTCTGCACGCAAACTAAACAAAATTTAAACCATTGCTGTCTTCTACGACGATAAAGCGTGAGAAAAGGACGGCGACATAATTATAACAACTAACTTAGAAATGTCAATGTAGTATTCGCCGCATCACTGTGTTTTTAGTGCACACGTTTTTACTGGCTGGCAAATTTGTGTGAGAATTTCAGTCGTAACTAAATTTGAGCCCTAACATTCGTCTGTCTTTTTCTAAGTATGTACTAGTAAAAAGGTAATAAAATAAGTTTAGCACGCAGATTCGGGGCCTTAGTTTACTTATATGATCTAAATATAAAGCTGGCAAAGATGCAACATTTTTTTTCTTTTTTTTCCGTGTTATTTATCTTAAGTTAAAAGAAAGTATAGGAATAATTTATTATTATTTTCCAACGTATAGTAAAAAAACAATTCAATTTGCACTGTTCAATTTCTCAAACATTTATTATATGCGCAAAGAACACCGAGATATGAATTGGCATTTTTGGAGCTCTTAATTGCCCCAGGATGGGGATCGAACCCGCAGCATATCAGGCACAGTAGTAGTTAGTAAGCTTTACCATACTACTCGGCTATCCACAGTCAAAAATATCAGCAGTGTATCGAAAGTAACAACGATGATGATGGCGCTCTGAAATCAGCGAGTTTGTTTATCTTCTTTAAAATACTCCGAATAAAATATTTGTTTATTGTTTTTTAAAAGATCACAGTACGATAACATAAGATAATGCAGTTAATATGTACCGCAAAATACAAGCTGCTCTAAAATAAAACAGTGTACCTACAGAGTTTTTTGTTATAAAACTTCACTTCGAGAGAACCGACTCAAATATTATATGGTCGAAATAAAGATCCAGAAAATACATGTTTATTATAAAATTACTTGAGTACGTTTCATCACGTGCCACAAGGCATTTCGCGCGGCTTTGCCTCTTCCGACGGCCGTGAATTATCATAATGCATGCCTCGTCTCGACGGTTTCAGCCTTTCACGCAATGCCGGATACCTGAGGAACGATTGCGAGTAAGACATATTGACTGGCAGGCGTGACTCGTTGTCATAATTTTATATACGTATACGTGTAAGCAGAGAGGAATATAAGGAAATTATGAGTTGAGGCTGAATAACAGATTATTTTGAGATGTTGAGGATAAATGAATGAATTTATACTGATCTTTGATAAGTCATTAAGTTATTACAATTCTGACAACCAGCCTTTCTATGGGTGCGGTTGTTGAGGTCAGATAGGTGGTAGCTTTATGTAAAATATGGTATTCAGCTAAATCCAGTATGGCCGGAAGCCGACCCCAAGATTGCTTGGGAAAATACTGACCTTTGTAAACTTACTTGTTTGTGGCTAACTTTCTCGCAAAATGTAATGTAATATTTACTTAATAGGGATAAATACTATTTTTTTTAATGACCGACGGAATCAATTATAAAAAATATGACACGTATTTTTTTGTTTTTTTTTTTTGTTTTATTGAACATACATTGAATGGAAATGTTGACGTCACAAGCCTCCTAAAAAAGCTCCTCGAACACTGGGCTTATCAATGACGGTCTAAACATATTTTTCATTTTCATACACGGGCATAATGCCTATTATGCTCAAAATACCAACGTAAATATTTATTTCTAGAATTTGACTGTAAACGCTCCTTGAGCAAATAATTTTATTAACAAATAGTATTTGTGATATAGACCCCAATATAAAATTACCCTTGAATTCAATTGACGACTCTATCTCATATTATTATATCTCCGTTACTTGCCCTACATTCAGAGTATTTCGGAATGAGTTTATTTCCAAACCGGATTCATAATTATGAATACACAAGACAAACTAGCAAGTTCCCTCATAATACTCTACATCACAATTAAAAGTGAAGATACCGCAATACAACTCGGCTCCAAGTTAAACTTCGTAAGTTATTATACTTGTTACCAACATTACATTAGGCTTACATGAAGGAGTTAACAATAACATAAATTGTTACGTTAATATCATGAACTTAACTACAAGTATTCTGTATAACGCATATTAACTTGTACTGTTAAAGTTAAAAATAATAATCATAATGCTAACGGAAAAAAATGCTGGTGGATTTTATTAGTAAAATTATGTTCTTTTGTTTTCTTGTTTTTTTTTTTAAGTTAATTGCAATGTGAGTCGCACATTACTAGTACTCTTGTAAACCCCTCGTGCTAAGCCAAGATGCTAGTGTTACGAGTGGGTTTACGTCGGTACTGGCTGGGATTCGAACCCGCAACCACATGATTGTAAGTCTGTCGCTTTATGACGTCCATGTAATTTTATTGTTGTGATAAAATATAGAATGCTTCTCAAAGTTCAGTCATATTAGTATGTGTTTTATGAGAGATTAGCAGTTCTTGGCAAAGTCAG
This sequence comes from Plusia festucae, assembly GCA_950381575.1. Taxonomy (NCBI): domain Eukaryota; kingdom Metazoa; phylum Arthropoda; class Insecta; order Lepidoptera; family Noctuidae; genus Plusia; species Plusia festucae. The sequence continues at coordinate 6,793,066 of OX494450.1, forward strand.
CCCCGTAACCCGTTAGTAGTTTCTGTTTCCGTAGATGTTTTTTTTGTTAAATTTACAATACTTTGCGGTGACAAATCCAACCAATCGAAGGTCATTAAAATCGGTCCAGCCGTTAGAGTGTCATAAATGGTGTTAGTAACCCGATCTTGTTTGACATGTCAAAATGTGTAACATAGATACACCTATCTATGTTACATACTTTTACATATATGAAAAAAAATATGTGAAAGAGATAGCTTCACGGCACTTGTCACCTGTATTCTGCTGACGTTTGATTTTGTTATACGCTTTAACTAAACAACTTAAGATTGCTGAAAACCTATAACAGTTTTTCATGCAATAACTGGTCATGTGATTAATCGTAGCAAAGCGCTAATCACGATAGAAGAGCCTTGACGTTAATTGCATTTCGCCTAGCTAGGTCATTAACTTCGCTTGCTATTATAACTGTGACAAATAGGTTGCTTGAAGGCTTGTATACACAATACATACACGAATTGATGTTTACAAAATGAAAATCCACGCGAAATACTATTTCCTCAAACGGTGATCCGATAGAGAGACCCTTTGTAACCGACAATTGAGTTTTGTCTTCCTTTATTAGATTGATTCCGAAACTCAACACGTATGTTTATGTGTAACTAAATTGCCGAAAGAAAATTTTGTTGTTTGGCTGTAGAAATGTGAAAGAAAAACAGAGGCCCCAATTAAGTTGGTCGAGATAAATGCGGGGTACTGTGACACGCTTAGTAGAGACCTACAGGAATGAGAAAACAGAATACTTATTAGTACTTTGTAAAAAGTTGTGTCGTGTTTTGTTTTTGTTAGGAGTAATACTGGTCAAAGATTGGAAGATTGTTGTTTTTATGAACTTTCTTCTGTATAGTGAAAAGTTCTGTTGATGTAAAAAGTACACGTTGGATTAATTTGTAAATTTATGCGACGATGTTGGAAGTACGAATGAATAATAAGTGACTAGGGATGGAAGGAAAATATTGGAATTAATTTTTAATTTAGATGAGTTTCATTGTTTGAATATATAATATCAATCATATACAAAAAATAGGTATTACATTAATACAACATGGCAATTTCATTGTATTCATACTGTCTCAGTGAGCGAGAAGAGTTTCAGTGAACGAACTTAAAGCTGGCTTCTGTATTGAAAAATTCAACATGAGTGCATCTCAAGCTCTAATCAACCAAACGTGTGACGGCGTATGATATTGCTCGACCAATAACCTGGCCTAAGGACAATATGAGCAATTGTCAAATTGGAGTTCTCAATGATATAATATATGTATGTTTTGGTATAGTATTCTTGAATTTTTTATATGGGCTTTAGTTGCCTGAAATAAATAAATAAAAAAACCGTTGGTTATGTACATTACAATCATTTTAATTTATCGTGTTTGTACATTAAAAAGTAATAATGAATATGTACTATAAAACTAATTTAGAATTAAAGTAATTAACAAGTCTCCTTAGGACAACTACAGTTTTAAGAGGAGTCTATAATATTATTGCTTTGTTGAAAGTTTTGAGATCACGGATTATCAAGATCGTATATGAAAGCCACCTTCGAGGTACGAAGCTATTATTATATTTAGTGTATTATCATAATATAAAGCATGTCTTTAGCCTTGAAAGTTCATGTGAAGTAGCCTGTAGGCCTGGCCTAGACTTGTCTGAATAAACTTTGTGTAAATACTTGAGAATTACACTTCAGCTGTTGTTAAGTTAAGTAGGTACTTTAATTAAAGACTGTAAACGACACCTTGATTTACTTTTTAACCGACTTCAAAAAAGGAGGAGTTTCTTTTTTTGTCCGTCTTTTTTTCTTACGGTAGTTATGCAATTTCTTGGTAAATTTTTGGCGATATCCATCATTTTTCTTTTAATCGAAAAAAAAAATCGGTCGCGAAATCTTATTTCTTATGTACGCTGTTTTGTAAAAAACAACTTTAAGCCATACGGATAGGGTTTAATTTGGGAAGACAATGTGTTCGTTTTATAATTGAAGACAGTTTTTCGTGACTTGTTCGAGACTGTGCATGTAGACTTTTTGAAGTGATAACTTCAGGGGGTTTATTATCTAAGTCCAATCAAAACGTATCGCAGCATGACGCAGATTTTGATCAACTATCCTGGGTCGCCAAATCTTTGTTATGTTCTGAGAGTCCTTGGGTAACCTTACTATATTTACGGTATAAATACCATCTAACTGTTTGTTTGCCTTAAAGATGGTAAGTCGAAGGAGATAACGCTCTCTTGACCCGGCACGTAACAACACGTTAACTGCTTTGACTTAGTGAATAAGGGCCCTGTCTGGCTTCTTTCCTTGTTAATCCCTCGTGCTAAGCTATATTGCTAGGCACGAGGGGTTTAGTTTTAATTGATAAGTTTAAGTTAAGTTATCACTTCTGTAGAGCGTTTTTTTTAAAATACAGTTTTCGGGTTTATTTAAAATGTACGGAACACAACGATAATTCCACCGTCTACCTGCGTACTGACTTTTCATTAAATTACTTTCGTAATGAATAAATGTATTACACCGGGGATTCCTTTCTTCAGGTTTTTGCTACCTTATTTTATTATAAACTGTTAAAAATGTCTTATGCTTGAAGTTATTTTTTATCAAGAGTGTAATAAATTTAACTTAAATGCCCTTTTCGGATTATTTCTAAATGCAAATGGATCGTCATTCCTCTGTCATCCCTTTGTAATTCGTATAATGAAGATGAAATCAAACTGACGGGAATTTAAGTTGGTTTTAAGTAATTTTGTTTTAATGTTTGTTTTCTTTAAGGTTTAATGACTTAATAATCTCAGCTTTTGTGTTGCTATAAAAGATTTTATTTAGGCTTAAAAAACATGTTATCAGTAATACTGAAAAAAACCTAAGGTCTTTATTTGGAATGAACAATGGAAAATTTAATTGTTTATAATTATCAAAAGAAACTAAGGTTACTACAGTCTCTACCCAATTTGGTATAACACAGTAAGATAGATATCCACCAATTAGACTACTCGAAATTTGATTATAAATTGATCATAACATGAATTTACAAAATAAACAAAAGTAGGAGATTATTTTTTTATTATTCAAACGCTTTAATTTTTGACACATGTCGGAATAAATACTTGTGTATGCTAATAGCCTGATACTGATAGATAACTAGCTGATGCAGCGAATTTGGTTGTGATTATTTAAGTACAGACAGAATATAAACTTCAGTTATAAAAACACTTTAAATACAATTTAATGTCTATTAATTTATATTACGATTAGGTTACCAAAAAAGTCTCATCACGAAGTATTAACGCTATGATATCCTTATATCTGAAGTGGATTATATTGCATTAAGGTGTTTTGTGAAATTGATTGTGCGCATAAACTGTTTAGCTGACGGTTCATACCGTCATCACTTGTTCCCAAGTCGGGTCCTCACTCACCCTTATGCCGTAAGGGATTAAAGGAGAACTGGAAATCCTTTCCCTGAGGGCTGAAAAGGACTGTAGAAAAGCCTTCAGGATGTGAATAACATTAAAGTTTTTTCAGCGCTTTCTAATCTGCCTTAAACAATGTCCCGTAGCTTTAAGCGCTTTAGTTGTATAAATAAAGTAGAGCTAGTAAGGGGATTGGTTAGTTGAGGTCAGTCGTTGTTAGTTCAGTTGTAGTTAGTCACCCAGTGAGCCACCGAAGAGGCAACGGATACCGAAGTGGTACTGACGTAAAAGAATCACATCAATTTCTATGAATAAGATTGTACACACGCCTGACGTTATTTTTGATTATATAGTAGCTCAGCCAAAAATCTCTTATTGTTTTAGTTTCATATCTTGTTTATCAATGCATTTGGGGTAAGATACCTCATGTGAGAATACAACTTGATTTTTTAATTTTATAATTGGTTTTTTATACGGGCAGTCCAGGTATTCATAAATATAAGTTCAGAGTACGATAAAGCTGGCATATTTTTATTAGAGAAAGACCTCAGAATTAAAAAAAAATACTCTATTTTTTGTCTCGTTCGCTTGATTTAGAATCACTTAATAATGCGTGTGGTAGAAATTCTTAATGTGTATTAAATTAGTACTTATCCTCACTCATGTTATCATTATTATTATCATTATCATTCACAAGTAATTTATTTCAACGAGGTATAAATTGTGCCCAAATGTAAAAAACCACGGATTATCTCCCAAGTTTTTTTTAAATATTTCATTATTTTACGTTTATTTTAATATAAATATTATCTTCTTTGCCGTAGTGTCGACGGTGGACGTGGACGCGGTGCTGGGACGCACGGCGTCGCTGCCGTGTGACGTCACACCCGACGCCACCGAGGACCGCGTCTACATGGTGCTATGGTTCCGGAAAAGTGGCGGGAAGCCTATATACAGGTGAATTGCGAACTTTCATAAACTTGATGAAAGTTCAAATTCAAAATTCAAATTGTCCAAAACAATAAATTGAATGAAAACAGTAAATTTAGGGCTGGTTGTTGCTCTTGGGGGGAGGCCTACGTTCGGTTGTGGATGGCGAGAGGCTGATATGATAAAACAGTAAAAGCTAACGTAACTGTCTGTTTGTGTATTACGCAATCAAAAATTTACACAGTTTACTATAAAACGTATTACATACATAATATCCATGGTTATGTTTATCAGACGAGACATAATATAATATAAAAACTATAGTACGTAGGTACCTACTATGTGCGTTTACTATAGAGTAAACGTTTATTGCTCGGAGTTGATAAAATTATTGATTCAAATTTATTGAATACATTATTAATTAAAAAATGTGGTTCAAGTTAAAGTAGCAGTTTGAAACTATTTTTTCATAGAATGTAATCTAACCTTAACCTTTAATTTAATTAGTAATCAAACTAAATTGCTTTGAAGATTTATACAACGTCCCTCACTTGCATATCCCCAGTGGTCTAGGTCGTTTCTAGACGTCACCCGTCTTCGTAGTTGAAGTAACGAATTAACTTGAAAGCCTTTGTACCGGGAAAATTCTCAAAGTAATTAAAGTACTGGTACTAAATTTGTTAAAGAAAAAAATATTGATTGTAATGTAAGAAGAATTTATCAAAGAAGGTCTAAATTGGTGAAGGTTACTTCAAAATCTTTTATGATTTAAAAAAAAAGAGGTTATAAGCTATATACGTCACAATATATCTATTATGCAGCTCCTTCTGTCAATGATATAGTTCTAAATTCAATGTGGTTAATACCTGTTTTGAACTCGCCATCATTTTGATTTTTTTATAACATTTTTGTGAATTTCAATTTATTCTAAATATGAAATCAGATAGGGTAAATAATAAAATGAGTTTCAATTTCAATATTTTTCTCACATGTATTTACAAATTTAATATGCTATTAACGAAAAATAAACACAAATAAATTATGTTACAATATAAAGTTCAATATTAAAATAAATAACATTAACTGAGTCAAAATGTAATGAAGAACTAACACAAAATTCTCATTAAAATGAGACTATAAAAATGTGAATGCATATTTAATTAATTGAAAGTCGGGGCTAATGAACCGTTCAGTGTCTTAAACGGATAAGCCGAAGCCAAGCACAACCAATCCAATTAGTGAGAACACACCTACAACGAAACACACTCAAGACGTAATGTTGCCTCGTTAAGAAAATCACACTTGATGGTGGTCCGAGGGTTTTCCATCAATGCTCTACACTATGAGTCAACTGTAAGACGCTCTCATAAATCCATCGGAGTTTAAAGACGGATATTGTTTAATAAAAAAAGGATGAGGTTCCAGGTTTGACTATAATGTTAATAAGCCTATTCACCTGCCTAGCTTTTCCCAAGATATGTTGAGGTCGGCTTTGGTAGCCGTATTCGACATGGAGTGACTGCCTACCTGACCTCCACAACCCATTTTACTGTCTAATACCAGTATCCACTAGTAAGGCTGGTTCTCAGAAGGCTTTGACGTAACTAAAAGTAGAAGGTCTGAATGACGAGATGACGAGTATTAGAGATGAATGGAAGCAAATAAGTCTGGCGCCCACTTCAATTAACAACAGAACAGGGAGATGAAGAAAAAGTATGATTGTCAATTGTTTGGTTGCCATATTATGTACTGGTTTCACCTAGTTGGAGATCATGGACAACCATATGTGTTTTTTTTTTCAAGATCTTATTGTTTTTCACCTGTCGTAATGGCCTTGCAGTGGGTTGATCGGAACTGTACTCTCAAGGTAGCAAATTCGATCCGAAAGTATTTTTCAAAGATACTATTTTGTTAAAATTAAGTCACGGGTAATAACGCAAACATATGCATTTATATATACCTTTTTAGTGTTCTTGTGATCACGGTCAGTACGACCCGGCCGGAACGTCAAAATGCATGTATTCACGGTGATTTTCGTGACGTATTTTTATTGTAATCATGCAACACGTGAGTTTAAAAGTAAGGTCTATTTTCTGTACTTTTTTGTTACTTTTAAGCAAAACTCGCTAAGAGTGAAGACACCGTAATCAAATATGAAACTACTACTAAGTACTAGTAACTAGTACTAGTGAAATATGTCTATGAAACTAAGTTTTTGCACTGTAGTTGAAATATTACAAGCAGTAATTTTGCAAGCATTCACGTCGTGAAATAATCACAAGTTGAAAATTCTGACCCAAATATGAGGTTTAGATATTTATGAATAAAAATCCCTTTTCTGTAAATTATTTCTTTTGAACCTTACTTGGAAATACTGGTTATAGAATCCCTTTCTATGAAACACTATAAAAATATTTAAGTATAAAACGTCTCGGTAATTATAGAGAAGTTAATGCCAATGTACAGTCAAGCATAAAGTTTTAAGTACTACCAAAAAAACGTAGATACTTAATAGATATTTCGTAAATTGTTTATAATTGTTATTTTATATCAGCAACTCTGCGAAATAAAACTCAAGTTAATACTGTCATAAAATTCGTACTCAAATTGTTAAATTTACCTGAAAACAGCAGGGTGCACAATCAAATCATCTCTCTCAAAGCTTGCTTTCTAAATTAGGAAGGAGCTTCGTAGATTGAGAAAATGTAGCCTGTCCGGAAATTGAAAAACTTCACCGTGTTGAGGCCGTTCTTTTATTCTAGAATTTGACAGTTTTTTTAAGGAAAATAAATTTAGACGCGGACCATGTGGCAATTTACGTCGCTTTTATTAAATTGGGCTCGGGGACGTGATTGCATTAGAGATCTGCTTGTACCTGGTTTTTGTACAAGAGTTTGATGGGAATTTTTTTGGCAACAAAAACCGTTTCACTTTGTAAATTTCTGCTACCTTATTTGGTAATTTAAATAGGTAAGGAACTTTTTACGACTGTTTTAAGTTGAAGGCAGTAATTAATATTTAATATTTGTTTCAGTTTCGACGTTCGTGGACGTTCGTTCAACAAAGCCCTGCAGTGGTCTGATCCGGGTGCGTTCGGCCCTCGAGCCTACTTCGCAACCGTCGCCAGACCAGCAGCCCTCACACTCAGCTCTGTACAACTAGACGATGAAGGCGTCTACAGATGTAGAGTGGACTTCAAAAACTCACCAACTAGAAATTTTCAAATCAGACTCACTGTAATAGGTAAGTTTAAACAAAAATCGCCTAATGAACCGAAGCAAAGCGCATTAACACCAAGCACAAATACTGAATGAAAGTTACTATGTAATTTCAGGCGAAACTTTTAAAAGCCAAATTAAATCAGTGTAGAAAGAACTTGTTCCTTTTATCGTGTACACGAAACATGGCGTCCCTACAGTTGTAAGTACTAAGTAAAGCTTCAGCTATTCACAATATTATAACAAGCAAAATATTCTTGAAATTATCACTTAAACGCTGCTTATAAAGGAAAAAAACAGGCGAGTGGCGAAGGGGTAGTCGCCAAGTTAAGTAGCACTGGTCCATTGGTCTAGAAAATCTTGTTAAAATTAAAATCGAGTAAGTTTTAAATGAAAATTTTATGAGGCGACGACTGTGAATCAATTTAGTCATTATGGACGGATCGCGGGAGGCGCGCGGTAGCCAAGTGATGACATCGCGCAGACATTTTAATTATGAACTGTCGACTCGGGATCGGCGAGGTTGCTCAGCTGCCTCACTGATAAAAACGATGCCCGCCGACGATGACATAGATAAAATCTGCAGGAGACAGGTTAAATTTAAAAGGAAATTAGATTTGAATAGATCAAATTGTCTGAACGTTATCAGCTCTCCGTCCTGATCCCTTTATTTACTTATTAAAACCTTTTTAGGTGGTAACGGTTCAGTAAATTATGAAATGAGAATGATTGTATTAATTCTTCGGTGAATGATGTTATAATTAATATGGCGCAGTGCCGTGTTTTCGCAACGCTATTTACCACTTCCACAATCCGTATCGAACGTAAATTATTGGTATTTCATATGGTTTTCACATTAATATATTCAGTAAATGGATTTTATTAATAACGTTGTTGAGTACCGCAGCCGTTCTTTTATAATAGCTCAAATTGGCTTATTCAGTGGTGTCGGTACGGTATTCTTAAGAAATATTACCCGAAGAGCGTAAAATTATAAAAACGGCCTATAAAATGCCTAGCAAACTACCGTTGAGCTTTTCAAAGAAATTACCCTATTCAAGGCGACGAAAGACGTAAGCAAAGGAGATGAGGGAAGTAAATTTCTTTTGCGCAGAACAAAGCATTTAAAAGTAAGCCTACATCGCATATATGCAACTCCATTGAAATCCATTAGTCTGCGCGCTGAGAGGTAATTTGCAAGGAGCCTTTTGTTAGCAAAGGGACTGTTCACACAAAGAACTCTCTTACATAATCACTTACATAATCAGGCATATTCATAACATCATAAAATATCCAATTACCATTGAGAACGGAGGGTGTTCATTAATGGCGTCAAATAATAATCAAATCCGCCGCTCACGTAATGTCGTGAATGATCATGCCCTCGATTTTCGTATTGATTTTGATCAATATCGTCAACTAGAGTGTTTTTATTAATATCGTATTATACAAGTACGTATTAATGTATCTTATCTCGTACTTGGGTAACGAACATAATTTGCCATAAATATATACTTATCTGCCAGCGAGTGAGGCTTAGATAAATATACCTTACTTGGAGTGTATTTTGATTAAGCATATTTCCTGATATAGTTCTATCATTGCTGATAATCAATTATAGATCAATGTCGTGGTGGCTTAACAGTTCAATGATTGGATTAGTATGCAAATTGTTGCAGGTTCAAACCCACGCAAGTCCCTGCCTTTTTCTTCAAAATAATTTCTTAATTATTTTAAGACACCATTGACAAATTGTGAAAACAATCAGAAATAGACAACCCGCAATGAGCAAGCGAGGAGATCAATGCTCGCGTCTTCTCAATAAGGAAAGAAGTCTGTACCCAGCAGTGGGACATTCATAGGCCAACACTGTATTGCAAAATATAAATGATTTATTTTCGTTCATTTAATTTTAAAATAAAATTATAGTAAAAAACAAACTGGCCGGTCATTTCGGACTGTATCTCAACTGTAAAGTCGTTGACTATTTACAAATATTCTGCTAAAAAAGCAGATCTTTTACAGGATATGCTTAAAAAACAGATACAAACCATATGGAAAAAAGTTCGATCAAAATAAATATCAAGTGACTGAAAATTCAAAGTGAAAGAATATTCTTTTACGTCATGCTTGTGATTTTGTTGTAGTACCTCCACATCAAATGCTACTTTACGACAAATCTGGGGCAGATGTGTCCGGTGTGGTGGGACCTTTGGAGGAAGGAGCTGCATTGGTACTAGTGTGTGAAGTACGAGGCGGTAAGTTCATATGATGGAATATTTTCTTTGAAATACATTTTGAAATATAGGTCACTGATTAGAAGTCTATACTTTTTTATTCATATTAGAAAATGTAGAAACATAAATTACAGACAATTTTTTTTAAACTTTGTTTTCGCACACTATTTTATAGAGTTTTGCAGAATATAAATGAATAAAAACGTCACTCAATTTCAAATTCAATTTTGGAACAAGTTAAATCTGTTCGAAATTCGTCGCAAAAATATTGAGCCACACTTATTTTTTTCTTTTTTTCTATTGCTTGATTTCTTTTATGGAAACATTGGAAGAGATATTCCATTTGAATGGGTTCATTGAAAAGTCCGCAGTATGGCCGCCTGGCTTCGAGCCAGTGTACGGATTATCTTCGGCCGTGTGCCCAGCAATTGTGATGATGCAGTGGACTGGACAGAGTTTAGGCTCTGACCTTATCATGAACATACTTAATTATGTGGTGTGTGCATTTGGCATGCTAGGGGATTTTGTTTTGGTTTCTCATGTTTCTTATATAAGTATTGGAGAAAAAATTTTTTGTAGAATACCTATTTCCGACAATAATTTACAAAAACACTGTGGTATTATTATTCAATGTAGTGTTTTCCTACTTTATTTAGGGGATGCAAGTGAATAATGTTCCTACAAAATTTATCATTTATTGTAGTTATTTTATTCGCATTCGCTTGACGACTGACGGTACGTTCGGATGTACCAACTGTGTTGATATGACACAGTTTGAAGTGCTTCAATATTCTTGTGAGTACTCGGTTTCTAACCGTTATAGTAGTATTAATTGTAGTAATTCAATCAGATTCCCTTCACCAGGTCGTCCCGAACCCACTGTTTCCTGGTGGATAGACGGCACACCAGCCTCACAGTACATAGGCGTCAAGACCGACACACACGTCATCGTGAACCGCTTGGAGCTCCAACATCTGAAGAGGGAAGACCTCAACACCACATTCAAGTGCAGAGCAGCCAACACTAACTTAGTACCGCCACAGGAGAAAGTCGTCAGACTGGAGCTGAACCGTAAGACTTTTTAGTAATACCTAGAATTATTTATCTAGGGGAGGGGGGGAGATTACTAGCAATGTGCGTCACACATTACTAGTAAACTTGTTAACCTTACGTGCTAAGCTAAGATGCTTGTGTTACGAGTGGGTTTACGTCGGTAGTGTAATGGATGGGATTCGAACCCGCAACCACATGATCGCAAGTCCGACGCCCTAGCCATTAGGCTACCGCCGTGCGCCGCTTCTAAGTTAGCTGCACAGTTTGAGCCGCGCTCAACGCCTAGGGTCCGTAGTTGGGCGTCCATTTGTAATCATACTGCGTGACCTTCCTGGTCTCAGAAAGAATCAGTTACTTTTGTGATTCTTTTAGTGAGTTATGACAGGTATTAAGTCATTACAACTGTGACAATCAGGCTTACTACGGGAGACTGAATTACCGAGCTGCAATTTCACTTAAAAATAGTAATTTTATTTTTATTCGTAGTTAAATATAGATCAAAGTCACTGTACTACAGTATGTACAAGCAGCAACAAAGTCGATGAACAAATTCAGATTTACAAAACACCTAAATTTAATCAAATTTTACAAATTAACTATTAAGATTATAGTAGCGTTAAGCCTTCGTCGTAATGGTATTTTGTTACCTTGTCGAAACATCAATTTATGGACTACTAGCTTTTGCTTGCAGCTGTGCCCGCGTGCACGTCGGTTATCAGTTATCTGTAAAAATAACCTATATCCTTTCTCAGGTTTTAGAGACTATCTCTGTGCCAAATTTCATTAAAATATAATATGTAATAGAGAAAAATACCAAATATCAAAGCTGTCTGCCCACGGCTTAGCTGGTAAACAATTTTCATTTTTCCCTGGGGAACTACTTAAGGAATCGGGATAAAAGGTAGTCTATGTTCTTTTCCATGTCAAAGGCATGCCAAATTTCATCCAAATCCGTTTTGCTGGTTTTGCGTGATTGAGTAACAAACATCCAAACATCCACACTTTCACATTTATAATATTAGTAGGATAATTGCTTGGGACAACTCACATTCGGCCATCTGACCCCAAACTACGCAAAGCCTATGGCAATCAGACAACTGATAAACATACTGAAATAGATAAATTCCACCCAGCCACAGAACAAATGTTCTTGCTCGCTGAACCTACGATCTCCAGCTTAGTAGTCAGGGTCACTAACCACTAGACCAACAGGCCCGTCAAATCACAGTAGTATCACACAGACAGAGGAACTGTCCCATTTATAATTTAGTAAGCAAGTTAAGATAAGGATAAAATATGTTTCAGCAGTTATGTAAAACTGTTTGTATTCATCAAATTTTTTACGAGTGTTCAATACCACTAATATAATAAATAATAATACCAGCCTAATAAACGTCCCACTTGCTGGGCACAGGCCTCTTCCCTTATAGAGAAGGGATGAGCATTGATCACCACGCCTGTTCAATACCACTATATATACTATTTGTTTCACTGAACTGGATCTTCCCTTAGTTGTTCATATTTATTTGATATTTCCTCCGTATTTCGAAGCAATCGTTTTAAATTTTTTCCTACAAATGATTACATCTTTTTTATTAAATGTTAGTGACATAGTAGAAATCAAGTTATGTTTTTATAAATTAGGTATATAATATTTTTCTCTTAAGGGAAACGAGGTTTATTTCGTTCATTCGTTTTTATCAATTGACTGATTCCGAGAATTCTATCAAATTTTTTTTGTAGCTTCTTATTGCTTATCGGATTTAATGTCCTATAAATAAAAATTGAATTATAGAAAATATTCTTGTTTTTCAATATAAGAATTTATAAATTAATAATTTCTAAGATTGTTTTTGCTTTTATTATTTTATTTTTGTTATTTATTTACATGTGATAAATGATATTTATATTATAACGGATTTACTATTGAGGGTGGATTTTACCAAACTTTGATTCCCCTTATAAGGCATGTAAATTTTTTTACGTTTCGGCAATCTACTGTTAAGTATGTTTAACAACGACTACCAGTATGTACGTATGTACCAGTATGTATGTAGTGAAGGCATATACTTCGGATAAATGTTGTTTTTTGACACATTTGAAAACAAAATTGACACATGCCTTTTTAACCGACTTCAAAAAAAGGAGGAGGTTCTCAATTCGGATGTTTGTATTTTTATTATTCCACGAATAAAATTCATCTGACTTTGGTCAAATCAGCAATGAGGCATAAAGATAGCTCAGATTAACTCACGATTTAGCATAATTTAATATTAAGCATCCTCTACGGAGAATGGTAAAGCTATGGGGACCTCATAGATCAGGACAGCAAAAAAAATTAACAAAAAATTTTCAGTGGCTTTCTGACAAGTGTCGACTTAAAAAAAATATTGGATACGAAAAATGCAAGATAAAATATTTAATTGATTTATAATAAGACAAACATAAATTGTTCCCACAAATAGAACATAGTTTTATAATCTAATTTATATTAGTACATAAATTTGCTTAAACGAGGTGGTTGTCTCATTCGTAATTAAAACAAGAGAAAGGATATCTTAATTAAGGCCCTTAATCTTGACCGAGTTTTTCGTTAGGGGCGCAACCTCAGTAGTTCGATAGGCGAAACGTAAAAGTTCGTAACGTTTAACAAACGTTTTTCTAACCAACTTTTTTAGGGTTAATAAAAAAAAGTCAAATATTGAACATGGGGATGGGAACATCATGGGGTTTAATAAGTCGTTAATTGGTAATTATTTGAATATAGATTGAGTATATGTGATTGGAGATTTAATGGCCTAGACTCATAGGTTTGAGGCTAGATCGAAAGATGAAGAACCAGCAGTATTGAATGATTATAATTTATTTTAGTTTAACAAAAATGTTTGTAAAACCCGAAACCTTCCTCTCTTGGGTAAAAATCAACTGCTGTGCATTTTAATAAGATAACTTAACCACGTATTGATCGAAATCTTAATAAAGGCTGAATAGCACGAAAATTTATGTCTTGAAAATGTAAAAAAAATAACAAAAAAAAAGCTGAATTCCGTAAGTAAGTACTAAATTAAATGCCTGATGAGTCAGTTGTTTCACTCAGACATGGAAGCGCTTAAGTTAATTCTAATTGGTCAGAATTACACCCGAATACTGAAACGCAAATTAACTTTAAGAGGTTCTTAAATGTCTATTTGTCGCTACTTCACACGTTCAAGTTAAAGAGACAGCATGAGAGACGGTGGTTTCAAACTGATTATCGTTTCAGTATTCAGTCATTAGACGATAATAATAGCATTCTATCTACAATTTTTTATTAATATTTAATTTAATTTTATCATATTTTAATAATTTTCATATATCCATATTTAATTATGCGATGCTAAATCACACTAAAATGTTCCAAACGTTGGTGTGATTTAATATTTTAAATTAATTAATTTCTAAATGTTTATTTTAAACAGAAAAAACGGATATTTTTTTCCCTTTTTTTAATTACTATATTGGCCTTCTCTACAGATCTGAAATATTTTACTAAATCCTTTTTAAACCAGACAGTAATTGAAAATCTCTTGGCCTAAAAAGATAGGTAGTAGACTAATTAAGTGGCGTTTTGAATAGATGATTCTCGAAACCCTTTTGAAGTAAAAGGTTTTCAACATTATAAAAAGGAACATTAATAAAATACAAATCATTATTAAATACGGCCTTAATGTTGTCTCTAACGGTAGGTTTATGAGCTTTTTAATTTATTTTTCTATATATTTTCAATGTAGGGTCTTCGTTCCTTTTCTAGATTTCTGTATAAAATGTTATAATTACGTCTGTCACTTAATTGTAATGTCACGAGTTTCTTTTTATTTACTCTAAAAAAGACTGAGAAACTTTCGGACTGAGAAAGCGGACAAAATTCGTCGAAGTGGTTCAAACAATAGTTAGAAAATCGAGTCATATATTACATTCCAAAATTATACTTTTGTCGATTATTTATTTCGTAAGTTATTGTGTACATCCTTTGTTGGTGATCCTAAATAAATAAATAAATAAATAAATATATCGACATACACGTGGATCCATTAGTATTACCTTAAATTTAAGTGCTTGAAGTTTTTTTTAATAACTTCTCCCGCACTAAGGGTTTTTAATCCTTGTGTCGTCCATCTATATGGGAAAAGGCCTGAGCCCAGCAGTGGGACGTTTATAACCAACCATGTATATACATCGGGCCACATCAAAATTTCTGATCTTTCTGTCCAGTGGTTCCTCTGTCGGTGTCATTGCTGAATCGACCGCAGCAGCTCCTGGCTGGAGCGGCCGCCACACTGCGCTGCGTGTCTGAAGGTAGCCGGCCACCAGCTCAGATGGCCTGGTATAAAGACAACAGGGTTTTTGATAAGAATATGGTAAGTACATTGTTATTTTTAAGATTACTAGCAATGTGGGTCGCACATTACTAGTAATCTCGTTAAACCCTCGTGCTAAGCTAAGATGCTTGTGTTACGAGTGGGTTCACGTCGGTAGTGTAATGGGTGGAATTTGAACCTGCAACCACATGATCGCAAGTCCGACGCCCTAGCCATTAGGCTACCGCCGCTTCTTAATTGAATGTTACTAGTTTTAGACACAATAAGATTAATCTTTAGATCGTAATCTTGCTAGTAATTAAGGAAATCATAATTTTACAAGATAAGGTACCTGAGATCAGGCCACAGCTAAAATAAGACATTCAAACTACCTGACCGCCATAAAGGCTCTCATATATTACACCTACATGAGCATAAAGTATAATAGTAAGTATATTAATTTCATAGTAATAATAGACTTTCATATTATACTACTCAATAACTTTTTTTGTAGCAACTGTACAAATAGTGACCAGTATTCTCCAAGAAAATTAAATTTACACCAGTTTTTCAGTATTAAAAAATTCTATCCACAAAATGTACGTAACTTGTAATTTGTTCAACATCCAATGCTCTTATTTGATCGGAGCGCTGTAGGTAATCCCTCAATTAACTTCCATTCTAAAGCTAAGCACGCACTGTGGCTTTTAAATCGATTGTTGCGTTTTATAGTCGGATTCGGCCATTGATGGACTTTGATTTAGCGTTCGACTAATTGCTCGGTCACCATTCTAGCTTATACAATAGCTTACAGAAAAGCGACTTTTTCAAATGCCTTTTACGACTTTTTATCGATTTCTCTTTAATACATAGAGTTTCTATGCAAGTGTCTGAATTAATACAGGAATGTTATTTAGTTCACATAAAATCCAATAAAGTTAAGTCCAAGTTATTTTCAGCTTTATTTTTGTCGTGTTTCTATGCAAGTGTCTGAATTAATACAGGAATGTTATTTAGTTCACATAAAATCCAATAAAGTTAAGTCCAAGTTATTTTCAGCTTTATTTTTGTCGTGTTAAACGAGATTACCAATGTTCGAATTAGTTTCCTGTCATCTGTTATCACCGTAATAAGTGGTATTTATTTTATGAACTCACAGTTGGTCCTTGTTTTATGAATTTTATTAAGGAAAATTATAAGTATTCTATATATAAGTCGATTAGGAACGATAATTTTAATGTCTCTTGAGCACCTGTACCGGTTTGAAAACACATTTGGTTTATTATAAAGAGAAAAGTTTCACTTTTGTACTCAATATTGATTTTTCAACCTATTTCTTGTCTAATATTAAAGAAATAATACAAATAATTATGAAATGGGGTGCATTCACTCGGAAGTTATGCGATTACATGCAGAATCAGAATCAGAATTTATTTGCTCTAAATGTAGGTACAATAGGTATAAGATTAATGCATGCATGTTAGATATTTGTTTTTTTATGTAAGTTTAGAGGGTTATTTAATGTACAAGTTAGTTAATACTTGTAACCAACTCTTAGCTTGATAGATTAAGTTCTTCATTGGGTACTTTGATTTACCTTCAGTAAACCACAACAGAGCATTCGGGCCGATAATAGTCATCAGTATCGGCTCGCCCCTATCGCGTACAATCCGATACATCATCAATATTGAGGGCGGGTTCCGTAAGCTGTATATTATATCACTATTCTTCCCACATTTTATTTATATAATTTAAATATTTTTTTCTTTTTTGTTATGATAAAAATTACATTATAAGTTCTTATAACATCAAAGGCAATAATTAGGTACTGATCGATATTTTTTTAAATTCAAATTTTAACTTAAAAACGTAATATGATAAACTGTATATTTGAAAAGCGTAGGTAGAGCATTTTTTTAGACAGAAATATAACAGGAAATCATACAATTCTGAGAATGTTGATACAGAATGCGCTGTAGCAAACCCGATCTGGTTGTGAAACCGAGCTCCAACAACTTTTTCCACAAAATTTAGGAGTAAATTTTAAATTTTCGATTGATATTTATAAAAAAAAAATTGCTCTCATAACAAAAATGTAAATATGAACAAAGATTAAAAGTGAATTCACGTAATTCGTTCTTGTATTCGTACTAAATACTCTAAACTGCTAACAATATAATAATATATTATAAAGAGGAAAGGTCTGTGTTTTTGTATGTTAGTAACGAATAAACGCAAAAATTACAAGACTGATTACAAGTTTTTACTATTAAAAAGCTTTATCATCGCCGAGTACAGGCTACATTTGTTTTGGTAAATTTCTTTACCTATCCGTGCACGTGAGTGTAGCCCCGGGCAACAGATGCTCGTATATAAATAAATATCTTGGGACAGCTTACACACGGCCATCTGATCCCAAACTAGGCAGAGCCTGTACTATGGTAACCAGACAACTGATAAACATACTTATATATTTCTAAATACATACATATAATTGATAAATAATACCCAGACACAGTAAAAATGATCGTGCTCATCACACAAAGATTTGTCCTGGGTGGGAATCGAACCCACGACCTCCAGCTTAGCAGTCAGGGTCACTAACCACTAAACCAACAGGTCCGTCGAAATAAATTTAATCATGCATTTACCATCATATCAGTCTTTAAATTATACCTAATCATTTTTTATTGCTTTTTGTTTAGGTAACAGACCATTCTAACGAGACGTGGTCGGTCAGCACTCTGGTATTCAGCCCGAGCCCGGCAGACAACGGCGCAATGGTCAAGTGTGTGGCAGCCAACCCCAGCCTCCCCACTAAGTCGATTGACGACAATCTGCAACTCAACGTTGTATGTTAGTATCTGATCTGCTCTTATAATGTTTGTTTGTTTGTTACGCTTTTATGATTAAATTACTAAACGATTTATTTTAAGAATTTGTGCAGAGCAAGCTTGTTATTTAGGAAAACATATAAATCAGGATCACGATTACAAAACACTTATTGTATTTTTTAATAAACATAAAAATAAACGAGAATAATAATAATAATATTTTTTGCGTTTATTTGCATAAAATGTGGTATGAGAGTTGGTATAAAATTTGGTTACAGAGCTAGACACATTCCGCAGTTATAAAATAGCATGCAAATGTTTGAGATAACTTAAAATACCTACATCAGTTGACATACAAGCATATGACACATTACAAGAAGGCTATCTTCATCAGAAATTAGAGTCAATAAGTCAATGAATCAGTATTTTATCGATATAATTAAAATAATGTGGTACATACTTCAATTTGTATACAACACTTGTTAGTTACTTATGAAACAATTTAATTATATCGACTGTGTATCGAGGTTTTCAAAGCAAACTTTCTCATGTATAGCTTGTTAGGTACAAGAGCGTGCATCAATTGGGTACAATCCTCCAAACATATTTTAAAGATCTTTGGAGACTTACATTTTTACGACCATTGGTCACTTTCTTATATAGATTTTATTAAATTGAAAAAAAATACTATTGTATTATATTGTTTATACGTATGCAGAGCATTGACATCTATCTATCTATCTATCTTATCTATCTATCTAATCCAAATCTATAGAACAGAAAAAGGGTTAATAACTACCTAGTTATTAACCCTGGTGGTGGATAAACAGTTTTTGCGGTAATAATGACCTCATTATTACCGCAAAAACTGTTTATCCACCTAACATGCTTTATGAATATGGCAATGAAAATTTAATATCAAATATTGTACCGTATTGAGGCAGAAGACTGTACGTAATAATGAAGAGCAAAGTTCCTGTGTTCGATATTGATTAAGTTTCTAATATCTAATCCTTTGTATTATTCCAAAGGTATTTTAATTATAGATTGCCTTAAAATTTGCGTGGTAGTATTATTTTGTTCCAAACTTATTTAAATAAACGTTAAGATAAATATTTAAAAACAAATTTGCTAACCAAATTGTTGTTATGTTGTGTACCTCAGAAGATGTTGTAGGGAACCTGATTACATTAATTAGGAGAACTTATTAACATAAACGCTGAATACAGGATGGAGTTTAATATCAGTATTAAATTAAATTTCTTGGGTATTTTACGGCACAAATAAATGTACTTGTATTCCTACATGGACAAGTATAAAACAATATATTGACAACAGGCTTAGCGAATACGAAATCTTGTAAAAAAAAAACAAGTTGCATAATTATGTAGAACGATAGTGCAACAGAAGATAGTCTGTGAGTCTTTTATATTTTACTAGCTTCTGCCCGAGACTTCGTCTGCGTGGACTTCAGAATTGGGTCCAAAAAGAAATGAAAAATGTAAAAGTAATGAAAAATGGAATAAAATTTTCACCCGTGTAATAGCTTGCGCTGTAATAGAGAAAAATACCAAATTTCAAAGCCGTCTGCCCACGGCTTAGCTCGGAAATAATTTTCAATTTTCCCTCGGGAACTATTTTCTTTTCCATGTCAAAGGCTACATGCATGTCAAATTTCATCCAAATCCGTTCAGCCGTTTTTGCGTGATTGAGTAACAAACATCTAAACATCCACATTTATAATATTAGTAGGATGTGTGACATGGAAAAGAACATAGGCTACCTTTTATCCCGATTCGTTAAGTAGTTCCCGAAGGAAAATTTAAAATTGTTTACGAGTTAAGCCGTGGGCAGACAGCTTTGAAATTTGGTATTTTTCTCTATTACAGCGCAAGACACGGGTGAAAATTGTATTCCATTTTTCATTTCTTTTTGGACCCAATTCTGAAGCCCATGCAGACGAAGTCGCGGGCAGAAGCTAGTTGACTAATATTTTAATGTTGTATTCAGACAGTCCGCTCGTGTCGCTCACGCTCGGGAGCACGCTTAACCCGCACGACATAAAGGAAGGTGACGACGTGTACTTTGAATGCAACGTGCGCGCCAACCCTAGAGAGCATCGCATCTCCTGGTACCATAACGTAAGTTATTAATTTAATATCACATTGTTCTTAGAGCTTCAAGAATCAATTATTTGTGTTTTTACCGTGGTACTCCATGTTGGTTCTGAGCGAATATCTATACTATTATAAGTATGTAAGGATGCCGTCCAATTTAGTTTATGAATCAGAAAAATGTGTATTTATTTGAAAGTTTTTACACATTATTATACTATACAAAATAAAATATTTTCTGTCTACATCGTTTTGTTTGATATTATGAGAGGTTCAAATCAAAGTTCTACAAAATTTTTATGCAAGAAATTCGCGTGTCGCACTATTTTGTAATCAAACTCCTCTGAAACGATTGATCGATTTTTATGATTTTTTTCGTGTTTATACGCTAAGTTTGAGAATAGGTTGCAAAATATTTAATTCCCCTAGGTGATGAGTGTGGCAGAATATGACAAAACAACGTTTTCTGGGACAGTTATTGTGTGTATTTTTTTTAACATTGTATAAAATTATTGCGCAAACCGTATCGTATTTTAGGTACCTAAGTACGAAGGATAATAAGAAAGAGGTACAAATAAAAATAAACGAAGTCTAATAATTGGAATAAATAAAACCATAAGCACTGAAATTCTTTATCTTTCGCTTTCTCCAGCTTTATTCCTTTCATATTGTTAATATTTGACCACTACAGTATTTTACGAGTAACGTAAAATCTTGTTGTACACTGGTAATAAACAGATGCCTAGTTTTTTTACTGAAATATCGGAAAGCTATTACAATATAGAAAAAACTATTCGCTTTTCTATTTTATGTACATCGTTAGAGGTAGTTAAAATTTGTTCGGAAATCGTAAACAAAAGTTCAGTATAATTTACTATTTTCTAGTTTATTACTTTTGTTTAAGGCGTTATCGTTATGTAAGCTTGACTTAGCACATAATAACACCTTAAACAATAACGAAAATTGATTACTAAAAATTAAGGAAAAATATACATTATTACTGTTCCCATAAAGTTCATTTAAAATTTCTTTGGCGCGTGACCGATAATGCGGTACAAGGAAATAACAAATTAAAAAATATATTCTGGCAATAATAGAAAAAAAACATTTTTTCTATACATAAAACGTGTTTAAGTAGTTAATTCCCGTTGCTCGTTAAAGAACTTTATTTATAAAATTAAATCTGTAGGCAGTCGACTAGAAGTAGGTCAACGTGAAATAAATGGTTTAAGCTTAAATATCTGAGGCTACTATAATAGCGACCGCTAAAAACAATATGAATGAATTTAATGGAATTCCTTTAAAATGTGTTATTTTTGTTTATCCTATTTAGGGCTGATTTTTCCATCGCCAGATAACTTTTATTCGAGGAATAAAATGGTCGTTAGACAGCTTTTGTATGAAATAACTGTCAAAATGTCATACGTACTTTTACGTACATTTTATTCCACGAAAAAAGTTATCTGACGATGGGAAAATCAACCCTTAATGTAAATAAAGTTTTGGACTATTCTACTATAAGTGATCCTGGAAGATGTTTTCGATAACTTGGGTTATGATAACTCATTCTAATCTATACTTTCAATATTAACTATATAAAGAGCTTTTAGAGATTACTATTATAAAGAGAAAAGATTTGAATTTGTGTAAAAAAACTCGAAAATTACTGAAACAATTTTAAAAACTCTTTCATCATTAGATAGCTACATAATCCAGAGAACTCGAGCGATATTAGGAATTGATTATCAAATCATATATTATTTTTTTACTCAATTTCTTTTCATATATCAACGCGAGGGCAATAACAAGTACCTTAAAATTGAATAACAAACGGCTAACTGATAGATACCTACCTTTTCCATCGTTTTAATAATAATAATAATAAAATATATTTATTTTCTCATCACAATAGTTTCCTTAATGCTATTCGTGTTACAATAATTGTGCCAGATCAATAGGTAACTTTGTGAGAGACTGGTGCCTGAAGTAGGTTTGTGCAACAGCACAACCTGTATTACAGGTCACCAGGGCCCTCCCGCAGTTAATCCATGAAAAGAAAAAAAACATTGATTAAACACGTGAGTTAGGATAAACTTATGCAAATGAATAATAAGAACTTACTATTAAAGAAAGACAAACATTTTAGGAAATACCAGAAGGTTTGACAAATACCTGTAAGTGTGAGCAAAATCGTTTGTGTTTAAGAGTGAGTGTGAGTGTGAGTGTGTGTGTATGATGTGGTGCGGATACGAATGGGAAGTAAGAATGAGAGTGTATGAATAGACATGTATTGTATTATTGTGATTTAAAGGAACGGTTAGAAGCAATACGTGTAACTAAAAAGAGATAGATGTGGTATGACCTGATCACTAGGCGAGGGATTCTTAATTAGAAGTTATTAAAAGGGTTTCGGTTGATTCATAATCGAGAGTTTTTAGATGGTTAGTCACAAACTTTTTACATTTGTTTCTGCGTAGTGGGTAAATATTTAAAATTTGGTTAATTTTATTGTAAAGGAACGGGCCAGTGAAGCAGAAGAATCTGTGGGAGCAAGTTGTACGATAGGTCACTTTTTCGCATATGTTGCCTTTTCGGCGCTTGCCTTTTAGTAGGTCAGGATCATAATGGAGCAATACGTGTTGTTTCAGAATAGTCTGTAGAATAAAGGACTGTCTGACCGTTAGAACATCCCATCTTTTGTAGAGATCAACTGTGGGGAAGCGATAAGGAAGTTTAGCACTTACCTTTAAAATCGCACGCTGAGTTCTCTCCACATCAATGAGATAACTTTTGCAAGCACCAACCCAGGACGTTAAACAATATTCAATCAATGATTGGCATAAGGCATAATACACCATTTTAATAGTGGCTCGGTTAGTGGTATCTCTTAAAATTTTAAAAATATAAATTAATTTACGCAACCGGGCCACTAGGGTGTCTATGTGTGATTTGAAGGTCAGAGTCTGATCAATAACTACGCCCAGATATTTTATGGTGTCTGTTCTCATTAAGGTAGGACAGGTACAATAGGACTGATTAGCATTGCAAATATGAGCCTTGATAGTCGCTGACATCGGCGGAAGTAAATTCTGCCTAAGAGCGAAGGCAACATATTTAGTTTTGGCTACATTTAGTGTCAACATATTGGTTTTCAGCCAGGAGCTGACAATGTTGAAACCCTTCTGGGCATTAAGAAAAACCTCGTCCCAGTTATCTCCACTGAACAACAGCGCAGTGTCGTCAGCAAAAGTGATTATTTTGCCTTTATGGAGTTGTAGTTGACACAGGCTATTGATGTATACCAGGAACAAGGTCGGGCCAAGAATGCTACCTTGCGGTACACCATATTCTATTGGAAGTTCATCGCTGAGCTTATGGTCTATTTTAACTCTCTGTTTTCGATCAGTTAAGTAATCCTGGATCAATTTTAGGGGTAAGCCCCTTATGCCCACCTCGCCTAACTTTTCCAGTAAGAGTGGGATAGAAACTGTGTCGAAAGCCTTAGCCAAATCCAAAAATACTGTCAGGCACTTTTTCTTTTGGTCAAGGTCATTAACAACTGCATGTAGGAGTTCATGAATAGCGTCGTTAGTTGACTTACGACGCCGAAAACCAAATTGTTGAGAAGACATAAGTCCTTTGTTTTCCAAAAAGTTGGTTAGACGGTTGTTAATTACACGCTCTAATAGATTTTATAGATTGAGCTTAAAATTAAATTGTAATAATGAACAAGCCTCTTTCCACATTGATAAAGAACGAGCATTAAGTACCACGCTTAATCATTGCGGGTTGGTGATTTCAGATTCAAAAATTTTGGAATCCAGGTATCCTCGCGATGTTTTATTCTGCAGTTTGTCAATGGTGTCTTAGAACAATTAAGTGACCATGTGCATACGAATCCGATTATTGAACCGCTAGGCAGTGGCCTAGCGGTTCAATAATCGAATTCGTATGCACAGTGGTAGTGACCACGTTTCGCTGGCCACTACCACGTTTCGCTGGCCACCACCACGTATGGCTAGGCCACCACCATGTATCGCTTGGCCACCACAGTAGTTAAAAATAAGTTTATTGATTAATGATAAGTATAATCAAATATAATGATAATGAATTCATAATGATGAATAAAATGATCAATTCGATAAACTTATTTTTAGCTTTAAAATGAATAAAAAACCGCCTACCAGGCATCTTACTTAATGATAGTAATTATTGGTTGTTTTTTTTATAATTATTAGCTCGCTACACATTCAAGTTTCCACTGTTCAATGAGGACATTTTCTATATTTTTATGACCAAACGTTAAAAATATTGTAATTTGAAGAATAAACGGAGTACTGCCGTCTTTTGTAAATCTACGCCTAAAAAGCGCAATGCGGTGCCTCATTATAATTCCAACTCTTTTGCAGAGTTTTCAGAGAGTTTAAAGAAGATATATTTTAAAGTAACTTGCTATAAGATATCGATTAAGAATAATATGTTTTATGTGTGTTAAATTACACCGAATTGTTTTAGGTAGTATAAATCACGAAACATTATTGGCAAAGTCATTACAATTCTGATAATCAGTCTTACTATGAGATAATGTATTGTAATCCCAACCAGTCTATGGGATAAAAAATACAGTAAAATGGGTTATGGAGTACAGTTAGGTGGTCGCTTCATGTAATATACGAGTACCTGTATAGCTTGGAAAGGCTTGGTAGAGAAAAGTCATAGTGGTATAGAAGTACAACAAATTATAACAAGCAAATAATAGGTCAAGATGGGGTTAAACCGAATCGAGGTCTGAACCTCAATAGTGTCCTTTGTGAACGTTGATAACTTAGTTAGTTTTTCTATTGCTGCTGGAGGCTTTTATGATTTCGACAATAAGTTCGACGAAACAGTCAAAGCCTGGGCTCAGTCAAACTGCGATAGACCTCATCCAAAAAAGGGGGTCAATCTACCAGGTACTACCTAAATGAAATTATATCTCATGAATTAAAAAAAATGTTTTAAATCTTATACCTTGTGAACTTTCCGATCAATAATTTAACTATTCTTTAATATCTTATAGCATTATTTACTTCATCAAACAATACTTCTTTAAAAACAACAATTCGGTCACATAAGTCTGACGAGTCTATATCTAGTAAAAACTACTACAAGCTCATCAGGCTTACCACCATCAGGATCGCTTTATGTTTTCAATATAAATAACACAAATGGCTTTCCTCCAGGATAGGCCGGTGAGTCAGAACATGACGTCAGGCATCATCGTCAGCACTCGGTCCCTGGTGCTGCAGAAGGTGACGAGAAGAGAAGCCGGCAGCTACTCCTGCAAGGCTGCCAACGGTAGGGGAGAGACGTCCAGCAAAGTTGTCTCCTTGAGGGTACAATGTAAGTAGATTTGACTTCAGCCTCCTTACACAAATTACATTTCTATAAGCGTTAACGATGATAGAAATCGCATAAATGATGAAATATGTTGCATAAATGACGGTTCTCTTGGATAAGTCACTTGACTTAGACTTGTCACTTTCATACATTTGAGCGATTCGATCAGTGATAGCGATTGTAGGAATGTAAGGTACATTCCTACAATCGCTATCACTGATCAAAGGTCAAAGAGGGCAGGGGCATGTTATATAATTTTCGTAAGGCTAAGTAGTTCGTAGTGTGTAGCGTAGTGTTTCGTAAATCATCGATCAGTATAACTCTTTTTAAA
The DNA here is from genome assembly GCA_950381575.1 of Plusia festucae. Lineage (NCBI taxonomy): Eukaryota > Metazoa > Arthropoda > Insecta > Lepidoptera > Noctuidae > Plusia > Plusia festucae. Next base: position 6,818,949 of record OX494450.1, read on the forward strand.
TTATTTGCTGATTGCAATGAATTTTTTCATGCTCCCGAAATATTTTTTTTCTTTCTGGATATTAAAATACACTAAAACATCTTTAAATATTATTATTTAAACATATCCGTTGGATAAGGAAAATTACTGTTGATATTCCTAAGTTCAGCAAAGCGTATTATTTTCATCTTTTTATGGACGTGACTTTCTCCGACAAATACAATTTTGATCTCACAGACACTTATACTTTTTTATTTAGCTTCAAGCAATACACCCTTTACGATAGTGGGTGTTCGGAAACATCCGTTAATTTTCTTTTTATGTCAAACTTTTTCAACACTTTTCCGATTTTATGTATTTTACTGAAGAAAGAAGGAACAAAAGGATTTATTTGTTTTTTAAATATTATTAACGTTCGTATTGGAAAAATTAAGGATTGGAAAGGACAGAGCTTACCAAGCTTTCAATAAAATATGTATCATGACGGGATTTTAATTATAGGTATATGCGCTCATTAAAATTTCTTAAATAGTTTCAGGTTTAACTGCATACACAATTAACAGGCCTCAAATCGCGCAGACAAATATTTTTAATTAGCTATTACGTCCTAACTCAGCTACATTATTTTTCCCTTACACGCTTTGCTATTTACATTTTAATTTTCCCTACAAACAGCTCTGTGGGAAGGTAGCGACACCAAATTATAACGGGTACACACTAGACACTTCATTTACATATCCCTAATCCTCGGTAATATACATCGGACACACAGGCATCCCATAAAATGTCGCCGAGCAGTATGAATTACTGGCCTATAAATACCGATGTGTCTGCGAATAGTATTCAAATGATTGCGGTTGGGATCGACGTACCAACTTCCTTCCGTGGCCGACCGTCCGCATAGTAATTGGCAGGGAGGGAAGGCACCGGTAAATCATCAAAATTATTGTCTAATATTACTACGATTCTCCCCAAACCTCCTCAATCTGCTATTTCGTGGCTTCGTTGTAACTCCAAGCTTTGTTTCAGTTCCCGCGTATAATTTTGCGCGAATAAATTTTATTTGAAATCCTCGTATACATTTGCTCCCACTGTAATATGTGGTTGTTCACGTTGTATTAATTTTGCACCATAAATCGAGATTTTTAGAACGATATATTGAATAACGAAATAAGATATACGCCTACGGTATGTATCATACGAATAGTTAAAGAAAACAATTTCGTGATATCATCCACTTGTGTATAATTGAAATGGACAATTTCGTTCATTACTTTTAACGCTCCAGTACTTACGTATTTGATTTAGCTTTTGAATCCCAAAATAATATTAATGGATATTTTGACTTGTTTCTAGAATCAACGAGGACGATTAATAAAATTTCATTTTGTGAAGGTTCAAATCAATTTTACTAATTGCTAAAGTTAAACAAATTTTAAATAACAAAAACTCCGTTGCGAATTTCACGGTTTTACATTATTTATGTTGAGTTATTATTTTAAATTGAAGGTAGAAAATGTGCCTAGTGAAATTGTGATTTGGGTGACAGTTTTAATTTTGCGTTTGGATATATACGGTATTTTTGTCTTGTGTTCTAAAACTAGCCATACTTTACTATGTTACATATGTTTAGTCACTTCAGATTTTTGCAAACGGATTCTTTCGGAAAACACAAGTTCGCAGCATAATGAGAGTACCTACACGTTGATTATACAGGGCGGTACGTAAATCAACAACAACGTCCGCAGCGTGATTTATTACACAATTCTATATTGGCGCATCGAGGAGCTTCCTTCCGAGCCCAACTGGCCGACACTTAATTGCTGACGTGAGAGGGAAGACGAAATAATTCCTAACTGCCGAAATAATTGTACCCTTGATTTATATTTATCGCTTTATGACAGGAAAACTGGTCGTTGGAGTTTTTAAATTTATGGATATTTTATGCTTGTTATTTAGGAGGCCGGTGTTAGGTAGCGAAGTTAACGATGTACAGGCTATTTGCCTAGTATGCAAATGTTTCCAAATTGTAGTATACCCATCACGTCCGGCGTGTGCCTTTTGCACTCGACGATATTTTGTTGGAGAATTTTTGGCCAACGTTTTGTATATCGTTATTCTGATCTTTAATATATGGAGATATTATTTTATTGACAGATAAAGTTAATATAGAAAAATGAGTTTTTTTTTATTAACTTCAGCAAAAAATACAACACATTTACAATATGTAATCATCTTTCGCCAAACTGCAGAATTAGTTTGTGTGCGCCCACTGAGATTTTATAGCCTTCCAAATTTTATACAAAACTCATCTATGATTAATTAAATATACTATACCTAAAATAGCAGTTTACACACAATTTGACAGATAACATTACATTTTACTTGACTATTATTAGTTTAACTTCTTTGTATATCCGAATATTTGTTTAGTTTTCTTTTTTATTTATTTTAAATTTACATGTAATTTGTGTGTATTAATTCGATCAACAACAGATATATAACACTGATCCATCTTTAAAACCGATGTATATAATAGATGCTCCTGTATGCGGGGAGACGTCACCGCAAGTGGTGGGGGCAGCATTAGACGAGGTGCTGCGCGTGCGCTGTTCTGTTCACGCTGATCCTGCTGACGTCACGTTCCTGTGGCAGTTCAACAACAGCGGCGAGAGTTTTAATGTGTCTCCCGCTAGATATGGTATGTACCTTATATGTTTTAGACAACACTTTTTATATAAGGCGACACCCGCAATTTTGTACTTTGGTCGTGGGCAGTTTTTTAAACATTCAACTCATATAGCAGAAAGAACTTACGTAACATCTAAATATCTACGTCTCTTGCCTTTTCTACTTCATACATACAATTATTATCTCGATTAACATCAACCAAACCTGTTTTAAAAAGCTCGCATATCTATATACACATCATTTATACAAATGTATAAATACATTTTATTTTGTAAATAAATATCCTAAAAAACATATGTTTCTTAATTCTTTATTGTACACGTTTCAGAGTTTTCTTACAACAAAACCGTGAATGAAAATGAGATTAATATAATATATTTTAAAGTTGAGAAGAAACGTAAAAACAAAACATAACATTTTACTATCATACATACTATATTTATAAACTTATACATAATTACAATATAAATTAACTCATTTTGATAGGTAAATATTCTCTACCTCTTGTCCTGAAGACGTTTAACAAATCCATACTTTTCCAATTTACATAAGCGGTAACTATATACAGAAAATAAATGTAATTTTATTATAATAAACAATAAACTAGATAGCCTAGCCTACTCAGAGAAATAATGCTTAAGATCTTATTATAGATAAACTTTTTCCAATCGCATACATAGAAACTAAATGATAGAGCAAAGATTGTTCTGCTATGAAAGTTAAGAAATCCTTTTTACGTAACGTCCGTACATATTCAGGCTGTTTGGGAACACGAGGTGCTGATTGAACTGACTCAAGTACTATAAGCAAACACTCCACCACTGGGACGGTTTGAGAACTCAATTGTGTATAAATTAACCTAATTATTTAATTCTGAAAACGTCTTGACTGTCATTACGCTAATTTCGTTTAGAAAGGGTTAATTCTTTATTTAAAAGTGATTCAGTTAATGTTTGAAACAAAGAGTATCGGTAGATCGTATTTGGATTGGATTTTAATACTCAATTTTTAGAATGGTTTTATAAATTAATTAGCACTTTAAGGTTAGGTTTTCTAAAAATGGGGAACTTCCTGCCCTTATGACATTCATACGGGGTAGGCGCAATGCGTATTTTCCTTCCATTCCTCTCTATTTCCCTCTATTTCTCATAATCGCAGCATCCACTCCTTTCTTTCTCATATCATCTTTCACACAATCCATCCAAGTTGGGGAACTTTAGATAACCTTCCTGATCTTTTATGCTTCGTCTTTGAGTTTTGACTTTGAAATCGATTTTAAACTTACGATATTCCTTTATTTTTGTTTAGGTACTGTGAATGGTAGTATTAGTGAGCTTCGATACACGCCTGCTAGTGAGAGAGACTATGGCGCGCTAACCTGCCGGGGTACCAACACTGTAGGGAGACAAGCGCAACCCTGTGTCTTCCAAATTGTACCAGCTGGTGAGTGCATAAATAGGAACATTTATTAAGAAAAAAGACTTGTCTTAATAAACAGAAAAACGGGAATAAAAAAATATTTTTAAATAAATATGTGTGTTCCATCCAAAAAATATACATCTCCACTGTATGAGGAAATATCGCCTTCCTAAGGTACAGGTGACCTATCTGCATATTAACTACTACCGATCTTCATTATGCAATCCAAACGGAGAGCATCAGTATACACCTCATCCTTCGTTCGTTTGATCAGGGATGTGGGTTTAAATGAAACGTCATAACGCTTATTATGATGGGACAATTAAAAATGATCAGGATGAAAATAAAATACTTTTTCTAACAAAGTTTTAGTAACATAACTCAATTCCATGATAGTAAAATTAATAATGAATATTATATTTAAAATTACGTCACGGTCGTAAATTTGGCACATTAAATTTAATTTTATTTAGTTGTACTAACATGATGAAATGTGAAATTAATAAAAAACTCTTCGTTTTCAGGACGTTTCCAAAATCTTAAAAATAGTTTTTTTTTATTTAAAAAAAGATATAAAAACAATGGTAGTAGAGAATTCCAAGATTCCGAACTATTTTTGTTTGCAGACACAATTAACGGCTTAGGACTCAAACTACTCCAAAGTTGGACTCCGTCCCCATTGACAAACTTGCCCGAATTATACTTAAAACATTTTGATTGATTGCTAAAAGTTGGATGGCAAAATAATATTTGCCAATTTAAGGGCATGTCGATCCAGAATGCCCAATTTAGGTCAAAGTTGAGAAATGACGGAACTTATTCAAGTCAAGGTATCAGAAGTTTGCTTGTTAGAGCAATAGCGCACTAGCGACCTGGCAGCGCGGCCACGACGCGCGGCCGGCCGCAGGGGTTGCGATTTGCAACGCGGCCAATACCGCGGCTACGATCGTCAGTTGCACATACAGCGCACTTTAAAATGGACGTTGAGGAAATAGCAGTGCTTTTGTATCTTATAAGTAAGAAGCGGAAAAAGAAAAGGAAAAAATTCTTCCACAATACGTGCGGCCGCCGCGACTAGTGCGCGCACACTGGTGATTTAACTGCAATACAATTGATCTCAGTGGCCGCAGCGGCCAGCGACTGAACACGGGCCGCAAATGCGCCGCTCCGATCTCGCTGGCCGCTGCGGCTTGGTGTGGCCGCTCGCCGCGTGCGGCCAGGTGCGCTTGCTCTATGGCGATTTCATACTAATGTATCTATCTCGATGGCCGCCGCGACCTGGCCGCTGCGGCCTAGCCGCTAGTGCGCTATTGCTCTTAGTCCTTGTCTGGATAGTTTAATTCGATGTCTTTTGATGTCCATTGCTATCGATACTCAATTGGTTAAATGGTATTCGAGATTCCTACCATTAGAGGCTGTGGAACTATAACTCACATCCGTAACTGCCAGCATCAGCCGGTCAGTCCAGCGGTTTTAAGCGGGCAAGAGAGTAATCCCCTAATCAGTTGGTTGTCAGCAGTTGATATACTAACGAGCAGCTTAAATATGTCATACGGGCACGCTCTGCTCTACTAAAGTGCAAAATTATCCGGAATATTGTAATGTGATGTGCTATTTTGAACCCTATACATAGTTTATAAAGTCAACAATTAATTGGAAAATTTGATCTCCAAACAGTTTAATGAATTTTTGTATGAATAAAATTTAGGTACAAAGCTATTTTCAGTACAATTTTTTTATTCTATCAGCTCGTCCATCCCCACCAAGGAACTGCACGGTATCAGCTGGCAACGGATCTAACTGGATCGAAGATTCTAGTCGAGAAGATTTTGAGGAGCCTCTTATAGTGCGCTGTGTCACAGGCTACGACGGAGGACTTCCTCAGCTGGTCGTTCTAGAAGCCCTGGATTCTGACAGTGGGAAGATCAGGTTTAATGTTACCGCTAATGAGACAGGTAAGGATATTAAGATCGTACATCGTTAACTTTTATACGAGTTTTTTTTTCAACTCCTCATCAGATATTTAACCACTTTTCTGCTCATGAATATTTCCATTGTTTAACTATACCTAGTCCGCTGACGGACGGCGCAGTTAAAATTGGTCAATAATATTACAATTAAGCTGCTAACAGTAACAAAATCTGTTTCAAAACAGGTACCATTTTGACCTTTCCAGTAGAGTACCCACTAAGCGCCACATTAAACCCAATAGAAATTCCAAAGACAATCAGACAAGCATTTAGCACGCCTAACTACCACCTCGTTCAGCGGTAACAATCTTCCACGCAATTAACTCGTTCAATTATATTGCAATCCCAGACGGTGTAGCCATTTTCCTGGTGCCGGCCGCGGTGCTGTGGTCGAGCGGCAATGCTCTCAGATTAACGGTGCACTCGAGGAATGACAAAGGTGCTTCAGACCGCATCATGCTTCATGCTCTTGCGTACCAAGATCCAGAAAGAAGAACAGGTAAATCACACTAATATATTTAAGGTGAAAGTTTCTGAGTGAGTTTAAATGTTTGATACCTCTTGACGCTCAAACAGCTGAACGAATTTTGATAAAATTTGGTAGAGACGTAGCTGGTATTACCCGTATTAACCCGCTGGTATTAACCCGGATTTAAATATAAGCTACTTTTTATTCCGAATAATTAAGTTATCTGATAAGCCACGACGTGCGTCGCAGCTTGTCTACAATAACACGTAATACCTTACCCTCAGTTTTCGGTTGCGGTTGCGGGTTCGAATCCCACCTATTACGCTACCGACGTGAACCCACTCGTAACACAAGCATCTTAGCTTAGCACGAGGAGTTAACGAGATTAATAGTAATATGCGACCCACATTGCTAGGAATCTTTTAAAAAAATATATATATTTGATTGGTTGTTTCTTTTTTATCAACAAATAAAAGACTAAATACAACTTATATACTTGACAGTGGATTCGATAGCAAATCAAATGCACATCTATCCTGAAATCATCGATAAAGTTGACCCCGAGTACTGAAAAGCTAATTAATTTAAGATGTCCTTAAATATTTATCTGTGGCTACTTCACACCTAAAAGTGACAGATACCTACAGCATGAGGCTTAAACTGACATTTCATATAACTTATATTATTATTTTTAAATAGAGTAACAAGAAATAACTAATCAGTTAATATATGAGCGCAATATCACCTAGTACTAAAAGCATTTTGCCTCCATATAGCTCTTACAAATAGATATTGTATTTGTGGCCAATTCATGAAAGACCCCTTCGATAGCAAATCGGAATGACGTGTAATTTGGTATTGATAGGATGACAATAAGCAAGCAATCTGCGAGATAGCTAGACCTAAATTTAGACTGCCTAATAGCGTCACATGGATGTTGGCATCTCCCTCCCACTCGCTGTTTTGAAGTTTGCCAGAGCGAGAGAGCATGTTTTGTAATTACGCTAATTCACCGTCTGACATCCAATATCGTAATATTCTGTTGTTATAAGGTAACCCTGTTTGTTGTGGTTAATATTCAGATATCCCTAAAATATTATTTCATTAATGTTTGTTTTAGGATAGTCTGCGTAAGTACAATTAATTTAATTGTAATGTCCAGTCATGATGTTTCAAAATAATAAGAATATGGGAGATATTAATATCCATTATGTTGCTTTGTGACAAAGATGATAATACTGTTTTGTATTTAAATAGTTTTTTATATGGTCATATTGCATGTTTTGAAAAATTTTTATCCATCTTTTAATATTGGAAGTCCAGTTTAGAAATTATTGTTGTATCCGGTGTAAGCAACTTAATTAGATAACCTAGGTGTCCCATTGCTGGGCAAAGGTCTCCCCAACCTGCTACAGGCCCCTCGGTCTTGAGCCGCGGATATTTTTTTATATTGAGGATAAAAAAGTTACACTTTATCAGACTAGAAATAAAACTCTTCAGTGTCGTTTAAATGGTCAAAAGCTTAATAGGCTTAAAAATAAAATTTCTTAAAAACAGTAAAAATATAACTACATTTCTTTACGACTTATTTTACTTGTACTCGTTTATTTTTGTTACTTATTTGTGAAGAATATAGAAGATGTATTTTTGCGCGACATGACGTTGTTTCCACGGAACATGGTTTTAAAAATCCTTTGTGACTCACAAAGTAACATTTTGCGCGGATATTTAAAGGATTATGCATTTACAGTTAAGTTACCTGTATTATTTTGAGCAGCTTATTCCTTAACTTTTTCTCTGAAAATGTGAAATATGAGTTGTGTTGTATCATAAACAAGTTATGAAAACGTATAGAAAGCAAAAATCTATTTAGCCTGACAGCTTAATAAATAAAACACTACGTGTATAAGGGCTAATTTTTCCATCGTTAGATAACTTTAAATGAGGAATAAATTTGAAATTTTGTTAGTAGTTTCATAATAAAACTGTCAATCGTCGATTTTATTTCTCGAAGAGTTATCTGGCGATGGATCAATCAGCCCAATTTGTTTTATTAGACACGTATTGTTTTATATAAGTAACGAAGAATACACGAGAACGCATTTATCTAAAATGGCGCAAAACGACATGAGTACATTTCGTTCAAAAGCGTGACTTCATTAGTTCCAGTAATTTTATTCGTTTATCTAGGTACAGATTTTTTCGAAATTTATAAATACCCTTTAAACGTCCCACTATCGGGCACAGGCTTCTTCTCTTATAATGAAGGAATGAGCATTGATCACTGCTTATTTTGGTTTGGCGGTTTGACGGCTTCCTCACGATGTTTTGCTTCATCGTTTGATAAATGGTGTCTGAGAATAATTCAGAAAGTACATATAACTTTGAAAAACTCACATCGGTACTTGTCTGGGTTCAAAGCTGCAACCACGTGAATTCGAATCCGGTCTAATTATTTTATTTTTTCATATTATTTTTTCTGAATTAGAAAAGGCAATATCTGTCGATTTTTTTTAATGTCTTACTGATGGTCTGCATAGATTTTGTTTTTCCATACCTAGTTATTGCCATTATAATAATGTTTAAATATTCAGGTGGTATAAAACAAAGTCACTCCGGCTTAGATATTTTGAACCGAACGCGACGGATTTTAATGCAGTTTGTAGCAACAGATAGAGTGATTCATGAGGAAGGTTTTTAGTATATAATTATAAACTTCTTATATTATGTATTACTGTGTTATAAGCATTTATAAATGTGTTACCCGTACGAAGTTAGGGTGGGTCCGCTAGTATCCAATATTCTAAACATTTGCTTTGTCATGAGGTATGACAACATTAATTGATGTTTATGTTATTCACTAGATGGCGGTACAAGTCTGATGGCCGGTGTATCAAAAGCTGCATTTTGGTCGATTATTTTCACGGTTATAATTTGCGGGTGTGCGGCTGTATTCACCGGATATTTTCTACGTAGAAAAAGGTAAGACGATTGTTTCGTGGAGATCGATTATGAAGGTATTTTGAACTTAATTGCAGTAGAAGGCTTACGGGATTAAAAATGTTGACTACCTATCTACAGACCTACCTGTTCTTAACGATTTCCAAATTAAATTTCATTTTTATTTAACACATTTAATGGATCCTTGCCATGGCTCCATTTGACTTCAATTGTAACATTATTTAATTAAGATAATTATTTAATTAATATTTAATAGATCAATTCATATAGTTTGCAGTACCTACATTACGAAATAATTAAAAACTACCATTCTCCTACTTTATTTTAATCTTTTTTTTTTGTCGACCTGCTAAATATTTTTTTTAATAAATCTGCGCGCTCGTACAATTGTGACAATTGAAGTTTATTCTTACTTTCAAACATTCCGATTTTCGTAGGTCTACATCTACACCTTAGTTAGTGCAAACAAATTAAATAAATTCATATTTCCTTACTGCATGTTACTAGGAGTAATCCCCCGACAAAGCAACAGTCGTCAGAATTACAACTAAACGCTGGCGACGGGCAGTACGTCGTGGCGTACACTCTAAAGCCCCCGAAGCAAGCCCAGCCGGACATATTGAATCCACCGCCAGGTGAGCACGTGAAGCGAATTTCCTTGGATTATACCTACATTATAAAAGCATTGCATGTATACAAGATAAAATATTTTATTTATTGAGTTTGAAAATTTAATTAATATTGTTTTCAGGGTTTATTTGAATGTTAGACATTGAAATAAACCCTGAAAACAATATTAATTAAATTTGATGATTTTAGTTTCCGACATATTAACGCCTTTGCAGGTGCCATGGTCAGCAGCAGACTAGCGTCGTATTTATCTTGACTAAAGATGTTACTCGATGTACAACTCTACATTTTTTTTAACAAGCTTTATTTAAATTCAAAATGAACCGCAATAGAATCCATTTAAAAGTAGATAGTTATATTTCAAGTTTAATTAATATTAAAAATGTTTTGAGAATAAGTAGTTATACAACGATGTGGTACAAAAACAAGGAACCGACTTCGGAAGTAATGTGTTTTTAGCACACAATTTATCGATAAAGGTTAAGTCGGCATTCGATTCTGAGTGATTCTTAAGTGTACTACTCTAAAGGTTATACTACTGCGGTGGGTAATTCAAAGCTGATGATGATAATGATGAGGTATATCATACTACTATTTAGAAGAAAAAATAACCGGAAATGAAACCTTATACTACTTTAATATTTCAACAGCACTACCTTATTTATTGTGATTGGGAGGCTAGCTAATTTAAAAGTCATTCAATAAAGTATAATCTTTTTAGGTTTGAGTAAATATGAGGCCCAGTTTATAATTTTCAAATTTTCCGGCCTATAAATGTTACCTACTGCCGGGCACAGGCCTCTTCCTGTATGGACAAGGAACAGGCATTAATTCCTTCTGGGCTATATTATGGGAAACATCACACCTTTGACAACTTTGGCATATAGCTTCCTTCTAAACATTAAAATTAGGTATTATTTAGCTGGTCAACAGGTGTTCTACGAATTTCATAGACTCACATCTGCCGATCGACTAGTAAGACTTAGGAAATGGGCATTTCCGAGTAATCGACAATAATAGCCTTATGACCTCGTATTTGACGTACATAATGCTATTGAAGACCACTCAGTAGTATGATGTACTATAATAATACAATAATACCGGCCTATAAATTTCCCACTGCACGGCACTGGCCTCTTCTCATAGAAGGAACAGAGGAAGATCATTCTCTCAGAGAAGGAACGAGCTTTGATCACCACGCTGGCTCACTGCGGGTTGGCGATTTCAGATTCCAATATTTGAAATCCAGGTTGCCTCACGATGTCTACTTCATCGTTTGTAAATGATGCTTAAGAATAATTAAGAAAGTACATTTAACTTTGAAAAACTATATAATAATATCATAATATCACATTAATAAAAATAATTATAATCATTGGTCGAGCCTCACATCAATTGCTGGGTTTGTTGGAAGCCTTTCTAGACCATCTAATCAAATTAGTCTTGAAAAGATATGGAGCACCCTTTCAAAAACCCGAGTCAGAGTTTAAAAAAATATTTAAACCACTTCAAAAATTGTATTCAGCCATGTTGTGAATGGATAAAAGATGGCGGCTCAGAAAATTTTATAGAGCGACAATCTTTTTCACATCGTAAAGATTATATTCATTTTTGATAGTAGGTACAGTAGAAGTAGATTTATGGCGAAAGTTTCAAATTAATATCCCGTTTTAAGACTATAATATAGATTAAACACATTTTTATGAAGATTAAAACAGAATTTAATACCTCAAGTTTTGAACTAGGTAATCTGTTTAACAACTTTCATCAACTAACATTATGGTACCATCGTTAAATATTATTTGTAAGCAAATTGTCGGCCTGCACATACCACTCTAAGATAAAATATTATACAGAAAGAACTAAATTATCAGAAAAAAATGAAGTTGCGTGTTAGGAAATATTCAATTTGCAAAATGTTTGTGTTGTGTTTTAATACTTATAGATTTTTAACTATAGTTTTTAGTCGTTTGTTTAGAGACGAAGTTGTCTAGAGACTGGTATAGCCAATTATGTTGTCCTACAACTCCTGGATTTCAACATTTCAACTGAGGGAGAAGGAATGGCTGAATTCAGCGCTGTAACAAGTCGAGTTCGTCCCGGTACAGGATTACCTGAGCCATTTCCTTATACTATCCTTTTGTAAAAAAAAAAACTGTAATTTTTTTTTGTCTTTTTTTATTATTCAACTAGTGTCGTAATATAATGTGTTATGAGAGTTTTGGAGAGACTAAAATTCTTTTATATTTTTTCCCTTTATGTGTCAAGTTCTTTCTCTTTATGGGAAGAGGCCTGTGCCCAGCAGTGGGACGTTTATAGGCCGGTATTATTATTATTTCTGTATGTATTTATCGTTTAGAATGAAAACGCTTACACACTATTATTGCAATTTTCTTTAACAATTACATAGAAAGAATATAACAATTACTTAATTATGAGTAACTAAAGGTGACCACAGGATAGCTACGCCAAAAATATTTTATTACTCTGCGCAGGAAGTGTAAACGTGTTAAAAAAAGATCACTTTTCATTTCCATCGCGGACCAAAGCAGAATAATATATTGAAACAGGATCAAACGGTTTGCACACAGACGGGGTACAGTCAAACACAAAGTGCGTTGCAGAGGCTCCGAAAAATGGCGGCGTACACGCGAGCGACGAGTGGGCGAGCGAGAGTGTACACGCATCGATAGACGATCAACGATCCGTGAGTGTCATGTACTTGATTGAAGGCTTTTCGGTTTTAAAGCTGTTATATTGCAATGTCACTTTTATCCAATAATAATATCTGGTTTTGGTTATAGCTTAATTTTTTGAATATTTATCCGAGTACACTTAGTTGAAAAAGTTTTCTATTTAGGTACCTATGTATTTCTTATATCTATAAATAAATTAGTATTTTATTTTTAATGACTGTGTAATCACGATGAATATCTTCGAATAAGTTTTACTTCCTAATTTACAATAGAGATTTCCATTTGTTTTTCTTTCTTAACTTATTTTTTTTTGCTTTTGACCGTCAGTTGTTTTATTATTACTATTCCTATAATTTTGTTTTTGTTTTGTTTTTTAAACGACGCCCGCACTAAGGAATTTAATCCTTGTGTCGCGAGGTTTCGCAAACATTCAAATCACATGCACAAAGAACACCAAGACTTGGAACAAATATCTGTAGATCACACAAATGCTTTTCCCATACTGGGATCGAACCTGCAGCACGTCGATGGTGGTAATTACCGTGGTGACCTATACCACTCAGCTATCCGTGTAATCTTATAACATTATTTGTATAACATTATCACTACCTACTTTTACCTTTTATTCATTTATGGTCCTTTACCAAAATTATTAACTGTTTCCAATCGTATAAAATTACAGTTATACATTTAAAGACCTAAGTGAAATGAAATATTATTACCATGAAAATACAAACTTATTTTACGTCTAAACATTGGGGGCATGACCTTAATACCGCTTGTTTGTACATCTAGACATGTTATTAAATTAAAATCGTGCCAACCCAATGTGAAAAATCCTACTCATTAAAACATAGGTTTAATTATGTTATATGCTAGACAGACACTCCGACATAATTATGGTATTTTGAAATGTAGGCTCTAACCTGAGAATGTAGTCATGTAAGAATGTTTCATTATTGTATGAAACGAAATATCATTTGTAATATTTTTTGTAGTGAGAATTTACAGTGTATATTTGGTTTTATTTTTAATGTTTTTTTTAGTAGCCGTTGTTATATTATATGACTGATGTTTATGTGATGATGAGTTATAAAGGTACTTGTAGGAAGGGCTTGTGGCTAAGTGTGAGCCGTACGGTTTGACTGATAATAAAGGTTAAGCCGCGCTCGCCGCCGTCGGTCCTTGGATGGGTGACCATTAGAAACATACTGAGACACGGAGGGACCTCGGTAAGCATGTTATGCCGTTGGTCCCGACTGTCATACAGTGATCTTTGACAGTCGTTAAGTCATTACGATTCTGACAACCGGTCTTACTATGTAATACTGCACTACCCAGTAAAATGGCTTCAGATTGGCAGTCGCTCCATGTAAAATAAAGTATTTATCCAAATCCGGTAAGACTGGAAGCCGTCCCCAAGATGGGAAAAGGCTAGGCAGAAGAAGAAGTTATAAAGGTACTTATCATTCTTTGCGGAGGGTCAGGAAAAAGATATTTTTCTTCTTGTTTTTATACCTATGACAATTACAATAATTTGTCAATAATATTGCACCGACAACAAGATCTACGTACCTACTTGGCGTACCAAGCTAACTTACCTACTCTTTCTCTTTACAGGTACTGTCACCTCCAAAATCAGTATTAAGTAAGCAAGCCATTCCCTTAGGTAATATGACTTTGAGTAGGAGAGAACATCTCATAGCTGAGGAGATTCCAGGACCAGAGAGTTGTGTATAAAATGTATATAAAAACTTAGTTAAGCATGTAAATATTCATAGTCTAAGACAAACTCTACCACGTGCCACGAAAAAAGGTAACATTCATTTTCTCAAGTAAATTTTTAACCCAAAAACTTAAAAGTTTACTCATTCGTTCAAAAATTGATTTGTGGTTAGCAATAAAAATTCAGTCATTTTTATGATATTCCTCGTTAGTGAAACATCTAAGTTCTATGAAAAAATCTGTATCACTGTACCTACGCCATTCTACATAAATGGTGTCATAATAGGTAACTATTCTTATATTCAAACGAGTTTAAAATTATGATTTACATGGAAATAAGACAGTAATGTCACATTATTGGTCTAATATCATGAGAAACTGCCTTGGCTTGTTGAAACTGCCTTCATCTTACAAATTGTACGAGCTCAGTTAAGCAGTGCATAGTTCAATGATAATAGTCTTGGGTTCTGGTAGAGTTTCGTCGAATATGGTTTGTGGAAATTTTATTCACTGTTCGCTTTTAATCCTTTAGGTACTGGTCAATTTACACAAAAATGTTAGGTACCAATAAAAATGCTGTCTATTTTGTAGTATTCCAGAACTTGTAATACATATTTGCATACATAACTGCTGTCATGAATGTTTTAATTGCCTCTGTATTGAATTTTTAGGTAACGTTCACTGTACAGTTAAAATCTTTTTTGCTGAACCTTTTTGTCCAGTAGTTACAGTGAATAGACTTTTCACAAACCGTTGCATTTTTTTAGACGTACACTGTTGGTTGAATTTAGTGGAGCACAAAAGTATGTTCAAATTTTATGATTTAACTAAGACAGGTTTTTTTATTTGTATCTTAAAATATATACGTAATTTTAGACACATAAAAATATATCAATTTTGCAGTATTTACTGCATGAAGTATTTTTTTTCCAAAATACTTTATATTTAAGTACACAATTATGTATATAATTTATCTTAGAATCAGCAACACCAAATATCAAATGAGCTTTGAGGACTTCAGAGGTCAAACAAACAATTAAATTGTAAGTGTATATTTATTTTGTACACTTTATTCGATTCACCTTTGCTTGGACTATATCGGGAACCAAATTGACATTGTCCATTTGTATTAGTTCAGATTTACCACGTAACGCGAGTTTTCCTTCGAAACCCACAAGAAATGTTACAAGTAAATCTGAGTCTGAAATGCTATCATCAGATTTAATAAATCTGCATTTGCAAACAATATTTATTAAATTATGTTATGTCTCTCATCACTCATCATGAATAAAAATAATTTCTTACGTCAGTTAAGTAAAATACGAAAACATTTTTGTGAAAATATTTTGTTTTTATTTTGTGTTCCACTTAATCTGGCTCGCAATGTACAAACCTAGTTGTAAAAGTTTGTAAAATAAAATGTTGTAAATAACTTTGTATGTATTGACTGTGAAATTGTGATAAACACTTTGTAAATAATATAAATTGAAACAGTTAAAATATAAGGAAATAAACTCTGTTAAGTGTTTACCTGTTTTATTTTAAGTGGAATGTATGAAAATACCAATTTAATCCTACGCTTAAAACTGGGAACGATTACAACGCTTTCAAAAGGTGAGCAAATGGAGAAGGTAAACAGTAATTCGAAATATTATCATACAGATTTTATTTTTAATCCTAAATGTGCTGTGTAAGGCCAAATACCGGTATGAACAGGATTTTTTATTTGTCTTTTCATCCTCTTGGAAAATGTAGTTTTGCTGAGTACAAGTTATTAAATATTAGAATGAGAAATGTAATCAGACAGAAAAACTGGTAAGTAGAACATGACTGTGTTTTGTTTTTACTGTTATAATTAGAAGGATGATGACGACGTTAAGTTGTAATACTTAATTGTTTTTATGCAAATATCCGTATTTATGAAGATTAACATTGCTTTTCAGTCGTCCCAATACAAAGACTCACAGTTCTTTTGTTTCTTCTTGATAATCAAAGTATTTCTCAGTAGTGTTCATTTTACAGAAAAGTAAAAACCTAAATCCATCTGCTAAAATGATTGAAAACTTGCTTACCTGGCAGATGTTCTCATGCCTAACAACTAAATTATGCCAAAGGCTATAAAGGTTGCATTAGAAAAGTTAATAATATGCTCGATAAGTTTACTTTAATGTTTTCTGCAGGTTTTTTATTATTTTTTTCTTAAAAACCGTCTTCTGATAATAGCAAACACAACACATACACACACGATATATATATATATAGACGACGCATTTCCCATCTAATCTTTCTATTGGATAAGCAACCTGAATAAATCACAGTAAAAGCCGCAAGATGCAAGCACGCATGCCACATATTTTTATTAATCTCGTCCGGCATTGAGGCGGGTTACTTTTACGAAGTCAATCTCTTTCACCGAGACGAGCTCTGCCGTGGCCTTTAATTAAAATGTCTGCGGCTTGTCATCCAGACTCATCCGGAACTTGACCGCAGATGTAACCGTCACAGGTTTGCATACAGTAATAAATTTAAAATGGAAACGGTTGTTTCGATTCTAAATTTGAAACGGATGGCAGTTATTTGGTCGACTCATTTTTTTTCTGTTTTGTTAATTGAATTTTGTTTTGAAATGGAACATTTCTTGATGAATAGTCTATGCTTAGACTCAATTATTTTCTTAGTTATCTAGCATTTGGAGTTGTGAGTTCATTGAAGTGAGATAGGGATATGTTCACTGCAGAAGAATTTCGTTAAAATTATTTGTATTGATCAAACCTTCTAATTCTGAAACGCAAATAAACTTTAACACGTTCAGAAATCTTTCTGTCGCATCTATACATCTTAAAATGAGAGAGACAGCATGAGACTTCAAACTGATTGAAGTTTCTCAATTTCCAAAGTAGGTTCATATACCTATCTCATATTTTTTTCCGTGCGTTTGCTTGTAAAAAATATTTAGGAAACACATTTTTTTAATTTCCTTATTGATTTTTCACATTTTGTATAGTCGTTGGTTTTCCTTATTATAAATAAATAAAGATTATAATGAAATTATCACGAAGATAATGCCTATCATTTGCCATCAATTTTAAGATCTATTTTAGCGCCAAATTAATATCAAATACAAGAACATTTAAGGCAACATACACAGGCATTATGTATTTAATGCATTTAGGTTAATCGTGGCAACGTGAATTATGCAGCTGCCTCGAAGGGAAATCCCGAAAGCGCAATAATGAACATCCAAGTAATCCGCCATTGGTTGGTAAACCAATTAGGAATGTTGTTGTCTTTAATGTACTGCCTGTCTCCATTCGTTCTCCGATTCTTTGTGACTACGTACGTGTTACTAATAATTTTATTGTTAAATAAAAAACCCTGTTCGTGAAAAAATGAAATTGCGATGTCGGCCAACAGTATAGTAAATACCTTGGCAGCCATTACATTACAGAATAATTATTATCATCTACAATTGTCAAAGTGTTTAGGTATGTAGGTCTTGTCCATACAATAACAATATTTTGTTTGTAGTAACGAAGCATAAATAGTATAATGTAGGTTAGCAACAAAAATTCCTTAATAAGAAAAAAAACAAAAGCAAAAATGAGGCAACAAAAAACCGAGCCACGTGAAAGAGCTCATAAAGTCACCCACACGAACCGTGACGTCACCAGACAATTCGCTAAAAGAGCGGAATTAAATTAATTCCCGTAATGAGCAGTATATTTCATTGAAATTACGTTTGTCAGCTTACATTTATCTAAGTTTAAGACGCTTGCGTAAAGACGCAGCATTTCTTTCTCCTGGTGTGCCGTCGAGAATGAGCGCAAAATTCCCAAGCGTGTGCTCGTTTAGCTCGTAATTTTTCATTGAGCCTGAGAGTCGGCGGGAAAGCCTCCAATTAAGTTTCTCTTTACCGTTTGGCCCCGGAAAAAGGGGAAGAAAAATGAACAACAGAGGCAAGGGACAGTCGCCGCCTCGCCGCCGGCGCCCTCTGATGGCAAATGACCTCTTCGCAGAAACGCGTTTTTGTTTCTCCATATATTTCTCGTGAAATGCAGCGTTTTAAGTAGCTTGATATCGTAGTTTACATTCAAATGGCGCCATCATAACACATTAATTTTCATTGCGACAACTTTTTCCGTTTGCACCGGCTATTTTTTCTTTTAGCAATATAAATCTTGTGTGACCTACTATTTATTTTGCAACTTAAACAAACATTAGCACAGTTGTATTAACAATGTATAAATATATTCTTCTAATACATAAAATTCTCATGTCGCGGTGTTGGTTCCGAAAATGCTCCAAAACGGCTGGACCGATTTGTATGAAATTTTCTGTGCATGTCGGGTTGGTCTGAGAATCGGCCAACATCAATTTTTTAAGTGATAGGGTGGCCCTCTCCGGATTTTTACAATATGGCAGAACAAAGTTTGCCGGATCAGCTAGTTTTGTTATAAAACTTAAAATGTGTCAACTCTTGTGTATTGTAACAAAGACTAGACAAGCAGACAGCCGTGTAGTTATATCTCGGATAAACACCAACACTTACCTTGATTAAAATGTAAGTAATTAAAAAAAATATTACCAAGCTAAATGAATTACTTTCATTCCAGGTCGGCGTTTCTGCTGACATTGTACATGTACACGACGAGGTCATAAAACTGGTAGGCTTGGCTAATTCCATTCTTAGGTGTAGTATAAATGAAAGATTATTGGAGTTCTGACAATAAATCCACTCACCTACAATGCCCGTAAAATTCGGTAGGTTGATTGAGTCAGTATTTTTATTGTTTCGGCCCGTGAATCAATGGTGAATGTTTGAGTAATAAAACCGTTTTACGATTGTTTTCACGGGGAAATTTGTGGCGCGTGAAATGTTCTTCCGTACTCATTTTCTTACTGAACGTTTCTCTCAGGAGAATCACTTGACATTCTTCGGTTAGGTATCATTAATCGTTCACACCTTCATTTACCTTTATGCAGCACTTTCAAGGGAACTGCCCACGCGTAAAACAAATTTCTCGGTGGGAAAGTAGTAGTAAACTTCGTGGGTCGAGTTTCTTGGTTTTGACTTGAAAGTGGGATTAGTGATATTGAAGTTTAAGTAAGTGTGTAGACCTAGTGACGAGACTTAAAACGACACAACTTCAGGTATAAATTATACAAGTTAACAAACAAGGTACTGATATAATGGAATCTCTACTTATAATAGCTCTGTAAAAGTTCCATGGCGATACCTTGACTAGTTTTTGGAAACGATTGCAGAACTTTTATGAATATTCACTAAACTCTGAATACCTACATTATTATTATTGGTATCGCTCTCAAACAATAATTAAAAGGTTGAAGGTTTAAACAGTATTTTTAAATTCTTTGACAACACTTCTTAATGAAAGAATGAAATAAAAAACACGTAAAATGTGACGCATGAAATTAAGAAATAGGAATGACATACTTTAATGTTCAACAGTGTTAATCTGCAAAACAGTCATAGCTCAACATGTACTGAGATTAGGAACCTCAGCGCTGGTTTTTAGTGATTCCTGGCGTTGACGTGTTAAAGTAGACCAGTGTTGTTTTTGAGTTATCAATATTAACTATTTAACAGAACTATATAGAAAAATAAGATGAACAAATCTAAAAATACGTTTCACTTTAAGTCAATGACGACTTCCGTGAGGTGTTGCCAGCTCTGAGGCTCCGGATTTGATCCCCGGACGGGTCAATATAGAAAAACACTTTTCTACATTGTCTCGGGTCTAGGTGTTTTTGGTACCTTTATTGTCTCTGATTCCATAACACATGTGCTTTAGCTAGTTCTTTGGATTCAGAGCAATTTATGTGATGTTGTCTATATTAATTAATAAAAAAAAATGCTCATCTGTTTAGCCTTTTGTTTGTAACTGCTTTTGGGTTTTTTAGTCTTAATGGACAACCCATGCACTTTGTCAACTTTATAAATAACTAGGTCTGCCCCGCGGTTGCACCTGCGTAAGCTATCCCCGATATTTTTAAATTATTTTTTCAATGTTAATATAATTATAATCTGCTATTTGAGACGGAGATGAATCTACAAATCAACATTCTCGACATAAGTGTTGTAACAAACCCGACTTTGTTTTATACAATAATATTGATTTATATTTTTTTCAAAATTTGTTAATAGCTAGGTAGATCACAAATTGATTAGTACAGATAATCCGATCGTCCAAAATATCAACAAGCAAAGTATATTCGTTACATTAACAGGGATCTCTCTGTAATTCGTCAGGTACATGCCCCGAGCCGGCGTAAACAGTGATTAAGTTAATTCACAGCAGGGCCGAACGCCGAAGCCGAACGCCGAGGCCGAGGCCGAAGCCCAACTGGTCGTCGATCATCGGCTACCGGCTAATAATCCCTCACTTTAATTGCTATGAAATCAGCTGCTATTTATACTGCATCGTGCTGTTTACGGTTCGATGTATTCCAACCCGATAATTAACTGCATTTAATTATGTAATGGACTTATTACCTATATGGGGACAGTCCTTATAAACATTTCATTTTCGATCACTGAGTTAAGTTGTTTCGTGTTCGGTGTTTTTTTGTTTGTCGCGTTTGTGCGCAGTATATGGTACAGGTGATCTTGAGCCTGGAGCAATACGTGACGGGTCGACGGATCACGAAGTAATGGACAGCTGGCCATCGCCCCGGGTATTACATCCCCGATCCTCTCAGATGACCCTACAGAAAAAATATGCACGAAAAATTCAAATACATGTTTCAATCAACCCCAAACTTGTAAAACTATGAAATTAAGTGGACCCAAAAAAAAGGCGTCAAAGATTTAGTACAAGGACATCTTTGTAGGTTGTCTACACTTCAGCGGGTGGCCAGGATTTAGGCTTTCGATAGCTCTATTTAGGCGGAAGAATAAGATTTATTACCTTCAACGTACAAGATGGAAAAAGCGTACGCGAAGACATGACGACGGTCTGAACACATCTTGGGCCGAGTTTGTATAATATTTTCCAAATATCTACGATATCAAATATCTATATTATCTATGATATTTTAAACGAAAATTGCTATGAGATTATAAAAAAAAAACAGTTTCTCTGCTCAAATAATGATTATGAAGGGAATAAAGGAAATTCCGATAAGGGAAATATCCATAAATACTGTACATCTAGTTCTGCAAATCTTGTAGGTATTACTCGTATCAGCCTAGAATTGACATCATTAGTAAATTATAGCAATCAATTCGATGAAGAAAATGGCTAATATTTTTCTATACACGTGTAATCCGCGAAAAAAAGTATCTTATTCCGATAATATTATAATGGACCTAATAATGAGCTACATTACATTGGAATATAATAAGGTTACAAAAGTTATTCAAGAAAGTCACATATTATAGAACTTTTGGGATGTATTGAGATGGCTCATGTAAAGAATTATCATTATAGTTACAATTTCATAAACATACATGTCCCGATACTCTTTGGTATGGACATGGGTAAAACTCTTGGCATAGGTATTATAATTATCGGAGTTAAAATGTAGTATCCATTTTAAGGACTAAAACTATAAATAAAACTTCTCTATGAAGGAAACCCTTCAAGAAAAAATAAATAATTAAATGTGGTCAGAGCACATGCATTGCTCCGAATCCAAAGTAAATAACTAAAGCACTTGTATAATGGACAGAGACAACGAATGTACCACAAACACCCAGACCCGAGACAATGTAGAAAAGTTCATTTTTCTACATTGAATCGTCCGGGGATCGAACCCGGGACATCAGAGCTAGCGACACCTTGTAAACAAACGCTTAGACCTCGACCACGGAGGTATTGAGAGATAAATATTTTTTACATTCGTTTAATTGGTTTATTGCATCTGCATACTTACATAAAAGTGGCTTCTGGTGTCTTTTAAGTTACAAGAGATTTAAGAATTATTTATGATTAAAGAAACAATGCTGACTAGTTTACTATAGGTACTTAAAAGGAGTTTTCATTTACCACCCTATTCCATTTATCAAACATACCGAGTCAAAAAGCTAGAGCTAATAATCGGCACCCAGAAGGACTCGACAGATGATAAATCTTAATTTGCCTTGTTCTCAAATCCTACCCGCCCTTCCCAATTAGTTGACCGGCCCACGGTAACACGTCCGGATATCCGTGGTCACCTTTTATGTTACTGTGGCCGTGGGACTCGACCACGGTTTATTTACCTAATAAATGCGTGAAATATTCCGCTGTGCGAAATTATTGTGCGGAAACTGATTACGATTTTATTTGAGGGTTACTCAAAGTATTGTATGTGTGAAGTTTAGGGTTAGGTGCTGTAATTTTAGTAGTTATGTGAAATTAGATGTGTATTTCATGTTGTCTTGATGAAAATCAAATTTTGAATGTAGGTCTAACCCTAATTTTTATTACACATCACATTACGTATCTCAAACCTTTGTACTTTACGACGTTATAATCTAGACGTATTGTTTGAGTTTTTGACCTAGAAAGACTAAGGCTCAGTTTTTGATCCCGAGTTAACTCAATGGTTAAATATCCTAACCAATGGTTTAAAATTTCGGTAGAACATGTTTGTTCATCAATTTTTATTCATTCAAACAATTAAATAATTAACTCGGCGACTTACTTGACAGACAAACAAAACGCGTTTTACCGACCCACCCACCACGTTCTGAACTAAAATAATTAAATTTTTGAAGTAGTTTGAGTTTTATAAAATGTTTCTTAGTCACAATATCAATTGGACTTTAGATTGTGTTATACTTATAGTTTGTTTTTTAATCCCGCAGACTAAAAACACAAGTGCAAATGCCAAAATGACTAAGACAGCTTTCATGTCAGTTTTGATATTTGCATGTGTCAATTTAGTCTGTAGGATTATAAAACAGAGTACATATAGAGGTGTTTTGAAAAACTGTGTTCATCAACTTTTATTACTGATTGTACGTGTTAAGGAACCCTCATTCTACTTAGATTAAGA
This sequence comes from Plusia festucae, assembly GCA_950381575.1. Taxonomy (NCBI): domain Eukaryota; kingdom Metazoa; phylum Arthropoda; class Insecta; order Lepidoptera; family Noctuidae; genus Plusia; species Plusia festucae. The sequence continues at coordinate 6,842,492 of OX494450.1, forward strand.
TTTTACACAAATAGGGAACAGTTTACTGTCCGTACAGTCCCTGGGGCGATACATGTAAGTAATCGTGAAGAGGTTACGATAGCCAATGAGCAATGTTTCCCATTTCTATGCTAATAGGATTTGGCCAATGAGCGACGGTGATCTCGGTCCCGGTCCACGTACTTCATGAATTTATTTTTCCTATCAGTGCTGTATTGTTTTCTTTAGCGGACCGTTCCCGCAATTTGTGATTGGAAAATGTTTATATATTGTACATAGAAGGTAGCTATGTTACAGCTAATAAGTGAAAGTAAATATTCCTGTGTAAATATTGAATTAAATAGTGAAAGTATAAAATATTTGTTTTTACTCGTAAAATAAGACGCTGTGTGTAATTATGGGTCGGAAATAGAAAAAAAAAAGTTTAATTGATGTTTTAAAAATCGATGGGAAATAAATAATGCCAAAAAGCTCTGTGTTTACATTTCATCTCTTAGAGATTTACATAATATACATCTAGAAATATACATAAATAATTCATAACTTAAAAAATAATAAAAATATATACAAAATCCATCACAGATTATATTACAAATCATTAACTACTTATGTATCTATAAGTTTTTTTAACGTTGCTATAAGAATAACATTAACAAACCTGCGGGCTTTTTGAAGTATAACTTCTTTACACATGCTTCAATTGGGGAGTAAGCTTGTAAATACGTGATGAAAGCATTACGAAAAGTGTGACGAGAACGAGAGCGTGACGAAAAAAAGCTATCGGGCGATGCGAACGGCAGTTGAGAGGGAGATATACCTAAGTTAGAGAGGTGCGAGCAAACATTTTTTCTCTTTCTCTCATAACTAAGTTTTACTTTAGTCTTGTGCTCAAAAGTACATTGTCTTATTTCAAAAATTTGATACAAACGAATTACTCAACGTAAAACCTCAACATACCAAATGATTATAACCTACTACTTATAATACCGTTTCTCATCTACTAGCCTGATATAATTGTATCTGAGTAAATTTAAGTGAATCTGTATACCTGCATTATTGAATCTAGCTGTATTAGTGAATCTGCCACTTACAACCGCCTCGAAAGCTGTTTGAATCGGCAAGTAATAGATTTGCGTTCTCCATCGTCGACCACTTCTTGACAAGCAGGGTTGCGAAGAAAACAAGTTTACAATGTACTGATCAAAATTGTTGAGGCAACCCACATAGTGCTGGAGTGATTACTCTTTTGTTTTTTTAATTTTTAATTAGTAGCTTCAATAAAGAACTCGTATTTAAGATGCTTTTGATCGTAGGTGTTTTGTTTTTCTATTACTAACGAAGTTTAAAAAGATTTTAAACTTCTTTCTCTTTTTAAAAACCATTAAAAACACTTTTGTGTTCTTTCTTAAATTGATTCCTTTAATATTTTGATAATAAGAATTTATAAGCCCATCATTAGACCCTCTAAGTACAAAAAATTCTTCACAAATCAGTCTCAATAGCATGATTGAGTTTTACGAAAACACAAAAGATATAAGAAGAAAATATCGAATATTTCATATGTCATTGCTTCGGTCTTTTGTAAAAGCACATTAATCTGTACTTTTCTAAGCATCTGCTTTGAAAAGTAATAAAAATCGGCTTAGCAAGACACGTATGGGCGTAGAATGCGAATAATACCAAGCGCCATTTTTTTTTGCAGTCGGTTGTACGTTCTTGCTGCCATTTTTCTTCTTCGTGTAGGTTGATTTTCGAATTCGCCGACAGAAAAAACATATTTGTCGAGACATATTCAGAGTCACGTCGAGTAAACACGTTTTGAACATGCTCGCAGTTTTATTTCACGTCGAGGTAAACACTTTCAAAGATGAATTTCTCGCTTCACAAACAAAATGAAATATTTTAATATTTTTTCCTTTTCGCAGTGGGTACCTGTCCACAAGCTATATGATCAAATATCTGTGTAAATTTGAATTGGAAAGATATGTGCTTTTACAACTATTCAGGGATATGTTTGAGAATGAACACTGCAGGGATTTACTTTTATAAAACTTGAGATGAAAATCTAACAGTTCAGCTGCAATTTCCATTTTAAAAAATATAGCAATCCTCATAAATCTATTCATCCAACACTGAAAGTCTCTCAATAAAAATCCTACTAATATTGTAAATGTGAAAGTGTGGATGTTTGTTACTCAATCACACAAAATCGGCTGAACGGATTTGGATGAAATTTGGCATGCATGTAGCCTTTGGCATGGAAAAGAACATAGGCTTCTTTTTATCCCGATTCCTTAAGTAGTTCCTGAGGGACGACCCAATTCTGAAGTCCACGCAGTCGATGACGCAGGCAGAAACTAGTATTAAATAAATGTCAATAGTAAAAATAATTGGTATCAAACGAAAATGGAATACCACTTTGCAATCATAAATATGCTTATTTTTATTCCCAATGAAGTGCATAACAATATAAAACCTGTTCTCAATCTCAGAAATGATTTATTCTAAGTCTTGACAGTCTTAATAGTCATTTAAGACTGTCAAGACTTAGAATAAATCATTAATCACGATGCAAGCAGGTGTGAACTGAAGAATAAGGTTGTGACAAGACATACGAGAGCAGCACGTGACGAGGACAACACGACACCGAGACGACGTGACGACGTGACGACGGTGTTCATCGGTCAGCATCCGACCGGATATTATGCGCTGACCGATTTAGCAGCGAATGTCGATGAAAAATACATGGTTATTTGTTGGTGGAAGCTTGTTGGATTAATGATGTAATGATAGATTAATGTGATCAATTTATGAAAGTCACACATTCAAGTCTTACAATATAAACAATATTATTTTATAAGTTCGGAAAATCAACAGTACCTAGGTATTATTTTATAATCTAAGGTTAAGAAATCTTTATATATTTCTTAAGTTATTACCCAAACCAACATATTATTTATCAACGTATTCATTTGCGTAAATATCATTTGGCTACATCATTTTCTATAATAAACAAGTGATAACTCAGAAACATCATAATAATGTTATTATAATATAAAAAAATGTAAATTTTCGATTAGATTAAAAATTATTGTCGTATTTTTTTTTATTCACATACAATTTTCTGAACATCTATTACTTGTTTTATTACGGCAATTATGAAATTCTGGCACGAAATATGAAGTTTATTAGGGTAATCAGCGATGTATAGGTATTGAAATAAAGCTTAGTACTCATTGATCTATAATTAAAAAATAAATTATGATATTTTATTGTACAAAAACTCTTTAAACCGTAGTGTGAAAATTATAAAACCTGAGATTCAAGAATATTTTTTATAGGCACCTATATTTCTGCCAACCTTTTCCCAAGCTATGTTCAGGTCGGCTTTCACTTCACATGGAACAACTACCTATCTGATCCCCACTACCCATTTTAACTGGAAAATGCAGTTTCGGTAACATACCGATTTACAAAAAAAAAGAAATGGTAACATTAGCATAACATCTTCTTTTTAATTTTATTTTGTTAACTTCTCACAATACCCAAATAAAATTTTATACATCTTCCACACTCTGGCCCCCTAGTCGAAAGTTTTGGCTTAGTTTGCAGACTTAAATTACCACTTTTAAAAACCATGTACACTTTATTCATTACCAGTGTTTTGTTTACTAAGATATTATTTTAGTGATAGACTTAGGGTACAAAAAACTAAATCGTTATTTAATTATTACTCAGTACGCATAACATAAAAATCTATCGTAATGTAATGTACAGTCAGGAACATAGTTACATATTAATTTTTGACTGATTAGAATATCATACCATTAACCCTGTAAGGCTATTTTGTTTCCTAGTCGCAATATCAATTTATTGTGTATACACAATATATAAACAATATTCTGTATACAGTTAAAGAAAATGAGTCTTGACACATTATGATATAACAACAATTGCTTCAAAATGTAATGGCACCACAGTGTTTCTATTTACCACTGCAACAGACGCTTAAATAAATACGTGTCTTCATGGGAGGACGGTCATGAATACAACAAACAGTCACTTAGATGTATTAACTTGTGCTATCCCGGCTATGTTAATTTATGTGGGCGTATAACCTCACTGAACTCTAACGCAAAAGCATTCATTTTGTACGCCAACTTTGTAATCACAATGAACGCATAATCATTAGTAACGTACATTGTTGACATAATGAATCTAATATTGTCAAAGTAAAGGTGATATGTTTAGATGTATGAGTTAGTATTTGAAAAAAAACCGGCCAAGTGCGAGTCGAACTCGCGCATTGAGGGTTCCGTACAAACTTGATTAAAATGATTTTTATTCTTCTTCTGCTAAGTTTTTTCTTTTGAAGTACGGAGCCCTGAAAAGATATGACCACCTGTAACTAAAGTTAATCAAATGATCATTTGATATCATATGATATACTTAATTATAAGATAACATGTTAACGTTTTAAGCCTTCTATTACCCGGGGACTTGTGTCACACGATTAGTTTTATGCAGTTGAATGGTGTCTTTAGGTATACGTGTATTTCTATTGAATGATTTAAAAAAGTTTATTTTAGGTATTATCTTGAAATAATAAGACACTAAGAACAAAATTTAAAGTCCATAATTTTCAAAAGTAGAGTGATGCAGTCTGTTTTGAAACAGCAACTAAAAATGATAATGTTTAACTTAATATCTCTTAAACTTCTGTTTTACAGAAGCGGCAAATAAACTTACCAGAAGAATAGAGAACTTTTCATGTCATTCTTTAAAAAAATAAATGAAGTTATTTTAAAAATTGAAAAGAATGCTTCATCATGAGTCTGGCTCACAAAACTGCAATCGAAAGCTAATTCGGGCCTCAACTTGCAAGTAACGGCTACATTTAGCTGAGAAATTGCTTCAAAGCCTTCGTTTTAAATTCCAGACTACTCTGAGATTATGAATACAGTATTCAGTATTCTTTACGTATATTTAAATAGATAAAAAAAGTATTTGAATTCGAAGCTTACATATGAGTGTGTAAACTGTTTAATGGTATTGGAGCTGCATTATTATACATGTACTTATATAGGTCAAGGTTTATAAAGAATGTAAGATGTACGCTCCCGGAGACAGACGGATAGAAGACATTACACCTATGATGATATGGCAAAAAAAAGATCCGTTTTTTTTTGTATTTATTTTATTTATGTATTTAAAGTTTTCCATCTGTTACATAATATAATTATAATCTAAGCCCCACAAAACCGTAGTATTGGTTTGACTGTGGGGTCGGGTGAGTCTTATTATCACTTTTTACATACTTATTATTATTTTAGGTAGCACTTTAAAACATTTCCAAATAATTTTTTTTATTTTTATTTAAGTCTATTCTTATTACTTTCACTTCTTATGTCCTCCTGTATTTCTTTGTCTTAACAAAAAGCGTTATCGATAAAAGAAAAATCAAAACCTTCATACTAGAGATAATTGCTTTGTAGAAAACTGTAGCCTTTAATAACATATTTTGCACACCAACCAACCTAAAGACTAATTACTTACCTACGTCGTTTGTTGGCGGCCATTTTGTTCGCTGCGTAATTTACATGCGACAATCATCGGTGTGTTAACATAATTTTATTTACTAAGGAATTAGTGTGCTAATTAATGCACATGCTTAAAAAGGCTTCAGGATGTAAGGCTTGTTTTACACTTTAGAACTTGTGTGGTTGATTTATATTTTTTGTGTAAAACTAGCTGACTAGACAAACTTTGTTCTGCCCTATTTAAAAAATCTTTAGAGGGCCATTCCTATCACATAGGTGTATGAAAAAGATGATAGATGTTGGCCGATTCTCAGACTTTTTTTTTTTGCGGTTTGAAAAGCTTATGACTTCCCCACGCCGTGGGCATGGCATAGGGATATGTCGGAATTTAACCGACTAAAAACACCCCGGTCCCATCATTGCCTTAGCCAGAGCCGCGGGATCACTGGCGTATTCCCAACGCACCTCTGGCAGGACCGATTCTCAGACCTACCCGATATGCACACAAGTTTTCATACAAATTGGTCCAGCCTTTTCGGAGGAGTTTGCTAACAAACATTGCGACACGAGAATTTTATATATTAGACTTGCTGTCCCTGAAAACTAAATATCCGTACATTAACTTTTAAATATCTTTGCTGCCATTCAATAAATAAACAACGAAAATATCTCCTATAACTAGACCCTTCTCTCCAAACAAGACACGGACTACATCAGCAAAAACTAAAAGAATGTTCCAACAGCATTTTATATTGACACCCCATAGCAATAAGGTAAAAACGTTAGTAAGGAGATCATTAAAGTGACGAGGGCAGTCGTCACGATACAGGCTTCATATCCGGGATCGGAAGTGACCTGCCCGGGTGATGGAACACTTTGCCGGCTATCCGGGTATCCGGGTGCACCTTGTGTGATGTTTACCGATGATTCATGATTTCCTTTCTAGTTGTCTGCTTAAGAAAATAAACTTTGTTGTTTTCGTTTCTTTAACTTTTTTTTCGATTTTTACGAGTTAATAATTGATGTATTGGCTAATTATTGCAAGTAGGTCTCACATTGCTCACAACAATTATTACTAAAAATAATTACAAATAAATAAAAATAAAACCTGACTTCAATTTTCGTTCATCATGCTTGGTAACATGATGCAACTTTTCAATTGTTTTGATTTAAAACTAAACTACTGAACCGTTATTAATCAAATTTATAGGGGACTACCTCTAAAATATATCATATCGATAATTTAAGAAATCGATTTACAATTGGCAGAGATATATCACATAGCAAACATACAGCCAGATTAAGAACATCTTTCTTTTGAAGTTGGTTAAAAACTCATTAGAACAGATAAACTCATTTCACTCATTTAATCGTTATTAAATATCGAGCAATATCTAGTGCTGGTCAGCTCATCATAACTGATTCACTAATAGTAACGTAATTAATGCCGACAATGTACCACAGGCTTTGTAATGCCATCGACTATCCAACCCGAGCGACGCATAAAAGGACCCAGCTTTCACTAACCGATTTGCAACTAAAATCAACCCTATTATAATGCAAACCCATACATTCTAAAACTAATTCCCGTCATAACGGCAATCGAATGAATGAATTAGTGAATGAGTGAACAAGCGGGACAGGGTTATTATCCGGTTCTGATACGTAGTTGCTGGTAATCAGAGCATGGTTTCTCCCTTAATTGTCACTTTGCCCGGTAGATATCTAAACGGCTCTATTGAAAACTACGCTTACATATTGTGAACTGGCTCAAAGCCAGGAGATTATCCGTGGCTCCGCTGCAATATTTGTGTCTCACGTAGCCACTATTCAGGGGATCGAAAAACTTTTCTAATATTCTGGTTTGAGACGAAAACACTTGGAAGAGATTTGAAAGCTGATCAACGTGTTCACGCGTTTGATATGTGAAGCTTTTAAATTTCATGTGAACTCTTTTCAACTGATTTCAAAAAGGAAGTGTGTTGACTGTGAGTATTATTTTTAAATTTTTAAACCGTTTTCATGGTTTAAGTAAGAGATATTCTTCAATAAGCAACAAGAGTAACAATTGAAAAGTGCAATAATTTAAAACACAGATATACTTACATTATAATTTTACATACACATAAATCTATATGTACAAAAAAGTTCGGTTTTGTTACTGGACGAACGGGACCGATTTACATGATCCTTGAATTTTTAGATTCGTCTCTGTCCCAAATAGCAGAATAAATTTTAAAAACAATGTGAAACCAATAAAAAATATGTTTACGAAAATGGAAATAACTTACGCGAGAAAAACCGCGGGGCACAGCTACTTTGCTTACAGACGCAATATTCTTCCTACAAAGCAGAAGATTACCCCAAAAGCTGGAAATTGTTAATAAATTCAAAACAGAAATTGCAAATAGTCTAAATTGTCTAAACAAGAATAAGGGCAATCGTTTAAGGATTAAGGGTTAAGGATTTTTATGCATAATTTCACTACTTTTTGTTTAAGTACAGATCGCTGTATCGGCAAAAGCCGTAGTCACTATTTTTCAACTGTTTTGCAAAACGGATATGTTTTCAACTAGTTTATTTAAATTTATCCTTTTGAATTTAAATCTTTGGCCCGTTTAAAACGGTGGTGAAAGCCATAGCGATCCCGCACTTCAGTAAGTATTCTCAAAGATGAATGCATTGTGAACGGGGGTGAATAACAGGTCGTCTAGTTGTTTATGTATGCTAGTGCTATAGATATTACTGGTATAGTTATCTTTATTTAAGAATTACACAGGATTCGTTTTTATGGAGTTCGTATATTCTACGAGGTAATCAGGTGCAGAAAACTGAACAACTTTCCCCAAGGAACATAGGTCGAAATCTTAAAAAGGTAAAACAGATGATGAGTAGAAATAGTAAATAAATAATGTGATCTACGAATATGAGCAGATAATCTGTCTATGTTTTAACTTAAAGGAAAATCACATACTAAACTCTCCTTTCTAAAATTTTAACATCGGAAAATAATCGGCTCTTGAGATATTGTATACGAACGCTTTCTCTACAAGAATTTAACATACCTTGACTCCTTAAAATCAATATAAACATAATTAAATTGAACAAAGAAAGCTGTTAAGCAGAAATGTAATTTTGTTTATTACATTGTATTTGGGAGGTTGTTATAATTGTCAAAGCTAATTCAATTAGTTTGACTCGCAGAACTTAGAAGCAACTTAAGTACGTTATATGAACAGTGAACACAATATTAAGGTTATAATGAAATTACTATTACAAGTATTTAATTTTGAGATCCTTAAGTGTTTTCCTCTTAAGCTATTAGGTATCTAACAAGATAATAATAATTTCTAGACCGAATTTCGGCCTCGGCGGGCGATCTCTAGTGAGATGAGCCATGTACGCAGGAGATATTAAAGTGCACAAGTGTGTGCGCAAACACAGGTGCACTCTCATTAATAGTCCGATGGGACGGTTAACCGACACGACCGGACAGGGATCAGGCGCAGGACCAACGGCTTTACGTGCTCTCCGAGGCACAAGGGTGTAAACACCGCCACACTTCCTGACTCTGAGCGGTACTGAGAATTTCTAACCTCAGTGAATATTTTTCGCCTGACCCGGGAATTGAACCTGAGACCTCGTGCACGGCAGTCGCGCTTGTGATCATTAGACCAACGAGGCAGTCGATCTAATCTAACAAGATATGCGAGGTACGAAGGGGCGATTGCACCAGTTTTTTAAAAACTGAGCTCCGATAAATTAAGTTCGCGATCGAGTGTGCATTTTGCAGTTCTAGATTTAAATATAAACTGCGCTGAATATCTGTTTGTGAATAAAAAATAAAACATTTAACTTAGCTGAACGCGTGAACCTAGATTGATCGAGCTTTAATTGATCGCGTTCACATGAAACAGGGAAACTCCTCATAAATAAGTTATTTAGTTTTAGTAAATTTCACGCTTTTATTTGAGACAGTGAAGGCCGTCGAAAGCATTAATTTTACTTATAATTGTGTTTCATTTATATTTACTACTAGCTACCCGGACAGACTTCGTTCTGTCAAAAGTAAATTAATTAAGGTAATTCCCGAGTTTAGGAACAGTTTTTTTTTTATTATTAATGTTTTATACCTTTTAAACCTTCCCTGGACTTCCACAAACATTTCAAGATCAAAATCAGCCAAATCGGTCAAGCCGTTTTCATGCTATTTCGTGACAACGGAAAACGGGTTTTATTTTTATATATATATAGATATGATGGGAGTTCCTGATAAATATATTTGCAAAAAGTGAATACAGAATAGTTTAATATTATCTGCAAAACAAAAAGTATTTTTTGATTGCATCACTAAATGGTCGTTTCTATCACCAGTATTTAGAGCACGATTTTTAGAGTTTAAACCTCAATTTAGAACAACTAGCTTATCTACATTTGTTTGTAATAGGTGAATAAACTACTACTATAAACTCCAAACAACGCTATAATAAGTGGATGACTGCATAACTTATACATGGCCAGGTACTTAAATTGCGGCCAAGCCCGTTAGAAAATTTGTGTTCGCGTTATTGTAATAGACTGTCGTGGTGGCCTAGCTGTTCAATGACCAGATTTTTATGCAGATGGTTTCAGGTTCGAACCCAGGAAAGTACCAATGTAACTTTTTCAAAGTTATTTAAACTTTTAAAACTCCATTGACAAACATCGAAGGAAAACCTCGTGAGGAGACCTTTATTCTAAAAATTGGAATCTGAAATCGCCAACTCGCAATGAGCATGCGTGGTGATCAATGCTCATTCCTTCTCCATTTGGGAACAAGGCTTGTGCCTAGCAGTGGAAAATTTAGAGGCCTTAGAATATATAATTGACCGAAGTTACAAAAAAGAATGGAGATCAAAGATTTTATTTACTAAAATTCACGTATAATCAATAATAAATGTTGAAGAGTGTAATGCCATCTTAGCTCATTTTTTATCAGCTCAAGCCAGAATCCTGTACAAACTGGCACTTAATATTTTTTAGGTCTGTTATAATAATTGTAGTAAGTCTGAATGATAACGGTGATGTTAATGGGAATGTGATCCTTGAGTGACGAAGCCCTTGAAAGAAAAGTGTATCAAATACAATGATTTCATTTTTGAGCAAGTCTAAAATATGTAGTATTATATATAGAGTTCTAATAAAATCTAGCGCTTATAGTCTTTAGTTCGTGATGTAAGGTAGAACATTAGCGAAATGATATCTCATAAATTAATTTAAATACAATTGGACTAATACGAAATTAATATTATAAATTAAAGCAGGTGACGAGAGTCAGGGTGACTTAGAATTAGTTTGAAAGGTCAAAATATAATTGTAATATTATATATATTTACTATTTAAATATTACAAGTCATAAAAATACTGTTGAAAATAAAATGACTTGACGAAATACATAACTTCTCCTGTACAAAAAAAATATTGTAGTCTGGTAGTAGTATGTAAATAAGTATTATCTCTTTAAACGAGTACTTCAAGAAACTATTTCGTGCTCTTAATTCATTGCGCGAACAGAAGAGTAATATTTGACATGACTCAACTTTACTTGTAGGGCAATTATAAAAATAAAAAATGATAAAATAAACAGCACAAAACAATTTATTATTTACAAATCAATTTTGTTAATTGATCCCCTTTTTTCATGCAAAATTAAAATCGAATGAAATAAACTGCAACACTTTTGTAATAAATTTACTCATGACAATTATTTTAGTAGTTCACAAAAAACAAAAAGGGTATTTTCGGTTTTAGTAAATTAGAAACGCGAAACGCTCAGTGAACAGCAAAAATTAAAATGACTGCAAAATACACTGGTCGCCGTTCAACCACGTTAACACGACTGTTTTTTGGCACACACAATTGTAGGTTATATTGAAAATATATTTGCTCCCAATAAAGCGGGCTGAACTAGATTTTTTTGCGTATTTGGTTGATTATTATAGTTTTAGAATGGCCGCAAAAAGTTACTGGTTTCAACGACTACTTTTTTGCGGAACTACGAGTATATACATTTTATACAACTTAGCTAACAATGATAGAGTTACTCTTACATAAGGATTTCCTTATTTAACGTTATTAAGCGTATCTTTACTTCCACAATATATTATATTAATTTAATATTATAAAGCAAAAGAGTTTGTTAGATTTTGATGATAATATTTATATAATAGTATAATAATAATAAGGGGAACCCTAGTGTGTGATGTGAATCCACGCCTTGAATCCTCTATTTGTTATCAAATCACTTCTTAGAGAACCAACTATTGTATTTTTATACATACTACTTACGTAGGAAACGTACAACACACCCCAATAAAATGGTGAGGTTTGGGAGAATTTCAGTCAGAGTTGGAAAACTTCAATGGCTATTGAATTATGTTTTGTGGTTGCTTTGCAATAAGACACGTGTCCTGAGTCTCGAGGTCTGGACCCCTCGGCCGATACGTGACCCTAATGTGGAATGCGCCAACACCTACGACACTGATCTATTCAATCATTTCAAGCGATTGTGCCCTGTAATACCCAACTACTGGTATTATGAACCTCATTTAAACTGATTGTTCATCGAATGTTCCATGAATTTGTAGTGCACACTTACATATTGATAAACACCAAGCGAAAAATATAAATCAAAGTTTTAAAAGCATGCTAACGAGCAGGTAACGAGTGTAAAACTCTCAAACTGAAATATGATTAAAAAATGTTATTAACCAAACTATCGAAACGTGAAAAGTTTAACTAAAGGTACTAATACACAATTTTATTGCTAACCATTTAAAAGCAAGTGGCGTCGGCGCGGCGAAAAACTAAAAATGCCCAGTTGCATTTCAAATTAACCCGGCCCGACCTTTTGGAAAGCGAATTCAAATTTTTCAGTGGACACAGTAAAAACGCTCGTGAAACAGCTAACCTCTTTGCGGGTGAGTGCGGGGAGTCGCGTTTATTGGGACAATGAAATTAGCATAGTAATGAAAAATATTGGTCGCCTGTACGCGGGCACTGTTCCTCCGCACCCAATTTATCAGCGGTCGAGAATAAAACAGAATTACGTAGCATGCGCCATGTTTACACCGTGCACTGTCACTAAATTAAGTGGTGTCTGTCACGCGGTGCGGTCGGTGTCCCATCACTATTTATTGGGACAATCGATGACTTTTTTTGAGATTTACTGTTCTGGGTATGTGATTTATTGTGCGTAGTATTTTATTTATAGCATAATTTTTACGTGGGCTCGCCAACGACCACTCTTTTTCTTTTTTTGGTTTTGTAAAGGTTAAAGATAAAAATGAATAATTATACGCTTCATATAAACAGCCAAAGACCAATTATTTCTTAGAAGAGTGGGCAGACATAACAGATTGCCACTTAATAAACGTGAATTACCTATTTTGATTAATTACCCAGATAATAAAAAGTATTAAAAACAGCAATTATAAATGTTTTCGTCCTTTTTTTATTCAAACCATTTTTACAATACCCACGCTATTTCACTTTTTATACATTTTACCCGCCAATGCTAACATTATCTTATGAACACAGGAATTTCTGTTAGGTAGAGCACTTAAAAGAGAATCGAGCAATCACAGTGAAATTACAACAAGTATGAAAAGTAGTAAAAAACCTCTTTTCCGTTCCATGTCGATAAAAGCCAGCAAAAGATAAAACGATAATTAAATTTGATCTGGAGAACTTTGGCATGTAAAAATTCAATGACGAAGCTGTTCGAAAACCGAAATATCGTGATAAAAATTGTAAATATTGAATTGTTCAAGTACTAAAACTATTTATTATTTATTTACAATAACTTTAAATATATACAATCTTAACATAACTAAAATAATAAATGATATATACACACGAAAAAATAAATAAAAAACTAATATATATTAATAAAAGTTTAAAAAATGGCGTCAAAGTATTCATCCGCATCGCTGTCGACCGGAAGTGTGCCCACTAGGCTGGCTGCATTGCCACGTTGTATTGAATTAAATAATTTAGTTCAAATTATTTTAGTCTAAATTTGAAGATATTTGAATAAACACTATTTTGTTTAGAGCCAATTTTGCAAAAGTGTGAAATAACACTCAACGAGTATATAAAATGGGTATCCATTTATATATATTTTTTAACTCTTTTTTAATCACGGCCGATTTTCAGAAGACGAGTCCTGCTCCTTTGAAATGCTTGCGTGGGGATACAGGTCCAACACGCAGTGGCCTTGTTGAGAACTTCACTCAAATATGGAACGGGGTACCTCGATCAGGCTTATTCTCTATTATTTAACTTGATTAATTCTCAGTATAAGAAGGTTTTCACCTCTAAGTCAGTTTCTGTGTGTGATCGGGCTATGTTTAGTGATTGGGCAACACCGGGTATTTTCAAAAGCAGAATGAAGTTATTTGAATTATATAATGAAAAAAGGCATAATCATAGTGAAATCTTTAAGGAATATGTTAAGCGTTACTCTCAGACATTTAAGAGAGCCTGCACCGCCGCAAAATCTTTATATGTTAAAAATAAAATAAAATTATCTGTAAATAAAATCAAGACTACCTGGAATATAATTAATTCGGAAGTAGGTAGAACCAAAAGTAATAATAATGATTTTCATCTTGTAATCAATGATTTGGATTTTAGGTCGGATATGGAAGTGGCAACTGAGTTTGAAAATTTTTTCACCAATATTCCTTTGTTAACAACCAAGACTTTGTTGTCGTCTTCCAGCTCCGCATACAATATACTTAAAGAATGTGTTGCGGAATGTGGAACAAGTTTTGAATTTACACTTGTTGGTACTAAGGACATTCTGGATTCATTTAAGGATTTAGAAGTAAAAAAGTCTACCGATCTTTGGGGATTATCTGTACATATAGTATCTTCTATAATTGAAATTATCTCCCCTTTTCTAGCAATTGTGTTCAACTCTTGTGTCACATGTGGTGTGTTTCCTGACTTAATGAAGTTAAGCAAGGTGATTCCACTCTTCAAATCGGGTATTACAACCGATCCAACAAATTTTCGCCCTATCTCAATTTTGCCCACTTTGAGCAAAATTTTTGAGAAGTTAATTTTAAAGCAAATGTTAAGACATTTTAACAGACAAAATTTGTTTCATCCGAAACAATTTGGATTTACTAAGGGTCGGTCTACTACAGATGCAGGAGTGGAGTTGCTGAAAAATATATACGAGGCTTGGGAGAATTCGCAGGACGCTTTAGGCATATTCTGCGACTTGTCCAAAGCCTTTGATTGTGTATGTCATGATACACTCATTAGAAAACTGAACCACTATGGTATTAGAAGTAAGGCTCTTAGTCTTTTAAGTTCTTATTTAGATAATAGAATACAGAGAGTTGATGTGAATGGAAATAGATCTAAAGGGTCTGTGGTAACGATGGGTGTTCCGCAGGGTTCAATTCTAGGGCCCTTTTTGTTCCTTATTTATATAAATGATTTACCTTTTCATGTAAGGGAAAATCATAAGATTCTGCTGTTTGCAGATGATACATCTCTAGTTTTTAAAATAAAACGCCGACTCGAAAATTTTGACGAAGTCAATAACGCGCTCTCTAGGGTTGTCCATTGGTTTAATGTCAATAATTTACTTTTAAACTCATCAAAAACCAAATTGATTAAGTTTTCAACGCCTAATGTAAGGCAAATAAGTACCAATGTACAACTGAATGGAGTAGAGTTGGACCCTGTTGAATCAGCTGTTTTTCTTGGTATAACTGTTGATGCCAAACTACAGTGGGGCCCACACATTACCAAATTATCTGGAAGGCTCAGTTCAGCCGCTTATGCTGTAAAGAAAATCAGACAGATAACTGATGTGGATACAGCCAGAATAGTTTATTTTAGTTATTTTCACAGTCTTTTGACGTACGGCATTCTCCTATGGGGAAGCTGTGCAGATATTAATACTATTTTCATTTTACAAAAAAGGGCTATCCGCGCTATTTATAATCTAGGCCCAAGAGTTTCTCTCCGAGAGAAATTCAAAGAGATAAACATTCTGACTGTAACTTCGCAATATATTTTTGAAAATTTAATGTATGTTCAAAAGAACGAATCTAATTTTGTAAAAATGTCTGATGTTCACTCTGTTAATACCAGGAACAAACATAATTTAACTGTTCATGCTACTCGTCTTCATAGAGTTAGCAACTCGTTCATGGGTCAATGTATACGCTTTTACAATAAGCTCCCCGTTGATATTCGTAAATTACCTGTTAGAAAATTCAAAACTCATATTAAATCAAAATTATGTAAAAAAGGATATTACAAGATATCCGATTATTTGAATGATAAAGCCGCCTGGGATTGAGCTGCTCGCTTATACATCTGTCGTTTGTTTTGTTTGCATGTTGTAAATATATTTATTTATATACAAATTGTGGACATGTTTTGCGCTTTTGCGTATACATTATTGTATTTCATATATTTTTCTGACATGTTTTGCGCTTTTGCGTATACATTATTGTATTTCATTTTTTTTTCTTTGACATGTTTTGTGCTTTTGCATATTATGTTTACAATTTTATTTAATTCAATTTATTAAATTCATTATTATATAAGTTCATGGGTATTGTAAGTGTAAATATTATGCAGGTCTATTATTAACTCTTTTGATTTGATTCTATATTATTGTACATCTTTTAGTCTGCTATAGTTTTTGCAATCTGGCGATTTGAGGAAGTTGTTGCCCCACATATTTTTATGGTGTCACTGGTGGTATTGTTGTGTGTCGGGTTGTGCAGCTCCCTCGAAAATGGTTGAGCTGCATGAGCTATTCGAGGCATGCTTGCCATCTGTTGGCACAGGCTTGCTCAGATCGACCTGGTTCTTTCTTAAAAAGGCCAGTCCAGGAAAGACCCTGCATTTATTTACTCAATATTATTTAAATTGTATACTCATAACCAATTTTAAAAGAGTAGCCTATGGAGTTTCTTGCCGGTTCTTCTCCATAGGAATGACACCTTGGAACCGCGCAACTAGCGTCATTAACGTTTTGAAAGTGCCTGTAAAGGTCTACTCGAAATAAATATTTCATTTCATTTCAATATTTCATTTCATTTCATTTCATTTCATTTCATTTCATTACCAGGGGCCATCCACTTCTGCTCTATGGAAGAACAGACATGAACGCCCCAAGTTAGCTACAGAACTATTGTGAATTGTGAGTATGAAACTAATTTGGGATATCAGTATGCATGTGTTCCGTGGATTGGTTACTCAAACGAAATCGGAAACTATGTCACCATGTATTGTGATTCCACAAATAAAAATGTATTTTAATTAACTTATTGTATTAATATATATTATATGAATATTGTCTAGCGTTAAAGGAACTTATAATTATGTCCCGTATCGTTTACCTACTATATAATTGAGCTTAACATTTTATACAGCAAAGCTCTTAGTCGAGATGGAAGAAAGACACAGAGTTACGAAAATATAGAGTGAGAGATAAATTTTAATTGTACAAAAAATTGTAAAAAAAAAATACTGTAAAACAATAATAAATAAAGTTTTGTTAAGTTTATCTGTTAGTGGAATAAATACATAATCCTAGCTGTTCAGCTACTGAAATAATTATGTTGTAAATTTTGAATGTAGATAATATAATATAACATTTTAAGATTAATCCGGGAAGAATGGAAGCCGACCCCAACATAGCCTGTGAAAAGGCTAGGCAGATGAACAGAATCAAACGCGTGTAACATGACAGGTGACGTCATCAAGCTGGCTACGTGCATGGCTTGTGGGCGAGCGCGCCGGGCTTAGATAAGGTTCCTCCCGACAGTGGCCGACGGAACCCCCGGGCGACCGCCCATCCCGATACTGAACCAGCCAGTGTAAATTTATCTTATTTTATTATGAAACATGCTTTGTTCAACCTCCCTAAAACAATGGATAATTTTTTGGGCACACAGCGCTTGTTGCTTGTTTTTCCAAACAAAATATATTTGTATTGTGTATTTACGTCGCTTATCCTATTTAAATTTAGTAGCGTTGTTTTATTACTCTGTATTAGTATAGATGCTGTTGAACTTATTATGCATGCCGTGGGTGCAGGCACGATAGAGTGACATTCTAAAAAATGGAAATGTGAAACCATTAAATATCAATTTGCATATGTTTTCTACAAGCAATTTGTTGGCACTTAAGAAAGCGGGTAAACGTCTCTCTATAATTTTACAGCACACATAAAACTGTAACCCTTAGCTTCTAAGGTTTTATCGAAGCTCACCAGAATCAATTTGTTGAAAATCTCAAAAGTCACGTTCTCAGAGCGGCTTCACGCATAATCCACAGATTCCTTTAATGAATGAGCTACATAAAAGCTTTTTGGTTTATTGTAAACAAGGTAAGAATTCATTAGCCGGCGCTAAAGTAAGCGCAGCCGTAGGACGTGACTCGCAGGTGATAAAACTGGAAGACGGCGTTTAAGGGCCTGTCGTGGCCTTAAATTATTAAACGAAATTTTCCGACCTGCGTTTCATGAGATTGAAAGTGAGGCCACTTGTGACAGTTTCCACTTGACAAGTTGGGTGCCTTCTCTCGCCGCCTCCGACTTCCACACACTTTACATAAGCGGCGATAGCGTGCCACACGACAATGAGTTCCGCCACTAACTATTTCAAGAATTGTACTCATGTCTGTCCCTCTGCTATAAATAAACCGGTAATCTTTTCCGCCTCGCTCAAATTGAATTTATAGTCAACAAAGCTGTTTCCTAGAGACCGCGAAAAGATAAACTGAGATTTGCCAGAGAGCAATTAAAACTTTACCTTAGAACTAACTTCGTTAGCAGGCTAGTGTTCTGGAGAAGGAATTATAAACGCAGTCAAGAAATATGTCTGCCTTTACTTTTGAAGGCAAAACCGTGGATTGAAGCGTCCAACTGGTAAATTAAAGCGGAGAATTACAACTCTAATGAAAGTGTCTCATGTAAATTTACACCCTCACTGGAGCTACGTAACAGCCTTGAAGTTTAAGCACCAAATTAAGCACATTGAAATTGGACTTCTCGAGGAAATGTATTTGAAATAACCGTTCGAGTTCTGCTACCCGGGCCTTATTGGGTATAAGATTTTATAAACAGTATGCATGAATAAATATGAACATAATTTTTTGGATTTACAAGAGCCGAGTTCATCGCTATTCAAATTACGGATCAATGGTTCGTTACTTCAATAGGTATTTTTTTCAAAGGCAGCTTTGTTCAATCCTAAAATCTTTCAGTGGATGTGATGGGTGTAGGGATCGGCGACCACTTTATCTTAAGGGTGTTAATCCCGAACTCTGTACGTCTTGCCCTTATCTATCAGTTTCATAGTGAAACGGGGCATACAGCTATAGATATACAGCCTTTTTTACAGATACACTGAAATTTATATTTTCTTTCAAGGCTTCAATATAGTTTCAAAGAAATTACTTTGAGAACGGCTTGTCCTTTCAATGATTCGTCTAAATTGTATTTTACGTTTTATATAAGACAGCGTATTTCATTGTCTTCTTTGAGTTTCTAAATAGATAATCTCGAATTCATAAAAAAAAGTGAAGAATTCGAAGAAAGATTTTGAAGTTATGATACTATACACCTTTTTCTGGCATAAACTAGGCATTTGGTAAAATAGATGGCCAGTCAGCAAGTAAATTTTGGGACCGCCGTTACGAACTCGCTGAGTGGCCAATTTCGCCCGCGACATTCGCAATTTCTGAGGCAAAAAGCAATCAATGAGGTGAACGTAGTCAGATAAAATTTGGATATAATTATATTATTATGAAAAGTCTTAATTTTCGATAAAGCATTTTGAGCATTGAACAAATGGCTTTAAGGTAATATAGGTTATTTTAGCTATGGGAATAATGTAATCTAGTAAATAAAATTTTACCTACAATATAATATAATATCTTTTTTTTTTGTTTTTTTTTTCATGGTTTCTTTATGAAAAGATGGAAATAAAACAGATGTCTAGGACTTTCCTTTGAAGTACATTTTGCGTTTTTTAATACTAAAATAATAAAAAGATAAATTCAACACTTCTTTTTGATCTGACCTTACAGAAGCTAGTTCGAAGAAACACTACTTAAGCATTTGTTTTAGGGCGTGGTCCCTATTGCCGCGGGGCTATGAACGCATGCGTTACTTAATATTAAAAATAATGGTACTTATTCACATTAATATAAGGAAAAGTTTGTGAGTGTGCCTCTTCACGCGCAAACGACTGGACCAATTTTGATAAAAAAAATTACAGAGGCAGCTGACTCCCTTGATTAAAAATAGGCTTTTTATCCTGAAACCAAATAATCCTGATAAACTGCTGGTAACACCGTGGGACAATAAATATCAACCAATTATTTTAATAATGACCGCACCAAAATTTGAGTAGACTTTATGCATTAATCTTCAGAAACTTAAGCATTGTTAAATTAATGTATCATAAACATCGTTTTTGAAATTAGCAGAAAAAAGTTTCGTTTGTAACATTAACATTAAAATTTCACTTCTATTACAACATTTGTTATGATTGTACTAAGCTCAATGGTTTTTTAAGTAACTAGAAATCAACTGACATCTTAGGATTTACATTATCTTTTACTTTCTTTCGAAATATGCATATGGACATAACGCAACAATAAAACCTCTCAGATTTATAAAGATGATGTTTGAAATTTCGCTGACTGTTGGACCCAACCCTTATTTCTGTGCACACAGCAGTACTACGAATATTACTTATTATACTCAGCTTATGACTATTTGAAGGTTCACGTAGTCTATTCTCAATCTTATTACATTGCGTTAAAGTCTAAAATTACCTGTAGAAATGAAACGGTATAAAAGTTGTTTCCATGTAGGTAGTTCTCTACGGCAATTATCGGCACGTGTTCACAGTTTCTCAATACCTTGGCATTTCTAGTCTTTGAGTGTTATTCAGTAAAAGAAAATAAACTACCTTCAACATGCCACTCATTTTTGGTACTACGGACGCACAGCTCCAATTAGGCGACGCTTTTGTATATCAAGACCATTGATGAAGATAAAACCAAAGATACGAAGTTAGTGACTCAAATCTGTCCTCAAAAATGAAAAAGTTCAGTCATTTTAAAAGCCTTGCATCAATATCTTCAAAGTCCGGTGAAGCAGTCAAAGCCTGCGCTCAGGGGGTCATTCTCTAAGTCCAAACAAAACATAACGTGGCTTATCGCAGTTTATAGTTCAAGAACCCCGGGTCACCAAATCTTTTTGTGTTCTGAGTTTATTATTTACTAGCTGCCCGGACAGACTTCGTTCTGTCAAAAGTAAATTAATTAAGGTAATTCCCGAGTTTAGAAACAGTTTTTTTTTTACTTATTATTTATGTTTTACACCTTTTAAACCTTCCCTGGACTTCCACAAACATTTCAAGATCAAAATCAGCTAAATCGGTTCAGCCGTTCTCGAGTTTTAGCGAGACTCACGAACAGCAATTGATTTTTATATATATAGATAGATTTATTAATAAAAGGAACATGATATGACATACAACAATGTTCAACAAAACTATACACATAGTTTGTCTGTTAGATCAAGGTAGGGTATTATAAACTATCTATAGAGTGTCATTGGAAATGTTCCTATATACGTTTTAGGCTATTTAACGGATTTTTTACTTAAAAGTAAAACAAGTCGAAAGAGATAACGCGTCTCTTAACCTTACACGTAACAGCACGTTACTTGCTTGGGCTTAGTGAATAAGGTAATTGGCGAGTCTGAACGAGATACAAGACAGTTCGTGTGAGATGCAAGTTCACATAATCAGTGAGTGTAAAAGAGACGACAATATCTTGTGTCGGTTTTTACGTTCGCCTAGATACAAATTAATAAAAAAATGTTCTAGACAAATGCTACAGATTTGGCTTTTTCTACATTTTCCCGGGTCTGGGAGTTTGTGGTACCTTCGTTGTCTCTGATTCCATAACACATGTGCTTTAGCTACTTACTTTGAATTCGGAGTAATGCATATTGCGATGTTGTCCATATTAAAAAAAAAAACTCTATGTAAGGCAACAATGCAATATATTGTTTTCTGAGGTTTACGCGAATATTAGACATTGCAAAAAAATGGAAGGTAGAACGAGCAACATCCCATTTCAAGACAAATACCACCTCAGTCGGCCCGTGACCATGTCACCTGCAAAGGCGTCGAAACGTCGGGAACTAAAATAAAAAATAAACCCCATTAAAATCCGTTTAAAAGTGGTTTTATTTCAACAATACAATATGTTTTTGTATTTGTATCCTTCTGAATTTTTTTATGATATACCAAAAAGTTAATATCGGATAGCTTGGTAGGTCTTATTTAATCTTCATCAAAGTTAAGTGGTTTCTCATAAAGCACCATCAAATTATATTGATTGAATAAAGGGTTGTTCATCATTCTGGTTCAGAATTTACTACGGAGAAACTGGCCTATATTATGGATTTAGGTTTTAAATATCCAGATTAAAGAAACTAAAAAATATAATTGTACTTATATAACAAAGTGGAAGAGTTTATTTGTTTGTTTGATTAAACGCGCTAATCTCAAGAATTACAAGTACTATTTGAAAAAAAAACACTGTTAGCTGATAGCCCATTTATTTAGGAACGCTATAGTCTGTCATAGTAATTATTATTATTATTCTACTAAGTAAATGATATAAATATGTACTTACTACCCAAAAGAAACCAAATTCAAACAAGTCTGAAAGCCTAATTATCCAATAATAACGTATCCACTCTAAAAAAATCTTTTCAATACAGCGAAAAATCTTTACTATCCTAATATATATATATAATATTATAAATACGAAATTAACATAATTATGTCCGAGTGTTAGGTACGCAATCACGCCTAAACTACTGAACGGTTTTAAATGAAATTTGGTACAGGGATAGTCTAGAGCCTGAGAAAGGACATAGTCTTTTTGTCGTGAAAACTGACCCACACGGTTGGAGTCGCGGGCTACAACTAGTAGTATAAGTAGTAGTATTAAATAATAATTTAAACACGTTACATTTTCTCATTCAAAGTATTTCAAAGTTAACTTAGCTTATGTTTTGCTAAACGGGACCTGACATGCTCAAAAGGATCACACGCTGACAAGACATGCTCGACTAAATCTAGCGGCACTTATGACGTCATTGTAAAATCTACTACACTACAATCAGAATAATCTCACTGTTATACTCCTGAATATAAAGTTTATTTTCCCGTGAATAAGTAGGCCAGTCATAAATATCTTGTACGAAACCGATTTGTCTGTCGACCATCGCGCTTACCATGGACCCTTAAAGCAGTTTTGTCGCTGTGGAAGTGGGACAGCGCTCTACACTGCGCATAAGGTCGTCTCTTTTACACGACAATAGTCTAGGTGGTACAGATAGGCAGGAGCAATCGTTGACACATGTCGAACGTCTTATTGCCCTACCTTGCTGGATGCGGCTCCGAATAAGAAACGATGACGTTTCTTATGTAAATGTTTAACCTTTTTGAATAATTTCCTCGGATCTTGAATTTATTGAGCCTATGCTTTAGATGAATTGAAGCGGCGCGGCGGTAGCCTAATGGCTAGGTCATCGGACTTGCGATCATGTGGTTGCGGGTTCGAATCCCACCCATTACACTACACGAGGGGTCAACGAAATTACTAGTAATTTGCGACCCACATTTCTAGTAATCTTTAAAAATAAAATAAAATGAGCCAATGTTGTGGGAGTGTTTTGAGAATTAAAGTATCAAGTTTTGATTTTTTAAATGTAGTATAGAATAATCCAAAATATCTTTATGTTCGAATGAAGATGCGATGCAAAAACATTAATTCCAACAGTAGCTTTGAAACGCACTACAGAAAATCTGACACACAATACGATATTACTGTGTATATATATAACAATAAAAAAATATTGCCCATAATTTGGTAATTTTGGTAAAAAAAAATAAGAAGTAAAATGTTTTATAAAACCAGACGTTGTCTGCTAATAGTTGCTTTTATCTTTGTATAGAAGCTACGAGTTACGATAACGTCTAGTGACAAGTAGCTACGATATTTCGGCAAATAACGCCTACGAGAATCTGCTACGACATAGCAATTCAAGAAAAAATGTACAAAAACTACAGGTATTTAGGACGGTATGCTGTCATAAATTTTGCTGAATAAAGAAATATATTTCTGATAAATACGCTAAAGACGCTTAAATATTGAAGGCTTGTTTTCCTATTTCATTTATTAAATAAAGTAAATATTATGTTAAAATATCTTCATGGCAAAGTTTTAATGTTAAATTGAAAGATTTTACCCTACACCACCTAGTGTACGCCACTCGACCACGGAGGTCGAGTGGCGTACACACCGGTTTTCGAGGTGTCGCTAGCTCTGAGGTCCCGGGTTCGATCCCCGGACGGGTCAAGGTAGAAAAACACTTTTCTACATTGCCTCGGGTCTGGGTGTTTGTGGTACCTTCGTTGTCTCTGGATTCCATAACACAAGTGCTTTAGCTACTTACTTTGTTTTGGGAGCAATGTACCTATGTGATGTTGTCCATATTTGTTATTATTTATTTATTTATATTTAAGCACCTAAATAAAAAGATGTTCCATGTAAAGATATTATTGAAACCACTAAATGATCTCAGGAAATATTAAATAAAAATTCTGTATGTTACGAAGAATGAAAAGAGCAATAATCTAATAAAAAGAAGCAAGAAAACCTCAATCACGATTGACCCGCAACCTACAAACTAACCAAGAACCATCGATCACCTTCTCCATACTCTGTTGCAGGTACGTCACATAATTCAAAAGAAAATTCGGATTAAAAATCGCCAAGAGTACTTGAATTTATTTTCTCGCGGTGAAATTGCCACCGGTTGGTCTTCCTTCCTCGCCGAGATATAAATAGCATGAAAGTCGGCGAACCACCTCGATTTCATGAATTTTTGCGGCTTCATATTTTGGGACAAATAGTTAGCAAGCCCGACGCGAGGGTTGAAATTGGCTCCATATAAAGCACGCACGGAGCGACGCTGCATCGAATTTGTCCGTGAATGAATTTTAAATGAAATATTACATAAAATTTGCGTAGGTATAACATTAGGCCAGTGTTCCTGGAGAAAGATATATAATGTTCTCTATATACTTCCCACATGCCACGGCTACTAGATTTATGAGTGTAGAAAAATCAATAAAATACATAAACGGGTGTTAAACAAAACAATTGAAAAAATATTCCCTTTATTTTAATCATTTCATTCAATTGTGTTAATTATTCAATTATTCGAAAAAAAATCCTAAATTCAATTGCTAATTAATAATGATTCAGGCATATTATAATGTTTTGTTTAATTGACTACAAGATAAAAGAGTAATCGATTTTTAATTGACATATTGTGAGATTGAATTATTATGAGATTAGAAAGATGATTAACAATTTTTATGTTAATCATTAACGGAGTGTGAAAATAATTATAAAAGAAAACAAAGGTTTCCATTAAAAAACTATTTTATTTCAAAATCAGATCATAACAATAAGTATAAAATACCTAGTTATATTTTTATGATCTGATTTGAAAATCAAATGTATTTCTTATTTCTCTTATTTTTTTACAAACGACGCCCGCACTATGGAATTTAATCTTTGATCGCGGGGGTTTCACAAACATTCAATTCACATGCACAAAGAACACCCAGACTTGCAACAAGCATTTGTAGATCACACAAATGCTTGTCTCATGCGGGGATCGAACCCGTAGCACGTCGTGCAGTGGTAATTAGCGTGTCTGCTAGTGGTAGTAGTTGGCAAGTAAAAATTTCCAAGTTAAATTTGTTTGATTTACTCTTTGTACGCAGTAAACCCTTTATATAATATCACCAACCTAATTTAGATCTTCATACAACTAAACCAATAAAACGGAGAGTCGAAATTACATTTTATATTAAAAATGTTTGAAACAAAATGAGATCTAGGTTTCAAATTATATCTAGACAGACAGTGTTATAATACAATCCATCATTCAGTCAAGCTCAGAATTTTGGATAGGGAATCGTTTTCCAGTTAAAGAAGTAGTCTAATGGAAAATGAAGGATGAGTTTCTTATAAGAGGTCTTTAAAAAAATATTAATCTGCCTTCAAATTACGCACATAACTAAAGGTTTAAGACAGGATGATAAGGACTGAAATACTTAGCAAAATAATTACATTACAACAATATGTTAAAACAAAGTCGCTTCCCGCTGTCTGTCCCTATGTATGCTAGATCTTTAAAACTACGCAACCAATTTTGATGCGGTTTTTAATATATATAGTGATCATACAGGAAGGTGTATATGTCTAATTGGTACACGTTCGAAGCCGTGGTGTGTTTGCTAGTGTTTTATAAAATGGTCAGGAAAAATATAAATTATTGCTAAAACTAAAACGTTCACATTTGTTTTCAGAAATAATTAAAAACATACAGTTGAATTAAGAACCACCCCCTTTAGGAATTCGGTTAAAAATGCATCAACATCTATACTCCATTTATTATAGCATTAGAAAAAAGAGGCTCGCAGAAGCAGGAATTGAAAACATTTTATTTCAAAGAAATTGTTTTAAGTACTTAAATAAACGAAATAAAACTTTTTTATTTAAATTACGCTTTATTTATAACAATATCTTCATCACACATTACAAACTTACACCAAAACAATGAATTTGACAACCAATCATGTCATGATGACTTAGATTTTTAAGATTAAAATAAAAGTAATTTTTAGAACAATATTTTAATTAAAATAACAACTTACAACACACTATAGTGAAACTTCTTCGTCTTCATCATAGGATTTAGTCATAATAAATAAACAAATAATGGTAGGTTAATAGTAAAACGAAAAACGTTCCAGTATTGTTCATCACTGCTTCTTTTAGCTTTTTAGCATTGACACTGTCATTTTAGATTGGAATGAAATATTATAAATAAATGAAAGCCACATAATTTGTTATGAAAAATGGTTAACATGATTACAAATAAGTGTGACAGCTGGTATGTAAATAGATTTTAATTTATAGGCGTCAATCGTAACTGTAACAAGTTTTATTGTACTTTTGCAACAAAGTGTACATTATAAATAACCTTTTTTAACTTCTGTCTAATGCTATTTTAAATGGAGTATACATATGAAAGCTATGACATAGATAGACTAAGAGAAACACAAATAAAAACACAGACCGAAGTTACACCACAATTTTATATCGGAGCTAAAAAAATACTTCTATATTTCTTCCCAACACAAAATAAACACCAACATACAAATTGTTAGATCTACAAACAAAGCCTTACCGCGATGAAAAATACTTCGTGCCTTCTCTCGCTCATTACCGCAACGGCGACGCGACGACGCGACTCATAATATTTTTTCAACACTTATAAGCATTTATCATGTGTTATCTAAGGGAACATGTTCACAAACATCCGGCTGCTGATTGCGAACTGGATAAGAATGATTACGTCTGTATAATGAGTTGTGTCGACAGCATAACTTAGCTGTCGACCCAGAATTCTTATTATCATTAGCCTACAGATCTTTGTTAATTAGCAGCGTAATCTCTAAATTTAGAATCGTCTGATTGTTATAAATGATTCAAGGAGTATTTTAAAGGATGAAGCTAAGGTTTGGAGATATGGCATTGGGTTGGAGACGTAGGTAAAGGTGTTGAGGCGGATTTGGTTAACTGGGACCCAGGCTTTGATTTATGGGGACTACGTTAAAACGTTTTGATATTTGGATAAGAATATGTTTAAATTAATATATACTAATATTGTATCAGCACATATTACATTTTTGTTATAAATAATAGTAAATATTAAATAAATTTTAATATTTACTCAAACTTTTTATAAGTTGTTGTTTTCATTATTATTTCTTATTTATTATTTATCTTATTTATGCGTCACATGTGAAGCGAATGAATGCTTTTTTTCATTATTTCTTCAAGAGTATGTTCATTCACTCGAACGCCCATATCACAAGAACTACTGGTCCGATTTGATAAATTATTTCACTGTTAGGTAGCCCGTTTACTAAAAAAGGCTATAAGGTATTTTTAACTGAAATAACCGTCACCTACGCAGGCGTAACTGCGAACGCGTAACTGCGAACAAAAACTAGTTGAAAATGTCAAATGACTTGTAAGTTACTTGATTTTTATAATTAAAAGGTTATGTTATAAATATAATAATTTATACAGTTTATTTTGTCTTGTTTTTATTTTTAACCAATAGGTGTAAGCCCAATATACGGGATACTGTAAAGGCAATTTTTACTATGTAACCCAATTTTTTGTATTGGCATACTTTTACTAACCCATTGAAGTAAAATAACATTATTTAAGGGGTTGTTCATAAACCCTTAGTTACGTTTCCTGTCACCCATGGGCCTTTATTTAAATGATGGAGTATTTGACGATGGCTCATGATGGAGTAGTACCTTTATGTATTATTCCCATATCCTTGGTAATGTACTCCACAATGGTTTTTGTGTTGGGATTAATCTTTATGGGTTTAATACCGAAACGCAAAAATAAAAGTCTATCGGTCGCTACTTCAAACCTTAACGGCGGCTTCAAACTGATTGATGTTTCAATATTCGGCCATTTTTTTTCTTTAATAAAGTTTACTAGCAATGTGGGTCGCACATTACTAGTAATCTCGTTAAACCCTCGTGCTAAGCTAAGATGCTTGTGTTACGAGTGGGTTCACGTCGGTAGTGTAATGGGTGGGATTCGAACCCGCAACCACAATATGATCGCAAGTCCGACGCCTTAGCCATTAGGCTACCGCCGCTTAATTATTTGAGTAGCCTAATCGTGTTCAATGGTATATGACGAAGCAATAAAATATGTATCCACAGGCTTAACAATTGCATTGGAATGTTTTGGAATATGTTTTAATTCAAACATATTGTATAAACTAATTCTTGTAGGTACTGGGATCGTAATCTATTTCAGAATGTTCTGCGTTCGCTAACTGATTTGTACTGTGAATACTACCTATATACATTTATTTAAAAGGAGCGTGTATAATATTCAACTAGGTAATCAGATGCATAAAACCAAAATACCTTTCTCAAGAAAAATAGGTCGAAATCTTAAAATTGAAAATCATCTTTTTATATGTTTATATAAAAAGATGATTTTCAATTTTAAGATTTCGACCTATGTTCCGTATATGGAAAGTTGTTCAGTTTTATGCACCTGATTACCTCGTTGAATATACGCACTCCTAAATACACACGCATATGCACGCATAAATTAATCATGTATTTAAAAGTTAAAATCGTTCCGTCGTTAAAATTCCTTACTTAACTTTTTAAATGAAAAAGATTGGACAGAAACATCGTATCTACTCTATTATCTTTTCCGCTTTCTTTGATTTTCCATATTTGAATATACGTGACACTATCTTTATTTCACTTTGCATACATAGACAATGCTATATTTAACTAAAAACTAATACTCTAAAATAAAAAATATAAAGACTTGGTGAACCATAAAGATAATTATTTACTCATTTCAATTCATAATTAATTAAAATCTGAATGAACAATATTCGGAAATATATAAATTAACAAATAAAAACTAAGTTATGTACCTACCAACTACCTACGATACAATACATCTGTCTAGGAACGTGTTTCTAGGAAATAAATATTTTTGAAATCTATATTTATTTTATTTTAAACTATCTGTCGGTTTTGCACGCATAAATCGTCCCCGTTCCCGTAAAAATCAAGTTTCATAAAAGCCCGGGTCATAAAGGTACATCCGTTCTCAAGATATAAGTCTTGTAACAAACCCGACTTTGTTTCATATAATAATAAGTAGATATCATACATCCTGCAAAACGAGTTATTTCTTTACAACAAAAATTAACATAAAAATACTCTAAGCGAAGTCCTCTTTTTAAACGCTTAACTATATTTAATCCAAACATAATTACGAGTTAATTGACTCAATGTACACCACCTAATAATTGTACACTCGATGTTACAAATAATCAGTGTTACATGAATTTCTATTGAATATATGTAATGTTGGTATTTAGTATAATGACGATCGTGATAGCATTGCGAATACAAATGATTTATCTGCCGGACGTAATTGTGCGGAGCTGGTAAACGTGACGGGTATCCACGATCATTGATCACCTATATTGTACTATGAGATATGCCATTGCTTTTCAATTACCCATACAAGTGAACGTAATTTATTTGTACAGTGGTTACCATGATGTACATTGGTAATTGTCAGTTTATGGTGTTAGGGTTGATATACCAGTATCACTCACCCAAGGCCTATTTGAAAACCAGCGCCAGGCACTAGTTGTCAGGTATTCGTGCGGAACTGGGGCCTTTTTGGTACTGTTTAGTCTTTACTTTAATTGTCTTTAGATTAGAGGTTTAATTTTAAGTAGGCTACGTTTAAAAGCGGTCTTGTGACAAATAAATATTTTTTTGTTTCTTTCTTTTATACAGTAAGCATATATTTCTACTATAATTATTTGTATTTTTTATTGTTATAATATCTTCCGTGACATGAATTCATAATTATATATTTAAGGAATAAAGCGGTCGACTACTCGCATTGTCGATCTAGTCGAGCGATCCCAAGAATGAATTATTAAATTATTAATCTTTAAAATACACTTTTTGTTATAATTTTTGTTACAAATAAACTCTATATATTGGATCGGATTTCAATTTTTTCTCAGAATGAAAAATCTGTCAATCTAACCCTCCATTTTGCCTTCGTCGCAGTCAGGTAATCATAATTATCATGTTATTGTGTGGATATGATAAGTATCTACTCACACTAATAAATAACAGTTTTACTTTGACATAATTTAATAGCCTTTAATATTTCCAATAACTAACATAATAGTAAACCATCTCTGAATAATTAATGAGTAAAATTATTAATTATTCGGAGAATAGCTCAATTTAAATTAATATCACAAATATTAAAAAAGGATTATATTGAAAGTTGACAATTCAGTAAATACTTCATAATAATTATTAATGTTTATTTGACATGTTTATGGGAAATAATACCCTCATGGAATTGCTCTCCGAGAGTTTAATTAAGTTATAATTATAAATATTTTATGGAGCTGCTATCAATTTTCTCATGTGTGCCGAATGCCAGTGAAAATGTGGGCGAAAGCCACAATAGTATGGTTCCCCAACAGACGAAGTCCACGTGGAAGTCCCAGGAGAAGATGAACGGACGAACTGGACGCCTTTAGCAAGGAGTGAATCATCAGAAAGAAAAATGAAAGGAAGAAAGGGAGGCATTTGTCCTACACTGGGATAGTTCAGGATCACAATAAATAATAAATAAAATATCTATTTTCATTTAATTATAATTACGGTCTTTTAATGTCCCACTGGGCTGCTGGGCACAGGTCTTCTTGAGAGGAACAAGGCTGTTTTTATGTTGTGAGTATTATAATTATATTATGTATGATAATAATGTAACTAGTAATCCTAATTCCAGATTAGGCTGTATTTAACCGAGTGCATTTTCCGCTTCAGCCAATATTCGGTTGAACAGTTCTGATGGCACTAATTTGCCTGTATGTATACACCTGTAATACGAAGCTGGTTATCTATATACAGGAATAATTTAAAAGGACTACGGATATTCAACGAGGTAATCAATAGCATAAATCTGAACAACTTTTTCCAAGAAGATTGAAAATGATATTTTCATACAAACATAAGTCATGTGACCTATCACTTTGTATGAAAAGTTAATTTTCTATTTTAAGATTTCGACCTAAGTATATTCCTTGGAGAAAGTTAAAAAATATGTTTTGACAAATTGAGAATAAATTACAGATTAACAGATAAGAAAAGAGTTTGTCTTTACTGAATTTCAACTTAAAATTAAAAAAATATTGGTCGGTTTTTTACCACTATCGGGCCCCTAGTATTAATAATTATGAATAATATTTTTTTATAGTACCACTTCAAAGAAAAATTCTATATAGTTCTGATAACGATTGGTAAAGTAACCTTTGTTTTTCAGACAGCTAGATTACAGAATTTTTCATTTCGCGCTTTTGCTCTCGCGGAAACCCTTGCGAGATAAATAACGCCAGATTATATAATTATAATTTTATAGAAGTTAGACAAAAAAAGAGTTTACTGTTTCTAAATCTTACAAGATAATTATAAATTTTAACCACAGAATCACACCAAATTTATTATTATTCACAACACAAAAGGCTATTTATTTCCAACAATTAAATTATACAGTACCTACCACTCTCATTGTAAAGTTACGTTGTTACAAAGTTACCGGACAAGCAATAAAATTAAGTGAAGAAAAAGTTTATTACGAATCCCGTCTTAGGTAGCGGAATGGCTGGATATAAGCAAAAATTCGAGCCAACCACTGAATACCAGGATTCTCCATGAATTTATAGTGCCACAAGAAACTTCAGGAAGGAACTGTACCTCGGATTTTTACAGTTTATAAAAGAAATATAAGTTGAAATTTTTAAAAATGTCTGCGCCAGGTGAGTTTTTGTGTTCAGAGGAGAAGTAAGCAATTGTTTTTCTTTTAATCCAGATTTTTTATTTACTCATACCTATTTTAACAAACATTAAATAACATTTTGTTATTTAATATGTGTTTATATTTAAGTTCAAATTTAATGTATTGTTTAGGGTTCCGTACCTCAAAAGGGAAAAAGCGAAACCGTAATTAGATCACTTTGTTGTCCTTCCGTCTGTCTGTCAAGTGTCAACACCTTTACCACGATAACGCGTGAAAATATCTACCCTACACTACCGACGTGAACCCACTCGTAACACAAGCAATTTAGCTTAGCACGAGGGGTTAGTAAGAATACTAGTAATGTGACCTGTGCAAGTAAGGTATATAAAAAAAATTAATAAATTCATAAAAGTGAAAAAAAAAACAAGTAGGAGGCCTATAAATTGGACAGTGCTTTTTACAAAACAAAAAGCGCAATCTTTCAATATTATTGCTGTATCAAATCAAAATACCTTTCTTATACAGAATATTGAAATGAATGATCAGCTTGTAGTACGAGGGGCCAGACGTTAGGATATTTATATCGATAGAACGGGCCTGTTGCTACGTGCCCAGAATCCCTACATCACAACAATTATGCATCTGTAGAGGTACCGGTACTGAACATCCTTTACAAAGAAACATTATGACTGAATCTTGATCTTTATAGTGTAATATTTTCTTTAAGTTTTGAAAAATAGTTGAGTGTGAATAATGGATACTCTATAATTATGTTACCACCTATTTTTGAACTACCATATTTACATTGTATTTGAAACAAATTTTATACTTTCTACAGTTCCAGTCGATAGCGACGCCATTTTTAGTTTGAGGTATTAAAAAGTAATTTTTTTTTCATATGAATATTATAGTTAAGTTTTTTATAAAATATTGTTTTTCATTTCAAAATTAAATAGAAAACAACTCTTTGTTACGCTAGGTACTTAATGTAGGTACATAATTCAACTACATTTATGCAGAAATATGTATTTCAAATGAAATACGGCGAAATATTTAATATAACACAAACAGCCTGTAATATTATACATAATACACTATTATATAACACGACACCATTTCAAAGGCTTTAAGACCATTTAATGTCGTATAGAATTTGCGCTTTGCAGATTCCATGAATCACAAATACTCACAGAGTAATGACAATTTGTGTTCGCTTGAATTCCGAAAATGAATTCTCAACGCATAAAATTAATATTATCCTTTATACTTATAACGACTGCAAATATGTTACATAAGATTAAAAATTCGCCAGACATCGCATACATTTTTTATTCAATCCGAAAACGTATCGTGTACGATAAA
The DNA here is from genome assembly GCA_950381575.1 of Plusia festucae. Lineage (NCBI taxonomy): Eukaryota > Metazoa > Arthropoda > Insecta > Lepidoptera > Noctuidae > Plusia > Plusia festucae. The sequence continues at coordinate 6,875,983 of OX494450.1, forward strand.
TATTAACGAGAAAGCATCGACGCTTACAAATCCGAGGCAATCGTGTGTATACCACAATAATATTTTATTAACAAGAACATTATATTTAGCAATAACGTTCCGCACGATTTTTTCGTGCGATTTTTTGTCGCAAACTGGACACAATCGGATATCATTAGGGTTATTTATGTGTGTGTCGTGCCGTGGATGCTGCGGGACGTGACTTCAATTCGCAACGCCCGTTATCTCGGACACTTACTTTTTTCATTGATTGCCTTTTTTAGATTCCCCTTTTCCGGCGCTTGTCCATTGATGTATGGCGGTATTGAAAATAATTTGTCGAAGGAAGGGTAGTTATCATGTAGCCATTATCTGTATTGTTCGAGGACTTGAACGATTGTCGCCCCTTTTTTTTGTGAAATTTGTGAAATCATTTAACAAGACCGCAATAACGGTATCAATTTTCTGTTTTTTTGTCACATGGGTCTAAGAGTAGATTTTATTACTTTTAATAAATGAAACTCGCAAAATAAATGTTTATTATAATTCTGTAACTTTATTTTCGTTTTTCGGTTAGTACAGACACTGAATATCGAAACAGAATGCCGAATAGCCGTATGATAATCCTGACGGTTTAAGAGCTTTAAATTCAGTAAAGATGATATAAAATAAGATTAACAGCTGGCCGCGAGCACTTCATAATTCGGTGTTCAAAAAGTCAATACTTGCTCATTGAAATTCTTACTTCGTACGATAAAATTGTATTACATAAACCACTCTTTCTATGTCGAACCACAGATAAATGTTATAAAATCGTTGTACAAAATAGTATTAGGAAAATTTATTCGATTTCTTATATTTGTAGATATATTTATATGAGCTTATAAGTAAGTTCAATATTTAATATATTATAAACTATGACCAGAGATACTCTAAACCGATCATAGGACTGAGTAGGACAAGAATGCGCATCCCAGTTCGAGTCCTTACTGGACAAGCACGTGTTCACTATGGGACTGTCCGAAATAAGAACGTGCAGAATGTGACAGGAGGCAGACGAAACGCTGCTTATCACATAAAGGTACATTGAAACATATTATCACGGACTGCGGACCTTTGATGCGCGAGCGTAGCTTACACCTGGGCAAACACATCCTGGGCCCACAGAATGTAAAACATATCGCCCCCAAAATCTACTGCAATACCTAGTGGATGCAGGACTCGGAGGCGAGCTGTAAGGAAAACAGCGGCGATCACAATAGATTGATGACGGTCGCAGTGATACTGGGGCTGTATAGTCCCAGAATAGCCACAAAACACAAAAAAAAATGTATTTTAAAGGGTATGCTAAGACATAATTTAATGTTTCCTTAAACGAATTACCTACTCGTAAATAAAAGATAATAAAATTCCAACCGCAATGCCATAATTTATTTACTATAATAAAATCAAATAATAAGACCAAAATCTGATACAAAATTATATTTTCATGGAATTTCAAAACAAGTAATTAGACCCAAGATATAATCGAACCTAAAAATAAACAACAAGAGGAAAACACATTAAAATCTTCACCGATATAAAGTATACCTTTCATCGAATCTATAGGACGACCGGTGAATAACTCGTAAAACAATTTCTAAATTAAATTCAACAAAACCAAACAAACAACCCACTTAGTATCTACGGGTGTAATCAAATTATAGAGAAACGGTCAATTGGCTGAGGCAGAAAGCAAATACTGTGTTTTAGACCTAACCGATCAGGCCTTTGTCTACTTTGACGGTAAATGCCTTTCAAGCCTAACCAAATATAAGCAAATACTAAGAACATTGTTGTACTCTATTTGTGAAGCAATCGTGGGAGTTAGTTCCAAATTATATAGAATAACTAATTTGATCAAATACTAAACATTTGGTTACGAATTATTGTAGTACCTACTTCATATAATACTGGCAGCTCACTGTGATTTTATTTGCGTAACTGTATTAATGAATGAACATGAATAACACTGTGTATAATATGACGGGCCTGTTAGTCTAGTGGTTAGTGACTCTGACTGTTAAGCCGGAGGTCGTAGGTTCGATTCCCACCCACCCCTGAGTGAGAATGGAACCTGGGTACGATCATTAGTTCTGGGTCTGTATGTTATTTAATAAATAAATTTGGACAACAGCACATACATACATTGCTCCGAAATCGAAGTAAGTAGCTAAAGCACTTGTGTTATGTAATCAGAGACAACGAAGGTACCACAAACACCCAGACCCGAGACAATGTAAAAAAGAGTTTTTCTACATTGACCCGTCCGGGGATCGAACCTGGGACCTCAGAGCTGGCGACATCTTGAAAACCAGTGTGTACGCCACTCGACCACGGACGTCGTCATCATTTCAATAAAGTTTGAAGTTCCTTTGCACGCGTTTGTAAACTTTTGTGTGGCGATGGATTCACCATTCATTTTGTAAATTATTTACTGCAGATAATTATTATGTACCCTATCTATAAATTTTATAAGTAAAATCACTTGAATACAAAATAATTATAAATCTGACAATGTTTACAATGAGTATTTAACAAAGCATCTATTTAATTATGTTATCGTTAGAAGTTAACCCAAACGTGTCAGCATAATGATATTTTCGCGACAACTAGTTATTTAACCTATTTCCATCAGCATTAACGTACTCATATTCGCGTATAATCCACATGAACATAAACGGGCAGAGCAGTAACAGTGCAAAACCGCAAAACCGGGTTGGCTTAATTTTCATAATCCCCTAACTCTGCGGCCTCCCATCTGCTCACCCCAGAATGGAAACGTGATTGAAACCAAATCCCTTAAAATCCCAGAAAATATGTGACATTTAATTTGTGACGTCAACAGTCACCCAACTTAACGCTAAATTCATCAACAATCCGACGATTTATAAAGGTGATCTTTTATCCTTGATATTCATCAATCTTGAAGCATTAACATGGTGTCTAGATAGTCTCGGCAGCACTATCCCTAGTGACCTGAACAAATGCAGGTGCCGCCTAATTACCGACGAGGGAGAAAGAGATCGGCTTATGCATGTTAATGGGTAAGAAGAGGACGGAGATGCCCGAAGAGTCAATCCGTCACTGTCGTATTGGGTAATCTTGTAAAGCGAGTGATAAATCCGAGTGAAGCGTCGAATCCGCAATGATTTTTGCGTTTGCTATTATTAAATAGGGGTTGACATACGTCAGATCGTATTTGCAAGGTAATATGTTTAGCGTTATCCAGTTTATTCTTATCGTGTAAGGAATGGCCCTGAAGGTTACTTCTGTAATTTCGTTTTATCGTTCAATTTTAGTTTTCGTAGTAAATCAACCATTTTATTTTAAATTAAGGGCCCTTCACGCATTATTTAATTATTATGATAAACCAGACTGATCTTATCAATATACACAAAAAAAAACAAAGTCACAAAGGGTTTGTTACAACACTTATACCTCGAGAGCAGGTGGACTGATTTTCATGATTGGTTGGATTCATCTCTGTCCCGAATAGTAGAATAAATATTAAAAACAATAGAACAATTACCAAAAAGTACTACATTTTATGGAAACTGGATCATCTTAAGCCGGTGAAACTGCGAGGCACAGCTAGTTATCGACTAATATACTCTTTCTGTCAGACTGTTACGCTTTCACGACATAACATCGCAAAACCGATTTTTATGAAATTTCGTATGGAGTAAGCTTTAAAGCAAGAAGCAATAGAAAAATCCTTAACGCGATATCAGTTATCCATGCAAGCGAAGCCACCGACAAAAGCTATCTATAGTGTAATAAATAATTATAAAATAATGTTGATTGAATAACGTATAAATGACTTAAACATACAACACTTATTCACATTTTCATAAAATCCAACTGATTTTATTTTTGTAATACGAGTATAAATATATTTGCAATGAAGTAATTAACAGGATTCCTGATGATCAAAGTTGGTAGTTTTAAACTTTTTCGCTTTATAATTCAGAACGCAGGCTGCTCTGCGGTTTGCGAATTCGACTTTTTAAATATAATTATAGTTCGGCTATGTTTTTTTTCGAAATGCCAAATATATTGTAAAATGCTGACTTAATACTGTTAATGGTTAAATGTATCACTAAACGACTACTACAATAAAAAGTGACATTGTTCATTTGAAGAATACAAAGATTTTTTCTCAGGATTTTTTACATTCGTATATTTCGATATAGTTCTGACATTAATATTGGTTCTAGGAGCTGTAGTTATCAACAAAACGAAGGGAATATTTGGTTGATAGTAACAGTATCCAATATCCAAAGTGCCTACTTAAAATACGTTACAGAATCCAATTTCATTTGAAGAAAATAAAGTTTTATAACATTTTGATAATTTGATTCAAACATAAAATGTACGAATTCGATCATACAACTATTGTTTCAAATTCATATTATGTATACACTATTTGGAATTTAAACGCGATTGCGTCCATTTGACTAATACACTAGTAAATGCATTTTCCGCTATTGTTAAACAACTAAATTGATTTACATATTTGAGGACAGGCATATTTGACCGTAACATGCGTCTCGATGAACCAACTACCTGTTGGATTCTACTATTTAATTATGAAAACCATTTGAATAAAGGATGTGCTAACAAAAAAAAACTAGACAAGTGCGTACAAAGTCCATATATTTTTACGTTTAATTACATATGTATAGCTTTTAGACTTTTTCCCGTATTTTTAGTATATGGCGATAAGACGTTCCAAATTTCAAAGTTCTAGGTTACCGGGAAATACTCTAATAATGTTTATTCCCAAGTGTCGAACTTTTCAGCTTTGCAATATTAGTAAGATTATTGCATCAATAAATTATTGTATCCTTAAAGTGATATTTAATTTAAATGTTATATTTCCACCACTTGTTCATAAATAATTAAAGCAATCAATGTTGCCAGAAGAAGAATTAAATATGGATACTTAAATAAAGCTTTTTATTGTATGGTATATTCGCAAATACTTTTACTTTTTAAACTTCATAAATGTGTAGTTGCTACTCAGACCATTTACTAGAAATCAATAATTTATTGATCATAGCAACATTCATGTTTATTATCATAGTTAATTTAGCTAGGAGGTACTTCATTTGAAGTCAACCGTCAGAAAACGCGCGTTTATCATTTTATCGTAATTTTGTGTAAACCCACCGTCGACATCAAAGCCGTATCTAAATTATTTTGATCGTTTTATCTTTGCCAAAGGGAAACTTTGATCTTTGGACTCCCGGCTTTCATTTATTATTATTTTTTATTCTCGCTTGAAAAATATTTTTTCGATCCTATCTAATGTTGCGTTAACTCATCAAACAGGGTTTAAGCGAAGTTGTGTTTATTAAAATATTTAGGTTATTTATTAACAAGAAATACTTGGCTACATAACAGCTCTTTGCTTATATAAATAATAATATCCTGCCATCACAAGCCATGGCAACTCTCTATAATAACACTTCTAGAAGTTCATTTAAGGGCGCGAAATATTTTCCTTCATTCACATTTTAATAGGATCAAGATCAAGCTCTGAACCAACGGACTTACGTGCATTTCGATTAAAACTTTTACTGTTGTGAAGTTGTCACCTACAAAGAAATTTTAAGATGGATTGTACAAATTATTTTACCGCGATAGAATCTAAAAAAAAAAAATTCAATATTTTAGTTAGAAGTGGTCGAAGACTTAACGAATTACTGCTGTTTAAAGCGTGCCAAAGGGGCCGTCAAAATAAAAATCTTGTTCCGGAATTGAATGGAGTTTTTAAAATTTACAAAGCATCCGCGATATAGCGAATCTAGAATTGTATAGCGATTGTGAGTTGTATAGCAATTATGTGGCCGATTGCAACTCGTTTTTCGATTTAAATGATAAATGCGTGAGCGGCGTGACACAAATACCTATCCTCACAAAAAATTAAATGAAATTTTGTTATTTTTAAGCGTTTGAACCCAGATTAATGTTTGTGGCATTTAAATACAGTCATGGATTTAAGCATTCACAAACGTTGACCTGAGTTTTTTTATTTATTAGTATATTTTTAACACTGAAAAGAAATGAAGAGGTTCTGTTTGTACTAGTTTTGTGCATTTTTGTTAACTTGTAAAAAGAGATTTGCCATCATACCTACAACTACACTACACAACCTACCTATAACTAGTAGCAATTTATTTAAGCGGGAACCAATTGAAAAATAAAATACCAATGAAATAAATTATTTATTACTTTACAAAAAAAAATCGAAACACATCGACTGAAAAAAATATTTAGCAAGTCCAAAACCTATTTGGAAACTAAAAGGTTTTGCAAAAAAATATTTTTTTATTTAAAAAAAGATTTTAAGCCTAAAAAGTATTTAAAAAAAATACAAATATTGCAGTTGTTTTATTTGTAGAGCCGCAGCGAATGTGGGTTTATATATTTTTTAAATATTATAAACCCATTGACATATTTTTTCTATGCAGACACCGGATGACATATAATACTCTCGCAAGCGCCCTGCACCGATCTTAGGAGCACGATTAACATTTTACAATTAAATTAATTATGGATTTTATTTTATTTATGGATTAAATAGATTTTTACTTTTCGTAAATAGTCCCTATTAAATGAACAATAAAGGAATATAGTGACATGTATTCGATATGTATTCGAACAACAATTTTGTCAATAACATTCTGTGATTATAACTTAGTTGCCGTGAATTATTATAATAACAATATTGAACAATGCTTTGCAATGGTGTACGGAATTCTACACATACTAATACGTCTTGTTAGTAGTTCAGTAAGTTTAGTAATAAATAATATTAGTTGAATGTGTCCAATTCAATACCACTGAAATACTTACGGCTGTTAGTCGGTAAATCATTGAGAAGTTTTCCTATTGTATCTTACGTGCTGTAGAAGTTTGACTCTAATGGTTTTAAAAGACTGTCCACACTAGGTACTTTTATTTATTCACTGCGTGCAAGGGGCTCGTGGCTAAGTGTAAACCGTACGGTCTGACCGATCATACAGGATAAGCCGCGCTCGCCGCGGTTGGTCCGTGGATGGGTGACCATATGTGAACATACCAAAATACCCCTCCGTGCCTCGAAAAGCACGTTAAGCCGTTGCTCCTGACTGTTACATAGTGATCTTTGACAGTCGTTAAGTTATTACAATTCTGACAACCATTCTTACTATGGATACTGTATTACCCAGTAAAAATGGGTTTTGGAAGTCAGACAGGCAGTCGCTCCATGTAAAATACGGTATTCAGCTAAAAGCGGTAAGACTGGAAGCCAGCCCCAACAAAGATGGGAAAAAGCTAGGCAAATGATAATGTGTATCAACATGCTTTTTATGTATGCAGAAGTACTATTTTAACCTGTCTGGGAAGGAAAGAGATCCAGATTACTGTTATTTTTGTCCACATCTGTATTGGCAAATCTGTAACAGAAATAACGGTAAGTACTGCGGGGTGTTAAATTTGTGTATATAGGTATACTATAAATCCATATTTGATATATAAAAAGGAATCCCTATTTCCCTTGCTCAATGCATCACGCGTGAACCGCGAGACCAATAATTCTGCAAATTCTTTATTTGTCGTGTTTATTATTATCAGGAGAAGGTTCTTACGAAAAGAAAAAAAAAATGTTGCGCAAAACTTCTTATCGACCATGTAAATTTTTCTTATGTAACCCTTATACCGTTCGACATAACAACGTCTGTGAGGTCAGCTAGTAGATATAATATAATAATAATATCTAGATGAAAGAGATACCTATTTATTCCAATGAATAAAACACCAGGCCAATAGGAGCTCCACAAACATTTTAATAAACGCTTAATAACTTATGTACAATTTTAATTAACTCTTAAAATTTTGTTTCGTTTTTATACTTTATCATTTTCACTAGCTAGAAACGGACCTGAATTTAACAAACTACATAGCACTTGCCGGATCGCTCCTATATCGTTCAAAGAGAGATTAATTTCGCATGCAAAATATGCAAACACAAACAAATTGGTCTAAATATATGTGGAAAATATTTGTGTATAACAAGCGAGCGTTAGGAGAACGCTTAGTCGATGAGTTTATAGACCTTTTAATAATATATTTAACTAACTTTTGCTCGCGTGGGCGTCGGTTACCGCGGCAAATCATAGCCTTATAGCCTTTTTTAATAAGTAGGCTATCTAACAGTCAAAGAATTTTTCATATCGGCCCAGTAGTTCCACACAGAGTACTGTAGAGATGTGCACATCTTTTAAATACATAAAACAAAGGATATTGAATTGTTTCCGTTCCCAATACCAGAAAATTAAGTTCACGGGAATATGAAAACTATCGCAGGTGAAACCATGGGGCATAGATAGTTAGTACATACTCAAGGTAGATATATATTCAAGGTATTTTATTAACAATTGTGTCGAAAAAGTGATGAAGTACCACGCCAGGGAAATCTTACGCCTAACTTTTTTGAGTACTTTTAGGCGTGCGGGATAATATATTTGTATGTATGATAAATACGTAACTTGTAATAAAAATACACATTGTTTATTTTTTGTTCAACTTCACCAAAATTAGGTCTCCATTTGGTTGTTTGTTTTTTTGCAATACTATTCAAATTAAGAGCCTGAAATTTCGAACTGTATATAAACATTTAAATTTTAGTATAAAAAGATCTAAAAATAAGGTGTGAAATTTTCAAGCCGAAGGCTTCCCATAAAATATTATTAGGCCACATGAGTTATGAGTTAAGAAGAAGTCTTGAGATAAATTTAAGTCTTATAAGTACAAGCTATGGGCTATGAGAGTTTCATCACCATAATACTTTTGTTCAAGTAAAAGTAATGTAAAAATTTTACATAAAATATAATAATCGTGATAAATATATCGAAAGCTTTGAAATTTGAAATACTAAAGTACTTAGGCCAGTTTTATCTTTATCTAATCTAGTCAATAACTATTCATTTAACCCTGCAAGAGTCGCGCATCTATATGAGAAGGCACAAGTTGTGTGTAATACCTACTTATGAAGTCCATTATAAATTAAAATGGAAAAAAATATTTTTAAACATTTTATTTTTACTAGAAAAATATAGTCAATTTAGTTAATTTTTTTTTAGATAAAATAAACAAAACTTAATTACAAATCTCTGTGCCATAATTAGTAAATGAAAAAAAATTGCTTCTATAATTGTCACTAAAAAAAACAGGTTTTCTCTTTTAGCTGATCGCCGAGAAAATGTTACATGAAGTGTTGATAGCAGTTAGATAATTATTGTCTGGCTATTTCTTTTGAACTAGGAGACACCAACACTGTATTGTGCCTTTTTGTGTTTAGAGAATTGATTTTTTGCGACATACAATTTTGTTTTCAGCATAAAATAAAAAAAGACAATGATTTATTCATGTATATCTTAACTTTTCAAAATATCAGCTTAAAGATAAACCAATTATTGACAATCCCCTGATCATCGATCAACACAAATAAAAACTCCTTTTCGTAGGCTTACACAAAAGACAAAGGAATCGCGTCTTCTAAATTAAATCTCGTTGAAGCGAAGTTTTAATACACAGTCGTTAGGAACATTAAACACTGCGAATCTGATTACGAAAGCAAATGTTAGAGGAACCGTGAAAGACACACGATGAATGTATGAATGCTTCAAATACTCGTAATTATCTCCTTATGTACCCGCAGTACTAGTGTCAAAGGCTCTTTTATGAAGAAATTAGCTCCATATGTTATGAAAGCCTTTTTGGTGTTGAAAAGATAGAAAATCACTACATATTCTATAGCAAAGTCCTCAGCCACGTCTGTCTTTCTGTTCGCGACTCTCACGTACCTACTCAAAAACTATTGCACCGATTTTCATGTTATTTTCACCAATACATAGAGTGGTTCCCGAGGAAGGTTTTAGTATATAATTTGTCAAGTTTTTGTGTACGTTGGCTTACTGTCACCCATGTGGTCAAAGCCGCGGGCATCAGCTAGTTAAATACAAAATTTTATGATTTTTAGTGTGTATTATAAATATATATTTATAAATATAAAGTGCAATCAATATAAGTTGGTTTATTGAAACGAATTGAAATAATAAGGGTAATTTTTGTTTTACAGTGTAGAGAAGTTAGAAATCGTTTTACATGGCCTAATTTGGTTACCAATGCAAATTTATGTATTAAATCAAACTAACAGTAAATATATTTAAACACAAACAAAACTGGTTATACAAATAAAATAGTTATTTATATTATTTATGTTTTGTTCAGTTATAAACATATAAAACCATAAAACTATTTATCAGAAGCGAAATAAAGAAGATATTAAAACAGAACTCTATATCAGGTATTACTCTACCAACAAATTTCCGCTGCATTCAAAAAAGCTTTGTAACTTTAAAACAGATTATTTGTAATAAAGGAGCGATAAATTAAGCAGCTCATTTGAGCGAATGAATGGCTCCGTAATAGACTGCGAACTGTCGTCGACTCCCCACAAAAGAAAAGTAGGCGAAAATGGTTTCTTTGTTCTTACTAAATCGAGTATTGGAGTCGTTTGTCGGCCTTATATCACGCTGATTCGACGTTTATGGCCGACCTGCAGCGTCTTACTTCGAATGTTGATCTACTAATATGTACCTACTCGATTATCTTAATATGTGCTCGCCTAAAAGCTTAAATATATTATCCTTAATATTTCATCTCAGGAACAGGATATTTTTTAGGACTTTTAAGACCTTTGCTGGTTTATGATTCATTTAAATATTATGAGTAACAATTTAATTTAATTTTATGTTGGAAAAATATATTAATACTAGCTGTTGCTCGCGGCTTCGCACGCGCGTAAAGTTAAGAGTAGTAAGTAGTAAAGGATAGATAGATGTATTCTGTGATTTTCAAAGTAAGGAGCAATTATATTTTTCATAAAAGATTATGGCGTTAAGATAATAATAAGATAATGTGGAAAACATCACATACATTGAGTTTGGATAAACTTTTAAAATGGTGGCAGCTTTTTGGTCAGACGAAACTTGAAAATCATTGACACGAAAAGATGAAGAAGAATCACATACATTGCTCCGAATTCAAAGAAAGTAGCTAAAGCTCTTGTGTTATGGAATCAGAAACAACGAAAGTACCACTAACACCCAGACTCGACATAATGTAGAAAAGTGATTTTCTACATCGACCCGTCCGGGGATCGAACCCGGGACCTCAGAGCTGGCGACACCTTGAAAACCGTTGTGGACGCCACTCGAACACGGATGTCATCGTGAAGATATGTTTTAGATGGTCATTTATTTGTATCGATCCAGAAACCCGTATATTAAAGGCATGGCCTTATCTTTAAAATAAAGTCCACAATATAATACCTTGCAACCCCTACTTAACCATCTTAAGGCGTAGATTTCTAAAATCGCTAAAATATGTTTTCATTTATTTGTAACCAAAAACCCGTATACCAAATCTCATGAAACCAAATCTTATCTCTCTCTTTGAAAATGACGAACTTCCTAAAAAAACTTCCAACCACTATTGCACCCCCTTTGAGGGTAGATTTCTAAAATCTCGGGAATACGTCTTATTTATTTCTAACTCATAATCCTATGAAATTTAATGTGCATATCTATGAAAACTACACAATTCATATACCTACAAACTTCCATCCCCTATTTTACCCTCTTAGGGGGTAGATTTTCAAAATCGCTGAAATATGTCTTCATTTATTTCTATCGAGAAACCCGTTTACGAAATTTCATGTGTCTATCTTTGAAAATACCAAACTTCCCATACAAACTTTCAACCCCTTTTAACTCCTGTAGGGGTTGAATTTCGAAAAATACTGAATCACGTGGTTTTTAATTTTTTACCAGAATGGTAACCACAAATTTTTATGGTTTAAACTACAAAAATGACGATTTTCCATACAAACTTTCATCCTCTATTTAAGTCCCTTAGGGGTCGATTTTCGAAAAATAATGAAACACTACGTTTTTAATTTTTTACTAAATTGTTATCTACCAATTTTTATGGTTTAAACTACAAAAATGACGATTTTCCATACAAACTTTCATCCCCTATTTAAGTCCCTTAGGGATTGATTTTCGAAAAATACTGAAACACGAATTATGTGTGAGGCGTACCGAGCAACTAAAAAAAACAACGACCTACGCGCAAGAGCGTTTATTTGCAACTGAACTTGTACAATGAATTATTCGCTATGGTAACTTAATACTAATACTTATAATAATTACTTAAGGCTAACATGGTTACTAAAACTATGGACTTAGCCTACATAACTCCTCCTTTCCCAGAGAGCTGCGTATGGTAGTAACTTGGTTGCAAGACCGGAACTGCTCGGGCTGAGCCTGATGCTGAAGAGGATTTGCAGACATGTTCGACATACGCGGCGTGGCACCCATCTCGATGGCGGTGGTCTGTAGTTCACTACGCCTGCATCGACGATTCTTAATTTTCTTATAAGTGTAGTATATGGCGCTCAGTATTATAGCGCCAATCGCTATGATTGAAGCCCAACTAGGTCGCTTAGTGATGACGTAGTTATCATAGGGCGTGACGTCATTGCTTCTATCTTGCTCTACAAGAGAGTGCAGCTTGTCTAGGTTCAGGTTTTCTATCTGAATGTGTTGAATTGACACGTTAGTTTTCTTGATTTCTGTTCTCGGTAAAGTTATCGTTTCTTGAATAGTTATTGAACTATGGTGTGTTTGTAATGTTCGACCGTCGATTGTTATCGTACATTTCTCTGTGATAGTTAGTAGGTACGTGCCTCGTACTCGTTGGTAATTGTTATTGTTCCCGCACGTAGTTTTTAGGATATCTTCCTTCGGGATGATGACTAGCCAGGTGTTCTCATCGACATGTTCAATCTTGGTGTTAACTATCGATACTTCAGCGAGCTTGCAGTTTGTTGCCGGTATGTGACGAATGATTTGCACGATGCAGTCGGGAGTACTCTGTAGATCTTGTAGTTTCAGGTGATTGCAGATCTGAAGTCTCTCGGTGATGTGCAGACAGCGCTCATGAAGGTAAGCAAACTTATCATTACTCAATGCAAGGAAAGGGGATTTAGGTATACGGGTAAGGTTTTTATTATTCGGAATTGAATAAAGATGCAATAAATCATAACTAATAGAGCTGATGATTGGTATATCTAATATAAAGGTAAGTGACTCTACTGTGCTAATGCGTTTACCGCTATGCAATTCTCTAATAAATGTAAATTTTCCCTCCTTGCTTCTAAAGGTAATTTAAATTCTTTTCCTATTTTAATTAATTCAGTTAATAATTGTAAAGGTTGAACGATACTAGGATGTAATGTTCCCATTGAAGCAAACTTGATTGCTGTTTCTAATACACTAATTTTATCAAAGATTTTTGTTGAAAGCTGTTTTCTAATTGGACGTGGATTTGAAGCATATCTATACGTGATTCTATTAACGTTAAGTTTCCTTTGATATTATTAACATTTGTTGCTAACATCTCTAAATTTCTCTGAACTTTATTTAAGTTTTCGTTATAATCATCTATAAATTGTTTCATTAAACTAATGCTAGACTTTTGGCTATCTCGTAACATGTAAGTATTCGTCCTAAGCTTTTCTATTTCACTTTCAAATCTTTGCGCGTCACTGTCATCTAGATTGCCGCTAATTGCTTTAATTATGGAGCCTAACCCGTTGATTAAACCTCTCTTAGATCTAATTGTATTGCTAGGTAAAATATAAAAGAACTTATTTTCTATTAAATCTATCATATACCTAATTTGCTCGCGATGTACGTATCGTTCCGCGTAAGTATGTTGTGAATTTTCTATCAAAACTACTTTATAATAAATCCTAATAGTTTCCTTAAATATATCGTATAAGTAACTAACATTATAAGTACAAACTAAATTATATGTATCTATCCTATGTACTATGGTAGCTTCTTGTAAAACCAGCAGACCGTCTTCGTTCGATACCGGCTGTATTAAGAGGTCTGATGCTGCTCGGGTGCTGCCGACGGCGGCGAGCCAACAGAAGACTCTGTAATTTGAGAAGGTCTTCTAAGCATTTTACTATGAACTCTAATCATGTTTGCCTATGATTTCTAGAATATTATTGGGGTGAATATGAATAACAGTATAAGGTCCTAAGTACCTAGGCTCCGTTTTCTTATTCCTAGCCGATTTCGCTACCTGCTTATAAACTTTATCGCCTATCTTAAAGGTTATCTCTTCACTATTCCTATTCGCCTTATCTATAACTCGCTCTTTATCTAACGCTAATTTAGACGAAACTAGTTTCTGTGCAGTTTCCATTGAACTCCTATGTTTTTGTACGTATTCCTGGTAAAATTCCTGAGTATAAAACAGTTCTAAAGGATTCCTACTACTAGTGTGACCGTATAATAGCTCAAATGGTGTAAAACCTGTAGCCGTGTGAATGGTATTGTTGTAGGCTATGATCGCGTTACGCATTAAAGTATTGCTATCGCTTTTATCAGTTATTTTCTGTAACCTAATTAATTCGCCAATAGTCGAATGAAACCTTTCGATCGGTGAGTTCGAATTCGGGTTATAAGGTGTTGTAAAATGTAATAATATTTTATGTATTGAACATATGTCTTTGATGACGTCATTATCAAATTTATGATCGGAGTCTGTTGTGATTTTACTTGGAATGCCTATTACTGATAATAATTGCAATATTGCCTCCGCTATGTGAATGCTAGTGGCGGCTGGTAACGGTACCGCCTGTGCGAACTTAGAAAAGTTATCAATTATTGTAAGAAACGTTGTATTGTCAGAACTATATAAATCCATATACATGTGCTCCATAGGTTTTGTGGGTGTTTCTGTTAACGCTAAAGGTGATTTTAAAGGATTGCGCTCGTATTTGGCTTTAAGACAAATCTCGCATTCGTTTATGTACTTTTGAATGGTCGCTAACATATTAGTCCAGTGATAGTTTTTCTTTATTTTATTGTAAGTTTCCTGAATTCCGCGATGAATAGTTTTTCCCTCGTGGTATCGTTTTATGATTTCTAATTTATCTGATTGTTCGTGAACTAAAGATAGTCTAGTACGGCAACGTAATAGTTTCGGTCCACGCTGATCGAACACGTTATTATATACTTTGCAAAACAAGGAATATAATTCTTCGTTATGGAAATAAATATGAAACTTCCTATCCGCTATCGTGTGATCTCTTAAGAATCTAACTATCTCTTCCTCCGTATTATTAATGGGAATGAATACGTGTTTAATTGTAAAGTTATTTTTAGATTTATCTTCGACTCTATACTCAGTACCGGGTGAACTTCTAACGTGAAACTGTTTTAATTGTTTATCTATCGCATCGGGACAATCTGGGATTGTGTGACTATCTATGTTTTCTATGATGCTGGGCGTTGTGGGCATATCTAAAAGAGTTCTTATATCAATAGTACTAGGGTCGACTTCGTTAATATTTATCTCGTTATCCTGAGGCCCTTTATCAATATTTTCTATTTCTATCCGAGATGTTTCACTAGGACTTGGTTGTAATGCGTCTAACTCCTGAATCAAATCCGTTTGAGGACTTGCCGATGTACTAGGTTGTTCTACGTCTAGAGCATTGATTTTTACGCGGGATAACGCGTCCGCATTTGTGTTATATTTTCCCTTCTTATAGATAATTTGATAATCGTACTCCTCTAATCGTAAGCGCCAACGCGTAAGCTTTGAATTTGGGTCTTTAAGAGACATAAGCCAAGTAAGTGGCTTGTGATCGGTGTAAATAATAAACTTTCTTCCATAAAGGTATGGACGGAAGTATTTGGTAGCCCATATTATCGCTAACAGTTCTCTCTCTATTGTTGAATATCTTGATTCCGTATCAGACAAAGTTCGCGAAGCGTATGCGACAGGTTTGTCTGATCCTACTATACCTTGAGATAATACCGCGCCTATAGATACGTCAGATGCATCGGTAGTTAAGATGAACGGCTTTTCAAAGTCGGGGTATTGTAATATCGGGGCATTGCATAAGATTTCTTTTGCCTTATTAAACGATTCTATAAATTCAGGGCTATGAATAACTTTACTATTTTTCTTTAAACATTTAGTCATAGGTTTAGTTAATTTAGCTAAATCTGGTATAAATTTTCGGTAATAACCTACTAAGCCTAAAAACGATTTTATTTCCTTTTGTGACTTAGGAATAGGGAATTTTCTTATTGCTCTAATTTTTTCCTCATTAGGTTTTACGCCGTTTTGGGTAAGTACGTGCCCTAGGTATCCTACTTCCTTTTGTAGAAACTCGGACTTATCCAACTGTACTTTGAAATTATGTTCCCTTAATCTTTGAAACACGCGTTTTAATTTAGTGATGTGGTCCTGAAGGCTAACTGAATATATTAAGATGTCATCTAAATATACAACACAGGTGTCGCTTAATAAATCCCTTAATATATTGTTCATAAGTCTTTGGAATGTGCTTGGGGCGTTTTTAAGACCAAATGGCATTCTAAGGAACTCATAGTGGCGATCGGTACTAAACGCTGTCTTTTCTATATCTGCCTGATCCATTTCTAACTGGTGATATCCTGAGGCCAGATCTATTGTACTAAAATACTGCGCTCTACCTAGCTTATCTAATATCTCGCTTATGTTTGGTATAGGGTATTTGTCATCAATCGTTTTTTCGTTTAACTTCCTAAAATCCACTACTAGTCTCCATTTAACCTTGCCCGAGGCATCGGCCTTCTTCGGTACTAAGTGTACTGGACTAGACCAAGGTGATACACTTTCCCTAACTATTCCTTTCTCAACTAAATTATCTACCTGTTTCTGTATTTCCTGTTGTTGACATGGGGGACGTCTATAGTTCTTTGTATAAATTGGCGAAGAATCCGTCAATCTAAGTGAGTGTTTAACGGTATGCGTAAAACTTAAAGGTAAGTTTTCCGAATAAAATATATCTCTAAACTGGAAACATAGTTTCTCAATTTCCCGTTTTTCTTCTGTATTTAAATGATTGAGTCTTAATCTAGTTAAATTATGTTTTAATTCTGTATCTATATCGATGTATTTTAATTGGTTATATTTAGCATCACTGCTAAGTGTACGCTTTATAGATATGTTACGATATTTGAAATCTAAAGATGTATTTCGAGTATGTAACTTCTTAGCACCGTAATCTATTCGACAACCTAATGCGTCTAAGATATCACTACCTATCAGACCATTAAACTGTTCGTCGAAGTCCAGTACCAAAAACTTATGGGTGATACTCGAGCCTAATTCTTCCGGTAACGGAATGTATGCGACGGTTTCGTGGTATGTCTTACCGTGAGCCGTACATAAGGTGTAGGGTTCATTTTTAATGAGTGCGTCACGGATGTTCTTAATTACGGAAGCGCTGATTAATGAGTGCGTAGCTCCGGTGTCTATGAGAAACATACCTCCTAAGTCGCTAAGGTATATGTGTGGGAGCTTATCTACTATGTACTCTATTTCTGTATGATCTAAGTCTCGCTGTCCATAAACATTGCCGTGGGAAAATCCTCTGAGGATTCGTCCTGAGTATTATCTACTTCGGGATCCGTTTCTATCTCGCATGCATCGTAGCACTCGATGTTACTACAATCCTCACTATTAATCTGATGTAATTTTTTCATAGGTACTAACGCTTTACTATTCTCGGGTTCTTGTTTTATCGCCGGAATATTACGGTTATTATTTTGTATATTTGGTTGGTTAGTATTTTGACGCGGAAATTGTTGACTACGATTATGATTAGGTGGGTTCCACTTAGTTGGTTTTACTTGTGGCGTCGGTGGCAATATAGATTTTCTTTCAGTACGTTTTACTCTAGTTTCTTCCTGCCTAGCTAATGCGATTGCCTTAACTAGCGTCGCGGGTTTGTTGATACGCACGCCTAATCCTATATTACTTCCTAGGTTATCTACAAACGTGTCTATTGCTACAGACTGGTAGTATCCGTTCGATCGGTTTTCTGACTGTCCTATGCCGCATAAGGAATCTAATAAGTCCCTAACACGTTTGCCGTATTGTTCACAAGACTCCATGGCACCCTTAGTGCACCTCAATAGTTCCTGAAGCAATTGAGTTTCCGTACGATGTTCACCGAACCTATCTATTAGTGCTAGTCTAATCGATTTCCAATCTTCAATGTCCACCTCCAATGAAATAGCTTCTAACGCCTTGCCTGTAATTTTATTTCTTATTAAACACATTGCTGTAGTATCATTACACTCTATTCCGTGTGATGTTAATACACTTTCAACACATCTTATATAAAAATTTAGAGACTTTGTGTTGCCATCAAAGCTCGGTATAAGTTTATTTAATAAATCATAATTGATTCTACTCTTACTCTTTTCTAATGCAGCGGCAGCTGCAAGACCTGCCAAGGAATTGGTTTGTGACTGCATTTTTACAGTAACTTAGTTAATACAATAATATAACTAATCTTATAAATGTATAAAGTATGTCGCCGATTTTAGGTCATCAAACTTTATTTAATTTATAAAAATGTATAAAGTATGTCGCCGATTTTAGGTCAACAGACTTTTAATAGCTAATCCGAATATCCTGAGGATAGGGAGAGCTTGGATGGGACACACTGAGTAATGAAAGAGTTTGATCTCACCCCCAGAAGAGCTCCATCCGCCTGGTGAGTTGCTGGCCTGTTCTTCGTTGCTGGTCCCCTCGTAGGTTCTAGGATAGTAGTTCTAACGGACGTCCAGAGTTTGATGCGCGAACGTTAGGTTTATCTATTACTTCGTAGAGTTTTATACGTTGTAGAGACTTCAATCTACTATCCTACCACGACTGCGCCAATTATGTGTGAGGCGTACCGAGCAACTAAAAAAAACAACGACCTACGCGCAAGAGCGTTTATTTGCAACTGAACTTGTACAATGAATTATTCGCTATGGTAACTTAATACTAATACCTACTTATAATAATTACTTAAGGCTAACATGGTTACTAAAACTATGGACTTAGCCTACATAACTCACGTCGAACCAGAATGGTAACTATCAAGTTTCATGGTTTAAACTTCAAAAATGACGATTTTCCATACAAACTTTCATCCCCTATTTAACACCCTTAGGGGTCGATTTTCGAAAAATAATGAAACACCTAGTTTTTAATTTTTTACTAAAATGTTATCTACCAATTTTTATGGTTTAAACAACAAAAATGACGATTTTCCATACAAACTTTCATCCCCTATTTAAGTCCCTTAGGGATTGATATTCGAAAAATACTGAAACACGTCGATTTTTTTTTTTTACCAGAATGGTAACCACCAAGTTTCATGGTTTAAACTTCAAAAATGACGATTTTCCATACAAACTTTCATCCCCTATTTAACACCCTTAGGGGTTGAATTTATTTTATTCTTTGTCTACATTATAAAGGAAACCTCTGGGCAAAATTTCAGCTTTCTAGGTTCAAGGGTTTGGGCTGGGCGTTGATGAGTCAGTCAGTCAGTCAGTCAGTCAGGCCTTGTCTTTTTATTTATATAGATGGCATTAATTTATATTACTGGTTCGGGCACGCAAGTTTTCTGTCGCTAAGAGTTTAACATAAAATTCAAAGTTATTGCTTTTATATAGTAGTGAAGAAAAAAAAATATGATAATATTCCTGCACTGGCGTTTTACGGGATATTTTGTTTAATTCTATGACAAAATATTGATTTTTAAATACTTTTCACAAAATTTACTCGAACGGTTTTATTTTACATTCAAAAATCTGCAATTCATAAATCTACGAGTAGATAAACAATATTTCACAGTGTACTGCAGAATATTCACAAATGTATATTATAAAATTGACGTTAACGTCAAATCGTAAAAAGAGCCGCAACGAGCACCGAGTGGAATGTAAAGTTACGACCTTTGTATAAAACATAATAGGTATATATTTATATATACCTAGGTATTGGTAAAGTTATACCGAACTAAAGCATAAGAAGCATTTCACAAAATTTTGCACAAAACAGTCAAACTCAAACTAAATCTTTCAACTTCAGAGACGAAAAACAGACGAAGTTAGCCGACTTGATAGAAATTTAAGTGCAATATCTGGCAACGTCGCGCCGTCCAATATTAATCAAACATACAACATATCTAGAAGTAGTCTAAACTACAATGTGATTTATGAAGTATACATTTTTATCGAAACAATCGATCCAGTACAGACGGGGCCGGGTGTGTCAAAACAGTCATTTATCATAGTTATCTCACCCACCCGCATTGTCTGGCCAATGCATTGGACCTCTCATACAATTTGTGTTAAAAACTCCATGTACTCCGGTTTCCCACATACTCAGCTTAGAATTTTCGTAATCCTACTCCTACTTATTTTATAAATGTGAAAGTGTGGATGTTTGGTTGTTTAGATGTTTGGATGTTTGGATGATTGGATTTTTGGATGTTTGTTACTCAATTACGCAAAAACGGCTTAATGGATTTGGATGAAATTTGGCATGCATGTAGCCTTGGACATGGAAAAGAACATAGAATACCTTTTATCCCGAGTCCTTAAGTAGTTCTCGAGAGAAAATTGAATATTTTTACCGAGCTAAGCCGTGGGCAGACAACTTTGAAATTTGGTATTTTTCTCTATTACAGCGTAAGCTATAACACGGGTGAAAATTTTATTCCATTTTTCATTACTTTCATATTTTTCATTTCTTTTTGGACTAAATTATGAAGTCCACGCAGATAAAGTCGCGGGCAGAAGCTGGTATTGTATAAAATGAACTTTACTGTCAGATTGAAAGATTAATTTCGTTCAAACTGTTGATAAATTAAGTTTTTAAAATGTGGATTAAACATTCGCAAAAAGTAAGAGTGTATTACATCTTATATACCTATAGGTTAGCGAGTTTCTAGGTAAAAATGACTGTACGTAAAGTGATTTGATAATATGGCTAATATGACGTTTTAATAAGTCAATCCTAAGCACGAGTTGGGCGTAAAGTAGAAATTATCTCAGAACATATTGTTTATAATGCCTAGTTACATATCTAAATTATTGTTACTCATTAATCCGTAAAACAATATTTATACAATTGCTATGTGTTATTTGCATCTTCTGATAAAATTAATGTTTTGTTAATTTACGTACACGACAGATAAAAAATGACAAAAAAAAATCTCAAGAAATAGGTACAAAAACAATGCTAATATATTTTGCAACAACCTAACACACAGGAACGCAATAAAACATTTGAGTTTCAGCTATTTCTCGTGTAATTTCTGCCTGAATACCTGCGACATACGTACAATTTATATTGGAAGGTAAGTCAACCCACGCCGTCTTTACTTATGATGTCACTCACGCCAACATACATGCACTTACACGTGTCTTAGCCCACGCGTGGACTGCTAACAAATCAATTCGTGTTTAATCTCTAAGAAAATTGAAAGCCGTGTCTGTGGGCGACAGATATTCCGATTTACGTGAACGTTTTACCTTATGGGTTTTCTATTACAAGTTCTTTAGTTGTTTCCTATGAATGAAGCAATTCTTGGAATGCGGTGCTTATTTACATAGAATTTAGTAACAGAAAACAGTGACTGCTATTAGTTTTTGGTAAGTTACTTTTAAGAACGACGAATAAAAGAGGATGTCTTTCACGAAGTCTCTTAAAATACACTGTAATAAAACTAGTTTTAAACGGGTCCTACTTTTCATGGGCAGACTGACATGACACCTGCAAAGGCGTCAAAATCTCGGGAACTAAAATGAAAATAAACCGCGATGGAATCAGTTTAAAAGTAGTTTTATTTCAAAGTCAATTATTATTTATTGTCACAAACATATTGGCACACACTTATAGCAAAAAAAATAAATGTCTTCCATTCGCATAAACCTCAGGAAACAATATTATAAACACTGTATGTAGACCCGAATAGTAATGAATCCGTGTAGAATTTTAGTTCTCACTAGCTTTTGCTCGCGACTTCGTCCGCGTGTACCACCGTTTATCAAATTACCACCCTTTTCTCCCCTTTGGGGGGGAATTTCCAAAAATCCTCTCTTAGTGGTAACCTACTCCTCCCAACAAACACACCAGTAGTTTCGGCTGTGCGTTGTCTGTCAGTCAGTCAGTCAGTAACGGAAGAGTTTTATATATATAGATTAAAAATCTATGTACAAATTACCAATAACATATTATCGAACGCAGCACAAATCTAGCAGCTGAAACTCTAATCATTTCGCTAAGCATCCCTAAAACTAGATTAAAAGGAAAACCTCATTTGCCCGCACAATGACAATGAGTTTATTTCGTCCACAAAAACTAATAAACGGCAAGAAAGGGGACATTTCCTTTCGGACATGTTTCGAGTTGGCAACTAACTGTAGGAAGGCTGATCACGTCTCGGCATTGTGTTTCGTCTACATCATACCTTCTCGAAGGTTATGTTATATCTTTATGGATTAAGAAAGTGTTTTTGGATTATAATTATTACACTCAGGGCCAATTTCACCATCGTCAGATAACCTTATTCGAGGACCGCATGGGACAAGCATTTGTGAGATCCACAGACCCTTCTTTGGGCATGTGATTTGAATGTTTGTGAAACCCCCGCGACACAAGGAATAAATTTCTTAGTGCGGGCGTCGTTTTTATTAAAAGAATTAAAAGAAAAATAATTAAAAGAATAATTTTGAAGTTTTGACAGTTGTTTCATGCAGAAACTGTCAAACGTCAATTTTATTCGTCGAATAAAAGTTATCTGACAATGGTAGAATAGGCCCTTACATTATAATTATATATAAATATTTGTAATAAGTGCTCGTTCTTTCTCTATGTGGAAAGAGGTTGTTGTATGTGATTTGGGAAATTTATAGTCTGGCATTGATTAACATTGTTAAATTATTGTTTTTTAAACAAAGCGTGAAAAATCTCTTAGGATGACGAGGTGAGACTGGCTGACGGCGTTAAACTCTCTGATGGATCACATTTCTGGACCTCAGTGCTGCTTAAGATCAGGCGGGGTGAAGTCATCTTGTGTGGTCAAAATAGATGAAAATTACTAAAATGTCATGGCCAAGTTAACTGGTCAAAGTTTTGTGAAGTTTCTTGTCGATTCTTCTCCAAACGAATGTCACTTTGGAGCAGCGCACTTGCTGCCATTTAGATGTAGAATGTAGCAATTTGAGTTTATTTAAGGCATATTATATCCAAACAAGGACGTTTGAACGACGATTAAAAATAAAATTGCATGAATGAGTTCTGGGATGGACTACAAAAATATCCTTCAACAACTTAAAAGCCGAGAATAATGAAATCGACAGACCCACAACACAAATAACGTTGACCAAAGATGGCTATTGCTGATATCAGACAAATTTTCTCCCCCGTTACCCAAAATAGGACGCGATAAATAATATTGTGCCTTTCCACCACTGATAAATAAGCAATTCCTTAGCAATAATTCGCATAAAACTAATGGTTTGAAAACGAGTCAACTGAAGCGAAAACTTGCGATAAAAGTAATCAAACTGTCGTTAAAATAATTTTAGTACCCCTTCATTTTGGAACAATTCCTATACTCATTTGACCTCTTGCTATCTAACTCCAAAATAAACTAGATAATGTACATGGTTACATGCTGAATTTGGATCAAAGTGGCTGTTCTATATTCAAATCTAGAAAAAATAAACTTCTTATTACTCTTTGAAATAATATATCACTGACACAACTTTTTTCGCTCCGCTGAGTTCGAAATTCGAATTAAAAAGCGAATGGATGGGTCTACCAAACCCTTAAAAAACAAATACGCATCATAAATTGAGTTAATTTTTATGTCACTTTTTAATTAAAGACAGTGTATATTGTATGTAATAGGTATCATACTATGTGAAAAGCTATTGTACGCTAAAGGGTTTTAGCAAAATATTATCAATACTCTTTTTTTTTTGCTTTTTACATTTCATTAAGGGTAGCAGTGTAAACAATACCTACAACTAGGTTATATGCAGCTTAGGTTTAAAAATCTCTCATAATGTTTCGAGAATCTTACGTTTTGTCTATGCTATTCTAATTACACTAATAAACATAATTATTGTCATATCCTTTTTTTTCCAGGTTTCTGAATTTTCGAACATCCAAGTGACTAGTTTCGTGTACCGACATCAATGCAAATGAATTTCCAGTCCGTGTCAGGCTCGCCATTAATACGCCTGAAAAATATTTTGTGTAGTTAAAATACGATGAGCCAGTGTTGTGGAGCCTTTGTATCTAACAAAATATACTTTGTACATAAAGTGATTGTATATGGACGGAGTTTTTTTTTATCCAATGTATGTACCTACTTGTGTTATGGAATTAGAGATAACGAATGTAAGTACCATAAAGACCCAGACCCGGGACCATATTATGGAAAAGTGTTTCTCCAAACTGACTCGTCCGAGGATCGAACCCGGGACATCAGAGCTAGCGACACCTTGAAAACCGTTTACGCCACTCGACCACAGAGGTCCATCGGAGATGGATGGTATCCACTGGCGTATTTTCATAATGTTGTTTAAATTCTAAAATCAATTCATTGCTAATTTTAGGTATGGCAAATAAGCGAAGAGAGAATTCAAATCTATTCAAATTGCTTATATCTAATTTTTCTATTCTAGTATATCTACGAAAAAAGTAATAGACGATAGGACAACCCTAGGTGAAATGAAAAACAAAATATTCGAAAGTTCACGTTTATTTGGTATCTTCGTCTACTAACAGTACGATGTTCATATTCATAGGCAATTTCTTCGGCTTTATGTTCGCGTTTAACTCGATTCGCCTGTAAATAGTCGTAAATTCATCGCAGACCGTAGCGGCGCCTATATCGAAGATCGGTCCAGAGTGAACGTCAAATATTTGTTTCATTTTTTCGTTTTCACGAAACAGTTTTCAAATTTATGACACTCGACTCGTCTAGTGCCCTGGCCCAAGGGGCTTAACCTGAAATGGACGCGCGGCCGCCGCCGAGGAAAATATATTTCCAAGTTTACTGGTCCATAAATAACTGTGGAGTGACAGGACGATGATAAACTCTCGAGCCAGAGTTCATCTCACGTCGCTTACTGAATATTGAACGAATACAAGCCGAATGTGGCGGTTATACATTCAATATGCGCTAATTATCCTAGAGTGAACATGTCGAGCGGCGGCTAATTAGACGGATTACAACACCAATAGTTATCATTATAGATATTTAAAGCTATCGCATGAAATGATATTTCATTAATTCATTATCTAATGTACCTATACCTAACATGTGAAAAGCCACGTGCGGTGTTATTTAATTGTAATTTGAATATCGTTGTCAATTGTTTTACGTTATGTTACGTAATATGCAATTGGTCAGTAATTTAGTTTTATGTATGTTAATAAATATTAACAAAACCAGAATTGCTAATACCCTAGACTTTTTATATTTAACTAGCTTTTGCTCGCGGCTATTATCGTGGCAAATTATAGCCTAAAGCCTTTCTCAATAAGTGGGCTATCTAATAATGAAAGAATTATTCAAATCGGACCAGTAGTTCCTGAGATTAGTGCGTTCAAATAAACAAACAAACTCTTCAGCTTTATAATATTAGTATAGATTACTTACATGAAGCAACGTAAAGACATAATCCTTGTCTGCTCTAACAATTTAACTATTAAAACGTTATGCCTTTCCAACAAATTAATGCATATAATTTATAAATTGTGTGAACTGAAAGAACGAATAAGTTTCTTCGAACATTTATTCAAATGTCAGCGTCTGGTGTTTCCTAGGAACGCGAGCGGCGCGCGGCGCAACTCTTTAATAAGTACGGAGTTAAAATGTATAAATGAATTTGTTTACAATGTTGGTGAATAAAGATAGCCAGAAGGGTGCAAGGGAGGTTCAGGGGTTCAAACTATTCAAACAGAGCCATGAACCGAACAAAATAAAACTTTCCAATAAAACTATTTCGACTAAAGTTACTTTTTATTCAGCGCAACGGATGTATTTTGCAGCTTTCCGAAGAAACGGAGTCCAATGAAAATCTGCACTAAATACTGTTTTCAAGTAAAGTTCCTTTGTCTTGGCACTCTTTGTTTACTTTACAATTGTGAGTGGAACAATACAAAAAGGTCCGAATTTCGCTAACAACCTAAGCCCCAGTGGAAGTTTTAATTGCTTCGGAATAAGTCCACACGTAACGGTGGCTGGGACGGGATTGGACAAGTTTCCTGGAAGAACCTAGACCCCACTCATTTGCCTAAAACGTTAGATTTGCCGTAACTTGTGAACTCAACTTGGCCAATAAAAGTCAGGTGCCCATTCACTTTTGACACATCTCAAACGTAACTAAAGGTGCTTTTACATTACGACACAAATGCGGGACACTTTCTTGACTGTTCTCACTATGACACTTCCTTTGTCTTGATAGTGTCTGTATGTCGTAAATGGTCCTCCCTCAGAGCCTTTTGTTCAGGCGTTTCTAGACTCAGTGCGGTATGTTGAGTGCATGGTGGATGTGTCCTAGTGTAAACATAGCTTAGTGACGTAAAATATTTGACACTTGAGTGTAGTGGTTGTAAAATGTAGAAACCTACCTATATTTCCTCTTCGTATACAACCTTTGATCGCAATGTTGGCTTATTTGCCTGAGTGTATAAGGTTATAACAACAAAATTTCGTAAATATAATTTGTTTGAGGAAAATACTATCATTTGATACATAAAAGAGAATTTTTTTTTTTAAATAAAATTAAATGTTTCGCAAAGTTATTTTTATCTCTAAATGGCTTTTAGAAATATAAGTTGTAATTTCCTGTTATAACTCTTACTTTTTTTAAGTCAAGTGGTATAAAAACTCTCCTGAAATATTTATTTTACATAAAGTATCTACAAAAAAAATATTTTATCTATATCCCGAAACTCAAGAGTAAGAAAGAAAGAAATAGAAAAGAAACTGCAAACATGATGTATACATTTCAACACGAATAGTACTAATACGAGTACCACGTACAACGAAATACCATACACATACTACAGTGAAGTCAATAACACAACCCTTGAAATAACAAAGTATACGAACGTCGCAGGTGGGCACAGCAATAAATTCCTAAGTAAATAACGAGTGCATTTATTAACGCTAATAAACTCCCGCCTTGCCTTTACGACGCCCTAAGTTTTGCAATTGACGTGCAAAAATTATACCCCAGTCGTAGTAGTGCCAACAAACCGCTACTCTGCGCCAATACTACTACTTTGTGTGAACTGTTGTTAATATGCTTTGAAGCTTTCGAGTTATGAGGTAAAATATGGCCTGGTTCAATGACCGTATTTGTATGCATACGGCCAACCGTATAAATCCGACGCCCTTACCACCTCCTCCAATTACAAGTTAACTCCTATTTCCAAATATAGGAGTTAACTTGTAATTGGAGGAGGTGGTAAGGGCGTCGGACTTGGGATCATGTTGTGGCCGGTTCGAAATCCACCCATAGCATAAGCGACGTGATAATAAAAAATTACCACCACAAATTAAATAAAATATATTTTTTTAAGACGACGCCCGCACTAAGGACTTTAATCCTTGTGTCGGGGGTTTCACAATATTCAAATCACATACACAAAGAACACCCAGACTTAAAACAATCATTCGTAAACCACACAAATGTTTGTCCCATGCGGGGATCGAGCCCACAGCACGTCGCGTACAGTGGTAATTAGCGTGGTGACCTATACCACTCGGCTATCTATGCAGTCAAGTCAATCGATTGATTTTTTATTTACGGAATAGTTCTTATGTTTTTTATCGCATGCAAGTCTTCCACTCTACTTTCTTCGTTGAAGGTCTTCTATATAAAGTTGTAATATTTCTGTGTCAAGTAGATGACCAATGACATATTTCCTGAAAAAAGTACCTATAAGAAGTTCCTCTTGTTATAAGTGGAAAAAACTGAGATCCTCGATTATATTAAATTTCAGTCAACCCTGCAATTATCAAGCATGGTTCGTCGATACTGCATAGCTGAAGCTTAAACCTTGACCTGCAAAGGCGTAGGCTGTTATTACAACATAATAGTGTTTTGAATTATTATAGTTGGTACTTTTGAGCAATGCGGACATGTGCCTAAGGGGTTAAACGTGTGGGAGTCGCCCACAAATCATAGTGAAGGTCATCAACCCTGTAGCTAAGTTAACTCTTGATATAACATTGTATCTTGATCTTTGAATCTGAAACTGTCTTTTTTTTTATAATGTGGATTGCTCGTATTCTTGTCAACACCTTGTTCATAGCTAAATTGCTTGTGTAACAAGTGGGTTCATATCGGTAGTGCAATTGGTGGGATTCGAACCGGCCACCACATGACAACGAGACCAATGCACTAACCGCGTGGGAGTTGCCAACAAACTATTGACGCCTTAGCTAAGTTTAATATTTTCTTAGTTCTTGATTAGATTGTAACATCTTTGAATCTGTCTTATTGCGTTTGTCATTATCACATATATGAATGTAATATGTTATAGGTGCCTACGCGTTTAATTGTCTCTAAGGATAAAGGAAAACTTTTCTAATTTGTCATGACTTTAATTAATATAACTTTCTTAATATTTATAATTGTTAATATTAAGTTGATGTCAAAGTCACAATACAGATACCAAAACAAACTTTTAGTACCTAAGTGTATTTATTATATTTTCAATTGAATGAAAAAAAAAACTCCAGATAAAAAATCAATCCAAAGGTCTCAATAAAGGTTTTCAAATTAAACCGTATTATATTAGTTTTATTATATTGGCTAAAGATAGCCAAGTCCGATCAACCAATAATGGATCTCAATCAAAAGCTAATACTTTCGGAGTCTAAAGGTTTTTATTCGGAGGCAAATAATTCCCGATAACGAAGGCTATTTGTCTATGGTAAGTTCAATATTATTCGAAAAGATATGATTGATAAGTATAAGATTTATTCATTTGAATTCCCTAATGATATTGAACTTTTAATGATTTTTATATCCAAATAGCTGTTGCCCGCGATTTCGTCTGCGTGGACTTCAGATTGAAAAATGGAATAAAATTTTCACCCGTTGCGCTGTAATAGAGAAAAATAAACAAATTTCAAAGCTGTCTGCCCACGGCTTAGCTCGGAAACAATTTTAAATTTTCCCTCGGGAACTACTTAAGGAATCGGGATAAAAGAAAAGCTACATGCATGCCAAATTTCATCCAAACCCTTCAGCCGTTTTTGCGTGATTGAGTAACAAACATCCAAACATCTAAACATCCACACTTTCACAGTTATAATATTAGTAGGATTAATCCAGGTATAGTAGAAGCGGCCGCAGTCTAATGGTTCCTGTGGATCATGTGCTCTCCGGTCTTCGAAACCCACCAATTACACTACTAACGTGAACCCGCTCGTAACACAAGCTTAGCACGAGGGGTTAACAAAAATACTAGGAATGAAAATAATAGCTGTTAGGCATTTATTGTTCTCATTATACAGGTACCTAATGGCCTAATAATATAATAATAATAATAGTATTCGGGGGTAAATATTTCCATAAAACCAACACCGTATAACCAAAACCGAGTACCAAACTCTCGTATCGTGTTAAAATACGGTACTCAACTGCAGACTTACTACCTAAGTATACAGAATAAAAAAAAACTTTCTTTTATTTTCTAAGCCATGAACATTTATCTAGACTTCAAGACAAGGTATGCTAATAAATACTCGAGCTGAAATACTGCTGAGTATATTGGCAACAAACGAAATCGAAACAATACATGGACTAATAAGGTTGGTTGTATTTCTTCGAGACGTGTGAATGCCGCACAGCTGGTCTGCAATCGTAACCTGCCAGTCTTAAATACTGCAATATGGCCGCCTTCTATATTGTAATGGCTGTGGAGAAAAATGGCGACTTTGTGTAAGTCTAGAACTTCTAATAAATTTTGTTGTAATTATTAATAAATTAAAAGTTTTAGCGTATGATTATTGGTTAATGTTTATCAATCAATCATTGATAGCGGTAATCTAGTAAGCTATTAAAATAAACAAGTTTTTTCTTTATCATTTGAAGCAGAAATGAATTTAATTTAATAATAATCTAAGTCTTTATTGTTGAAGGTTTTGCTTCTTTATGTTATTAAAATTCATAAATAAGAATGTAAATCAGTAGTTCAGAAAAGTCATACAATTTTCAACCAAAAAATATTGGTGGTATTTTTACTTCCTGTATTTTTAAGGCCCTCATAACCTAAATATCCAACCCAATGCATTCTACTACCAAACCTTTGTTCAAAAACATGCACAAACAAATGCATGTTTCGGTCCAAAACGCACAACGAACAGTCAGCTGATTGTATCACAGAGTTCTGACATTTCTCTTCAACGAAATATTCCGGAAAAGTACAAAACCACAAAAAGAGATACATCTAACCAGATAACTTCTTTAGTAGGTCAATGTACTGGCGTGACGACTTTCAACCACGTAAAAAATGAAACGCAGTAGTACAATTTCTAACAAACTTTGTAATGTGCCGTCTTGTTTTTATTTTATTTTACTTATTTTGGATAATAGTCAGTGGTTTGGTGCCTTTGCCCAGCTGTGGGACATCATGGGCTGATAATAATAATATTTTTTTTAGGATACCTATATATGTTCAGAAAATAAACGTAAGTTATTCTTAATTATTTAAAGTTTCAACGGCTTACTCACGCGCCTTCTCGGGATCGCCCGACTTGTTTCAGACTCAATAGGAGTCCTTAATCATGAGCTGATGCGGCGGCGGTGGCGTGAGTCGAACGCTCCAGTTCGTCTCACGGAACTTATATTAAAAATAAATCTGTTTGTGGTTTTCGACTCCATAATCGATTGTCCGATAAATCTATGAAGACGTGCTTTGCTAAAATGTTTATTTAAGGTACATTACTTATCGTAAAGATGATTAGGTAAACGTACATGCAATGCGACAATAACTCGGATGATTACTTAGTAACATAATCAATATTTCGGATGATAAAAATAGCATGTTTTATAATGGAATAAGAACCTTAAAATTACTAACGTTAATGTTACCATTTAAACATTTTGTATGTTAGTTTTTATTTAATGATGTGAAACTTCTGTGTAGTTCGTTACAGTGGTTGCGGTGGAGCCAGTAAACACCGCTACTTTAGGTTCAACAATAACGTAGCAAGTTGACTCGTTTCCGCTTTCGGAACTTTTCCGAGTTACGGGTACTAACATTACCCACCTCGGATTCGAACTTGCTACATTTTTATTTTGTTTTCTTTGACGTAACGATAATACCTAATCCGGTCCAGAAATAATCTTGCCATCAGGTATAATAATAAAGTTAATCAATTTTTATTTGCTTTTAAGTAAATTTGTCACTAAACCTCGTAGCTCCGCTCACGTGAGCGTCGGTTACCGTGGCAAATTATAGCTTTCTTATTGAGCAAGGCTAAAGTTAAGTGAGCTATCTAACAGTTAATAATTTTTTTAAATCGGCTCAGTGGTTCCTTAGATTAACGCGTTCCATCAAACAAAAAACTCTTCAGCTTTATAATATAAATTTGGATCCTTAATTAATTCGTTCCTGTATTTAGGACGGAAAGTAATGCCATTCAGTGTTCTTTGACACTTGGGATTTCTTGTTCAGAGAGTGAATTAGAAAGCAGTTTAGGATAAGCGCGCAGAGCTATTTTAAAAATAGTAGGTACCTACCTACACGGTCGTCTACACTTCAAAGTACAAAATGAAAAAGAAAGTTGCAATGACAGTTGACAGCTGTCAGATTACGATATACCTGCTTTGTTGTTATTGACGGTTATAATTCTTTATTTAAAACTAGCTGACCCGGCGAACTTTATTCCACCTCCGCCTTAGAGGCAATAAATGATTTTGACTGAGTTGTGTTTTGTTATTCCATGTCAGTTGCGTTTTGTTATACCACGTTTTATGTCACGTCTCATGGGAACGACGGGAACGGGATAAAAAGTATCCTATGTCCTTCTCCTGGTTCTTAGCTACCTCCCTACAGCTAAATCGGTTCAGCTATTCTTGAGTTATAAATAGTGTAACTAACACGACTTTCTTTTATATATAGAAAGAAGATTATTTTTCGAAAGAAAACTTATTTTTGTGACTTCTAAAAACACATTTTCTGATTGGTTTGTGAACGAGGAAGATGTTTTTATAGCCATGTGTTTTGTTTCAAATGCTGTTAACATCTTTGCGAATTGTGTCGGTATTATCCTTGGTTACGAGCGCTGTCGTAATTTATTTTCTTCCCTTTGATCCCAAAACATTATGTAAGACAAGTAACAATACGTATATTGTGTTGTTCGCATAAATTTCAAAGCAAAAATGGGATTGAATATAGGTAAATAAGTGTTACATTTATTCATATTTTTTAATTTACTTTCTATAATAAAAAGGTAAAAGCCTAAAGCCATATTGTTTTTATTCGTTATCAGGCTACAGGACTGTCGAATATAAACAAAATCAATCAATCAATCAACTCAGCCTTCCCCAAGTTGCACCACAACACCCGGTCCTCCGCCTTCCGCATCCAGTCCAACACAGCTACCTTTTTTAGGTCATTGGTCCATCCAGCTAGGGGGCGACCTACACTACGTACTCAAGCACTCGTCTGCTCCAACGAACAAAATACCAACAGTCATTTATCTACACACTATAGATCATTATTTCTACCTCTCATCCTCCCTTGATGAAAGAACAACAAAAATACAGTAACTTTGTCTTTAGATAAGGAATGATTGTTGCAAGTCACAGTGATAGCCATGAAAAGCCGACTTTCAGCGACGTAAGTATAAGTGATTTCGACGTGACCGAGCATTTTCTAGAGTGCCTAAAGCAGTTTGTACAAAAAATTAGGACACATTAGGGTAACTTATCTTTGAGCACTTATGTACGGAATAAGGCCGTGAATGATCAAGGTCTTTGTGAAGAACTAAAGTAGGTTATATAAACTATGCAGGAACGCACACTCTTTTATGTTATTTGGACTTTGTAGGTTGTATTGTATGTCAACTCAAACAAAAGTTTAAAAAATATTTTTATCAATAGAATACTATTTAATCTCTTAGTGAAGTTGCCTTCATTTCTTACTAGAAAAAAAATAAGAATAGGAGGAGCCGCGGGCAACAGCTAGCCACTATTATATATAATAAATAATTGAACTTAATGCAGCGGTAACTTAATGACCAGGGCTTAACAAGATTACTAGATTACTATGCGACCACACATCACCTCATTATTAAGTTCTCACCATAAACAAGCTGTGAAAAACCATGAAATAAATAAGAGTTTATTTATTTATTTCATGATATTTCACAGCTTACAGTATATACATTTTGTAAGGTAAGTCAAACATTACGCCAATAACGAAAAACACATTATAAATAATTATAACACAGAGGAGTAGACAGTCACTTGTTTGAATGACGGTGGTAGTATATAAGGTAGGAAGGTTGAGGTATGAGTTTGTGTGTATGCGTGATTGTGTTTATAGTGAGAACTTAGTAATAAGGTTCTTTCTATCTTCACTTACTTATATCTCAAGGTTAAATAAGTTTTACTTCCATTTATCATTTTGGAAAACCGGGAGTAAGCATTAACTTTATTAAAAATCAAGTCTTTCCTTTATTCTTTACAAAAGCACAGTCCAGACTCTAGACGTAATAAAAGCTCTTTAAAAGGATGAACCTGAATTCAAATAATAAATAAAAATGTCTCAAATTATACTATTTAAGTTGGATCGCAGATTCGTTGTTGTACCTACAACTACATGACATGTAGTACGGATGTAAAGATAGCACCGAAAATTGGCTTATAAGGAGTTATGCTCATAATATAATCTATAGGTAGGTACTTAATATAAAGCTGAAGAATTTGTTTGTTTAGTTACACGCGTTAATCTTCCAGAGATTAACGCATGTAACTAAACAACTAGTAGTCCGATTTGAAAATCGAGAAAGGATATAAGCTACTTGCCGAGATAACCAACACCCATATGGGCGGAGCCGTGAGCAAAAGTTAGTAGTTTAATATGCTAAAGAGTGTTTTTGTTTTTACACTCTTATCTTCCTTTATTTTCTAGCTTAATTCTAGAGGAAGGTTTATACTATATAACAATGGCATGAAATTTCTTGCCTTTAGGAAGAAAAAAATGCGAGTTAAGCCGCGGGGCACAGCTAGTCTTAAATAAATGTAAAAGATTACGTAACTATCCGATATATCCAACTACGTGAGTGTGTAGTTCTAAGGGAAGTGCGTGAAAGGATGTTCTTCGTACGACATGTATGACCAATACTCCCTGAGGTAGTTAACCCCGATACAGAGTACATGACTGCCGAATTTATTCATACTCTATGTATTGAAAAAGAGTTCATGACGTACATAAAAATGAGTCCATCATAGTAAAATGTGGACGTCAATATCACTCGAATCATACTCATACTAGGTGTCATGATGGCCTAGCGGTTCAATGACCGGATTGGAAAGCAAATGGTTGCGGGTTCGAAACCGGGCAACTCTGAACTGACTTTTTCAAAGTTACATGTACTTTCTTAATTATTCTAAGACACGATTGACGAATGGTGGAGGAAAACGTCGTGAAAAACTTGGATGAAAATTTGGAATTTGAATTCGCCAATTCGCAATGAGCAAGCATGTGGTAATCAATGCTCATTCCGTCGCTATATAGGCACCTACATTCTTAATTAATAAAAATATATTACATGAGTCAAATACCACACACTATATAAGTCAAATTCTATTTTCGTTATTGGCCGTTTCTATTGTTGGGTATAGTTGTATATGTATATGTTCATGATACTTTTTGTGGTAGGCACTGCCAAAATATTTTATATTTTCCTTATTATTTGATAATAATATACCTAACTTGCCACAAGAGTGGACATCTCTCTAATAATATCAGTGAAATTGAAAAACTTTTTGAAGGAAATTAGTTTCTCAAATCAACGTTCAGAAAATAAATCTCTAATATTAAAACATAAAACAAGGTGGTTGCCAGTTATACAAGCTTTCAAATTAAAGTATCAATTAAGTTAAAATCGGAATTAAAAACAGACGTCATCAATTTAATATCGACACGAGAGGTAAATTTCATAGACGGAAAAACCTCATACGATAGGAAATTGAAAATAAATTCCTTTAAGCTTTCAATTACCTCAATCGGGAATATCGAGTTTCCGGAGACATAAATTTAAATCCTTGTGTAACTTTAGACGTGGATATGTGCTGTGAAATAATAGTATTGGTAACATTTTTATTAAGCGCTTTTATTAATTGGTGGTTTATTATGTACGCAGCGCTTTATTATTGGCTGGGATCAATGGGGCTTTTATATCTAGGTTTGGCATGATTTGAGATGCTTTTTAAGAGATAAGATACTGTTGAAAACAGATAAATATTGGTAGAAGCAGGAGGAAGATTTACTAAATTCCTCATTATCAAATTGATAGTGCGGATTTTTGTTTTACTGACTTCCAAAAGAGGAGGTTTATAATTATACTGTATGTTTTTTACGAGATATCTTTGAGGATTGTGGTTAGATAAAAAAAATATACTTATGTCACCGATACCTCAGGGGTCCCATAAACATATTTAAAACCGATTAGGTGGTTTATTACTCAAAATAATAGGATTTTTTTTACCAAGAATTTGTAGGATTATTTTTAATTTATGTTGAACTATCCTCGCCCCACGGTTTAAGAGAGAACTTTTTTTATGTGTCAAAAGAAAGTAAATAGATATGATAAACCAGGGTATCAGTTACCTCCATACGAAATATTATCAAAATCAGTCTATCCGTTTGAGCGTGAAGAGGTAACAAACATAGGTACATCCTCACATTTTTTTTCTTTTTTAATATTAGTGTGAATAATTATTTTTTACGCGATCGATACGTTACCCGCTTTGGTTTTCTGATTGGTTAACATCTTTGAGTGGGCCAATCGGAGCGTCGAACATGATAATCGTGTCTACCTCGTAAACGTTAAACAATAGGGCATTTAATTAAGGCATACTTGTTTTTTTTACGCCTTCACTGTTACTTGTATTTGTCAGTTTTGGAATAACATAAAGGTCCTTAAAATTTCTTCTATTTACCCTGAACATACCGAAATGGCAATCATTTCTCCGAATCTCAGTCCATGCTCTACTTAATCGGTTTTTAAGATATAAAATTTACGATATTAAAAGTAAAGAAATAAACTAAAGCATTTCGAGTTGATGACAGTATTCGCTAAGCTATTTTCGACCCGTTTTATGGGTTCGTAATAAAAATATCATAACATTTGACAGCTCGGAGCGCAGTTCAAAATATTTTATTGATGAATCGACGTAAAATATAGTCTATCAATTTAGCAACGAAAATAAGTTAAACAGTCATCCAAACATGAGATGAGACTTGATGTAAAATAGTTTATTGTTACTGTCGTAATCCTAAATTCATTGACCTTAGTTAAGTTAAACTGCTGACGGGCCTGTTGGTCTAGTGGTTAGTGACCCTGACTGCTAAGCCGGAGGTCGTGGGTTCGATTCCCACCCAGGACAAATGTTTGTGTGATGAGCACGATCATTTGTTCTGAGTCTGGGTGTAATTTACCTATAATATGTATGTATTTAGAAATATATAAGTATGTTTATCAGTTGTCTGGTTGCCATAGTACATGTCTGCCTAGTTTCGGATCAGATGGCCGTGTGTGAGATTGTCAAAAACAAAAAAGAAACTCACACAAACCAAAACCAGACCACATCGCAGTGTCAAAATGTCGTCAAGCAGTAGCTACAAGTCGTCGATAACGACTGCAAAATGTGGTACGTGTGAATGGTCTTATTCATTTTCAATACAAAATGTACGCCCGACCACGTGGTGTGGTGTGGTACAACTAAAATTTTTGATACGATATAATTATAATTATATCTGTGTGATATCAGATTGAACTGAAAATTATGTGAAACACGATCTGATTGAGTAGGTACAGCAAAATAGAGTTACCACTTAATTCTTCTTAGCTTGTCGATCAATGGTATAGAAGTTAGATTTTTAAAGACCAACTCAGCCTCGCAGACGTCACTATATAATAAATACCTTTGTACAAGTACTTTTGTGTTAAGGTGGTAAGATAAATAATCACACGCCATGCCCTCTTCGTGGGGAAGTCATAAGCTTTTCAATAAAAAAATAAAAAACTTGAGAGGTGTCAAGGGACACCCGGATGGAACGAAGTTCCTTTTTAGTGAAGGAATTGTAATAAAATTAAAGTAATAATTATGTAAAAAAACCTGTATACACTCAACAAAAATAATCGTCGCGACACCACACTTTTCAATGCGAAATAGAAAGACGAAACGAAAATAATTGACTTGCTTTCTATGAGAGATAGAGAGAGAGAGGGAGAGAGGGAGAAAGAGAGAGAAAGAGAGAGAAAGAGAGAGAAAGAGAGAGAAAGAGAGAGAAATAGAGAGAAAGAGAGAGAAAGAGAGAGGAACAGAGAGAAAGAGAGAGGAACAGAGAGAAAGAGAGAGGAACAGAGAGAAAGAAAGAGGAACAGAGAGAAAGAAAGAGAGAGAGAGCAAAAAGTGTCGTTACAACTTTTCGTGTTATTTTTTTCCGTCTAGCCCCCTTTCACAACGCGCGATAAGGAACTTCGTTCCAAAAACAGCTCAGCAAATGAGCTATACTTTGGGGAAAGATGCCACACTCACAAGGCACTCGTGTACTGTAAATGACGATAGAAAAAATTGTATCATTTATTTGCTAATACATTTTGTATCAGGTATAAAATTTAATAATTCCTTATACACAAAGAATCAAAGCATTCAACGGTCGGATAATTTGGATCATAAAGTCGAAATTGGTGGCTTACCCTCGACTTCCAGTTACGTGACTGACCAAAATGTTTACCAATTTAGATGCGCGAGTGATTCCTTACACAAATTATTAATCACTCGTAGAAGTTTTACGCATGTATTAACTCACCTTGCCATTCAAAGTTGAGAAGTGAAAGGGACGGTGGTGTTGCAAGAGTCGGGACCTTTCAAAGACTAGGGTCCCTGAGTAAGAAAACGTCAAAACCACGCATCAATATTAAGCCATTAACTTGGGTTCGTTTGTTTGAGGCACAACAAGTTTGGCGAGGTTCAAGTGAGATGTTGACTCATGTGTTTAAGTTTAGGATTAATCACGGACTATGTATAGTCATCTACAATATACGACACGTAATTCGGTAGTTAGTTTCCATCAAACTTGGTTGATTGAGTAAAAGACAAATTTATCTTGTCGTTAATGAAATTGAAGGTTGACGACTACTGACGAGGGGTATGTTTGAAACATCATTGCTTATTAACTAGAATACTTAATTTGTACCTTCATACCTACATATCGGAGTCCATTTAGTAAAATAATAGTAAAAGACTTTATTACATCTTATAGAGACCGACGAATGGAGATATTATTATCATAACAACACCTCCAGAAGTGTGCTTCAAAGTGACGACGGACTGACCCTTTGTCATATGTACCTATATACATCCCTATATACATTCGGGTAAATATAGATGATCAAATAGTCTGTGCTAATGACATCTATAATCACCTTTTCGACAATAATATTCGTGACGGGATATAATTAGAAGGAAATTGAATAGGCTGTGACGGACAGGGTCCCATCATTAAGGTCAAGGGCGTAAGACATAATTTAATAATAGTTTATTGATTGCATCGTAAAGGGTTTAATTAGTGATAATTGACATTGACGTGCTGATGTTTAATGTATTTTTAAACGTATATTTCGCCACTCTAAGGGGAAGAAAACAAAACGGTACTTCCCGTTTGCCTACAACTTTGAAATCTGGCAAGTAATATGGTCATATACTACAAATACGGTAAAAAGGCTAAAAACTGTATTTTTGTAATTAAATGGTAGATTTTTTTACGGAACGGTGAGCGAGTCCAACTTGCAATTGTCCGGTTTTTGTGGAGTGCCATACCTACATCAATAAAATAATTTCTTTACAACAAAAAAGTTACCCAAAAAAAATTCAAGAAGCTCGTTCCCATATTTTATTGTCTTGTAACAGACATAACAGACTTGCATGATGATACAGTTCTGTCTTGCTTTACGGTAACTAGCTGTACCTGCGACATATAATCATTGGAATGACAGTGGCGCCATCTGTCGAAAATTGGTCGTACCAACTCAGAAACCTTTGTGGGCTCATGCACCACAACTTTGCTCAAGATCACAATGACATGATGAAATGCATAGTTTACGATTCTGTAAATGACATACAGACAAACATTATTTTTTGTATATACGATTACTAGTTGACCCGCCACGGCTTTGCACGTGTAAACATATACATGTTACATACATAATATAATAATGTTTTATTATTAAGGTATACATTTATATGTATACTTACAAATCTTGAATTAGTCTATATAATAAAAAACCGCATCAAAATCCGTTACTTTGTTTTATAGATCTAAGCATACATAGAGACAGACAGCGGGAAGCTACTTTGTTTTTAAATACTATGTAGTGACAAGCATAAATACCAACTATTAAAAATAACTACTTCAGCTTTGTTCAGGACTCTTTCTAGGTAACAAAATCGATCGTAACGCCCAACACAACACTAATAAAATTTAAAAGAAAGAAGATTAGC
This sequence comes from Plusia festucae, assembly GCA_950381575.1. Classification (NCBI taxonomy): domain Eukaryota; kingdom Metazoa; phylum Arthropoda; class Insecta; order Lepidoptera; family Noctuidae; genus Plusia; species Plusia festucae. Next base: position 6,915,765 of record OX494450.1, read on the forward strand.
TAACTAGTTCCTTTCGCCTTAAGACTGAAGTTAAACTTTAAAGTCAGTTGGCTTCACCCACTTAAAAGTCATTAGACACACGATTACATTCCCCAAGCTGAAAGGAACACACCTAATGCTCGTGCTTCGTTTACACTCACTCCATGCGAGTATGCTTAAACAGACATTAAACAATATTTTGAGACAGATTAAACGTTGAGTCATCAAGCCAACGTCAAGATTTTAGGGTTGCCAAGTTTGAGGCGCTTTAAAATTGATAGCCGATCGTTTTATAATAAATAAAATATGCCTATTATCATTTTAAATTCAATGAATTATTATATTTAGTGAATACATTTATTGCGAGCTATCTATATTTTTATTAGTCTGTAACTATCTACATAAAAATAAAGTGAATTAAAAATGAACTTTTTTGTCATAAGTTGTTTAAAGGAAATAAATATAAAAATTGATTAATTTGTTTTTACCTTGGTCAGCGGTCAAGCATTGCCATTCAACGTGGCAATGCTGCCAGCCTTATGGGCACACTTCCAGTCGACAGCGATGTGGAAGAGTTTTATGACGCTATTTTTTAGATTTAGTTTTGTTTAATTAATATAGTTTAGTATTAAGAGTGTTTTTTTAATTAAATAATTTTGTTAAGTTTTCAAACACCTATGTTCAATAATGAATAATTTGTTTTTATCATAATATGGAAAGTGAATACATCACATGAGACGGGACTTTACGGGACTTACTTAAGCGGGCGACACCATGGGTCACAGATAGTTTATATTAAAGTTTATAACACTGTTACTTTTTGTGACATTTTTGTACATTTGTAGGCGGTTGTAAACCTCCAATAAAATACGCTTACACGTCGCGTTCCATCGAGTATTTTTTTGTGAACATTACAATCCCATCATAATATTTTTGAAACCCCAAAAAACAAACTGCATCCAAAAACATATACTTATATACATACCACATCGATGCTACGTCGAAGTTTTCACAAACAAACAACAGAGATCGGAAGAATTTATGTAGAACTAACGTCACGAAACAACTGTAAACAAGTTGACAGATAGATTTGTTTACATCCCTTTCTAGTAACATTACTTGTGGACACGAACGTAATTCAGAGCAGAACCGTGGCCGCCTTCAATTTGCGGTGAAAAGACAATTGTCTCGCAATTCTAAGACGGTTTAATCCAATAATATTAGTTTGATAGCTATGGCTTTATTATGCATTCATAAATTTGTAGCTCAAAAAAGACGAACTGCTGTTATTTTTTTCGAGGTAGTGTTTTGTTTCTTATATATTAAATTTCATTCTATGCCTTTTTTCTTAAAAACTCTTATTGAAAAAATATTAACAATATTAAATAAAAAATTTTATGCACGTGTACTAAAAAAACTTATGTTTAAATCTTAAAGGTCTACAAGATGCTGCACTGAAAAATCCTTAAGCATTTCTAGTTTACAGAAGGATTATGAGATTTTTGTTGGTTTCCACTATTTCTATAAAAACCATATTAAAGCATTGTTAGTGTAAATTAACTCCATTAAGACTATAAATAATGTTTAGAACCGCCACAACGAATAGAAAATTGCTCACTTGTCGGTACCACAGTTTCTTCATATCACCTCGAACTCGAAAACGTGATACGATAAAGTTCCTTACCATTGAAGTGATTTGCTGGTAGTCCATCAAAGTCTGCGAGCACGCCACTTACAGTACCTGTTGTTGGCGCGTCAAAACAGAGGCCATAAAATATCGGTGTCTCTTTCTCAAACACCTTTCATGCGTAATTGCATCTCACTCTAACATGTCTTATATGTCTGTTTAGATGCGCCAAGTTACGAGCGTACTGTACAAATAACATTGTGTTTCGAGAATTTGGCACAAGTAACATTGTCTCTAATTAAACCAGGATCAGATGTAGCGGTTACATCGGTCGATCCCCACTCGATGCTGCCACGTTTTTGGTTACAAGCCAACAAGTTTCTTGTTTAAATGATTCGCTTGTTAAGTTTTATGTTTTTATTCGGTGGCTCAGCCTGCTAATTATAGAGCTTAAACTTTTTTGGTTTAACTATTAAACGGAGTTTAACGTTAAACCCAGCAAAATCTCAGTCTTGAATATTCTGGTTTATGATTTAAAATTTAAATTAATATTATAAAGCTGTAGAGTATACAGGATTATTTTTTTATGGAGTGCGTATATTCTACGAAGTATTCAAGTGCATAAAACTGATCAACTTTTCTCAAGGAACATAGGTCGAAATATTAAAATTGAAAATTCAGTATTCATACAAAGTGACAGGTCACGTGACTTATGTATGTATGAAAAATTGATTTTCAAATTTAAGTTTTCGACTTATGTTCCTTGGAGAAAGTTGTTCAGTTTTATACGTATAGTGCGTCTCACCAAACAAAAATCTCAACAGGTTTATTGTATTAATATACATTAAAATAATGTGCATTAGTGTTTCAGAATGTATACCTACGTCTTCCTTTTACATGCTTAACTAATGTGTGTAAATTTTTATCGTATACGAATACACACAACATTAATTTTAGTTCACGAGTTTATCCAGTAAAATTGCATTCGTAATTGATACGTCACAAGTTCAGATATTCTTTTTGGTTTTAAGTCGGCGATCATTTGCATTTCAAATGTGGCCTCAGCTTAAAATAATGTTAACATAAAGTACTTGAAACAACATGACGTACAAATACATTAAACATTATTCGGCTTCGCTCGCTACAACGTGAATCGACGTTTACAATAAAAAACTGGTTTTTATTTTGTACCAAATACATTTTCATGATATTTTAAAATGTATAAAGATGCAAGCATCCTAAAAAAATGTGGTTTCAAAAATTGTATTTAGTTACATATATTTTATTATGTTCACCCAACTGCAACGGAGAGGTTTTTTTACTGATTCTTTTGCTAATAAAAATAGCTGTTTATTAGTAGGAGGTGCTTAAAATAACATTTTATCTCTGTAAGTATATATGCTAGTAAGGCTAACATTGTTTTTTTTAGTAATAATATTAGTATGGAAAGACCATTTGTAAGTGTCCTTACATAGTATAAAACAAAGGTCGAAGGGTGCGTCTTTTGCTAAGATCTTTTAAAACTGAACAACGAATGATGATTTGATTTCATGCAGTTTTTTTAAGGTATAATTTATTATTCTTATTAATTTTAACCGCATTAATGCGTCACAATACTTGAAAATTAAATACAAATAGAAAGAAGGAAAAATAACCTCCGACAAGACCTGCAACTCCTGGTTCAACGCACCAGTAGTAGTCCTGTCGGAGGTTCAAAATATTGCTTCTTTCTATTTGTTTTATTTATTATGCCATTTATTACTGTAATAACCGTGCGAAGCCGGGGCGGGCACGCTAGTTAGTAACATTTGTTTGACATTCAAAAGGTTTTCATTGATGGCAGTTCAAAGAATCAATTTAACGGAAACCGGATTAATTTCATAACTTCCGTGTACTAGAAATTACATTTATAGCTTCAACGTGTTTCTGACCTCATTCTGGCCTTTAACTAGAACCTAAAAGTGCGGCGGAGCTATTAAAACTTGGAGTCAAGCAACGGTCGTTAGAGCAGTGCTCTTGGTCCGCGATGCACTGCACTACATACGATCGAGAAGTTTCGCAAACTGCACTAATGGGAACAATAATATACACGCAAATAGCTTAACAGCGGTATATATGTTGGTATGTAGATATGTTGCTTTATGAGCGGCGAATAGTAGGATCATAGCAACTTTCTGACGTCACGGAATACTGTCCAAAATGTTAGTGAGACAGTAACTATTGAAAACTGGTAGGACTGTACTCTCGCAAAAATATTCAAGGTGCTTAACTAGCTATAACTCATATTGTTTCTGAGGTTCACGCGAATGTTAGACTTTGAAATTAAACTGCTTTTTAAATCGATTCTATTGCGGTTTATTTTGATTTAAGTTCCCAAAGTTTCAATACCTTTGGAGGTGTCATGTCATATTGTTTTAAATTGTTGTGGGTTATTATAATCATTACCTTTAATCTATAAAATGTAGAAAATCACAATTCTATATTCACCCTTTGCTTTTCTATTTAACCCACTTTACCCAGTAGTTGTTTAATCATTGTAGTCAATATGTAAAAAGTTAGTATAGTTTAGGGACATGGGTGGATCAATTCATATTTTACATATATGTAAACAGAAAAACCATACGAACATAATATAGGTACCTACACACAGCAAACTAGATAGGTATGCAGGGCACACTAACAAACATGTATGTATTGTACACACATTATACGACATAATACGAGAGTATTATCATTAGTATTATATTTACATGCCTATTGTGTTATGGACAGCTATGTTGGTGTGACCTATCTAACTATTTAGTTTGCTGTAGGTACCTGCGAGGTAAACAGGTACCTACAAAGGTAATTGCTTATTTCTTATGATTTTTTTGCGACATATCTACAACCAAAAAAAAATAATTAGACAAAGCGAGTAGCAAATAATATTTATCGCGATCACTATTTTTTTCATAGGAATAATATATTATTGTATAATAATAAAGTAAGTAACTCCGGTATAATGTACTGATAGCAAATTTTCAAAATCGGTCTAGTAGTTTTTGAGTTACAAAGTTACACTTTAATCTTACCACAGTAACTTATTGAGTAATGTAGATTTAAAGATTTTATCTTAAAAATCTTACAAACGTTAGGTAATTTTTTTCAGACTAGATAGTTTTATACAACAGTAGGCTTTTGGTATGGTACGAGAAAATAATTCCGCGTTCCTTTTTCAAATTGTTAATAAAGAAATTTGGCTACGAGCTGAATAGCAGAGTTACTTGGCAGCGATCCATCAAACGGATTCAGATTTGAACATATTGAGAACAAAAGAAAATTTTAATAAGTTGAGTAGATAAACTGCGGTTACAATGTAAGTCATTGTAATTATTATTTTTTCAATAGTTTAGGTATTATGATGAGTATACCATGTGGTTGCGGGTTCGAATCCCACCCATTACACTACCGACGTGAACCCACTCGTAACACAAGCATCTTAGCTTAGCACGAGGGGTTAACGAGATTACTAGTAATGTGCGACCCACGTTGCCAGTAAGCTTTAAAAAAAAAACAAGTCAATATAAGCGAAAACAAATGAGTAGATCCATCAAATAGAAAACTTTTTTCTTACCCCGCAATCTTAACTCAATAAAAAGTACGTTCTCATTTATCTCCATAGCTCTCCGAACACCTAGTTCGTATGTGCCAAAGGTAACGCTCGCGGTAACTTCTTTGCCAACAAAAACGTGACTTGCTTTGTTTTATAACGTGTTGCTTGTTTCGAACAAAAGACGAGTGTGTTGTGTTGCCATTATTTCAGTTCAAAAGGTGATCTTCGAACGGTGTTGGTTACAAAAGTGTAAGGCACTTGATAAATCAAAGGGTGAAGAATTTAAGAGAACCTTTGAGCTTTGTGTTACGGCTCTCAAATTAAATTAAGCTCATGTATTTGAAGTGATTGCTAGCTCTTTATAAGTGCATATTCAATGAGATTGTTGATATAATAGGTGTTTAATTACTTGATCACCTGAGTTGTAAGGTACCTATGATGTTTTAAAATGCGCAAAAATTTTATAAATTTTGATTGGAGGTATTTATTTGATGTATGATATATTGAATACGAACCCAGCCATATACTATGCGCCGTAAGTAATATTTGTATACATATTTAACCTAGAAACCGATAAATAACGACAAAATTTTATCAGCAGTTAATCTTACAAAATAAAACTGTCACATTTCACGACAGCAAAAATAAAAAACTACATCACATTCTTCACCAAAATCACAGTATTTAAAAAAGGACAACAAAAAGGAAATCGCACAACAAAAAACAACAATAATATCACATATTTTCACTGCCATCGACAATAATCCCACGAGTCTACAAAACAAGCGAAAAAGACATGCATTACGGAACACAATTCATATTACTTGTGCAAATAAAAATGGTGGGTCGGAGTCGATGTAAATAGTGAAACATTCAACTTAACAAGGGTTTAATATGATCGTGGTTGATGCAGCTGCGTTTTAATAATAGATTAACCTACGTACAAACACGGGTAGCGCATGTAATCTTTAGTGTACACACAAATTTAATTAATTCTGCTATGACATGAGTACATAAACTGTTCGCTTTTGACTCTGACGGAACAGTCACTGTACTTTATTTTGTAGTACATTGCGTAATTTGTTCTTTACTTTATAATACTACTACATCGTACATAATTACTTCATTGGAAGTCGTTGAATTATTTGAATAATAATTTATGTAAATAGTTTTTGTAGTTTTGATGTGTATTATCTAAATTATTTAACGCTTGACAGGTTTATAGTAGGCGGAGTTAATTTTAATTAAATGTTTAACTAATATTTGCGGACTTTGAGAAATAGAGCTGCCAATTCACTGATTGGAACGCGTGTGACAATTGGTCTAGTAAGTTCCTTACATAAAGTTAATTATGATGAGGTATATTTAATTTGTGAGTGTCAATTTTCTGTTACCAGAATGAAAATTCAGGTACTTGAACTTTGACAGTGTATTAAAAAGAATTTGAACTTCTAAAACCATTATTTAATATAAAATAATAAAAGTATCTTTACTCTTTTGTACGTATTCTGTAGTACCCACGGTCTTTAGTACCCACATCAACAAGATTTAAAGAACTAACAAAGAGATAACATAATAGAATCCAGTTCGGTTTACTTAGAAGTTTCTCCAAGGTCTTCCACAGACTCGCATCGTCTAAGACAATCTCATAGCCCAGACTTAGACCATTTAACAACTTAGATCAAACAAATAAATTGCTAAAGCTAAAACTGACATAACTTTGAATAAATTAGATTTAAAATTCAATAATGCCGTGGAAAAGTATTTGAAAAATTAACTAATCTAAAATAAAAATCATTTATATCAAATTAGGCTACTATTTAGAACTTTTTTAAAGTCAACTTATACCTAGACAGCACCTTGATTCGAACCATAATATATTCAAACAGTAATTTACATTACATATCATTTGCTATTTTTTAAAAGGAATGCTGCTCCTTACGCATTTCTTAAATGGGTTTAAGGTCAGATAGACAGTTAATCCATGTAAATTAGGGTATTCAGCTGAATCCGGTAAGACTGAAAGCCGACCCCAACCTAGGACCCAACTTAGGAAAAGGCGAGCAGAAGAAGACATTACGTCTGTATACCATTGCCTAGGATATGGAGCAGAGCATGCACGAGCGATCCCACGACTCCGGCCAAGGCAGAGACAGGACCAGGGTGTTTATGGTCGGTGAAAATCCGACATGTCCCCATGACGTGCCCTCGGCGTGGGTTACCAAAAAGTACACCTCGAAAAACAGGGTTCAAACCTGCAACCAAGTACATGTGAATCCGGTCATTGAACCGCTAGGCCACCACGACACTAAAAACACTAAAATATTCATACGTAATTCTACAATATATATTTTTTTGACAGAACATCGAGAATCACAACACAATTATACAATTTTACTTCATATAATGTTAAAGTTAATTACAATTTTAACCAGCAATTAAGGCATGTCGCGCGCCCCGGTTTCACTTGTACGTTTAACAAATTATGGCGACCTGAATAAACAATTATTAATTGTGTATAACACAGTATGTTATCTATTCACAAAGATTTATAATAACTGGATGGGCCTCTAATTCAGGAAAGTTCTCGCTAATATTGAACTTACTTGAACTTTAATCATAAACCTTTGTTTATTGGGTTTATTATCTCGAGGTTATTTGAGTATGAAAAGGTTATATATTTTAACAAACTCAGAATAAGCGTTCAAAGAACATGGCCGCATAAATCTTCAAAATGGTTTCATTAGTGGGCGGAAGTGCCTTCATGTAATAACTTCTTCCAAATGCTTATAATCTTATGAAAGTTACTTATAGATTACATTATAATTATTTAGATAGACTGCACGGATAGCCTTGTGGTAAGGTCACCACGCTAATTATCACTGTACGCGACGTGCTGCAGGTTCGATCCCCGAATGGGACAAACATTATAATATTAAATATATAATGCTTGTTCCAAGTCTGGGTGTTCTTAGTGCATGTGATTTGAATGTTTGTGAAACCCCCCGCGACAGAAAGATCAAATTCCTTAGTGCGGGCGTCGTTTTTTATTAAAGATACAGAACTTACTTTTATATAGGCACCAAACCAGCTAGAAACTATGAAAACATAATATTACCACTTGAAGTGCTACTAAGTGTTTGTATAAGTTCTATTTGCACATAGTAATTAAGATGGTTGGCAAACCGATTCTTATTCCGACATGTCTCGAGTTGTCTAAAAAACAAAAACACATTGTGTAGCGAGAAATCTTTCAGTCTTCATAAAATACTTATTCTATATGGGACGAGGCATGTGCCCAGAAGTGGGACATTTATTAGCCGGATTTATTAACATACACACCTCATAGATTCTATTGATCCATAATTATGAAGTCACTCAAATTTTCAGCTACTTTAAATATGTATTAGCAATATAATATTCATTCAAGAACCTGCCTGATAGCAAGTTCTATTGTCAGTTAACCGCAGTAATGTGGATACATTGAGTGCTAAGCGGTCGTCAAGATTGACGGTCTGATAGCCATTGCTTGGACTGATAGCAATCGACTGTCAGTTGGCCTGTCACCGGTCTTTGATCTGAAGGTACTTGTATTGCAAGTATCAGTGTTATCTCTGTCTTTATGAAGAACTGCTCTGGTTTTGCTCCATGTAAGAGGTTTTTTCCCCAAAAATGGTGGATGTAGAAAATGATAATAATAATAATATCTCGGGACAACTCACACACGGCCATCTGAACCCAAACTAGGCAGAGCCTGTACTATGGTGAACAGACAACTGATAAACATACTTAAATATTTCTAAATACATACATATTATAGATAAATTACACCCAGACACAGAACAAATGATCGTGCTTATCACACAAAGATTTGTCCTGGGTGGGAATCGAACCCACGGCCCCTGGCTTAGCAGTCAGGGTCACTAACCACTAGACCAACAGGCCCGTCATAATGATAATGATGATGTCTTGAGTTAGATATAAAGTCACACTTATGGGTATAGTTGACCAGTCAGATAATTTTTATACGTGGAATGAAAATGGCTTCTGTCAGTTTTTTTTTTACAAATATGTTAATCTAGCTGTTGCTCGCGGCTCCGCTCGCGTGGTCATCGGTTACCACTGCAAATTATGACCAATAGCCTTCCTCAATAAGTGGACTATCTAACAGTGAAAGAATGATTCAAATCGGACCAGTAGTTCCTGAGATTAGCGCGTTCAAACAAACAAACAAACTTTTTACTTTATAATATTAGTATAGATATAGATTCAATATTATCCGGAGTAAGCCTTATACGGCATTGCATAAACGGGGTAAATAAATATTGGTAAAATCCACCTTAAATGAAATACTTTCGAAACAACAGGTCCCATTTTCACAAGGAAATAGCCTCCTTGAAATAATAAAGGTAAGGTGTATAATGACAAAACACATGCGCATCTTCTCTGACTGTATAGGTATTTCCATAATGCGATTCATCAAATCAAATTTCAAAGCGGTTTTCTTTTGGGAATCGGTATCATTTCTAAATGTATAAAGAAATTGTGTTGAACATGACAAGTATTGTTAATTGTCTGATTATGTTACTGAAGGTGTATTCGTCAAGCATTTTATTCATTTTTGAAGCGCTTCTTGTGACAATTGATACTCGAAATGCTTCCGTATAAATCGTAATCGTAAAAAGCTTCCGTTTTAATACTTGGATGTCATTAAAATCGGGCTGCTTTGGATTTCAATTTATTTTATCAGTGTTAATAAAAATATATGTACCTCTACTATTATAAAAAACTGTCCGAAATTATTTATTTATAATAAGCAAAACCAACAGCTACACAGAATGTGAAAAATCAATAAGGAAATATCAATTGTCTTGAACCGTATTTTCCTGAGATAAATAAGACCATTGAATTCAAAAATATTTTTAATTATTTAATAGATATCTATCTATCTATCTATCTACTCAGCCTATTGCGCTCCACTGCTGGACCAATGCCTCTCCCAAGTTGCGCCACAACACGCAGTCCTCAATTTGGAGGCTGTGTTGTGGCGCGCCAGCATTAAGGTGCTTGCCCTAGGCTAAGCTGGACAAGCGGGTCGGTGACCACAGTGTTCTTTCAGATCTTTAGAAGAACGCTGCTGCATATGATACCCACGGGAAGTGCGGGAGAGGTTTTAATCTATATTCGAAACTCCACGGCAGATTTAATACCGCTTCATAAACAAACTTATAAAAATTTATTCTAGCATAAAATGTACCTAATCAAAACATTATGTCTGACCTTAAGCGAAATATGTTTTATTAGAATTTCATCTGAATTAATGAACAAGGTAAGTTTTGGCTTAGAAAACTATGCCAATTTCAAGTTCAAAGTTAAGGCCTACCGGGGTTAACAAGAAGTCCTCACAAAGGTAGTCTGTTACAAAGAAAACCAATACTTAGTCAAAGGTATTGCTATAATTAATATTTAAATTAAGTTCCAGTAGATTAAAGGTGGTAATATCATGAGTAGACTCAGTTTATCTAATCCCATAATTAAATCCCGCAATTAACGTAAGATACAGAAAAAAAAATGTATTATAATGTATTATGACAAACTTTTTTTTTTCGTTATTGGAGAAATAAAAACTTCATCATCTTCCCAGCCTTTCCTCAAGCTTTTTTTTTAAAACGACTCCCTCACTAAGGAATTTAATCCTTGTGTCGCGGGGGTTTCACAAACATTCAAATCACATGCACAAAGAATTCCCAGACTTGAAATGAGCATTCGTGGATCACACAAATGCTTGTCCCATGCAGGGATCGAACCCGCAGCACGTCGCGCACACTGTTAATAAGCGTGGTGACCTATACCACTCGGCTTTATCCGTGCAGTCTATGCTATAGCTAAGCTATGTTGGGGTCGACTGCCAGTTTTACCGGATTTAGCTACTCCCGTTTTACATGAGCATAGACCTCCTCAACCCATTGCTGGGTAATATTAGTTCCATAGCAAGACTTGTTGTCCGAATTGTATTCAGTTTCAGAAAAGCTAATCAATGTAAATATTAATTAATCACCCCTCGAATCTGATTGGTTGTTCGTAATTTAGACAGCCAATCACAGTCGTGTTCCGTAGATTTGACAAGAGATTAAGAGATCAGCGTTTCAGAAACTGGGGCATGTGTAACATTCGAGAAAACTCAGGAATCTCTTCTAGTAATTCTATTTCTATAGCAACACCCTGTTTGGTAGCCAAGTGTGGTAAGATTGGGCAAGTACACAAAAGAGCTAATTGTTTGCGACAAGGAGGGCAGCAAACAGCTAGAAACGCCACCAAAACCTTTGTTTACTTTTTATTAACCGAAGTCATCCTTATACACACTCCGTAGTTGACAGTTTGCACAGAAATAGGACGAATAATGAGAATTTATACCCTAAATAAATTATACTATTGACGGGTAAAATAAATTGCTTTTCTTCTTTTTGTGTATATAGACTGTTTTGTTTTATTACCAAAGTGGCCAGTATTACTTTGTGTATAAACTTTTAAACCAACATGTATTTGTAACATAGATACAATGGCCCTTATCATAAAGTCTATTTTCGAATAGTTTCGTAATATTACGGATCAATGCGCTAATGAACCTAAGCTTATTAATATGTCTTGATATAAATTATTTTATACAGCGAATTGACACCAAAAGAAATAAAAAAGTTTGTAATGGACCCTATTTCAAAGAAACCCAAGTTTAATGTGTTATGTTTTGAAAATCTAGACCAGAATATTTCAAATACTTCAAAAACAGTACTTACAAAAGATTTGAATATTAGATACTATTTTGTTAAGTTTGTACATATTATTAGTAGAATGATTGATGTTACAAAAATATCCATACATAAAACATTTTTGTTAGTTTTTGTTGATTATTTTTAATTACTTAAATATTGAAATGTATGTACACTGATTTAAATAAGTCAGGTAGGGAAAACGATTCATCACAAAATTCTGCATTCAATTATTGATCAAGTATGAAACTAGGAAATAATAGAGATTCAGGTAAATTTGAATCTAGTTGGTGGTTTAAAAGAGCTTAATCATAAATTTTGGCGACACTCAGCACCTAGACAAGTTTGGTTCGGACTACGATAAATTTTCATCACATAATTAGAGCAAAGAAAGACAAATGACTCTCTAGGTCGGGGTTCTTGTAGCTTGATAAGTCCCTTCACCGACCCTTGTATCGGCAAAGTAAAAAAGTTAAAAAGTAACACCATATATAATTCAGTATGACTGTGTTAAACTTGCACAAACATTTAACATCATTTATGTACGTTAATATTCAAACTGGATTTTAAAACGATTAACTTACAAAACATAAATAAATTATTTGTAAGCCTTAGGTTATTACAGTTTTTTCAGCCCTAATATTTTATTTAAAGCGTAATCCTAATAACGTTACTATAATATATATAAGCATTATTTTTTTCTACAAGAAATATTTCATATTTTGTGAAATATTTCTCGTTACTTTCAAAACCTTTAAAATTACTATCAGTATTTAGCTTAATTAAACTCTCCTCTCATAGTTAAATTAAACAATACAAAAACCTCGTAATTACAGTAACAAACAAGCAAAATTGAACCTTAATACCACAGGATAGGGTGTAAGATTGTTTGTGCGTGTGTTTCGGTTTGTTTTTTTTTAGTTTTACGGCTGTATGTTTGGAAAGTGCAAGAAAGGAGGCTGTTTATCGCCGGCCCCAGAGGGTCACGTTACATGTTGCCTCTAGTAATGTACCAAGGAGGCTTTACTTGGTTTACGTACCTTGTGTACCTGCAGATTGTGAATAGTGTTATGTTAGAAGTTCTCTGATGAAGTCCGTCGTTCAATGGCTGCTACAGTTTACTTGTTTTTCCTTATGTTGTGAAAGTTATTAGGGTTGCAAATGCTACATGGTTTGGAGTGGGAACATCGTGTAATATGTTAGGATTTTGTTTTGCAAAGAAGTTTCCTTATATTTATTTGTTATTTCTTGCGCCATTTTGTTTACAGAAATAAAGAAACGTAGAAGATGGTACCTGTTACAATAGATACATTATTACATTTTTTATTGTTTTCTAAGATTTACACGAATGTTGGAGACAAATAAATCTAACTACTTTTAACAGATCTTATCGCGAATTATTGTTTGCCCGTGGGCCGTGACCACACTTGAATAGGGGTCGAAACATCGGGAACTAAAAAAAAAAATATCGCGGTATTTATTTCAAAAATATTATATTTCAATATATTTGTTGATAATCTTGGTCTATGTCATCACAGACTACATCCCTTAATACTAATGCGGTACCGAGATACTGTCATTTGAGGACAATTAGATAATTACTGCATTACCAGGTTTAATTAAACGTATCAAACTGTATCAGACAGTGTGGATATGAAAAGGGGACTTAGACGGGTCAGCGAGCACAAATATAAACGGTAATTGGTAGATATGATAATCAATATAGTACAGTCAAAACAGACTGGCCTGACTGCTAAACCGGAGGTCGCAGGTTTGATTCCCACCCAGGACAAATTTGTGTGTGTTGTTCTGTCTGGGTGGTTATCAGTTGTCTGATTGCCATAGTACATACAGGCTCTAACTAATTTGAGATCTGATGGCCGTGAGTAAGTTGCTTCAAGATGTTACAGATATATATTATTATAATCTAACTAAACTCTGAATAGCAACACTGTTAACATAATTTTACGTACAAACCGATAAGTATTCGTATTATATATATAACCATACAATACATAATATATGAAATCATAAATTTACTGGATGATTTAAACCATCGGTGTCAATCTATACTTACATAATTTGTTTGTTTGTCTTTTTCATGTACGATGAGGCTGGCATGTCATTGTGTATAAAAACTTCCAATACCTAATATCAAAAGAAAAGCATGCAATACGAATATGTTTGTATTTTACAGATTTATTATAAGCATAGATACCTGGGTTAATTTACAAGTATTTTACTGTTTGAGGCTGAAGAATTTTCCTTACGTTTTACGTGACTTGAATTTAGATAAAAAGGACTATATTGTGTCAATTGTTCTTTATTACTCGTTTACTATTTAGATTTGGTTACAACCGGTGAACTATTAAATGTAAGGGTTATTTAACGAACAATGCAGTCTTATAAACAAAAGCATAACAAGTACATTCCTGATTTCTATTTTACTAAGAATGGTAGTATATTCAAAGTATTTCAATAGTATCTGTTATAGTTCCCTCTTCGCTACGTAGTGAGGTAAGTCGGGCTCCAAACTAAAATAACTATTGCGAGCTACTTTCAGGGTGCATTTCACGAGCGCATCGTGAACGTGATCACTTGAAGCTAATCTCCCTTTCATAACGTGTTTAGTGTTGTGTTTAATTACGTCCAATTACATTTGCCCAACACAAACTGAACGGGGTTAGGATAAGCACAAAACAAATGAATCACATTTTTATAGCATATAGGTAGAAAAAAAAATTGAGTGTATTTTTATTCGTTTCCTTTACGCTCAATCAACTGGATCAATTTAAAAAAAAAAATATTCAAATTGATCCTGTAAAAATTTGAAAAAGGATGTTTACAGAAATTTTTATTCCTCAGGCCGTGTACAGAATGAAACCTCGCTTGTCCTGGGAAATCTACCAAATTGAGTCGTCGTAAAATCACCGCTTACTTAGTAGGTACCCGCGCCGGCCGGTTCCGATAAGCGCTGTTATATCGGCGCAGGCTGCTAGCTTTCTTTCTGTATACGGCCTAAACAAGTACGTGATAATTGATGACCGCGGGTAGCAGTTCGTAAAATAATTATAATGGCTATAGGACGTTTGTATTATTTATATATATTCGAATAACGCACTCCACAATTTTAATTTCAAGAAATTCCAAATTTTATGCCAACAACATTTTGGTATTAAAACTCTGATGTTTTAAACCCGATCTCGGTTAGCTTTGTTTCTAGGAACGCGTTTACTGGTGATATTTCCCTTCAATACCGATATACCTGAATATTGTAGACACATGGGATGTTATCGGGACTATGTACTGCTACAAAGTAGATTTCTGTACTCAGTAATCCGTAGACAGTAATGTAGAATATCCGAGTTCATTCGGCCGTGTAAGCTTTGTTGACAGGTATAGTCGAGGACAGTTGACCACGACTGACCAGTTGGTTTATAAATATCTGACACGTCAAAAATATATAATATTTCAAGACTTCTGTACTTAAATATGTATATAAATACGGATGTATATTATCTACGTTTAACTTATTCATTATTTTCATAAGTGGAAAAAAAAAAATTTTTGATGAGCATTTTTTAAGTAACTAACTCAAATACTTAATTATTTAGTTATAGGCTACACCGATACATATTTGTCTCACGAGTTCAACAACATTTTTCTTATTACATATTTAGAATTTCTAGTAAAATAAGCCATAAGCTTTTAACAATTTAATAAAAACTTTATTTTCATGATTTTTAATTTAATTGACAGGCTGGCTCAATGTTTTCCTTGACTGTACCGTTTAATACCGTAACACAAACTGTAGTGCGAAATACCTTGGGGCTCCGTCTACATGCGTCTGTTGCCTAGCAACCAATATCTGGCAAAACCTTAGGCCCATTGTATTCAAAGACAATATTGCAGATATTTCCAATTGATCCAATCTATATGATATCACTGCACGTGCAATCGATTTATTCTCTATGTAGGTACTACTAAAATGTGTTATAAGGATTACATAAATGTATAATTATGCGGGTTTGTTATGTTTGGTAAAAATCATTAAGAATGGTCATATTATGGCTAAATAAACGATAAAGTGAAGAATAATAAAATAATGACATAATTAAGAACTCCGTATAAGAAATTTTGGGTAGTAAGGTTATCTATCAATTTTATCCATCTGACCCTATACTAATCATAACCTAACAAAACAGGCCATATACCGCAATTATATAATTACTGCATTACATGGGTACGTTTTATTAAATGTACCTATCAACCAGATATATATATCAGACAGATTGGATGTTAAAAAAAAATATCCCAAACACACAATGAATTATGACTGTACGGATGGCCAAGTGGTATAGGTCACCACGCTAATTATCACTCTGCGCGACGTGCTGCGGGTTCGATCCCCGCATGGGACAAGCATATTTTGTGTGATCCACAGATATTTGTTCCAAGTCTGGGTGTTCTTTGTCCATGTGATTTGAATGTTTGTGAAACCCCCGCAACACAAATATTAAATGGCTTAGTGTGGG
The DNA here is from genome assembly GCA_950381575.1 of Plusia festucae. Classification (NCBI taxonomy): domain Eukaryota; kingdom Metazoa; phylum Arthropoda; class Insecta; order Lepidoptera; family Noctuidae; genus Plusia; species Plusia festucae. The sequence goes on from OX494450.1 coordinate 6,932,265, forward strand.
CGTCGTTTTTTTTTAAAATAAAAATAAAATAAAAATATCCAATGCAAAATAAATCATTCAAACTCTTTTTGCGGTATTGGTACCGGTACTATAAGATAAATTAATATTTTTATTTTATGAAATAGTTACGTCTCACGTTGTACTAACAGACAACTTCAAGAGAATTATGACTAAGAATCACTAAAATCGATCATAAAGCATTGAAATAAAGACGCTATTAATCTCAAAGTGCTCCCACTATCATGTTGTACATACTCTAAAACTATATGATACCATAATAAATTTAGGTTCTTTCATGTTTATGACAGCTTTTTAGATTTTTTCTCATCAAAGAGGTAACGGTCCAATAGTGCGGGACCATAAGGCTGTAGGGAGCCGTTTGTAAAACCTCAAACACCTTTGTATTCATGGCGCAGACTGCCGAACAAGCCGGTTTGGGATAAGCCGATCTAAATGGTAACGTGGTGTACACTGCTAATGTTTTCCCGAACCATGTTTTTGCTAATCAATGTGACCCTTGTTTGTATTTTTGTGGGTTCATTACGAGAATCTATCAGTTAATTTATTACGTTAATTATTAGTTATTTTTATTTTTTAACCAACTTCTAAATGGAGGAGGTTCTATGTTCGACTGTATGTTTGTTTGTTATATATGTCCATTAAAAATATAGATTTACGTAATTTATGAAACAAGTTGCTAGATAATAATATTATACATACTGCACGATAAAAATATAATAATATGATAAAAAAATAAAAATAGAAATCGCTTAAATGACATTAAATGTATGAAAGTGACAAGTCTAAGTCACGTGACTTATCGAAAACAAATATCATTTCAATACATTTAATGTCATCTAAGCGATTTCTATCATCGTTATCGCTTGTAGAAATGTCACTTGGCTAGGGGGGTTAGTTTCATGTCAATAAATTGACTTAAACGATGTAAAATGACTTAAAAAAATACAAAATTATCTCGATTCTCTTCACGATGCTACTCTATTCGCTCATAAAATCTTTACCACCGATATTCGAAATTTTCCGCAGCTTTTATACATGGCACGTATATCGACGGCGGGAGTGTATTCCCTCAGGAACCACGTCATGTTGAAGGCATCCCAAGATTCCAGAGCTATTGGGCCGAACGAGCGTCTGCCTTGTATTGTCTTATCATTACATGTTAAAGAAATGTCGGTAATTTAGTAGTTAAAATTACCAAATAATGTTATACACAGCACGTGATAAACGACTGCTTTTTTTAAATTAACCAACAAATTTTAATTTTGCACAGTATCAAGGGACTCTGATCTAAACGTATTGTTTTAATATCAACACGTGTGCCCGAGACAGACAGACGGAAGGACGGGCGGACGGACAGACGAACAAGCAAGGGATCCTATAAGGGTTTCGTTTTTTTCCTTTTGCAGTACGAGAACCTAATATATTATGTTTTTTTTAATTGTTCAGCCGTTGGCTTTCCAAAAGATAAATAAAATAATATTGAATATTAAAAAAAAACTACAAAACCACAGGTACCTACTTTATAACTCTTTGATACCTAATATGCACGTGCAAAAAGCATTTTTGTATACTAATTAATTTATCAAACTTTTACTTATTGAATTACACAAACATTTTAAATCTTGATAGCTGAAGTAAAATTATTCTTCAAAAGTGTTAGGAAACAACCCAAACAAGGTGTACCTACCTTAAAAAGTTACTACGAATTTCTGCATAAGTTTTAAAAATGTAATCCAATAGGGTTGTCACCGCGAAGTGCGGCTTGCTGCTTTCAGGTCAGTTTAATGAGTAACGAGACCCCGGTAAAGTATTTATAGAAACATAATGTCGTTGACTCATCCATTAAGTAAATTAATTCTTTAATTAAGTTTACTGCTATAAAAAAAAACTCGAAGAGTTTCTTCTGGTTTAAATGAAAAAAATAAAAGCAGTACCAAAAGTAATATTTTAAACAAAATGTTCATGTTACTTTATATTTATACCTAATACCACACACTGCCTATAATATGTATAATAAAGAGTTTTAAATATGCCATTATGTAAAAATAAACTATAAATGGTGGACATACACGCACACACATTTTCAATAGGAGTATTTTTATTTATATCGGTATTTTTTTCATTATTTCTAACTAGCCAGCCCCCTTAGACAAGATAGATTTCCCACAATCGTTATCGCTGATCGAATGGCTCAAATGTATGAAAGTGACGAGTCTTAGGCCCAGTTTTTGTCAAAATGTACATTATATATGGGAGCAGGTAATTATTCTAACATAACACTACAATATTCAAACATAAACCAAGTTCGAAATTTCAAGATTTCATAATCAATTAACTAATCAAAATAATAATATTTTCTTTACAGAACCTGGAATAGTTCCAACTATACATTTGAAACAGAGCTTAATGTTATGAAAATCTGTTTGAATATTTATGTGTAGACCAAATTATGGTACCTACTGAATAAAGATGGTTGCCAAATGTATATTCTGTCTGTAAAACAACCAGATGTTAGCTTGATATTTTACCTATAATAATATAATACAACTGTTATCGTCGGAAATGTACAACTTCAGATAAATAATTATTAATACTTATAGTTTGTCTTTCGTTATGTAAAAATAATAAGGTTGTAAATGATTTATTAAGTACAAGTAATGTTATTAGCATACTATTAAATTAATGGTATCGGTATATCGTCCACACGGGCTCATTTTTAAGCGAGATTGACAAAAATTGGAGTTCAAATGTCAACGAATTAAGCGGTTTTATTTAATGTTGCAAAAGCAAGGTATATAATTATCGCGATCAAATTGCTAATTCGTGCGTGTTTTCCTGGCAAATAATATCTAGAAGCTCATAATGATCTTAAGTAGTTCTCTCTTTACACATACGATTCTGTGTACTTAACCTACGCTTCCCGGGAATTTCAGGCGATGACGTTAATTAATTCATGCTTTAAACGGTACGTAATGTTGAGTGTTTACCGACCTACGTTTTCGGAGAAACATACATATTAAAATGAGAACTCTTACGTCGACTCTAAGCAATTACATTTTTTTAAGAAGGTTTCTATACAATTTTTTTAACTAGATCTGTTATCGACTGGGGGGTTATTCTGTATGTCCAAATAAAACATAACGTGGCATGACGCAGATTATAGCTCAGATTTTAGTTCAAGGATCCCGGGTCGCCCAATTCTTTTTTGTGTTCTGAGAGTCACCGAGTAGTTTATATGTCTTATGGCCATTGAAAAGATTTTTTACTTAAAAGTATAGTAAGTTGAAAGAGATTTTGCCTCTCTTAACCTTACACGTAACAGCACGGTAACCGCTTGGATTTTGTGAATAAGCCCCAGCTTAAACAAGTCTGCAGATAAACACAGCCCCTTACCTAAAATTTAACAAAACCGTAACGAAAAAAGAATTCGTAAAACAAATCCCAAATAAAGTTGTACCAACAAAACAGTTTATGAAGAAGTCCAGTAATTTACTACCAACGTGATAAAAATAACTCGACGACACGGCACACGCATTGATCAAACGTCACAAGTCCGCACCCAAGTTACAACTACAACTGTCATTAACTTTCATATCTACAAGAAAAGAAGTTTGAACAACTATCCACAGATAAAATAATTGCAGCAATATCAGTCCAGCACACTCAATAGCCACAGGAGTGGTGACTGCAATAAAACTAACATCCCAGGTTGCCGTAGCCAACTATTTTCTATCATCAGAGTCTGCTATTGGAAAACTTTTTCGATCTACTGAATAGTGCGCTGTACGTGGGACATAAACGGTACAGATGGGCTCTCTTTTATTATTCCACACACAATGCTTAGGCAAGCTGAACTGTTTTATTGTTTCGCTTTGATACATTTAAATTGATTACTATTGTTCCTGATACGCTTGACGCTCTGTTTTATTACTTGCTTCGATTTACTTCGGTTGAGTTACAGATTTTTTTGGTTAATTGAACTGTGTTTTTTTCAAGGGGTTTTATTTCTATGAAACTAAATTACCTTTTAAACACTGCACAAGGTTGTCTAGGTTACGCCTCCGCGCCACATGTAAGACACATTAGGCTAACTACCATGGTAGGAGGTCATTGACATGCGCGTAATACATTACGTAAGCGACGTCGTCGTCCGTGGAGCGTCAGGTGTCCCCGTCACGTGCATGTCATTAAGCGTGCTTCATTTGTGTCAATGCGGCCTTCAATTGCATGCGGACATCGGTGTAATGGCTCATTTACATTATGCGCTTAAACGCCTGCCGCGCCGTTCACGATTTCACCTCCAATATCGTACAAATGATTCATGTAAACGACCGCTCGTTTAACCATTCACGTACAGATTTCTGCATTCGCCCCATTCCCGGTATCGACTTAATAGACTACGCCGATATAGACACTTCCATCTTGCCTTGTTTACTCCCTCGAGATACACAAATTCCGTTCCGTAGATCGGCAACTGAGTCGCTGAAATATTTAAAATTAAAATTTTGCAGCAGTCTCTGAATATTGCAAACGATTCTCTCGCTCATGAAAGTCGTTAACGAAATCTCACACACGCGGGACAGCGTATAATGTAAATGAGCCATTATGTTACTCGCCTTGGGACACTAAGCGATGCTATCAGAACTTACGTTTGTGGATTAGTCGCAGCGATCGGTAACCATTACTAATATGGCCGCCGGCCGCTTAGGAAATGGCAAATCTTTTCACAATATGGTATTACCGGTCGTAAAGTAAGATGTTTCATTCTGAAACCTTACCTTTAGGGAGCACTGTGTTCTTGGGAATGCCAAGTTAGTGGATGCCGTCGTTTTCAAACCCACTGGCGCAAATAACATTAGCATAGTTATCGAACGCGCCGGGATGAGACCTCCGTAAAGGTCCCGCTGGGGCTGGGACGGCTCTTAAACCCGCTTTTCCGATAATGACTATCGATGATTCTACCCCGAATGCGGCCCGAGCACAATATTATTACGTAGTTTGGCCGTTGTGGGGAATTGCGAAATATAACATGCCCCCGGTATTCAGTTATTTGAGCTGAGGAATGCCTCTTGTGTATCACGCGAACGAGTGCCGTGGGCATGGCGTGTTAAAGAGAGAGTAATCCGTTTTAATTGTTATTTTATGAGTTGAAGTAGGTATCTTATTAAAGTATGTGATACTGTGATTTACATTGAGTCTTTTAAACATTTTTATTGCTAGAAGCATAATTCTGCCTGTTGATTCTGTAAGACGTCGTTCTAAAATTCGAATCTGAACCCGCCGTGAATTTCTTGATTGGCATTCTATAAACTCGGTTGATACGCTAGCGCTACACTTGCGAGCGTGTCAGCGTGTTGAACTAAATTAACCGTGAGATTTGGACCCAAGTTCACCAACAGATGGTTAAATTTTAAACAAATGTTTGAACCATGAACGGCTGTTTAACAATATTTTGCTGTTCACCATTCACTAACCATTGATTATGTACTGTATTCGAAGGATTATCTTAAACGATGTAGCCAACTCAGTTTAGCCATTGGTTTATGCTTCCTGACATGAAGTTTTTATTCTTTTGTTATTCTCCCAGCAAGTCTTTAAGCTATAAAAAATAAATATTGATTTGATTTGATTTGAAGCTCTCAAGAGAACGTTTGCAGTGAGTACTAAGAGCATTAAAATCGTCAACCAGATCCTTCCAACCTCTTGCTTTTTCGGCATTTGCTTTAGCGTCCGATTTGTTATTTTCTATTATATCGCTGTATTTTATTACGAGTGCCGTAAGTACAGATTTCTCGCCACTGGTGAAATTCAAAGTACGTTTACGCTTATCTTCCATATCACTGATATATATTAAATAAAAGATAACAAACACGACACGAAAAAATTATGAATTGAGTTAGATGATTTGATCACAGAGTTTGACAATGAAAATTGATTGACGTGACCATTAAGACATTCAACATTCACAAAATAATGATAAACCATTCCAGCATTAGGTAATTTTGGACTCACTCATTCAAAACAGTTTGGTTAGCAAACCGTTGGTTAGAAATAAATGGTGAACTCAAAAAAAAAACGCGGTTGGGTTGAACATCGGTTTAATGCTAACAGAACGGTTACGTAATCAATGATTATCATGTAGTTGGAAAACTCGGGCCTAAATATGAGATGACGTTTGAGTTCGCACTCGAAATTTGAAAATTATGCGAAGTGAGAGTGAACGTGGAGTGAACAATGAAGTGAGATGCGAGTTGTTGTTTGACTTTTACAGAATTGACGTGCTGTCCGGGCCTCTTTTGCAGCGGAAGTAAAAAATGCCTATAATAATAATAATCATTTATTTGTCCATTTAAACACAATTTTATATGAAAAATTCGGTTAGTGGCTCTTAAACTGGACCTGGGGTCTATATATTTAGAGCCCGAAAACCAATTGTTTTAATTTTTCACAACCAACGCTCCTAAATCGATCTCGCATCAGAATGTAGAGTTCAATCCTGTTTCAAAATTAGTCCTGGTGTTATATAGCCCGTTAATCGGAATTATCGAGATTGATTTGATGTGTTCGAAACTCAATAGGGCCCTAGGCCAGTCTGTTCTGTTTTCCAAATATCATTTGTAGGACACCTTGGCTATATTTGAACCAGCAATACCTGTAGATGATCTGGATTCTAGATTCCCATTCTTGTGTTTATATGTAGCCGTATATCATTTCGCCTGCATGCGACGAACAGGTGTTGTTCAGGAATCGTATTATTATATCGTTTCGTATTATTGTTAGGTTTTTATGTATGGAGGCTTGGACCATCATAATATTATGTCATTTTGGATGTTACTCAAGGAAAAAAGTCAGTGAAAAAGTAAAAGTATTTGCTTTGTAGTGAAACGAGACGAGCTTATTTGGTTAGATTATTTAACTTAAAATTTTTTGGTGATGAGAAAGTAACTTCGAGTATTAATTCGACTGTCAATTATTTAAAGATTGTTTTGAACTAATAATAATTATGTTATATTATTCACTTACTTACCTAAACACTTAAAGATTTAACTCTCAATTTCGTCCTATGTATAAAATGTATTTTTTTGTCAACTTAAGTATTCTTTAAGCAATACATCGCCCAATTATAAAACAGGCTGATAGACGAGAAAAAAATCTATAATTCAAAAAAAATCCCTTCCTCATGTGTACCTTTAAATTTAATTAATTAAACACATTCACTAACTGTACCTCAATCAAATCAAATTACTAAACAAAACAATCGATAAACGTCAGTCAGCTGGCTTTGACAGATCTAAACCTCTGTTTTGATGGAAAATTTCCGATTAATAATCTTTTCTTCGCATTAAAGGAAGGTGAAGAAATAAAGGGCTCTACCGGCGTGAGATTCAATTTGTTAGAATCCTTTAGGAAATGCTTTCAAATGAAACATTTTGTGTTTACGGGGAAGTTAAATTGTATTTCTTACAAGAGCCTTGTTGGGCTTGCCGTATCGTGAATCCCTATAATACGATATAAATAATTCGAATATCTATATTAGGTACTCGATTCAGAATGTTTTCGAATTACGTTACCATACGTTTACTAAAACGATTTTCATTTATTTGAGTGAATGGAATAGTAAATGGCTTTCAAATTATTATGTTACAATATTAATTAATAACGACAGTCTGCCGGCATTTCGATTATGATTTTACTTGGTTTTCGATCAGTGAAGCATAAAATGTTGTGAAATATTTGAATACTAGCTTCTGCCCGCGACTTCGTCTGCGTGGACTTCAGAATTGGGTCCAAAAAGAAATGAAAAATGTGAAAGTAATGAAAAATGGAATGAAATTTTTACCCGTGTTATAGCTTGCGCGGTAACAGAGAAAAATACAAAATTTCAAAACTGTCTACCCACTTCTTAGCTAGTGAACAATTTTCAATTTTCCTTCGGGAACTATTTAAGGAATCGGGATAAAAGGTAGCCTATGTTCTTTTCCATGTCAAAGGCTACATGCATGCCAAATTTCATCCTAATCCGTTCAGCCGTTTTTGCGTGATTAAGCAACAAACATCCAAACATCTAATTTAAACATCTAAACATCCAAACATCCACACTTTCACATTTATAATATTATTAGTAGGATATATAGTAGGATAATAAGACAGAATCTGCGTCAATTCGATTGCGTGATTAAAATGCGGACACATTGCCATTCAAATCTTTTTACTGATCATAAAGTATTCAAATGTTCAAGTTAATATTTCCGACACGTCGGCTGTCGGTGGACTTTTTTTTGTTATTTTTCCCTGGTGGTAACGTGATTTATTCCTGTAGGCTTCATTTTAACCGTTACAAGTGTAGTGACATTGAAATTATTAACGCCTGTTTAATTGCATAATATATGGGCCAGTATTCGTTTTCTGTTATCACGTTCTTGAATTTTCCGCATGATTTACAAGTGTTTCTTTTGTTTCATAATATTTTTGGATTATTTACACATATTATACCTAGTTGGACTATAAGTGCACTACTGACAAAACCGCCATAGTAAATACGCCTACTGATGAATGTCAAATTAAGGGTAATTATTTATGTCATTCTTTTCTAGCAGTAGTTGTTACGAAACCTGACCATTTTGTCACGGTATTTTGTCTATAAACTTTTTAATGTCGTTTTGTTTTCAATTACCACCAAGTATTCACTACTTAAAGAGATGATTACGAGACAATTAATATTTTTGTTGAATGATGATAGATAAACATCGTCTTAATTTAAAAATAACATAAACTATATTAAGTTATTATGTGACAGAAAATACACTACAACCGCGCAGAAAATATACGAGTAAAATATACGGCAAAGTTTAATAATTATAATTTTCGCGCAAAATTATGTAATACAAAAACACACGACAAACATTTATTCAAACTAGAATACAATATTCCTATCGTGAGAAAATACGCCCAACTAATACTGTTTTAATCTTATATACGATACCGAGCGCCTTATACCGGCTGTATCGAGAGCAACAAATGCAATACCTCTCAAGTAAGCACGCACTCAGAGGTTATTGCCCCCCTCCTCCTCCCTGGCCTCTGTTCTATCGGATGAATATGGCCCGAAGGAAATGACGAGAGTGCCGGCCCTATCACCGGGCCTGTCGCGAGGTAATGCCATCCGAACATCATCGTAAGATGGGGCTCGAAAATACGCGTTCAAAATTAAGAATTTTTTTTTCTTACCAAATATACTGTGGATACCATTTTTATATGCATAATAGTAAAATCTATCAATAACTTTACATGACGTGATACGTTAAGGTGGACGTTGACTTGAATCTGTATCATTTTGAAGCGGCGTCAACTTAGGTTGGGGCTTGGGTTAATAATTTTAATAATAATATCATGGGACAACCCTCACACGGCACAACTAGGCAGAGCCTGTACTATGGCAACTAGACGACTGATAAAAATACCTCTAGATTTCTAAATACATTTTAATTTTTTTATTTATAACAATCTTATCATTACAGGTCTATGATCCAATGCGACAGAGTGACTAAATTATTTTACATTTTTTCTTACTTTACCTTACTAACTAAATCTTAAATCTACACCTTATACCTAGTAAAAAAATATCTTACATACATATTATATATAAATTAAATAACACTCAGAAACAGAACTATTTTGACTGGACTTCGATCATGTCGTTGCCGGTTTAAATCCCATCCATTCCACTACTGACGTGAACCAACTCGTAACACAATCATTAAACTTAGCACAAGAAAAAAAATACTAGTAATGTGCGATCAACATTTTGCTTGTAATCTTTTCAGAAAAAGAAAATATAAACATTATAATGCGTAATTGGTTCATAGTAGGTACCTACTCGCATGTAAAAGATACATTTTGTTTGCCTAATGGTTTATGATCTTGTGTAGGTACTCGATGGAACATCATTATACGCATATCAGCTAGATACATCCGAAAAAAGATATCTCAAACGTTATTGTCTTATTTCACCCTGAAATATCTGAAATACCTACTTTCAATTTTCCGTTTACTCAGTGGCTCTACCTTCTATACTCAATACACTGTCTTTTGGAGATGAATTTTTGTTATTTATTATTGTTTCTTTATACAGTTATGTATTTTATTGACATTTTGCATATTTTTCTAGAGCTAAAATATGTACCAATACGTTCCAATATGTGGTATGAAATACGCAGAGAGTACCAACTTGCTTGTTTGTTTATGGCCGTTGGAATTATTTTTACTGAAGGTATGATACCTATAAGGTATAAATACCTACGTAAATGTATCCCCTCTTCAAGTTTAATCTAAACCTACATATAATGTAAAATTATTCTCAGAGACATTGATATGACAACAAACCAAGATGTGCATGCAGTGTCTGTATAAGTCCACAAAAATTTGTTTTGTTTTTTTTTTTAAAAAAAAAACGCCGCCCGCACTAAGGAATTTAATCCTTGTGTCGCGGGGGTTTCACAAACATTCAAATCACATGCTCAAAGAACACCCAGACTTGGAACAAGCATTTGTGGATCACACAAATACTTGTCTCATGCAGGGATCGAACCCGCAGCACGTCGCGCACAGTGGTAATTAGCGTGGTGACCTATACCACTCTGCTATCCGTGCAGTCAAATTACCATAGTAATGCAGTCACTTCTATTGTCATTTCAAAACGTTCGGTCCTCAAATTGGTTTGTTTTTGTACGTTGCCTTGGTGTTAATAGTCGTTTACTAATTCAATCCTTTTTTCTCATTAATTGTATTCTGCACAATGTGTACTGTATCCTAATACGATTTCCGTACGCTGCCTTGTAAAACAACTTTAATTATGCTATGCCGACAAAGTTCATGGAAGATAGTTTCATTCGAGACCTTGTATAAAAAAATGAATTCTCAAAATACATTAAGAAAATACTAAAAAATAAAATATTTTGAAGACGATCTTAAAATAATGTTTATCTGTCTGTTCTGTGGCTGCTATTTTAGTAAGTACTTTAGTCCAAAAGTGACAGAGACTGCGTGAGTCTTAAAGGCGACTTAAAACTGATTGACGTTTCAGTATTTGGCCAAGCTACAACATTTATACAGGGTGTTACAGAAAGGTTATTATTATATCCAACAATGTTAAAGAGTACACCTGGTATAAAGAGTCGCTTAACAAAATTCATCTCATTGATTTAAACAGCATTCATGCGTCACTGTATTTAATTTATAAAATGAGATGATTAAAAAACAACTTGTCACATCAAATATGCAAAATGATTTTTTTTTTATTTATAGAACACCAAAACTCATACAAACCGTACGCTGTTATGTAAACATTTACACAAAAATCACAAAACGCATTACGAGGGTCAATTTATATATTACTGCACTTTTTAAATGTTAATATACATACTTCAGTGGTCTTGTAGCTTTTATTTAACTTAACTTTTATGTTTGTATATTCATCCAGGTGGAATCTTTCAACTCAGTTTTGAAGCAGATATCTTCGACCGATTGACCTGAATTTTTGAGGCGATTGAATGGACATCAATAATATTGCGAACTCAAAATTTTTAAACCGACTCTATAAAAGTGCACCGTTTTTGGATAGATATACTCTTTCGTCCTTTTTGTAACACCCTTTATAAAATTAATTATGTTTAAGTGTTACTTTTTATACGAGTCTTTAACCTCTTATCAGCTGAACTATCTGGACATTAAGCAACCATCCGACATCAATTAGCCGTCTCGAGCACATCTGGTGTCGTCAAAGTAGCCAGTCCATTATTTTATATGACGCTATAAGCGAGGGGGACAACACTCACCATTGTTCGTTGGTTATATTCATGAGGAGAATGTGTATTCAATTGATGTCATTTAAGCATAATGGATTTCAAGTTTTAAGACCTCTACAATGAAACTATTTTTCAACGAATGATATCTCGGTTTGATTTTACATTTTTATCTTTTTTTATGTTGGGACTGCTCACACGCGGCCATCTGATCCCAAACTAGCAATGGCAACCAGACAACTGAACTTATATACTTTAAATACATACATGTTATAGATAAATAACACCCAGACGCTGACCAAATGATCGTGTTCATCATCAAAGATTTGTACTGGGTGGGATTTGAACCTACGACCTCCGGTTTAGTAGTCAGAGTCACTAACCACTAGAACAACAGGCCGGTCAGTCAGTATTTGAAATTTAGTATTATTTTAATGACTAGTAATAATTATAAATAAATTAAAAAAGTATATAAATAAGCATTTGGAGCAAAATAATATATGAAAAATATTTTGTTTTTTTTTAATGTATTAAAGTGTGATTATAAATAAATACTCAAGAAATACATATTTGAATACAAAACGGGTTGTCTCCAATCGCTTTGCAGAGGAAAACTCTTACAATACATGCCGTGTCAAGGGGTACCTTCTGTCTCAGACCCTTATCCCAAGAACGAGAGCCTCTCTAGGTGAACTCTTAACCATTAGGTCATCGACCGTGACAGCTACCTGCACGTGATTGCTGTAACTATACGTTATATGACAATATAATAATAAAAAAAAAAAAAAAGAAAAGAAAGAAAAATACATCATGAAAATATTGCTAAAATACTAGCTGTTTCCCGCAGGTCCTCCCGCGTTTTTTCAATCTTTTTAAATATAATATAGACTATGTCACCCGGAAATAGTGTAGCTTCCCAACGGTGAAAGCATTTAACAATTCGGTTTATTAATTTCCGAGTCTATTTAATGCAAACAAACAATCAAATTTTTCCTCTTTATAATATTAGTATAGATAAAGAGAAATTCGCTCAAGAAGAAAGTAAGAATAGACACTGTTTTTTAAGATGGCTTCTAAGAACCATATTAGGAACTATCTTAAAAAACAGTCTATTTATTTCTCTGTATAATATGAATGATATAAAAAAACATTTCCAACATTTTAATAATCAGAATTTTCAACAAAATTTACCACAATTTTGGGTGATTTAGGAAAAATATTGGCACAGTATTATTTTTTAAATCTGTGTCTCTTCTACGACCAGATTCAAGTGGTGAACTATTTTGTTCACAGGTGATTCTCATATTAATAGATGATGAGTAGATACATAACCTACAATTCACAGTGAGAATATAACCCGCCTTATTATTATTATGTTAGGCTTACTCTACAATATCTCTCTCATAATATTATATCGATCCCAGAACAATGTTTCTAGCTCATTTTCAAGATCTGGGTCAAGGTCATACCTGTAGTACGCTTCAGAACTCATCAGTTTGTATATTGAGTCTATGAATGTTATTGTTATCACAACGATGAGGTATATCTGCGGTTATAATATTAAGGTCTAAACTCTAAAAAGTATTTTAGGAACATCTATTCGTATATGCCATGCAGTTTATAAATAAGTACTTAATTAACTGACACATGCATTAGTTATAAAGTTTTTAAAAGGAACTCATATCAGTTATGCTTCCGCGTAGCTGCTACGAGCTTGCTACGAATCCCGTAGTATGTAGCGCCGTTGCTACGGCGCTGCATCTTGTATGATTGATGTTGCCCAAATAATATTATATGGATACTAGCTGGCTGGGCAAACGTTGTTCTGTCAAATTAAATAAAAACACTCAGGGTTATGAAAAAATAATGTTGGTCGATTCTTAGACCTACCCGATATGAACAAAATTTCATACAAATCAGTCCAGCATTTTGGAGGAGTTTGGAACAAACAAGAGACACGAGAATACCTAAAGTCGTATTGAACAAATTTTTTCAAAGGCTCAGAGATTTTAGAGTTCTTAAGAAACAGTACACACAGTATTGAATATAAATAAGATTTTGGACAGCTTATTCAAAAGTTTCTCTAGAAAAAATCATTAGACCGTCATTTTTATCATAAAACCATGTTTACACCAGAAATTACCCAATTATAAATTCTAATACGCGACTCTCTTCAGGCCTCTAAAGTATAAGTAATCATCTCTAACACATCAGTATCAACGAACGTATATCACTACCTAATATGTCAAACAGCCTTAATCTCAATTCTCATAAGTTGAATTTCAACATTAATTCACAGTTCGCTGAGCACAATATGGAGATGCTTCATAGTATCAAATTAGCGAAGTCTTGCAGCAATAATTAAACGCTAGGAGCTAAAGTGAGGAAACTGCGTTTGACTAGTTCAAATTAAACTATGTTATAGGGAACGAATTAACTTGTGTAAACTTTCTACCTTTGACAAGTATTAAACATACTTTGTATAATACGAAGGTAATGTATTGACTTGGTCTGAAAATTTGGTGGGTTTGTTAGTGTTTAAGTGTATACCTATTTAAGGCAAAAGGTTTTTTTGTATAATTCATCAGTTTTCTGTCTAATGCACTCACTTGAAAAATACACTTTGGTACTTGCCCGTAGCGGATTTGAAATAATAAACAATTGTTAAAATAAATTACTTAGCAAGATGGTAATAATCTAGGCTAAATGTACTATCACGAATCCGTCGATAACTTAACTTAACATATCTTTGTTTATTTGCTTTCTTGCCTTAACTTACAGTTGTGCAATAATAGAGAGGTCGTGTTATTTTTTCACACTAAAAATAAGGTAAAATATTGTAAAACAAGACACAGAAAATATCTAAACAATGAAAAGAAAATCTAAGTCAGTAGAAGTAAGTACATGGACACCGACTATCCTTACAAACAAAGCAACGGTAATCTAATACAAATCTAAAACAAATTTAACTAATATGAAACAGAAAAAGTAAAAACGGAATACTGTATTTACTTTATAAGATCCAATATCTTGTTATATAAGGTGTAACTATTTACTTGGGCCCACGAGTAGAAACCAATTACTATTTATACTGATTCCAATATTCATACATTCAGATCTCGTTTTTCCCTTTTAATTCTGGTATTTTTTCCGGTCCTATCTGGCCACCCATCACGAGGACATTAGAATAAATTGGATCTCATTCCGTTCAAGATACACGAATAGTTTTCATGTATATTCAGGAATATTATATGAAACGTACTCGCAATAAATTAGTTATATTTATTGGATATACTGATAGTTTATTTAGCATGTGTGCTAGCTGCTAGCTATTTGTATATAGAAAATTCAAATAATTTAAGATCTTTAAATATTTGAGTGATAAAACAGTTCTGTGGCCCTAGTGAAAAAGGATCTAAGTCCAAAAATGCAACTTTACAGGAGACGCAAAAAACACTCCGCGCGTTAAAATTTCGTGTTTGACCGCGTATTACTTTTAAACCGCTACCAAATGAAATACATGCGATGTCTTTTATAGGTAAACAATTTATGCTCTTCATTATTAAGTAGTTATTTTTTATGTCAAGTTAATAGTTTTTAAGATAGTGACTTATACCAACCACAAAAAGAATTCCTTGAGGGTATAAAATAAGTTATACCTTTTCTCCCATAAATTAAATGGTAATTTACACAAGTGAAAAGGGAGACGCATTTGGAATGATTTTATGATAACTAAGTAATTTAAAGAAATAAATAATATTTTGCTATATGTACTACATGATTTTCTTGCGTAATTTTCATAAGCGCTAAAAAAATTTAATAAAAACGCAAAAAAATATCTTGACGCCTTTTTCACAAAGATATTATACGTGACGTATGGTACATTAAGACTTGTACTAACTATTTTTTAAGACTTATATCCATTATTTATATGAAAATGTTAAAAAAACCAAATTTTAAACGATTCAATTTTTTTTTCATGCATAATTTAAAAATAGTAAAATACTACAAACATTTTCACAAATTAAAACATTCTAACAAATCTAAAATATTAGACAATCTTATTCTAAGTCATCTTCGCTGTCATTAAAAGAAAATGTCGATCTTTAATACCATTATCACTTAATAAATTGGTATAAAAGATCTGACACTGGGGTTTCTTAGTGGAAGAAGATAAAGTAAGTCTCGCTTTGTCTCATTAGAAATTGCAATCGGCCCATCGTAAGTTGGGTATACATTCGGTTTCAAAAACACTTGGGAGCGGTGAGTTTCCTCGTTTTCTTTGCAAATTAACAGTTCCAATCATCTACGTCATGCATCTTTTATACTTAAAAGAGGCACACTCAGATAAGTTAAACTTCTTTTCATTTTCATCAATATTCTTTTGTTGTAATGGTCCTTTTAAGTCACCAGTAATAATATGTTTTCTATAAGCTTCAGGAATTTACTCACCACATTTCATCCTATAAGGTTCCGGGATTTTTATCTGTCTATTTACTTGTCTGGTAACTTCTTCCTCAATTTCTTTGTATTTTTTTCTAATTTCTCTTCTTTCCTTAATTCTTTTCCTAAGCTTACATTTCCGAACTTGTGTAACACCTTCTTTATCCCAAAATGGTGTGTTATTGCTCTCGCTTGAATCTGCCTGGGGAATGATTACGTATACGTCTTGTGCGCTTATTTACTCGCATAACTGAACAATCCGAGTCACACAAGTAGTGACAAATTCATACCAAATACGTCCGACACAGGACGTATTTGGTATGAATTTGTCACTACTTTCAGTAGAATAATCGACGTCAGGGTATAGAAGCTCATCAACCAACAGAGAAACAATATCAAGACACACGAGAAACGTTGTGGCTGAATCAGAAAATAATTCATCATCTTTTTCATGCCTCGGCAATGGGGCTAAGTTTTTCGAAAATCCTGACATTAGGGAACATTCTTCACAAAATGGTGAAACATTTTCAAACATTCAAATTTTGGAGAATAATCCGTAGGACAACTTGCCCTCGGAGAATAATTTTTAGAACATCCTGGCCGTGAAAAGTAATCTTTAAAACATCCTGGCCTTAGAGAATAATCCTTAGAACATCCTGGCTTTGGAGACTAATAATTCTCAAAACAAGTATGTCCAGGTTCTTCAATAAGACAAGAATGTATAAACAAAATCAATTATGCGGTTTATTCGACCGCTAGGTACCAAAAAGAAATAATTCATTTAATTTTATTTTTATTGTAATAAGTAAGAGATTTTCACAGGGAAATTTAGTACGAAACTAGTTAGAACAAAATTAACAGCATCAAATAACTATCCCTAACCATAAGTCACACTACGAACAGTAAGTAACAAAGAATATAAAAAAAGTAAGTTTGGTTTTACCTTATCAGTTTTATAGTATAGGGCACGTTTTTATAACTAAAACGATTGAATCAATAAATACATAGGTTCCTTAACACGTTATTGTTCATAGTTATTAGGGGTAAAAAGGTATGATTTCATTCAAATCTGGTATAGAAAACACTAGCTCCGAAATAAAGTTACAAAAATATGTGTAATAGGATCTAACTTACTTGCGTAATTATCGTATTTTCAGCAACGCAAGCTATTTTATGTCCTTTCTCACGCAAAATAAAAGCAACTCGTAGGATATTACTATAATTGTATACAATTTCATTTATTAATTTCACAGTAGCATGCGTGAATACTGATCTCGTTAGACTTATTTTTGTTTTTGTCTCTTTATTTAGGTGAAAACTGATTTATGTCTAGTAATATCATTACTCACTTAACCATTTCTAAGGACCAGGTATTGTTGTATTGTTAAACACCAACCAAATTAAAACGTGGGTAATTTATGTTAAGTTAGATTCAAAACCACAAATAAAAAAATATGTTTTTCCTTATAAAAGAATACAAAAGTACTTAAACCCGACCTAGGTTGTTTTTTTGGTGTCAGATGGACCCTTTTACACAAGGTAACTTTGCCTATTTTTGAGATAGCTTAAATCCGTTTTCACCAATCGATAGAGCATTTTTTTCTGATCGCTTTGGTATACTTAACTCATTTTCGACAATTTTGGAGTTATACCCCTTTTCACTAGGGCCACAGAGTTTTGGATGTGTTCCGTAAGAATATACTGTAATTCCGCTGGTGTATAATAGAAAGAATTTTACTCTCTCTACTCGTAACTATAATTACGTATTAAAGTACACATATTTTTGCAATTAAAAAACTTTTTTTTTCTTAAGTTTTTAAATAATGTCCGTTCGGAATTTCCAAACATTTTTTTTAATATTAATTTAATAAAAGTTTACAAGAACATATACAGGATTAATTAAAAGGAATGCGTATATTCAACAATGTAATCAGGTGTATAAAACTGACAACTTTCCCCAAGGAACATAAGTCGAAATCTTAAAATGTATGTTTGTATGAAAAGATGATTTTCCTTGGGGAAAATTGTACACTTTATGCACCTGATTCCCGCGTTGAATATCAGCACTCGTTTGAAATGATTCCTGTATACCTACTATAAGTAAATATTGTTTGAAAATCGTCCCTCGTATATTTAAAATGAGCAACGAAATGTGCATGAAAGATATTATAATTTCAAGCTAAATGTCCAATTCGCAAAGCTATAAAATTATTTAATCACATAGTGCCAATTACACACAACCACATCAAGCAATATTGTTTCTAGTTAAATAAATTTGAAACTGTAAATAACGAAAACCGTTCTAATTTAATAATGTAACTTCGGTGATTCAATTTGATAACACAATTTTATAAATTACTAATTACACTCGATTTTATCTCGATTCAGAATTGAGGATTATTTTCGGTATCAATTTTCCGAGATTAGTCAGATAATTTTTGAATTTGATTTTCGATTTTCAATTATTATGTTATAGAGATTTTAATTATAAAGAATTGTAATTAGTGAAACAAGTGACATATGTTGTTGTTCTATTATTTTGTAAAAAGTCACAAACGACGAGAAGATTTTTACTATTACATAAATATATTATTTGTTAAATTTGAATAAATTATATATTTTTGTTCCACAAAAAAAAACCTTAAAAAATGTTATCGTCCTCAGTCTACCAGCAAAGTCATAAACGAAACGCAACAAAAAGATAAAAGTCAACTCATTTTCATTTAATTTATTTAATTACCTCCCCTAAACATCTCGGTCAAAACGTCTCTGTGTAGATAAAAGAAAAAAATACATAAAACAAAACGATCTCATAAAATTAACATAGAGTAATAACCTTAGGAGTAAAGGAATGACAGACAGTCACATAGATGCTCTTATAGCCTCAGGCCAAAAACCTAGACTGAACAAAAGCCCTTTGTACTTAACCTCTAATTAGCCATCCACTGGACTCACTAAATATCATAATTAATTTCTAAATTAACAAGCCACGATGATTAATTAATTTATAGTTACAAACGTGAAACTTGTTTTTGTAGATCATAAATAAATTATCTCATCATTTTTTCTTATCTTTTTTATCAGATAATTATGTTGTCTAGCCTTTTCCCAAGCTATGTTGGGGTCGGCTTCCAGTCTTACCGGATTTAGCTGAATACCATATTTTACATGGAGTGACTGCCTATCTGACCCATGCAATCTATTTATTTTTATTTTATTTTATTTATTTACTCTTAGTTTACTTTTATTTTATTTATTGCTGGGTAATACAGTGTATCCCATAGTAAGACTCAGTCAGAATTGTAATACTTAACGACTATCAAAGATCACTATATGACAGTCGGGACCAACGGCTTAACGTGCTTTTAGGGGCACGGAGGGGTCTTGATATTTTTACAAATGGTCACCGATCCACGGACCAACCGCGGCGAGCGCGGCCTAACCTTTATTATCGGTCAAACCGTAAAGATAGCACTTAGCCACGATCCCCGCCTCCTAATTATTTATAACAGTATTCCAGATTAATAATAGCTGTTTAATTTAAAAAAATATACACGTAATACTATGAAAACAGTATTATTTAACTTACGTACCTGCTTTCGACATGGTTATGGTTAGTAACATGAACACTTGAAATGAAATATAAATAATCACAAATGAATTTTCAATCAAACAGTCTTATTAAAGCCGTAATAGATATCAATTATACTTAATTAAACTAGTTGTTAATATACATTTTATGGTTAAAGAAAAGTTATTAATCCCTCATTCATATCTCAATTCCTTAGGGGAGTAATTATTTATAACAGTATTCCAGATTAATAATAGCTGTTTAATTTAAAAAAATATACACGTAATACTATGAAAACAGTATTATTTAACTTACGTACCTGCTTTCGACATGGTTATGGTTAGTAACATGAACACTTGAAATGAAATATAAATAATCACAAATGAATTTTCAATCAAACAGTCTTATTAAAGCCGTAATAGATATCAATTATACTTAATTAAACGTTAATATACATTTTATGGTTAAAGAAAAGTTATTAATCCCTCATTCATATCTCAATTCCTTAGGGGAGTAATTATTTCAAGATATATCATCGAGTGTAAATTGACTTTCCAAAAGAACACTACGAAGGCTCCATTAAACAGTAACTCTAGTGTAATTGTAGATACGTACTATTTTGGTTTCAATCTAGGGCGGGGTTTGCGAGAAATACTATACTTATTGAACGAAAAATATTTTCCTCGTGTGACGTAACCCTGGCATTTTTAAGTGCTGATTTGTTTGACAGCTATTTATTACTATTTATGTAGATGATAATAATAACGACTATTAGGCTGTGCATAGATAATTACAAAATATTGTCTTATTGATTTTATTTTATTTGGGGAGCTTACAGCTTTAAATTATACCAATAATAAAAATAACGCCAATAACAAGCTTCCACAGATGAGCAGAAAACATTTTATATTAATCTAGGCTAACACGAAAATACACAGCAACACAGAAATACAAACTAACACAAAATATATTTAGACTGGTAACAGTAAAAGATTTTGAACAGCAAAAGCTTTTGAAAAAAATGTATGCAAAAGCAACGCGCTTTTTCTCATAACGATTGATCCTTTAACGATCTTATACATTATTGCAGTCATTTTAAATGCCTTCCGCATTCATTCATAATTACGTTTCGAAACACTATTCGTTCAAAACTCGAGATACTTTTGTAGATTTCTATTTAATATCAAAAGTCGAACTCATCGGTGTCATGGCGTAACCAATGGTAAGGGCTAGTATAGCAAGGTCACTGTAAAAGTCAACGGAGTGGAACAGTTTAGGAAGTTCTCATCAAATCTCGGGCGGAACCAGGCGGTTGACCTAGTCAAAGAGACGCTTTGATAACATTTGCTGTCGACGAACCGTGAGCTTAATTTGAATAAATCAAATTTGACGTAATGCAAACTATATCCAAGCGAAAATATATGTTTTGAAGTGCTGATATTGGGTAACTCCTCAGGTTCGTATAAATACTTCATCCTGTCTAGCTTTTTCTGGGGTCGGCTACTAATCTTACTAGATTTAGCTAAATACTGTATTTTAAATGGAGCGACTGTCTATCTAACCTCAACAACCCGTTGCTGGGTAATACAGTATTCCATGGTAAGTCTGGTTGTCAGAATTGTTATGAATTAACAACTGCCAAAGATCACAGAATGACAGTCGGGACCAAAGGCTTAACGTAATTTCTGGGTATCTAAGTTCTCAGTATGTTTAGCAAACGGTCACCCATCCATGGACCAACCGCGGCGAGCGCAGCTTAACCTTTGTTATCGGTCAATTTTTACGGCTTATACTTAGCCACGAGCCCCTCGTTCGTACAAATACTTGAAGGTAAGGGTAATTAAATGAAGAGCAAGTTGTTTCATAACACTTTATACCCTCCAAGTGTCTTATTAATAATATATTTTGTATTGATGTCAAAGTTGGAATCTCTAGGAGTTATATTAGTCTCGAGTATGCTTTTTGAAACCGTGTTGTAGTGTTGAATGCGTGGAGAATTTCATTTGATGTTGCATAGCTACGTGAACAAGTTTGTTTATTACGAACGAAGATATTAATTTTGAAGATGCTTTATTTACCTATGTTGTGATTTTCCAGTATAAGAAACTTTTGAAGATACCTATAATTATCCGACTCAAAACTGAAGTAACAGTAAATAAGTATTATAATTATTTTCTAATATATCATAATATACCTATTATAATATTTCTAATATATCACATGTATTTTCTAATATATCCTTCTCTATATGGGAAGAGGTATGTGCCCAGCAGTGGGACATTTTATAGGCCGGTATTATTATTATTTTTTTTATAAAAACGACGCTCGCACTAAGGAATTTAATCCTTGTTTCGCGGGGGTTTCACAAACATTAAAATCACATGCATAAAGAACACCCAGACTAGGAACAAGCATTTGTGGATCACACAAATGCTTGTCTCATGCGGGGATCGAACCCGCAGCACGTCACGCACAGTGGTAATTAGCGTGGCGAACTATACCACTCAGCAAATGCAGTCAAATTTTAACAATATTATTTAAATGATATCAGGAAAACAGTATGAATACCACAATATGACCTTAATTACTTAAAACGATCAATCAAGTTTAATTGTTAATTGATTAAGAAAATCAGAAATAAGTATTAGTTTTCCGGATCGGTACTTCACTGAGTTATAATTATAGCCGTAAACTAGAAAACTTATATGTTTCTTTATTCAACGGTTCTAAAAAAGGGTATCAAAATTAAAATAGTTCCTTAAATTTGTTTAAAAATTAATGATTAACTCTAACTGTAAAAATCGCTGTGTTTGCGTTAATACTATGGATATAAAGTCAATTTAAGTTAAAAACAGAAACCAAGATAAATAGTAAGTCTTTCGTAACAGTAAAATAGAATCACGTAAAATATGATTTTGTCGAACGTGTCCCGGTACGGTACACCGGCAGCTAGCACTGGTAACAGTACAGTACACCTGCAAGTGAAATGCGCTTCGAAGTCACGTCACACAATCCCACGGCGATAACGATTCGCGGGAAAAAATACTGAAGAAATTTTTAACTTAGAAAATACTAAGTCAACGATCTAGAAGAGAAATTCTAAATCTAGAATTAAATGAATATATTTTATATAATTTAGAAATGAAATATTTTATTTCCCTCCTTTACCGATGTTCTCATTTTCCGAAGAAGACTGTCCCAAAACACAACGTTTAGGTACTTTTACTTCTATGGGATTCATATAATACAATTAAACTTCGTAATTTTAAGATAGCTATTTTAATGGATAAGGTAGATTTTACCAAACTTGACGCTCCCCACATAAGGCTTATTCTTCGGATAAATATTGAAGTTTATCCATATTTTAAAACAAAAGCTGTTAAACTCACTTTAAACACCAATTTTAATTCCACAAATATAATGAAAATATCATGGAACAACTCTAACACGGTCATCTGATCCCAAACTAGGTAGAGCCTGTACTATGTTTACCAGACAATTGATAAACAGACTTATATATTTATAAATACCTACATACATATCAATATAGATAAATTACACCCAAACACAGAACAAATGATTGTGTTAATCACACAAACATTTGTCCTGGGTAGGAACCGACGACCTCCGGCTTAGCAGTCAGAAAAACACGTACCGAAGGCCAGTCAAAAAAAAACTGACTAAATCGTAGCTAGTATTATAAATCCGAACAATAAGGCTTGTAAAAGTTTGCTAATTACTTACGAATCGGCGAGTAATTAACGTACCTAGAGAGTTAATAACAATTCATTAATTCACAAACCTAGAAAGTACCTACTAAAACACCAAACCTAAGTCTCAATTTAGCAGTCAAATCATTCAGGTCAAAGGTCAAGAAACAGAAAATTACTAATTTACAGTAACTTCAACGGTAATAGTACAGTGAAATTTAATACTACAAGTGTTAAAAGGTATTGACAACATTAACTAAGCTTAGAAAGAAAAATACTTGGATAATAAAAAACAGAAGACTCCCTTGATTGAATTGTACATCTGTTGGAGGTTCTTGACAAAATTATTTCTATTCGAACATTTGTTCAGCGACAAAGTTAAATTGGATTTCTTATGGTGAAAGTGTCTCGTGAAAGTGGCTACAGCGGTTGGTTTTATTCGGTTTCAGCTATTTCAGGTGTATTACGACAATAGGCACTTTTTTACACTGATGTCGAAAACTTAAGCTGATATTAGGAAGTGTGTTTTCGGATGATTTTATCAGGTATGTAATTTGTGAAGTTACTTACACTTAACTAAATGAGCGCGCTTTGTTAATTTTGGTTTTTTGTGTGCGGTATTTGGACGTAAATCATAACGCAGGTTAGGCTTGTAACAAATTCTTGATAATGTTTTTCCTTGTTTTAATTACAAATGTATAGTTTTCAGTTATTTTCAATATTATTAGCAAAATTTTAAAGTTTGAGGTCAATGGGAAGTACCCTATTAATTTTGATATCTTTGTCAATTTTGAAAATGTACTTACTAGTACTAGAAGTTTGTTTTTTTCACAGTATCAAGGGATTGTTGATTTAAACGAACAGTTAAATTTCATCTCGATACCTTCTCGCGTTTTTAATATAAAAGGTCTTGACAGGCAGGAACATGATACTAAACTACACATGTTACTAAACTATCTTATCCACATCTTTACCTTATTATTTATGGAACGAAACACAAATTTGGTCGCAAACCAAGTTACTAAACGAAATACGAATCATACCTGTATAATTATGTTTTTATTTCATCATACATGATCATTATTATTAATTAACGTTAATCTTATGAACATCATTGTAATAATTATCCCACAAGTACGTTAAGAAAATACAATTATTATTTCAAACAAGCCCGACCATTTCGTGAAATTGTACTGAAATTATTTTGTTAAATTGGCGGCTTGTTTAAATGTCGACATTCCTCATGGTTTTAATTACTTACTACAGAATATAATCATTAGTTAAACATAAAAAAAGTTGAACCAGAGGCTTTCTATTGTATTGTATAAGGTTTAACATTGAGGTGTAATGCGATTCCTACTGTGCACATTGAGTTATAATGTACTACGTACTAGAGGAGACACCTCAATCAAATTGTTTGTAACACGAGTTTAGGTCCACGGTCCTAAACTCACTTAGTCTGTGCCAAGCGCTTGCTGCAACGTGACGCACTGAGTGAAGTTTTGATAATTAAAATATGCCTTCGTGTGCATTGAGGTACTGTTCCAACAACTCCAAAAACATAAATAAAAGTCAAGGAGTGACTTTTCACCAGTAAGTTCAACTATTATCTTTAAACCACGCGTTATTTAATTATAATTTTTCTATTGCAACTGTCACCGTGGCGGCGGTTGTTTACGTGAATGTCAAAGAGTAAAACATTTTTATTCGCAGACTTGACACTATCGATGTAGGTATACTTTTTAAAACTATGAGCAATAAAATATTAATATTTAATCACGATAGTAATGTTGTAATAATATTTCACATTTTTGTTTGGGTTTAAAGGTTTCCACGGCTATGTCATGAAACAAGAGAATCATCAATCAATCAGATAAATCGCAGCGAAGAAACTTGGTTACCTTCAGATTATTCACGCATATTATATGTTCCGTGCATTTCCAAGAAAACGACAAATACACCACGAAAACACTAAGAGTATACTTAAAGAAATCTGAATTACCATGCGATAACGTAAATGATATTATATTTGTAAATATAACTTTCCTGGAATTTTTGTTTTACTTTGTTATTAGAAAAACTAACTTTTTTGATGTTCAGTATACTTACTTATGAGAGGCAGAACCAGTAGGTAAATGGCGGTTTTTTTTTATACTGTAACGCTAGATACATATTTACAAAAACTGATCCAACTGTGGATTACTAATACCAAACGGCAGAAATTAACTAAACTTATTTTATTTGAAGAAAATTAAAGTATTTTAACAGTAGAAATACTTTTTTACACACGTAGGCAGAATATAAAAAAATTGTCGCATCTGCGCGCATTGATTGTTATCTATGAGAAAATAACAAGCTTGCCCCGCGCATGCGCGGGTTCCGCGCATGCGCTGTCCTGCGCTGACTTCAAATGTGCGCGCTATATTTTGTTTGAAATAGCTTCTCTAGTACGTAGTACATTATAACTCAATGACTGTGCACGACTTTTGTTTTCAGAGCGATATTATCTACTACAATTATTACTAACACGACATAATCACTAAAATATATATAAGTCAATAGGTAGGTAAGGGATTCGAACAAACAATTGAGATTGCGTTGAATACACCTTATTAAAAAAGTCATAAAGACCGTTGTATATAGGATTAATTTTAAAGGAGTGCGTTTATTTAACAAGGTAATCACGTGCAAAAAACTGAACAACTTTTCCCACGAAACATAGGTCGAAATCTTAAAATTCGAAATCATCTATTGATACAAACATAGGTCACTAACCACTAGTCCAACGGGCCAGTCTTAGATTCTTCTTACTTTATGTGATAATGCTTCTTATCCACCAAATATTTTTACGTAACAAAGAAATTATGACACTACGACTGTGAGTGAACTCCTCTTTTTGTATTTAACAAACTCAGGACAATGTAATTGTAGTACGGACTTGTAAAGCCGAGTGTATATTGTACACATTTCATGAAAAATACACCGCTGAAAACTATACAAAATGTTGTAAAAAAATTGTTACATTTTTTTTTTATTTTCCTAAATTATACTTTAACAGTAGGTAGGTACCATGCATATTTTTTTATACATATCGCATATGTGTACGTTTTGATATATAAAATTGAACGATGAAAAAACTACACAATCAAGACGATCTTTTTTGTAAAATCAAGTAAAAAAACTTAACATTTTCCGTTTCTACTGTTCTAGCTTAGAAAGCCAGCGTCTTAACAAATCCAACAAAAGTTTCAACCGCAGCGTTTGAAATCCAAACGTACAAATTAAGTTACGCCACATGTTACAAGAGGCACTAAGTTGCATGTTGCAGCATCCAATACAAATGTACGGCAGTGTGTACTAGCCGCAGAGTGTAATTTTTCTTTAGCAGCGAGCTCTTAGCTCAGAATCACGTAAAGTATGAATTCACTGAAGCACGCACAGACTCTTGGACTATTCACTATTTTTACGACTTCGCTTTACGTGCTTGTCTGCGAGAGTCGTATTATTCGTTTAGACTCAACAAAATACGATGCTCATTAATGTAAGATATATTCTTTTTTTTATCATAAATTAGGTGTTGCCCGCGATTCCAAATAGTTTTATGTGTGGTAAATATAGCCTCTTCTAGTAACTAACGGATAAAGTAGCATTCCAATGTTGCTAAAAAAATACACTAGTGTGTTAGTTTTTTAGTTTATTCTTTACAAACGAACAAAAATACAGTCCTTTTCTTTTTATTTGTGTAAATGACTATATCTGTCTAATATAATATATTAAATTCTTGAGTCACAATGTTTCTGACCAAACTCCTCCGAAACGGATCATGACTAGATCATGTCAACTGATATGATTTTTGAGAAAAATAAAATAATAATAATATCTTGCGACAACTCCACACATAGCCATCTAATCCCAAACTAGGCAGAGCCTGTACTATGGTAACCAGACAACTGATATGTTACATACTTATATATATATTTATAAATACATACATATTATAGATAAATTACACCCAGACACAGAAAAAATGATCGTGCACATAACACAAAGATATTTTGTCCTGGGTGGGAATCGAACCCACGAACTCCGGTTTAGCAATCGTGGTCACTAACCACTACACCAATAAGCCTGTCAAAGTCAAAAAAATATTTTATTCAAATCTATTGATTAATATTTTAAGTTCTGTATTCTATCAATAGTATCTACATTACATAAGTATAGGTAAATAGCATCAAACAAATGATAGTACACAACTACACACGATTAGTATAGGACCTTCAGATAATGGTACAAAAAAGCACGGCTATTCGAGAAGACTGATGATACCTCACTGCCGTTGATCAACTGTTGACAACATGACATCCGAAACTTTTTGTTCCAAATTTTATCTATATAAATAAAAATGACTCGCCCAATGTGTTGCTAAGCGCATAACTTTCGAACAACTGCAACGAATTGGATATTTTGTGTTCAATATTAACAGGATAAGTTTTTCTGTATACTTAAAAAAAAAGTTTTTTTTTCCTAAATCTCAGCAAATGAAACAGAAGACTGTGATAGATCACATATTTGACGGGAACGGGACCTACATACGCGGGCGAAATTGCAGTACACAGCTAGTCAGAAATAAAGTAGCCACGCAATAGTATGTGTATACTAACAAGTTATGATTCAAGCAATAAATATTATCATTGAAGAATACAATATGTAATTGTCGAATGGTATCCAAATAAACTCATAAATGCAGATATACGAGTACCATTATTTTTTTTATTTAAAGAATTATTTCGTAAGCAACTGTAATTTAATTTAAGAATGCACCAATCAAAAGACATTTAACACCAATGGAATTCATAGAACCCTTTGTAGTACTCAAATTGATATAAATTAAATTAAAATAGGTTAGGTACGAAATTTAATCAAAAATTTTAAAATTAAGACCGAGTGAAACGACCCGAAATAGAAGGAGAAGTAATTAAAAGTTCAAGCATTTCGCTGACGTTTATTTAATTCCCCTCAATATTCGAACAAATAATAAAGTACAGGGTCAGCACATGTAGAGCTAAGGGAACAAACCGTTCAATAAATTGTTCAGCAAACTTCCCACAAAGCAGCCGAATTCAAACATTTTGTTGCTTGCTTTACATAACAAGTAACTACATCAGAAGCAAAAGTCATTCGTGAGATTCCATTTCAGAAATTCTAATTAAATTACGAGCTTACAGGGCTGATACAGCTAACTACAGCCGCCCTTTATCTAAAGTTGCAGAGTTATTTCGACAAATCTGAAGTATTTGTTGGAAAGTCAACCGGATTGTATTAATGCCGGGACATGCGCCGAATTTATACAAATTATTTATACATGTTTAGGTCTAAAGCGACGAAGTTCGTGTGATATTTCGTAATTTACATACCGAACACTAAATAAATTCATTTTAATAAATATAAATACTAAATAAATGTTAATGTTAAAACTTTTCTTGATGATAGCGCAGGCTTGTTCTCGCGGTCGGTTATTAAGAGGTGCGACTGTACTTTTTTTCCATACAAACGCTCTCGACTGTTTCTCCGTGGTTTATGAACTTAAAGCTATAATTTTTTGCAGTAATTTGGATATTAACTAGTTTCACTTTGTCGAAAAGTTATATTTAAAAGAACTAGAACCTCCCAAAACTTCTCATTTCGATCCCAGGTTTAAGACACGTATAGTGTTAATTTGGAATGTAATAACGAAAAAATTAAATAAAAGGTCTCCAATCTTCTTCATGTCAATTGGTTCAAAATTAGAGGAACTATAAGCGAGAACCAAACGTCGTTTTTAAGTTGGATATTTAGTCGGAAGTCCCTAATGTGTGACCCTAATCACATACACATGTATACATCGCAACAGCGGCTGCGATAGTTACTTCAAATACCTTACTTTCGAAAATCTCTCGCCTTTCCTTTTAACCCTAGCAATAACTACAATCAATTCCTTAGACAATAACAAAGCACACATTGGCAGATTACGACAACGTTAACACGCCCCATTGTAGTTGATTCCGCATCGTGGCGGCCCTTAGTCACTTGTCCAGACTGGATGTGGTAGGCACTCGAACCGGGTCAGATGACGGAGCGATACGGCACGACTCTGGCCGCGCCTGCACTATGACACTCCGTTAAGGAAGATGGATGCTTCCCACTAATATCGCTGCACTTACTATAATTTTGTTTAGGTATACATTTAAATTCCTGAATCGGTTTTAATAACTTATCTAGCATAACTATATAGACTGCACGGATAGCCGAGTGGTATAGGTCACCACGCTGATTACCACTGTGCGCGACGTGCTGCGGGTTCGATCCCCGCATGAGACAAGCATTTGTGTGATCCACAAATGCTTGTTCCAAGTCTGGGTGTTCTTTGTGCATGTGATTTGAATGTTTGTGAAACCCCCGCGACACAAGGATTAAATTCCTTAGTGCGGGCGTCGTTATTTTTTCTAAAAGACTTGCTAGTAATGTGGGTCGTACTGTACTAGTATTCATAACCCCTAGTACTAAACTAAATGTCACGAGTGGGCTCACGTAGGTAGTGCAATGTGTGGGATTTGAACCGGTTACCACATGATCGCAAGTCCGACGCTCTAGCCATAGTTGCCCTGGCTGTTCATACCTACATAAATAAAATTAGAATGTTGTATCTTTGAAGCGATAATAATTTCGTATCAGACAAAGCGTGCCTACACCATAGATCTCTCATTGTAAACAAACATACCAAACATTGATCACAATACATTACACCTGAAAGTGCGGTACAAGTTCTAAGAGGTAATTCTATTCTTCTCATCTGTACCTGCCCTGCTTCAATTATCCGTAGGACACCGGCATCTCGAATTCGGAATGAGGAATCCCTCCCATTTCCTGTACTGTAAATAAATTTGGTCTGTTTTCAAGCATGACTCAAGGAACTTTCACTAATTGGCAACCTAACAAATTGGCAAGATAAGTTAAACATTGCTCTATATCTCAACTGGGTTTTGTTGACTCGGCTCACAATATTCACCGTTCTCACAGATCTTTTTCCCAATATTTGAGTTTAATACTTAAGTTATTCTTACGACAAAGCCTTGCCGCTTAATGGTTAAATCTTAGCGACCGAAATCTGTTAACAATTATGAATTTTATGACGACATTTTGCGAATGCCCCGCCTAATCGTGTCGAATAATTACATAATCGTTTTAAATTTTGTCAAATAATATTTGAAATTGCAATCCACGCCAGCCAGCTAAAATGTTAAGCCTATTTTGTTGCTTTTCATTTATTATAATCTGTGTTTAATTATGTGTTCAAATGAAATATGGCTACGTTACTAATAACTCATGTGACGTCACTTAATATTTGTAATTTGGTCAGGCATTGCTTTCATGCTTGATACTATTTCCTTTTAGTTTTAATTTGTGAGGCGTGATCTATATCCTTGGCTAAGCAAAAATTACCTTAAAGAAATTACAAACTAAGAGTTGCGATCGAACTCTAGACATTTTATATTATACTCCAAAAGAATATAACATTTTTAATGGCTCAATTCTGAGAGATATAAGATACTAAAACAAATGATAACGTCATTAAAAGCTTTAATGCGATTTCGATTACACTTCAGCAAAAGATAATTAACTTTTAGATGTCCATTACTTGATAAGCCCCAAGCTTCCAAATTTGAATCCGTCCACAAAATGCCGATAACAGACTGGCAGGTGTAAAAAAAAAGATAATCTAACATTCGTTTGAAAAGATAATTTGTTCAGCAATTAATTGCGACCGTCGCCGCTTTTAGAACGTTCACGGAAAAATTTAAAATTCGTTTTGTGTCCAGACGTGCAAAAACAGCAGAAATGCATTGATTCTCCTTTGTGGCGCATAAAAAGGTCAAATGTAAAATCCGTATAATCAGCCAGTTTAATCAAGCTAGTTAGATTGGCAACAATTTTATTACATTTTTTCTAGATTAATCTCCTCCAATAAACCTTATTAGATAGCGGAAAGATTAAATAAATAACTTCACCTTTGACATTATGAATTCAGTAACCAGGTTAGGTAGTATAGGTTTTAATATAAATTAGTACTAAATTATAATGTACCTAGTAATTTTTTACGTACTTAACTCTAATATAAACTAATATTTTCATTTCGTTTAAGTATTAACTACAAAGTAATAAAGACGTCAAGAAATTGAGTCTTTAATATTGAGATTTAAGTTATTTTACAAATATGGCGGACAAGACGTCTAGGTAACCTAGATTTTTAAGTAGGTATTATGGTAACTACTAACTACTTATTTAGACCTTGGTTAATATGTGTTCGAATTATTACTATTTTATTGTAGACGCTTTTAACTAAATTGAAGTTATTATTGACAAATGGGTGTACGATTGTATGAGGAACTCGTGGCTATGTTCAAACTGTACGTTTGACTGATAAAAGAGGTTAAGCAGCGCTTGCCGCGGTTGGTCTGTAGATGGGTGATCATTTGTAAACGATACTGCATGCTGCATAACAGGCCGCTGGTCACGATTGTTATACGTCGATCTTTGACAGGCGTTAAGTCATTAAAATTCTGACAACCAGTTTTACTATGGGATACTGTGTTGCCCAGTAAAATGGGCTACCTATGGGGGTGAGATAGGCAGTCGCTCCATCTGAAAAACGGTATTCAGCTGAATCCGGTAAAAAATCCGGTAAAAGTCAATTCTAGAAACAACGAGGCAGATGATGATAAAATGGATACTTTGTATCTTATATCGACTTTATTAAAAACTAAATTGAAACTAGCTACATACTTTTTAGTCATTTTATAGACTCATCCCTAACGTAGGTACTATAAAGACTGGTTTCAAATAAAACTATGAAACGAAAAATAAAAGGCATTCGTATTGGATTCAACATTTTACATTTTGTAATCTAATTGTAGCCAATAAAATGTACATCAGTCAACGAACAAAAGAATTACGATGTCCCTTCTAAAAATTCAATAAAGCTTCGCATTTTTATTACTCAACGTTGGAAAACTAAATTGGTGCTTCTATCTATTTTTTTTATCTATAACTGGCAACTATTCAAGGGCTTTATGTAGACAATGTTGCTGGCAAAATTATGTTTGACAAGCTTACTAAATGCGAGATTTACTGGATTATGCCATGAAATAAAAATACGTTCATAATCAATAGTGTCTAAGTAGTTTATTTTGGATGAAAAAGGATATTGTGCTTCTTTTCGTATTGATGGACTCGATTCAAATTCTATTCGACCAGTATTTGGCAACTTGTTCAGCTCTTTCATCAAAGGGTGTTGAAAATGTAAGATAAAAAATGCATGTGTGTATTAGTTTAGGTGTACATGAAAGAAGTGAAACTTCTTTATGGCATCATTTTCCGAAAAATGATCTACTTACTATTTACAACTTTACAGAAATTGGATAATTATAGCTAAATAAGATAAAGTTTAAGCAAAAGGCTTTTTTTATCATAGACATGAATAAAAATAAATATGGCGCGTAACGGAAAAATGTGACGTAGAAATAAAGATGGCGCGTAACAGACAAACGTTACAATTTTAATTTTCCCATACGTCGATCAAGAAGGTATCACTTCAATCATGAAATTGTTCCAAAAGGCATGATGGCTGATTATGAAAAGATCAAATCTATTCCGCCAGTTAAATAAAAAAAGTAATTTATTTTTTCTTTTAGCAAATTAAGTTGAAGCGCTTTAAAGTTCACGAGTGGGAGCTTGTGACATCACGGCTAAGTAAAAGTCGTCCTACCTTGAAAGAACTTTACGCGACAAATCTTCCACTGTATCTAGGTAATATTATTATATTCTTTATGAGACACAATAAAAAATACGAATCTAATATTTTTATTATATTAGGTATAATTTTATATTGGATATTGTTTTCTGAGGTGTACGCGAATGTAAAACATTGAAATAAAAGTACTTTTTTAAATTGTTTCTGTCGCGTTTTTTTTTTCTAATTTGGCTCCCGACGTTTCAACGCCTTTCCAGTTGTCATGATCACGGGCAGAGTATATACATTATTTTAAATATATAAGATATTTAAAATAAAAACATCATACCTTTAAACTGTTAAACTTTTGTAATTATTTTACCAAATACTTTGTCTATCATTAGATCTGCGAAATGAGTTCACCTTTTGTTTAAGTCGTATGTAATCCTCGCGTTCATTAAAAAGCCTACCGCTTAAAAATTCTACTACAGCGCTATAATTACGTGTACAAAAACATTCTTATCTTTACACCAAGCAGTTGTTCCAACGTCAAGAGCATTATCTCTCAAGATATACGCTAGCCTATCCCGGGAGAAAAATCGGGGGGCTTGTCACTATACCGTGGAGGGACTATTCCTCACTTGTGAGTCCTTGCGAGGGTATTATTATATGAACTTACTTGTAGCTTCCACTATGTTCATTGTCGTTAGCTGTAGCTTCATTTGTTTTGGTAGAGATGACTTGTGTGAATGTGCTTGTGTGAGTTTTTACGTTCAATCGAAATGTCTATGACATTCAGTGTTCCAATTGGCCCGCTCTAAGCTCTTAACCAATCAGAAAGCCAAACGGGGTAAACGGGACAATCAGATTGAATCAAAACAAAACAAGCATAAACCGTACATAAATAAAAAAATATGTACACAAATGTAATGTGTGTGATGTCAATTATACACTGGTATTGAAATCAACGTGTATACTTTCTGTGGTATATCATTGGTATAAAGTAATACACCGTACTAACTTTTTACTGACTCTTTAGTTTTATAAATAATTTAATAACAGCGTTTGGCACACACATGTGCATATTTTTAAAGTATAATATAATATAAGTATATTCATACTAGATTTTGCTCAAGGCTTCGCCCACGTGGGCGTCTGTTATCGCTAGATAAATGGGCTATCTAGCACTGAAAGATTTATTCACATCGAACCAGTAGTTCTTGAGATTACCACGTTAAACCAAAAACGTCAGTTTTATATTATTAGTGAGATAATGTTGTGTATTCAATGGCCCTAGGAATACTTTGTTTTTAAGATACAAGAATAACCAGCTTGGTTTAATTAGTATAATACCAGATAAACTCTTGTTTATCAATAATGAGGGTGAGCTATCATTATGTTGTTGAGTGATTGTGACCTCTGTGTGGTATGCTGACGTAAAGAAGGTCATGATTTAATAAACACGATCATCTAATAACCTTATCGAACAAGACGAAGTTGATAAATACAGGATAAATTTAAAAGGAGTTTGTATATAAATCAAGTGTATAAAACTGAGCAACTTACCCCAAGAAACAAAGGTCGAAATAATTTTGAAATTTTGACAGTTGCGTCACACAATTTCTTTTAAAAGCCAATTTTATTCTTCAAAATCAAAATCAAAAACAAAATTCTTTATTTGGCTCAAACACAGGTAATATTATACAGGTTAATAACTTATAAGTGCGCTATGTTCTACTCTTTCGAGCGTACAAATATAATCGTGCATTACATGTAATAGTTAAATTATGTCAATTAAAAAATGTCAATAGAAATTTTAAAATACCCACATATACAATAATAATAATCAACTAAAACAAATTCATTACAATTTATATTCAAAAAATTCGTGGATGCTATAAAAACATTTATCCGCCAGCCACCGTGTCAAATATATTTTAAATTTATTATTTGTCAAAGATTTAAGATCATTCGGGATTTTATTAAATATTTTAATACACATTATATAATAATTATTAGATGTCAGTGTAAGTTTTGTGAGCGGTCTAAATTCAAATTGAAATTCAAAATTCAAATTCATTTTATTTGCAAGAATATAGTGAATACATAAGATGTTAAATTGTTAGGTTGAACAGTACATAATATTCTGCCTTTATAGGGCATGCAAACATTATTAAATAATTTATGAGCATGTATTGACCGCTTACTATAGGAACTGGTCGCTTGTTGAAAGAAGTCCTTATGTTTATAAACAAAAATACATGAATCCAAAATATACAAACAAGTCAAAGTCAGAATTTTATATTTCTTGAAGAAAGGACGGCATGACTCTATTTGCTTTAGGCCAAATATAGCCCGGAGGCATTTCTTTTGCATGGTTAAGGCATCATCCACGTCTACAATTCTACCCCACAATATAATACCATATCGTAATATGGAACAAGCATACCCATAATATGCCGTAATTGCGGCCTGTCTGGAAACCACTTGGCTGATCCGTCTTAAGGGATAAATAAAGCTGTTTAATCTAGAGCAAATATCAGCCACATGGTTTTTCCAGTTGCAATGACAATCGACTATGATCGAATGTCATCTAAACATGGCTCAGGGGGTTATCTCTAGTTAGTCCAAACAAAACATAACGTGGCATGACGCAGATAGTAGTTCAAGAATCTCGGGTCGCCTAATCTATTCTATGTTCTGAGAGTCACCAGGTAGTGTTAGTATATACGTTTGGCTCGTTGACAGTTTTTTTACTTAAAATTGTAGATCGTTATTGAATAATATATACAATTACTACTAAAATAAACACTTTACAGAAACTATATTACAAAATAAAAAAATATTATAATATACACACCTAATACTAAACTATATTAATATACTAAACTAAACTAAAAACTTATAAGATAAATAAAACTATCTATAAAAAGAAGACTTGCTAACCAATATTAAGTAATATGGATTACAAAATAAAGGCTACCGAGTATCAAAAAATTCATCGTCATCTTTGTCTATGATGGGAAACGTGCGCAAAAGGCTGGCAGCATTGCCACGTTGAATAGCAATGCTGATTCGCTGTACCAAAAACATGCCGCCCCTTTGGTCATGGGTAGCGTCGACCAAACGTTTTGAGAGTTCCTTAAAAAGAACTCGTGCACCTGGTTCCCATGTCCCGAGCGTCTCAACCCCAAATGGCTCAAAAATATAATTACCTATCAGGTTATTATACATACATAATTTCGCCGTTTAAGGGTTGCCGCGGCTTCAGCAGCAGCGCCGGGTGATGCCGCGGAACTTAGAACGTGGTAAGGCGCAAAGGTGTCGACGCATGTTGCGTCCCACACCAAAGGCCGACCCAGTTTCCAAGGCAACAATGACATACCGTCAGGTCTCTTACCAATTAAATTTATAGTAAGTGAAAAGAGATAAAACTCTTAAACCTACACGTAACAGCACGTTAACGGCTTGGACTTAGAGAATAAGGCCTCTGGGCTGATTTAATCAAAGGCAGATAATTTTTATTCGTGGAATAAAAATACTGTCTGGCAGTTTTTGTTTTTAAATATATTATGATTGTGTAAAATTAAATTTTTATTCGAATGATAAGCCTAGTTAACTGGGAAAAAAAATTGTTAAAATTCACCCTTAGTCATTTTAGATTTTTTATCCAAGGTCACTAATTCAGTCACGTTTATTTGAAGGTCACTGTAAGTATCTGCCACGCTCACCCAGGTTCGTGCCTTATCTCTTCACACCAACACAAAGCTGCTATTTCGCCTATTATAATGTCCACCAAGTAATTTATTACAGTTATTAAACATCTGTAAAATATTCCCTTGTAAAGATCAAGTGAAAGTTTAATCAGAAGAGTTCAAAGAAAATACTGTTGAGATTTTGTAAAATAACAATTGTTAGGTATTTTAGTACAATATAAAAATAAATTTTAACGTATGTTGATTAACTTTGCAGTAAATAATAATTTTATTCGAATTTGTGACGTTATGTGCCACTATCAAACATTAAAATCTCATATATTACGCTCAGGAGAACTAGTCAAATGCTCATCAATGACACCTACAAAATACACAGACCCTGCCCAGATAAGCCTTTAGAAAAACCTTACATCAAAAATAAAGGTACATTTCTACAATCTCAAATGCATGAAAGTGACACATCTAAGTCACGTGACTTATCGAAGAGAAATGTCATTTCCATACATTTAATGTCATTTATGCGATTTCTATCATCGTTAACGCTAGAAGAAATGTACGTTGTCTAAGGGGACTGGAATTGTATGTTTACAAATCTCATCAAGATACCTGACGGTGACCGTGATCAAAAACTAAAGTAAAATCCAAAACGTACCCAAAAAAAAACCCTAAACATATTTGATTTAATTAAGTTAGTCCGATTTTATCTAACGAGCATGTTTACTTAATACAAAACAAGCAAACCCAGAATACATATAAGTCAAAAAGGTTTTTTCGATGTTACGAAGCGGGTTTGAACACATTTTGATTAAAATTTTATCAAACTTTGTCGTTTAATATTTTCTGTATACAGGGGCGTGTAAAAATCACAATCCCGATCGTAAGCCGGCCGCTGCGGCGCGTACCTGCAAACAAACAAATTTAATTACTCGCCGAGGTAGCTCTCTTCTATTGAAATTCGTATCAAACGATATTGTGGCCCGCATGACAGTAATCACGGAAAATTTCAATTTTCAATTACTCGCACGTAACCTGTAGAGAAAAACGTTAGCTGTGACTGACATTCTGTTTTAAAAAGCTGCAGGGTTAGGAAATTTTTTTTTTGCTTTACGAACTGTACGAAAAAGGATGACAAATGTACAGCCTACTTCAAACCGACCGGCAAAGGTTGTTAGTATATATGTAGATAAAATAAGAAATCATATTTTTAAGCAAAAACCTAATGAAGTGAATTTTATTGGGCATAATTATATTTGTTTGAAAGTAATGGCTAATACGAGCTAGGTATTATCTATACTATAATATTATAAAGCTGAAGAGTTTGTTTGTTTGTAAGTTTGTTTTTTTGTTTGGACGCGCTAATCTCAGAAGCTAATGGTCCGATTTGAAAAATTCTTTCACTATTAGATAGCCACTTATTAAGAAAGGCTATAGGCTAATTTGTCATGATAAACGATGCCCACGCGGGCGGAGCCGCGAGCAAAAAATAGTAATATAAAATTATGTAATATTAAGACTGACTATTGTCTATACTTGTAACAAGTTCGCGGTACTTTTACCAAAGAACATGGATATCGTTTACGTTACATTTATGCGTAGATTTTAGCAGGCAAAACTTCCTACCTCTGCCAAATACCAGGCTCAGTATAAACATTCAATTGATATTTGTATTTGTTTTATGTAGATATCGAACCCAAACATAAAGTCAATGGCTTATCCTAAACACCAATCGGTACGTTACAATTATTAATCTGAAATGGAAAGGGAATTTTTGATAAAATCCATGGCTTGACAAATTGCCCATTTAATTATTTAGCGACGCCTGTCTGTCTTATTCCAAACGGGTTGTAGGCCGATTCCATGTTCTAATAGAATATGGAATGAGCTGTGTGACACCTTGAGGGGGGAGGAGGGGGAGAATTATAACATCACAGTTTGTTCGTGAAATATTAGCGTACTTCCCGAATAGTCATGACTTGATGTAATAAATGGGAGAAGTTACACTTACTTGTGAAGACAACGCATCGTAACAGCACTTCCTGAATCTTAAGTAATTCTCTTTGTTATAAACTCTTTTAATATAAAAAAATAAAAATAATGCAAGTAATCCTTCTCTAAATTGTTTTTAAAATAAAAGAAGATTTTTAGAACATAGAACATTTAGCGGTCACTATTTCAATTATTAAAAAATGGAACAATACGAATGATGTCGTTTTAAAATAATCAGTAATCAGAACTGTCCCCAGCTATTAACATATTGAAAATTAAATTCATTTAATATTAAGTATGTGATACGAACAAATTTTAATATAATAGCTTAATAGCGGTTCAAATTAAACCGTAATTCACATTTATCGCATACAATCATTTAAAAACTTCAAGTTATTATTCGTTCATGTTATATAACATTGAGTTGTGAAGAGTAATTTAAATCAACCGTTGCTTGTATGTTCAAAAGCTATTGGAATCCCTTTTTATTCCCTTTGGCAAATCAGGGCTAATCATTGAACTGAACTCAAACATAATATTGATTTGAAAAACAACTTAATTGGATAATTAATTTTGTTGTTTATTAAAAATTCGTTTTGCCGAAAATGGAGGCTTAGGAGCTTAATACCTTATACTAAGGCTTTTATAATTGTAGAACCTTCTAAACAGTGGGTATCTTATCCACCCAAATTTAACGCCCTAGGGTATTATTAGCAGAACTGAGTAAAAGCAGAGTGAAAGTATATTTTAATGTTTGTGTAGACTTATTTTTAGTAACGCCCCTGGGTTCTCTAACTAAAATGTATTTTTAAAGTAATCTTCAATGAAGTGGCGGCAGTCTAATGGCTAGGGCGTCGGAATTGAAATCAAGTGGTTGCCTGTTCAAAATCTACTCATTGCACTACAGACATGGACCCACTCGTAGCACTAGAAACAGTAATAATAATGCGACCTACGTTACTAAAGAGCTTTTATAAAAATGACGTAGTTTTAGGTATTTATTTGATTTAAGACATAT
The DNA here is from genome assembly GCA_950381575.1 of Plusia festucae. NCBI lineage: Eukaryota > Metazoa > Arthropoda > Insecta > Lepidoptera > Noctuidae > Plusia > Plusia festucae. The sequence goes on from OX494450.1 coordinate 6,972,297, forward strand.
CGCGTTAGGTGTATGCCCCAAACATCCGCAAAGAATGTGGTAAGTATTGTACCGACGTAATAATAAAAATTACAGCTTTAGTATTCATAAATAAAAATAAAGAGGTTTCTCTTTCGTTGTTTTTGTTTTTAATAACCCCAAGGTTTTTTTTCAGAGGTAATTATACAAGTGTAATACGATAATAATTGAATAAATCTAACTAAATCACCAAAAACATTTAATCCTATATTAATGTTGTTCTTGAACCTATATAAAATGTATTGGCATAGTAAAAAGTTGTTCGTGAAAAATATTAACAAAATACTTTTTGATTCAGAAGAAAAATATTTTGTGTTAACTTGTCAACTTCAATAAAAAGAAAAACTTTTAACACAGAACATGTTAATTCCAAATATGAAATTACTTTTAACACAATCGAATCGAGATGTGTTACCCGAAGGCAGCCGAAACCCGCCGAGGGTGCACGATATCCTCACCTTTAGAAAACATCGTCCAATGCCGAATCAGTGCTCGTTCGCAGTTCGTCGCGAATGGCTGTGCCATCTGTAGCCCGCTCGTACTAGCACGCGCTCTGGCACTCAATAAAATAATCGACTATTTAATCTGTGCTGTGACGTAAATATTCTACACCTGTTGAACGGAGACTGATTTTTTAATTATTATTTCTGTTATTAGTGTGATCTAGAATTAAATTATTAATTTGCATTTGTCACAATTAACTTTAAATAAAAATATTTATTTGAAATAGTAAAATTTCCATATTTATTTTCTTAAAATTAAATAATATATTTTTTTGCAATGCAAAGTTGTATGAGGACTATAAAAAGCAGCTAGTGATGGGACAAACGAACAGAATATAATAGGTACGTAATAAATAAAGGTGTTACACCAAATATTAATCCCTTTTGATTTATCGTTGTAAATGTTATTCACACAAATGGAAGGGGATATTTATTTGCATGAAAATTGTAAGGTATTATTTACATAGTATTTTTAGCTTTAGTAAATAACCGATAGTTTATTTCTCCAGGTAGCTTCTGGCATTCGAAATAATTTATTTTGTTAGGTCATTATACATTCTGTTTTTTAGACTAAATCTGCCTTTAGTTCTGCTTTCGCTACATACCAAAGCTTTTAATGTAGTATTTTTTAATTGTAAATTAGTTAGTTAAGTGGAAAAATAAACAAAGAAAAAGATAAAATCAGATATTATTATTGTAAATGTAAAATAAACGTTAGTTTACATATAAAAAAGTGACTGCTTTTATTTGCAAACCAACCCATTTAAAAAATATTTGAAACGAATTAATTAAATTCAAACAAATTAGTAAACTTTATTTATTTTATGTTTTAATCTACTTTATTTCCGACACAATTACATTGGAGAAGTACAGTTAAAAAGAAGAAATAAATATTTCTATATTTCAGGATCTACACGTGTCAGAATTTAAAAAATATATATTCGTTTATGTTACTTTTCACTCGATTCTTAAAAAACGTTATACACAATTTATATAGATACCACTAGGATTCTATGATCCAATCAAAGAGGCGAGTAAAATTGCAGGGCAGAGCAAGTCTACATTAAGTATGTAAATAAGAGAGAATAATATAAACCTGCTTAAGGCCCAGTTTTTTTATCCCGAGTTAACTCAACCAATGTTTAAACAAGCTAACTTATTATTTCAAGCTTCAGTAAAACGCGTTTTTAAATTTTTATTCTAACAAATGATTATATAATTTACCAACTAACTTATTTCTAATTTGATAGGCAAAACAATAATTGACGACAAAACTCGTTTCACCGTAATTTTAAACCATAAGTTAGCATACTTAACCATTGGTTGCGGCTTAACCCAGGATCAAAAAGCCGGACCTAAATCTGTCAATATTTGACATACGTAACCTACGATTAGAACAGATACTCAGCAATATTGAAGTTTGTATTACAAATCGTACAAATAGTTTCAATTTCGACACCTATTCCCTTTTTCTGTAGAAATAAAAGCTGTTTCTACAATAATAGGTGTCGGGTCCGTTCAATCGCCTGAACACTTTGGGGGATTACCACAAATAAAATGTTTGTCTTCGCACAAAAAGTCAATACAATTGATAACATCGCAGCGTTAGTCAGTCTTCAATATAATCGTCTCGCAATTTCTTCGTAGAGCTTATTGGCTATTGTTTTTATTTAGATAGCATAGGACCTTTATCGTTGTACTTTGTTTATATTATATTCGTATGATTCTTGTTATTGTATGATTCTTGTTTTTTTTAAGCATAATAGATAGGTTAAACATCAATAAATCCATTACCGTTTACAGAATCATAAAATATGGTTTAATCGTCGAGTAACTATTATTTTTGTAAAGTCATTATTTCCAAAACTTTTATCTGACTGATCAATGATGACATCTTAATTTTTGACAATTTTGACATTTCAAAACTGGTATATGACGGGTTAAACCTTATCTCTAGAAATAAAAACAATAACAAAGCATAGACGGAACATCGATGGCTCAATTATATAAAAAATATTCCGCCGTATGACTCCGTTATTTATAACCCTGTAATACCCCGAGAAAAAAGCAACGATTGTCATAAATAAAAAGCCCGGTATTTTGCATCTTAAACGAGAAATGTTTAATGTATTCATAGAGAGTAATAACTACTTGTTGTACGTAACGATGGTTGGCACTTTATCAAGGATGTTGTTGGTATGAATATAATAAATAAACCAAATAATGTCTGGCGGTTACTTGGGTGTCGCTGGAGAGGGTTAAGTTGGGTTGTCAGGCTCTCTTACATAAGGTTGTGTTATGTTTATGTATATTATGTTATACGTAATTATTTATTCATGAATATAAGATCAATGTTGAAAGCTGATGATGATACCAGAAGATGTTAAACGGTAAACGAGTTCTGATGGTCTAAAAAACAGTTGTTCTATAAATACTACTTTGGATTAATGTCGGTTATTTTTACATTTACTTACGTGTAATTATTTCTGATGCTCGTTATTTCCAGATCATTTATTGATGTGATATTTGATGAACTAATAGCTTATTTTTAATCATAAACGAGGATCATAATTATCAATCGTTTAGCCCAAAAAACAATTTCTGTTTCAAACAGCAAATTCCCAAAAGGCTTGTATACTAAAAACGGTAAAACAATTAGCATCTAAAAATGAACTTTTAATTTTAAAATTCGAAAGCTTTTGACCCGGATAGAGACGCATTTTTAAGCCGTGCAGTATTATTTTTATGCTCCACAATAGTTTTCAACGGTTTGCAGATTTGTATGGCTTTAATATTTGTTTGAGACTCCTACTCAAATTTTATATCCAAGTTATCTGTTATACACAGTACAAATAGCATAACAAATAGCATAGAGCTTAGAATAAAACTACCCCCTCTCTACCCGTGGGTGTCGTAAGAGGCAACTAAGGGAATAGAATTCTAGATAATGGGCAGCAGTGTTCTCAAAAAGAACTGAAAGAAAACTGCGGTCACCAACTCGTTTGTCCAGCGTGGTGACTAGGGCGAATACCTTATCATGGCGCACCGCAACACACAACCCTGGACCGAGTGTTGTGACTCAGCTTGGGAGAGGACTACATCCAGCAGTGGACTGAGTTGATTGATTGATTGAAATAACATAACCGTAAAGGGGCTGCGTCACTGTGGCGTACGCGGTGCACGAATTATAAGCCCACGTACCTTGTATTGCATGAGTCTGCTTGTTACCGTGTGTCATGTTTTTTGTGTAGCGTGTGCGTGGGCGTGGGCGTAGTGGATTTTATCAATACCAATTTAGTGAAAACGAAGCTTTGCACACGTGTGAAGCGTGTCGTTCGGCCGCTGTGGAGCAGCGACTTAAAGCTAATTTATTGATATAATTTAAGTAATCTTTTTGTAATAAAAGCAAATGAATTCGTAATGAAAAAGTCTCCTAATTGCTTTATAAGTGTCTAAAAATATAGATCCACCAATCAATACTTCAGTAAAACACTCAAATTATTTGATTATCATGACATAAGTGGAAAAGCAATCAAGAAGAACTTTATATCGGACGTTAGGTTGACGGCCTCTGAAATTTGTGGTGTATTAAACATTTTTCCTTGGTACACTAACCTTATTTTACTTTGTAAACGTATTTTCCTAAAACCGACACTCCCCTGAGCTTGAAAGCCGATTCATCCCGTTTTACCCAAGTTTACGAGGTTTACCTATTATTGGCTTAATCATGGACCAACCCACATGTTGTTAATAATACGAAGCTCATCTTTCAGTGAATGATTAATGTATTTACATCCTTCATTCGTCATACTTATTTAGCGTTCGTATTGTTTTTAATACGAACGCTAAATACTGCTAAATATGCTGGAACTGTTAGTTTTTAATCTATACACATAATTAATCTGTTTGTCTGTGTGTCTGTTGGGTTTCCACGGTATCATGTCAAAACCTGAACAATAATAGATTTGACGACCTCCGTGGTCGAGTGGCGTGCACACCGGTTTTCAAGGTGTCGCTAGCTCTGAGGTCCCGGGTTCGATCCCCGGACGGGTCAATGTGGAAAAAACACTTTTCTACATTGTCTCGGGTCTGGGTGTTTGTGGTACCTTCGTTGTCTCCGATTCCATAACACAAGTGCTTTAGCTACTTACATTGGATTCGGAGCAATGTATGTGATGTTGTCCACATTTATTATTTATTTATTTATTAATAGATAAACCGTTGATACAAATTTTGTGAATCAACGTGTTGTGTTATGAATGGCCTAGCGGATAAATGAACGGGTTTTCGTGCACAACGTTGAAAGGAAAACATCATGTGAAACCTGGATTCCTAATATTGGAATCTGAAATCTCCTTCTCTATATAAGAAGAAGCGTGTGCCCAGTAGTGAGAGATTCATAGTTCGGTATTATTATACAAAAATGTTGCGTGTAATCCGACGTTACTTAGTTTTAGTTTTTTTTATCGCAATCGGTTTATTACATCCAAAGAAAAGTAACGTGATCATTGACATTATCCAGATATAAACAATGTGGTAACCATGGCAAAATTAGTAAGTAGTTATTTACCAGAATTTTGTCTTTTTTTTTAAGTACGATTTTGCTTTCCTCTTTTTAACTTCTATAGCTATCGGCTTCACCGATTTTTTGTTTTTGTGTATATCCGATATTGGTATATATGATATTGGTAGATCTGAGAGTAGGTCGTAGGTTATCTTATATACTTTTAGGTGATAGTGGTGGCCCTGTCCAGTTTTTTTGGCAAACCAACGTTTGTCAGGGCAGCTGCTAGTATGGTAATATGAATGTATTTAAGTAGGTACTTCGAGGCTCTTTATGTATTAATATTTTGTTAAGGTATTCAAACATCTTTTAGGAGAGATATAGCTTATAAAAATATAACTTACTAGCTATTGCCTCCGGCTTCGCTCGCGTTTAGGTACTCAAGTGTAATATAGTATTCTCATGGTGACGGAATTTGTCTAGTAGCTTTTGAGTTGAATTGCTGCAAATATACAAAATATTTTAGTATTAGTAATTAGTACCTGGATCACCGAGCTTTGCTCGTTTTTTTTTTGGTAGTGTGTTTTTTAGAAAATATATTTAAATACGAATTACATACTGATGAAATGAGGAAGTATACTATAATATTTTTCGATCTTACCAACATAATAATAAAAAAATATGAACTGGTTATTTAAATAAAAAATCACGAGTGCAATTAGTATATTATTTTATTAGAAACAAATACTTACTTTTTTACAGCTTATCAATAAATCACAAATAACATTAAAATTAAAAAAAATGTTTTACAGACTACATTATCATGGCGTTAAGAGCAAGTCGTACTCTCTAAATCTGAAAATAAATAATAATCGAGCGGATTAAGATCGAGGCTAGACGACGGCCAGTCTTCAGCACTGATGAAGTCCGAAACGTTCATTTCCAACCAAGACTGCGTAGACCGAGCTTTATGACCCGGCGCCGAGTCTTGCTGGAAGGACCATTCTTGGTTATTGATCATGGTGTTGTTAAGGGGCTTCACTACCTTCTCAAGAATGATATCTTGATACCCTTGTGCTGATGTTTTGATACCTTTTTCACAAAAGTATGGCTCAGCCACTCCTTCATAGCTAATCACTCATTGCCGCTTCAATCACTTCATAGCTAATAGCTCACCAAACCATCACTAAAGTTGGACTTTGTCGACTAATTGGGAAACTTTCTTAGAGCTGTGAGCATAAATACGGTCATTTTGTTTGTTAAATAGTTGCTCAATTGTAAAAAAAATCTCATCCGTAAAGATTTTTTTTCTGTAGGTACTCTCCTTTTGCGAACCGCTTCAGTAGTTGTTTCGATTTTACCAGCCTATTATTTTTTTAATTATCAGTTAAGAAATGACCAATACGTCTCTTAAAGGCTGCAAGTCCTAAGTCAGCTTTTAAATACGAGACATGGTTCTAGGTGCTAGTATCTTCATCTCCCGAGATAAAATCTTTTGCTTTCGGACAGAATTTCTTCGAATTTTTTCCCTTACTGCTTTGACAACCTTTTTCGTACGAATACTACGTGGACGGCCATATTTTTTATATGTTACAAACAGAGGAGGTCTCAATGTGTTGGCGCCAAAATGAGAAAACACAATGAACAATCATATAAAAATGACAGATTCCAAATTCAAATGTAATGGTATAGGAGATGGCAACGTCGAAAAAAAGTTCATTTCAGTATGGCTGGATTTTTAATATGTTATTTGGCATAGAATTTGGCATATGATAGGATAGGTCTGGCACCTGGGACCGGTTGCGTTTACTAGTGCGCATCCCATTTATGGGGGTGAAAAATCCAGTTTTTCAACTCATTTTAGTATAAACCGTTCTTGTTCCATCTGGTTTGGCGACTCTTTACGAACATAAAAATCGAATTGCCAGACACTTTGGAGGTTGCCAACATCGTGCCAGACGCAATCAAAGTTCGAAAAAAAATGATAAAAATAATTCATTTTAGTATGGCTGAAATTTTAATATGTTGTAGTTCTATCATATACAAATAACATATTAAAAAGCCAGACAAAAATTCCGGTGCCAAATACGTGCCAGACCACTTTATATTCCCGAAATCAGTTGAGGAAATCGTGAATTTCAGCTTTCCTTTGAGATATTTAGATAAATATTTGATGTTATGGCTTCACAAATACACAACTCAATCGTATAAAATCATTACCAATCAGGTTCATAAAGTACTGGTTAAGTAAAAAAGGAAAATGACGATGTTAACAAAACCATTATAAATAACGTCGAAATTGTTAAATACTGTACGGTACATGCAAGAGCAGAACATGGTAACCTAGCTAAATACTTAAGAAACATGTGTTAGACGGATTGACCATGGTAAATTGGTATAGAAGAAGTAAAGGTACAAACAGAACATGTAGTTGGCTTTTCTTTAAACCTTTTCTAATTTTGGTGTCTATAATATATTATTACTGTTACTACCACTTCTGTTGGAAATAGGATAACCCAGTAACATTTTATTCGCAGTAGAATCGTGAAAATACGTTAAAATAAAAGTATATATCTTAGGTAATGTTACTTTCTTTATTTACACGGAAACCCCTTTAAGGTATTCCGTTTCTAATAAAAAATAAAATCAGAGGCCCCAATAAGAGGTATTCGTTTACATCAAAAGAAAAATACATTTGGGTAGACCGGGGACAATAGCAACATGGCCACATTTCGACAGCTACCGAGATATACTATTGTACGTGTATTAACAATTTTATCTGGCAGTACATGAAATCTCATAGTCATCTTAAAAAAAACAAACAATTGATCTAAAAAAACAAATTAATTAATATTACTTTTATTATAACATAATCTTACTCTCACTTACCTTATTAATAATAATTATGAGAATAGTCATATTATCAGTCAGTATTAACGGTAGATCGAGGGTCCCTTGTCTACTCTACTATTAGAATTCGATTAAGTTATCTCATTTATACAAATATTAAAACAAATGTTAATAAAACACACTTACTTAAAGGATATTACATTGTATCAATTTTGTAGCTGCAGTGCTGCTGTGTAGTAATCAGGTAGGGGCAGCTAGCGGCATATACTGAAGGCACGTAGGCAGACACGTACAATTACATTATATCACGGTAGCTGTCGAAATGTGGCCATGTTGCTATTGTCCCTGGTCTACCCAAATGTATTTTTCTTTTGATGTAAACGAATACCTCTTATTGGGGCCTCTGATTTTATTTTTTATTAGAAACGGAATACCTTAAAGCGGTTTCCGTGTAAATAAAGAAAGAAACATTACCTAAGATATATACTTTTATTTTAACGTATTTTCACGATTCTACTGCGAATAAAATGTTACTGGGTTATCCTATTTCCAACAGAAGTGGTAGTAACAGTAATAATATATTATAGACACCAAAATTAGAAAAGGTTTAAAGAAAAGCCAACTACATGTTCTGTTTGTACCTTTACTTCTTCTATACCAATTTACCATGGTCAATCCGTCTAACACATGTTTCTTAAGTATTTAGCTAGGTTACCATGTTCTGCTCTTGCATGTACCGTACAGTATTTAACAATTTCGACGTTATTTATAATGGTTTTGTTAACATCGTCATTTTCCTTTTTTACTTAACCAGTACTTTATGAACCTGATTGGTAATGATTTTATACGATTGAGTTGTGTATTTGTGAAGCCATAACATCAAATATTTATCTAAATATCTCAAAGGAAAGCTGAAATTCACGATTTCCTCAACTGATTTCGGGAATATAAAGTGGTCTGGCACGTATTTGGCACCGGAATTTTTGTCTGGCTTTTTAATATGTTATTTGTATATGATAGAACTACAACATATTAAAATTTCAGCCATACTAAAATGAATTATTTTTATCATTTTTTTTCGAACTTTGATTGCGTCTGGCACGATGTTGGCAACCTCCAAAGTGTCTGGCAATTCGATTTTTATGTTCGTAAAGAGTCGCCAAACCAGATGGAACAAGAACGGTTTATACTAAAATGAGTTGAAAAACTGGATTTTTCACCCCCATAAATGGGATGCGCACTAGTAAACGCAACCGGTCCCAGGTGCCAGACCTATCCTATCATATGCCAAATTCTATGCCAAATAACATATTAAAAATCCAGCCATACTGAAATGACTTCTCGAAAACGTTGCCAGCTCCCGTACCATAATATTTTGTTTATTTTGAATTGTAACAGTATTGATGGCCGTATATACAAGAATTGGTCGTTTAAAGATTTAAGATTACTGAAAACACGGATATCACGACATTTTCTGAAAATGAAATCTAGCTAGATCGATTTAACGCCCCCGAAACTCCCTGCATGCAAAATTTCATGAAAATCGTTGGAGCCGTTTCCGAGATTCGGATTAAATATATACAAGAATTGCTCGTTTAAAGATATAAGATATACAAGATACATGGATCATTTCTATCAATCGCCTATCTTTAAGACAAATCCACAAAACCATCAGAAAGTTCTTGGTAACGTGAATATTTTTTTATTAAAAGTGATTCAACGGAACCTTATTATATTAAAGTACATCTTTGTAAATCATATCTGGAAGGAATAAATTTGCTTTTAATTTTAATTTAAAACTAGATATTGGGTAAACAAAGTTTTTAATCGTTTTCTGCCTTTACTACGTTATTGAGGAATTAATAAGTGAAAAAGGAAATATTTTTATTATTATAATAAAAACAATGACATTTTTTTAATGGCGTAGCATTTTATTTTATATGTTTTACTTTTTCGACAATAATAATAACAAAACCATTTAGTACCAAGGTTCATTACCATCATCATTCACCAAGATTATGACTTGAACACAGCTTTTTAAAAAGAAAGTAAATCTAAAAAAAAAACGAACACTGTATGCTTTATAATATGTGCGCCATTTCTCTCCAAACGCGTTCCTATTTTGAAATTGAGTCTAAAATATTGAAGTCTTTTTTTTTTTTCTTTTTTTTAAAAACGACGCCCGCACTTAGGAATTTAATCCTTGTGTCGCGGGGGTTTCACAAACATTCAAATCACATGCACAAAGAACACCCAGACTTGGAACAAGTATCTGTGGATCACACAAATGCTTGTCTCATGCGGGGATCGAACCCGCAGCACGTCGCGCACAGTGGTAATCAGCGTGGTGACCTATACCACTCGGCTATCCGTGCAGTCAAAGTCGTACAAAGTGCATTCAGAAATCAGAACTATTGACTTTTCCCGCCCTTTCAACTGCCATATTAAATATGTCGGACATTTTTATTTCAGTGTTAATGGCTAAGTTTTTCTTCTGATTGTAACTATTTATATCGAGTAGCGTTTGATACGAATCAAAGGCAAGTTTATATAAAATATTTAACGCGTTACGATGTTTCTATTTTGAAGTGTTTCTTGAATTCTTTATTTGGCTTCTTACTTGTTTTTATTGAGAGTCGGATAAAGTTAGATTCAAGATCATAATTTATTTATTACTTATTTAGAACGAACGTTTATTAAAATGAAATGAGAGTAAAATAGATTTTTCGTTTCAGCGGTTGCTATTTTACCTCAGTTCCACTGATGACTAGTCATTTGACGATGCTTAGTTAGAACTTATATGACTAAGTAGCTTCTGCCTGCGACTTCGTCTGCGTGGACTTCTGAATTGGGTCAAAAAAAATGAAAAATGTGAATATAATAAAAATTGAAATAAAATTTTCACCCGTTTTGTCGCTTGCACTGTAATAGAGAAAAATACCGAATTTCAAAGCTGTTTGCCCGCGGTTTAGCTCGTAAACAAATTTCAATTTTCCCTCGGGAACTACTTAAAGAATCGGGATAAAAGATAGCCTATGTTCTTTTCCATGTCAAAGGCTAAATGCGTGCCAAATTTCATCCAAATCCGTTCAGCCGTTTTTGTGTGATTGAGTAACAAACATCCAAACATCCACACTTTCACATTTTAATATTAGTAGGATTAGATGTTGAAGATGACTCGCTTTGACCTTGTCTCTAACTTTTTTGCAAAAAGTAGTTGACGATATATTCCCAAGTAAGCTTAATAACAAAAACATGTGGCATGTTTAAAAAATATTCTAAAAATGACCGCTTTACAAATGCATGGCCGCAGGTACTTTATTTGTTCCAAGTCTGAACGTCCGTTGTATCAATTTTGTATATTGCAATGTCGTAACGGGGTGCATTTTTTGCGAATATCACGCTGTCACAATATTTATAACACTATTCTAGATTGCCATAAAGAATTGCAAATGAACTGGTATAGAAAATATTGTTAGTGTGTCGAAAGGTTTAAAATTATTGGCAATAGTTCCTTTTACTGTACACAAACATTTACGGCAGGGTTAAGGGTGTATATGTTCAAAATAAACAAAAGTTTTCGCTTCGTTTGAAACAAAAGAGGGTCGGTCAGAAGGGTCGTAATATTTTGCTAGTATTAACAGGTTATTTACTATCATAGAAACCCGTGTACTCCGAGCAATCTCCTCTTCTTGGTAGCATTTTTCTTGGCTCATAAGAAACCTCTTTTGCCAACGGTTAAAGTGGTCGGGTAAAAATATGTAATCTGTTTTGGTCTCCTTCTGATAAGACGACGAGCATTCGGAATGCTTCACTTTCTTTTAATGTCACGAATATTTCAAAACGTTCTATCCCGCAGGGGGTTATTCTATAAATCCAAACAAAACATAACGTGGCCGCAAAACATAACGCAGATTGTTAAAGAATCCCGGGTTGCCAAATGATTTTTGTGTTCTGGGAATCACCGGGTAGTGTTAGTAAACACGTTTTAGGCCATTTAACATGTTTTTAGTTAAAAGTATAGGAAGTCGAAAGATATGTAACCTCTAAACTAACCTGACACGTAACGTTAACCGCTTGGAATTAATGAAACCCTTGTTCAATGTCTTACCCACTGCACCAAAGAGGATGTAAGTCGTAAGTAAATAGTACTTTATATCCGATAAATGATTTGAATAATTTATATATATCGCAGATATCGCAACAAAGAATAGGCGTATAGCTTTCCTCGACAAATGGCCTATCTAACTGAAACAACTTTTCAAATCTGACCAGTAGTTCCTGAGATTTGCGCGTTCGCCTAACCAAATAAAGTCTGCAGCTTGATAAAATTATATGTATAGATGAAACTAGTACAAAGAATAGCAAAATAATCTTCATTTCATTGTGTCTTAGTATTTATAAGCTTGAATTCCATAGAATGGGTGACGAAATTCATAGTAATCCTATACCATTATTTAGTTAACTGAAACTGGATCAATATACAGGCTGTTACATTAATGTGTATACATAATAGTTACTATCACCTATTAGCAGGTTTGATGTAATTAATAAAGGCGCCATCAAACTGAATAGCTTACACTAACATTGAATTACATAGTCTCATCACATTTGATATTAATCATTACACCTGATAACGACTAGTCGATGGTTAGGCATGTTTCATTCAAGTACCTACAGTAACGTATATAATTATTATATACCTAATTATGTCATAGACTAAGTGCAACGTGCGGTTTTACTTGCATAGTTCCCGTTCCTGTAGATTTATCAGCGTTAAAAATATCCAATATGCCATTCTAGACTGTAAATTTGGTATGAGCCAAATTTTGACACAGTTGGCTTGGTAGTTCTTGAGGAAGAGAAATAGGAACATATATGGACGAAAAGCTTTTTTCTCGTAGAAGCTTTGATAAGAGATTATTTTCACTCTTACTACCTACCACATAAGAGCATGCATATTTTTTTATTTAGGTAATTTAATTTTTATTTTATTTTATTGCATTGTAAAAATTCTTAAAACGACTAAACTGACTTCTGTCACACAGGTTTCACCTAGCTCAGGAGTCAGGGTTTCAAATATAATTGTACCGCCTTTTTACGTCAATAAAATATTTTTTATTATTTATTTATTACTACCAACATCATCATCATGCACTTATCCCAATATTCACTTGGGGGCAGCATGTCTCCCTCCACCTTACTTCTCTATCTGTCATCATCCCACAAGTAACCCTTTCTAACCATATCATTATTCACGCAAACCAATCATAGTTGGTAGACTGGCCTGAGGTTAGTGATCCTGACTGCTAGGCCGCAGGTCGTGGGTTCGTTTCCCACCCAGGACAATTTTTTGTGTGATGAGCACGATCATTTGTTCTGTATCTGGGTGTAATTTATCTATATTATGTGTGTATTTAGAAGTATATAAGAATGTATATCAGATGTCTGGTCACCATAGTACAGGCTCTGTCTAGTTTGGAATCAGATGACCGAGTTTGAGGTGTCCCGAAATATTAAATTATTATTATATTATAGTTTCTTTGGTCGTCCATTCCTCTATATCCATCCACGTTCACTCTCACAACCACTTCAATATAATCCTGACACGACAATTTTATAAAAGTGTTTTGAATTTAATATTCAATAACATACACTTAACATTTCGGCATCTTCATAGGTACTTTCGTACAGTCGCGCGTAAGCAAATAACATTGAACAGTGATACAACTAGGATCATAAGATTTCACCGTTATCTCTCGAGCACAGACAAATAATATGCGTACCTACTTTGTTTTTTTTCATCGAATAATATTCATATTTTTAATTCGTTCAACATTCGATTGACAGTCTATAGTACTGTGTTCCGTTTTTAACATACCTAGTTGAATAATACATAAAAACATAGATCAACTTTGTTAGTGTCAATGCATGTTTTTTATTACATGCATATGATACACTTTTATGTTATGCGTCTATATAAATCTCTTTCTGTTTAATTTAAATCTATTTTTATAACCGCAGCTTAAGCATTCAAGCAAAAGAGTGTTCGTTTTAACGGGCAGTTAGTTCGAAGACAGAAAAGTAAATTAAAAAAATGGCTACGAGGCCCAATGATTAAAAAAATACTAACATCACATTTATTCTGATCCCCATCACTTTATAACGCCTATAATCAAATTCATTGGAATGAAACACTAAGCACCCGTCGGGGAAATTATAGGAGAGTATAAAAGAGTATAGGTTGTAAAGAGTCTCCTATTGCTTGCAATCACGGTTTCCAGTAAAAAGCAATACATGATTTAAAAGAAAGACAGTTTTAAAATAGTATAGTCTGTTTTTTAATTCCGTAGACTAAATTGACAAGTGCAAATGCCAAAATGACATAGATTGCAATGAGGTCACAATAGCGTTTATGTACTTACCACTTGAAAAGCATTTGAAAAGAGTTCCCTGTCTTTACTAACAAATGTATAAAAAAATATAAACAAATCGTTTTCGAATAAGTTTTAAAGTTACTCAGGTTACTACTATAGTCTGTTCATCTATACTTGTCCAAACATGTAAACAAATATGGCGTATGTAAGAAATGTCAATAAAATTAGTGATGGGAAACTTTGTGTGATCTATTCAGAATTGTAAACTAATTGTGGTAACATACATTGTGTGATTTTTGAGAAAAATCGTGATTTGTAATTGACGTCGGTTTGTTTACTATTTGTGACAAGTATAGATGAACAGACCTTACCTACTAGTTAAATGGATACAAATTAAATGTTGTAATAAAAAAAGTATAAAAATTGCTGTGCTCACAGGAAAGCCAAATTTCAAACATTTTTGTAAGCTAAATGAATTTAGTCGACAAAGCTTGTCGGAAAGGAACGGTATGCTTTATGCAAAAAAATGAAACATAAAATGTCGCTAAAATACATTAAAATAAAAACAACTAACGCAGTTTTAGTTAAGGTAAAAGGGAAAATATAAAATGAACTAAAATTGATACGTTTTTTTAAAAAGGCTAACAACGTCGCATTTCTAGAAGTTTTATTTTATTTTTATTATTTTACACAAGATATACGATTATTTTTATTTAACAAAAGCGAATTCCCTAACAATAGCAAGCTAATGGGAATACAGGCACATCGATACAAACCCGTCTCAGTTGTACTAATTTAAGTTTTAGTACCCATACATATTTAGTATTAAGTAGGTACATCACTTATATACCTATTATCGACATTACATTTCACATTATCATAATTATTTGTGACTAGCTTTTGCTCGCGACTTCGTCCGCGTGGATTCTATTGAGAAATAAACATTTTCAATTTACCACCCTTTTCTCCCCTTTGGGGGGGAATTTCCAAAAATCCTCTCTTAGTGGTAGCCTATTCCTCCTATACGATCAGTGGTTTCGGCTGCGCGTTGTCTGTCAGTCAGTCAGTCAGTAACGGAAGAGTTATATATATATAGATATAGAATATATAGAATAAAGATTGTTTTGAAATGTATTTTTGTTTTATTTTTAGCAAAAGACTTCTAGAAATGGCTGACTTATAGCACTTTACTGTACTTGTGTTTACTGATTGAACATGTAACGTTCTTTCGTAAACAATGTTCTACCAGTAAATAAATAAAAATAAGCGTTACCATCAACCCACAATACACGTTAAACTCACTCGATAAACGATTTAGTTTTACTATCGCGGAAGTAACGTCAAGAATTATAACAGGAAGTCACCATCAATTCAACTTTTAATCATTAAACAACATGAAAATATAATAGTTCTCAAATCACGTATATATTTTTGAGTTTTAACAAAAACTTCTCGCTAAGTTAGTTTTACAATTTCGCTATGTGTATACATATTTATGCTCGTGACTGTACATCTCCAATGTTAGCTACATACAGTCTTACAAAAACGTATACAGTAGGCCAATTTTAAAGTACCCAAAAGTAATTAAAAATAAGCTTAATTATATCCAGCCATTCCAATAAAGGATTTCTGAACTTAATGACCCGTTCACCCCAAACGATATAATATAGAGAGATAAGGAAAATTAGTTGTCTCAAGCTTAATTAAACCGATAATTCAAATTTTATTAAAGTAGAATCGTCACCAAAACCATCTTAATAAGCCACGGTTTAAAACAAATCCAAGGAGTTTTTCGTAAAATGAAATTAGCCGAAAAAGGCGGTGCCATTAAAATTACATTAGCATAAATAAGAGGAATGCTAATCTAAGGAAAATAAATCTTGGGCAAGAAATAAAAATAATCCTGGTGGCCAGCCGTTTAATGACATCATGACAGATTTGCTTTGCGGCTTATTTTACGACTGTCGAATTTCCCTTCAGCAGAAAATAAAATGTTCCATTCAGAGATATGGTGTCGAACCGTTGGCTCATTGTGCGACATTTTATTGAGGTTCGGAAACAGCGGCTTCCAGTTTTTTTAATATTCAAATGAATAACAGATTGTGTCGGGAATCCAGGTGCTTGGCTAGCATTACTGTTGTTTGAGATTTTTTGTCTATTTTTGTTGTTTGTAATCTTATCTTTGGATACATAAATTTATTTTATCTAATCTTTTGTTGTGCTGTATTTCTGAGCTTGGTATTTGAGATTACCTTTTCTCCTTCCCCAGTGCTTTTTAGAGTAGCGATAGAGTGAAACTTAACTAAGGTTTAGATGCCTTGCGAAAATAATGCGATAGCTAAAATTATCAAATTTTATCTTACCATTAATACTAATGATCATGTATTATATTGATAATCCATAAGACAGCCCTAAGTACAGTCAACCGCAAAAGTAGATGATGATTTGAGTTTATTTAGATATTTTGGAGTCAAAAATGATCACGAATATATGGCAAATGTACTAGTAGTAAATGTTTGGTATAATTTACAATCACATACTTTTAAATCACTTCGACGCCACACAGTTCTGACGCGAACTCCGTTCATTAGATTTTTTTTTTTTTATTTTGAACATCAACTTTTGCTGTTGACTGTACTTTTTGGTTATTTACATTGACATTTGCACACCTTTCTGGTAGAACTCAGAGCACTCTTTTATTATTGCGTCATCTTTATACCCGCACTGTGTTGCGCAAATAAATGGATTTGATTAGAATGTTTAACTGAATAATCGTAGGATCTTAAACAGCTATTGTAATAATTGTATAAAGTCGGGCAACTGGACTCAATTAAGACTACCGATGTCTTGATGGAAACACTTAGTGCAAAACGTCTCTGGATGCCAAACAAACATGTTTAAGGAGTCTTAAACTAAGCGATA
Source organism: Plusia festucae (assembly GCA_950381575.1). Lineage (NCBI taxonomy): Eukaryota > Metazoa > Arthropoda > Insecta > Lepidoptera > Noctuidae > Plusia > Plusia festucae. Next base: position 6,989,471 of record OX494450.1, read on the forward strand.
AGCATCAGTACAGTAAAGTCACATTACAAACAATAAAATATTCACGTCGTCACAGGAGTACCGGAAAGGCGCTCTCAGGGGAACTGAGTGAAGCAAAAGCGGTGCCCAAAGCCTCCATCAGTTAGAGCAAGTTTAACACTCTTTTATTCTAATTAGTCCAGAGGGGCGAACTCGGAGGGCCCGCTTTCAGGCACGGGATAGGAAATGTTGGCTTCGTACCCTCAAGAGACACTTGTTTTATTCTCAGTTATGATATCTGGACTTTATACTAACGCAAAAAGGATTCCGTATCGTATCTATGAACATAGCAAAAAATCACGGTTTATACGCCCTTAAATATAGGGAGGGACACGACAAAGCACGCAATATTAAGCCAAAAACACATTTTATTTCGTCTTATAAAGGACTAGCTGTTGCGCGTGGCTCTATCTACTTGGGTGTCTGTTATCGGGGTAAAAAGTAGACTATGTTCATTTTGGGATCCAAACTTTTTAATATCGGTTCAGCTGTTTAGCCGTTAAATCGTTACAGACAGACAAACATATTAATTATTGCATTTATAACGAATTTGGTCAATGTTTTACTGCTAGTGACTAAGCATCATATTTCGCTTTAACGTACTTAAACATAATACGTATGGTAATAACTTCGTTTCTTGTCGGATCACATGGAAAAAGCAATCTTCCCAATAAATTTTATTATTGGGTAAAGGTAAATGAATAAAACCACAATTTTTCACAGTACGCAACAATATAATATTGAACAAAAAGTGGTCAGCCGGCGGACTATCAATTACAAGTGAACTGATGACACTACGTATGTACGTACATCTGGCGTTCCCAGCAATTTTCTGCCCAACACGGCACCTACACGTATTCGGCCGAATTCAATTCTGGCCTCTCAGATATTCCACGTGAACAAAAATAGTCGATTCGGCTCTCGGCCGGGATCGATGGAACTACGCCCTGGAAAAGATGGCGTAATATCACAACAGATGTCGACGACGGTTATGTCAACTGGCCGTCGATTCACGAAACTAATAAAAGATTCAGCATTATCGTTTGGCCGAAAGAGGGTCTTTCCGAAGCATTGACGGCCATTTGGAGCGGTGTGCTCGGCTCATACCGGACCTCACCCCGTCATTATCACTGGATATGGTTTACAATGAACACGCTTGTAATCTCTCGCGTTATTCCTTTTTTTTAGAGCGCCCCTTTTGTATTGAAGGTTTTTGTCATATTGGGTGGGAATGAGAATTGCTTTGTATATTGTCCCGTATCTGCAACATGTGAATGGGATTCGAAGTTGTTCTGTAAAACAGTAAATGTTATGTTATTAAAACAGATAGGAATTGTGGGTTATTTAATTTTATAATTACTTATACTCGTTCATTACATAAGGTACTTATCATTGTGAATGAAAACTTTACTTGTAAAAATAAATATTTTAGTGTCTTTTTTTTAGGGAAATAAACGCAAAATAAATAAAAAAATCTTTCAACTTCGTAAAAAATGATCACAGGTACTATTGTAAAACAAAATGCAATCATGTAAAACAGTGAAAAAATGCCAAGAAATATGAGATCGAAAAGTTACAACATAAAGTATATATCAAATAGCAATTGGCAATTCGGGATAGGAAAGGTTCGCCCTATAAAGTACGTGAGGCGGTCAAAAACAAACTTGTGCAATAAATAACCAGATCGGATAAGAGAAGGTACGCACTCAGCCATTTTATATTCAATAAAAAATGAGATAAACTAAATTGTCTTGCTATACAGTCGGTTACAAGATTTATGGCACTGGAACAATATTCATGTTTATTATAAAGTTATCAATGTATGGATGTCCCTTTTAGCAGGCGGTTGGTAAAACACTTGTGGAATCTATGGGATTCACATCCTATACCATATTTTTAATGAATGATAAAAAATCCTACCCTTTTTTGTTTTTGTTGTATTTGAACGGAGTCTAGCACGTAAGGGTTTTAAAAAGAGGGTGTTTTGTTTTTAACAGCTCGAATGCGTGCAGTACTTTTAGTTCGATTTATAGTCTGACGTTTAGGCAATTGAGTTAGCACTTTGAAGTGACACTCACATTTACTATGGAAGGGTTAGTGATGGCATCGATACTTGCAGCGAAAAAGAGCAGTTTACAGTTTTGTTTGTGAATACTGGTTAAATGTAGGATTTAAAGATCCTAATAAAATTGCAAGACTGAAATCATTTTAAATATAATAGTTAGTATTAGGTGTATATCGTTAATTTTGTTGATAATGTTGATTAAAATATATTAAATCTACAAAAAAAGATTTTTTTAACTGATAATTATTATTTTAGTAAGTATATTCTAACAATGTCTAAGTTTATACATGTACTTAAAGCCATGGGATATATTGTGACCATTTCTCTTTATGCGACAAAACATATTTAGTTACGTACTTCCAAAATTTTGCGTTAGCTAATATAAATTTAGAGAAGAATTAAGGCAATATCAATTGGAGGAAAATACACATTTTAATGGATACCTAAAACTAGTTCAATGCCATTTACTTATTGAATCGATCAAAAGCTCTTTACTCAGTAACTTCGCTAAATACATAAAAGCGAATAATATAAAAATACCGCGAAGCAAACGAACCCAGAACGACGGATAGCCCAATACGCCTGGGTTAATAAAGAAAAATATGTCGGAATTCTGTTCCTTTTCATTTGATTATAATAAAAAGCTTTTTCTAAAAAAGATGGATTACTTTTACGTTTATACCCAAATGTTTATTTTGAATAGATATATTATTCTGTATTTCAATTCCCTGTATTTGACCTAATTAATGTTTGTTGTGTATTGGTAAATGAATAGTAATCCAATAAACTCTTAACATGTACTTGTTATTTGTACGAGTTGAAAAACCCATCTTCAACAACCAGGCCTCGGCTGAGTTTTGACTCTAGGCCCCTAAGACAAGGTACACTTTTGCAAGCTATGACTATGATAGAAATCTCATTAATGACATTAAATGTATGGAGATGACATTTCTCTTCGATAAGTCACGTGACTTAGACTTGTCACTTACATAGTATACATTTGAGCGATTTGATCAGCGTTAACAATCGTAGAGATGTACCTTGTCTAAGGGGGCAGATTTCCAACAAAATACGACTTATAACATGATGTTATATTTTGTGCTAATATAAAAATAATATATCTGAAAAAAAAAAAAATTATACAAAAAAAATAATTGGGTTCTCTCATTTCTTTTTTTCAAACGTTTGACAGCAAGTGTTCCTTGTTAACATTGCAACAACGATTAAATTGAACACAATGACAAGTAATTCACATCACACAAACAACTCCAGTCAATTTTGCTTCATCATCCCCTCCCCGTAACTGGGCCAACATATGGGAATATTTCAAAACATAATCGAAAAATAAATGTTACCTCTCTGCTAATGTTCCTGGAAAGTTTTTATTCCCCTGGACGAGGGTCAGAGGCTTCTGTAGAGATTAAAAGACATTATTTACCCTGTACAAGCGTAACCAAGCGTCAAAGTTTTATATTTTTGACAGGGGACTGTAACCGGTCTCCGAGCATATGTTCCACTAGGCGTTACAATGTGTTTATACCTGAAACGATTACCTTTTGATTGAATGTCCTTGTGATGATTAAATGCATTCATTTTTTTAAGGTTTTAAATAAAATAGGAGGTAGACATGACTGCACGGATAGCCGAGTGGTATAGGTCACCACGCTAATTACCTCTGTGCGGGACGTGCTGCGGGATCGATGTGATGATTCGGTCCCGGCATGGGACAAGCATTTGTGTGATCCACAAGTGCTCGTTTCAAGTCTGGGTGTTCTTTGTGCATGTGATCGGAAAGTTTGTGAAACCCCCGCGACACAAGGATTAAATTCCGTAGTGCGGGCGTCGTTTAAAAACAAAAAAAAAATACTTTTGATATAGCATCGAAAATTGTGTAAAATATCGTTAGTAAAAGGTTTCAAAATTGTTTTATAGGTACCACAGCACAAGTCAATAATTCGATATTATTGGTTTCAAAACACAAATTAAAATAATTATGGTTATTTTTGTTACTTTAAACCAATTACTAAATATTCTATACATCTATAGCTCTGAGAAAATTCTTTAGCTTCCGACTAGGAGAGAAAGAAAACATATTTCCCTCTCGACATCCGTTCGCTTCGCCTGATCACACCTTTTGTAACTTTCCGCCATACTTTTCGTAACGTTCTCGTCACGCATTCTCTTACTCGAATTTTACTTATAAAACTCATCCATAGTGGTTTAATTTCGTAGATATTTTTCCAATACGTGTTGAACAATCAAATGTGATATCACAACCCCACGTCATATAAAACCTTCACGTTGTCAAAATGCCAACAATTCCGTTCAATATAAAGTGTTAAAAGCAGGTTGAGGGTTACGGACCGTCCGCGCAAACTACAGAAAGCCAATTGACTGAAACATTACAATTTTATTCAACATTGTTTCAGAGAATCAACTCAATATTAAAACGCCTCATTTTCTTTCTATTCCAATCATCCATTGAAATTATACAGCGAGTTCCTACAACTGTATAAACTTGGAAATATTAGTATTCTAGAATATAGTTGAATAATTTTCAGAACACTGCTTACTGAGGTATTACATTATGAGTTTCTGTTTGAAAGTGTATTTCAGTACTGTTTGCGTTAGTTAAAATTATTCCTCGTTAAAATGTGTACTATTTTTACAAATTTGGTTGTATAAAATAAGTGTTAAATGTACCTATTTATGAAAATTTATAACTACGGATACCTATCTTAAAAGTATTTTTTTAATCAGAAATAATATTAAAAATCGTCGTTCGGAACTTTGGTTTACAGTTTTTAATATTACTTATAAAGTTAAATAATAACGATATTAATTTATTAATACTAATGTATTTAACTTTCTTTAGAATCTAAATTGAAAAAATATATTATTAAATAAAATAATATCCTGGAACTATTTATTTTTAAATACATATCTATCGATAAATTACATCCAAAAATATAATAAATAATAATGGACCCACGACCTCTTCTTTAGCAGTCAGAGTCACTAACCACTAACAAACAGGCCATTTAAATTCTTACTAACCTTTGTATGAACTTACAACACAGTCATAGCTGATTAAAATGTTCACACAAATTATAACTCACTGCTGTACACAGATAATTCCTCACAATGATAGTAAAGGAATGATTGAAATACAACGAACAAAACGGCATAATGTAAGCGCTCTAAAAAGCGAACGCAAACGTTTATTTTAGTCTGACAAAACCTTTTCACGCTTCAAAACAAAAGATTCACAGTATTGGTGAGCCTTCGTTTTAGTCCCAAAAAACCAATGAAAGTCAATTTCCTGTTGAAAATGATGTCCGACGGTTTGTTCCGTACATTATTAGGAGTGGAATGACAGCTGAATTGGGCTGAGACAGGCAGTCGGCTGGTTCGCAGCGGCGAACGTGCAAGCCTGCACAGTGGTTTTGGCAAAGATTTACTTCCTAAAATAGTCCGCTAAAATCGAGAGCGGTGTGCGGCACTCGTGGCTTTGTATAGTTTGAAGCTTTCATAATGCCAGCAGAATTTAAATTTAATATCGTAAAATTAAAAGTATGTCTGCCTACATTTTTCGTTGTGGTTGTTGGGGTTTTATAGATAAGGTTGCGAATTCATGCTGTTTTTGCCTTTTAAGCTTTTTTAGCGTACTTTAATTTTAAGTAGTGTCTATCATATCCATTATTTAATTAGGATAAGTGAGCGATAAGTGATTATTATGGACAAGCTCATCTTTTTTAAACGCAGTAGCAGACGTGTCAGTGATATCTCACTTTCACATTCATATCAATGTGTGACATTGATTTGCGTAATTGATGATGACTAAGCATGTTCACACGGCTATTTTTCCAGTTTATGCTAACCTCACCGTGTACGAAAATCCTATACAATGTGAGATCAGCTTATACTGGAATTTATAGCTTGATGTGTAGCAGCCGTATGTACACAGCAAACTAGATATTTAAGAAAGGCACAGCAAAAAAATGGTGTGTGCACAACGGGAGTATTTAATTATACTACGTTTACATGCATATGGCATCGATAACTTTTTTACAGACTTACAGATTTAAACGCCATAACATAAATATATTATTTGTTTACTTAAAATAATTCCCGATTTGGATGAGTTGATTTATATAAATATTTGTCGAATCAACTGGTCACGATAATGATTGGTTGAACGAAAGATTATCAACCAATCACATCCTTCCATACCCCAGTAGCCAGTTTTTTACACAATTTTAATTCTACTTTCTTTCTATTATTATATTAAAAAAATGCTGTTTGTTACTAGTTAATTACCGTTACAGTAAATAATTCGTTTTTTAGCGTATTAATATCGGTATTTCTATAAATGCCAAATAAAAGGATTTATAAAAAGAAATGCCAATGAAACATGGATGGAGGGGTCAAATGTAACCGCAAACGTCAAATGTCAATGCCCACGCTGATAGTTGGCCGCCTCCCTCGTTATCTGGTAATACTCAGTATTACTAGGCAATTGATAAACATATCCTGCGTTGTAAGTTTTGCGTCCGTTGATTTACTTACGCATGAAAAAAATATGAACCCCATAATGATTTGACGAGAATTATTTAGATAGTATTTGAATCGAACTCATAAAGAAAATTCTGAAAAGATTTTAGTATTGTTCTATCGTATATAAATATTTTATTTAATGCGAACTAGGTATATATATGTGTTTAGGTACATAATAATATTAATTATGTTCATTACATTGTCATTTTTAGTCATTTTTTTTGTGTATTTCAGGTACACTTCACAGAAAATGATTTAAGAAAATGGTGAAGAAACAAATGACATTATTAAAAATAATAAATAGCTCAATAGACACTGGTACAATGCCAGTCACCGTGTAAATGAAGTGTAAAAAAGGATGTATTGTCTGTGGTTGTGTTTGTGATTGTTTATGGTGCAATGTAAAGGAGGTTGGTTATAATGTGTTCAGTGATGTGGCTGCGGCTGCTGGTGATGCTGGCCGCCTGCTGGGCGCAGGAGGGCGAGTGGAGCGAGGACGCCGAAGATCTGGGTAAGGAACACCTTTCAGGCACTCAGCAGATTATTATGAATTTTACTAAACTAATTAATATAATCATACAAAAAGACGAATTACATCTAAGTCTGCTCGGTGCCTTTTATTCGCAGATTGTATGTATTGTCTTTATAAATATTGCCCCTGTTGAGCGCCATTAATAGCATGTACCACCTCCACAATACATAATGCGACCCTGCTCTACAAATTTTCTATTCTATTTATAAAGTTAGCATTGCTTACTACCTCCAGATAAAATAAATTTATAATTAAAGAATCCTACGCTTCAATCATACCAGAGCTCCTTATTGCATGCCATTTCACAAGGTCCTCTTTTATTGAGTCATAACAAGATAAAAAAGTATATTAAATTTAGTAAGACTATTAGGAAAACACGCATTGCTTTAAGAAAATTAAAATGTTTCAAAACTAAAATTACACATCATAAAGAGCGCATTCATTTGGTAACTCAATTAAAATCCTGTACTACTGAATTAGAACATTGTAGGGAAATGTATGACATAGACACGGAGTTATTAAGAGATGAGCTAATGTGTAAAGAAAATTTGCTAAAGAATATTTTTGAAAAATATGCAGATAGCCAGAACCAGCTTAGTGAGCGTATGACTGAGGCTAGTGAGTTAATGGACTTAGTGAAGTACAATGCTGAGAGGTATGAGTCTCTGACAAATAATCTTTCATGCAGCTGTGCTCACTCTGCACCGTCCCCAAGCCCTCAGGTGTCTCAGCTACCTGCAGTCACTCAGCCATCAGCTGTCAGTGACACCGATCCTAGGTGGTTTATTATCTCAGATAGATTAGGCGCAGATTTTGGATCATTGTTACATAATTATAACACTCACAATGTAACAAATTTCTGCTACCATAATTTTCATTTTAATCATCTTATAAATAAAATTAAAAACATGCACCTTAACAAAAATACAAATCTTGTCTTGTTAGTTGGTAACTCCTTAGGAATAGAGAGAAGGGACATTGTTAATGGCATAGACACCCTATTGGGTCTAGATGTAGGTAAAATCATATTGTGTGCTCTGCCTTATGCAGAAACATTAAGCAGAGACCATAACAGTTTTGTTCATTACTTGAACAATACCTTATGTATGTTGACAGGTTGTCATAGTGACAAATTATTATTTTTTGATACTAATAAGTTTATTAGTGGTTTTAAATTAACTCAGGAAGCAATGTACCTTCCTAAAAAATGTAGATTTTTAGTTGCTAGATTACTAGCTTATAATATTAACTCAGTTATAGGAGATATAACGCAGAATAGGTTAAGTACTGATAAATTGTTTTATGATAGTTCTAATGATGTAGATTGTTTAAACTAACAGCGCAGACAAAAGGGAAGCAGTCTGATAGCATTTTGCTTTATCATCAGAACATTAACCGCTTTTCTGGCAAAATTTTAGATGTTGAACTTTTAGTAGACAAATATTTGATTGATATTCTTTGTTTCTGTGAATCCTGGTTAAAGCCAGATAAAATGCTGTTTAGTGTAAACAACTTTGCAATTGCCAGTGCGTACAACAGACTTTCAGCTGATGGAGGCGGATGTCTAATTTTATGTAATAATAATTATAAATATAAGGAACGTCAAGACATCACCTCATGCTCTGTTGACCGCATTTGTGAGGTAGCATGTGCAGAAATAGACGGTCTTATTGTTCTTTGTGTGTATAGACCACCTGCATCACAGTTCGTGTCGTTTTTTACCATAATGGAAGAAATATTGGTCAAGTTAGCCTCTAATAACAAATCTGTATATATTTGTGGGGACTTCAATGTTAATATACTAATAGATTCGCAGGACACGGGTAAACTATTGTCTTTATTTAAATCATTTAACTTTAATAATATTTTTTATGAACCAACTAGAATAACCGCTACTTCTACTACATGTATAGATAATATTTTTTCTAATAGCGGTGTAATGAACTTTAAATTAATACCCGGAATCAGATCAGACCATATGGGTCAACTAGTGTCAATAAAGACTAAAAGCAAACCCTCTGCTAAATTAATAACTGTGAGGTCCTTGTCAAATCATAAAGTGCGTTTATTTAAAGATTGTATTGCCAAGGATCTTAATTGTTTTAAGTATTCGTTTTTAGGAGTTCCAAATCATGATTATAGTAGACTATTTCATATAATATGTAGATCTTTTAACAAAACATGCCCTCAAAAAATTATTAAACTAGATGGTAAATGTAAATTTAATGAATGGGCTACAAAAGGCATACGAATTAGTAGGGACATGCTCTATAGCCTTTATGATAGGAAGTCATTTAACTTTGATTTAAATTTTCATAATTATGTTAGGAACTATTCTAAAATATTTAAGAAAGTGTGCTTGTTAGCTAAGTCGAAACTTATTAGTAGCCGTATAGCTAAATCAGATAATAAAATAAAAACAGTATGGAAGATTATTAACTCTGAAACTGGAAATAGTAAACAAAGAGACAATGACCTGTCATTGAAAATTAATGATAACATAATTTCATGTAACACTGATGTTGCTAACGCTTTTGAAAATTTTTTTGTAGATATTCCTGTTCAAGTTACTGAATCTCTTTCCTCATCTTCTTTAAGAGCAGAAACTTTAGTTAAGCAACATTTTAATAGAGATATTCCAAACTTTAGTTTTAGTCATGTATCTCCTAGCATTGTAAAAAAATCTTTCAATTGTATAAAAGTAAAGACCACTGAAGATTTATGGGGCATATCTGTTAAAGTAATTCAATCCATAATTGACATTATTGCTCCGATTCTTGCAAACATTTTTAATGACTGTGTTGATAGTGGTACCTTTCCAGACTTAATGAAACACAGCAAAGTTATTCCAATTTTTAAATCAGGCTGCAAGCATGATCCTTCCAACTATAGACCAGTGTCAGTTCTTCCAGCTGTAAGTAAAATATTTGAGAGAATTGTATTAGACCAATTGAGTTTGCATTTTAGTAAAAATAAAATTTTTCATGAACGACAGTTTGGATTTACTAAGGGAAGGTCAACGACCGATGCCGGGGCTAAGTTAGTGTCTCACATTTTGGAGGCTTGGGAGGGCTCACAGGATGCTGTTGGCATTTTTTGTGATCTCTCTAAGGCCTTTGATTGTGTTGACCATAACACACTTAACCTTAAATTAAAACACTACGGATTGCGAGGGAAATCTCTTGAACTAATTCAGTCATACTTAACATCTAGACTACAAAAAGTAGGTGTAAACGGCGTAACATCATCTGGATCCTTGGTCCGAATGGGCGTTCCGCAAGGCTCAATCCTTGGTCCTTTTCTCTTCTTAGCTTACATAAATGATCTTCCCTATATGATGGCTGATTTGACTAATATGATTCTATTCGCGGATGACACCTCACTTATTTTTAAAATAAATAGAAAGGTAACAAATCTATCTAACTTAAACAATAGCCTTAATGTTCTTTCCGAGTGGTTTTCTGCCAATAACTTGCTTCTCAATGCAAGTAAAACAAAATGTTTAAAATTTTCGCTTACTAATGTGCGGACACAAGCAGATTTAAATTTGATGTTGGATGGTAAGCAACTTGAGCTTATAAATGAAACAGTATTTCTTGGATTAACGATTGACTCTAAGTTGCAGTGGGGTGCACACATCTCAGCACTGTCGAGTAGGTTAAGTTCGGCTGCATTCGCGGTCAGGAAAATTAGGCAACTTACTGACATTCCCACTGCTAGATTAGTTTATTACGCGTATTTTCATAGCTTAATGTCTTACGGTATTCTCTTGTGGGGGTCCGCGGCCGATGTAGACTCCATCTTCATTCTACAGAAACGGGCAATTCGCGCAATATACAGCATGGGCCCACGTGATTCGTTAAGAGAAACTTTTAAAGAAATTAGTATTCTTACACTGGCATCTCAATACATTTTGGAAAATATCATGTATGTGCGTAAAAACCTCCTTAGTTTCAGCATTAATAGTGATCATCACAATATAAATACTAGAAATAAAAATAAAATAGTTGTTCCCAAATTTAGGCTTACTAAAACGAACTCAAAATCATTCTTAGGGAATTCAATTCGCTTTTACAATAAGATACCAGAAGATATTACTAACCTACCTGGTAAGAAATTCAAAACGTGTGTCAAATCAATCCTTTTGAAGAAAGCATATTATAAAGTTAGAGACTACGTGGAAGACAAAAAGGCGTGGGTTGTTTAACATCTGCACATGTGGCCTCCCTGGCGGTTCGCGAAACTTGCTTTTATTTGTATTGTTTAATTGCGATTCCTTTGCCGCCTGTATTTCTAGAAGGCACTTGACATGCCTTGACATTCCTGTTAGGGTTTCTATTTTTTCCTTTTTTTTTTTTTTTTTTTTATTGCGACTACATATAGTATTGTATGTAAAATTTATAGTGGTAATTTTGTTTATACTATTATTCTTATTTCCTTTTTATACATTGTGATATCTATGCTTTGTTTTTGTAAATGCGTCAACAGCGTAGATTTTCAAAATTTAGCCATTGAATGCTTAGCATGTCTTCCAACACCGAAGATGTCATTTTTATGTTTTCCATGACCGCAGGCTACCTTGCGCCTTTGACGCATATCAGTGTCTAATATTGTAAAAATATATTTTTTTTAAAAGAGTAACCTATGGAGTTTCTTGCCGGTTCTTCTCCATGGGAAGGACACTTTGGAACCGAGCACCTAGAATCAGTAGAGTAGCATATAACGTTTCTTGAGCGCCTTCTTGAGGTTTATAAGAAATAAAAACTTTTTGATTGATTGATTGATTGATTGATTGCAAAGGTCAACTTCTCTTTGCCATTTACGAAAACGATATATTATTTACTTTTTTATAAAACAAATCAAGTTATAATTATAAATAACCTCATTACTAAAATCGAGTAACTAAGAAAAAGTTGTATATACAGTTTAAATTTCAAAATGTCAAGCAAATATATTGATGACAAATAACGATCAATTAAACAAGCAACCACTAAACAAGTCTAACTAAATCCAAACTACCATCGGAACAATTCCATGCCGTATGTTGTTGAAGTCCATTAAAAACAAATAGTATTAATTAGTATCAACTTGCAGGTACTTTGTTCAATTAAAACAACGAACTAGCGATACGTGTACAGAATTATCCTTCAAATCACGGAATACTTACATCGAATTAACGAATGAATAATAAAATTATTATTTTATCTTTTATCGCCTTTTCGTGCCACACCTCACGGTGAATCGGTGAAGCGATCAAATGAAACAAAATCGAACAAACTCAAGTGGGAATCGCGTTCAACCCATTAAACGCGATTGCTTGTCGAAAATGAAAATGGGGAAATATATTTTCGTTTGTTCGACGGATCGCTGTGCCATGTTTTTGTCTGATTTTTATGCAATCCGTCGGGAGCTGCGTTTACACGCAACAAATTGCTCACTTTGATTGAGAGTGTCGAACACAAAGTGTCGTATTTCAAGCGCTTGTTATTTTCAAGCGGAAACTTTTTCAATTGTTTTATGCTTCTTATTGTTCGCTATCGAAAAACAAAGTGAACTTTTCAAGTAAAGTTTTATAAAAGTGAACGTTTTGGGAATTGTGCGAACGAATGTAAAAGGGATTTGAATATACATGACTTTTCTCGTTTATATGTAAAACACACGTAAGTACACCTAATCAGCGACGAGATACGGTTAAATGTAAACGAGGGACTGGCTCAAGTTCGATTTTTCGTTTGGATGCCCGCGAAAGAAGCAAAAAGAGCGACCCAATTAAAAAGTGTTCATGCATGGGTAGCTCTATTCGGCTCCAATTTTATTGGAACGATTAATTTTATTGCGAAAATTTCTGGACAGCGGAACGAATGTAAAACGAGAGTCGGTGGAGGTGGCATCAGCGACCTTTTTGTGGTCGCGCAACGGATGGGTTCGTTCAGCACCGAATCTAATCAAAGGGCACAAAGCCGAAAAAACTGATCGACCTCCACTCATTGTGGACGTGATGAATGAATTGAATTTTTAATGTAATTGGATATCGGCGATGATCGAACGCGGCCGATGTACGACACTAATAAATAACCTCCAATAGATAAATTGCCTCGCGCCGGTTTATTACATTTTTCTTGTTCGTGTTATTTAGGAATGGAATTGAACCCTATATTTCGGTTACTAAAAACTAATTACTTACATCGTTAATATAAAATGAACAACCCACATTACTGTGTGTTAGATTATCGTTACAGCACATAACTTGTGTAACTAAGGTAATTTGTATGAGTACAAAACCTTATTAGGTAATAAATCATTACTATACAAGTTGTAGTAGAAGAAAACACAGCACATGCTCGTTAATGAAAGTGCAAATTATTTGTTAGCGTCATGCTCGAGCTTACAGGCTGCGGTACAGTCGCGCACACCGCTGCAATGGTATAACAACATGCCTTTGTGAACGAACACCACACAGTTATGAGAAAACTTCGACCGTCACTAACGAGTGATTCTTGGAACCCATAATGTCCACACTGGCCTTTATTTAGCCCTAACTAAATATTAAACAGAATCGAGTTTCCGTGAAATTGAAAAATTTCATGCTTGCTGAGATTTTTTATAGGTTTCGTCGAATTTTCATAATGTGGGCGTTTTTTATTAACTGTTCCATAATTTTATCAACTCATAGGTATGACAACCACTTGTTCGTTGACTTGTTCACTTGTTTTTATGTATGTTTTATTTTACATATTTGAGGGAGATACTACACTAATTCAATTCTCTTGCAATGAAAATCTATTAAAGATACATCAAACCTTTGAATTATTAAACAATTTTTCCCACTATCATGTACTCGACGCAACCGTATGATACCGCGAATTTTGTTATAGTACGTAGTTACGTAGCAATAGAAGTTGTCGCATTGTATCGTTCGCAGAACAACATGCACATATGGTGTACAGTCGGCAGCGGAGTAGTTTCCGAGACGAACAGGTCAGGCCTGAGGCTTGCGACGTGTCTTCACAATAATTTTATTAATATTACCCCCGGAAGCCTGTCACGCGCGAAACAACCGCTCGTATATCTTCAGTCTACGAAAAAATATGATATATTGAGAGAACGAGAGACGTAAGAGCTTTTCTTAGCTTCCCTTCGCGAAGTTTAGCGTCTTTTTACTGTGCTCGAGTACGTTGTACGGTTTTACTACACCTCCGTGAAGTTAGTGTCTTCAAATAATATTAATAGGTTTTCTATTTCACTGTACTTTTTTAAGCTATGTTGAAAATTTAACTTTGATTGATTTCAATGATGTTCATGAGTGTTTACCTATAGTGTAACTTTTCGTTGCGAATTTAGGTTAAAATATATTTTTAATATTTGATATTTAAAAACTACATTGTTAGTTAATTTAGCACAAGTTCCAATAGGTAAGCTACGTCGATTGCTGAAGACGCAAAACCCGTTTTGTATAACATTTGTTATTCGGTACTTCAATCTATATCATATGGGACAAATGGTATTCAGTCCGTTAACTAAATTGTAGACAAATTTTCAAATGGTGTCAACGCTATTTTGAATTACCTTACTATTTATTTGTAACCTGGGGCTAGTCACTAAACCCAAGTTGTTAACGTACTGTTACGTGTCGGTTCAAGAGAGGCGTTATGTCTCTAAATCTGATGGTTTAAAAAGCAATAACTAACACTACCCGAAGACTCTCAGAACATAAAAACGATTTGGCGACCCGGGTAGTTGAACTACAATCTTCATCATGCCACGTTTGGAATTAGTGAATGAGGCTCCCCGACCTCCGTGGTGTTAAACTTACATTGAACGGAGGTTTTAAATTTGAGTTCAGTACAAACGTGCGCCGATTGACGGACACACACGTGGTGTAGCGTGCCACTCCGCCACCACTCATCTGACCACATTCGGCACCGCAGTAATGAGTGCCACAATTCTTTAGTGCCCTCCAACACGACACAATCTTTGCGGCCGCATTATAGCCTCCATTACAACAGCGAACCTTCAATCTAATATAATTTATATTTCCGATACATTATGCGTGACATTCAACGTCAAAACTTGAGGCTTTGTCGGAACAGCTTTATTGTGGAATTATTCTAACTCAAACGCGGTGACATCGAAATAAAGGGGCGGCACCGATTTGGAATTTCATTTCACCGCTTTTATCTTAATGCGAGGAGGCGTCATGTCTCGTCCTACTGTAAGCTGGGATTGCTCTTTTTCTTTCGTTTTGTTTACATCAAAACTTTTTCCTTGCTTGCTTAGCATATTCATTTATAGATAAAAAAAGTTTAAATCACTACGTAAGAAACAAATTTTTGTAAAATATTCATTGTTTCTTTGACAACTTACTCTCTAGTAGTTTGATATTTATAATTCATCGTTCATTTACATTATATTACATACATACATTGTATTTATTTTGGTATTTTAATTTTAACGTGTTAGTTCATGCTTACGAATTAACTCGGCTCAGTAAAACTAATAGAAAGCTACAAAAATGCTAAGTTTTATAGTCCACTTCACGAAGAAATTCACTTAAGTAACGATCAACAAAACTGGAGCAGTCATGTACTAAAGATTATTTGATAAAAACCACATTATGGTTTTGGCACAGACGGCATTATAAATAGCGACACGGTTCCAAGGTTAGTTTCTTTGAACGTATGGGCTATTGTACATAATAATTTGTCTAGGATATAAAAAGTTACGCAATATTATATCGGGGGCACCGTACCTCTTGGGTCTTCAAGCAAATTGATACCCGACTGGCACCGCGAGACCAAGTAATCCGTCTTTATTAGGGTAGTCTTCACACTGAGTAAATTGAAAATTCCTTCTAAGTATGACTGATGGTGTACATTACTTGTCCTCAACACCGTGACAGTTTTTCCTTAAAGAAAAGAAGATTATTTCATGCGGTGTGGAAACGGAGCGTTTTAATATTGCGTTTATTTATATTCATAGTCTGTTTAACGCCTCGGGGAAGGGAAGCCAGGAATCGTAACGATGGAAGTACAGAATAACAGTGATATTCACTTAGAAATTTCTTTTCCTTAGAATTATACAGAGACGGGTGTTTTCGGCGCGCGAGGAACTAGAATGTCTTGTGTCGACGATTTGGGAAACCGAAATTAGCCTTCGTCTGCCGTGCTGTACAGAAGTAAGCATGCATTTTAATCTAACGAGTATCATGGCTGAGTGGCTCTTGTACGAGCACAATTTCGTTGATATTATCCAACAAACGACGTGTATTCTCTTTTCGTCCTAACAAAGACGTCGGAAACAAAAATTCGAGTAAAATTATGTTTCTTCATAAAAAGGATTTTTGTAATAAGTTTTCGTCGAGTTACTCGTGCGTAGGGCACGTAACTTGTATTAAATTAACTAAACGGAAGAGGTCGTATGTATGAGAAAATTCTTGGAGTAATTTACGACGCTTATGGTATAATTATGGGGTAGAAGGGCCGACCAGTGAGGGGTACGGTGAGGCTTAAGACTGTGTTATAGCGAGTAATAACGTGCGCACTATGCGCGGGATGTGGCCTTCGGTACAGAGGCCGGAATAATGAAAGAAATAATGAGGAGTAGAACCTAAAAGGTGTATATGCTACCCTCTATAATAGGCACGCTTGGAATTAATTAAAGTTGAACTAAGGACCTAGGGTGTGGAAGCTAATGACCTGTGATTGGTCCTTAGAAGTGCCCTTGAGAAAATAATTGTTTTCCTCACTTTGAATAGACTGAAAGTAATTTGTCGAACTGATTTTAATAGGTCCCTTATTTTAAAACATTTTTAAAAGAATCTATTTCTATTATAAATCTGTAACTTTTAATAAACGAAGTTGTAAATATTTATTAAAAAATAATTAAAGTTACAAAACTGTAAAAAATTAAAAAAAAAACGTTTTTAGTAAATAAAATAAGTGTTTAATATTGTTATACGTTTAATATTGTTATAAATCCGTACTTACGTAATCAACGTCTTTATGTAGGAGTTATTTAAGAGAAAGTATCTTAATCTCTGTCGCTAATGTAAAGTAGCTGCTGATAGTGATATAAGATGTTTCAGAGTTAGGTTGCGTTTTGGATCCGGGGGTAAATATTTACTGATTATTATACAGGGTGTAGGCTACCACGACAGGGCCTAGCGGTTCAATAACCGGGTTCGAACCCAGGCAAGCAATGGTAAAAGCAACCTGGATTCCAAAAACTGGAATCTGTCTCTGGAATGAAATCGCCAACCCGCATTGAGCAAGCGTGATGATCAATGCTTGTTCCTTCCCTTCCTTCCTGAACAGACAGGTACGGCGGGCGCCTTATAATACCAGCCTAAACATGTCCCAGTACTGGACACAGGCCTCTTCCCGTATAGAGAAGGAATGAGCATTGATCACCACGCTTGCTCATTGCGGGTTGGCGATTTCAGATGCAATTTTTTTGGAATCCAGGTTTGCTCACGATGTTTTCCTTCACCGTTTGTCAATGATGTCTTAGAATGATTAAAAAATTACATATATAACTTTGAAAAAGTCACATTGGTCCTTGCCTGGGTTCGAACCTGGAACCATGTGCACGTGAATCCGGTCATTGGCGCCTTTGTTAAACAATATTTATTATTATTTTATTATTTGTCGTAGTGTCAACGGTGGATGTGGACGCGGTGTTGGGACGCACGGCGTCGCTGCCGTGTGACGTCACGCCCGACGCCGCCGAGGACCGCGTCTACATGGTGCTGTGGTTCCGCGCTGGGAAGGCCACCGGCGGCAAGCCTATTTACAGGTAATTCTTTCATTCGATTATTTTTTTAAGTAACGACTCTTGCACTAAGGAATTAAAACATTGTGTCGAAGGGGATTAAACACATTTTTGAATGGATCGCACAAATGCTTACCCAATGTGGGGATTGAACCACTCGTCTATTCATACATTTCAGTAGACCATAAATAAAACTAAACATACTAAGTGCGGCAACAGGATTTCGTTATTTTCTACCATTTAAATGTACCGAAAGCAAATAAAAAATATTTTATTTAGCTGTTTTTAGGCAAAATGGCAGCTAGTATTATTTATTTTATTATACAAAGAACCGAATGACTTAAGATTCTTCTAATGCTTAAAGAGTAAGTATTAAATTTTTTTGAGAAAGTGCTTATCAGAGGATTTAAAAACAATAATTTAATATTAATACTTGAATTTTACTTATATTCGCTCCTACGTAGCAATGGTACTGGCTACGAACAGCTACGTAAACTATTCGTAGCTTCACTACTACGCCGTAGTCCCGATTGTAATAATTGATTATTGTCATATTAATTATTGAATCCAAACACAATATTAGCTTATGTATTTGCAATTATAATTGCATGGTTAATGTTAGATTATTTGAACATGTCTATTGTTCTCCGCAATATTGCTTTTGGATATTCCTATTGTGGGGTGCTACTAAATTAAAATTGACTTAATTAAATCTTTCGATTAATAATAATACTGTTGGGTAAAATGACAAAATTTTCAACGTTCTAATGTGACATTGTAAAATATTTCAGAGTATGACTGAATGCGTTACCAGCGAATGAAAATGATTTCAAAATTTTTAAATGCCAGCCATCGAATATTTTTCAATTAAAAATCGTAATCAAAGTTAAACTCTGACTGCTTTTTCTAAACATAAAATCTTCAAAATATCTGCCAATATGTATAACGACGCGAATTTACAAATTTATAATAACTAAACTAATTTATTTTTATACTTTTAGATTGCATACCCCAAAAAACGAATTGTAATAGCAAAACCGTAATTAAAATACACAGCATTAAGTTGACATATTAATATAAGTTTAAATTAATCACAAAAACGGTTTACTCTCAGTAGTTATACTTACATAGTTTTGTATGGACAGTTGCGGTTCGATTAATTGCTGACCAGTCGAGTGCCGGGTAGCCTGCGGATAAGCTCCGACGAGACCAAGACATCAATCATCCTTTGACAAATTTATGTGATTCCGACACCAGATCTTGTACACAGACAGATCTGTACAACATCCGTATTGTTATTACTGCGCACCAGATAATAATATATATAGAGTTGGTATAGTATTAAGGTACACAAATGATTATATCAAAATAGCACCCGTATTTTCTTTCCATTGCTACACGGTATACTTATGGGCTGCTTAGTTTGTAATATCAAAGGTCTACAGGTAACATTTCTTAGAATTGAACCATCTACATCATCTTTTCTTTTCATATCTCAAAAAAAAAAGGCATAGCGTATACGCTAATCTTAAAAAAACATGAACATTCACACAACTAGCATTAACAACGTTTAAAAACACGCCAAACAGCAACCTCAATAATTAATCAAATATAATGTATGACTCCTTAGTGAATACTCACATTATACCGCTGGCCCCACAATCAGTTAACCAATTATTATACCTATTACTAATGCACGAGAGCTCATTTTTGTATTGACCTACTTTACATTGAGCGGGTACTTTGGGATGTAATCTGTGTTTGGGGATCGACGGCTATAAGTATTTTGTATACGAATATATTTTTTAAACATTCATCTTCACCCTGCTTAGATAGGCTTTTGTAGTCAAGCTTTGAGGAAAGTGGATGAAAATTATGCAATTGAAAAATGTATACACAGTCAATAGCCTTACATTTTTTTTTTAATGTTACTAGCAATGTGGGTCGCACATTACTAGTAATCTCGTTGACCCCTCGTGCTAAGCTAAGATGCTTGTGTTACGAGTGGGTTCACGTCGGAAGTGTAATGGGTGGGATTCGAATTCGCAACCACATGATTGCAAGTCCGACGCCCTAGCCATTAGGCTACCGCCGCTTCAAAACATTGAACTAAAATCTTCCTTTAGTATAAATAGGGGTTATGGCCACATAGCTCGACCGCATAGTTCGATCAATCGGACTACGTGAACTTTTCGAGTTGGTTTGATGAAACTCTTATATTCATCTCATGTATTCTTGAGACTCTTAATTGTTCGATCAATCAGACTTTGGGAACTTTTCTTCAGTAGGTCACAAGCTATGTTGGGGTCGGCTTCCAGTCTTACCGGGTTGACTAAATACCGATTTTACATGATGCGATTGTTGGTCTGATCTCCACAAACCAAGGGAAGAATGTAAGGTTATATTAGTACATTAAACTAATGAAAAATGAATTAAAATCGACAATAAAAAATAACAGATCTTCTACCAACCATTAGTTTTCTGTCTTTCCTGTTCATCCAAACGTTGTCTGGAATATCGCTATTATCAATATGACTGCCATTATACCGCATTGACAAATATTATCCTAAAATGCTATATATCCTAAAAGGTACAGAAAAAAATACATAAAATAGGGAAAGAGAAATTTGAACGCTCCGGTATTTTAGTTGGAAAAGCAAATGGTGCGTTGAATCAGGAGTCGCAGGTTCAAGTCCTGCCAGAGGTTAAATTTTTTCCTTCATTCTATTTGTAATTTATTTTACAAAACACAATACAATTCTCAGTCTAAATTAACTTGACTTTTATCGCAGATTATGTTTATTTATTTATTTATTGTTTATTATTTGTATTATATATGTTATGCTTATTAGCGTACAGAAAACAGGAGGCATATTCTAAAGAGCAACAGGCAACATTATAATCAATACGTTATCTAAATACGAAAATAAGTAAGTTTCGTATTCCTCATTTTAAAATGACCGCAATACGCAAAAACTTTTGATGTATAAATTCGACGGCGAACTCGTAATTATATTGGCTACACTTTAAATTAAAAACTGGAAGTTATTACGTTATTTCCTGTATTGGATGACCCAGTACGAAGAAGATCTGATATTACGAATTTGTGTCAATATTATTTAATTAAAAGTTGCATGTGGCGTGTTTGATGATACAACGCCTTTTAAATTCGTTCACGCAGTTTCACTACATAGTACGAAACAGTCGCAATGCAACGAATGACGACGACCTTTGTGGTCAAGTGGCGTGCATACCGGTTTTGAGGTCCCGCCAGCTCTGAGTTCCCGGGTTCGATCCCCAGACGGTTCAATGTAGAAAAAAAAAAACTAAATTTTCTCGGGTCTTGGTGTTTTGTGGTACCTTCGTTGTCTCTGATTCCATAACATAAGCTTGTGCTTTAGTTACTTACTTTGGATTTGTAGCAATCGATGTGATGTTGTCCAACTTTATTTATTATTATTTTGATGCGGTTTTTTAATAATACACGTGAGAAGGCGTGGCGGGTCCACTCGTTATTGATAATTAATAAAATTAGTTCACTTTAGAAGAAGAATAATTGACGAAAGAGGTAGGTGTCGGAGAATTTCAATCAAGGAAATATACAACCACCAACAAATTATTGTTCAAAAATAGATCCAAACATGGCGTTATAAATTAAACCCACAGTAAAATCAATCACAAAGGATCTCTTGAATAAATAAAGAATACTATATCCGGAAAACAAAAGGGTTGCTATTCCGTGGATCTCGTTACAAGTCTCCCAGATACACATTTACACTAATGTCGAGGTAAATATGAAATATGAGTTGGTAGACAAAAATGGCGGATTGATTTACCGTGGCCGCTAGTCCGGATCTCGGCCAGATAGGGACTTCCGCGATACAGATATAACTTATGTGATAGGGTTGTGACTCGTGCTATGATATTTTTTCTTTGGGTTATTTTTTTATTTGGGCCATCTGATCCCAAACTAGGCAGAGCCTTTTCTATGAAAACCGGACAACTAATAAACATTCTCATATATTTATAAATACATACATATTATTGATAAATTACACCCAGACAGAAAAAAATGTCGTGTTTATGAATCAAAGATTATTCCTGGGTGGGAATCAAACACACAACCTCCGGCTAAGCAGTCAGGGTCACTAAACACTAGACCAACAGGCCCATCATCATCATTATGTATGTCACGATGACAATAATGTATGAAGAAAAAGAGATTGTTAGATGTTTATAATTATCAAAAATTTTTCATCTTGTAAATGAAACCTTCTGATAATTATTAATCACAACACATCGAAACACATCTAATATTTATTAATCATTTGTTTTTCAGTTTCAGTGAAATATTATACTCATGTTATTTACATATTGAAGAAAAAACATCCATGCAAAAATAAACCCAGTTCCAGTTCTTTACCAAAAATAAAAGAAAATATTATGATTCGTACGAACTGTATATTTGGAACGATTTTCTCTCCACTCAACAAAAGAATTTCGAGTCGATCTCCAAAATATACGAAATATATTCGCAACTTCAAAGAAGCACCCCTACAACTTACACGAATGACCGACTGATACGATTGGAATTTGAATCAATCCAATTCCGTCCATATTTTATTTGGACTTGAGTTCATTATCCTACGTGCACAGTTGAAGTGGATTGAAATATCGGGATCACGTAAAACGGACCAGGTAGTTTTCATATTTTATGTATCTATCTATACGCTCTGTCCTGACTCTGTCTGCGTCATTATTATTTTATAAGACCTTTTTGATATCTTCGTCTGTTTTCAATATCAATGGGAAAATACATTCATTCATGTTTCTTTTCTATTGCGCATTAAATCGTTCATGGTATGCGGATTTTGCTTACATTTTTAAGGGTTTATGTAGTGAAGAGGTTGCCCTATTTGTGATGTATAGGCGACTAAGTAATTATGTATTGCTAACCTTATAACTTATTCATAGATCCAACCTGTCTGGTCTGAACCGCGTACGTAATAAATACCATTTTTTTTTATATAAAGGCCGTGGTCACGGGTAGACTCTCTAGAGTCTAACCGTTACCACAGCCTTAGCAAGTCGTCCTTATATTACTCACTCGGCTATGAGCCGTTGCCTTTAATTTGTATGATGTATACAAACCGCGAAACTCTAAAAAAAAACCTAGATTCAAATCAATATAGTAGAACTAAGGTATGAATACAGCATACAATATACACACATACAAAACAGTATAAACAGTTTATACTGTTTTGTGAGACATTGTTAGTTTTTAATACCTGGTACCTTTTTATAACAAAATAAATAATTAGAATATTATAGATACAGTATAAAAATGGTAATGGTGCAAAACTCTAAAATAACAATTCAAGAATTAAGTTCATCGTATTCAGCCCATATACCCCACAGCTGCACACCTTTTGCTAATGTCATTTTCCACACAGTGTCAGTCGCATCCATATTACTAATTATTTAAATTCAATAAGAACAAGAATTTAACTCTTCAAGTTATTGAGTACGCCAGGTACCGCAAGCGTGTCGCGGTGGACCGGCGAGGCGACGCTTGGCTTATCGTCAAACGCTTTGCATTGGACGCCATTACTGGTTTCACATTAGTAGGTCATACTAAATGGAACTATTGCAGTCAGGCATAATGCTCCCAATATTGTGACTGTGTATATTGTAAGGGTGTTCTTATCATGGCAAGCGTTTGAATATTTCGATGGGTATAGACATTAATAATAATTATCTCAGATATTAATTTTTGTTGTAAGAAAGTAGTCAAGGCACAACATCAACAACACATCAACAAATATATACATTTAAATCTTATTTAAATCAAGTGAATAAACACAAAAAACCAGCCAGGTGCAAGTTGTTACTTTTTGGTGAATATTGCCATTATTGATATCAAGCAAAAAACGGAAAAAAATCGCGTTTGGTGTGCCTTAAATATTTTTTTTTTATTTTATTTTTTAGTATTTGTTGTTTTGATTTTTATCTCATAAGACGTACATTCAAGTTTTATCATTTTATTAATTAGCTGTAGATACCATATAAACCTCTGTACGTGGTTCTTGCCCTACAGTTTATACAAAATGCGCTATTTCGAAATCAATTAAAATATGAACATCCTTAATAAGATTTGCCAAGTTAACATCACTTACACCAGGTACACAATGCTGCCTAGTATGCAAACACGATAAACCTGTTCCAGTGTGGCTTCGTTTGCACGCACGTTGTATGATCTGATAACATACATAAGTCGTATTCCTGCCCCTTCACACAAATGATATTTTAAGTGATAACACTGATGAAAACGCTTAAATATATGGGACCCCCCCTTAGACAAGGTATATTTCTACAATCGTTATCGCTGATCGAATCGCTCCAATTTACGAAAGTGACAAGTAGCATGTGACTTATCGAAGAAAAAATTCATTTTCATACATTTTGACGGGCCTGTTGGTCTAGTTAGTGACCCTGACTGCTAAGCCGGAGGTCGTGGGTTCGATTCCCATCCAGGTCAAATGTTTGTGTAATGAGCATGATCATTTGATCTGTGTCTGGGTGTAATTTATCTATAATATGTATGTATTTAGAAATATATAAGTATGTTTATCAGTTGTCTGGTTGCCATAGTACAGGCTCTGCCTAGTTTGGGATCAGATGGCCGTGTGTGAGATTGTCCCAAGATATTATTTAATGTCTTTTAAGCAATCTATGATTCTATGTCATCGTTAAAGTTTGTAGGAATGTACATTGTCTAAGGGGGCTGACAAGTCCAAGACACATGACTCGAAAAGAAATGTTATTTCCATACATTTTATGACATTCAAGCGATTTTTATAATCGTTAAAGCTAAGTACTGTCACTTGTTTACAGGGATGTCTTATAGTTAACCGTCGAGGAACATCTAATAATGTATATCTTTTATTTTTCTTTCCATATAAATTCATCCTAGTATTATTTTACATCATTTAAAAACTCTCTTTGCTCTTTTTATAATTATTTAAAATTCTGCTATGTTTGCTATTATATTAAAGGTATTATTAAATACGATTTCTTGTGAGTGTATATCATGTCCTAACCATATATTTAAAAGCCATTCGATTCTCGGAATATAATAATAAACATAATTATGAGAAAAATAGTGAATTGGAAAATTCTCGAATATACTGCACTCAATTTTATTATCTTTAAAACCATACAGCTTTATTAAAATTAAGTTGTACAGATTCATTCCAAAGAATTATTCTCAGAATAAGTCAACAATTGAATATTTTATTACAGTGTTGATTTATGAGGATTCAATAAATTAAGAATAATAATTTTCTTCAAATTTATTTAATTAAACCAACGCGTTGTTGAGTTCAATAATTAAATAAATTCCGTCAAGCCGACCCATTTTCCCAACTATGTTGTGTTCAGCTGAATATTGTATTTTAATATGGGGCAACTGCCTTTTTAACCTCCACAAGCCATTTTATTGAGTAACAGTATCCCATAGTGAGACTGGCTGTCAGAATTGTAGTAAAAGATTGTGGTATGAAAGTCGGGACCAACGGCTTAATGTGCTTTACGAGGCACGAAGTGGTCTCGGAATATTTAAAATGGTCCATGAATCAACAGCGGCGAGCACAGTTTAACTATACTATTGGATACGTAAATTAATGAACTTATTTTTTTTTCTTGTTTATACTGTCCCACTGCTGGGCAAAGGCCTCTCTCTAGTTCCTCCATACATCCTCATCTTAGTTATACTAAATATATTAATTAACATACTGATTGGAAGCAAGCTATCTTGAGACGCGAATCTTGTTAGTATCTTACCAAACAACGGATGAAAACATGCACAGAACATGCACAAAATTACACTAAAATACACAAACTATGGCTCATCATACACGAAGCAATTACCGGAGTAGTTTCATAGTATCGCAAAACTAGGCAGCGCACCCGGCCTTGCCCGGTCATTAATCACTAGCCCTATTATTAGGGTAACTGCCGACAGCTTTTAAATATCCACCCTGGATACTATAAACCATCAGTGTCAAGGCGATAACTGGTCGCAGATTGAACCGTTTCGGAACAGCGGTCCCCATTGAATTGAGTGAACAAATGCACGTAGCTAATTCTGTGGGCGATTTCAATTTCGTTTCTGGTGATTCGAAGGTGTTAATAGGTTTATAGACCAGTACTTTTTCGTTTTTTTCTAGAGACGTTTTAGAATTCCGTAAGCCAATATATAAAAGCGGAGTTATATACTTCAGGGTGTCGTTTTTTCATATAACAAATAATAGAAGAAAAAAAGAAAGAAAAAGTATTTATTCGCGTCATATGCGACTCATAAAAATAAAAAGGGATTTAAATAACAATTAAAATAAAAAAGTGTTTCTTTCTTCAAATAGGATGTAGTTAAATTTTAAGTTTACATTCGTTCTCCATACTAATACATATTATACAGTAACTGTGTTTCTCTATCCAGCTGTCTTTTTTTATTTATGGATAACCTACGCAAGCGGTTGTGATGAAGTTTAGTACGGAGTTAGAACTCGAAAGGACATATGTTAATTTTTGCTGATAAATTTAAAATCCGAAAACGAAGCCGCGTCTGAAAGCTAGTAATGTACTCGGGGTACCACTCCAGTCATTTGGGTCAAATTAAGACGGTGACAAGCAATTATTCCTCTTAATTTAAATAGGTTATTTCTATATATTTGCCTGGGACGCTTCGTTAATATACCCTTTAAAAATACTTTTAAACAAAACAGTATTTTAAAAAGAACCCTACCGTTACTCAGCAATGTAAGCAATAAATGTATTGATTAAGGGCTCCCATTCATCACTCTATGTAAATATTAGAAACCTTTCTTTCCTGAAGGGCTCATGACCTTGATAGCTTTCAAGCAGGTCAAGGAGCCTCAAAGCCTTTTCAAGATACAAACCTCTTTATCATGCCTTAAATTTATTATCGAGGTATTCTAAGTAACTCAGATGGTATAATTTATTCTGAATGTATTGAGTATTTATACTTCAAAATCTTATTATGACTTTCAAATACTTTTTTTACCATGAATACCGACAATATTTTGTACCATTTACTTTGCTGCGAAGTTTGTAGCAATTTGTTAAATGACTTACTAATCTTTCTTAAAAATAAAACTATCAAACTATGTTTAGTTTTTGTAAATTAATTACAAATAGAAAAGAAAAACTTAAACCTCCGGCAGGACCAGAACTCGCGACTACTGGTTCAACGCACCGGTTGTTTTCCCGACTTCATTAATAATTGGGTAATTCAGAGTCTGATAGATGGCGTTGTCCAAACTATTGTTATTTTCTGAGATTTTCTTATATTCTGCCCGTGACCATGATACCTGCAAAGGCGTCGAAACGTCGGGAACTAAAATCAAAATAAGCCGCAATAGAATCCGTTCAAAAGTGATTTTATTTCAATGTCTTACATTCGCGTAACACGCAGAAAACAAGTAATTTTTCCGCACGAATGCGTAATAAATAAACGACAATAATATTTTATTATCATAACTGGTGGCATATTGTTTCAGAGATTGGCAAGTACAAATAAATAAAATGTTTCATGCTATACTTCAGTACTCGCTTGTTCTAAATACCTTTATCGGATATTATATAATTGCATAGGTTCATCAAACTGATTAATTTCAACATTATTTCAATTATAATAAATTTGTTTTAAAGCAAACTATTGAAGTTATGACAAACCGCAAATCTAAAAAAGGTGAATTCAATTTTTCATCATTCGAAATCTAATATTAATAATACCACACATTTTAATTATTCAACACCTATGTTACTTTGTCTTCAGTTTGTAGAAACCATTGTGTTATGTTAACTCGTAACTTAAATGTCAGCAAGATAGGTTAGCGTGTATCGCCCACTGTTTATTTGCATCAAGTATTTACTGCTGTAGTAACATTTAACTGGGTCTACTGCCTTCACGAATACTGAATACTTCGGAGTTCAACTAGAATTGAAGACAACTGGAATGGAATATTAAATTGTTCTTGGTAACAATATGTTCTAAATTCTCCATCTCTTATGTTACATAACAATTGACAGAAAATATATGTGAGTATATTTTTTTTGTACAGCTTTCGCTCGCCGCTTCACCTACATGATCGTCGGCTATTGCGACAAAAAGGCCTATAGTCTTCCTCGATGGATGGACTATCTAACACTGAATATTTTTTCGAATTCGGATCAGTTCTTGCAATTAGCTGGCGCAAAAAGAATCTTCAATTTTTAAAAATATATATGTGTAAAAGTGATTCTGTATATCCTAATTCCATAATATAGGTATAATTTAAATTTAAATATGTACTTATAATAAAACTAAATAATTATATTGTTTATATATAAATTAAATGGTTTCAATCTCATTTTGTTAACATTTATAAAACTGTGACTTGTATTATTTTTCAATATATCATCAAAACATTATGTTAAGTATTACTATAAAATCATAAAACAGCTTTAAAATATATGTTTTGTAATAAAAGGAGTATATCATATTTATTAAGGATAAATATAACATCTTTAAGCATAACTTAATATCAAGTGTTTAAATAAAAGGGTCGGTAACCAAATACTTGTATAAAATTCATCTAAGTCCCGCCAGATTATACAGAATTTATCACGGATTTGTGTTAGAGTTTCTTAGAATAATACGAACAATTAGTAACTTAAATCTTACAAACATAATAATATAGATAATCTCTCATAAAGTATGAGATAAAGCCAGTATTTTTGTAGCTTAGTTAAGAACAAAAGAAATTGTAATTGCTACGTCGTAGCTTGCTACGCCCACTACGCGGTCGTAGCTGATAACATTTCGCTACGAGTCGAGTAACTTTATGAACTCTGTTTTGCTTAGAATATGTTTCTCTTCAAGATAATCTTAACAAGCCCTATTATATTCTAGGTTAATTATAGTTAATTATTTTATATAATAAAGGGAAAGTTTTAATTACGTCTTGTAATAAATAATTACATGATGGGTTTTGTTTAACAATCCAACAACAACAATTATTATTAAGTTCAGGTTTTGATTTTAAATCATAAAGCTAAGTTTTGAACTTGAATACCTTCGTAAACAAATAAATGGCTTTTCCGTAAATTATTCCGATAACAAGGAACTAACCTCTGAAAAAGTCAAATTAAAAAAAAAAGTAAAAAAAAATGCGTACGTAGCGGTGACAAGTAGTCTATTTATTTAATATTCTAGAAATTTATAGCCTTGAGTATCATCATCCTTCCCATTTTCAAAATTATTGGCGCATGACGTATTTTCTCGTCCTCGTAGCGTATCATCCACAAGTATTATTTTTTAATATACTCGTAATATATCATATTTCACTCCATCCATCTCTTTTTCAGTCTACCTCTGCTTGTATACTCATCCACAGCCATAATAATAACTTGTTCAGTTATGGGACTATTACAAACTAATCATTCATCCATATCGACTGGCCTGATGGTCTAGTGGTTAGTGACCCTGACTGCTGGACCGGAGGTTTTGGGTTCGATTCCCACTCAAGACATTTTTTTTAGTTTTTGGATGTTGTCTATCTATATAATGTAACTAGCTGTGTCCTGCGATATCACTCGCGTAAATTGTTCCTGTAAACTTTATTTATTATTAAATTTTTCATTGCTTTAAATATTTATTCTGCTATTCGGGACGCAGACGAATCAAACAAACAATTTTTAAGATTTGTAGGATCCGTTGATCGATGTTTGTATTTTGAAATATACAAGTATTCCATCAGTTATCTGGTTGCCATAATACAGGCTCTGTCTAGCTTAGGATCTGATGACCGTGCGTGTGTTGCACTCACACTCACACGTATAGAATGTAGATAAATAGCAAGTATTGCGGAAGTAAGTAGCAACCTAAATCCGTTCAGTGAAGGGCTCTAGTTATCTGCATAACGACAGGTGATTGGCATAATCGCTGACTCCATTACGTTGTTTGAATTCGGTGAGAATTTCAACTAATATGTTTTAGGTAGGCCTTACTCAATTTCGTGAAAATCGTTGAATTATTCTAGTTATTTTAACTGAGCCCACTGTGCTGTGAATGTAGTAAATGGATAGAAAATAATTAATATGAAATATTGATTGTTAATTTTTAACGCATTTCGGCGAAATGAACGGTGGTAGCCTAATGGCTAGGGCATCGGACTTGCAATCATGTGGTCGCGAGTTCGAATCCCATCGCACTACCGACGGGAACCTACTCAGAGGGGTTAACAAGAATACTAGTAATGTGTGATCCACATTGCAACATTTTTTTTTAATTATTATTATTTATAAATGAAGAGTAGTATTATTCATGTTAATATAAATTTTATATACTGTTAATGTTATAACTATTGCTTCATTAACATAATCCAGATCCAATTATTACTAAGAAACATCGTAATTACAAATTTTACAATTATTTACTTTCACATTTTCCGTCTTGGAAATGCTAATAATGGAGTAAGTAATAAGTTTTAATTATTCATTGGTTGAACTTACCAATGTTTAATTATGCAGCTCCCTCGGTTGACTTTTGCAAGTTGGTGTGACAAGTGAGATGGGTAACTGCAGTCAATGTTAACTTGCTACCTGTTACTTCCAGAAATTAATCTAAAACTTAAAGTTTACTGAACTGGGTTCATATATTATTAAGTAATGAACGGAAAATCTTGAAAACCGACTCTTATGCTATTTCATGTATAGTTTGTCATTCAGCCCCCCTAGCCAAGTTACATTTCTACAAGCGTGACTATGATAGAAATCGCTTAAATGACATCAAATGTATGGAAATGACATTTGGTTTCGATAAGTCACGTGACTCAGACTTGTCACTTCCATACATTTGAGCGATTCTATCAGCGTTATCGCTTTAGAAATGTCACTTGACTAGGGGGGCTGGTCTTGTATACTCTTTTTCTTTAACAATAATCTTACTAACTCGCAGCAATCCATATTGATTAACATGAAATCCACATGAAAGGTTGTAGTAATCTAAAATATTTCCTTAAATGCAAATGAACAGGCAACGACAAAACTTTACTTCATTTTTTAAAACTTCATGTACTCTATGGTACACAAGGTGCCACTCGGAAATTTCCGCCAGTCAACCTTTTGGTAAAAACAAAAATTAACAAAAACGACACACAAGGCCCAAACGAAAAAGGACAAAAAAAACTAGTTAATACTAAAATAATATGATTATTATATACTTATTATATTATTATAGACAAATATTTTAATTTTTTTTAAAGTCGTAATTGCAGTCGTGCATTCCATGTAAATAACAAACAATGTTTTATGGATCTGTGACAACTGCGATCTCGGCATCAAACTATTTTGTCCAGGTATTTTATCAGATATTTTGAAGGCTAAAAAACTTAGGAAGCGCTTATATAGAGGCGCGGCGAATATAAAATCTATTTATAGAAGGCATGTAACGTGACTTGAGTTGTATTAACTTTTGTTCAAACTTGCGCATCCAATGACTACTGATATATTCAGGTAACGCTGGCCTATCTCTGTTTTAGTGTCAGAAAAAGTTTAAAATAAATAGATTGACTTGGCAATTGCACTATACAATCTAATTTAATATATTAACTTGTGAGATACATTATGTTTTTATGCGATTGCCAATTCAGTAAATTTATGTAACTCATTTAAAGCTGAAAAAATGTCGTGGTGGCCTAGCGGTTCAATGATCGGATTCGGATTATAAAAAATAAAAAACACACTTCGTAAAAAAACCCTGGATTCCGAAAAATTAGAATCTGAAGTCCTCAACCCGCAATGAGCAAGCGTGGTGATCAATGCTCATTCCTTCTCTATATGGGAAGAGGCCTGTGCCCAGCTGTGGAACGTTTTAAAGCCGGTATTATAAGCTGAAAGTGTTCTAAACTGACTTTTTACCAAATGTACTCATCGCCGGTTTAAGATAGATAATTATACCCATTCATTAACACCCTGTTCTCGTATAATAAACAAGAGTCTGATTTTGGTAAGCTTAAAAGTCGAAGTGCAAACTAAGTACGTCGAGGTCTTTGATATTATAATTCAATGAAGCACAAAAGTTACCGTCTAAGTAATGTGTAACAAGTTCAGAAACAAAGCATGAGTTCACGAAGTTTTTGAGTGTATAAAACGTGTTACATTTGAAAATAAAACAGTTTGCGTTGTAGAGTTAAAGCAACGAGTGAACAGGCTTACGTAGAGTTTAATAATATTTTATTTAAATTTATTAAACACTTGTTTATTGTAAGAAATATTTTTTTACTTTGAGACAGTAGGTTTTTAAACGGATGGTTGATAAACGAGAACCATATTATAGTCAGAAACGCTTTTCATGGAAAAAAATATTACCAAAGGCCCTTAAAACTCCTGTTAAAAAAAGTTTAGGAGTCCATAAGTTTAGCAAAAACACTATCAGAAAAGTTTTAGTAACGTAAACACGTTACAATGTGAAGATTTTAAATTTTAAACATCGTTCTTCATATAAATTATTACACTTCGAAACGAATACATTGATCCGATACAGTGATCGTACCATTTACGCCCACTTATACAAAATGGCTGGATGCCACAGTGAAGCAGCGTCTTATTTTTTCGATAGCATTCGTACTTCATGATCAATGTCTCAAAAAAGAAATGCCCCCTGCATTTCTTTTTTGAGACATTTTGTGATTTGCTGTTCACATTGGTATTTAATAAAGTAATGATAATATAATCATAGCCTTTTATTCCTTTATTTCCTTCATAATCTTTTATTCCTGAAAAAAGGGTTACAAGAGGTCCCTAAGTTCGGTGTGCCTTTTGGCATAGGCCTCCTCCAAATCCTTCCAATGAGATTTGATAGTACATAACAAATATGGTGGTATGGACCGATGTCTTGGCATCGGTAAACATTTTTTACAAATACCATCAGAGATAGATTGTGATATGATATGTACACGTCGTCATGCGCAGGCACGTCTGTAATGTTTTCATCACGCGACCTCCCTTGGCTCGTGCGCCAGCGATATGACGCGCCAAATGCCCTGGCTCGTCTGATGTTCGAACCGGTCTGCCCGAGCGAGTGGGAGCGGGATGGAAGCATGCGCCGTTGTCATACTATGTTGATTAGTTATGTATGCAGTTGTTTTTTATTTGTTTATTTCTTGTTGTTACCGCGTTTGTTACGTCACTTGGGGTGACCACTGAAAACCAGCGCTGGATTGTGTCTAACGACACAACTAGCATGATGCTGAGTGGGCACCTCGTTGTTGCACAGACACTTTTCACTTTGACGTTTAAGTACCTATATCTTTTCTTTTATTTTTACGTGTAACCAATGTGTGTGTAACAATAAATATTTTTGAATTTGAATTTGAATTTGAAATAATATAAACGAAAATTAACTTAATGTATCTTTACCTTTCATTCAATAGCGACGAAAACCTAAATTAGTAAAAAACGCCTTTACGATAAATAAAGCGTAAAATAAAAATAAAACCTAATATGAAATAAAAATGAAGTTCCATTTAATAAGGCGACCATTACGCATACAATCCATCTTCTACTACTAATGAGAAACTATAAAATAGCAATTAGCGAAGCCATTTCATTGAGTATATGGTACGCTATGTAATTTGTTTGAAATATTGTTCACCTGAAATCGTTTGCGGTAGTCATAAACGATGGAATGGACCTATATTAAAAATGAATTTAATTTACAATCACACATGTTTTTTTTAGTTTACGTCGTTAGAATTGTTATTGTGCTATTTTAAACAATGATAATATTTGTAGGCTCCATTTGTCGCCGCGCGGGAAGGTCTATATCCAGCAACTAACTTTTGCTTGCGGCTTCACTCGCATAGGCGTTGGTTATAGCTAAAAGTAGCCTATAGCATTCCTCAATAAATAAGCACTGAAATATTTTCCAAATCAACCCAACAAACAAACTCTTCAGCTTTATAATATTAGTATAAATAAACCCGGTATGGAATAAGTTGTTTGATAAACAAATGGAAATTTGTTATATCATCGTTTATTAGAATAGTTTAGTTCGTTTCTAAATATATTTTCTAGTAATCTGGTGAATAAAATGCACCGTAACTAATATTTTGGATTTTTTCTTCGAAATAAGAAATAGCAGCCGCAGCTGACGTGGCGAGCTCCGAACCCTTAACTTAAATTCGCTGTATGTAAATGAATAAATAAATAATTATATTGGCACATCTCACACGGCCATCTGATAACAAACTAGGCAGAGCAGATACAGATATTATAGATAAATTACATCCAGACACAGAACAAATAATCGTACTCATCACACAAAGTATAGTCCTGGGTGGGAATCGAACCCACGACTTCCGGCTTAGCAGTCAAGATCACTAACCACTAGACCAATAGGTCTGTCAAATTTGTGCAAATATTCGTTATTACGAAAATCCAAAAAATACATCATGTCTTATATTTCTCTTTACATAAAAATCGGACATGAAACAAAAATAATTGTCCCTATACATACTTATTGACAGACACGTCATTATTTATATACCTAGTTTATTAATTTTGAGTGTCATATTTAACTTTCGTATATTTGGATAAAGTTGAATGGTAATTTATGAAACATTCGTTTATTCTAGAATAATAAATGGTTAGATTTTCCTACATTTTCTTATCAAATATTTGTACTAGAAACGTTGAGGTTACTGTATACACTTGGGACATTAAGACTGTATTTTATGATTAATTGTTATCTGTGTAAAGAAGAAAGACTTTTTACTTATATAAACGCAAGCTTTATATAAGTAACAATTTTGGTAATTGTTTAGGAAAAAAGTAAACACGATTTGGAATATATTATAGAAAAACGTATGTACAGACTTAATATAGTCTGCCTGCCAGTCTTACCAGATTTAGCGGAATACCGTATTTTACAGGGCATGCCTGTCTGAACTCCACAACCCATTGCTGGGTAATACAGTATCCCATAGTAAGACTGGTGATTGTAAGATTTGTAATGACTTAACGACTGTCAAAGATTACTGTATGACAGTTGGGAAAAACGGCTTAACGTGCTTTTTGAGGCATATTTTGTTATTTTAATTACTTTTCTAGATTCCTATCTATATTTAAAGGATATTTATCACCCATTTCTTTGCAGTTTCGACGTCCGCGGCCGCTCCTTCAACAAGGCCCTGCAGTGGTCAGACCCGAACGCGTTCGGTCCCCGCGCCTACTTCGCAACAGTAGCCAGGCCAGCGGCCCTCACCCTGGACACAGTACAACTAGATGATGAGGGCGTATACCGATGCCGGGTGGACTTTAAGAACTCACCCACACGAAATTTTCAGATACGTCTTTCTGTTATTGGTGAGTGTAACTTGAATTATTTTTTAAAATAAGCTTACTGTCAATGTTGGTCGCACATTACTTGTATACTTGTTGACCACAGTGCTAAGCTTGTGTTACGAGTGGAATTACATCGGTAGTGCAGAGGGTGGATTTCGAATTGGCAACAACATGACCGCAAGTCCTACACCCTAGCCATTAGGCTACCGCCGCTTCAAATGTTCAGATTTGGCCATAAAAACAAATTTAACAATCACAACAAACAAACAGACCTAGCCCGTTATATGAGTAACAAAAAAAATTGATAACGGTGTGAAAAAAAACCAAAAACCTTTTAACAGAAAAAGCATGAATTAAGATTCAAATAAATGTCACCTAGTTAAGTCACCTAAGTTACTTAAAAGACAAAACATGCGGCTCCTGCAGCAGCGATCTGTCATACATAATCGTTTTAAATTTTTTGTTAAGGCTTTATTAAGTTAATCTATGCTATAAAGAAACATTTCCATTCTTCTGTGAATAATAATTATCCGTGTTAAAAACTACTTAAGCCAGTATAACTAACATTTTCAATTACCGTCTGAATATAATTGCCCCCTAACGAGTGAAACGGTTTCGCAAATAACTCGGCCGCAAAACGTCGACCCTCGAAACTAGAATGGGAATCGCAGCAGATGTTCGCATTCCCACACTGAAAAACTTTAGCGCAAAATGTCTGCTCTATACTGAAAATTTATAAGAGAACCTTATCTAAAAAGCCAGCCTTTCAGCGGCTTTCGTCGAGCGAGCGATGCAAAACAAAGCTTTGTTAGAGCTCCTTTGAATTTCGGTAAGGAAAATGAGAGGTTACACACGACCCCTACCCCGTCAAAGAACGCTCCGAGTGCTGTTATTACAATAATGTACTGCGATATCACGTTTGGAGAGGCGCCGCGCCGCACCGCTTGCCTGACACGGCTGCCGACTCCATCTAACTGCTCGCACCAAACTTTCAACTATATAATAATCTAGCTCCCATACTGCAAGTTAAGAACCCTGTTAGCAACTTCATACTTTTTCTCCGAGTCCAACATGGCGTCCTTGTCATTCGGTAATTCAATACTTTCGTTATACAAAATTGATTCTATAGATTTTTGTGATCATTTATTTTGTTTCTATAAATTTTTGAAACTACCAATTATCGTTTCGTTTATTTGTCGAGTTTTTATCAAATAAATAGGATTTCATTTTGCACGTTGCAAAATCCGTGCAAAAAGTAATTTGATTAAATCAGTCTATGTGTGTATCGTGCTATTAATAGGCGTGCAAAATGCGGAATTGACTAACAAAGTGATTTTATTAACTCCACTGGTCTAGTACGTCGGCCGGCGTTGCCCGACCCGAGAATTTATTATACCTCCCTTATCTACATATGTTTATCGCGGAATTTTAAATTGTAAACGAGCTCCACTTGAAAATACCAGTTCAGTTTCCGCATGAATTTACGCTACATTTTGTTTGGCGCACCGTATATTTTGCATAAAATTATAAAGGCCATGATACATTCGATTATGAGATTAAAACATCAAATGTTTAAACCGCAAATTATTACACTTGCGGAGTTTCTGAATGTTGATTGATCAAGAACGCAATAAAATTAGTTTGTCCGGGAATGTTTTAAATTCGTTGTCGATCGATCACGTTGTAATTTATTGGCGGGCGGCTCGGTATCATTAGTTGGTGTTTAGCGCGGCTCTATTTATAAGGTTGCCAGGGAAATGTGTCTGTGTAGCGCACGTCCGCGGCCCGCGATCCACTTCCGCGTGTAATTCTTTCCAGGCCGGGTTTTGAGTTAAGTGAAGCAATATGTAACAGTTAAGTGGGGGTTGCAACGCCGCTGTAATCGTAAGTCATCGCCTCTACGACCGCTGTGCGCCAAGGTATTGCACAACAAACCAATAATTTACACTGTTTACACAAAGGTTCTTTACGAGTTCTAACTTCGTGTACACATGTATGTACCAACTAGGACCTACATGTCAAGAACAAAATCGTAGGTACATTAACAAATTTTAATGTTTGCATTGAAGCTTCTACGAAGAAAACGACGTATCTGCAAAATCTTATCAATGAAAAAAAACCTCTGATTTCCCGTTACTCCTGAAAGTTTGATAGTTTTAGTTCCTCAATCAAAGATTAAACAAAGTTAACACTAGATAAAGTTTTAAAATCACAAAGGAGAATAGAAACAGAAAAGTTAGTGAAATTGTTAGGCAAGCTGAAAATAAATTCGTTCACTTATTACTGGCTAATGGAAGTCAAAATGGGCCTAATATTGTTCCAAACTTTCTAAAGCTAAAGCTTCTAGATCAAAGTTTTTTTTTAAACAAAGGCTTTTTTGAAGGACATATTAAATAGAAGTTATTATAATAACTAAGTTTTCTTGTTTATATTTACATAGATAGTTTTATTTATTTTATAAGTTTTTAGCATAGTTTAGTTCTAAGTTTTAATAGTTATAAATTGTTACTAAACAACCAATAAAAAATCTACATCTTCTATGAGAAAGCATAATTATATTTTTGCAGCGCATCTGCGTATCCCTTAGAAATTCATAAAAGTATTTTATCATTAATTTCTTCAAAGCTTAAATATAATATACTTTTTTTCTGTTATTTATCGAGCGAATAGGAAACTAATTACGATTGAGGAACATATTTTTTTGTTTTTTTGGAGTTGCCGACAACAAGCCAATCATTGAGTTGTCACTAGACCAACAAGCCAATCATGATTTAGTCAGGGTCACTAACCACTAGACTCTAGTGGTTAGTGACCCTGACTGAGCCTAAACCAGAGGTCGTGGTTTCTATTTCCACCACAGAACAAATCTTTTTGGTGATAAGCATGATCATTTTAGTCTGGGTGTTATTTATGTATACAATGTATACATATTTAGAACTATATAAGCATGTTTATCAGTTGTCCGGTTGCCAGAATAGAAACAGAGCATAGTTTGGGATCAGATGGCCGTGTGTGAGTTGTCCCAATATATTATATTATTATATTATATGATCAAAGCTCATCCCTTCTCTCTATGGGAAGAGGCCTGTGCCCAGCAGTGGGACGTTTATAGGCCAGTATTATTATTATTATATATTATATTTACATATTTTACTTTATGCACAGTGTATAAAGGCGGGCTTAATGCCAGAAGGCATTGAGACAAGGCTAGTCATACTTACATTATCAGACTCACATAAAATGTATTTTCAGAAATCAATATCCACGATATTTTGAGAGCAGTTTCTTAGACTAGACTAGGATAGAAACACTCAAAACTTCGCAAATTATGAAGCGAACTTTAAGTGAATTGTTTTACATGAACTTGTGAATTAATTGTTCCAATATAAACGGTTTAGCTTTAACTTTGCTTCGTACAATCAGACTGTGATACTGTCTGATATTTGCTTCTAGTTCAGCTTCAAAGTCTCGTTCAATGGAATGAGTTAGTTATTATCATACTCTAAAATTAGATAATCTTAATATTGAACTATGTTAAGTTATACAGTTATTTATTTAAGCGCTAAATATATATACGACATATATCTTCAAAATAAAAATCAACATGGCTCAAACATCTACCTTTTAGCTCAAATTAAATAATCACACATAAAACTTCAAACAAAAAATAAAATAACACAGCTTATTATTATATATCCACAGAATAATTCTACTGACTATCAAAACAAAGTTCAGGGTTACTGTTTATGATAATTAAGTATAAAAAAGCTACGATACCCTTAAATTAATATCAAAATATAAAACTCAATTACAAACCACAGAAACCCCAACTCTCGATTCACAATAGACGTTAACGAATACCAATATTGTAATACAATTAAAGCCATATTGTAGACAAGTTTGGATTAAGAAAGTAAAACAGAACGGAACTTGGCAATTATCACGATACGAAATAAGAACCCTTTTTGAGGGCCTTCAAATTTCACGGAAACTTCATCGGGCCGATGTGAAGACGACAAGAATATAAAAAACAGGCGTCTGGTGGCGGCTCGGCGGCGACGTGCGAGGAAAACGTTCCCCTGAATTAATAAGAACAACGCGAAATTTGAATTTAATGAAACAAGTTAGAAGCAAGCTGGTGAACGTGTATCGATTTTTATAAGAAGTATACTGTCGAATAAACTAATGGGTTTTATTCATACGTGAAGTTGGTTTAAGGTCGGATTATGTACTTGATAGACAAGACTGTCTCGTTAGTCGTTGGCAAGCGCGACTGCCGTACAAGAGGTCGCAGGTTCGAATTCCGGGTCAGGCTAACAATAGTTACCTACTGGGTTTTCTGTTTAGTTCAGTACCGCTTGAAGTCAGGATAGCACATAAAGTCATTGATCCTGTGCCTAATCTCTCTCTGGTTGTGGCCGTCCCATCGGATTATGAAAGTGATGGAACGCATGTGCACTATAATATCTCCCGCATAAGTGGCTGATCTCACTTGTTACATAAATAAAAAACATAAGACTTGCCAGGTATTAAAGATTAATGAAGTACCTCAATAAAAATTGCCATATAAAATAAAACAATTAAAGAAATAACGCTAGAATATATAAGAATTGTTAATTGTCATACATATCTTATTTTAAAAGAACTGTATTGTTTCTTTAAGATTTTTTTACAAAATTAATATCATGCCATCAAACAAATGCTGGAATGTTGTTTAATTATAATGTTATAGTTTTTAATACATACAACTCAATAAAATAAAGCATGGAGTTTCAAGAAGCCTACGTCATAACTATTTAAAATACCAGTTACTACGTAAACGATCCATAAATGAAGCTTGGCCAACTTCGTGGCACCTTGTAATTATATCGCCGATGTGAACAGTTACAGCAATTAACAGAAATGAACGCGACAGCTTTTCCTAGACGGACCTAAATCGCGCAACTAAGTCTTAATAATGTAAGACCTGAACGAGGCGAACAGCCGACTGTATAAAATGCTGGGAAATCGGCTGTCGTAAAACTTGTCTCAGTTTTAAGTTATTGCTCGTACCGTATGGACAAATTCCCCACTTATAACAAGAAGTGTCGAAATCTCGTAAACTATGTTATACCTAGTCGTATAATGCGGCTAGCTATAAAACGGGGATGGTAGACTTACCATGGATTTGTGAAACGAGTAATTCTGGCAAATAACTTTTAACTGTGTACCAAGAAATATAGTACGTAGAAACTTGAACATAATGTTGGCTTCTGCAAATGCTTGAGGTGCTACACTTAAGTCTTATACACGACAGTATAAGAGATACCTATATTTAATTTTTTGAAGTGAAAACAAGTCGCGACAGGGGTCACTTGCCTGAGACCTCCTAAGACGCAGCGCAGGGCGATTGGCGAGTGTGAGATGTCATCCGGAGTCATCATAGAAAAAATATGTCAATGGGTGTCAGTGTAATTTTTTTAAGTGAAAATTTTTGGAATGGCAACTTCTTAAGCGGCGTTGTACAAAAATATAATTATGTATATTAAGTTATTAAAATATGGAAATTGAACAAAGTGTATTATATATGTCTATTTTTATTTGCTAGTATTCACTTCTGCCGGCACTCCCGGAGTGCAACTCGTTGTTTTTCTGTTTATGTTGTCTAAATTGTTTTTATTAAAACTAAACAAATGTATACCTATGACATTGTCGGCGCGGCTGGTAACCCTACTAAAACCTAGCTGTATTTGTGTACAAATAGTGTACTCGGGCGGTCGACTCGACCCATCGTCAGGCACTTTTACAACCGCTAGCGTGTTGCCGCTAATGCATAATTCAACAGCTATAATTTCAGCTGTAGTCTCAGCTATGCGATTTATCGTCACATCAAACGCGTTATCACAAGGGAGACCACGCGAATTGATCGTATCCAATGTTCCTTTATGATATATGAGAGGGAGTGGACAGGATGTACCGTGCAATTGTAAAACATATTTATAGCTCGTAGTTATACCAAGTTGTTATTTATTGTCTTAGCTCGCATCAATAACTGGGCTTGTTATCCGCTCATTATTTACTGAACTCTGTGGCTCGGATACTGATACATTAATAGTTATTTCTCAAGTATTGCTATTGAAAATATAATTGTTTACACTGAGTAAAAACATTTTAGAACTTCACAAAAATGTTTTAATTGCAAAACATGATGAAATCGTCGCGACTATTGTTTGCTAGAAAAACTAATTGGGTCGAAGAAAAACTGAAACCAATTAATGAGATCCAACGAATCAGAAACAAATTGGCGCTATTATGGAAACAAAACAAACGTCATATTATCGACATAGGGTTGTGCTTAATTGAGGCTGTCGACTATGAAATTCCGTTTAAATTGGATGTTGTTCCGTCGGCCACCGATTGTACCACGGAGGGCCAAGTTGCCGAATGGCTGGCTCTGTAATGCCTACTAACTAGCCTGGGCAGCGAACAACCCCACGGTTCGTCGTTCGGGAGTAAGGGTGCGGGCACACTTTCGTTACCAATACTCGAGCCCCGAAGCGTAATTTGGTTTTGCGGTGGTCCCTCTTAGTACGTGCTCAACTATTGTTTTGTTTATACGACCGTGATTAGTGCCGTTTGTCATGTTGCGTTAGCGGTTTTAGAAGTGTGTATTCAGACGCACCGTTGACCATTCATTCATATCGTTTGACCGAATAACGTCAGAAAAGTTAGTGATGGATAGTTTTTGAATGGACAAGTCAGGTATTTTCTTTTAAGGATATTGTGTGATGTGTCGTGCAGAATTGTACATTGAAATACAAAACTTGATATCCTCTGAAAATTTGCAATAAGTAATTAAGCATATATTTTTTGACGGGCCTGTTGGTTTAGTGGTTAGTGACCCTGACTGCTAAGCCGGAGGTCGTGGGTTCGATTCCCACTCAGGACAAAATAATCTTTGTGTGATGAGCACGATCATTTATTCTTTGTCTGGGTGTTATTTATCTATTATTATGTATTTATTTATAAATATATAAGTATGTTTATCAGTTGTCTGGTTGCCATAGTACAGGCTCTGCCTAGTTTAGGATCCGATGACCGTGTATGAGCTGTCCTAAGATATAA
Organism: Plusia festucae; assembly: GCA_950381575.1. Classification (NCBI taxonomy): domain Eukaryota; kingdom Metazoa; phylum Arthropoda; class Insecta; order Lepidoptera; family Noctuidae; genus Plusia; species Plusia festucae. Next base: position 7,031,923 of record OX494450.1, read on the forward strand.
TTTGAAAACAGTTGATTTTTTTAATTATTTTCACCCCAGAAACCTGTAAATTAGTTTAGTTTTCTATTTATAACATAAGTATATCATCGTAGATGTATAAATAAACACTCCTTTTTCATTCCTTTTTATACGTTACATGTTATTCTCATTTTTCTTCCACTTCAAATCAGGACAACACAACAGCGTCGTTAGCATTCAATATACCACCACAGAAGTATTTGCACGTTATCAATCGCGTACACGACCCAAAATTCTTGGTCCCAAGTTTTTTGTACAATACTGAGTACCCTGCTCAGGGGAGGGACGTTGGTCCCTATTGTTGACAAGTAACGCAGTATTATTCAATTGCCTGATAGTATAGGAGAGGATGTTGACGTGGTATGTAATACAAAGCATTTACAAGTGATAGGGGTTGGGTAGGAGCCCGATGTTAACGCTTCTTATTCTCTAAGTGAGGCCGAGACTTACGTAACTTGTATTGCAACTGAAAGTGTTTAAATTGTGTTTTGTTTCAAATAAGGCAAAGTGGCTCTTTTTTATAGATAAATATTACATACATAAAAGAGCTATATAGATAATTTTATATACATAAAAGAGCCACTTTGCCAGTGGCTCTTTTATGATGTTATGAATTGACATTTTGTCTACAAAATGGTAAATGGAATGTGACTACATTTTTTTCGTTCTTATGTATGTTGCCTTGGAATCTATTCTTGTTATTTATTTATTCAGCGTTCATGTGGAATAGTTACATGTAAATTAATTGATCTAGCTTAGAATCTATTCACTAAGACTAAACAAAACAAAATTAAATAAATTAAAATATTATAAGAGTAGTTATAGTTTTTTTTTAATATGACGTCAATAGTTTAAACTTTCTCTATCTGAGAAACTTAAAGTATTTAACACAGCTTATGTACTTGATTTATGTACTCTCTTATAAAGTACACATACCAATACTTTTATCTGACACAGCAACAAAGCTATTCATTTAGAGAATATCTGTATATTCCAGATAGTCAGTTCATAACCTCAGACCATTCATCCCGTATATGAAGCAATGTTGTATTGTCGTCTACATAATGAGATGTGTCTTATCGTGGGCCGCTGTTATTTTTAGTGGCTGTCTTCTTGTAACAGATGTCTTGTGCTGATCATGTTATCATGATTATGATTATATGCATATTATGTTTTGTGTATTTTGATTTGGCTTGAATTAAGTATATTTTTGAATGCAGGATTTGTATTCCTTGGAGGTTTTTATTCATGTCACATTTGTGTATTCGAGTACCTGTTTTTTTTACATTGATACCTAATTAACATTTTAATTATTAGAATACAAAGAATGTGTATTTTTGCATGTTATATTTAAACACGTAAACTGATATATGTTTATCATGTAGATACTGGCAAAATTAAATATCAAAATGAGATTGAATAAAATCACATTCCAAAAATATACTTACTTATTATTTATCTGTCTCTTTGACAATGCTTCACAACGTATAGAAATGCGGCGGTAGCCTAATGGCTAGGGCGTCTTACTTGCGATCATGAGGTTGCTGGTTCGTTCCCACTAATTGCACTACCGATGTCATACCTAGCTTTGTACGAGTGGTTAACTAAAATACTTGTAATGTGCGATCCACATTGCTAGTAAGTTATATAAAACTGTTTACCCGCGCCGCGGTGACTACTAAATTAATGCGAAATCAACATAACTAGTGTTAATAAAGTCACGTGTTCGAATTCCCAAGAGTTTCCTGTTTGCCTACTTCAAAGTCTTCACTCATAATCCCCTGATTATAAAGTAAGATATTGTTCGGAGTACATAATGAAAAATTAATTTGAGTATACTCCTACCTCCTCGTAATATTAATGAGTTGTATAGATTAATAAACCCTGCCCAATTTGCCTGTTGCGTACTCTCTATTGATTTTATCGTCACGTTTATAGGGAAACCATTCAAGATTAATGATTTGGTGTTTTTGTGATTTATTTACATCAAAATATTAAACCTTAACATCCAGCTTAACCAAATGTCAAAAGTGTACGTATTTCCAGTTAGTCCAAGTATTTCTTAGATGTCAAATTTAGTTGTGAAGTTTTTAACATAACACTGCGTTAAATTCTCTTAAACGAAATTGTATTCAATTATTTGATGTCTTTCGTTTTTGAGTGGCATTTGCACCGGTTTCCAAGGTGTTGCCAGCTCTGAAGTCCTGGGTTCGGTCCCCGGACGGACCAATGTAGAAAACCACTTTTCAATTGTGTCGAGTCTGGGTGTTTGCGGTACCTTCGTTGTGTCTGATTCCATAACATAAGTGCTTTAGCTACTTACTTTGGATTCGGAGCAATATATGTGATGTTATCTACATTTATTTGCTGTGCACATTTTTATAGTTAAGAACTTACAACCATTACAACACTAAATTACTTTACCAACGATAAAGTTTCAGCAAGTTAGAAATTTGGCCTCCGCGCTGTAAACACTTGATTATTAGTCCCGGTCAGGGCCGAATATGTCGAACATCTCGATTCACACACATATATAATGATTCCAAACGTTTAGTGTCATAAAATATTTGGTAACTAACTGTGCCCCGCAGTTTTAGACGCCTAAGTTGTGGCCGTTCCCATAAACCTCTTTTTCTTCTTTTTTTCACATTTATTCTGCTATTTGGGATGGAGAAGAATCCAATAAATTAAGAATCAAAAAAATCAGGCCACCCGTTCACGAGTTATAAGTGCCCGACTTTGTTTTATACAGAGAAGAAAAAGATATTTACTCACGACAGTCATTGTAATTTTTTTTTTCAGTTTATTATTGAACTGATATCATTATTCTACTTATAAACTTCTGTATGATTTTGTGTGTGTACATAAATAAAAATGAATTATATGTTAATGTTTGTTCCAGTACCACCTCACCAACTGATCCTGTACGACAAGTCTGGGCGGGACGTGTCCGGGGTGGTCGGGCCACTGGAGGAGGGCAACGAACTGGTCCTCGTGTGTGAGGTCAGAGGAGGTAAGATACCGATTGATGATAATTGACGACCTCCGTGATCGAGTGGCGTACACACCGGTGATCCCTGGATGGGTCAATGCGGAAAATAACACATTTCTACATTGTCTCGGGTGGGTGTTTGTGGTACCTTCGTTGTCTCTGATTCCATAACACAAGTGCTTTAGCTACTTGCTTTGGATTCGGAGCAATGTATGTGATGTTGTCTACATTAATACTAAACTATTAAGACCTGTGTTATAAAGGTTTTCAAGGTAAGCTATAATCACTGCAATGGGGTAACGTGGACAACATTGTACGATATCGAATTAAATGCAAAAGCTGTATAATATGGTTCAAGGTTTGTATACAGTTTGAAATTTCAGGCTCTGAGTTCTTGAGTGCTTTTAGGTACACTGATAATATGATAGTTGATTGACTTGTTAAAGCTTTGAGCAAGATAAACATTTAGATGCCAAAGTTTTATTTACTCATTAATACCCTTGATAATTGTTTTTGATTAAATCTCAATAAAAAAATCTTTTTACGGCGGATTTACGGCGGGAATAACCGGACTTACCCCTAATTATTACACAATATTTTAAGTTTCAGGGTTGAATATATTGAGTAGGTTTACACCAGCTTATAACCAAAGAGTTTTATTACAATAGCTTCGAAGAGTCAGTTCTATGTATATAACCAATGTTACAAAAATAACCATGTCGTTAAGCATTCAGCATTAAATTCTTTCTTTAACTCAACTTTACGACTGTCGAGATAACTACTATTTCTGTAATGCCGTCGTAAAATTAAAACAAAAAATTTAAGGGCCTGTATTTTTATATTCTTAATTAAGACGGATTAGGACAAAGGGAGCATTGACCGGAATGAAATTGTTTAAAGTAAACTGCTAACCTCATCGTAACGTTACTGTACCTAAGTACATTAAAGTTACTAAGGGGCCTATTTCACAATCATCAGATAAATTTATTCAATGAATAATTTTGAAATTTTGACAGTTGTTTCATACAAAAACCGTCAAACGTAAATTTTATTCGTCGAATAAGTTATCTGACTATGGTGAAATTTAGCCCTGAATCTTCAAACATGACTGAGCTCATTGTATTTCTATCCCTTGTACGCATGCTCGTGTTAAATAAATACAATTATCTTTATTTAAACACTTACTTAATATCGGTCTGTTATTTGTCTTAGTATTACCGTCCCATAAATGTCACACTGCTGAGCACAGGCCTCTTCCCGTATAGAGAAGGGATGAACATTGATCACAAGGGTTACTCATTGCGGGTTGGCGATTTCAGATTTCAATATTTGGAATGCAGGTTTCCTCACGTTATTTTCCTTGAGCGCTTGTCAATACTGTCTTAGAATTATTAAGAAAGTACAAATAGCTTTGAAAAAGTTAAATTGGTACTTGCCTGGGTTCGAACCTACAACCATGTGCATACGAATCCGATCATCGTTTATTCAGGCTAGGGCGTCGGACTTGCAATCATGTGGTTGCGGATTCGAATCCCACCCATTGTACTACCGACGTAAACCCAATAGTTACACAAACAATTTAGCTTAGCTCACGGGGTTAACAAGAATACTAGTAATCTGCGTCTCATATTGCTGAAACCTAAGCTTTTTAAAAAGAATTGTAGCGTGAAATGGAAAGAAAAAAATCTGTACAATATTTTAAATCCAGTATCTTACTTTAGCTTTTGATGCCAATAGCGGTAGAACTACTTTCAGTATCTAAATTTTTTTAGATGAAATTATACGAAGTTATCGTATAATTTGCAGTTCGCAGTGACCTAATTCTTAAACTAAACGGACTCAAAGACTAAGTTGAATTTTAGTTATAACGATACATAGGATTTTTCTAGGATTTCCCGGGTTCTCAAAGAAGCGGGTTAGTTCTACCCAATAAAAAGTAGTTTACATTTTAATCTGGTTTAATAATTTTCAGCTAGAACATTTAATAGTACAGTGTATTTTTTAATTTATTTCAGTTTTAAAGTCTTTTTATATTTGTCAAAGGTTGTTTGAAATATGCTGTAGTATGTTTTTTAAGTACTCTTATTATTTCGAGCTTATTATTTGACAAGTGTATTAGCGTAGAGTTTTCATGATAAATTAGATTGAAAGAGTAGAAAGGGCTTATTTCTCGGCGTTTTAAAATCAAATTTGTAAAACCTTCTCCGCTCAAGTATTGATAAAGATATAGGATTATAAAGATATAGGATTATAATTATGTATCGTATTATTATACGATACATAATTATAATCGACGAGAGATATTTCTCTTAAAAAATATATTTTGTGTAAGTGTAGTCAAGCAACATAGATTAGGTGGACACGCACCTCAACTTTTGAATTCGCTGCCGCAATACTCTACGACATCGTGATACATCTGCTAACATCAATTTCGCCTAGGTTGTATAAGTTATGTTGCTTTTGTATAATGTACCATTCTAATGATAAAATAATTAGTGAAATAATTCCAGTGCTTTGTGAGTTTATTCGTTAGAAACATAAATGCAAATAATTTTCAAATGTTAGAGACTGCAAATAGAATAAAATAAAGATCAATAAATAACATCGACTGTTATTTTACTAGGAACATAATACAAAGTAATTTATTTCATACGGAATTTCACGAATAAATAAACATGCAAATTGAATATTAATCAGTTATTGATGTTACCCTGGGGAGTCCGGAAAAATATCGTTTGCCCATATTTTTATGCATAAAGAATTTAGCTATTTTGGTACGCCAATAGTACCACAATTTCAATTTATACTCACCTATAAATCTTCTATTGGCTAAATATAATAGTGATGTGGGGCTGGTTTTTGCCTTGGTCAGCGGTTAAGCATTGCCATTCAACGTGGCCATGCTGCCGGCCTTATGGGCACACTTCCAGTCGACAGCGTTATGGATGAGTTTTTTTATGCTATTTTTTAGTTCTTGTTTAATTATTATAGTTTAGTTTAGTTTAATGTGTGTATATAGATATAAAATACATAATTTAACTAATAAGTACTTTAATAATAGCTCCTGAAAAGATGGCTTTCATATATATCATAGCTATTTTTTCTAGCAGCCTCAAAAACTGTTTTATTTTATCGTGTTCTGGTGTTTTGAAAATCTGATTATACGTACTCATCAACTTTTTTCGCTGCCTGTTCACGTCTAGGTACATATACCAAGAAACAAAAATACCGCAGCAAAGTATCATCTTGATCAAAAGGGCAAAAAAGCCAATAATTTGAAATACAAGTCATAACAATATGTTTACCGATATAAATATTATTAAAACATCGAATGCAGACAAACTCACAAACACATTTATTTTTAACGTTATTCAAAAATAATTATTTGTTGGGTACATAACTGTATCTTTGATCAGGAAGTCAAGCGCTGAAATCACATAATTGGGTCGTTATTTTTCCTTATTACGGAGGTGAATTCGTACAATAATTGAATTAAATTAGACGATCATAGCACGAATTTTTAACATTAATTATAATAATTCAAAGTCTTATAATTATGTCTTTTGCATTGAATAAATACTTTTCTTGTCATGACATTTTTATGTCTAAGAAACTTTTAAAAACAATCTTTGTTTTGTTCATTTAAGTTAAGTATCTAAATTGTAAATGTCGTGGTGGCCTAGCGGTTCAATTTCCGGATTGGCATGCACATGGTTGCAGGTTCGGACCCAGGCAAGTACCAATGTTTTCAAAGTTATATGTACTTTCTTATTCATTCTAAGACATCATTGACAAACGGTGAAGGAAAAAACCTGGATTTCAAAGTATTGGAATCTGAAATCGCCAACCCGCAATGAGCAAGCGTGATCAATGCTCAGTCCTTCTCTATATGGGAAGAGGCCTGTGCCCAGCAGTGGGACGTATATAGGCCGGTATTATAAGTATCTAAATTACCGTTTTCAAATCACTTCAGCAGAAAACAAACGAACACACTTCATAAATAATAAAACAAATATGAACCCGTAATAGACACTAACAGTTATTGTCACTTAAAACCATGCTATATCTACTTCTACACAATCATGTCTGATGGGTCAACGAACTCAGATTTATGTATTGTCCATCTTAGAACGACTTGACACTTAAGATAAGACGCTGCAACAAAGGACCGGGAGAGAAACCGTTTTATTTCCAGTGTCCCCTATAAACACTATCTGATGTGAGCTTTAAAGGGTTAACATTGATTAGCGGTTCAATGGCCGTATTCGCATGCATATGGTGGCAGGTTCAAAGCCAGGCAAGTAACAATGTAACTTTTTCGAAGATGTATATACCTATTTTCTTAATTATTCTGAGATACCATTGACAAACGTTGAAGGAAACATCGTGAGGAATTAAGATTCCGAATAATTGGAATCTGAAATCAACAAATCACAATGAGCAAGCGTGGTGATCAATGCTCATTCCGTCTCTATATGGGAAGAGGCCCAGCAGTAGGACGCTTATAGGCCGGTATTATATTAAGGCAATGGAAGATTCTCTAAAGATTCAAACATATTGTTACAAACAAAAACAGCCCCCAGCAGACATTTCTACAATGTTAACGCTGACGCAGTCACTCAAATGTTTGAAAGTGACCAGTTTAAGTCACATGACACACATGACTTATCGAAAACAAGTGTAATTTCCATAAATTTAATAGGTACCATTTTCTATCATGGTCAACGCATTTTTATAGTCACTTGTTAACAGGCACTAAATCTCTTATCTCGTTTAGTGATCGACGTAAAATCGCACTGGAAACATAAAACTATCGAAGTGACTACATCTTCACAAATCACGGCGGTATCAGTCAAGGAATAAGCATAAGTTCTACCCCAAGTGGGAGATGAGAAATTAAAGCGATTACTTTGATATATCGCTCTTAAACTTACCGATAAGTCACTCTGAGAGATCGGCTCCAAATGGCACCCAGTGTAAAGTTATCCATCGCCCCAAGATACGCCAGCCTCCCCCCCCCCCTACCTTTATAGGGGGAGGCTGCCGGAAAATGGCGCCAAAACATTTTGCAAACTTTATATCAATTATCTTTGTTAAAATCTACTTGATTTTATTATATTTGGTTCATTGTAACGGATTTAGTTAGCGTTCGAATCGATTTTATTGTTGAATTATATTTGATTGTTTGAAAATGAACATTTTGAACAAGTATGAGTGATAATAAGGTCTGAGATTAATGTGATAAAATGAAGCCATTTGATTGCTATATTATGATTTAAAATATATTGTTTTATAGTTTCATAGAACCCTTAATAACCAACTATATTTTAATAAAAGTTAGAAAGTGTACCTATCCCTCTCAATAACATTTTAAAATATAATATCATATTTTAATCTAAACAACGATCAAATTTTACATAAAATATATAAATAATAACTTTTCAATTTACAGCAATTCACATTTATATTTTTTTAAATTTAGCACTTTATTTATATTTCTTTCCAAAAGCGTAAAATAAATGTAATATTTAAATATACATTCAAATTAACACTGGCTTCTGAATAATTATATTTCTAGTTGTTCATGCATACTCACAAAGATATCGCATTTTTATATCCATTGTATTGTATCGTACGCAAAAAAAGATAAAAGAAAATAATACAAAAGCAAAACAAATATTCCTTTCTGAAAGACTAACGCTAACTTACACTTAGGTTCATTTTATTATTCGTAAAAAAGACAAAGAAAGGAACAAAGCAGTACTTGAGTAAATAAACAAAGTATAATATAAACAAAGGGAGCTGAGAGAATTGGAAGATGTCTTCTGTCACTTTATTGTGTTTAGAAACTTAGGGTGTATGCACACGACGTCTTTTATGCGCGATACCGACGCGCGGTACACGGAAAACGCGAAATGTATATTCAAAAATATCACGCGTTCGCATGAAAAAATCACTGTGTACGTCGTGTAGTGCACTGTGATTTTTTCTTGTAAACGCACGTCAAACTTGACAAGCTTGAGCAAGACTCTTGCCATGTATACCTTTAAGTTCTACGAGAGTAAATGACAATCCCCACTTATTCGTCTGATTGATTACGGATTCACGTTTATGTATGAGCCCATGAGGCTCGTTTACCGTGTCCTCGTTCCAACCAACATAATAGCACGATACCTGATGTTTCCCTTCTCGGAAAGTATTACCAATATACATAGTGTACGATAACATAATTATATATAACATACCTTGACAGCGTTCGGGAAAACTAGGCTTTTAGTAAAAATCTTACTAAAAGCTCTGGATATTGAAGATTTGAAATTCAGGGTTGATTTGTAAGAGGGTCGTCGGCAACCCTACGTAATGATTATGTTTTTAAATAGTAGTAAATCTTGGAATTTCTAATGAAATATATCTCTGAGTCCGATAAAAAACCTAATAATTTTCGATTTTGGATCAACTGATATTTCCTTTTGAATTAAATACTGAAAGAGATAACAAAATATGTTTAGGTTTTTCTATGAAAATATGAACTCAAAGCATATTATATTAACTGAGCTGACTGGGATTTAGTATGTAATTATTAGCAATATTTAATTTGATGTTGTGTTACTTGTCATAGACAACATAATTCGCATTGTTAGGTATTTATGTCTAAAAAAGTAAAACTAATCGGAAAGTACCAAGTGTAAAGCCAGAAATATTTTATCGGACGCGGCTGACGGTCACGGCTGACAGCCGCTACTGATAGATAGTTATATCTAGACAATTAATGTAAATAGAACTATGTAAAATATCGGAGGGTTTTGCTTTTTTTAAGGATTTTCGCGGTTTGTATACATCATACAAATTAAGGGTCTGAACCGCGTACATAATATAAGGTATTAATACGTCGGGAAAGACAAGTATTTATACCTTATATAACGCACGCGGTTCAGACCCGTTTTACGACGCCTTTAATTTGTATATCGGAGGTAAGTCTTGGACGTAACCTTGGGTTGACCTTGACCGGTCGGACGTCCGAAAGGAATCTGGCGTGCAGGATGTTTTAAGGCCGTATCTGTCGCGGCTGTCAGCCGCGTTCGTCAGCCGCATCTGATAATTTGTTTTCACTTTTAAAAAACCTATCTCAAGTTTTAATATCCATTTTCTTTATAAGGTACCGTGACATCGATGTCATAAACTTGAAAAGGTTTTCAAGGTTTATCATATTACATAAACTTTAAATTATAGTTTATATTTGAACTCTCTTGTGTACCCAAATAATGTTATTAACAGAGTTCGAAAACTTACCGACTTTGATTATTCAAGTTTCAAATATAACTCTAAACAAGATTCAAACCTTGTTTGGTTGATAGTTATCAACGGTAACTGTTACCGAGTTCCGAGTTGAAAACCTTCTTAAATAAATCGCGGCTAATCCTTCAGAGCGCTTAATGTTTCGAGAGGGAGTTATGCATAGCCTTAGGGGATTAGCGGGTTGTCATCCCGTGTCGGCAGAACGACTTCGCTGGATCATTTTCATGGTCGAATGTGCGGACAAATAGATACCCCCGGAAAACGGCTCTTATCCTAATGACCTTTTGTTAATATTGCTTCGCCTCTTAGTGTTAGTGAGGATACACATTATCTCTCTTATAAAAATATTTGGGGGGCGATAAACAGTGTTGTGTTGTGGCTTACATGCTGTAAGGAAATATCGAGTTCAAGGGTGGGTGGAGAGGTCGATACGAGAGCCTTCTTATACGTGCGATATTTATCATATTAATATTCTAAGGGCGAAAGTTTGTGAGTGCGTATGTTCGTTACCTCTTCAAGCTTCAAGCGATTCCAAACGACTGTGTCTATTTTGATAAAATTTTGTTCGGAGGTAGCTGATACATTGGATTAACACTTAGACTACTTTTACTTTTTGTCCTGAACAAATTTAGTTATCTCAAAAACGGGTAAAACCGCGAGGCGCAGCTAGTATTATGTAAATGTACATAAAAACAGAATGTAGTAACGAGTATTATTTTTAAAAGATAAAAATATTTCAAAACAAAATTGCATACCAACGTTTCATAGAATGGCGTTAAATAAAGAGTTCTAGGTATTCACGAAATGTAAATAAATCCAACTACAAAAGAACCATAAAATGCTTCGAACATTAAACTAGACGCCTTTGTCCTCTATAAACAAAGTTTTGATATAGGTACCGATAACAAAACAAGAAAAATTTCGAGAAAAGTATTCTTAGTTTTCTTTTGTTTTGTTACCCCTATTATACACAATATAGTGTTGGTTCGCGGCGTTGTACGTCTCAATGTGCCTTTGGTAAAGGTTGAAGGTACCGAAGTTCGAAGTAAGTTTGGGAGTAAGTGACGTGGAATGATCAATAGGGTGGGGGCCGGCCACGATAACGTAATTACTGGTAGACTCGACCCGACCTGAGACGCCTCTACTTTGTTTCTAAACCATAATCTATTGGGTTTTATGTATTACTTCCTTTATTGCTTGAAATTGAGGGGTAGCTGATAGTAGCTTTTTACTGTTCCTCGTATTATGAGAAGGAAAAAAGAAAGAATACTATTCCTGCTGTCTCACAATATTTTGTCCAGTCCCGGCTACAGTTTTTCTACATAAGAAATAACTATAAACAACTAACTTCAACAAAAAGATAAAACAACCAAAAAAAATCTGTAATTATCAACAATATTCACAAAATCAATTGAAACTCAAGAATGTTTTCACGCTCTATGTAAACCTAACGATTTTGAGAATAAATTCTCCAGTAAATAACTGGTCATGAAAATTAATAGGACGGTCAAGAAATATATCCTAAAACTATCCTCCGTGGTGCACTGGCAGGACTCCAAAGTTAGTCGACAAGAGCCTCGAAACTACATCTATGATTAAGAGTCTGGCGGAACAGTTTACATCAGAGATAACCAAGAAGCCGAGGCCGATAAATGTATATAACCTTTTTCGTTTATCGGAACATATTTTGTATGCAAATAACAATTTGTTCTACACAAACTTTGATTAAGCTGCTGTTTTGACAGTTTTTACCTATGATGATCACCTTGAATATTTGCTTCTAACCTGTTAATATTTACAGCCCGGTATTTGTACTCGAATTAGAGCTCCCGAACGAATCCGGGATAATCTACACATTACAAAATTCAAGTATGCACCGTGTACCAATGGCATAAAACTCATATTTCTTCGCCAGGTCGTCCTGCCCCCACGGTTATGTGGCTGATCGACGGGACCCCAGCGCCGCAGTACATTGGGGAGAAAACCGACACCCACGTGGTGGTGAACCGGTTGGAACTGCCCCACGTGAGGAGAACCCACCTGAACACGACCTTCAAGTGCCGCGCCTCCAACACCAACCTCGTCAGCCCTCAGGAGAAGACTGTTAGACTAGAAATGAACTGTACGTATTATTTTACAATACCTACACCATGGAATTTGATCCATGTATCGCGGATTCCTTGAAATTTCAAATAGATGTGCGGACTATTTTTTTTCAATGTCTGATTTTGTATAATTATTATTAAATACTATTTTTATGCTTTTTCGAAATAACAAATATCTACTTTTAGCCTATAATTTAAGGAGTAAGCATTTAATTGTGGCTACTATTTTCACCAACTTAGGACATCACAAGCTCTCATTCCTGGTTTTTATCGCGTGAAATGCAAAATGTTTTGAATTCTGACATAGTGATTGTTAAAATAGTAATAATTAATTTTATTAAATCTTTATTTATTACAAAAATAAACACTTCGTAGCGAAGGATCACAAGCATTGGCATATCAATAATACCTACCTACTTCACACTTTTTTCTTAGTGCATGACGAATTTTTTGTACTGTTATGCTCCAAAAATATTGCGCGTGGCATTGGCTCGCCAACACTTAATTACTATTAATTACGGGTGTATGTACCTAGTTATGTTATTATGAAGCAAGTAGAAAAAAAGCAAAATAAACAGAAACATCTCTTTTCTTACGAACAGTTGGAGGCAATTTTTATACGAGTATACTTGTATATTCTTTACATAACTTCGTGCATGTTTTCACTGCTAGTTTCGAACTCATCCGGGATCCTTTCATGAGTTCTTATTCAGGTCGCGACCTGCGTGAAAAACTTAGCTTATCCATGTTAAAAGTCGCATACGCTCAAAAACGAAAACGTCAATAATAGATACGCGAGTTTGGACTCGACTTTATATACCTACGACTCCTACGTATATGAGATATATATGTACCGTTAAATATACCTTTTTCGTGTCTACACGAGACGTACTGCACCTATTAAGTTTTTTTTTAAGAATAAACGAATAAATAAATAATAAACTTCTCCTTATGAATAAATAAATAAATTTATATGCCATAGCTCAGAAAAATAATGTCAAAATCAAAACAAAATGTTTATTTATCCGTTTTATTTCTAGTAAACCTAAAATAGGCGGTTTAGAAACGTTAACTTTAAATCTAAATGCGCTCTCTAGGTGCGCCATTTCCCACATAAGTACTACCTTCACTTCACCATAAACATTAACAGCATTTAAATGCAGCCTATAAAACTTTTTCGCAATAAATTTGAATGGCTATTAAAGAATTGTTAGTAGCAAAAGTGATTGACAATTCTATAAACTACGATTGTAGCAAGTGCATTGTAGCATTGCAGTACCTACGCGTAATATTATTTTACATTATAAAGTAAAATAAAAAAACAATATAGTTTAAGTTTAAATCTTTTTTTCTAATTGTATTTTAATATAAAAAAATCGAGTAAGTTAAAATAATGGTTGTGTGAAAAGAATAATAAGGTAATAGGTACTTATATTGAGATCTCTGACGAAGCACAAAGCACTTCAACGCCTCATATGAAGGAGTTACAATGAAGCCAGTTTTAGTTCAATACCGAAAAATATTCATAAATTTTCATGACATATCTATTCCACAGTGAGGCCTACAATGGTGGAGATTCTGAACAAGCCAGTAACGTTATCCTCGGAGCGTTATATTACGCTGACGTGCGTCTCGGAGGGGAGTCGGCCACCGGCGCAACTCACCTGGTACAAGGATAACAGGAAGTTCAAGAGGGGGAAGGTAAGCAGAAATACTCTTGGCGGGCATGAAAAGCGATACAAGATATTGTCGTCTCTTTCTCGCCCACCAATTATGTGAACTTGCATCTCATACAAACCGTCTTGTATTTCGTTTCAGACTCGCCAACACTTGTCGGAAGTAGTGTAGTATAAGGCGAAATGTGTTTTAGTTTTGTTATTTCTAAAATAAATTAATATTATTTAGCAAGTGCTAGGTAGGTTAGCATAAGTTATTAGGGTACTCAATAGTCAATATTGATTGCCACCAAATATTTAAATCATCGTGGGTGTTATTGTTCCTGACAATAAAAACTCCCATGTAATAGCTCAGAGAGCCTGCACTTTCATTTGGCAAAGGTGTCTACGTTTGTTTATTTGAGCATAAATACACGTAAGCAGGATTATTAAAAATTTTGACTTTCTAAACATGTTTAACTTTGTAATAGTTTAACAAATAATTAAGCTACAATTAACACATTTATACCATGTTCTTAAAATGCGATGAAAGTTATCTACTTATAGCTCAAATATTTAAAAATCATTTAACGTAATTTTATTTATAGTATTATTTAGCCTAATGGGCACGCTTCCGGTCGACAGCGATGCGGATGAATACTTTGACGCCATTTTTTAGTTTTTAGATTTCAATTAGTTATGTTTGTTTATTTTTATTTTTTTTTTTCGTGTGTTTGTGTATGTTTTATTATTTTAGTCTTCGTAAATAAATATACTATCAACATTTTAATTGTTGGCAGATCGTAGAAGCTATGAACGAGACGTGGGTGAGTAGTCAAGTGCAGTTCATGCCGTTACCGGAGGACGATGGTGTTCAGCTCAAATGTCAGGCGGACAACAACGCCCTGCCTGGCCAGAGTCTAGAAGACTCTTTCAAGCTGGATGTTGTCTGTGAGTCAAGAATAAAATATTGTCCCCTCTCCTACTTTTGAAATCAATTAGTAAAAAATCATCTTTCTGAGTATTAAGAACTATTTTTGAATCAAATCTATTACATTCTTCAATGACACTTAAAAGTTTAAAGTCTCTAATCTCAAAGAAATTATTTGGTCCATCTAAAAATTCTTCGCGAACTTGTAGTTTGTAGTATTTGTTGTTAGTAGTAACTTCCCCTATTTATTTGTGAGTGTTGAGATTAATTTCTATTTGTTTTTTGACGCCTTTTAATTTAACACTAGCTATTGCTCGCGGCTCCGCCCACGTGGGCGTCGGTTACTGCGGCAAATTATAGCCTATAGCCTTCCTCAATAAAAGGGCTATATAACAGTGAAAGAATTTTTCAAATCGGTCCAGCAGTTCCTGAGATTAGCGCGTTCAAACAAACAAACTCTTCAGCTAACGCAAAGTTCGCGAACGCTGCATAAACTTTACAGTTTGTATACATATTTTATACTACCTTAGCTTAATGCCTTGTATTGTGAGTACCTATTTTTAAGTATTGTCGAAACAAAAACGACTAGACCGCAGTAACTGAAGATGTCGATGGACGTGTTTGAACGAGGTAAAGAATTGTGAAGCACTGCGGCATATAGTTCTTATCAAATACCTCAACGTTTATTCTTGAGGCTTGCGTAACAAAGTATACATTATAAGAATTTGCACAAATATTGCGCACAAAGTGTTACTGCTAAGCAAAATCTCTAATGAGTGCTCATTATTATTTCGTACAAATCAACAGCTCCCTGCTCATACGATGTAACAATTAGCGCAATATCTTAATTTCTTAAGACCCCTAAACGAGTATTGGCGTGAAATGAGCAGTAAAGGAGGTCTTCGGAACCAGTTTGCACATCTCCAACATCGTTAAGTTTAATTATCATTGGTACTTGCGCGCTCTGTCGGTAAGTAGGTGCGGGCGGTACGTACTTACCGACAGAGTTCACGCATGGCACCGTTGAACCCTAAACCGGTTAACACTGGTTATTAAATACATCCAAATGCCCCCGGTATTTATAATTGCTCTTGAAATATATACGTTTGACGTCAAAGCGAATCGTTTGGCCATTGTTTGACTTTGTAAGATTACCACTGAAGTTGAACGCTTTGAAATTGGGATCAATTTTGCTAATTAGAATTATTTTGTTGGATCAGAAATATTAAATTGTATTACAGGAGAATAAACAGACGACTTCCTAAAGGTCAGAAGCAACTTTGAAGTTAAAAAGGAACTTGTAGGCAAACATTAAGTTACTACATAATTTAAACTGGCCAAACATGACACAGTAACTATGGAATAATTATGTTTTTGTTTATCAATTCATATCAATACGTCACTGCATCGATAAAGTTTATGAAATACAATAATAAATATATAAAGTAAGAACTATTCATAAGAAAATTGTCACTTTAATAAACACGTTTATTTTTATACATTTTGAGTTTTTTTTCTATTGTCGATAAATTGAAAAGTGAAAAGAAATCTCCGTCTGTAGATTACTTAAAATTCTTCTGAAAATACTTTAAAACAAGATTTACAATACTCGAGGATAAAACGTAGGTGTTTGCGTAACGGTACATCGTCCTTAATGTAATGTGCTTATCTTGGTACTTATCTGACGTGTCGGTTACCGTAAGCCGCCGTGACACAACAAAGCCGGCGGCGAAATCTTGAACAGCCCGAACGGGGGACTTGCTATGCGACGCTGGGAACTTTACTTACTGACAGTTATCCGCGTCTAACTTGTTGGGAACTAATTCTGTCTAATTTAGTCTGTGGTGAGTGGACTCGCAGACGCATGGCTTACGTAGTAGACGCTGCCGACTCCATGACACCTTCCCGTCTGAAGGATTAATTCGGCTCTGTCCGCTGGTTCTGCTTTGCTTGTGGCATGTTTATCTACGTTGACGAAACTTTGGAAATACAAACTAGCAGTAATGTTTGAAAAACCTACAAGAAATTTGTTGTGAGCTCAGCATATACAGGATTAATCTAAAAGGAGTGCGGATATCCTACAAGGTACATAGAACTGAACCACTTTTCCCAAGGAACATAGGGCGAAATCTTAAAAATAAAAATCAACTTTTCATACAAACATAAGTTACATGACCTGTCACTTAGTATGAAAATTACGTTTTCCAATTTAAGATTTTGACATTTGTTTCTTGGGGAAAGTTTTTCAGTTTTATGCACGCGATTACCTCGTAGGATATCCGCACTCATTTCAAAATAATCCTGTTATCTAAATTAGCTTCTAAATTAAGTATAGAGTGAGGTCCATAATATAAACAGTGAATATAAACAGTGAAATTCAATATGTTATTTCTTAATTAACTATCTTGTAAATTTGTACACACCACATTATTTTAGAATCAGAAGCTTACTTCTTTATCTGTTAAAAAATGATGTAGACACTAATTCTCGACTCTTAATTTTTGACTAAGACCTAAATTGTATTTAATCAACAACCCTAATTAGCAACAGCTGGAATATATTCATTTAAACGGATCCCAGCGTGTAATTTAGTCAACTCATTTAACACGTAACAGGCCCTGTCAACATTTCTGAACAAACAACCTATCTAACAATATTAAAAGCTTGTATGCGCCAACATGAGAAACTCAGTAATTAAAGCGTAATTAAAACCTTGTTAGCGCTAGCGAGCACACAACATCAACACTTAACATCCGCTGAGGACTCGCCAAAAACTAATTCGGACTAGTGGGGACGTCCAACCCCGCTCCGGATCCGGATCGCAAAACGCTTATAGGGATTATACCGGCTTAACATAGCCGCAGCGATCACAATCTAATAGTAACAAAACGCGCAAAATAATTAATGCGGAAACTGGTTATCTAAACCGCAACAATTGTGCCTACATTTGTATTTACAGATCTGTTTCCACACCCTAACCTAAGATCCAGCTTGAACCGTCCGTCTGTCGCACAATCAAGACGCTAATTGTTCAACGGGATGGTCAATCCGATCCAGGAAACGTGCTGACTCTATTACGACGAAGGAAATTAATTTCCAAATATAAATAAATTCCATTTACTTCTGCTCGGCGAACCGTAACGCATTTAGAGCCGAGAGAATTTCGCCGCTTACGGCGTGAATCGTTTTGGCAACAATTTAAACGGAGGAATCGTAAATGTTTATTTGGAGAACTGGCGTTTCCTTTGGCCGCGGGGCGACGTCGTTATAGGTCTTTAATGGCCAATAAAGTGTCAACGCCCGCTCCTTGCCGCAGATAAGTGAGCACCTGAAGGAAAAATGCGCGCCAACTGTGGACAGAGTCGAAAATAGACCCACATTACAATCTACAACTTTCGTAAATACTTGTTTGGCATTTAAAATATTCTGTTACAATAAATATGAATAAAGTACCAGCGATAACAATCAAAAGGAGTTCAACAGACGAATTGACCCTACAATTTAACTACTACCCACTACTTTTTATAATTAATAAAACACTTTAGTCGTAATAGTTTTTATTTATATTCTAAATGAAATACTAGACTGTTATTCTTCAAGCCCCTTATTAATTCGTGTGCGTCATAGTTTGGTTTATAAACGTCGAGGTAAACACCTTTCTTTATACAAAACAACAAAGAGAACTATACTAAGTTAGCTAAGAATAATAAATGAACGTCTGAACTGTAGTGTGTAAAACTTGGGATGTTTGTGCGCTCAGGCTTCTTACATAAGCATAGAATAAACGGTACCATCGTTAGTATAATCACAACATTATTTACATCTTTTTTCCACCTATAAAACCGGCCTATATGTATATTATGTCCAACTGTTGGGCAAAGGCCTCTTCTCATAAATAGAAAGAAATTGAAAGAATGAGCATTGATCACCACGCTTCCTCATTACGAGTTGGCAATTTCAGGTTCCAAACATCGATATTGTTGAAAAATTTACATTGGAACTTACCTGTACCTACTGGATTCGCACCTAAAACCTTGTGTTCACAAAAAATTCCGTCCGTTTCATTGACCGATGTACCAGCAAGACTCGATAATCGACTATTATTGGCCTTCAAAAGCTTAGTAACCTATTTCAGTTTGATTTTGTTAATACATTGCCAACGCTTTGACAAAATATTTTGAAAAAGGGAAAAATATACATGTTTACAATTCAATGCTTGTTCCTCTGCCTATCCTTTTCCCAAGCTATGCTGGGGTCGGCTTCCAGTCTTACCGGATTTAGCTAAATACCGTATTTTACATGGAACGACTGCCTACCTGACCTCCACAACCTATTGCTAGGTAATACAGCATTCCGTAAGACTAGTTGTCAGAATTGAAATGACTTAACGACTATCAACGATCACTGTATGACAGTCGGGACCAACGGTTTAACGTGCTTTCCGAAGCTCGGAGGGGTCTTGATATGTTTACAAATGGTCACCCATCCACGGACCGACCGCGGCGACCGCGGCTTAACCTTTATTATCGGTCAAACCGTACGGCTTACACTTAGCCACGAGACCCCTCCTTAATTCAATGCTTGTTATTTAACCTAAACAGTAAAAATAATACTAAATAACAATATTAGAGAAATATAGGACACAAAAAGGAGTTTACTTGGAAAAGGTTGATCATTTTCGAGTAAGCCCCGTATTCCCATCACGTAATATTCTGAAGGCTGCGGACGTGTTGACTAACAGATTTGATTTATCATACACAATCCGGATGATGATTGAAATAAAAAAGGTTTTTGTAACGGCCTACATTTGTCTGTAATCGTAATAAAATCATTCCGATTTTATATAATGCGTTTGACAAAAAAAAATTAAGTTGCATTTTTACCGTATATTCATATTTTAGTGTAATAACGACTAAGATAATAATGTCTGTATTATCTTCGCATTGGCAAAGTGTATTTTTTCATTCAAAATTTCATTCATCATTTATTAAACATGGAACCAATTAAGCCACATCGGTATTTATCTAATCTAAGCACCTCAATGCGTATAAATCTCTTATGGTTCTTATAATTAACATGAGCCGTCAAAAATACGTACAAAACACAAAAAAAAATCTTAATATTATAAAACTAGCTTATATATTTCGGAATATAGCCAGTATAAAAAGGCCCAATAAAGTGAAGTCACAACAGGTCAACACAATTTAGTTTGCCACTTGACCGTCAAGTGTTTGCCTGCCTTTATTAAAGACTGTTTTGTTTCAGATCCGCCAGTAGTGTCACTGTCTCTTGGCAGTACTCTCAACCCTCACGATATTAAGGAAGGTGACGACGTTTACTTCGAGTGCTCCGTGCGCGCCAACCCTAGGGAGCACAGGATATCATGGTACCATAATGTATGTATTGTGCAATATGTTTATCCCAACTAGGCTATGAGCGGCCTGTTGGTTCAGTGGTTAGTGACCCTGACCGCTAAGCCGGAGGTCATGGGTTCGATTCCCATCCAAAACAAATCTTTGTGTGATGAGCACGATTTGTTCTGTGTCTGGATGTTATTTATTTACAATATGTATTTAGAAATATATAAGTATGTTTATCAGTTATCTGGTTGCCATAGTACAGGCACTGCCTAGTTTGGGATCAGATGGCCGTGTGAGCTGTCCCGAGCTGAAAAGAAAAAATTAAAACGGAAATATTGGTCTACTGTCATTTTATTATTCTTATTCATTCATAACGCATTCATACTGAACAATATCTTGTGAATACTGTTTATGATAATATTCTTTTTTGTTATTTTATTGTTTCACTTTACCCTCCTCATTCATGATTAGGCGAAGAACTTTAACTAAACGAAAACAAATTACGAAGCTTTAGCATAGTGAGTACATATCACCTGTCAATATATTATATTCTTTCATCCGTGTTTTGTTTTCTTTTTTTGGGGAGTAACTTTGTTTTTCATCAATCTGTATGCTACTCGTTACATAGAAATAGATTAAAAACTCGG
Source organism: Plusia festucae (assembly GCA_950381575.1). Classification (NCBI taxonomy): domain Eukaryota; kingdom Metazoa; phylum Arthropoda; class Insecta; order Lepidoptera; family Noctuidae; genus Plusia; species Plusia festucae. The sequence continues at coordinate 7,052,927 of OX494450.1, forward strand.
ACAATGTCAGAACGATTGGGTACCTACCCATTTAATTATTATTAAAAACCTTAGCATTCTACTACAGCTTAGGAACAAGTACTTAAGTTTTCTGCTATATATAAGCACGATAAAATTTAAAAAAAAATCAAGGATACATAATTATATTACTTGTAACTTTAAACGAAGTTACTACTGTGATTTTAATACTTAGGTAATAATAACAAAACAAAAAATAACAAAAAACTATCTCTTCAACGACCTCAGCTATCAACAAGAAATAACAATCTTTTATTGATTGAAACAGAATGCCAGGTAACATTGTAAGTCAAGACGAATTAGATTAGGGTGGCGAGGGCGACACGGCTGATGTATTACTGGCCAAAGTTGAAGATATCTGTTCATTATCGGACGCTTAATAGATTACGTCGCCATCGATGTTGTTGTAATGCCCAGACCGATTATGATTAAATATTAATAAGGATATTTTATGAGCTCGTTATGGGGGAGAATAAGTATATTTAGTCCTTTTTCCTGGTGAATCGTTTTTGATGAGATGTATTTGTTCTTTTTCTTATTCATTCTTAATATAGTTGGTAATAAAGCTTGGGATTTCCGAGAATGCGACAGCTGAAAAAAAAAGTTTTGTTGACGCAAAATATTATGACTGTAGCTGACCCGGCAAACGTTGTTCTGCCATAATTAATCAGTCTGGAGAGGACCACCCCTATCACTTAGGGGAGTGAAAAATAGATGATGGCCGATTCTCAGACCTACCAGATATGAACATAAAATTTCATACAAATCCGTCCAGCCGTTTCGGAGGAGTTTGGGAACAAACACCGCAACACGAGAATTTATATGTAGTATATCTATCTTTATTACATCTATTTTTAGTATTCTAAAACCAGTGTGCGTGTCAAATATTTCCATGTAAAAAAGCCTATACAACATTTTCTGAACTGTATTTTGTAAACTCCCAAATTTACATGCTTGTTGCCTCGTTTTTCGCAAAACAACATGTTAACGACTCGCAGGACATTTTGGCATAATCCAATAAGGTGTTAAAATCATGGCAATCAATTCAATTACTGATTCTTAGCAAATGATTTTCAGATTTCTTATAAAGTAAAATAAGGTTCTGAATTGACAAAACCCTTGTTTCAAATGTTCTCCGTCAGTAAAGCAACATTGCAACAGATATTATTAATCTGTATCGTTTTGTAGCATGTAAGCAATTAGTATTGTTTTAAGGAAGGTTTTTAAGCTTACTGTTTAAAAAAAATATTAAATAATCATTCTATAAAACGTAAGCCTCTCTGAATAGTAAGAGCGAATCGTGTTAGAATCCATTCATCAATTCAAGTGCTACCTACATATTATTACAGAAATATAATCATGAAACATGGATTAAGTACGTATTAAAACAAAATGTAACGTCAGGGAACAATCTAAATTACATTTGAATAATTCCGAAGCAACAGCAGTCATAACACGAAATCGTGACCTTATCGGAACCACTCGAAACCCACGCGAACTTATTCAACAGTCAATGTTACAGAGAGAAATATACCAACCCTTACTATTTTTAACATAGTATAGTAATACGTATAGTAGCGTATTATTTAGTATTTATAGTAGTAGTAAAGAGAGAAAGTTTGAGATCGTGCAAGGAGCTGTGTCCAATTTTAAATCAAAGTTAAAATTTCATTTTAAATAGACCTTTTCAGGCAATTTCAAAACGTTCAATAACTCTAGCTGAATGGTTCCAAAATGTCATTCCTATGGAGAAGAACCGAAAAGAACCTTCATAGGTTAGGTACTCTACCAACTATGTGCACATCATCGTGATCAAGACCTTTCTTTTGACTTTTTCTATTGAAGGATCGTCATTTTTTTAAAATCCCGGATAAATCCCTGAATAATCCCAAAAAATGGTAGAAGACTAACATGGTCTTAAAACGACTCTAATTCTACCTGAATGAATTTATTTATAAGTGCGTTTCAAAGTTCCTAATTTTAATTCAAAAGAGTATAGCATAGTGGTTCATGCGTGCCATAATTATTATTAGTTTATACGTTGGCACCTTTATAATAAAAAATAAATAAAATAAAAATTTAAATTATACGTCTTATTGTAATTTAAAAAGCCGATTATTAAATACCTATGACTTAATGAGGATATGACATAATATACTACCTATACATATAAACCTTATCTTTGAAACATTTGAAACATTCTCATCTACCTATTAATCATTAAGTACAATGTTCTTACCTCTTTGTGCAGGAGAAGGCAGTGCTCCATAACGTGGTATCAGGAATTATCGTCAGCACCAAGTCCCTAGTTCTGCAGAAGGTGACGCGCGACCACGGAGGAGACTACTCCTGTAGAGCCACTAACGCACTAGGGGAGACGGCCAGCCAGTCCACGCACTTAAGCATACAGTGTAAGTGATAATCTAGGTTGTCTTTTTTTTCTCAATTCCCTATTTTCAATTATTTAGGACTAATTATTTAAGGATTCAACGGTTTACTGACGTGGCGGCGGCGGTCAGCGTCGCGACAGCTCATGATTAAGGACTCCTATTGAGTCTGAAATAAGTCGGGCGATCCCGAGAATGCGCGTGAGTAAACCGTTGAATCCTTAAATAATTATAAATTCGTCTCACGGAATTATAATAATATTTAAGACTAGCTGCGCCTTCCGGTGTTTCCCCTGGTAAATCAGATTACTTAATTTTTTGATGATACTATGAACTCTATGTATAAATTTAAGTCGGCAGCTATCTCCACACCAAATTTTATCATAATAGGTTTAGCCGTTTGATTGTGAAGCGATAACAAACAAACACACACACACACACACTCACAAACTTTTACCTTTATTATATTAGTGTGGTATATATTAGTGTGATTGGCGTAATTTGTGCTTTTATTTTATCCAGCTCCTCTAATCGTCATCTCAGCAATAAAAAATAATTCCTTTCTTTCTCATACCATCTATCACGCAATCCATCCATCTCTTTTTATATTTTTCTTTACATATTATTTGACCTCCGTGGTATTCACGACGGTTTTCAAGGTGTCGCCAGTTCTGAGGTCCCGAGTTCAATCCCCGGACGGGTCAATTTAGAAAAACACTTTTCTACATTTTCTCGGGTCTGGGTGTTTGTGGTAAATTCGTTGTCTCTGATTCCATAACGCAAGTGCTTTAGCTACTTACTTTGGATTCGGAGCAATGTCTGTGATGTTTTCCTCATTTGTTATTTTTTTATATTTGAATTCACCGTCATACGTTTTTTTAAGACGTCTACTGTGGTTAAAAGCAGGCTTTGAAAGTTCAGTGTAGGATACGAAACTTTTTACGTAACTCTTTTTGTTAGATGACTTTCATCGGTACTCATTACATTTAACCATACCACACCACAGACAGACACACTACCTTTCAAATTTGTCTGACTTACGAGTGTTTGTGTGTATATTTGTTACCTCTTCACACAAACGGCTGGACCAATTTTGACCAAATTTGGTATGAAGGTGCTGACACCCTTTTTATCCCGAAAAATTAAGATTTGATAAGCCGCTGGTAAAGCAACGAGACGCAGCCAGTAAAGGTTAAAACCCTAGCGGTTTTGTCTAGTATAGCATAAAATAACTACGCTCTATAATTATTACGCCATACTAATATTCAAAGGTGAAAGTTTGTTACTCCCACAAAACTACTAAACGGATTTGGATTTTAATACGATGCTTTATAGTATTAAAGCTTCAACACTCAAAGTTTCATCATCAGAGTAACAAGACTAACAGAATAACGTAATATGTGCAGGCGAAACCGCGGGCGGAGCTTGTGATATTGTTTAAAGCATTAACTAAGTAATCTCATTTTTAGTAACCAATATCAATTTACATTTTTTTTCGTGTTTATGGGTAGGAGGGTGTATGGTTTATAAGTGGATAGGTACATGCCTTTTGTCCAAAAAGTTGGGACTTACACAAGTATAAACTTGTGTAAGTTTATACTTGTGTAAGTCACAATTTTTTATAAACTGCAATGCCTCAATATTCTATTATATTCAGCAATTTAAAGGTCTTTAAAACAAATTCGTTGGATTGTTTCAAGCATAACACAAAACTCTGTTCGACCTAAATACAGTAACTGTGTCAAACGGGGTTGGCGTTCGTATCACATTGATTTTGACACGTGGTGTAACCAATTACTAAACCACATAATGATATAATAATCGACATTCGCTTATTGATCACAGATGACAACTTCACTAATAAAATATATATGATTTTGTGAAAGGCTCGATTAAATATTTGTGGGACATTCAAGTGTGCCGTCTATCTAACAATTTAATTCATTAATAAGTTGTATTGGAGTTGAATTATCGAAGAAGAATTATTAAAATTGTCAATAAATATAGTTCTTGTGGAATCTTTTCATCAGTTTTTTGAGAACTTGCCTTGACAAATTAAATACGTAATTCTAACATTTACCTAGGCATATTATACCTATTGTCCAAAATGTTGGCATAATGATCAATTAAGATAGTTTTAGTGGGATCTCTAGATAACTGCGCATTGATTTTGTGATGATATTTTTTTGAGAACAGAGAACATAGGGCCTTGTCAAACAAAAAAACTGGGAAACAAAACTAATTCTACTACTTACACAAGTTTATGTGTTTTTTATAATTGCTTTTATTTCAATAAAAATAAACGTATTATCTAATTGAAGTAAACAGTGAATCAGGATATTACTAAAGAATAATATGAAACTAACTACTCAATAATGAATAACCCTATTTATAAAAAGCTACTTGACAAAGGCACAAAGGCCAAAAGATACAACAATCAAACAATAAAATAAAATCGTTACATTATTCCGAACGGCTGCTATCACCCAGACAATCGCATTCCATTTGTTTACTCTTTAAATAAGATCGGCAGACGACAAAAAATAGGGGACATAATATAAAGCACAGTAATAAGTAAATTGTTTCGTAGATAACTTCCGCAGATCGACGAGCCTTTTGTTCTCTATTATAAACAGAGTGCCAATAAATTACGTTTCATTTCGTTAGAGGCTTTCCGTCGTCTGCTGAACGCTGTATCAATCATTCTCAAAAAGATCTTAACAAAGATTCGTTTCAGTCAACGAAGTGGCACGCCTGGATCTATTGAATATAGAATAATTCCATTTACTGATAAACATGAGCGATAAATTACTATAAAGGAGCTTAGGTGCGATACATCTGTCTTCTGTGCGGTGTGACGTATGTAATGTACTCTCGCGGCACAGTAATGCCCAGATAATGAGTTCGCCGTACCTTCATACAATACGGGTAATTTTTGTGCGAACACGACGTGTACAGCCAAGTACAATAAAATTACGTAATATTCATGAACGGGTACTAATTACATTATAAAACCGTAGGTACGTATTATATTCTCAGACACACATGATCACAAATTACCAGTATTCAGCAGAGTCGTTGGTTATTTTTATTAATTTAAACGTATATACGTGGAGCGGTGGTGAAAATTTCCATTTCAGAATAATACTCGAAACACGACATTTTATAGTTGAAAGAATCGCCCGAGCGCTTGCTAATGAGCGTGCAATCAGCTCCATTATCAAAACGAACGCTGGCAATAAGCCAAGATAACACTAGAATAAAGAAGAAATTTCATTCTCACTATTACTTTAACTATAACCAAGTATACTAAAAGTGATAGTCTAGTTTACTTTCCGAAAGTATGAACGACATCGATCAACATCGAAGTGTGAACTATTATCCGCCGGGATTAATTTAGCTCCGCCAACACCGCTGATCAATGCGTCAATAAGCAGGGGAAGTTCTATTAGTAAACGATACTCGCGTACCTCGACGAAGCAGGTTTAGAGTCACTTGAATCCATCAATCATCGAAGAAGCTACTTTGAAGATTTACGTGACATTACGCTCTGTCACCGCAGCGTGCGACGGACGGTCGATCTCCAACAAATGTACCGCCTGTGGGCCCGCTACGGTCCCACCCTTGCTATTTGTTTCCGCGCGACTGTTTTACTTCCGCACCGTTCGCCACCGTCAGTTTGTTTCAATTTTATTGATCCTAACCGTCACAAATCTAAGCTGAAGAAAATGTACGTTGTTATTCGCACGCGTTACACGATCGCTGGCGCCGGTGTTACATTAATCCACATACATATTTTCATATTCCCGCTACAGTAATCCGACCGAGGTAGGGCTGCTTAACGCGAGCAAATATTTGAGAGTTTAATGAAAATCTAAGGCAGCTCGGGAGCGCAGTTTTGCAAGTAGATATCTAAATGAATCACCGTCGCTGACTGCGCCTGCTTTGGCGGGGAGCAGTTGGGCGATAAAATTTATATATCGCCTAACTTCTGTTATGATTTAACGAACTGTATTCGGGTCCCTTTTAGCTCTTTGATAATTGTTGCATTCTTGCTTGAGAGCTGAGAGACGTGATCATTGTTAAATATAACGTTACGGATTGTTCGTCTAGTGCTATAAAGTATTAAAGAATTTGAGCAACGTTTTTCGCATGTAACATTTCTGTTTCGCTAATGAGAAAATTCTTACGGAAATACTGCATTGCAAATAGGTTTAATACAAACAAGCGGGTAATGTTAGCAATATTTGTGCTGATTGCTTTCGTGTATTAATTAGTTGGTCGAGAATTTACTGCTTCCTTGTCAGGATTAAGTAACCCTCTTTTAAGTAATAAAAAATGGTTTACATTAGCGCTTAGAACTGACGGCCTATTGGGCAGAAGTGTTCTCGAATGGAGACTACGTACCGGTAAACGCAGCGCAGGACGTCCACCCACTATTTGCTATTGTGAACTCTATATACGAACGATGGTTTTGTTTAGATGCACCAGTATGCGCGCACCAATCGCCACAAGTACTAGGAGCTCAGCTGGATGAGTCGCTGCGCGTGCGCTGCTCGGTAACGGCCAATCCACCTGACGTCACGTTCTTTTGGCAGTTCAACAACAGCGGCGAGAGTCTCGACGTGTCGCCTCTTAAATTCGGTAAATCCTATTAATATCATAAATGTGAAAGTTTGGATGTTTGGATGTTTGTTACTCAATCACCCAAAAACGGCTGAACGAACAGATTTGGATGAATTTTGCTATGCATGTAGCCTTTGACATGGAAAAGAACACCTTACACCAAAGGCTACCTTTTATCCCGATTCCTTAAGTTGTTCCCGAGGGACGACCCAATTCTGAAGTCCACGCAGAAGAAGTCGCGGGCAGAAGCTAGTATATTATAAATTAATACGATAAATACTTTCCATTCTCCACTGTTGTAGGTACCGTGCATTTATCATTCACATCGAAGTAACAAAAAGGTTATTTCTCGTAATTCATTCTTACCACCGATATGCGGTTATTAAAAAAATGGTAAAATAAATGAATGTTATTATTTCATATAGGCACAGCGAACGGTAGTACAAGTGAACTCAGCTACAAACCGCAGAGTGAAAGAGACTACGGAACCCTGAGCTGTAGAGGTACCAACACAGTGGGGCGGCAGCTGGACCCTTGTGTGTTCCAGATTGTGCCTGCAGGTGAGTGACGTCATCAAATCAAACAGTATCTAAAGAGTATATACATACAGTGCGATTCCTTATTTCTAAGCGTTTTAATACCAACATATTTAGAAACAAAAATATAATCTCATAATATATAATTATTCAAAAATGTTGAATTAGAAATTGCATGAACCCCGAGCTAAATATGCTCAATTTTAGATAATAGTTTTTTCTCAAATCGCCAATAAAAGCTATCTCGATCACATCAGCCTTCATACAAAATAAACCGCATCACAATCGGTCAACTCGTTTAAGACCTATGACAAAGCAGACAGACACGTCAAACTTATCACCATTAAAAAAAGTATTTATTACGTATTTTCATTACGAAAATACACGAAGAACTACGAAAGTTTAATAACCATTACGTAATGATCTTAACGAGCTTGCATATTGGAAATGTAAGTCAATAACTCGAAAATACAACAAACAAAAATCGGCACCGAAATGAACATTTCAATAAAAACATTAATAAAACCCCGAGCACACAATTTTAACCAACAGCGGCCGAACTTGCTCCACGATTTATAATTTCAGGATTCGGCTTTCGGTGTGCCAAATCTCATAACTCCTCACTCATGACGCAGTTTCTATGAGCCACCATTGGCACAAACCCCAAACACAAGCTACGTAACTCATTAATTAAACAATCAAATTATCTTTTTATAATTACACGTCAAAAGCATTACAGAATATTCCACGAACATAAGACAGGGTAATTTCAGATAATATGCGCGATATTTAAAACATATCATTCTGTAGGTACGTTTCAATTATAAAAGAAAATAAGGTAAATTGAAACTTTTTTAAAATATATGGTAGTGGAATAAACAAAACGTTGTACGTCGCATTTTATATTTTTATTCTGAAATCTCGTTATTTCATAGAACGCTCTGCAACGTGCTCTTATAATTCTTTGACGCGCACGACTGCAACGGGAAATATGAGTTAGGTGTTGCGGACTGCAGCAGAATACTCCCACCCACACGGTTTAATATCTTCGTAGTTTGTTATAACATATAACTCGTTAAATTGTCACCCGCCTGCCATAAGTCACGGCGAAATTAGTGAATTTAGCGCTCTCTGCACTTAATTTTCATTTCCACGCACGCACCGCGCCAGTTATACAAACAACGAGCATTCCTCGCAAGTTTCCAGGCTTGCTTACTTGACATACCATAATAATGTCGAGTAAGGAACATAAACTTTGATTTCTATTACAAGTTGTTACGGAGTTAATAATTTTAAAACGGTTTGAATGTCTTTCTGTTTGAGTTCACGAAGTTGTGTATGAATGTATTTTTTTTACAGTAGCTGCATTAGCTGATTCGAAATCGTATTATGGTTTTTGTTTTTTTCCTTGAATTAAAAAGTCTTTGTTTCTTTTAAATAAATAAATCCTAAACATATCATTCTAAGAAATAACAAATCCAGAAAAGCAAATATAATTTATGTTACATTTTCCATTATTATTTACATACGTTTAGTTCTTAGAATTTTTGGGATCCTCTGAGCTTAATTCAATATGTTTATTCTCTCTTGATCATTATTTAATATACCCAAATACACATGCCTTAAGGCTCATTTTCTCTTAGCTCATACTACAATTCCTCGCAGCTGTTCCGTATAAGTGGGCAACTTAAACATGAAGCAAGTGGTAGCGTCAACTTAAGATTTATTGTCACGCATTAATCATAATGAAATCCTACCTTAAAATCCGAATCATTAGGTTCATTTTCCCTCAGCTCGTCCAACAGCGCCCCGTAACTGCTCCCTACAAGCGGGTAACACTAGTGTAGAGGGGAGCAGTTGGCTGCGCGTGCGCTGCGTCGCCGGCTACGATGGAGGATTGCCACAGTACTTTATGTTGGAGGCTCTTGACCCGGTCACGGGGAAGACGAGATTTAATGGCAGTGTTAATGAGACTGGTATGTAAATTTTAAAATTGCATTATGCAACAGATTTGATTATCTCTATGTGAAAGCAGCTAGCTGATAACATAAAAGAAAATTAAATGCTAAAGGCACTCAATCATCCCATCAAAACATATCAGCCTTTAATAGGCATCTGTCGTTCTATTTCTCTGATACAAAATTTCGTTCTTTCTTTCTTCCGCAATAAAAACAAAAATACATAAAATTTCTAAATTCTTTAAGTTATTAGTTCAAGTTTGTACATTTTCTAAACAGATGGGCTAGCCGTCTTTAAGCTGGACCTATCGCAGCTAACGTCAGCTGGCGAGGCTGCAGGAGCCACCTTCAACTTGCTCATCTACGCCAGGAACCTGAAGGGCGAGTCCGAAAAGACCTTGCTCGAGAACATTGCCTTCAATGACGCTGCCAGAAGAACAGGTAACATAAAATTCCTACAAAGAGTATATGTTTCCAAAATCTCGAAGGAATTTTACAGGTACACAAGGCAAAATAATTCTCCATTTAATATCCAAGAGACTAAAGACACAACATATACGCAAAGAAACTCGCAGGTAACTAATGGGTATCGACGACTCGAGTAGCCTTGTGTACAAAGTCCTTATTTTCCAATGACGACCTCCGTGGTCGAGTGGCGTACACACTGGTTTTCAAGGTGTCGCCAGCTCCGAGGTCCCGAGATGATTCCTGTACGGGTCAATAGAGAAAAAAAAACACTTTCTACATTGACTTGGGTGTTTGTGATACCTTCGTTGTCTCTGATTCCATAATAAAAGTGCTACAAGTGCTTTAGATACTTACTTTGGATTCGGAGCAATGTATGTGATGTTTATTAGTGTCCATATTTATTTATTAATATTTATTATTTCCGGTTTCATCGATTAAATAAAAACATTGAATCTTTTTAGAAAACAAAAAACATAATTTTTCCCATAAATACAATATCTTCTGCATATGTTTTTGTTCAGAAAATTAATGAGTCACTCAATAATAACGTGCCTCTAAAATATGGGAGTTTTAAACCAGCTTATTTTTCTACTGCTACCACATTAACATGTCAATTAGTACGAGCAAAAAAGCCTTTTGTACTACTCTGCACCACATTCATTCATTTACGTATAAATTTTGCATGCAATAAATAACTACACACCTTAAATTCAACTGAAAAGAATAATTATTTAAGATTAAGAAATAAACCAAAAGTCTTTCTGATTGTTCGTATTAATACTCGCTCGTAATTGGCCGATTTTCAAGAATTACGATTGAATATAATGAATCATGTAAGTAGATACTCCATGCTGTGTTTATTCATGTTCAATAAGACAATAGATCTCCCCATCGTAATGGTAAATGAGTTTTACATTTATGCACAAAATTTATTAAATAATCGTTTGTCATTTAATGGAAAAGTTTCGTCGGAAAGTTTTCACCCTTGTAATAAATTGAATTTAAGCGTTTAATGTGATTTGTGCCGCTATAGTTAGAAATTCGAAGATGTTTATTATTATATTAAGTCTCTTTTGACAACACACAAATCTTACCGTAACTTGTTCAATTAATTCCTATTGGTTGATCGTTTATTCTATTCTAGAACAACGCTATTATACTTTTCTTTGGCATCATTTCAACTAGGACGTCATTTATTTGAGCTGTGATTTAAGGAAAAAATGATTTTTTTTATATATTAATTTTTTGATAAATTTCTACTTAAAGTTAATACCTATCATAAAACATAATTATTCATAATTAATAACACCAGACGATAAACAGAAGATACAAGGAGCTCATAATAATTTGTTTAAATTGTCATTTTTAAATTTGTAATATCTTTGGAAATGAAAAGTTCGACTTGAGAAATCCAAAAAATCCAAATCAGGTGAATGTGTGCGTACAAAATATAAACTTTAAAAATTATTTTATATCCAGACGATGTGTCTTTGTTTTGATTATTATAATAATTTACCGTGAACAATTATTGTGCCTTATAGCGTGGTCATCGAGTTTAAATTTATTAAATGAATAATGTTAAGATAGGCAATACTCTGTTTCTGTTAACATCGCCTCCAGAGGTCAAACTTATTGACTTTCATTCCCAACCATTTTACCATTTTTATTCAAATCGACGTTCCTTTTGATTGATCTCATTATTAAACAAATATAATTCGAGTCCTTTGCTGAATTTATTTTCATCTTTATGCTTTACAAATTTTTCGTAAGCAAATGGAGCAAGAACCAATAATTATGTCCTTGTATTTGTTTGTATTATAATTTATTTAAGGAGGTTGACCTCAATTTGTTTTTTAATGATTCTTTAAACATAAAAATGACTGAATAAATAAAACCTTTGACAATAAAATACACACATTAAACATACACACTTTATTGTTGAAATTTAATGATGCATATTGTCGCACATATACAATTACATATAGGGTTAAACGTAAATGTAGTACCTAGGTAAAGTAAGATAACTAGTGTGGTAATTAGGTGTGTACAGTCACGTGAGTAGTGGTTATACTACTCATGTGGTACAGTCAAACGTCACAAGTGCAGTGGTACCTCAATTTGTTTGATACCAGTAGCAATGCTGTGCACGGAAATTTTTGGGAGTATTAAACGCAAACATTATCTGTTTACGAGTATGACAGGATAACTAGGAGAAATTAATATAATTAGTAGATGTCAGCGAAAATCATTGAGACATCGACTACAAAAGTTTAAGTCAGCCAGGCTACTGAACTTATAAATTATAATTAAATAATAATAAATGTTGACTCATCACACTCATTTCTCTGAACTTAAAGTACTACATACACCACCACAAGCACCTAAACCTGAGACGAAGTAGAAAAGTGATTTTCAACATTGACCCGTCCGGGGATCAAACCGGAGACCTCAGAGCTGGCGACACCTTTTAAAACCGGTGTGTACCTACCGGTTTGACCACGAAGGTCGTCAATCTTATCACTCTTGACCATACATAAGAATAACAATAAGATAAATTATAGACCCATGCATTATTTCATTAGACTCGTACAACATTCAAATCTGAAGTACTAATAACGGACCGTTTGAGATTTTTTTTAAACTACGGTTATGTTCATTATAATTTTCACTCAAAGTCAAAACTCAAATCTACACTGAAACAGATGGCAAAGGTGCGATGGGTGGTGTTAGCGTGGGGGTAGCAGTAGCGGCAGCTTTGGGAGCGACGCTTGCAGCCGGTGGGGTGGCGGTGGCAGCGCTGTGCGCCCGCCGCCGCCGAGCCGCTCCACCACACAAACACCCACCAGGGGACATGCTCGAGCTCAGCGATGGTGGCAGGAGATACGTCGTGGCGTACACCATCAAACCCTCACCGGAGCTAAAGACGCCTGATCCGCAACCTGATATATTGAATGCACCTGGTATGTTTGTTGTTAAGGTTTCTTAGGAAGTAACGAAAGTGTAACGTGTAAAAATATTCTTTTGTATTTTAAAGAGTGGACAGTCCAGTTTTTAAGCTGTACAGTAGGTACAGTATAAAATATAGGTAATAAGACTCATGATTATCATTTTATCTAAACCATAATTCCTCGCTAGGTCTAATTTACGTTGGTACTTAGAGCTAAAATCGCTGAACATACAATAAAGTCCAGGTCTATAATCCACAATAGGTACGTTCCAAATAGGTACATCATAAATTTGTAGTCCCTTAGGTACACGTGAAATTCGGTTCGATACCTATTCCAACTGGCCATAAAACAGATCTTATCTCCAATATAGCCAGTAAACTAAGAATGTTTAGCGAAACTTATAAATCTAAGGAATTCCGTTAGCGTTTGATAAAATATATTACGTCACGTCTGTTTTTCCGTATTCAATTATCCTCATAAAATAACATTTATGGGTTGTAAATATACAGGGGAGGTAATACACGTGTATTTTCTGTTTAATAAGGATACGTTCACTTTCAGATTCTGAAAATCAACCTTCAGCGCCAATAATAGATGAAACGGATGAATGGCCTAGTATAAAGGAAGTGAGAGGTGAGGGTTAGGGTTCTACCTGAATATCTCTGTAATATTATAAATAATCGAAAATGAATGTTGCCGATTTCAACTTTATTATACGTTAGATGTGATAGATTTTGAAACCGTATTTTCTTTAGGAGACTGGAGTAAAACTGGTGCAGTTTTCTCAGCAGAAGACCTGGCGCTTCTGGATTCTACTGGCAGACCAACACAGGTGGGTGCATTCGAAATTAGTAATATAAAAATTTTGGTCTTTGCAGAATTTAACTAGTTTTTCTTCCCACAGCTAACGCCGAGCAGTGACCTGGTGCCCAGTAGACAAGAAGACGTTCTAAACCAGAACATTCAGCCAGTAGGAAATAACTTTAGGCCTAGCTACGTAGTTACGAACAGTCCCACTCTGGGAAGCCCCAATTTTGTGTGCCCCAATGGCAACCTTAGCTCACCGTTCGGCAGCCAGAGTCTAACTTTAAGTGGACCTACCCTCAGTTCGGGAAGTCTCGCCACCTCGACCTTACACAGGACCAAAGGCAAGGGCAACGTGCGGAGAAGGGAACACGTTCTCGCTGAAAATCTGCCGGGACCCGAAAGTTGTGTGTAAAGTGAATATAATGTGCTCCATGGATTTGATCAAAACTTTGCCAATGAATTGCAAATTAACTTAAGTGTAATCAAAAATATATGAACAGACCTTGTTTTTTATTTGAAATAAAATGCTTGTTCATTCCATGCCGCGTGGCTGGTGTAGTCAATTTTACAAATGTATTTTAACGTTGTTTTGCCAAAATCAAACTGTTTGATTAATGTTAAGCGACGTGACAATATTAATTTCACGTGTATAGAGATTTAATAGTTGAAATATATTTAGCTAACGTGTCCTTTACAGGGATAGCTCGATATATTGTACATTATTGTAACCTTGAATCATAAATTTGAGCGACGTAGCACGCTCTGAATAAATTACGGCCTACATTTTATGTTACTAATTTGCTCAAAAATCGAAAACTTGGGAAGTGCGAAGCACAAACTTTTAAATTGTATTTCAAGGTTCCTTGTAATTATATTAAGTAGCGGGGCAGCTTGAAACCCAGTCATCCGTATTTTATTTCGACTCCAGAAAATGCGAAAATGTTCTTTCGTGTCTACTTCTTATTGAAGGCATTTTATTGTCAAGGTCAAAGTTTATAAATTTGAATTATATATTTCATGCTCCATTTGCGGTATAAAGAATGTAAGTAAGGTTAAAGACGACTAAAAGGCTTATAGGTACTCCTATTTGATTTAATGAAATCGGTTGTGTGACTGTAAATATTGATAGTTGTATAAACCTGAATATTGTATGTATAGACAAATATATATTAGCATAATAAGGAGCTTTCGTTGTCAATTTATTTATGTGAGAGTATTTAGTGAAGTTGTAAATATTTCATAGAACCGTGATTATATTATAGATGGTGTGCTTTCGCTTACGGCATGAGATACATACTTCAAATATTTTCCTCACTTACCTTTACCATTACTTTAGTTGTCTCGTTGTCTTGTGTACATATTTTTTTATGGAGAAGAAAGATCAAATAATACCTGGTGAGGAATGATTTATAAGTATCCTAGTTTTTCATACAATATTCTTGTTGATTATTCAAATGGTCAGTGTCGGCTGATAAAATATTATATATGTAAGACTTTTTATATACAAAATAAAACAATTTTATTTTACCAATACTTGAAATAAACAGTTGAGAACTGATTATTTTTAATAGGTATGCAAATCTCTCATGCCGTGAGCGTAGTGCCTCTGTAGTGCCATTTTATAACGATAGCAAATGTAAATGTTTCCATTTTGTGTTGATTCTATTATATAGAGTTTAACATTGAAACTGTGGAATTATAATTATGTGTAAATTATGTCGATCGAACTGTTTGTAGATGTCAGTCATAATTTTATGTGGTCCTAACAATCTGATATGGCAATTTTATATTTAATAAATAAATAATGATTTATATAAGATCGTGTTTCAATGTGTGCCATACTGTCTTCTACATTATTTTTGGGTATAATGTTTTTGTTTAAAAACAAATTTTATCCTTAATAATATTATAGCGAAAAGAACTCTGACGGTCGGTCATTGTGTTACGCAATCACGCCTAAACTACTGACCAAATTTAAATGAAATTTGGTACAAAGATAGCCTAGAGACTGAGAAAGAACATAAGCTACTTTTTGATAACCGAAATCTACGCGGGTGGAGTCGTGGGCTACAGCTAATAGTCAATAAAACAAATAACATTCGTTACAAAGAAAGCTACAAAAATTGTTTTTAGCTGATTACAAGAGGAGGACGATCCCAATTTTCGTCTCAATTTTTTTTTTTGTATATTTGTAACGTTATTCACCGGCAATTGTGGATACTAATATCTACTATATAAAAATAAGTCGGGTTTTCCTTCCTGACGCTATAACTCCAGAACGCACGAACCGATTTCCACGGTTTTGCATTCGTTGGAAAGGTCTCAAGCTCCGTGAGGTTTATAGTACAGAAAATTCTCAATTACATAAAAAAAAATTAGCACGCGGGCGGAGCTGCGGGAAATAGCTAGTCTACTATATAAAAATAAGTCGGGTTTTCCTTCCTGACGCTATAACTCCAGAACGCACGAACCGATTTCCAGGGTATTGCATTCGTTGGAAAGGTCTCAGGCTCCGTGAGGTTTATAGTAAAGAAAATTCTCAATAACATAAAAAAAATTTAGACCGCGGGCGGAGCTGCGGGAAACAGCTAGTCACAGTATAAAAATATAAGATTTAAAGACTGTGCTAATTTATTATGCTCTCCATGAATTATACTTTAGGGGTCACTTCAGTTTTAATAAATTTAATATTTTTTTGCAATAATGTGACAAGACGTTAGTCAACCATTCCAATTTGGAATAAAGCTATTATTTAAGAGAACATTATCAATTAAAGATTATCTGAATTATCCTGTTAGGCTGCGATGCTAGTTGCCTTCAAGGCTCTAGATCCTAACAAGCTCGGACCAAGTTAAGTTTAGTTGCTTAAGTCTGTATCGGATTAGTGAGTTTATTTCCTGCCACCAGACCGGACTTAGACGTTTACTGAACCTATATAATAACTATAAGAGTGTGGACTACTGACTGAATGCCGAATTTTAAATGGAGCGACTGCCTATCTGACCTCCACAACCTATTGATTGGTAATACAGTATTCCATAGTAAGACTGGTTGTTAGAAATGCAATTACTGTATTACCTAGCAATATCAGATAGGCAGTCGCTCCATGTGAAATACGGTATTCAGCTAAATCCAGTACGACTGGAAGCCGACCCCAACATAGCTTAGGAAAAGGCTAGGCAGAAGAGATAATATAATTATATATACCTACACGGAATGGTGTTCTTGCCTAACCGTGATACAATTAGATAGTGGTATTAGCACATGTTTTTTACAACTGTTTTATACGACTCTAACCAGATGCATTTCTTAATTATCATAGGATATTTTTTATCATATTTTAAAGAATATTTTAAATATGTCCCTCTTTTGTTTTCTAGGGCAGTCCCCGAGTTCTGTTTACTTTTTAAAACTGTAACTTGAGACACTGAAGGACAATGAATCAGCGTAAACTTTATTTACCTTCTTACATTAAAATAGACATGACTTTAACTACAAATAAGGTAGACTTTACCTCCCTCGAGTGCTGTAAGGGGCCATTAAAAGAAAATTATGTTAAGAGAGCAGATAAATGGATCTTAGTAGGTAGTAAAGTACCCTAATATATCGATCAGGGTCAAGCAAACACCGTCTTGTTCAGGGATTGAAGAAATTGATGTAGGTTTATAAATATCACAGTTACTTACCTTAGAAATCTGTTAATTTACTGGGAGATAGGTAAATGTAGAGTAAATATTTGCTTTAAAAACTACAATTGTTAGTGTTACACAATTCCTCGTAAAAAGCTGTTTTCAAATTAATGCTAACAATTTTTTTCTCGGAATATGCATCCCTACGGTATTTTTATTAAGGCATACTAACTAAGTGGGTCGCAAATTACTATATAGTATTCTTATACTGATGCATATTCCGAGAAAAAAATTGTTAGGATTATTTGAAACCAGCATTTTTACTAGGTATTATATAACACTAACAATTGTAGTTTTTACAGCAAATATTTACTCTACATTTATCTCCCAGTAAATTAACAGATGGGAAGTAAAGGCCCAACATTTTATCTCATTTGTACATGTTTTAATAAACTCAGCAGCACTTAATTCAAACTCATTGCGGCACAGAACTCAATTCAACAGAATAACAAACGTCGCAAAAACAACGTTTACGTTAGACGAACGTCGAGCGGCTAAAACTCTTAACGTAACCATCGCCCCCAAGCTCCGCAAATGTTGACACAAGCCTAACAAATCGACTGCGAGAACCTAAGTATTGTTTGCTGTAAACAAAGGCTAATTATAACCATCTTAATTATTCACAACTCAACAATAATTATAACAGTCTTCTATATTCACAGCTTAACAAAACTTAAATTGTTTAAACATTCAAATTAATCAAATTTTTTTAATTTTCATTATCAATGCGGAGGATGAAATGTGTAGTTCAAAACAAAATAAACAAAAATTAATTTAAACTGCTGGATGGAAATTTTGAAGTTGAGAACTAAAGTCCCGGTGAAAATAAATATTTTGATGTAGTTGGTAATGAGGAGCTTTCATTTACTGGAAACTGCTGGCGTAACCTTGAAATTTTGAGAATCTCAGCCACAAATATATAATAAATAAACACTTACACATTTATAATATTAGTAGGATTATCGGTCATACCATCAGGTACTACTACACAATTATAAGTATAAAAGAAACTACAGGCACTTCTACTTATTTACTAAATTCTCTGTTAATAAAGTATTGCTTTTTTCATATAAAATGCTGAAGAAATCCAAACAATGAGCCTCGCTACCGCTTCTCAGCAATTTTTGTTGCGAACAATAATATTATCTTCCCGAAAATAAGTCAAATGAATAATGACGACTTCATTTTTATAAATTACCGACGTACTGTGGGAATAGCGGGGATTCATGTAAATGAAATATACATTTACTTTAGCCTAGCGACTTATTTAAAAATGTACTAGTATATCATATACTAAAACTGTTCTTAGTACCTACAACCATTATTATCAAATATTTTAGTGTGTACAAGTACCTAAAACATAATAATTATTTTGAGTAAATTACCCTAATTTAAACAGTTGTTCAATTATTATTATTTGATTATTATAAAGTAGTAAAATGAATAATGTTTCTAATTCAAATATTATGATATAACTACATATTATTTATTGTTTACATATTTTGCCTCGATTTACTCTCATAACACTAGCTTTATTTGCCATTGTAAATGGATTCTATGAACAAATTACTTTCATTAACGTATAATCTAAACCTTACGCTATAAATTTCACAAACACTTAAAACATTAATAGCTCTAAAATAACACGACGCCATAATTTTAATAGCACAAGTGAGTAAACAGCGTATTACTATCAAAAGCGCGCAGTGCCGCAAACATTAAGAGTGATTATTTTCAGACTAGCGTATTTTTTTTGCGAGTATACGGTCATTTCAGTATACGCGCTTACACGCGCGCTACATTACGTGCATCAAAAAACCGTAAACGCGCATATTTCGGCGTGTTCGCTCGAACCGGTAGTATCGTTGTCTCGAGGTAACTCTCGCAGCTCGCGCTTAAGTTAAGCGAGTGCCAAAAGGTGCGCCTATACGCGCCTACATGCGCTTCCAAAAACGAGCTCATACGCGCTTATAAAACGCTAGTCTGAAACCGCTCTAAAGTTTCGAATGGTGCTCCGAACCAGTTGTTTTTAAACGTAACCAGTTCATAGGGTGTACAACTGCTCCTTGGTAACTCAATGTTGCTTAGAAAATAATAGAATAATTACTAATTTACATAAGCCTAGGGATATTTTTATAGGTCGCGGTGGCCTAGCGATTCTATGAACGGATCGTGCACAAGATTGTAGGTTCGAACCCACTACAGGCAAGTTGTATTTTTTTGAAAGTTATACGCACTTAATTATTCTAAGACATCTGACTATCGGTGAAGGAAAACACCGTGAGGAAACTTGGATTCCAAAAATTTAAATTTGAAATCGCCAACCCGTAGTGAGCAGGCGAGGTGATTAATGCTCGCTTTCCTATATGAGAAGAGCCCTTTGCCCAGCAGTGGGCAAAGGGCTCTTCTCATATAATGTAGGTATATTGGTATATAAGGTATAATGTTATAGCTCGGTATTATATTAATTAAAGGGATAATTTAGATATTTTTAATGAATGTTTTTGAAAGACTTTAAAATTCAAGATACAAACGCCACTATTTCATATCTTGAATTCGAAACATGGAGAGTTTGCAACAAGCAATGATCCATAACAAGTTCGCTTGGAGTTACAGTACATTTTTTGCAAATCGTCACTTCCCACGCACTGAAATACAACGCAAGTGTACATAAATTCCTTACTCGCTTCTGTTTATTTATTTACACGGAGCTAAAGTGTCTTCACGGCAGACGTGTAAACTTGCGAAGACTTGAATGAAATTAGAGTAAGCAATAGGCTTATTTCCCCCGCTTATTCCCCCTGATTACGCCTCTTCGCTATCTTTCAAGGACTGGAGTTAAAATGAAGTGACTATGAATGTAACGTTATTAATGATTTTAGATGTCTTATTCTCTTGGCAATGAGCGCTAATCAAGTAATTGAGTCAGCTGACAGTACGTGCTGTGCAAACTGATGGAAAAATGTTGTATTTTTAAATTACGTATTTTTACGGAAGCGGCAACGGTTTTTAAGGTCACAGCTCATTATAGCCACCCGGCACCCACTCCGCACCGACTCGCCTCTTGCGGTTAGTATTCTTTATATGGAATTGTATGGGCATGCGCTCACTATATCAACTCCGTAGCGTCACCAGATCGCCTCGGTTATAAGCCCTTCACGCGCGGACGGCGGGTGGACCACTCGGTGACAACTCGCTGCTCGAATGCTTGCCTTGCGTTGACAGGGCGTTGCTTACGCGCTGGTCCCGAGTGGACCGCGCACTACCTGCGATTGATACACGCGAGGACGATACTTGGCGATGATTTCTTATTTTTTGTTGCGTCTTTTATTTTCTTCTTCATCAAGCGTGACAGCTATGATTGTCAATTCACGGTTTGTAAAATTTGTGAAGACCTAGTGCCAATTATTAAAAGACTACTCGAAAATTCGTGGACCAAGCGGCGTCCACTCGTTGACCGCGTGGGGTCCACCGGTTGACCGCGGGACGTTTATTGGTGATAACGCGACGTCCACCCGTGGACTACCTGTCGACAACGAGTGGATGCCGTGCGACGAGGCGGTGCGGGGTGGGTGCCGGGTGGCTCTAATGAGCTGTGTCCTTTATTGCTTACGGTCGTGACTTCGCTTTGGTGGTATTTATTAGTAAGACTACACGTTATGACTCTCAGCAATAACGCAATTTTGAAAGCAAGATATTTGTAATTGAATGGGTATTTTTTTGGATTCCTGTATCCATATTATACATAATGGTTTTAGGTTATGTCAATAAAAACTTTTCGTATTTGTTTGTACCTATCTCTTGACTTCTGTGTAAAGGACCAATCTTCACAAAATAGGTGTTAATATTTTCGACTAAGCGCTTATAATTATTATTATGCTTATAACTATCTAAAATTATATAACATTATATAATTTTAGATAGTTAAATATTTTTGAATGACTTGGGAAGACAAAAGCTTCTAATTCGTATTTTGAATTAAAAAATGTGCGATATATTAGGATTTGTTTTTCCTATTACTTGTAATTAAAAGGAAAAAAATATGTTAGTACATTGTTACTACAAATATTCTAAAATACGATAGAAATAATATTAATTTTGCTAATAATAATGGATACTAAAAACGGCGCATGCTCAATTGTCTGGACCCAAGTCGCTTGCACTATGTGTTAGCAACAGAAAGTCAGCGCTCTAGGATGATTTTTTTACTAATTCATACAATACACTTACCTACGTACAAAACAAAAACAATATTTTTTTTCTGAGGTTTTCGCAAATATTAGACATTGAAATAAAACTACTTTAAACGGATTCTATCGCGGTTTATTTTGATTTTAGTTCCTGACGTTTCAACACCTTTGCAGGTGTCATAGTCACGGGCAGACTGAGATGTTATTCGTCTTGACAAGATTATGTTGCTCGTTCTACCTTGACCTAGAAGGTAGAACGAGCAACATATGTTTTATTTCAATAATGTAGGTATCATTAATTGAAAGGTTTTTTTTTACTTTTTACACAGTAAAAACATCCAAACATCCAATTTAAATGAAACAAAACTATAACTAAGTTTGAATTACAAACTAAAAATTATTCCTAGTAATGTAGCGGCGGCCAGAAACAGCACAACAACTTCTTTTCCGTTTCACATTCTTCAGAAGTTTCTCTACAGAATTAGTTTCGAAGTTGGCCTTCAATTTACACTTCTCCAATGGATCAAGAGTAAACTTCGAACACAAATTTTACTTAAAACCGAGCCAATCAAAAGTTTTAAGATGTTACCTGTTGACGTCTTCGTCCAACGTGAATATTAACACAATATTTATTAGCAAAGAAAAAGAGAAGAGAAGTATTTTGAAGCGTCGGACTTGCGATCGTGTGGTTGCTGGTTCAAAACATACCCCTTGCACTATCGATATAAACCCACTTGTGGGTTATATAAACAACAAGTATATTTTTTTGTAAAAAAATCTTGTCAATAATGCTGTGTATATAACCTATGTAGGTATGTCAAGAGACATGTCTCGATTATATATAAAAGTTTGCCAGAACAAGGATTTCCTTATAAGTCAAAAGTAGGAAAATGACAAATCTATTTGTAGAGCTCACTTTATACGTATATATTATGTATATATTTAAAATAAACATATGTTGTATGACATCCCCATTGTTAATAATTTAACTTGTCTTACTTATCCATACAATACATAAATAAAATTTAACCCCGCTTAAAAGGTATAAAATAATATTAGTTTAGTTTTACAAACGATAGATTAATTCTTTACAATAAAATAACCATATCAAGTGGAAATAGTAAAAATATCGAGTTTAAATGTATTTTTCACTTTGAAACACTATAGTTCAAATTTATTTGTTCTTTTTTCACAGCCCACAGACAAAACAATATGTAACAATGGAATAATGATGTAATTTAATTTAGAAGTCAAAATTCAGTTCAGAATGTTTTAAGCTGAACAGTTTCCTAATTAACGTTACATAATATGAAGTCTGGGTTTTCCATTGCAAAATAACGTATTGTGGCGGGTTTTGCAACGAATGGTGCTCGTGTGGTTACGTGGAGTTATTTTAATGCACTGTTATATAAATTAAAACCATTTACTTTATATTTTCAAAAACATAAAGTTGGTTTCTAAAACTGGGTTACTGTTTTAAAGAACTTTGAATTCAAATGTCTCTGTGGCTTAGCGGTTCAATATTTCGTGATGGATTAGACGGTAGAATGACCGGATTCATAAGCACATGGTTGCAGGCTCGAAACCAGGCAAGTAACAATATGACGTTTTCCAAGTTCTATGCACTTCCTTAATTATTCCAAGGCACCATTGAGAAACGATAAATGAACATCGTTAGGAAACCTGGTTTCAAAAAATTGGAATCTGAAAGCGCCAACCTGCAATGAACAAGCGTGATCTCCTACATCCTTTTCTATATGGGACATTAAAATTTATAGGCGGGTATTATTAATTCAAATTTTAAATTGATATACATAGTTATTAATTGTTCTAACACTTACAATTAATTTGAGAAAGATTTAATATAATCTCTTTTGGCAATATAATTATATAGGTGCAAAATAAAATATTTTAAAAACATTTTATCCCAGTGTACTCCTCTAACTCTAAAGCTATATACACCATCTCTGTGACCTTATAACTGAAACAAAAGAGCATCTTAGCTCTCGAAACAACACGTACGCCTAAACCTCAATACTCAATGAGTGTTACCAAGAAACGGAGGACAAGACTGTTTTCTGAGGGCAGGCTTTGAGAGCTTAGTCGAGTAAACTGCTTCGGGAGTACGCCAGACAAAGGGGGCTGTGACATCGACTTTAAGCGGCTACCAGGTGAACTATGACTCGGCGTGCATGGAACTAAGCCGACCAATGCGGTGCACTGAGCATTAGGACCGACATTTTAATACTTATTTATAGAACTACTTATGTAGAGAGCTTATCGCCATACGTTTTCCTGATGGAATTTAATGTTGCCTTGTTTTATTGTTTAAGAGCATTTGTTTCAGATACCTATCCTTACTACACTGTATTCATTACTGTTCTTTATCGCATACAAATTTATGTTCAAAATGTACCGTAAAAAGTGTATGTACATTTTAGTCCCTTTTTTGCAACCAATGTTTGTTATTAATTTAAAATGGATTTTACCTAACGTTATTCCACGTATACGGCATACACATTGGAAAAATACTAATTGTTTTTTTTGAAAACATACACTGACAGTCATTTTTATCCCACGAATAAAAGTTACCTGACTTTGGTCAAATCTTAATCTTTGCCCTTAAACGTATAAGTTAGTCTACGTAATGTGATATGAATTACGTTATTTAACTATATAGGTTTATGTATTTATTAAAAACAATGATTGAAATAGTATTGCAAATATTTTAACTCAACTTATTTTGCAACACCGTATTTTGGTTTTTACAAAACTAATACTATATCAGTCCAGTCCTGTCTAAATTTGCCAGTAGCAATTTTTTGGTCATGAATTAAAAATACACGACCTATAACAGGTTTTACGTCATCCATGTAATATTTTGAATAAATAATTGCTTTGAATACGATTTCCAACTAAATAAACTCTGTTCGTTTTGTATTTTGTATAAAAATACAGGCATATACAAAATTCTAATCAAAACGAGGCAATGGGTTATTCAGAAAAAAATATTATTACTTTAGACGTTTAAAAAATAAGGATTCACATTACAACACGATGAATTAGGTATATCATATTTTATTTAACATAACTCTACAGACTTTATTTTTTATTTCTGAATCAAACCAATATTTAATATTTTCAAAACAAAATGCTTATGGAACTTCCCACAAAAATTTCTTATAAATAGAACTCGTTCTGTTTTATTGACGCCACAATTAAGTTTTAAGTGACATTGAAAACGACCGATGAATCGCATAGATTACACAAAAAATATAAAGATTCGATTACGTTTAGAAAAATCGAGTAGTCGAGAATACCATAAAACTTTCTTCATTGGCTGGAGGAGCCGGTGTGGAACGTATTAATATGGGAAACCTTTGCATTCTACTGTGATCATTTAGTGTAAGTACTTAGAAAACCCTACATTTTTAAGCCAGACTACTAAATGACCCATCAGAAAAAAAAGCAATTCAAGTACAATAATCGAACTCCTACAAAACCACGATCATCAAGCATCAAATGGCCTTGAAATCAATCGATAAATCGAATAAAACTAATCGATTCGATTTAATCGATATTCGATTATATTTAGAAGGAGTCGTATCGACTAGTCGGGTACATTATATAACATTATTCATTGGGCGACGAAGCAGGTGTGGGATCGTATTAATATGGGTAGACCTTTGCTTCCTACTCCCATGTGAATATTCAAGATGTATTACAAGGGTCATTTAATGTGCCACCGTTCTGCGGACATCGCATAAAATCGCTTTTAAGTAGACCTTTGAATGTGTTGACACTTATTTTTGGGTAAGCTTAATACCTTTTGCCGGCACTTTCTTTTATTTACTTGTGCCTAGTAAAATAGCAGAGATAATTCTTATTTCTTGTACCTATGGTAGATGTAAGTACGTTTTAGAAATATGAATATTGACGTCAATGTTACGCAAAATATTTTTTTTTAAATATTTATGTATAATGAGATAATTTATTTAAAGTTTAAAGAAGTAGATATTTATAAACTTAACTTAAACTAAAATAATAAAACATACACATACAGACGGAGAAATAAATAAAAATAAACAAACAAAACTAATTTAAATCTAAAAACTAAAAATGGCGTCAAAGTACTCATCCGCATCGCTGTCGACCGGAAATGTATGTTTATGTTATAAGTAATCGTTTTATAAAGGGATTTTTGCGAATTTAGAACATGGCTAAGTTATTTAAAAGATGGCTTCAGACACATATAACTCAATCAAAATCAAATACAAATTATTTTTATTTTCGAGTAGACCCTTTCAGGTACTTTCAAAACGTTAAATGAATCTTTTGGAACCGAGCAACTCGGTTCCAAAATGTCATTCCTATGGAGAAGAATCCGGCAAGAAACTCCAGTTACTCTTTTAAAAATGGTAATATATAATATTATTTAAATACATTACTTTTAAAATATGCGATAACAACGTAAGATTGCAAAAGCATAAGATTATTGAAATAATAATTATTACCTCAAAAGAGGAGTAAAAAAAATATGAGAAAATACATGCATTTTGCTAACATTTCGTTGTCAACACATTTACAAAAAAAAGTAAAAAAACTGATACACAATGCACGAAGAAATAAAACAGTTTACATACATTAATTATGTATTCCTAATCAAATTCCTAATCGACCCTAACAGGAATGTCAAGGCATGTCAAAAGTATGTTACCTAAGCAGATCAAAGAGATGTTTGTCGTTTTTTGTGTGTTCAGCAAGTCCAATATAACGTATGTATCAAACTACTACAATTGAGTGAACACAAAACTCGCATATTGATTGCCTTCAGCCATTTGGCCGTTGCACCTTTATTCAGTTCACAACAAAAAACACAATGAAAATCAACCCCAAAACAATGTCACGATATCGTACATCTGTCCGACATTTCACACGTAGTATTTATTCAAAGCATTTTTCCCGCAGCCACTCCGCTAAAAATATTATCTTTTATTATAGGTATCATCTTTCAACGCACGCAGAGAATATAGCGCTCGTGTCAACTAAATAAGAATCTACGTATTAACATATCAGAATACTCCAGTCAAAGTCACACTATTGTGTATGAAACACAATACCGCGACAGTAGGTACGTAAATATGGAAACGTGGTAATACACGCTTAGTCGGATAGATAAATATTTATCCTTCGTAAAAAATACGTTGGAAGTCTCATAAATTCACCTATAAACACGTTGTTAAGCTTCTTGTATTTTTTCCTGATATTATTCCGAACATTTAATATGGAAATACGTATTCATTTCATTACAATGACGGCTGAAATATGGACGGACGATAACAAAAGACGATGCTTTTATAATTGGAGTTGTGTCCGGTAAATGAGAGAGTGAAATAAAATATATGAATGAAAACGTACTTTGTTCTAATCCACGATTTCCTTTGTATGGAACTACCATAATTATTATCCATTTAGCTAACAGCGTGCATTTGACATGTTACTCGTACATTGTATTTAACACATTTCTATTCTATTGAACCTATTGGATAGTAATCGAACTATTCGCTCACATTGTATGGGTAGACAAATGCAGTTAATAAACAAATTGTCATCTGCATGATCGCTTGGATATTCCGACCTTATCTCTAATTGTGAGCGATCCGATCGCTGAAGGGATTGGGATGCGAGTACCAGGATATCAGATGAACGGCGTCGGCCGCGTAGCGAACACTTGTTTGATTTGAAGGCTTTGCTCGGCGGCTCGGGAGCTTACCGCCGATCACTTACAGCCCGAATCGTTGTTGTTATTGAACATCGAGCGACCGCTCCCACGATTTATCGTTAATATCGATTAGTAATTCGTTTGGATTAATTATACAGATAAGGCTCAACCTTAAATAGTTTAATCTATATTGCATCGGCTTTAACATAAAATGGGGCCGTGTTTCCTGTGTTCAAAATTCCGGTGGTTTTCAACACCGCTGAGTTAAACGAAAGTGTTTGTTATTTAGGAGAGGTTAATGCACTAAAAAATACCTGCATGTATTTTTTCGAGTGAAAATGGGTCATTCGTCGAGTTATTTAGCCTTAAATTTTTATTTTTGACTGTAGTCGTAGCCTAGCATACTCAGTATAAATACAATTTATATGTACTCATTAGCTAGAATATGTACCTAACATAATAATCATACAATAATGAACCATTAAAATCACACTTACTACGACTATTTCTTTACAAAAAATAAATTAATCAACTTATAACTGTCATCAAAACGCCATTATCGCTGCTGACCTGTTTTTTAATAAATAAACGCTAATGTATTATTTATTGGTCAAGTTGTATGTTTACGTATGATTATAATATTGTCTAATAATCAACAAAACCAAGGATCACGTTAAAGTCCGTACAAAAAACTTTTATTTCCTCACTTCAGAAATATTCGCATAGATCTTAAAAATCGAACTGGCTGAAAATTGTGAAACAATTTTAAGATAACTTTAAAAAAACTTTTTTTTTTCACCAACAAAAATATTTTGGTATAATCTAAAGACATTTAGTTTTTTCTTTTATCAGAAAGTACAAACAGCCAGCCACATGAGACAAATATTAAGATAGAAAAAAAATCCGAAGGCGGCATTAAAATTCCTCAGCTTGACACAAAACGTCTTCGACAATGGCTTCAGTCCGTCGCGATGCGTAGCGTCCTTCGTCTCGTAATGGACTAGGGGAGATAACAGATATAATAACTGACATTGTGGTTCCACAGGGCTTTGGCACACCCAGAGAATTTGTTCAATAACGAATTCCTACGTTCCCCTTTTATTTTAACAACTGAATTTGATGAGCCGCTTAAGATGAGGAAATCTTATCGTGACGCTTCAGCATCTTTTTGTAGTTACTGATAAAATTGAACGCAAGTTTAGAGCTGACTTTGTAAGAACAGGCAATTTTTAAACAAATGTTTAATTTGAAGCATCTTGCTCAAAAAAGGCAATGGAAATTTGTTAGACATTGTAACTCTGTGACCTTTTATAAAAAAAAACAAAATTCATTTTCATAAAATGACTGAGTCAAGCGGAGACTATTAAAAGTAGACATTTATAAGATCCAACAAATTCAAAAAGACGAATATTTTTGGCTTCTCAGTGTAGCCCCCGCTGAGAGCCTTGCAAGAACGCGCCGTAATGTCTATGGAGGCCAACAGATGGTCTCACTGCCGGCAGTCATTACCCTTTTGTCTTATATCCTCCACCACGCAATACAATCCCAACCCAATGCCCCAAAATATAAAGCTGACTTTACCTCGCAACAAACGCAATCAGCGGTGAACGAGTATATTATTGAGCTGGAAAATGTTTCAGAACTCAAAACTGCACATTTTCTTTTCATGCAACTTAGATATCTAGGACGTTACGCTACATGTTACGTATACAGCTTTGAGGTAGACTCGCTAATATTCCCAGTAGATTGGAGCGCGGTAAATGAGTTATAGGTTTTCAGCAAGACTGACTGTTTAATATCTTGGAACATTCGGAATATTCCCCGTAAAAATATAGTTAAAATATTCACGTGAACACATTTTGAATAATTAATTCGCGTCAACATAATCCTAGGTGAACAAGGTGACGAGAACACGCATTACCAAAAACACATTTTAAGCTCCCAAGACACAGGGGCGATGTTCAGAAAGCCATTTACCACGTTCCACCCTTAAATGGGTCACACACGACCCGGATATTACCCGAAATTGGTCTAATCTTTAGTTATGGCCCCCCACAGGAATTCGCTTTTCAACAAGACTAGGAACCCGCGAAAGCGAAACTTTAGTTGGTCGGCCGAATAAAAAGGGGGTTATTCCCACATCGATAGAAATGTATTGTCACACTAACTTTGTATAAAGAGATACAATAAAAAGCGTCTGTTTCACGTTTGGCTTCAATTTCTCTCGAGGGAAACAAAAACCGCCCGACTAAGGAGATATTCGATACTTCTATTCATGTTCTATTCATATCCAAATCCAACAGGTTTGTTTTTAAGAATTGCGTATTACGACACCAATAACACCCACTTTCTGAAAGGGTGATAAACCTAAAAACCGGACAAGTGCGAGTCTCACTCGCCCACCAGGGTTCCGTACATAGACAATATTATTTATTTACAAATGTAAAGTTTCAGTCGTTTCCCTGTAGTTATAGTATATTAATATAACGATATTACTCTTCCAAGTCCTAGGTCAACGGAATTTATTCTATAAATTATAATTCCCTCGAGAGTGTCGAAATATTACGTTTGTATTTTTATATACAAACGGCCGCATCTGCTTTACGTTTAGAAGTTATAATATTTCACAGCTTCAAGGGACCGTAGAACTTGAATATAATGTTTTAATTTCAACTTGATATTATCTTCACGTGTTTCCAAGATAAAGGATCTTGACAGACGGACGGACAGACAGATGGACAACAAAGTGATCCTATAAGGGTTCCGTTTTTCATTTCGAGGTACGGAACCCTAAAATTTGTTATTCACCTGTCACGTGTTGTGACTGGCCCCCAAGATACAAGCTTTGGCTTAGTTTGGGGACCACTGTTAACAACCATGCAAACTTTAATAATTTAGTCTTAAAAACTATGTGAAGACAAGCAATAAATTTTATTATTATTATTATTTGTATCTCTTTTTAAATCACAGGCTATCCTCAGTAATGAAAATACCCGGTCCTTTGAAAGGCTTGCGTGGGGACTCAGGTCCAACACGCAGAGGCCTTGTTGAGAACTTTACTCTAAAATGAGATGGGGCACCTACCACGCATACCTGCTCTATGAAAGAACAGGCATGAGCGGACCAAGTTAGTTACAAAACTATTGTTTATTATTATTATCATTTCATGTTATATTGATTGAAAAATTAAAAATAATAAAACATACCTTTATGGGTACAAATTTAGGTACAAATAAGTTGTTCTAGTTTCATTTCCATAGATTTAGAAGAAATATTCGCATGAGTATTTTAATTTCACGAAATATAATTAACGACATTGTTATTTGAGACCCTATTTTTTTCTAATAAATGTTTTCTTGTTCTGTTCTTATTATTTACTAGCTGCGCCCCGGGGTTTTACCCGTGGATTATCAACTTAATTATTTAGTTCAAATATTAGTGTGATTTCTAAACGTATACACCCTTTCATAGTTTCATGTTTTATTCACCTGGATAATAATGTAGGTACATTAAAAAAAGTGCAATTTATCTAAATTTATATCTACAAATACTCTACACAAGCAATAACTGTTGTTTGTACCCTCAGACATTATAATGGGAATGTAACACAACGTCAGCAATAAATTGTTGGAACCGCTACATCACGAAGTCGCGACCTCCCCAGGGTACGGCGGACGAAACCGTACCGCGACGTAATCGTACAGAGTGTACGAAAATAACAACACCCTTCAGATGCATGAACGGTATCTTCGTAGCCTGCAGTAAACGATAAACAAAAGTATCAAGAAGGGAAAGTTGGATTGCCATTTCTTCCTCTACTTGAAACTTTTGGGTCGGTGTGGTGTGGACAAGACGACGCGTCGACGGCAGGAAAAAACATAACTGATGTGAGTTATGATTTTGTGACATCGTATGTCACAGTGTATGTTTTATTTAGTTTTCTAATCGGTAGGCTTCGTTAAAGAGAAATAAACGTCAGTAGGATAACAATAAATATGCACAACTAGCTTCAGCCCGCGATTTCGTCTGCGTTGTCTTTAAAATTGGGTCCAAAAATTTGAAAGTTTGTAAGTAATGAAAAATGGAAATTTATAGCTTGCGCTGATATAGAGAAAAACACCAAATTTATAAGCTGTCTGCCCACGGCTTAGCTCGTAAACAATTTTCAACTTTCCTTTCCTATTTAAGGACTCGGGATAAAGCCTATGTTAATTTCCATGTCAAAGGCTACATGCATGCCAAATTTTATCCAAATCCGTTCAGCCGTTATTGCGTGATTGAGTAACAATCATCCAAACATCTAAACATCCAAAGATCCACACTTTCACATTTATAATATTAGTAGGCTAATCGGTAGTTTTAAACAGTAATACGTCAGTAGTTATATAAAAAAATATGCACTATAATGTAAACCACGATACCTACAGTACAACGCCAATGAAGCCACACAAAGCTTCTACTCCAAACAAAAAATAATATTGAACGTCAGAATATGAACCAATACATTTGCGAGCGCTGCACAACAGTTTTCACCAGTCACCCTCTAAGCGTCGACGATGACAACATTCCAAGAATCGAGTTATTGAAATGCTAAAGTATTTCTAAGTTTAAAGTGGCGGTAGGCAAGTCTGAAGCGAGCAAGGCACATGGGAAATGATTACCATATTCAACGCATTTCCTCGGCACGCCGGAGGTAGGCTTCGTAGGAAATTATTTGTCATATTAATGTCACTCCAGCTCGAGTTTCGACGTCGAGATGTTAATATATTAAATTATCCTCGGCGGTATTCAGAAGAAGTAATTGTATATCGATACTGTTTGACAAATCGATGTTTGTATTTCGAACGTTTTGTCATCAAGCTCCCAAGTTTTCCAATGTTTATGTAAAACGAGTTTGAGTACGCAAAGAGAATTGGGAATCGGGCGATATCACTTAACCGGGAGTTGGGGCGTGAAATATTCCGGATTGGTTACCTGGGGATATCTATAAATAACCGGATTACAACACGGTAAGATTTTTTCGTTTTAATTAAACCACAGTCGCCACACCAAACAAAAACCACGAAGCCAACAAATCAATTTCGCGTCAGGAAATTACTTTGTAAAGTTGAAAAGGGTTGTGCGATACGGTACCAAATTGAAATTCTTTTGTACCCCGCGCCTTTACATGTCCGAAATGTTACCTGACTCTTTGAATCATAGCGCAACAACATTTTTCGATCAAACTTTGGAATACACACTTGCAGAGCAATTCGATGTGAGGGTTATCAAATACGGACATAGGAAGCACTGGCCGGATATCCGAAAAATATCAGGACTCCAATTTTATTTTCTGTTGCATGTACCGCCAGCAGTCGTGCATAATATAATACGAGTACAA
The DNA here is from genome assembly GCA_950381575.1 of Plusia festucae. Taxonomy (NCBI): domain Eukaryota; kingdom Metazoa; phylum Arthropoda; class Insecta; order Lepidoptera; family Noctuidae; genus Plusia; species Plusia festucae. The sequence continues at coordinate 7,085,656 of OX494450.1, forward strand.
ACTTAATTGATAAATAATGCTGTAAATAATTCTTAACTGAAGAAAAAAGAACATTTTCCTGTATCCACCCTGTTACAGAATTCCGCAACTTGTATACCTTTCATCAGTTTCATTTGATGCGTAAAAATATAAAGTCGAACAAAGGCTTTAGATTCCCCAATGAACGTGTTCAAACCGTAAACAATAAACAAACTTTTCCATTGTGCGTCGCTGATTTGTGTATAATAATTTTATTATGTTTAAGAGATAATTATAAGCTATTAAAGAAACCAAAATCAAAAAGTTTAGAGCCACCGAAGTTCATTAACTAAATAAGCAATCTGGCTAAAAGCACACGCCCACCAAGGTAAAAAGCAATTACAAAGTTATGGAGTGTTCTTGACGATTATTTACGTATTAAAGAAGATTCAAAACCTGCTCGCCATTAAGTGGGGAGAAATTTCAGTGGTAAATGTATCGAGCTCACTTCCAGACAATATTACGTGTGTTCAATGAAACTTGAAACTTGTGTCGGCGGGAGCCAATAACCACACCTCACGAGCATTACCTACTTCACTCCATATTGCCCTGGTATAGCCGGCAGAAGCGTTCTCAAACATACTTTTTAAATAATGGTAAAGACTGAACGTAGATTTTATATGTACTTTAATGGTATATCAATGTGTAGTGGTTCAAAATACTTTGGAAAATAGCGTACGATTTTGCAGTAGTTTCTCGGACACGAGTACTCTTAGAATATAAATTTTATGATATTTTAGAAATGTTGTAAAGTTATTTAATACTAGCTTTTATTCGCGACTCATACCGCGTGGGCATCGGTATCCACGGCAAATTATAATCTACTAGCTGTTTCCCGCAGCTCCGCCCGCGGTCTCAATTTTGTTTTATTAAATTGTGATGTAAGCTATCCTATCTTTCAAGTTGGATCAAACTGCACACTGTGTGCAAATTTGATTAAAATCTGTTAAGTAGTTTTGGAGTTCACCCGTACAAACATCGTGACACTGGAATTATATATTATAGAATAGCCTTCCTCAATAAGTGGGCTATCTAACAGTGAAATATTTTTTTAAATCGGCAAAACTCTTCAGCTTTATAATATAAGTATAGATATTGTTACCACCAAAATAAAATTACATTCTACTCATATTACAAGGTGTGCCACTAAGTTCATGCCGATCTATATAAGTAGTGTAAAACGCCAACATACCATAAAAGTCGTTCGATCGGCACGAACTTCATAAATATCACGCAAGGTATTCCGTACAAATCACTGTAGGTATGTGGAATGTATAGAAATCTTCCAAGGTAATGACTAAAATAGGAGTCACAGAACAGTTTAGTCCACAAAACTGATGGATGATCTAATTTTAAAAGGTCCAAATTCCAATGACGCTAATCTCTTATTTAAAATATTGTGCCAAGATAAATAAGCTATTGTGGAACCTGCCTTGTTCATTTTAAGCAAGTATACCTTTCAGAGTGAGTCATTCGAAAATGAACCTTATGACGTTCACATAGTACGTTTAGTCTGACAGCATGCCAAGCTACTTTACATAGACTAGACTATCGTCGCATATTTCCAATGCAGACGTTAGCGGTGAACAGCCTGTTATCTTCGTTTTCCGAAGGAATAATTTATCTGTTGATCGGATTAGCTCCGTCATGTGGAAGTCAGCTCGCTGTGGCGCGCAAATAATTCAGTATAGTGCCCCACATGTGAGGGTGACGCGTAAAATCTATATGGAAAAACTTCGTGCTATCGATACATTGATACGTATTTTCAACAAACTTCAAAAAAGAACTTCTCTATTCCTCAAAACAACGTTGCAACAACATTTTATTTGGTAAAAAATATTTTGTTACTAATTTGATTTCTTAATTGTGCATGTAAAGAAAACAAAATGTTCATGTTAGTTGTGTATGAGTTGTCCCAAGATATCTTATTTCTTCCCGGAATCCCAGAAACGGCTTAAACGATTTTCATGAAATTTAGTATGCAAGGGGTTTAGGGGGCGTTAAATCGATCTAGCTAGATTTAAAAAAGACGAGCAAAGCTCGGTCGTCCAGGTACTTATTGATAATTAGTATAACTTACTTAAATATATTAAACTTAAGTTTTGTTTAGGACTTCAAATAACAGAAGGTCTGCTATAATCCTTTTGATAAGATGTCAGAATTCTTAAGGAAAATTGCGCTTGACATACAGTTAATACATAAAAGGGCCAATATTTGTAAGATATAGTGGGGATATAGTTCTTACGAGGGTTTTCACCCTCGCAGCAGGACGCAGGGTGACACGACCAATATCGCAGCGTATTATGTAACGTGACCGCACGGTCAGCCCTGGCTTAGACGGCGGTAACTGACAGAAGTTTTACCGCTTTTAGAGAGTTTCATTAAAAAATGAGCGTAATTAATATACTTTAAAGAATCATTTTTGTTTGCAGCTCGGTGTGACAATAAGAACATTAAATCCCTACTCTTCCTACATTTTTTTTACAATATTTAAAGAGTAGTAATTCTGAAAATTGCATCCACTGTTATTACCACTATTCATCCAAATATGACAGTGTGTCAGTACTGAGTAACTCTTAGCCGGACCATCTAAGCTATGGAATTAAGAATATATAATTAAGCTGAAGAGTTTGTTTCTTTGTTTGTTTGAACGTGCTATTCTCAGGAACTACTAGTCCGATTTGACAAATTCTTTCAGTGCTAGATAGCCTATTTTTTAAGGAATGCTATAAGCTTTTTGCCGCGATAACCGATGTCCACGCAGACGGAGCCGCGAAAAAAAGCTAGTGGCTTAAAATGATGATCTTCATGGATATTTGATTTCTAAGCTAGTTCCAAAATAAATTGCATCAGCTGAAGCATTTTATAGTTCCTTTGAGTATCGAAAACTTAGTCAGCGAATTTTCCTATAATTACATTAGCAATTAACACATACTCTATCGATGAGCCAGCTTTGAGCTTATCAAATTTTATTATCTTGTATATTATCAGATAAATTCTGGCGGAAAATGGAAGCTAATATTTGTGTAAAATAATTATGTTTTCAAACTAGAGACAATATGTTTAATATAAATATTTACTCCTGAAAATGTATTCTTGATCCTATATTTTTCAGTATAAAATTTGTAAATGTATGAAATAAAGAAAAGACACTAAAATGGTTGTTGTTGTAATTTCGTTTGTGTAACTTTTCCAAAAAAATATATTTAAAGTTTTTTTCCAGAAATAAATTAAGCCACAAATATATTTTTCAAGCTATTACTTTATTCAATGAATAGAATGACAATGAAACCTCTTAAACATACAAACAGGTGTGAGTTGAAATCCCGTCCGATCTGAGAGGTCCAGAATTTCGTTCCCAACAGGCATTCCTTTGATACCTTTTTGGTTTCGATAGCTGTCCCGTCTTTTATCTTTATTTGTGACGTCATCATTTTTCTCTCGGTATTCTGCTGTAGAATTGCTTAGTTTTGCCACGGCAATGACAATGGTGACAAGTTTAGTTACAAGACGTGATAATATGCGTTATTTAGTTAGCATTTAGCTTAGCACGAGAGGTTAACAAAAATACTAGTAATGAGCGATCCACTTTGCTTTGAAGCTAACTATATACCAAAACCTATTTCTTATTTTTTTCATTTAACGGGATGGTCCATCGATTGATTATTTAAAGGTAAAGTCAGCTTTTGTTAAAAAAACTTCATTTTATATAAAATACGTTTCGCATGTTTTGTTAAAACAAGACTTAATCTACCCGTAGCTTTAAAGAGCGCTGAAAACGTAAACAAAACTTTTTCCAAGCTATGTCGAGATCGGCTTTCAGTTATACCGGATTCAACTAAATATTGTATTTTACTGGAGCCTATCTGACCTCCGGTTTTCCGAGGCATGGAGCTGGTGATAGTCTTGGTGGGTTTACAAATGGGCAAATATCCCAACATTAAACTAACTATAACAAAACGAAATGTATAAGGCTTAAAAAAGCAACCGAAGAGAATAGTGTAGAGTCCATATAATTTCGCATGATTTTACAAACATTTCAGTACAAAGAAGCCATAACTAAGCTTTGAAGTTATTCGTATTTCGTAAATATAATGCGGTATGTCTGACGGATGATCCCTGGCTACAAGAGGCTTTCATTCAAACATCACCCTTGATTTTACTCAAATTGTTCTCATTTCTAATCCCGTTTAAAGCGGCACTCAATGATAACATTGTTTGATATTACAACTTACTAGAAATAATACCAGCTTATTGTGATCCGTTTGTAGTGTTATTTGTTTTGTAATACTTGAATTTTATTGAAGACAATAAGTGGTCTAGTTTAATTTGTACCATTTTTAATAGATATTTAATGATTTTAGACATTGATATCTCAGCGATAAGGATCAATCTCCACTGTCTGCCGTGCTGCGTATTCGGTCCCTGCATGGATAAGTTAAATTGCCTCATGAGACAGTCTTTATTTATCGTCTCTTTTCTAAACTTTGGACTTGGGTTCTATTTCATGTAGTTTGTCAAAATGATTTTTTAGAGCGATAACTTCTTATGGGAGAGTAAACTGCTTCGTAACGTAACGCGTTACGGCCCAACTCTATCTGGCTTCCCTATTCCTTACTCATATGGCAGCAGTAGGCACGAGGAGGACCTTGCCTATCTGTTGTCGTATAGTTCAAATTAGATTAGTTTAAGTTATCACTTCTGTCAAGCGTCGTATACATTTTTTTTACATAGTTACAATCTAACCTTTAAAATCTTTAAAATTCCAAATGGTATAAAAGTCATGATCACATAAATCTTCAGTTCTTTTATATTCTTGGAATGCAGTGAGTATTTATTTGGGTCAACAGGTTATTTTGATATGAGAGCTCATATTGAACCAATGCAAACCGAAATTTCATAAAGGAGAAATCCTAAGCAAACAATGGAGAGTTGATACGTTGCTTGCGGTGCACCGCACCACTAACTTTAAACTCCTTTGAAATATTCTAATCTTAATTACACGATTTAATAAATAATCAATGTATTATGTAACTTAGGATATTACGTAGAAAGTAAATAATTAAAGTTATAAAAACTTAACAATTGCAGCTACAAATGGCCTTACAGAGTGAAGTCGATCATCGCATTGGAATTGGATAGTTAAGTATGACTGTGGATGGGTATAAAGGCAAGAGAGATGGACGGATTGTATGACAGATAATAAGAGAAAGAAAGGAGTGGATGCCGCGATCACGAGTAATAGAGTTGAATGGTAGGAGAATACGCATTGCGCCGACCTCTTATGAACGCTATAAGGGCAGGAAGAAGAAGTTCGGATAGTTAAGTATTATAGGAGTGTTCACCGAACCTACCACTATACCACCATAGAACTTTTCAATATCGATTCGGTCTTAAAGTAGGTGCCTAAGAAACGTAATTTAAAGACGTTGGTGGTGCGAGTACCAAAATGCTTCCTGCATCTCGTCTTGTCTGAAGACTTCTGGCCTCAGAGTGTGGTTTTCCATCGCTTCCGCGGACATGTACCACCAGAATGTACTAATACGTAGTGCTAGGAAGTTTTACTAGCATAGTTTTTAAAAATGGAGGAGAAGGAGGTCTGGAGATTATCTGATGGTCTGTTTTTTTGTATATTAATGCTTTTTCACGAAAAAATGCAGAATGACAGCTACCTCCATACCAAATCCTATCAAAATTGATTCAGCCGTTTGAGCGGTAAGAGGTAACAAACATACACGCTCACAAACTTTCACCTTTATAATAGTGTAATATATAATAATATATTTGCATACCACATATTGGTTTCAGTTATAACTTTAACTGTACAGAGATCCACACACAAGAGTATCCAATCTCAACGCGCTATATCTGGTTAAGTCATTCAAGTTTATTTTCGAATCAGGACAAACTATCCAAACGCGCTGTGAATAAATTAGTCCAACCTAGTCTAAACTTGTTCTTCCTGAATACGGACGCTGGTCACATTATGTATGGGGGGCGGAATTTTTAATTCCACCTAGAGGGAAAGTGCACCATTATTTGAAACGGTAAAAAAATTACACATTTACATGTACCTGTACATTTATTTCATTAATGAATGATTGACCCTCAATCAACAAGGTAAATTAAGTAAATGGAAAACCGTAAGAGTTTCTTAAGAAGTGAGTTCCGAAGGGAGAGAGTTTCTGAGGGAGTATGTTCCTGAAGAAGATGGTTCCTAAGAAAGTGGCTTTCCGACGAGAAGGTTCCCGACGAGAGGGATGCCGATGAGAGGGATCCCGACGAGAGGGATCCCAACGAGAAGGATTCCGAAGAGAGGGTCCAGAAGGGAGCATGTTCCCGAGAGAGCATAATCCAGCAGGAAGGGGTTCCCGAGGAAGAAGATTCCCGACGTAGAGACGTAGAGGGTTTCCGTGGGAGAGGGTTCCCGAGGAAGACTATTCCCCAGAGAGTCAGTTTCAGAGCGAGCAATTTCCCTAAGCACCGGTGTTTGCAACATTCACAAACGATAACAACACAAAATATTACAACAAGCATATATTTACACCATACAATCAACAAAATGAACTCATCCACGTGCTCGACGGGAACATTCAATTACTCAGATGAAGTTTCCACAAGTCCATTAAAAATACTTAAGCAAACTCATATAAGTAATTATGTACACAACGTCGCGAATTAGTCCTTTGCAACATTAAACGCGATCTTCTACTGGCTTAAATGTTCCCCTTTGTAAACATGATGTTCTAGACGTTTGCTGCGCATAAGTAAGTCATGTCATTTAAGAGTGATACGTGAGATATCACTCTTAAATGACATGACTTACTTATATATATATAAGTATAAGTTCAGTGGGGCTCGTGGCTGATGTAAGCCGTATATAGTGTACTGTTTACTGATAGTAAACGTTGAACCGCGCCCGCTGCGGGTGACCCATGGATAGGTAGCCATTTGAGAACGTACCAAGTACCCAGTCATTACAATTCTGACACCCAGAGATACTGTTTTACCTGATGAAGGTCAGATTGGCAGTCGCTCCTTTACGGAATCCGGTAAGATTGGAAGCTGACCCTAACATAGCTTGGGTAAAGGCTAGGCAAATATGATATATGCGAAATTCAGGTGGAATGACAATCTATGTTACCTGAATATCTTCTCAAAAAAGAAAGTGTCGTTGACTGATACATGACAAGAGTATCTAGAGCGAAATTATTGAAGTTAACGCGATAAACACGTTTTTGACGTTCGACGCTCTGATTGGCCCACTCCACGGTCTTAACTTTAGAATATTGCTTTAGTTATTATTTTGAGGTCTTACCCAATCTTACAGCCTTTGGTAGACGTTTCGAAACGCGGTAAATATGCACTAGGGACTCGGGTCTCAGAATTTTGGTATTAATTCTTACATAAAGTCATAATTGTTCAACAGTAGTTGAAAATACCCAGGTATTATCTTAATATTAATGCTGAAAATAGAACGCATGAATAGGACCCGAACTTGGCGGAAACTAATATTTTAAATAAAGCACAAAGAAATGTTCGCAGTATGAAAATAGCTCGGAAATGATTATTTCACTAAACCAAGAGGCAAAAGGTAAGTTCACATCAATCCGGCTCCTTCAACCATACAATTTCACTTGAAGAGAGACTTACGGTCGCCTTAGTGGTTCTTTTATCTATTATTATTTGACATGCCTCGGATTGACATGTCGTTACACTGAACGACATCAAAGGAACACTCGAGAAAGCTATGTGTCAAGTACTATATACATACGTAAATAACGACATGGGTCTGTAAATATGTATGTAAATAAAACATGGAGTGGCCGCCCTCCATTCCCCATACAAATAAAGCCTCAGGACGGCCGCAAGGCGGTCTGAGGCCTTCCTTTATTACTTAAGGACAAAAATGTAATATTCATATACAGGACTTGACACAAAGTAAACAAAACAAATTATACCTTCTAAAACTAGTCATAAACTGCAACATTAAAAGAAAATAATTATGTTAATGAATTTTAGATTCACTAACTAGGTTAATTTAAATTAAGTAAACGTTTTTAACCTGTTGAAATTCTGTATTTTTTTCAGCATTTAAACTAATATTAACTACAAAAATGTGAATGATACCCAAAAAGTTAAAACAACGGTAATGATAACACCTTCGTTTTTTTTCGGCTGCGGCGGTAGCCTCATGGCTAGGGCATTGGACTTGCGATCATAATTTATGGTTGCCGGTTCAAATCCCACTCATAGCACTACCGAAGCGATGGGTTCAGTTCTCGTACCACAAGCGTTTTAATTCGTACTAGGGGTTAACGAGAACACTAGTAGATAATGTGCGATCAACATTGCTAGTTAGCATGAAAAAAAAGTGAATCAGTCCTCAATTAAATCTAGTTAAGTACGTATTAAAAATGCAATCGCTGTAGAGCAGAAGGTTAGTCGTCTTTTTTTAGATCGTCGACGTTTGCACTAGCAAATTAATATAGGTAAAGAACTCGCCCTGACCAATTAAAAAACTGAACTTTCGTAAAGTTCCACTTTATACAAACTGCAGCAAATTTTCGATCCATAATTCCGTTTTTATTGCGCTTTTAATCACAAGTTAATTAACAGTTCTGTAAGGGTTTTTATTTAGGTTATTTTAATACAGTGTAGTTTTTTACATCTTTTATAAAATATATTGAATGCAACAATTAGTGGGATGAAGTAATCGTAACTCTTGTAATATTGCGCTGACTTGTAATATAACCAAGTATCCCGAAGAAATTTTAATGTAGAATCGTATAGTAGTATTTAAGGTACACATTCAAACAAGATCTAATTTATTGTTTTCTGAGGTTTATAAAAGCGAATGTTAGAGATTGAAATAAAACTTTGTTTTAAACGGATTCTATCGAAGTTTTTTTATTTTAGTTCCTGACGTTTCAATAGAGAAGATGGCTGGATGATATTACCTGCTTGGGACCAACTAATTCACAAAATTAAAACCAGATCCAAGAGCAACAGTGCAAGACTTCAAGGCACAGTGAGCTCATATTGCGACCGAAACACAAACAATAATTAATAAATAAAAATATGCAAGTAGAACGAGCGACATCTCTTATCAAGACGAATACCACCTCAGTCAGTGGCTATATATAGTCTAATTTATCTAAAGCATTTTCAGATTTTTATAACCACTTGACGGGGCTTGCGAGTGATCTTAATTTTACTAAATCTCGTAAAATATAATCTTTATCAACAGTACTTAAGTGAGAACTCGCAAAAATAGCTAAACTCAAAGCGATTTCTCTGTCAATATCAGAAGTCGAGACACTTATTTTTTGCGACATAAGGACCCTTAATACAGACAGGTTTGTGCTACTTTTAAAGTTATATCTGCACACGCTCCGACATAATAAATGATGTTTAATAGCGAAAATAGTTGGATAAAAAAGTGTACATTAAGGACAAGCTGACAAGGACAGCCTAGAGACAAGGAGATGTCTATGCACATTTAAGAATTGAGAGAATGAACAATGTATTTTATACAAAACTTTAAAAAATAAGTGTGTATACTTATGTACACGCGTTAGAAGTTATACTTCTTTGGCGTAACAAGATAAAAAATATGATGTAAATAAATAATATCAACATAATGTCAACTAACCCTTAATTCAGCAAACGTAATATGTACAAATAGAAAAACTAAAATGTTGACTATAGCTAACTTCAGGGTGTCGGATTTTCGTGACAAGCGTATCCTAAAAATTTACTCTCATCATTTTTCCCTAACGCCCCAAAAGAAGTATAATTTCAAAAATACCTATTTTAGGTCAAAAGTGATAGTTTATATTAAGAGAACGTTGGAGGAGAACTATTCTACAACTTTTAAGTATTCAAACTATTCGAGAATTGAACACTAAGCTGATACCTGTAAGTCGAAACAATTAGGGCTGTATTCCCCTTAATATTAACTAATGGAACGTTACGACTAAGACCTACGAGTTTCTATGAAAATGAGCGAACTCAGTAGCTGCTTGGTACCTTAAATAAGGCGAATTACAACAAAAAGAAAACTTTTTCTTTACATATTTGTCATCGTGATATATTCATATCCAATTCTAGATATTATTTGATTGGTGCAAGCATGTTGTTTTGTTATTTGCATGTATTTAGTACAGATTTTTTTAGTGTTAGTCTTTGCTTATTTTTCATAACTTAGTGGTCCATAATAATTTGAACCTTATTCTTATCATTCTACATCTTGAAGAACGTAGGGTTAAGGTTCGTTAAGAGGACGAGAATGCTTCAAGATGATGAGGTCAGTGTAGTAATAATAATAATGTAAAGCGCATTAATCAACTTCGATAATTTATAAAACAAAAATGTAAAGTATGTCCATAAAAATGTTTCTTCACTCAATGTTGTAAGGAAACATTAACTTTTAGGTACAAAAAACAGCAATAATATGAAAAAATAATTCATTTGTCTCTGTCACTATACAGGATACCGATATCTATCCATAACGGGTGAAAATTATAACTGGTATCGTGTAGATTTACTACATTCCAGTACATACACACCCTGTTTTATTTTTCTCTATAAAAAAAACGACGCCCGCACTAAGGAAATTAATCCGTCTCACGGGAGTTTCATAAACATTCAAATCCCATGCACAAAGAACAGACTTAGAACAAGCATTTGTGGATCACACAAATGCTTGTCCCATGCGGGGATCGAACCCGCAGCACGTCGTGCACAGTGGTAATTAGCGTGGTGACCTATACAATTCGGCTATCCGTGCAGTCGAGTCGAGTTATCATAAGAATACAAAAGTACATCCAAAAAGTACTTCACTCAACATTTTTTTTTTAAGATTACTAACAATGTGTGTCACACCTTACTAGTAAACTTGTTAACCCCTTGTGCTAAGCTAAGATGTTTGTGTTACGAGTGGGTTCACGTCGGTAGTTTAAGGGGTGGGATTCGAACCCGCAACCACATGATCGCAAGTCCGACGCCCTAGCCATTAGGCTACGGCCGCTTCGAACCGCCGCTACATTGTAAAGGACTACTTACAACAACAAGAGTCTAGAAAAAACGTCATCATTTTTATTTCAGTTTCAAAAAGTATTCGAAACGAGTTCTGTAGTCGTAAACCGAGTTCCAAATACACGTACCACTGGTGTGTGTTCCCATAAAATTTTCAAATCTCCCACTTTTTATTAACAGCGTCATCTAGCCACAGTTAATGGGTCTGTTCCAGTTGACATTACACGGTTTAGTACGTCATCAAATCACAAACTCAAATCTCAATTACAGTTTTATGATGACATCTTATAACGCTTTTTGATGCAGTGGGGATTGTAAATAGGTATACGAACATGTCTAGTGAGTCTTTGTAGTGGTTGATACGTCCCGTATTGCATTCCGTCTGAATTCTGTTATGTTCGGAATATTTTTTTTTACTTAGTTTAAATATTAGGCACAGTTATCTGTATGCACCTATGAGATACAGATACCTTGTTCCTAGCATTTTCCCTAGCTATGTTGGGTAAAAACGAAAACTAGTCTCAAACATTAAAAATAATAATAATATGAATAGGCACACAAGTAAAAAAAAGAAATGATGTTAAGAAAGACTTCTTACAAATAGATAGCAAAAATAAAATGATTTAGGGCCTGAAGCTACGAGTATTTCTATGTTGATTGTGGATTTAAAATATATTTTGAAAAGTTAATATCTATACAAAAAAATTCCTTCCATACATTTTCTGGAGAGATCTATTATACTAGCTTTAGCCCGCGGCTCCACCCGCGTGGGCATCGCTTATCGCGACAAAAAGGTATAGACGTCCTTGATTAAAAGGGCTATCTAACATTGAAATATTAAAAAAAAATCTAGTCGGACCAGTAATTCCTGAAATTTGCGTATTAAGCCAAACAAACAAACCGTTCAAATTCATAATATGAATATAAGTACAGGTAAATTCAATTACTAATACTAAATCATTATTTTCTAACTGCCTATATAATCTGATATACTTATGAAAATAATCCTCAAAGTTTCATTCAGTACTAATTGTAAACACAGGTTGTGTTTAATGCATACAAAATTCCAACCTCATGAAAGACAACAATGAATACTTATGCAGAGCACAACTTCACAATAGCGGATCCGGGTTGCAACAGCAGATAGTTTAAATCTTTAACACAATGTTATCTAGTCGAAAACCGCAGAAGTCGTACTAACAAGCTTCCTGGCCCGAATGGAGCAAGTTGGGGCAAGTCAGCCGAACTCACAAATAAGGTCGAAGTGTACCGAGACCACCTAAAGCTGTCCACTTGCCGTGCAATAGGGCTTGGAAGTTATCACGCTGTTGCTGTACTAATGAACAATACACAATAGGGAAACTCGATATTTTGTTAATGGCAAGACACAGCTCCCAACCAACTCTGACGACCTCCATGGTCGAGTGGAGTGCACACCGGTTTTCAATGTGTCGCTAGCTCTGAGGTCCCGGATTCGATCCCTAGATGGGTCAATGCAGAAAAACACTTGCCTACATTCGGGTCTGGGTGTTTGTGGTACTGTCGTTGTCTTGGATTCCATAACAGAAGTGCTTTAACTACTTACGTTGCATTCGGAGGAATGTATGTGATGTTGTCCGCTTTTATTATTTATTTATTAAACAGTCTTTTGGTTTGAAAGTGCATGTAAGTAGACGCGAAACGATACGCAAAACGATATAACATATTCATGATATTGCTGTCTCATCGTAAATTCAACATAAAAAACATATCCAAAATATAATTCTCGAATAATATGCAGCTCACAATATCACCAAGCAAACATAAAAAATACATAAGATACAAATTGATAACCCCTTTTCCATGACGTCACAAAATATAACAATGGGAATATACGACCCCCGTAATACCGTTTTATTATTATTTGTTTTATCGCGTACTTTTGATGCGGAATTTCTACGTGGTTAAATTTTATTCCGTCATTTATTCACAAATATCGGGCCATATTATATGCAAATAAAGTGAAACTCATAAAAATGCATGCTGGTGAAATTAAGTTTCTTTATTGACATCGATAGAATTTATAAGTCATAAACATTGCATTAAATTCAAAAGTGACGTATTCATAAATTCATTCCATTTTATCGACATAATTATACAGAAAAAAAATACACTAATTAAATCATGTATTACAAATATGTGAACTAAAGCTAGAAAAAACATAGTTCAGTTGTTAACAAAATACAAAGAAGTAACGACCACTTCCACGAAAGTACGTACGTATGCCCAAACGAGCCAAATTGTTGAGGGCTACTTAACAAGCCTGCAAATACAATGATGACCAACTACTGCGAAGGCCGAGAGGTCTCAAGACCGGTTGTTTCTTATTCACTTTAAATAACTTCCGAAAAGCACCGCCGGAAACAAAAAGGTTCTTGTAGATGCACTCGCTCTCCTTGTTTCAAAGTCTTTTCATTCGAAGGAATGCTATGATTTTTATAAGCTTAGGTACTACTACATTGTTCTGTAAGAATTCTCTCGATATTACAGGCTATTTTCCTGTAGACCTGCCCGATGGTTTGTATAAGTTTTTGTATCAAACTGTTGAATTTTATGCATTGAACATGAAGCTATAAAGCGGGTATATTGGATAAAGAGGTTGTTTTATCTGATTATCTATACATTGGTTGACAGTGATAGTATGTGAGAAGGTATTATTGTGAGCTAGCCAATTATAGCTTGTTCAGTCTAAACGTTGAAGAGTACCTATAATGTCAATATGTATCTGGTCGTCTGACGTAGTCTATCGGCGGTGGTCGGCGACGATGCTTAATTAAACTTGTACAGCAAACTGTAGTTCTTCGGCCTCGAATTACTTTTTCTCGTTCCTTAATCGAGTTTCCCTTATCCTACCTGAAGACAGTCGCTAAGTTTGTTGCGGCTGGCGACTTTTCAAGATAACTTTTATCTGGTGGCTCGACGCTAAACAAGGCTTTCGTTTTACTGCGCGGTGCACTGTTCAGTGTTGTCACAAAAGTTTATTACTAAACTTAAATTAGTTGTATTAAGTATTATCGACACTAGCCGTCACCGCCAGCTCTTTAGTCCCAGCTTACGTCTGTGTACATAATACACTGACATATTAGATAAGAGTACGTCGTCGAAGCCTGGTGTTGCTGCGTCCTTTATGTAACACAAAAGTCGGTTTATAAGTTGAACATGTTTATAAATTTCACTGTAAATTTTAATACTCCGAAATAAATCATTATTATTTTTAATGTTTATTCTCAGACAGGTCAACCATAGAATTACAACAAATAGAACATTACAAAAACATTAAAATTGAAATAAAAGCTGAATGGAATAAAATACCGAATACCTATAGTACCTATATTTTAAACAGATCAACGGTAATTGATATAATCTTCTTAGGCCCAGTCTTTTTATCCCTATTTAACTCAACCATTGCTTCAAAATAAATATGCTAACTAATGGTTTTAAATTTCAGTAAAACGCGTTTTGTTTGTCAATCAAAGGGTCTAATAAGTCGGAGAGTTAATTATTTAACCATTTTTTAGAATAAAAATTAATTAATTAACATGTTCTACCCTAGTTTGAAACCATTAGTTAGGATAGTTGACCATTGGTTAAGTTAATTAGGGATCAAAAAACCGGCTTTAGCCTTACTACGACGAGGAATACGCTCACAAGACTAAAAAGTTTATACAGTGGTTAGAGTTGAAATAGAAAAAATAAAAATACAACATGGGTTTGCGAAATGGGGTTTTCAAATAGCTTAGCTTTTTACAAATTTATGAATATCGCCTTTCATAGGTTTTTTCTTTAGAAGCTGATCCGGACCTCTCCTCGACCTTTATGTTCGATCGAGCGCACACAATGTCTGTAATGGCTGCCATTAGGAACATCAATTTGTTCGACCGTGACGCTACACTTGTCCCACTACTTTCTTTCACATACTTTCTTTTCCTGTACAATGCTATCCACTTCCTCAATAGTTTATTTGATCAAAACTCATCAGTAATTATGGTTTTATTTAAACCAAATTTTCCTGGATACATTTCTATCGATTAATAAGTAATTAATTCTAATACATTGGCGATACTGATACGGCTACATCGTTACCGTACGATCACAAAGCGTAATTAATTATCTTCTATCTCTTATTCAAACAAAGCTAACAAAACGCTTACATGTGAAAAATGAACATTCTGTTTGAGAGTGCCGCTGTATGTGTATTCAATTATGGCTGATTCTAATAAGAACGTCACCCGCCCCCGACCCCCGCTCCCCCGCCACCTCCAATTACACGTAACAGTGAGCAACCTTTGAATAAACTGAATTTTCTTCTTATTTACAGATTGTGAATCACAATTCAGGGACCAAATGTGGGCTCGTATTTACCCACCCGCAGGTAAACTTCGCTTGCAGTTAAAAAGGAATTCGGGGGAATTTTATCGCTCGTTAGAGACCTTAAACGTTGAGAGCGTCCGGGCCGGGACGAACGCCGGGAATGTTCTCCGCCGACCTCTTTATACTTCCTTAGGAAATCAATGGCTAATTCTTAACGCCCAAACGTTATGCCACTCAGCACACTCATTTATTTAGGGACTGATAATAAAGTTTGAGTTAAGTATCGGTCGAGACCAATTAGCGCATCACATCCTTAATAAAAAAAAAATACGACTACGCGGTACACGAAAGCTTTTGTAATATGAGTAGGTACTAAAATTTAAGTAAGTATTTCTTACTTATGTTTGACTAGATTATTATGAGTTAGGTACGTAGGTACGTCACTCATAATAATGTATTACTATATAGATTTCAACTTCAATATTTAAAATTATATACAAATAAATATTAAGGAAACATTTGAACCTCCGGCAGGACTAAGTGCAAGTCACAGGTTCGAGTCCTGCCGGAGGCGAAGAGGGAATTTTCTTTCTTTTCTATTTGTATATAACTTACAAGTAATTGCTCCCCATGAGTGCGTTATATATCAATATGTTAATTATTTTCAAAGTTTTAGTAAATTGGTAGGTATAGTAGTTTTTATTTCAATTTATTTGAACGTTATCGTTTATAATCAAACTGCAATTTAAAGACTTACAAAATGTATGTGTATTCAATTGATAAAAGTCTTCAAGTTACGGTAACGCCACATTTCTTACCTGTTGTCTACAAACACAAATAAGAAATCTTAAAACTCATCAACGGTGTCTTAGATCCATTAAACAGCATCTGGGCTACGGCCTTCATTTATAAATTATCTATTCATAATATCATTTTAAAGAATGAATGGAGTGAGAACTGAGCGACTTAAGTATGAGCATTAGGGCTTCGTAATCGAGTGAAGTTCGTGAATGCAGAGAGTTTGATAGATTTGGACTCGATAAGCCACTGATAGATCGCTCTGTGGCACCCCTACACGCAATCCCGACATTTGTTACTCTTCGTTACATTGTTCTTATTCCGAACATTATTATAAAACTTATAGAAACAAGATGGCTTCTATCGCAGTGCCGTGTTCGATTGAGTTCAAGGCCTGCACGAACTGCAACCTTGCAGGCGTGAATTATGACGTAATATACTTTGGTGTTTAGAAAATACTTAACGTACTTACTTACTAGTAAAATCTTTGTGTGACTATGTTTGTTCCCTTTTCACGCTCAAACGGCTCGACCAAACTTAATAATATTTAGTATGATGGTAACTGGTGTCCTAAATTAACACATAGGCCATTTTCAAGCTTTCTGATAAACCGCGGCGCGCAGCTAGTATGAGTATAATCACAAAATAGAACCAATCTGACTATCCATACATAAACTACCTGCCTGTCTGTCGCGCTTTCTTTTTAATCCGATTTTAATTACACTAAAGAATAAACTTGGATCCGAAAAATGGATTCCGACTGATACCAGCTGACGCGGGTGAAGCCACGGGAAAAGCAGATAATGAACTAAAGAGGCTATCAAATCTTATCTGAATTATTTCAATATGATAACAAATTGGAAAGATTTAGTTGTAAACATTGGACTACCTAAGGACTTTTGAATAGTTTTTTTTGCGAATTATTTATTATTATAAATATTTCCAACTTAGCTATATACACATGTACCTAATACTAAACTATATTAATTAAACAAAACTAAAACAATTTTTTTTTATCAAAAGACTCTTCCATATAGCTGCCGACTGGTGTGTCCATATATATGAAGCTATTTTTTGGTTTTTAATAAATATAATATAAATTTTGCTCTATAATAAGATAAAGTAGCTTTTTGAAATATGCATTATGTAAAGAAAATACATACTGATTCAGTGGAAAGAGAAATACATGTAACATCGAACAAATATTTATTTAACACAAATACGTAACGCATGAAAGCAGTGACAAAGGAATTATAGTATGATAAAAGAATGAAGAAAGAAACAAAATAAATCCTTTATTTGAAACAAATATTACATGTTACACAACAAACCCTTTGATCAGTAACGAGCATTTGATTGCTGACGTTTTCCGTGTTATGAATATTTTTAATGCACGTATCAATGGAAAACGATGTTCGTAGAAATCGATGTACACAAAGCTAT
Source organism: Plusia festucae (assembly GCA_950381575.1). Taxonomy (NCBI): domain Eukaryota; kingdom Metazoa; phylum Arthropoda; class Insecta; order Lepidoptera; family Noctuidae; genus Plusia; species Plusia festucae. Next base: position 7,103,305 of record OX494450.1, read on the forward strand.
TACATACTAAATGGATCTACATGGTGAAATTAGTAAATAGGTAATATTTGCAGCCCATTTTTTCTATAAATATATGACGTAGGTCCTTGAACTTTGGGCCCAAATTAAACCAAGGTTTACGCCCTAAAAAGAAAGGTTGGCATTTTGGCATGTAATCTATAAGAATATCGGCCTATAAATATCCCACTGCTGGGCACAGGCCTCTTCCCATATAGAAAAGGAATAAGCATTGATCACCACTCTTGCTCAGTGTGGGTTGTCGATTTCAGATTCCAAGTTTTGGAATCCAGGTTTCCTCGCGATGTTTTCCTTCACCGTTTGTCAATGGTATCTGAGAAAAATGAAGAAAGTAGGTATATACAACTTCGAAAAAGTCACATTGTTACTTGCCCGGGTTCGAACCTGCCACCATGTGCATACGTACCTATATTATACCTCTACATTTGGCATGTCGATGGCAATTTAATGGATAATTTTATTGTCATCGAAATTATGGTTGGAAGTAAGTAAGTATCAAGCGCTAAGAACACAGGTCACATGATAAATGCTTCACTAATGCGAAAAACCACTTTACTCACAAGTGTTCAGTCCACTCTCAATTAATTAGGACGTTTACTAACTGAAAGTGCTGACGCTTACTGACACGGCTAAACTCTACAAGGAAAACTCAAAGAAAACTCGACGCCGACTGAAACTCTGTACTAAACGATGTTGATCGTGATAAAGTCAAAACGACCCATATCACGTCGCCGGCCACACTTTAAACATGACAAAACCGCGAGTTGAGTGAGCCGTGAAGAACCTCTTTCTATGTATTAGTGGAGACCGAACAGTTCGCCCCTACCCATGAAATCAATTAGTTTGAGACTAATCATCCGAAAGGGCGGGTCACTCCCGTCGCAGGTCATCGGATGAATAATTTGCCAAATGGGTGACTTTGAAGGGGCGAAGTTGAGCGGCGTATCGACGTGAGAAACTAGTGGTTTCCAACTTATTAATCACGGTCAGACATCAGCATTATGAATCAATATGGTAGGTCATTTAGTCAAATCGAGAAGGGCGATAATTCAATAAATAGTACCTGGATGACCGAGCTCTGCTCGTCTTGTCGGACATTTCTGAAAATGAATCCTAGCTAAATCGATTTAACGGCTCCGTAACCCCCTGCATCCTAAATTTCATAAATATCGTTGAAGCCGTTTCCGAGATTCAGATTATATATATAGGTACATATATACAAGAATTGCTCGTATAAAGATATAAGATATAGGCAAGTATTATTATATCGATCGTAACTATTCATACCATTTTAAGAACTAGTTTAAACCGGTTTAGCTAATAAAATAGTAGTTATTAAGGATAAAACTAAATGTAGCATAGGTACAATACTAGTTAATATTACCTACCTATACAACGTAAATTACAAGTATGTACTGTTCTGTGACCTTTCACAAACACACGACACTGCCAATCAACTCATCTTATTATAAATTCGGATTAATTATCGCACCGCATAAACAGTATCTACAATAGCATTATAATCCCGTGTAATTCTCGCTAATTGATACAAGATAATCTTTACACTGTACTATGGAGGTTGATAATAACTTGGGTTAATCGAGTAACAGTGTCGAGAGTCGTTGACCGTTGTGGGAGGGTGCGAGTGCCCTTCACTGCAAAGTGTGGCTAAAACACTCGAATACTCGCTCTCCGATCACAAAGTCCGGCTGGCCACTCTCCATTTTCACCAACTATTCCCCTTTACAAGAATACCTTAGGAATTAACGTTGCGAGTTGAGTTTCAGGCCTTTGTAGACCGCTAGACCAAATTACTTTAACTAACTAAATAATTCCTTAGTAAAGGTTACAAATTGTACACAGGATTATTTTTTATGGAGTGCGTATATTCAACCAGGTAATAAGGTGGATAAAACTGAACAACTTTTCCCACAAAACATAGATCGAAATCTTAAAATTGAAAATCAACTATTCATACAAACATAAGTCACGTGACCTGTCACTTTGTATGAAAATTTCATTTTCAATTTTAAGATTTCGACCCATATTCCTTGGGGAAAGTGATTCAGTTTTATGCACCTGATTATCTCGTTGAATATACGCACTCTATAAAAAATAATCCTGTATAGAACATGATGTACAAGAATATACAAAGTGTTACCGTTAGAGGTGAAGAGTACATCTGGAATAAAAACAGTTCACAAAATTAAAGCCGGTAATTAATTAAGTAACTAAATAATTGATATCAATTATTTACACAAATTATTTGACACCAAAAATCTTTAAAAAACGTGTCACCACCACCTTACGAGGATCAAAATCTTATATCACGCTTAAAATTTTAAGATATATCACTCTATAGGTCAATGATTTTTTATTAAGAGTAGCTGAAGCACTTGTGTTAAAGAATCAGAGTTAACGAAGGTACCACAAACACATAAATGGAGACAATATAGAAAAGTATTTTTTTTCCATATTGACCCAACCGGAGATCGAACCATGGGACCTCAGAGGCCACTCGACCACGGAGGTCGTGAATATAATATATATAGTAAATGTATGATTTTCCTCTGCGTACGGGTTAACTTCTAATTTAGAACAATAGGGCTTTATAAACTTTATCTAGCGTTAATTAGTAACAACAAAAGAGAAGATGATTGTGGGCACAACATGTTTTTAAAGTCTTTATAACTTGGTCATAATCTGAGCGCCGAGAAACTTTTAATTGTTTTACCATTTCACAAGATGGAAGCTGGCCAAATCTTTGTCGGGATCGTATAGCTGTATATATCAATTAAGAGTACTTAAGGGGTTGTTGTATTACGCGTATTAACCCATCACGCTTGTTAATTGATTCAGAATAAAATGGAAGTGTTTTGTAAAGTGCTTCACTGCCAGTATCAGTTTTATAAAACAGACCATTTATTGTTTGTAGATCTTAATATAGTGAAAATCAATCTTTATTTTTCTTCTAGTTGTAATTTTTTCATTCACTTCTTGGTGGTGGTACGAGGTGGAGCCATTACAAGAATAAATACTATAACTGGATATAACTGCCTATCATCGGGGTTACACTAGTTATTTCAAAAGTAATAAAAAGGATAAAAGTAACTGTGATCAATTTATTGTTAGTACAGGACATAGGTATATTATAGAAAAGTTTTAACAATATATACACTAGATGAACGAGCGAGAGCCGCGGAACGTATGTGAACGGTACGTCAACGCGAGAGCGTGACCGGGACGCGACTGCCGAGCACGCGACGCCGACCAACGGACGCCAGGGGCGGCGCGGGCGACGCGGAGCGCGGGCGCAGCGAACAATAGAACCAACCGTTCGTTCGCGCGAGGCATCTAAACTTTAACCCTCTCGCACCGCGCGTTATACTCTCCCCCTCTAACCCGAACGAACGTCCTCGCGTTTGGGTTAGTTATTCTTTCGCGGCCTACCTCGCCTACGCTTTTCTTGTACGGGAGCTTGGTTACGGTCAACAAAGGGTGTCAGTACGGAAGCGTGATACTTACCCAAAATTGTCCCGTCGCTGAGGCGCTCAAGCACGTACGTTGTTGGACCGACAATGGCGTGTACCTTATACGGCCCGTCGCGACGAGGGATGAACTTTGGCGTTTGTCCTTTTTTGGTGTCGTTAGCACTTTGAGTTTTTAATAATACTAAGTCACCAACCTTATAGTCTGGAGCTGGTCGTCGATGTTCGTCGTATTCGGGAACATACCTGTAGAGTACTCCTTCCGAAAGCACGTAACCTTTGTTAGCCCACACCCTCCCCCTAAACGGATCGTCGGATTCTAGGGCTTCGATGATCTTACTTACCTCTGGATTTTTTAGTTGGTTGTCGCGCAGGTTCTTTCGACCTCGAGAGGGTATGTCAGCCACAATACTGCGAAGATCGCAGCCAGCGTCTTCAGTGCATGCAGGACGTGAAAGTGTATCGGCTATAACGTTCGCCTTACCTGGCGTGTACTCTATCTTTAGGTTGTATTCTTGTAAACTCAGGGCCCACCTCGCTAGACGGCCGCTGGGTGACTCCATACTCATCAGCCATCTCAGCGGCTGATGGTCGGACCGTATCTTAACCTCGGCGCCATCGATGTATGCTCTGAATTTTGAGACCGCCCAGACAACAGCTAGAGCCTCTCTCTCCCTCGTACTGTAGTTCCTTTCGGCAGCAGTCAGGAGGCGGCTGGCGTACTCGATGGGGCGTTCGTCTGTCTCCTCCCCCTGGAGGAGAACCGCCCCGAGAGCGTATCCACTGCTGTCAGTCCTGAGGACAAAGGGTAGTGTCGCATCAGCCTGACGCAGGATCGGCGCCGACACTAACAGTTGCTTTATCTTCTCGAAAGCAATCTGTTGTTCAATATCCCATCGCCATAAACTTTCCTTCTTCAGAAGTGCTGTCAAGGGTTTGGCTACCTCCGCGTAGTCCGGAATAAAGCGCCTGAACCAACTCGAGGTCTGCAGGAAACAATTCAAATGTTTCACGTTCCGCGGTGGCGGCATGTCTGCTATAGCCGCAGTCTTGTCTGGGTCGACATGTATGCCACCCGGTAATATAATATGTCCTAAAAACTTAACTGAATCCCTGGCGAAGTGACTCTTCTCTTGATTTCCTCGGAGATTAAATAAGGCTAGTCGGTTGAGCTTATGTAACTCCTCTTCGAGCGCCTTTCTTTTAGGTGGGGATAGTCTGAACGGAGGCGAAGCCAAAGGTTCCTGTGTGTCACTAACCTTAATCTTGTGAACAGCGAAATCAGTAGGTGGCCCTTCCGCAGCGAACTGGGCGACTCTGTCCTTCAGGAACATGTCGAGTGCGGCCCTGTGCTCGGGTGATAAGCTCGTACCTTCATCTTGGCGCAGCGACACATCGCAGATATCTGTGTGCATCATGGCTGTGCTGTTCAATACATAAGACTGTACAAATGGGAACCGGTCTCCTGGACTATCTGCAAAATACCAAGACTCTTGGGCTATGTCTAACACAATACCCGCGTTGGCAATAAAATCGCGACCTAAAAGTGTCCTAGTGTCATCACCAGGGAAGATCATAAAGTCGGTATCGACCCTCCGGGTACCTAGGGTAACAGGTACCGTGGCGACTTTTATATCTTTTCTATGACACGAGCCGTCGGCTAACCCGATATAACGCTCCGTGTCTTTAAAACATACACCATTATTCGATAATAAAGTATACAACGAGGGGCTAGCGACACTGTGTGTAGCCCCGGTATCAACTATCGCTACCCCTTCCTTACCTACTATACCTACAGATATTAACGGATGGGGTGTCGTAGTGTTAAAAAAATCTCCCTTTACGACATTGAAGTCGGAAGGTTTAGCGGGTGCGGTTTTGCTAGTACAAGTACTACACTTCGACCTAACAACCCCCAATTGGCCGCAACCGTAACAACGTACCGGATGAGTAACTTTAATATTACTATCACTATCGGCTTTATTAAATTTACGACATTCGCTTGTCGTATGGCCGAATGCCTTACATAACCTACATCTAATACGAACGCGCTTCGAGTTTTCGTTCGAAATAGGAGTGAGATGAGAACTGGTGGTTGCGCTCGGACTCGTAGTAACGCTACGCCCGGACCCCGTAGGTAAAATGTTATCGCTCGACTTTTTGGCGGGAATTTTCGAGTGTTTTAACTCTGAAATTGAATCTTCCGCGAGTCTCGCCCGTTCTAACAAATCATCAACGTCGGTTACAGAAACTCGCGACAAACGTTTGCGTATTCGGCGATGTAACAAACCATACACAATATCTACTTGCATATCACTTGGTACCACATACGGTAATTTAACTAATAAAGATCGTACCTTTGATATAAATACTTCTGCGCGTTCACACTCACTGTGTTCACTCGCGAATACCTGTCGCAGTATACGGTAAGCAGGCTGTTGCACGCCGTAGGCAGCGCGCAGGCGCGCGATGGCCGCCGACCACGTTGCGACGCCGCCGCGCGCGCCGCGCCACCACACCGCCGCGTCGTCGGTGAGCAGCATGGAGAGCCCGCGCAACGCGTGCTCATCGCTCACGCCGGCGCACTCCTTATACACCTCTGCTGCGTCGATGAATGCCTCCAGCACTTCGGCGTCGCAGGATCTCCCGTCGAATCTCGCGCTGCACTTCGCGAAGTTGCCGCCGGGTGCCGCGGTCGCAGACGCGTTCGCCCCAGGCGATGCCGCCGCCTGCGCTGTCGCGACTGGACTCCACTGTTGACGATTATGCTGTAGAGATCGAAGGGTTTCCATTAATGTACGGTTGGTCTCCGCCTGTGTTCTGGCGAAAGACTCCATCATAGTGGCTAAGAGCCTTTCTGTATTAAACGCTGCAGCGGGTGCTCCGGTGTGGGCCCCGCAGAACGTGTTGCTAGCAGCGGCGCCAGCGCACCGTAGCGTGCGCGGCCGCGTCGCCTCGGTCGTGGCGCCCCTTTGGGCGCGTGTCGCCTTTCGGGCGGCGGCAGCGCCATCTTGGGCGCGCATCGCCTCGTCAGCGGCGGCGGCGCCCGCTCGGGCGCGCATCGCCTCGTTAGCGGCGGCGGCGCCCGCTCGGGCGCGCATCGCCTCGTCAGCGGCGGCGGCGCTCCCCTGGGCGCGCATCGTCTCTGCAGCGGCGCCCCCCTGGGCGCACGGCTGTTTGGTCGCGTCGGTCGTGACGCGTAGATGGGTGGCAGCGGCACCAACATAGGTGCGCGGCTCCACCACTGCGTCGCAGTCGTCATCAGAGTAACCGTCACTGTCCTCCTCGGCAGCGGCGCCCCCTCGGGCGCGCGTCTGCTCGACCACGTCGCAGATACGGGTGTTAGCGGCACCAGCACAGGTGCGCGGCTCCACCACATTAGCGGCGTCGGTGAGCAGCATGGAGAGCCCGCGCAACGCGTGCTCATCGCTCACGCCGGCGCACTCCTTATACACCTCTGCTGCGTCGATGAATGCCTCCAGCACTTCGGCGTCGCAGGATCTCCCGTCGAATCTCGCGCTGCACTTCGCGAAGTTGCCGCCGGGTGCCGCGGTCGCAGACGCGTTCGCCCCAGGCGATGCCGCCGCCTGCGCTGTCGCGACTGGACTCCACTGTTGACGATTATGCTGTAGAGATCGAAGGGTTTCCATTAATGTACGGTTGGTCTCCGCCTGTGTTCTGGCGAAAGACTCCATCATAGTGGCTAAGAGCCTTTCTGTATTAAACGCTGCAGCGGGTGCTCCGGTGTGGGCCCCGCAGAACGTGTTGCTAGCAGCGGCGCCAGCGCACCGTAGCGTGCGCGGCCGCGTCGCCTCGGTCGTGGCGCCCCTTTGGGCGCGTGTCGCCTTTCGGGCGGCGGCAGCGCCATCTTGGGCGTGCATCGCCTCGGCTGTGGCGGCGGCGCCCCCCTGGGCGCGCATCGCCTCGTCAGCGGCGGCGGCGCCCGCTCGGGCGCGCATCGCCTCGTTAGCGGCGGCGGCGCCCGCTCGGGCGCGCATCGCCTCGTCAGCGGCGGCGGCGCTCCCCTGGGCGCGCATCGTCTCTGCAGCGGCGCCCCCCTGGGCGCACGGCTGTTTGGTCGCGTCGGTCGTGACGCGTAGATGGGTGGCAGCGGCACCAACATAGGTGCGCGGCTCCACCACTGCGTCGCAGTCGTCATCAGAGTAACCGTCACTGTCCTCCTCGGCAGCGGCGCCCCCTCGGGCGCGCGTCTGCTCGACCACGTCGCAGATACGGGTGTTAGCGGCACCAGCACAGGTGCGCGGCTCCACCACATTAGCGGCGTCGTCGTCGGAGTACGCGTCGCTGTCCATGTGTTCGCAGGCGGCCGCAACCACGTGGGTTGCGCGTGTCCCCTCGGCAGCGGCACCCCCTCGGGTGCGCGTCTGCTCGACCGCTTCGAAGGCACGGGTGGTAGCGGCACCAGTACGGGTGCGCGGCTCCACCACATAAGCGCCGTCGTCGTCGGAGTACGCGTCACTGTCCACGTGTTCGCGGGCGGCCGACGCCGCGTGGGTTGCTCGCGTCGTTCGTGGCATGATCACGTAATCGAATTTACAATGAATATGCCTATGGAAATGTCTTTGTATTATAGTTACTCACTGAATCTAACATTTAAATTAGTCTGACCACAAATTATCGCTGGGTTCGTTACGTATAAAAGTTCGTTATTTTCACTGTTAGGTACAAAACTAACAATGGCCGCTAGTTGGGACGCCACTATAACTGGATATAACTGCCTATCATCGGGGTTACACTAGTTATTTCAAAAGTAATAAAAAGGATAAAAGTAACTGTGATCAATTTATTGTTAGTACAGGACATAGGTATATTATAGAAAAGTTTTAACAATATATACACTAGATGAACGAGCTCAACGAGCGAGAGCCGCGGAACGTATGTGAACGGTACGTCAACGCGAGAGCGTGACCGGGACGCGACTGCCGAGCACGCGACGCCGACCAACGGACGCCAGGGGCGGCGCGGGCGACGCGGAGCGCGGGCGCAGCGAACAATAGAACCAACCGTTCGTTCGCGCGAGGCATCTAAACTTTAACCCTCTCGCACCGCGCGTTATAATACTTATTATGTAACAATTATCCTATCGTCGTGGTAGCCTAGATATTTAATGAACGGATTTATGAGCACAAGGTTACTGGTTCGAACCCGGCACAGGCAAGTACTAATGTGCCTTTTTCAAAGTTCTGAGAAAAGCGGGACATTTATAGGTCGATATTTTTCAAGTTGTAGCATAATAATACGGTATGCAGTGGATTATCTAAGAAATAATATTAATAGGTATACATTAATAATTTAGTATAAAATCTCAGTTTCTAAGCGATTGATCTATCTAAACTGATGCCAAAACAATATCACAGTACTATAAAGTTTAACAAGTAATCAAACATTTTTTGTTGACCAAAGATTTAGAAACCATAGATAATTAAAATAAAAGAAAAGTAACTTAATAATATAAAATTAAAAAAATTCAAATTAAAATGATAACTTGTGTATTAAACTTCTCTTAGTCGATTAAAAAAATAAACACTTATTTTATAATATGTTTTATATTCTATCGCGATCCATCTTACTATCTTACTTTATATGCATATTGAAGAGCTCTATTTATTTGATATTTTCGTTTTATTTCATCCACCCCTCGTTGACAAATGTCCAACTATTTCTCTGTCTACGGGCCATGTGTACTATGAACATATGAATAATACTCAGGATTTACTCGTACTTCGATACCCGAAAAATATTATTTCTCATCTCAGTAAGAGTGTTCCTTATTTTCCTTGAAATCATACTATAATTTTATTAGTCGTATCAAAGGTCGATTTTGTGGGATCTCAGGATAAATAGCTTATTACATTACATTGTATAGTGTATACATGTCAATACGACTTATTCATATATTTGTGTGTCGTAAGAAATATTAGTTAGCTATAGATTTGTTACATATTCTTTAAGGAATTTCTCATTACATTTGGTTATACCTACCTACAATTGAGATAGATATTCAGTAAGAGGCCTTTGTAAAGAATGGCTTTCTATTGACACATTGGGTATAAATACATATTTATGGAAAAAGTATTTTGAGCTATTGTCTGAATTAGTAAGTGTAACAGTACTTTTCCTGCTTAATGCCAAAGGCAGAACTTCTGAGTGGGCACCAATTTGGTCCAGCCTGATGACAACAGGCTACCGTCGAGGCGACTGACCGCTTTAAAAATACTGACTCTCGCATTTTACATTTACCTGTTTTATTTGTAAATTGAATCCCTTAACTGGTCCCCTTGACCCCAAAAATCAATACCACAGTCCTGTTACTTTAACTGCGTTTATATTTAGATATATTCTTTGAAATTTCATTAATTTTCTACACAGGTAAGCAATAAGCCAATAACTAATATTGCAAATATATTAAGGTCGTAAACTATTTTCTTTAGGTACTTAAAATTGACAAACTGTGAAGGAAAACGTCGTGAGGAAGCCTGGATTCTAAAAATTGGAATCTGAAATCGCCAACTCGCAATGAGCAAGCGTAGTGATCACTGCTCGTTCCTTCTCTATATGGAAAGAGGCCTGTGCCCAGCAGTGAAACATTCATAGGCCAGTATTATTATTATTATTACTTGAAGTACCTACTATAGAAGGTAATTTTATTCTACACATAAACACACTAGCTTCAAATGTTCGATTCGCGTGCTTCAAACTAACCATTTGTATTCCACTTAGAATTATAAATGTAATATAATTTATCTGGTAAAATCACAAAATTGAAAGTTAGATGTTTACTTTTTACACCTATTTAAACACTAAAAATAAATACAAAATTTAAGATTGATTTAAGATAAATGTACGTAACAAAAAAAGACAGGTATAAAGACACACAAAAACATAGACACAAAGTGTATAGACACACAAAAACATAGTCACATAAACTCACAGAAACACGGAAATTCAGATACATCGTTACACAGACTCACTGATATCTATATATCAGTGTGTGTCTATACACAGACATACAGATATATAGGCTACATAAAGATACGATGACATAGGTATAAAGAAACATAGATACATAAACACACAGATACACAGACGAGACGATGAAGAGATACATAAAATTATTTATCAAAATTACATACCGAACTATCTAATCATTCAAAATCATCACACATTTTGAAAACTACGTCTACCATACACCAGAAACACATATTGTACCCATAGCAAAAGCTACAAATATTAATGCCTTCACGAAATGTTATCTTATAAACATGAAATACTGAGAATTTTATTGCCAAACGTGTTGACGACCCGTATACTTATTAATCAATTGATTTCAATCACAAAAACTTTTTCTATCAGACCTGTACAAACAACTATGGCAACGTATCATCAAAACTGTCGACAAAAAATATAATTTAATTTTCTCTGTAAATAACTGCTTGACACGTGAGTTTTCAATTAAATTTCTATCTATTTTTATTTGAAACGACTCGTGACCTATTATTAATCATGAACAACACGGCAAGTAATACTAAACAAACGTATCTAACTACAACTCATTTATGTATGAAAAAAAACCCATCAAAAACCACCTTACCATCAAAGTGGTAAGCGTGTCACCATATGACAAGAGACAATTTATCTTATTACCGAAACTAGCTAAATGTTAAGAAACATTGATTTTTGATATCGAATAATTGAGGCGAAAAGTTTTATATCAATACTAATGAGGAACATCTTTTAAATTAAAATTTCGTAAATCGACTCTATCCTGTATTTTCTTGTACCTGACGGTTACACTCGGTAAAGAAAAAAAAACCCTTATATATGAAATAAAAAATGAATAAATTTTAATAACAACGTAGATTAAATATTGTATAGTTATCAAAATGATCACCAAACGTACTATAGCTCGTCTTAATGAGCCATCTCTCCCGTCACTTACAAAACTGCATTTTCTATCCAAGAAAAATACTTTTTCTTTGCAAAAAAAAAAAAGAGAAGTGTCACAGAAATGTTCTAATGGCCTGACGTTCCTCCGCACTCAGCTATTATCGACTTAGCAAAAACTCTGAATAAAGAACTTCTTTATTTGTACTTAGTCAGTGAGAAAATAATAACTTTATGCTTTCTTTACAAATTCAATACTTGATACAGAAAATATCATTCAATACAGTTTTTTGGACAAAACCATTGAAGGAAATTAATGCTATACTTATTTTGTTTACAATTTACTACAAATTTTAATTATGATGTCTAGAAACAAAGTTTCGGTTTTTTATTCCAAATCGCAGTTCGAGAACTAAATCTCATTTAAGAGTATTTTAATTAGAGATAACTTGAAAGTAGGAATTAATCACAATAAAAAAAGGCTCCTTCTACTTATTCTCAAAGCTGTCAAAATGGCAGTCAATTAACCATTAAGATAAGTGTAATTAATCAACAAAACCGTCTTCGTAAAATTCTGGGGCACACACTTGTAAGAATAGACAGTCTTAGGCCCAGTTTTTTGATCCCGAGTTATCTCAACCAATGGTTAAATATGCTAACTAATGGTTTCAAAACACGTTTCTTAATTAATTGTTAGTCTATCAAATGGTTAAATAAGTTTGAAAGTTAACTATGTAACCATTTGTTGGAATAAAAATTGATAAATAAACGCGTTCTACCGAAACTTGAAACCATTAGTTAGCATTTTAACCATTGGTTGAGTTAACTCGGGATCGAAAAACTGGCCCTAAGCCGTAGGCTCAACTTTAACGCCTGCCCAATAAAGAAATGTGTTCTTGTTATATTTAATAGGTAATAATTCATTAATACCCCGCTAAAACGTAACAATTTTCGCTGGAAGAGATTGTGTTGAGACATTACAGAGGCAGTTAACTGCTACGAGCTATCATTTGAATGGGAAACCATTACGCGTTTATGTTTAATGATTATTTGAAGCTCCTCATAATTTTGCGCCATTCGTAATTCCGCTGCTTGAATGTCTGGTCGTTAGGGATTGTTGCTGCGGTGTAATTGTTTTGTATTTTTTCTCGCCCGTAGGTATTCAGTGTGTCGGACAGTATAACGCTATGAACGGAAAAATAAAAAGTTAATTAACGTTCACAAAGAATTATACCGCGCTGGTCAGAGAACGTCTCACTCGTTTGTTTGCTTTCGTACCCGCTGCGCTGTCTCACAGACCGTTTAGAAACCAGTTCGCGAATATTCATTCTCATCCGTATAATTAAAAAGAAACGTGTATTTTTCATTCTTTATCCTCGTATCTAAGTTTCACGGAAGGAATTAAATTGAACGCTGTTAACGATAATGTAGCAATTCGTCAGTGACTGTTTTAAATCCAACATGGAAGTGAACATCCGTTCGCAATTCCTTTAGCGCGGACAGAACAATAAGTAACGCTTAGTTCCACGTCCTCGCATAGAGCGACGCGAGGCTAGAACCGAACACGATATAAAATCTTATTTACTAGCCAGAACAGTTGCGAGCGACATATTGGACGAAAATTAATGTGTGAACAGGAAAGAGAAAATAAATGAAGTTCTGAATAATGAAATCTGTGCCTTTGAAACTGGAGCTGTGAATAATTAAACAGCTGTAGCTTTACGAAAAACTGTAGTGTCTAGGGTTGTCGCAAGATGTGAGTCGGGTTTGTGGAGGGGTGCAGCGACCGCTCATAAATCATCGGTGGCGCTCCGGCTGCCCGCACCTCGCCCTCCGCTCTCTGCAAAACATATTTCTACGTCTGAGAACAAGCGGACTTGCAACGAAACAACAGCGACACAGAAACATGAGAGCTCTGTAATAACGTGTTACACGGACCTGAGTATAAATACACGTGCCCATTACGCTCAACAATAAACAGTTGACATGGTCGACGATAAGCTAATTACTGTATTTAAACTTCATTTGAATTCAATTCCATGTGTTCAGCAATTATATTGTTTAAATTTTTTACTGTTACTTTTTTATTGTTAAATACAAGTACTATTTTATAATTCTATTTTTAATCTTTCGTCAACAAATTCCAATTCTATTTTTTTATCAAATTACTAGTTAGAAATATTCAAATCAATTTTCCTCGAATACTAAGAAATTGTATCATTATTTTAAGTGTTGTTAGTAAATACTCAGAAGGTTTCAAAGTCTCTTGGAAACTAGCCGCTCAGGATTCTGGTCTAGTCCATTACATAGTTCTCATTTATTTCTCTAAAAATATATCACCAACCAACATTAATGAGAAAACCTAAGTATGAAATTCTTGAAAACAATAAAGAAATGAACATTGAGAATGTATACAAGGAACTACATGAGTCTGTTAGTGGAATTGCACGGGGGCGGCGCGCAGAAAGGTGTGAAGTGACGTAATTAATAATAGTGCCTAGGTGAGCTCGTATACACAGACGCGGCACCGGTAAGAAAATTTAATTAAAATGCCTTATTGCAAAAAAAAGAACATCTATGACGACTAAACGCTCTCAGAATATTTCTTGCAGGTTGAATAATAAATAAACCTTTTAACGAGCACTTTTAGGAAAATTTCAACGGTAACATGCGAAATGAACATAGCAAAGACAAGGAAGTTTGTTACAAAAAGTTTCGTACAGTTTAATTTTGAAAATCTGCTGATAATGAATTCCACATATAGCTTTATTGCCGCAGCCGAGAGGAGAATGCGCTAAGTGGCTACATTATGCAAAGCTGCGCGCGGAGTCCACGACCGCGCGGCGCGACCACAGCGCGGCGCGGAGACGACGCGGCGCAGACGCGACACGAGCGCGACGCAAACTCTCTCCTGCTACGACGGGCGTAACACTTTTGTTTCCATAGGGAGTCGGCGTTTTAAATTCTACTGCGATCGTCCTTTCGCAGTCGGGAAATTTAAAGTGCGTCCCGCGAAACGTACGCCAGTGGCACTCTGTCGCATTCCGCAAGATATCGCCGGATTTACTGGGTCGAAGGCTTTGTGGGGCTGAAATAAAACGGCCCGCGGAGAAATCCACCGCATGTTATTAGGAGAACGCTAGATTTATATCTTGTATTCAATTTGCGTGAGAGCTATTTGTTTGTGTCGGGGACGCGATGTCGTTACGACAAGCCTAACGCGATGACTTTGTTGTGATTAACAAATGATAACTAATCTATTTAATCTATTATCTGAATAATAAGGCCTACGTTTTCTTTGTGGCTCTACCTTAGTATTGTCGTACAACTATCTAAATATCTAATCAAAAACTTATCAGGAAACTAATTTAAGGGGGACTTAAGACGAAGTCTAATTACAGCGTTCCAGTAATTATCATTATGTATAGTCTCTTCACAAAAATCTTCCAACTTAGTGTCAATGACATTATCCTCTATTATCTGCCACCTATCACCACCTAAATACAGCTTGCTGAACTTGCTTCATTATTCTTTTACGTGACGCGAGAGAAAAAATGATTCGTCAGCGTGTTTGGAACACGTCGAGGGGAGACGAGACAATAGGAAGGGGATCTCTGGTATTTATTAATGGGTAAATAAATATGAAATTCAATTTTATATTTCAACACCCACAGTAAATAATATTGCTTGGTCATTAAGGGTTCGTAGAATTTGTACTGCTTTAAAAATTGGATCGTTTTTTATTAATGAACTGATTTTACGATCGAAGCAGTGGCTAAATACTTGTCTTTTTGGGAAGTTGATTCTGATATTATCAAATATACTTAAGTATGTAATGATTGATTCGATTATTATATTAGATTAATAACTAACACGGCATATTTTAATAAAAAAGTGTTTCTTATACTTTATTTATTTAAACTTTATTATTTAAATTTCATTTATAATATTAGTGTACGCTTAAACTTTCTAGTTAAATGAAAACAAATCCAGCAATAATATACTCCAAAGGTTTCGATTAAGCACAAAGCATCTAAGTAATTCCTTTGGATTGAAAATATCTTCAGGATTCCAAAACTTCAATTATGTTAGATTGGATTTTAAACTATCCTTTAAAAATGATTCAACGAAGCCTTTATAAAAACATACTATAGCTGTACCCGCGACATTGTTTGCGTTGATCAGTGTAATTATTGACGTCAATAACTGAAAGTGTAACTTCGTGGTACCCTAGCGATTCAATGACCAAATTCGTATGCACTGGGTTGCGGATTCAAAACCGGGCAAGTGCAAGACTAATGTGAATTTTTCAAAATATTATGTGTACTTTTTTAGTTATTCTAAGACACCAATGACGTTTGTCAAGGAAAACATCGTTAGGATATTTCTCTATATGGAAATAGGCCTGTGCCCATCAGTGGGACAGGTCTTGAGTGTTATTATAGCATATTAGTGTTGTTTAACGGGCGGCGATGGGGACGTTTGCGGAGTGGCTAGGGGAAGTCTGTAGTCTCACAGATATCACCATTTTCTTCCCATGAGGGGTCGCCCAACGACTTATTAATTTAATACGATATCGCTTACGTGAGGGGAGAAAATATGCTTCACAATGAATATTGTATTCATCCCTTTAAGATAATCACGTTTGTTGTGAATTTATTATACAGACGTGTAAATGATGTATTTATTTGATAAATTCTCTTTTAGCTTTTGTTACGTTTGTTGATGATATATTTTTAATTATAAAGCGAACGTACGATTTTTATTTTTAGTTTTTTAAGTTACTGTAGACGACTCACTGTAGTTAAACGGTAAAAACGAATTATATTATTTGACTAGATAATAAGAAAGGTATATATTAGAATGCATAGTTTATTGGATTATAGTATGCAGTCTCTTAACACTAACGTAAGTCCTGAAGCATTATATGCATTATATGGTTTACTTGATAAAAAAGTGTTTATTTTTAAATTAAACATTAAAGTAGTTATTCTCAAAGCTTTACATGGCAGTATATGACAGGCGTGCTATTCTGTGATCAAGAGGGTGTCATTCCCCGCGTCTTTTCCGCGTCATTTGCGCAGGTCGCCCGCCGCCGCACGCGCCCCGCTCCCGCGCCGCACCCGCGCCGCTCGCCTTTCGTGGATAAGAAAATGCTCCTAATATATGTCAGTGGCGGACCGTTAATGCGTTCTCGCCTCACTGGAGACTCAGCACCAATTTATGCCGGCGACGCTTTTTCTTATCGACATGTTATTACCTAATTCAGCATTTTCACAGTGTATTAAGTCAACCTTTCATATTTTTATCAGCACGCCAACATAAAACTGAACTGGGTTAATTACGCATATTCAGCGTAACTCGCATACAATCGTAAACTTTATCTTATAGCTGGTAAACGTTACGTCTGTAGTTCAAATATCGTTTTAACATACGAACTCAGTTTGTTTAATGGTTAACTAGAAGACTAGGTTTTACTTAAAAATCTTACTTAGATTTTAAGAAAGTGCACTCTTTACAATATTGGGATATTATACGAATATCTTAAAGTAAGCAATATAATCAAGATAAATAATTCACCGGCATTTTTGACTCAAGCAAAGTGGCACATCAAAATAAATGTAAACACATTCGCCCGCAGAATCTAATCCGCGCGACTCAACTCATGCTGAAAATAATTTCATCGCATAGTGCAGAGCGGGGCATAAATAATTCCTTTCGGTGTCACGGTAAAAGGGCGCAGCAATCGTTAGGTGCTCACATCAGTTCCACGTCATTTGCCGCGCCGCGTCGCGCCGCGCCGAGCCGCGTTTACACATGCCACTCGAGCCAGCGAGTGAGCGTTTGTCACTGTGAAGGTCGTTAGTCCGCCCCACCACCTCGACGCGACTTATTGGAAAGAAAATCATGCTGACTGATATCTTTGGCTTTTATCTCGCTTGAAAACAGCTTGTTAAAGATTTTTTTTCTAATATGCCATTTTCTTTACATGCCTGCGTATAACACATCGTTTTTTTTATTACTAAGTTTGCACGAATACTTAGTTACTCTTTTTTCAATATAATTTTTTTGAGTTTTTTTACGACATTTTCTTATATGCGCTGAATTTTTATTGCTACTTTTTATTGGTAAACCTCATATATACATGAAAGCTGGTAAAAATAGGCTGTATGCGGCGGGTTTACTAAAACTTTAAGTTTATCTAAAACATGCACTTAAGTTTTCTGAAATTTTACTTGATTTTATGACTAGACACATTATACCCTTTTGAAGTTTTTTATTTGTATATTACGGGATATCTGCGGTGATTGTGCAATGGTTTTAAATTTTTATTAATATAAATGCCTCGGATATAGACATTTATGTTATTAGCCCACATAAATTAATCGAAATCGATTCTAGCTAAGAATTTAAACAAAAAAAAATAAAAGAAACAAAAACAGCATCAAATGAAATTGCGTGTGCTGTTATTTCATGCTATTGAAATCATGTATTTTTTTTTGCAGTTATAATATGTAAATTAAATTTATATTATACCCAAAAATTATTTAAAAAAATATATACCTAGGTAAAATTCACTAAATTTCACACTAAACTTATATATTTCTAAAATGAAATATATGAAAAAAAAGATGCATGTGAAACCCATAATGTATTTCATAACACTCGGCTCTACCTGACAGCGCACTTCACACGACGCCGATAGTGTTGCCTACCCTCTGAATATTGCATGCATTAAACTTGTTCAACGTGGAAAATGAGGGCGAAACTACCCCGGGCTCCTCATCAACGATTATTTTAAAAGCTCTCCCACTTTAAAACTCTACACATTAATTTGTAAACGAATATTATGTGAAATTTGCGGGTCAGAGATACAACTAAGCGCGCTAACATAGCACATTACATCTAATAAAGATTTGGAAAGCTAGTACCTATATAAAAGCAACCCTAATAATATTTTTAATACATACGTAGTAGTACCTACAATGTCTAATCGTGAAATATCCTTCTTTGACTACGCCTTTTTTTCTTCGGAAGAATTTTTCATTTGGGAAACTGTTAAAAGCAATATCTAGAATTGCTTGCTGAATAACTTATTTTAGAAACAGCTCGAACGGCTCTTGACAAAATACAGGATTATTTTTTATGTTACATTTTTAACAACTTTTCCCAAGAAACGTAGGTCGAAATCTTAAAATTGAAAATCATCTTTTCATACAAACAATTCGCGTGACCTGTCACTTTGTACCGAATTTTCATTTTCAATTTTAAGATTTCAACCCATGTTCCTTGGGAAAAGTGATTAAGTTTCATTCACCTGATTATCTCGTTGAATATACGCAGTCCATAAAAAATAATCCTGTATAGTTATTACTACTGCTTTTTTCTAGTTAGAAACATAGCCATATACTTAGAAATAATTTAACATTCTAATGGTGATTGTTGCAATCGGTCCAGTAGTTCAGTCTATTCGTTACAAACATTCTGTTCCTCTTTATAATTTTAGTTTAGATATACAGCGTGTAACAAAAACCCTGTCCGATCCCTGAGAGTAATATTCGGTATCGTACTGCGAACACATATATGTAGCCACTTAATGGATTGGAGAATAAAATTTTTCCCCAGACAAAATATTTAAATACAAATAAAAACTGATCCAAGGCAACAGCTAAACAACTGACCGCTCCTCAAAGTTCACGTACTTACTACCTACAACAGTTTGGTGTCAAAGAAGCCGCCTATGCGAGACGGTTCATGAACTACCACGAATACGCCTATATTGGATCTGACAGGGGTTTTGTTACATATTGTATAAGTGTAGATAACTCTTATTAAATAGCTAGTGAAACAGACACAACGGTCGACGTCATCACGTCACTGCCAGCCATCGCTGGTTCAACTGATTCTGAATCTCAGCACATGTTGAGCGATGACCGGTTCGCACGGATGTGACGCATATTTCCCTTAATATTTTAGAAATTATTGCTAATGTCAGTTTTTTTTAGAAATTTTGATATTTTGTGTAGTATGTGGCGTGAATAAATACATTTTCTTTCTTTCTTTCATATAAAAAATATGTTACAGACAAACGACCCGTTTCTTTGGAAGATAAAATTTCAAATATACACGTTAAACGTGTAAAATCCTTTTTCTAATCAGGAGTTCAAAAAACTACATGTTTCTTCTGCAGACATTTCAAGAGCTTCTCAAAAGATAAATACATCGAGGATTAAGTTCCAGTCTTTTGTCTGCAGACAATAGAGTTTCTATACAATTTTAAAACCTCCTGTACGCTTGTACCTTTGGTTTTTTGCTTTGACCTGTCAAAACATTTTTTTTATAAATTTGATCTTACTTGGTTTTTTTTTTTAGTGTGCAAATTAGATCGTGATTTAAAAGCAAAAGTCATAGACTATACTTGCTAACATTGACCGCAAAACTGTGATCAAATAATGAATAAATAATACTCTCAATAACCTTTCAACAAAAATAAAGGCAAAAAGTTCACATTTACATAAACGAATAGTGTAAACTCAACTCACTAAAATACACGGGCCTTATAAAACCAAATTAGCGAACACAACAAGACCAAAAGGCGCTAAAGCGGAAACTATTTAAAATATTTTAGGTGACAACGACGCAATGCGCGTTAAATAAAGCCGAAGTGTCGCAGTAACTCTGCGTGCACCGGTTTGTTTGTTCTGCTTTAAGTTTAAATGCGCTCTTGACATAATCCCGGGACAAAGGGACCTCTGCTCATCTGCCCACAATGGGTGCAGCTATTAATTATTTGCCGACAAAAGCCGAGGCGTGAGAACGCGCCGACTCGGAACGATCATCTTCGCGATCACACAAACGACCTACTGAATATTATGTTATGGGTTATGAACAATCTCACGCGTAATGGCTGGCATTACGGACCGAGTAGATAACTTTGCACATGTATTCTTGTATATAAGTGCTATATGGTATATTGGAGCGAATTCGTAACTAAGTTTGGTAGTGGAAGTTAGTTAATCATGTAGCTTTGAATGTTATATATTAGTGTAATAAGCTAAAATAGGTAATAATCAATCCTACTAATATTTATTATAAATGTGAAAGTGTGGATGTTTGCATGTTTAGATGTTTGAATGTTTGGATGTTTGGATGTTTGTTACTCAATCACGCAAAAACTGCTGAACGGATTTGAATGAAATTTGGCATGCATGTAGCCTTTGACATGGAAAAGAATAGGTTTTATCCCGATTCCTTAAGTAGTTACCGAGGCAAAATTTAAAATTGTTTACGAGCTAAGCCGAGGGCAGGCAGCTTTGAAATTTTGTATTTTTCTTTCTTACAGCGCAAGCTATAACATGGGTGAAAATTTTATTTCATTTTTTATTACTTGCACATTTTTTATTTTCTTTTTGGACCCAATTCTGAAATCCACGCAGATGAAGTCGCGGGCAGAAGCTAGTTAAGTTATAATTGTTACCTATCTCAATATAAAATAATATGTACATTTCAGACAATAAACTAATGCAATGCGACATAATTCTGTAGGCGTCTGCTTTCGTAGAGCCAACGAGCTACGTCGTAGCAACTGTGTAGGCTGAATAAAATTTCGTCATTCACTTGTTATTACAAAACCGCCTCAAGACTTTTGTGAACGGTGATTCCAGTTACTTAGTTTAATAAACAAATGTTCATTTATTTATACACATACGTTAACACTATTAAAAATATTAAACAGATAAGTTATTGGATATGTACGATAAAAATTGTAAAGTATCCGGTTGACCGGAACAACCTTCACATACTGCAACGTTCTACTGGTAACTGTATTTTTTTAATAAAATACCTAAAACGGTTAGCATCCTTCCTTTTAAAATGTAAAATAAAATACAAGCGAAATTACATTATATTACACAAAAAATGGATGATAATTATCATGAAGCTTACTGATTGGTTGAATTTAAATCAAGTTTTTTTATCCTACTAATATTATAAATGTGAAAGTGAGGATGTTTGGATGTTTGTTTCTCCATCACGCAAAAACGAATAAATGTTTCAAATAGGGCCAGTAGTTCCTGAGATTAGAGCATTAAACCAATCAAACACTTTATCTTTATAACTGTAGCAGTACAGAATATCCTCGTTTTGGTATATAAGTATCTTATGGTAATAGGGAAGACTTTTTGACAGGTTCACAATTTTCACAATTAACACGGTTAGCGTGAGGTCGCATCACATGGCACAGCGTGCGCATGCTCAGCTGCTTCACTGCGTCCGCCAGCTGCAGGATGGTAAACTAGAATTAACTGATACTTAACCATAATGCAGCTATGGAAGTCACCTAAACAATTATATATAAAAAATTACCAACCTCATTACAGTAGGGAAAAGGCTGGACAGTTAAAGAGCTTTACATTTTCGGAGCCATAAACATTTTACTGAAGATATTTTGTATTTGTACACATTTGCATGCAATTAAGATTGTCCGATGTGTACCCTCTATCTGACGATACCGTACGATACATGACCTCTATTTGCCTAGAGAAACTCGTTATCATGTTAACGAATAAAAACGGAAAATAGATGAGATTGGGGTGAATTGGAAATGTAGGTAATCGAAAATCTGTTGATATTTGAAAAAAAAAACATTTACATGGTAAAAGAAGCCGTACCTACTCTTCAAGTTTAAAACAATAAAAAATTCAGCACGAAGGCTGGTGAAGAATACTGTACCTATGGCATTAAGTCTACCTTGTATACGTGTTTTTGTAGTATGCATTAAAATATAAATAAATATGCGTATCAACCAGTCACTTCGTATAAGCAATAAAAAATTCCCAATAATTAGTATATAGTATTAATGAGTGATAAAAACTTGATACGAAAATGAACTTTAAATTGTTGTAATACGGACGATTTCAATGCATTTACCTCATAACAGTAAAACCGGGCAAAAGTCATGACGAGCTGGTTCGTGGTCGTCCGGATATCCGGCGAGCATGCAGGTCCAGGATCCGGACAGGTGTGAATTAAAATTATTACGGTTATGCAAATAAGGTTCTGCTGTGACTTGCAAAAAATCTGCTGTTACTGTCTAGCGGTCATCGGAATATTTTTATTTCTCTGGCGTACGTTTAGAGTATTTTTTTAGTTATGAAATTCATGTAATTGCATACTGATATATATTTTTGTACATAAATGTGTACACATTTTTAATTCATCATGCGTTTAGTTTGAAAACTGATCACTTTACATTTATCCAGGCTTCAATTCAACTAAATATCTATTCTTTTACCTGAATTTCCCGGTAAAATATTTCATCGTTACTGTACTGACTGTATATATTTT
Organism: Plusia festucae; assembly: GCA_950381575.1. Taxonomy (NCBI): domain Eukaryota; kingdom Metazoa; phylum Arthropoda; class Insecta; order Lepidoptera; family Noctuidae; genus Plusia; species Plusia festucae. The sequence goes on from OX494450.1 coordinate 7,126,062, forward strand.
ATTTAATGATCAACATTCATATAATTTCATATATTGAAAAAGCGACTTAATTACAAATATATTTTATTTGCATAAAATAGAACAAAGTATCCAAATCAAATCACTACTCCAATAAAAAGCACCAACACCACAATAACTTTGCACACATAAACATGAACGTCTATAAAAACGTGACGTGACGTCAATCAATCCTTATTTAGGAAATAACTTCGTACACCTGCAGACGTTAGCCGTACTCTAACGAACTAATCACAAACTACCACTATTAAATTAAATTAATCAATCAAGACAGTTTATGGCGACCGAACCAACCTCGCCACTTTATAAGTGTCGTCAGAGATTTCATTACGAAGTATCGAAGCGCAGTATAAATTCCAATAGATTCAATTAGTTTGTACTCACTGTTTGACGTAACAGAGTTCAAATTTATGTTGGAATTTGTTATCATAAATAATGTTAGATCCCTACATCACTGCGTCAGCGGGACAGACCCAGGAGGAGATGGCAAGACGATCTGGATTTTTTCAAAGATAACTGGTCGGTAGCGACTCTTGAAAAAGACAAATGTGAAATGTTTTTTGCCCAGTAGTGGGGCATTACAAGCTATTAACAATAATAATAATAAATAATATACTTTTCGATTTATTGCTTAAAAAAATCATAAACGATTTTTGACAAAAAATATGTTTTACTGCAACTTACCGTAATTAGAATTTCGGAGAATACAATGAAATAGAGAATGGGTTTTTTAATAGAAACAAAAAAAATACTTACACATTTATTATTTACTTCATAAGAAATCACTAATAGACAACTATTTGCAACTAAAACTTAACGAACATAAAGTAACAAAAGCACCAATTTATATGTATACAGGAACATGAACTAAAGAGGGAACATTAAACTTTGATTGGCTTTCATAGTCGAGGCAACGTAAGAGTGCTGTTAAGTTTAGTGCAGCCACAAATCGCCTGCTCATTGCCGGCACAGAACGCCCATACAGATGGATATAAAACCCCTGCCATACACGTTACAGCGCCCGGCTTCCCTTCCCCGTTAACCCCAGTTTTATCATTCGTTTCACTGAAATAGGTATCTCGTCGGACGCGAGTACGTTTCGTGCTCAGTATAATGAATGTAGATCACCTATTTTAACACGTGAGCTAAGGTAACGAAAGAAAAATAAAATATCGGGCCAAGGGATCGATTTCTCGCAGACTCTCATTACATTGTAAGCGACCGTATAAATCCCTTCGAATTCCGAAATTCTTTGAAAGGATTACGTTTGCGTTTCTAGATATACATTTTAATGAAAGTATTACGTGGTTAATACGGTTTATTTTTATACGAACGTTTACTTATCCTCACTTTGTTGTAGGTGTCGGAGCTGTCGAAATGAGGTCATCTCTCGGAGTTTTATAAAGACATTGCGGGATTATTTGTAGATCTATGAAACATACGTTACATAGTTACCAGAATTGTCTTATTTGTACTTAACATAACACTAATAACATAAAAGTATTTAAAAGTATAATCTCCTTTTTTATGCTATCTCGATAGAGAGATATCTTTCACATTTTTGGACGTAAAATATTAGTTTTCCTAAGCCCAGTGCTTTTCTGCGTATTAACAAGCCTGGAAGTTATCTTAAAAAATAAGAGCCCCTTACAAAAAAAATATTATGATAAATAAATTAACTTTCCATTTTAAGAGATAGAAATTATGTCTTATTTAACATGAGCCACATCGGTTCTAGGTTAGACTATAAGAAAACCATCTATTACGCCAGTTTTCAAGTTAAAAGCCACGGAAGTATTGATAACCTAACAGTATTACGTTTATTTAATTAAAGGTAAATTCTGACAGTCGCCAGTTTTACCTTTACGATGATTATTAATCGGGGACTAAATAATTTGCGAGTAAAATTTTAGGGGAACTAATTATTCTACAGTAGAGTACGATAAACTGAGATTACCAGGCGTCGTGTTAGTCCATTCGTACACGAGGCGACTTTAGTACCGAAGCGAGTATCACCACACAAACTCAAAGGGTACGTCCACAGAGACAAGCGGCCTGCTTAGAAACTGGAGCCTAGTAGCTTGCGCTCAGGCTACTTGTTTGGATACTCGGTACCCCACTGCAGGTGATTTGATCCATTTTTTAACAAACCCCCAACATTGAGGAGGTTATAAGTTTGACTTTAACTATGTATCTTATTGTTTGTTTTTTTTAATGTATGTCCACCGATATCTTCGTAAATTTTGGATCGTTTTTTTTTTGTGGGCTCATTGTCACTATTTCAGGATCTGATGATTAACTGTATTCTTAATTTACCTCATACTCATCGTCAAGAAGGTTAGTAGAAGGTAGGGAAAGGTTTTCGATACCGACTTCAAACAAATCAGATGGTAACTTAATTCAATTATTGAATGTATAAGGTAAGTTAAGATTACAGTATAATTTTCGCTGTTAAGTGGTATAGGTATGGGTTTATCAAGTCCGAGTCATATCCCCACGCTGTGCCCTCAGCTTGGGTTGAAGTCATAAGCTCTTCACCCAGACAAAAAAAACCATCTAGGCGTAAAAAGCCGGCTGTATGTGCGGACGCAGCCAAAGAGTTTTTTAGTAGGTACATAGGAACGCGTTAAAGGACAGTCGTTGGGTATCGACTTGCGTCGCCTCTTGTATAAACGGGCATAGAGTTAGGGCCATTGGAATAAATTAAAGGTCAGATGTTTATAACCTTTGTAAAATCTACGTAACCTGAATGTTGGGCACTCAGGGAGAGGTTTATTTCATCGAATCGAAGAACACCAAGGTACAATTTGTGAAAGAAGCACGTATTTAAAATTGAAACTATAGCTTAATTTAACTTCTCGATTTAACTAGGCTGTTAATTATAGCTACACGGTGTTCGGAAATGGTTTAATATTATCGCAGTTTTAGACGGACATTGTATATTTTTATTAACAAATATATAGGTATAATTGTTTATTTTAGATTTCATTACATTTGAGATTGATAAAGTTATAATATAAATTCGATGGTTGAAATATTAACATTAATGTAGGTAATCACGCCATATAGGTATTTCAAAATTATTTTCAGTGTTAATTTAGGTTATTACATATTTAATCCTTATCTTCAGTACTTATTAATTCAAATTTAGACTGGGCTGCAAAGCTAAATACAAATAAAAAAAAAACTATTGTTTATAACTCACTAAAAACAAACGTAGAGTGATGAGGTGTAATCGGTAATATTGAGGACACACGTCAAAACAATAGTTAATGATAAATGAGCCAATTACAAAAACAACAGTGCTCAGTTGAATGACAATCGTGAATTTGAATCAGACACTAATGTCACAATTTTTTTAAAAGTAAACTTACCCAAAATACGATTATATGTTTTTTTAATAGTATATTATTATTTACAACCCGCACAAGATACATATTGAACCTCTTGATGCACTATGTATTCTTCCAAATATAATAAAAAATAAAATTAAAAAGATATTTCTTCTTCAACATTTTCTCTTATTAATCGCTATAAGCTTCGCATGGGTAGCACAGTAATAAAGCCTATAATTATACCAAACCCTACCCCTTAAATCACTCTATCTATCGCTGATAACAGAGTTTAAAAAATCTAACGTACAAACAGCTGTACAAAGATTAAGTCAACATAATTATAACATAAATACAACAAACATTTTCACTACTTGAAACATTTTTAATACTATCCAGCTACAAAAACAAAATACAATCGATGTCGTAGAAAGACTGCGTACTATCTTTATCTTACTTACAGTCCAAATACCCCGTAAAGCTTTTTGTAGTTCTAGAAGTAGCGCTAGACTTTTATATAGACATTTCTAAATAAAAAGAACACTACACTTTAGAACAGCCGTTGTCCTCAATACAACAACCGACTCTAATTAACATAAATAGGAACTGTGCAGTGCTCAAGCAAAGACGTAAAAACTTAACCGTCGTCCGATTGGTCCGGGCTAAGTTAGTTTCTTTCCGCAACTTCACCTGGGTATTATCTTTAATAGAGTTCTGCTAACTTCATAATACTTTGCCTAGCAACTGAAACTATTAATTTTCTTTTCGCAGCCGGAAAAATGTCTTACTGTGATTCTCATCCGAAGTTAAATTAACTTGTAAGGCGAATGTGAAGACAAAGCAATAACTAGCAATAAATTATAAGTTCCGTCTTCCATTAACCTATCTCATTTAAATATTAAGTCTATATAAGTACCTTACTTCGCCGGGATGATACAAAGTAAAGGTTGCACGTGGCTAAAACGGAACATAAGTATGAGAAATGTTATTTTTGCAGGGGCTCTGACAACAATAAATTACCTAAAGAATTGAAAACTTGTAATTAAAAAATGTTTAAGAACAAATTAAAGCTGATATTTATTTTTTTAATTCGTCGGTAGTGTAGTGGGTGGGATTCGAACCCGCAACCACATGATCGCAAGTCCGACGCCCTAGTCATTAGACTACCGCTGCTTCAAATGCTAGATGTTACTACAGTTCTGAAGGATTTTTTAACATGATAACATGTAGGACTAATATTATCTTATAATATCTAAAATACACATGTTGATACGAATGAATTATTTTGATTGGATTTGCTATCTACACGTGTTGATGATATAGGTTAGATTGAGGGGAATTTAAGGAGGGATTGTTCGTTATTACCCGTGTGATTAGGCGACATTTACGAGGTACCGTAATGCTCAATATATATCATTGCCGATGTCATGAACTTTGTAGTTATCAGTTCGTAAATGCCGAATAATCAAACGGTTGACACTTCCTAAAACTCAAACTAATACAACATAGTATTAACACAACTAATTGACATAATCTCACGAGTGTGTGCCAATAGATATGAAAAAATAAGCTTCCATTTCGTGAAAAAACTGTCTCGATTTCGAAATGTTTACACGCCTAAATCTACTCAAAATAAAAACAAGCTCTCTCTGATACCACTTTCGCGGTTCTACGCCCTTCGCATGTAGGTCATATCGCCAGGCCACATGCCCTCCAGGCATGTTTGTGCAAGGCAAAAAAATAAACCTGCACTTTTATACTTTCCATCAAAAACCTTGTAGGATTTTTTATTCAAGTTCATGCCAGTTATATCGGCCGAATACTCACTTATTTCAAAAGCTGTTGAACAACAAATCGTTAATATTCATAAGTTTTAACGCTCTCTAAGTGTGAGGGCTCGTAACACTTTATTTTACGATGTAATAATATTTTGTCCACGACATCGTAACCGATTTATTATTTGTAACAAAATGGCTACAAACTTTCGCTATTACGTGTAGTTGACATCGCTTTATACCATTGGCCCAAATTCTATCCCCGAAACGCGGAATATTCCATCGGAATTCTGCTTATTGGAAATAAATCCTGGATGAAATGGGATCATACCTATTCAGAGGTAGCCTCCTTGTATAGCTAAGCGTTTACACAACACACGGGCTGACGTACGAAGCTAGAGCCTACTAAGGATTTATTCAGTTCTAATACCAAAAACTAATACCACTGTTATTTCATTCACCTCACGTTTATTTTATTCGGAACGGATACCATTATTAAAACGATTACCGATTTATTTATTTTTTCAATTTCTAAGTTTAAATGTACAGTCAGTAAAAATGCTTTGTAAATATATAGATATAAGTAATTGAATTGAATAAAAATCAGTAAAGTTAAAAATAAAAATATCTTCTAGATCAATGTTAATAGACTCATAATCAACTTTACATCATTTTTCTATAATACAAATAATTAATATCTTCTTGCGAAAACAAGTACAGTTTATTTACAATCTAACAAATACAAAATATCTCTCAACTTCCTTTATTTATTAACAAAGCATTTATAGTGACTGTACTTTATATCTACATCCTTGAATTTGTTTTGGTATTCTTTAAAAATGTGAATATATGCATTCGGAATCTATACTTATTTTATAAATCTGAAGTGTTTGTTTGTTTGTGTGTTTGTTTGAACGCTCTATACTCAGGAACTACTGGGCCGATTTGAAAAATTATTTCACTGTTAGATAGCTTACTAATTAAGGAAAGCTATAGGCTATAATTTGCCGGTTACCGAGGCCCACGCGGGCGGAGTTGCGAGCAAAAGCTAGTACCTAGGAAATAAATATGAGTGGAATCAAATACAGTGATATTACTTTTTGGTATTAGGATTGAATAAGTTCTACTCAGCAAGCTTTAATTTAACGTTAATACATAAACAATCGTTACTGTTGATTAATCACTTAAAGGGAGGTATAGAAGCAACAAGTTTATTAAACTTAATTTAAATGCAGTGCCTGTAACTTGGAAATTCAAATCACTTTACAAGCAGAAATCTTCATGAATCTATTTTATTCACGTTAAACGAACAAATCTTGATTGTATAAAACATTGCTCTTGTAGCTATATATACATATATTAAAACTATGTACGAGGTAATTATAAAACAAGTTTGTGTAAGTGTAAATGTAGTATAATATCGTTAATATAAAATAATATATTTTTCCTCTAGTAAGGTAAGTAGTTGAAAATATTTTAATTGGCCATTACCATAACATAAAACATACCAAAACTGTAATAAAAAGTTGTGAGTTACACAGAAATACAAATTATTATGACTCTTCATAACATTATTTCGGAATGTGGGGTCAAGATCACGGCAGAAATAGGGTCACAGACGTAAAGGTCACGGGTTCGGCGGTACAGCCTCATGCAAGGCGTTAAATACCAGTTTCTGCACGAGGATCTCCTTAACATGCTCCAATTTTCTAAAACGTCAATACTGCTCTTAACTGGAGTGCGAAATTATCTTCTTGATGTTGTTAATAACCCACTGCGAGGGATCATGTATCACAATACTGCTCAATACCACTGGAAGTGGTAAAGGCCGTTCTAATTTACGCCTACTACAAAGGGAGACTACTAATTTGACAGGTACAGAGGAATCATAGATTCTTCCCGACCTGGAGCTGGACTGGAGCGACTGGCAAGCAAACTTGCGGTGATTAGTGTACCCAGGTTTCTCTGGAGGGAAGGGGACAGGTTGAAATTCATTTGTAGCTCCCCTGGTGTTATAAGCGTTCGTGAGCAACAGTAACAACTTTCCATAATGTAAATCGTATGCTCAGCTCCCAACTACACAGTATAAAAACAGTTACGGCTTTTCTATGTATATTTTTGTCTTTACATATTCGGTTCACCGTTAAAGAATAATAATACCGGCCTATAAATGATCCACAGCTGGGCCTCTTCTCATATAGAGAAAGAACGACCACTGTTTAGTTTAATAAAAATGTTTCGTAAGAATGAGCAACTCGCTCTTTCTTTTGTTCAACAAAGAAAGATCTATCTTCTAAAATATGAACTGTCTACAAAGTTATTACCTGTATCTTTTCCATTTACTTCCAACATTAAACTTACGTTTCTTAGATGAAAACGTTGTTAATTATCGGTCGTTTCCTCCCCGGAGGAGACAAGTGCCTGACTCATCCTACCTACAGGCTACAACAAAATAGTAACAACTATTAAATACCTTTTGTGCAACAAACAGCTCTGTCATTGTTATTTTCTTATGAGGCTTTTTTTAAGTACTGATCTTCCGATAATAAAGGTTAAGCTTTGCTGGCTGAGGTTGGTACTGGTATGTTGAATTGGTGACCATTTTTTTTACCAATGAAGTCACTCAGTGTTTGCAGATGCAGTGTTTTATTCTATGACAGTTTTAGAGCCCCCTTTATTGTTATTCTGACAACCTGTCTAACCAGTGGACAGAGGGAAGGTAGTATGTAAAAAACAGTATATGTGCGGATGTGACACTTTTTGAGTATTTGAACGCATACAATTGCATTTTACTAGAATGGCAGGATAGCTAGGATAACTTTTTAAATTAATTACCAATAGAAAGGAAAAATGTTAACTCTTGGCGGGACCAGAACTCGCGACTACTGGCTCAACCAACAATTACTTGTCAACTAAGCTACGGAGGTCGGTGCCCGAGTATTAAAATTCCTCCTCTCTATTATGATGCACGTCTTGGGGTGACGTGTGGGACATTTGAGCAACCCAATATTCGATTGCCGACTTGATTATGATTTGATAGTCCGCATGAATACGTTATAAATAAATAAAATTAAATAGAAATAATAAATGTGGACAACATCACATACATTGCTCCGAATCCAAAGTAAGTAGCTAAAGCACTTGTGCTATGGACTCAGAGACAACGAAGGTACCACAAAGACCCAGACTCGAGACAAAGTAGAAAAGTGTTTTTCTACCTTGACCCGTCCGGGATCCGAACCCGGGACCTCAGAGCTGGCGACACCTTGAAAACCGGTGTGCACGCCACTCGACCTCTCACTCGAAGGAGTGAGATTGTAACCCCCGCATACTGTAACGTCAGTTAACTGTAACACATTCTTAAATGTCACACCTTAAAGTGTCATAGACAGCATAAAGATCTAAGAGCGACATTAAGGTGATTGAAGTTTCAGTTTTCCACCATAAGCCAACCCTAATACAGTAAGGAAAACGGTTTGACACACAAATAGTACTAAGCCATTATGAGTTCTGGAAGCATGCATATAAAATAGCCATAAATAAACATAATCGTTGTATTAATTTAGTTGAAAATAGCAATCTTTCGTGACTTGTGACTAATAAGTGCAAAACACGTTTCTTTGTTAAATTTACTTAAATTACAGCTTATAAAGTAATTATGTAATTATACTACATACGTTTAAAAACGAAGTATCACTGCACATACCATTCGAAATCTATTATAACTATATAAATGGACTTTTGTTACAATAAAAACAAACATCAAATGAGTTCAAATTGAAGTTAGCTATTATATCTGTCATTTAAGGAAGTATTAAGAGTAATAGCTACCTTCTAGATAGGATAAGTGAATCCACGCGGTATGCTAGCACAGCTGTGACATTAAGTTTGTCACTATCCACAGAACCTACCACCCTTTACAATCTATACTATAATAATATTATAAAGCTGAAGTTTGTTTGTGAGTTTGAACGCGCTAATCTCAGGAACTACTGATCCGATTTGAAAAAGTCTTTCACTGTTAGATAACCCACTTATCAAGGCAGGCTATGGCTGGGCTATAATTTGCCGCGATAACACACGCGGGCGTAGTCTTTTATAAAATTATACAGGATAAACTCTGAGGAAAAGTCTATGTATTAATATAATTATAGATAATGATAGAAAATATAATAAGACCTGCATGTAATAGTATCACAGTCTCCTGAACTATACTTAAGCCGCACTTTTTCTTAACAACGAGCTAAATCAAAAATCTCAATACCAACAAATGCATTCGATTTATCCGTTTACATAAATGATTTATAATACTTGTTTACATCTACATTTCCACTTTTTACTAGTAAATGTGTGTAAATATTACTGTCTATGCGCTAACACTTATTGTTAAATATTCGCAATAACTGCCAAACAAACCGAACCAAACTGCACTTATATCTCCGACTAGCGACCCGCCCCGGCTTCGCACGGGTGGACATTTATTTCTTCATAGATGTGCACCCCTCTCCCCTGCGGTTTCGCCGTGCGAGTCGTGCGACACATATCGGCCGGCGGCCATCATTCATTTTAATACCAATTATAATTTTAAATTCGTAATATCTTTTGAATGAATTGTCCGATTGGTATAAAATAAAAAGTAATTTATAGCTATTGAAACAATCTTGCTCAATAAATAGTTTATTTGGATAAGGATTAGTATTTGACGACAATACGATCAATAAACATAGGCTAATAATTTTAATTACTTTTATTCTATGGAAAAGTGGTTATAATGGCTAAAATATAAATGTTTGGTTTATACTATCGCGGACTTTTTTGTAGGCATTATTGAGTTCTACAACTTTTCTATAGAAGTCAACCATACATCTCTAACCATTTAGGCAGCGTTCGCGAGAATCGTTAACGTGCGGCAGTTTTTTCGTCGACTTACTCCACAATTTTCACTACCACGAAAAATCCTATCTATTTTCCGGGATAAAATATAGCCTATACGGATTCGGAAGAATCCCTCTAAGTAATGGTAAAAGAAATTTTGAAATCGGTCCAGTAGTTTTTGAGCCTATTCAATACAAACATACAAAAATACAAAGGTTTCCTCTTTATAATATTAGTATAGATGTGAAAACAATGGGAACGTCACACTATTCTTCATCATGAGAAAAATAAAATATCGTTATGAACCAACGAATTCTTTTAGAAATAAAAACAACAGGGAAACACCACGCTCAGACAGTTTATTATGTCGTGGACTATGTCATAAAGTACCATAGCTATAGCAAACACTTACTGCTCATTGCGAACACGTATGGTACACAAAAAATTATAAAGATACTTATGTATACGCGGAGTAATGTGTGAAGGGGAGAAGCGACGATAACTCGACACACGTGAAGTTAAATGTATGTTTAAAGCATTCGTTATAACAGTAATGCTCCGTTGTAAGTACGTTTTGATAAGTTCAAATCTTCCCGGTTTTATAACTCCATTTTTCTTCTTCATCCATTGTTAACCCATTTTGTAATCATCTCATCGAACCTTTTATGGAAGCGAGTCAAGATGGACTCGTCGTAAATCACTAGTCCGTGAAAACTTTAGTTGCTCAATCATTTGCACTAGATTAAACGATACAATGGACAATGAATAGAGCGACTGAATTTTTTGTAAAGACAGTCGTTTATTCTAGAAAATCGATTTGTTTTCATCCAATTTATTTCTTTGAGACATTTACTTCACTATTTATTCTGGGTCTTGAGTACTCTACTAACATTAACGTAAAGTTCTTAAAGTAAGTGTTTTTTTAGAATAACGGATATACATAAAAAAATAAATTGAATCTATATCCTAGAAAATATTTAAGTCTTTGCTTATGAAACAAGATTGTACCTCTTTATTTAAAGTTTAACGTCATAAAAAATGAGAGTTTATTCTACATATTATTATTAAAAAAGAATAAACAAATCAAATCCATTTATTTGCGTAACACAGGTTATAAAGGTGATCTAATAGAAGAGTACACTGAGTTCCACCGCGAAGGGTGCGGCAATGTTTATGTAAAATAATAAGGAGCTAATAAGTACAGAACTTCTGATGGTTTCAACAAGAAAAAAAATATGGCACGATATGTACAGTCAATAGCAAAAGAAGATGATAAATTGAGTTTATAACTTTTGGAGTCACAGCTGATCACGAATATATGGCAACTGTACTAGTAGTAAATATTTGGTACTAGCTGTTGCCCGCGGCTTCGCTCGCGCGTAAAGTAAAGAGTAGTATTAAAGGTAGATAGATGTATTCTGTGATTTTCAAAGTAAGGAGAATGTATAACATTTTTCATCTAATATTATGGCGTTAAAATAATAATAAAAGTAAAGTAAGTAGCAAAAGCATTTGTGTTATGGAATCGGAGACAAAAAAGGTACCATAAACACCCAGACTCCAGACTATGTATAAAAGTGATTTTCTACATGGACCCGTCCGGGGATCAAACCTGGAACCTTAGAGCTGGCGACACCTTAAAAACCGGAGTGAACGCCACTCGACCACGGGAGTCGTCATTATAGATATGTCTTAGATGGTCATTATCTTATCTATTTATCTTTTCATCTGTCTATCTTTGAGAATACTGAACTTCACATACCAACTATTTCAGCCCTTATTTTACCCCCTTAGAGGGTAGATTTCTAAAATCTCGGAAATACATCTTATTTATTTCTAATTAATAACCCTTGTATGAAATTGAATGTGTCTATCTTTGAAAACGACACAATTCATATGCCTACAAACTTCCAACCCCTTTTTCACCCTCTTAGGGGGATGATTTTTAAAATCGCTGAAATTGTGTTTATTTATTTCTATCCAGAAACCCGTATACGAAATTTCATGTGTCTATCATTGAAAATATTGAACTTCCCATACAAACTTTCAACCCCTATTTCACCCCCTTAGGGGGTAGATTTCTAAAATCTCGGAAATACATCTTATTTATTACTAACTAATAACCCTTGTATGAAATTGAATGTGGCTATCTTTGAAAACGACACAATTCATATGCCTACAAACTTCCAACCCCTTTTTCACCCTCTTAGGGGGATGATTTTTAAAATCGCTGAAATACATCTTTATTCATTTCTATTCAGAAACCCGTATACGATATTTCATTTGTCTATCATTGAAAATACCGAACTTCCCATACAAACTTTCAACCCCTATTTCACCCCCTTAGGGGATAGATTTCCAAAAGAAAAGTAGCCTATAGCCTTCCTCAATAAGTGGACTATATAACAGTGAAAGAATTTTTTAAATCGGACCCGTACTTCCTGAGTTTAGCGCGTTCAAACAAACAAACTCTTCAGCTTTATAATATACATATTATAATTATAATGTATAATGTATATAAAGTATAGATAAATAATTATAGTATCTTAGCCGTGTCACAGATTAATAAATAGTTACTTGGCCGTGTGCAGCGCCCCTTATTGAACTCCACTGCGGGTGACGTAACCTACGACAAACTTATTATTTGCGGTTGGTACAGTATTTGGGTCTAGGGATCGAACCGCAAAATTAAGTTTGTTTTTTTTGTATATACTTTTCCGGGATAAAAACTATCCAGTGTGGTGCCCAGGATATTAAAGAACAATTATACCAAGTTTCATCGAAATCGAACCGGTAGTTGTTGCGTGATGCCTGAACAAACAGACAGACAGACAGACAAAATTTTTTTTTAATCACATTTTTGTGTTCGGTGTCGGTCTAGTAACACACCCCGCCATTAATTTTTTTGATATTTTCAATGTACAGAATTTTCACTTCTACAGATTTATTATAAGTATAGATGTAGATAATTTACAATCACATACTTTTGAATCACGTCGACGCCACACAGTTCTGATGCGAGCTCCGTTCATTAGTATTGAATTTGTGATTTTGATCATCTACTTTTGCTGTTGACTGTACCGCAACATTCCAGTGATCGATGCCTTTGATTGCAAATACTAAACAATGCAGCACAAAATAATTTGTTGGGTAAGCAGAACTGAAAGGTCTCTAGCTTAATCATTAAAACTTGAATAACTTCGAAGAAAACTAATTTTGTTCTGTGCTAACCTGTTAAATGCAGACGTACTTAGCTACGAGTATAATTAATGAAATTTAAATTACGACACGATTAAAGTTATATTAATTAACTTGACGAAAGTAGATACAGCCTTTAAATTAAGAAGAATTTGATCTGATTAATTCTTAACTAATTCAATTATTTACTTTAAGAAAAGGTTTAATAGAAGTGTGCTAAAGAGAAATCTATTAATTCTTATGAAAAAGGTGATGCTGAACATACCTTTATAAAACACAAGCTTTTGCTCACGGCTCCGCCCGCGTAGGCATCGGTTAATAAGTGGGCTATCTACCTGTGAAAGAATTTTTGTAATCGGACCAGTATGTTCCTGAGATTAGCGCGTTCAAACCAACAAACAAACTCTTCAGCTTTATATTAAGTATAGATTGCAAACAGTGACTGTACTAAAATGAATAGAAGTTCTGTTACTTATCTATATTTACTTGCATAACGCTACATTTACATATAGAAGAATATTCATTTATTTAATTATTAAGAGTATATTATTTTTTACATACAATGTTTATCGTAGTTTTTTTTTTATTTATTTATGATGGAAAACAATAAATTTCACATTAATTACAAAGTGATACGTGTGGGCTGTTCGTCCGTCAGTTCTTCCGTCCGTCTGTCACCAAGCAGTATCTCATGAACCATGACAGTTTGACGGTTAAAATTTTCATAGATTTATGTTTCCGCTATGATGACAAATACTAAAACACACTTTAAATATAGTACCTTATTCAATTAAAACAAGTATTTAAGCAGCAAAAATCACTTTCAAATTTAAAACGGTACGAAATAAAAAATAAACCCTTCGACCGCGAGTCGGACTCGCACTTAGCCAGTTTTATTGTTAACTAAAGAAACTGAATTGTTACGAAAGCCCCGCCGTCGCGTCGCCATCTCAATAAGATTATAAAGCCTTTACAAAAAGAAGATTTTCGTCAGTCAAAATGTCGAGATGTTGAACAAGAAGCCTATTTTTCACTCGTTATTTCGAGCATCAATTAAGTCATTAACCGTGTGAGCAAGGCGTAAGGAAAGTACGAACAAAGAGATGCTTTGACGGCGAGTCGCGGCGCGGTACGCTGCCTCCGATCAAAACGCAGCATAGAACGTTGCCGACGCGACGTTACAGACTGACAATATCAAAGTCTTTCATGTTTTTTATTTTACTTTTATTTGTAACTTTTATTTTCTTTGTAAATCTTAAATCGCCGAGCAATGTTCATTGTTCATCCTTCTCTATATGGGAAGAGGCTTGTGCCCAGCAGTGGGAAATTAATTTATAGGCGTGTATTATATTTGCTTTTTGCGTTAAGTAAGTCCTCAACATGTAAAGCTATGGAAACGAATAATCTGCGAATAGTCACAATCCATCTTAAATAACGATTTCGTAACTTTATGTTTAATTTTAAAACAAAAGACAAAATAATGTAAATGCATACGATAACTGACGCACATTTTTTCGAACTGCATTATGGGTCGTTTAAATTCTCACCAGATACAAAATGTATATATTTATTTCAAAATTACAATTTGTCCTTAGGTTACAGGCTAACCTAATATGATGATGTATACACAATTTAAATTAAAGATACAAAATAATAAAAACTATAAAATTAAAATTATATACTAAACAAATATAACATCTTACATTTTACCTTCTCTAAGTTTCTGTGCCACCACTGTGAAACATACCAATAGCTATTTTACATTCAGCGAATGACTACATTGTCCTTCATACTAAAGAAATAAAACAACATCACCTACTTAGGGAACTGCATAGGTGCGTAGATAAAACGAGGCGTAGAACGGGACTGGTCAGCTAAAAGAAGTTTATAAACCCTGGCAACAGCCTTGTGGAGGTCGCGGCCTGTCGCGGTTACGTTATTTATGTGACCGACAGTTATTTGTTTCAGGCCTCCACGCTCGTGGAGATTTAAGTCTGTTAACGAACAAAGAAAATCCGTCGGAGCGACATGTTTTTTGTAAGTATGTTCACCAGTCGGAGGAAGCAGGGTTTTAAAACAGTTCTTTTGCTTGAATTCGTTTACCCAATTCATCAAATTAACATGTTCAGGGAAAATATTTTTATGTTATTTCTTTGATCTCTATAGGGCTAATGAGCAGTAGATACGGCTAGAGGCGTACGTAAGCGGCCGCGTGTTTACCGCCCCTGACGCGTGCAAATCGAATTATCACTACGAACGGACTGACGGGGTTCGAATGTTAATTGTTCGTTCAAATAATCATTATGGGGGACAGTATTTACTGTAGAGATTCGAAAACATTTGTCGACACACAATTTTGTATTTCGTATTTATACTGCCCAGTGTAAAGATTTGTTAAATCTACTTTATTCTATTTGACAACCGTAATTTTATTTGGACGTTACGCGAATAAAATTACATCTCTCATAATCTTATTCGTTCGAATTCCTTTTTATTCAACAAATTCACCGAAAGTTGTTTACTATCACGGCTCTTCATTTGCTTGGGCCCATCTCTCGTTAGACGTGGAAACATTTGTAAAGATAAACGCAGTTTGTTCCGCTATTAAAAAGCTGTTTTATCTAAAGGCATACAAAGTGGGAGTTTATTTAGTGAATATTGTAATTACAGAGTTGCACAATGTAAGATCCAGTGCAGACAGAGTGCGACGCCGACAAACGATTCACAAATCACAGTCGAGTTGGTCCCGACTATAAAGTACGTCAAACATAATGGTTATGTGCCCAGCTCTGAAGACAATGAATGTCCTCGCGTTTAAATGCACTTTACGGGAGACATCTTAACCGCGAGTATAAATCAATAAAGCTCTCACAGTTGCCGCATGACGATTGTATGACAATGCGAAGACGTACAATATTCACTTTGAATAGAGTTCACTAACTATGGCAATTATGGTGCAATATTCATGGCTTAGTTAACATATACGTCTGTGTATCACACCACTCCTCAGGCAGGTACAGAAAAACCATTCCAGGGATCTTATTCACTAAGTCTGAACAGTTAACGTGCTTTAACGTGTAGGTTAAGAAAGGCGTTTTCTCTTTCGACATACTATATTTTAAGGTAAAAAATCTGTTTGATGGTCTATAGAACATATATACAAGATGGAATCTCAGAACATAAAAACGTTGGCAACCCGGGGTAGTTGAACAAAATCTGCGTCATACACGTTTGGTCTGGAGTGTTAAATAGGTAAGGCAACATTTATTTGCATTATATTTAAAAAAGAAACAAAATAGAAACGCCATTTTCACAAAGTTTCCTCCCGACGAGTAACAAGACTTACAACGGGTGCATCGTGCGCTGAATAATCGAGTTTAAGTGCAAATCTTGTGACGTTAGTATAGATTAGGTTTAGTAAACATAAACTAACTAATTACTTTAGTCGACATCGAGAAGGATTAACCTCCTTATCCACTTAACTAAGAGGGTAATATGTCGACAAAATAAACGGCAATCCTCTGCGATTCGTCTCCCCCATCTAGTTGCCAGGACGATAAACTGACCAAACAGCTAACGAATCCCTCTTTATACATGATTCTATTTACTATTTCTAAGACTTTAAGAACTGTTTTCTTGGACCCCAATCTCCCTAGACCCGGGATCTAGGATAAACAAAAGCATTAATTATAGTAAGATAAAAACAACTCTAACAACGAAACGCCTTTATTTTTGTCTTCTTTTCACTATCAAAGCAATCGATGTTTACCATAGTAGATAATCTAAATTACTTCATTTCATACCATTCGTTTACTTGACTTGAATGGTCTTACTTGAATCATGGAAATAAAGTGAAAATACGTTCTAGAATACAGTATATGCTTATATCGATGTAAAGATAACTGGCAGCACATAAACGAGAGTATCAAGTAGAGAAATGACTGCCATACATACGAAGTAAGAACACACGAAAAGCCTCTCAGAAGTAAATAGCGTTATAAGTAAAAGAATGTTCGTGTGCATCATAATACCGAGGTAACACGTCGGGCGGTGTGGTGTAACGATGGACACTATCGTGGCACAAATATGCGAACCCCGAAGTGTAAGGACATTTGCGAATGATTATACGAATCTTGGCAGCCAATGAAATTTGCAAATGACCGTTGACTCACATAATTGCAAAGAAAAACCGACTTCAGTTCCACGAAAGTATGAAAATGTTCTCAGAGATATACATAATCTAAGACAAAAAATATATATAAATCAATGTATATTTGCCGGAAATATCGCGTAACCAGCATACAGACGAATTGAGACTCTCCTCTTTCTGAAGTCAATTGAAAAGACCCATCTATTGGGTACAAATGATCGTCAAATGTACAAATGTTTGCGCGCATGTGAATGGCTGCAGTAACATGGTGTTGTATAATTAAATACGCGGTTAATTTGCAATGTCTGTCTCAGAGATATACACAATTGATTACAAAAAACAAATAGAAATCAATATACATTTGCCGGAAAAACACAATTACAAGCATACAGAATTGAGAACTTCTTCTTTCTGAAGTCGGTTGAAAAGACCCATCAATTGGGTACAAATTATCGTCAAAATGTACAAATGTTTGCGCGCATGTGAATGGCGTGTTACCTCGGCCATGGTGTTGTATGATACGCGGTTAATTTGCAATGTCTGGTGGCGAGCGAGCGATGACTGATCGCCGCAAGGAAACGGAAGCCGCATCGAGAAGCGAAGCCATGCCATTATCTGCTCAGTTAATGCCTTTTGTCGGGGCTCCATTCACATCGGAATAATTAATAACGGCGTGCGATTGTGCCCAACACCCCGCGGCCCAAGCTACACTAAGTTAATGTTGATTTCTTAAACGTTTCTTTAATTCTATTGTTTTCGTCTTCATTGTAGGGTTGCGGTTATTGGGGAAAACATTAACGTATTTACTGACGCATTTAATTTTGTAATTACTGTATTTGAATTGGAAAATAAGCGGGCTGTTATGTTTTTTAATATTTAATTTAATTATAACTGAATTGACGTAGCTTAGTTAGGGAGTACTACTAATAATAACAATAAAATAAGAAAATAAAGGATACCAACATTTATAAACCATTTATAACCAGTTAACTTTTATGTGGAATCGTGTCGACATTGTATACAAGGACAGAAAGGATGTTACATAACGAACAATGGCATTCACATTAAAGTAATGAAAACATGTAGTTGCAAAATACTTTTCTATAAAACAAAAGCACGTCAGCTAGCGTGAAGCCCACCTTTAACCTGCACAGATCGCGCCATAAATTATCAGCGGTGATGCAAGTCCCACTAACGCATACAGCCACGGTTTTATGTCAGCGGCGACAGCGGTGACGACCGCTCAAATGTAAATTCGGCGAAATAAATCGGCGACTGCGATACCTATCACAGAACTCGGCACGAATTGAGGAAAAAGATCCATTTAAATGTAGATTGTCTCCGGTAATACTTCCATTTGTTTTTGTCTCAGAAGCCACCGAGATACGATTGTAACCGAAAACAGTTTCGTGGTTACGTACGAGAAGCGACACACTTAAATAGATTCCTCGTTTCATTCGCTTACTTCCCCATAAAGGCATAAAGCAGAATCTGTGCCGGCGTTTTCGTTTTATGTACTTCCGTGAGAGAGTTCAGCTACACTTTTATCAATATTGAGTATTATACCTCATTTCCGTTCGAACTGGAGATTTTCAACCTAGGAAATAAAACTAGACAAAATAAAAATTTAGATTCTTCTAGATCTTCTAGATTTTTTTTAAAATACCGAATGAAGGTGTGTTTACTACTGGTTACACGTCAATGGAAGTGTAAAAGGAAGTAAGCAATTTTTGACTTCGGGCTAGAATAATGCTAATTCTTCTTAAAACTGTGCCAGTCCAACTAGTGAAGGTTGGTAGTCAGTTCCGCATATCTCTTCCTATCTTTATCAAGATCGGAATAATGCTAATATTAATTGTAAAATAATGTGAAAAAGACATAGTTTTTCACATGGAACGTAACATGGAAGTCTCGAATACGAGAACGACAAAATAATGAGAAGAAGTTTACGAATATACATAAAACTGTTTCATATTACTTCGCTAAACGTTACTGGCCAATAAAAAAGTTCTTACACATAAAAACTGAAATAGGGAATCGAAGGTACGTCGTAAAAACTATTACCTACATTAAGTTAACAATCAATTCGATCCTCATACCTACGTATTGTATACTAGGTGGGTATAATGCGTGTGAGAATGGACCATTATTTCCGATGGTTTTTTAAAAGGCTTTTAGGCACACGTTTGTAAAGGAGACTCATTACTCGAAGACAAAGGGGACTGATAGAAAAACAACCTTGAAGTAACGATAATGAACCCTAAAAAGGCTAATTACGGTCATTATTTGTAAAATTTTATGGCTTATGGTAGATACTTTAATTCTATGGATATCTGCATGGTCATGGACTATCATTGAGTAGGAGCTTCATATAAACACAAATCATAATCTGCGTAGCCTTTTCCCAAGTCGAGTCAAGGGTCGGCTTCAAGTCACATCAGATTATGTTGAGCTAAATATTGTATTTCACATGGAGCGACTGCCAACCTGACGTTCCAAACTCATTTGACTGGGCAACACAGTATCCCATAGTATGAATGGCAGTCAGAATTGTAATGATTTAGCGACTGTCAAAGCTCACTGTGCCACAGTCGGAATATTTATCCTGACTGTGGCTGAACAATCTGGAGCGCGATCATTGATTTTGATCGTGGATTGCGGTCCATAATGACCGTGTACGGGGCGCCCAAGAATATTAGGCGCCGTGTTAAAATATCAAACTTCTGACGACCTCTGTTTCTGATCAATATAGAAATAACCACTTTTCTATATTGTCTCGGGTCTGAGTGTTTGACCTCTTTGTCTCTGATTCCATAACACAAGTGCTTTAGCTACTTACATTGGATTCGGAGCAATGTATGTTATCCACGTTTAATTATTTATTATTTATCTTTATAGACATCAGTTTTAAATAATTATCTAGATAATATGTCAGGTTCTAACAGAAAAATGTTCAAGTCAGATAAGTTATAATTCACTCAAAGTACCTAAGCCACACAAGATTGAAAAAGCTGTATTGCGTATTCAAATCGAATTTAGAATTTATTATTTACACGTTGAGTTCTCTTCTACGATTCTTTTTAGACTGCGAATACTCAATAAGATATACATTCGGGTTCTTTAAACTTATCCACAAGGTACATAACTTACAATCAGCAATGAAAATAAATATCAATCTTGGATAATTTAAAATAATGTGTCCATTGCATTGAAGCTCTGTTCCCGTTCGATTTTATTTATTTATGTGTATACTGTATGTACTAAAATATCAAGGGTATTTATCTCGCGACCGGCGTGCGGATAGCCACTCCTAAGCCAAATTGCAGCTTTCTATTGTACGTTATTTTCTGTTTCCATTTTATAGAACAAACAATACTAGATAAAGATTATGGAGATAGAAAAAACTGTAGAGCTGCTTTTCTCGACTGGCAAGGGTTGGTTTTCGCGAGTATCTTGGGGATATGTTTCTTATTGCAAATTACGATGTACTAACTGTAGCCTGTGACTCCGCCCGCGTGGGTGTCGGTTAAGGTGCAAGTTGGTAGCGGGCGACATGAAGCAGCAGCAGACGACGTGTCGCAGCGACACTACTGGTTTCTATGTATTTCTATGAAATTACATTCGTAGTTAGCGACATGAAGCTAGCGAGGTAATTTCATAGAAATACATAGAAACCAGTTAGTAGTGTCGCTGCGACACGTCGTCTGCTGCTGCCTCATGTCGCCCGCTACCAACTTGTACCTTTATCGTGGATAAAGAAGCCTATGTCCTTTCTCAGGCTCCAAATTATCTCTGCAGCAAATTCGATAATAACTGAAGTCTGTGTGTATTCAATCACGCCTATAATAGTGAATAAAAAAAATCAGTAGTTAAGGCGTGTGATTGCGTAACACACACAGAGTTATTTTCACATTTATATTAGTAAGGACCTCATTTTACTAAACTTAAGATTCATCTAAAAAGTGTATTTTCCATCAATCGATATTTTATAAAATAACAAAATTACTGAATTTTAGCGATTTCTAATCGAGGTTTACATTTGTTCTTGATGACATTACGAGTATTATGTATCTTATTTGTGTGTGTTTTTATAGTAGGTGATTCCACACTTGATACTATTCCGTGTATTGTGGGGGCAAATATTAGAATTACATACGTATACAGTCATGCATAGGTGTATATGTTATGGACCAGGTGATTAATGCGGGCATTATTTATAATGCATGAGCATTATAAGTAATGACTAGCTTTATCGGGCTAAGTGATTAATTACTATCTTAACTTCATTATTTAACGCGGTGCGAGGGCGGGGCGGGAAGTACGCATGGCGTGACACGCTTTGACCAATCAGAGACCGCCATTCAGCGTGCGACTGGTGCGGCGGACTTCAAGCTGACTTAGTTTTGCATTGTAAACGAATACGGACGGACGCGAATGAGTTTTTACTTGGGTTTACGAATGGGAAATAGCTGTTAGTGTGTATTTTAAAAATCGATCATGGATATTTCGAAATTAAACGAAATGAATCGTCAATTTGACGAAAGATTGAGTGAATTAATGTCACTAAAAGGAAAAAATACTCAGTTTTTCACCAACGAAAGCTATACTGAGATGATTGAAAAAGTTAAATCTGCAAAATCAAAGAAGTCGCATAAAAAACCCGAAGATTATCAGCGTTTGCGAAGATTTGACGTCATGGCTGTTGGAGAAACAGAGAAATTGATTGTTCCAGTAAGTAAAGACAATATGATTAGGTACTACGTGAAAAACAACGAGATATTTCAGATTTTGCATGATACCCATCTGAGTGTAGGACATGGAGGTAGAAACCGGATGAAGAAGGAGCTAAATTTTCGGTATAAAAATATTACGAGAGAAATGATTGTCATTTATTTAAACCTTTGTGAGAGTTGTGAAAAGAAACGCAGCGTTCCAAAAAAAGAATTAGTTGTTAAACCTATTCTTAGCGGCGAAATGAATGCAAGGTGTCAAGTAGACCTCATTGACATGCAGACACAAGGAGATAATCAGTATAAATTTATACTTGTATACCAAGATTATCTCACAAAATTTGTGCAACTCCGTCCGCTCAAGACCAAAACTGCTGAAGAAGTAGCATATGTATTACTTGATATTTTTACAATATTCGGTGCACCAAGCATTCTTCAAAGCGATAATGGCAGAGAGTTTTCTAATAAAATTGTTCAGGAAGCTTGTGACATGTGGCCTGAATTGAAAATTGTGCATGGTAAACCGAGACACTCTCAAAGCCAAGGGTCAGTAGAGAGAGCAAACCAGGACATAGAGAATATGCTGAGTACGTGGTTAGAGGATAACAACTCTAAGAAATGGTCGGAAGGATTACGTTTTGTACAATTAATGAAAAATAGAGCCCATCACACAGGTATTAACTGTACTCCATATGAAGCCATGTTTGGAACGAAGTTGAAAGTTGGGCTTAAAAGTTCTTCTATACCACATGAGGCTCTGCTTCATATTAATTCAGAAGAAGACTTGGAGAAACTATTATCTACTGAGAGCACTATTACCGAAAGGAATCTAGTGGTTGTCACTGAAAATGATCAAGAAGAGTCCGCCAAAAATGATCAAGTAGAGTCCGTCGAAAATGATCAACTCAAGCCCATCGAAACTGACCAAGTGGAGTCTACCTTATATGAGGAGTCTGAAAAATCTTCAGATACATATTCAAACCCAATACCCACAAACGAAAACGAAAACCTAGAGCGCAAACAAGAAAATGTTATGGCAATTAGGAAACTAGCTTTAAGAAATTTGCAAAAACAAGCAAATAAAATGTTGGATGTATCAAGCGCTAAATATCCCATGGCTGCAGTTGGTGACACTGTAAGAGTTCGAGTTCCCGATGTTGATCGCGCTCGTAGCGATGGAAGAAATATGCTTGCTACAGTTATTGCATTAACAGCCAATAATAATCTTTATAAACTGGGAACAAAACAAGGTGTTTTAAATCAACTATATTCAAGAAACCAATTTACTGTCTGCAAGGAAAGATTTATGTCGCCTGAAGATGTTCCAGAGACTGAGATTTCGCTGAGAGAGTGTTGTACAATGTCCTCTAAATGCGGAGAGCAAGGTTATAGTAGATGTGGTTGTAAAGGTGGTTGCAAGTCTGATAAATGTAGTTGTCCCAAAGCCAAAAAGTTGTGTACCTCAAAATGCCATCACAGTGGCAGTTGTTCTAATAAATAAACCTGTTACTTGCTACATATTGTATGATTATTGTTTTCAATTTTGATGTTCTATTTTACTTATATTTTCATTTGAATTTTATTAAGAGAAGATGCTAATTATGCCAAATAATGAGTCTGTTTGATTAAACTTTAGTTTATTTTATGTTTTATAATAATAAGTCATTTCTATAAAACAAAGATATGTTGTGAATTTTTTATATTTTATGTTATATTTTTAATATGGCTTTCCAAAACTAGTGGATTTTTAAGGTAGAAGTCCTTCGTAATTAATCCAAACAATGAGTCTGATTATTTAAGTGGTTTAATATTTAGTTTATTTTAAGTTAAATGACAATAACAATAAAAAATAGTAATTAAATATGTTTGTATTACTCTGCCCAAAAGGTGATAGGCAATATTTATAGTGCCCGGTCAATTTGATTATTTGAATAATTATTGTCAAATTGCACTCTCATATTGGGCATTTTCCATAATGACCGGGCATTATGTATACTGCTCAATTCATCACTTGGTCCATAACATATACATACCTATACAGTTAAAACATTTACTTAGGTATCGTGTTTATTTCAATGCATTAAGGTTTATTTTCGTAACTCATCGCTTCTTACAAGTAAGAACATTTTCTACCAAAACAGATGTTGTGCATTTTATTTATTGGAATGTAAAATGAAGAAATTGCTGAACATTATAGGCTGTAGCCGCATTCAATCCATTTGCAACCGAATTGCAGTTGGGTTCGTTCTTGTAATGAGAGCGAGCTGTTATTTCAATGTGCTTCGTGACGCTAATAGAGTTTAATATTATCGTAGCCCAGTTAATTTACCTACATTTAAATAGAACCGCAATTTAGTTAGTATTTTTCAATGTTTGTAATTTACTATGTAGGTTAATTTAATGGTTTATTACTAAAAATACTTTATGTAAATTGCAAATTTCCTTGTTGAGATTGCTTGAGTAAAATGCAAGTGAAGAAGTGGTCTTATTTTTATGTGCGTTTTCAGTAGGTATGTACGAGAATATAGGAATTATTTTTTAGTGGTTTTTTAAATTTGCTGGGAGGCTGACCTCCGAATACTAAACGCTAGTTAACTATAACACGTTCTTAAATGAATATCTATCGCTACTTTCCGCCGCAAAGTGATAAAGACATCACACAGCATTAGTCTTTCCAGCGACTTTAAACTGATTGACGTTTTAGTATTCGGGCCTACTGATATGATAACACAACAAAACGTTTAAAAAGCTTTTGTGAATCACAATTATAATTTTCTAGTACCTTCCTACTTAAAACCGATGACTGGTATTTACGTAATACTATAATTAGACGAAAACCCAAAAGTATTTCTTATTAACAGCCTATTTGGTAAACATTTATGAAGAAATTGAAAGTTTGTAATGTACGACGAGAGAAAATAGGACGACAAAAAGTTCTTAATACATTTACATACCAATATTCTGCGCTTGCTTAAAGATCTTTTTGTTCTAATAACTGTAAACATTAATGAAACAAACACGTGTATTATGGCTATGTTAGTCTTATAATTAGATTATGGTTAATTAGATGCGTACAATAATAAATAATAATAATATTTTGGGACGTGTGACACACGGTCATCTGGTCCCAAGCTAGGCAGAGCCTGTACTACGGCTACCAGACAACTGATAAACATACTTACATATTTATAAATAAATACATATTATATATAAATTACACCCAGACACAGAACACAAAGATTTGTCCTGGGTGGGAATTGAACCCACAATCTCCCGATTAGCAGTCAGGGTCTTTAACCACTAGACCAACAGGCTAGCTTATGATCATGCTGTTTTTAAACTTTTACTACATTATATAGATAGCAAGATCCCTGTACCAATAAGACAGGCTCAGACACTGGGAACCTCCAAAAAACTGGTAAAGGAACATTTCTTGTTGGTCCACTGACTTTATTGATTATGCAGTATTTTTAACATATAATATAATAATAATTATGCAGTTTATCGGTAAATTTTCTGTAAAATATTTGTAAAAGTTCACTTATTAACCTATTACTCTTTCTACCTCTGTTTATTTCTGTATCTTTACTGTTTATCCAAAGGTTGCCTGGAAAATATCGGTTTTAGCGATATCTTCCACATATTTTAATGCAATAACTATAATTGTGTCAAATAAATAATATTGTATTCTATTCTAGATATTATACTTTTATTCAGAACTTTTATAGTTCAGGTGTATCTGTCCAAAGAGGACAAAAATAATTAAAAAGTGCTGCTGGGAAATTGAGAGTTCACGGAACCTGCATACATGCAAATGTATGCATAGCCTGCGTCGGCGAAGTAAGCCTCAATTTGAAACATCAATTGAGTTCAAGTTAAACATTTTCGATGACTGGCCACGGAATGGATGGGAGGCGATTAACAAAATGGAATTACAGTGCTATGTAAGTGGTAATGCTGGGGTGACCCCCTTGGTGTGACCTTTTGGGGTCATTCAGAAAGGTTATTGTACAAATATTGTTATTTAGAAGAAGCAATGTATTTTTATTTGTGTTTGTGAAACCTAACGCAAATCGAGTTGTAGTCTAAAAATTGAAAAACTCACGCAACCTTTAAATTGACTTAACGATGATACAGCCAACACGCACAAAGCAGACCTCACTTAGCAAGCTGAGTTGTGAGTGTTTAACATTAAATAATCATTGTTCCAAAATCATAATTAAATACATAAATACAATATGTGGATATAAAAAAAAACAAAAAGTTACTTGAAGTAGAAAGAATAAAAAGTAAGAAAGAAAAAGTATTTATTGCCCCACAGCAGAGACGCGCAAAAAACATAATTTAAAAAACTTGCGTTTATAAGTTAAAGATAAAAAAAATCTTACCTGATTTTTTTATATTGAGACTGTGTCCTGTATATGCACCATGAATTAAAAAAAAAACTTGCATTGCATGAAAGTACTAATTTAATTTAGACATTCTAAGTATACAAAAAAATACAATTATTTAACCAAATTACAAAACTTTTTGAGGTATTTATCGTCGATAAAAATATTTTTTAAATCGATTTACAATGAATATATCGCGTAACAAACACACAAAATAAACATACAAAGGAATTGACGAGCTCCTCCTTTTGAAGTCGGTTAAAAAGAACTTTCAATCACGTCATCAACTAAGGAAGTTTGCTAACGAATACGTAAAGTCTTGAGAAGCTCTTAACCAGCGTAGAAAACATAAACCAGGCACACGGGCGCATTTTATAAAGTTAACGGAAACTCGATTAAGGAAGCAGTCAAAGAAAGTTGGCGGTAAGAGGGAAGTTTGAGTGGGAATAGAGGCTGATTGAATTGTACGCAACTTAACGTAACATTGCATGCCATAGGGGCTTGTGTGACCCGTAAAAAACGTTTAAAAAACTGTTATGGGAAAACGTTCGCCTCGTTATAGTCTGGTGAACGTGTCGGAGAATCTAAGAATGAATTTTCAGTACTACTTAAATGGTTTCTCCGTTTCCTTACGGTGTGTAACAATTTTTTGACACCAGTTTTTGGGTTTATACTTTTGAGATTATATTTATAACATAATTGACAAACAGTGAAGGAAATCATAGTAAGAAAACCTGGATTCGAAAAATTGGATCTGAAATCGCCAACCCGCATAAGCAAGCGTGGTGATCAATGCTCATTCCTTCTCTATATGGGAAGAGGCCTGTGCCCAGCAGTAAGACATTTATTGGCTGGTATTATTATTATATTTATATAAAGTTAAGTTTATGATTAAGTACCTAAATGGGAAATAAATAAGCACAACATTAATTGAATACTTTCATCACGGACACCTCATTATGAAAAATTTTAACTTTAACAATATAAATAGAAAGAAACTATCAATAAACTAAATTTCTATTCATGAAGGTGTTTTATTATAAATCTAAATATGCGCAATCTCTATTTTTATTCTTATATTTTATATCTATATTTTTTTTTCCTATGAAATAAATTACAAAAGCAATTTATTGTGTAACATAATTAATATTATACTGGCTTTTATTTTAATAAGGTAATTAATGGTCTCGTTAGTCTCGACGCGTTGCGAAGCTACAACCTTGATGCTAGAAATAAACAGATAAATATTTTTGTAACTAAGCGACTAGGTACTCCAAATAACAAAAACGTCTCAATTATCCGAAATCCTTTATTAATAACTTATGGATCGATCTCGTTAGCTCCGGACAAGGTTCTAACAGCTCCACTATTAATATTCCATGGACACACACATACCTGCCTACTGCTCTATATGTGGTTGCATATCTATTAACCATAAGATGCCGATAGCTTATAAAATAGTCATGTACGGTATCAATAGTAGAGATTGCAATCGATACCAGCTTTGTGAGAAGTCCACGTAGCCCAGACATCTTAGCAAATATTTAGTACTTTATAGTGCTGTTAAGAGTCGATAAAGTGTATATTGACTGGATTTAGTTTTATTTAAATTTGTTTTGATCATTAAGTATTTACTCATACATTCTATAATTTATTATAAGAAGTAACAAAGCAAAGAGAGACGTACCAATATACAATTATAACTATATGTAGATACTGCAACACTTGTTGTCAAAACACCTTAAATGTAATAAGCTGTTAGAAGCTAAACGGTTTGATTTTTTCCGACTTCTTCATTAATTTACACCAAATATTATACACACAACCTCAACTCTTCAGTCAGTCTAACCAAGATGAAAATCACATGAAAATCATTTGAATAGTTTTTGAGTTTATCACTTTCATACAACCATAGATATAGAGTCATTTCCATAGGTGGTTCTGTTTGGTTTGGTTTGGTTTTCCGGGGCTGTTTCCGCACTTAGTGTCTTGATTAGGCCATTGTGCGTGATCCTCTCCTCGTCCTCATTCCAGCCATCCAAACTCGTCCCAGAAGGCCAGCAACCTTTTCGGACTCCCGCAACGACGCTGGTGATTGGACGATTTGTGCCCGTTGTGCGGTCACGCTCCTGCATTCTACTAGCACATGCTGTGGCGTTTCTTCCTCCTCCATGCATCCTCTGCATAGAGGGCTGTTTGTGACACCCAGTTCCATAGGTACGTGGATGTAAAATCTTCTTTAAATAAATACGTGAAGCTAAAACTTTGTACCCCTTTTTACGAAAATAGCGCGGACGGAGGAATATGATTTTTTTCACAATTATAGTGTTTATAAAGAAGAAGGGCAGAATGCATTTTTTTTTAAATAATGCATTTAATCGTAAAAATAACATAAATATTTGACACACACACGCATAACATACTTATTTTGACCTCAGATTATGA
This sequence comes from Plusia festucae, assembly GCA_950381575.1. Classification (NCBI taxonomy): domain Eukaryota; kingdom Metazoa; phylum Arthropoda; class Insecta; order Lepidoptera; family Noctuidae; genus Plusia; species Plusia festucae. Next base: position 7,154,976 of record OX494450.1, read on the forward strand.
GTTATTCATCTAAGATTTCAACCTTAATTTTGACAAATTGAGAATAGACTACAGACTAATCAAAGCTTAGAAAATATTTTGTTTTTAATGTCAAACATGACCTTATACATATTCTTAATAATACGTGAAGCAACTTGAAATTCAAACGATTCTTATATCGACCACTTTTGGTCCTCTAGTGTAAATAAATTCACTACAATTTTACCAACAATAAGGACTCCGATCCTTTACACAAACAACCGGACACTGCGCTAAACGGCCCATCAATATTTCTGAAACGTTTGTCGTAAAATAAAATCACGATGTCTTTACTATTATCTCTAGCACTAAACCCTTGAAGGGCTTCTATTTTACTAAAGTCTAGTGTTATGTTACATTCCCGTTTTGTTAATGGTATGGCGTAAGTTGATGTCAACAGTTCTCAACTTTAAGATAATAGGATGCGATAGAAGGCGTTTATGCATAGAAATGGAGCACTTGAAGTTTTGCCTCATACTTCTCATACTATATTTTATATAAGAAAACTAGAACAATTATGACTAAATTACCGTTCGCTTCTCAAATTATTAGCTTAAGAATATTTTACTTGAAAATACTGAAAATCAATTCAATTGGTGTGTATGCATGAAACTTAGCATCGACTTTAAATTGATGGGCGTTTCAGTATGCGGTCATAAAAAAGTTCAATTATTTTGGGGATTGAACTTAGACCATAAAACTCGGCTTCTTTATTTTACTAGTTTGAAATCAAGATAATATTTATCTTCATCCATGAGACAGCGAAATAAATATGCAGTAAATATTATTCGGTCTTAAACATGCACTGTCGAATGCAAATGTCGTGGAGGCCTAGCGGTTCAATGGACAGATTTTTGTGCACAAGTTTGCAGGTTCGAACCCAGTACAGGCAAGTACCAATGTGACTTTTTCAAAGTTATAAATACTTTCTTTATTATTTTAAGACATCATCGACCATCGGTAAAAGAAAAAATCGTGAGGAAACCTGGATTCCAAATAATTGGAATCTGAAATCGCCAAATCGCAATGAGCAAGCGTAGTGATCAATGCTCATTCCTTCTCAATATGGAAAGAGGCCTGTGCCCAGCAGTGGGACGTTTATGGGCCGATATTATTTATGTATAAATATTGATTCGGTCAACAAAACAGATCCGAGATGAATGTGTGTAATGAAATGGTGTTAAACTACATTGCAATAGAATCAACACAAGAAAAATAGATGCTAGCAGTGTGCTTTTAACAGGAGTTCGTAGCTTATTAATGGGTGCAATATAATCATATGGTAAAGTTAAATAGTAAAAACGATAAGGCAGACATTTGCAGAATAAACAGCGATGTTAGAATTCAAATACATTTTCTATATTTATTCACGTAACTTAACATATACGAACTCAAAAGCTTACTTAAACAGACGGAATATTCAATTAGTAGTATAGCTAGCTCAAGCATATCACAGGTAATTACGTCATAACTGGTCTAATACCAGCACATATCATTATCCAGCAAACAACCTCTTTGGGAGTACACGCTACTAATTTCTATTAATATCTATCGAACACCATAATTTCGTTGTTAACCAAATTACACGTTACCTGAGCATTACATAATTTGCATGTGCTTATAATTGAACATTGTGCACAGCTTATGTTCTTGTTATTGAGCGCACAACGCGACTTCAATTAATTACCCTTGTCCAAATGTTAAGCCGTTATGTTCAGACCTTACAATGGTCCGCAAAACAAGCAACACACAGGTGCGTTTACATTCAAATAATATTCCATTATCGAAGTTTTGGTAAATTGCACGTGAAATCGATGATTGAATATGTCAGCGCAATCGTACTGCGGATGTTTCGGACAAACAAATAGCTAGTAATCAATCGTATTATTTGACTGTAGCTTTGCGTTCTCTGTGAGAGTGAATTAATGTAACAACAATGTTAAATGACAATTGCGGGCCAGTGTACAGTCCGCAAATACACACTTACCAAGTTTTAATTGTTTTTCTCTTCAATTCCAGATAGGTATTGTAAAACATGTTATGAACGAATTATACATAACAGTTCTCACACGAATTATACATAAAACTGAACCACTTTCCCCAAGAAACATAGGTCGAAATCTTAAAATTAAAAATAAATTTTTCATACAAAGTGATAGGTCACGTGACTTATGTTTGTATGAAAAGATGATTTTAAATTTTAAGATTTCGACCTATTTTTCTTAGGAAAAGTTGTTCAATCTTATGCACCTGATTACCTCGTTGAATATACGCCTTCCTTTTAAATTAATCCTGTATAATCTGTCAATATTTATGTTGGGGTCGGCTTCCAGTCTCAATAGATTTAGCTGATGATTTCATAAATCAATGTAAAAAATTTGTTTTACAATTTCGCTTTTTAATCGCATATACATATTTATATAAGTGATTGTACAGCCGTATTAATGCAGAGATGAGTGTAGCTTTGTACTTTGTACTTATAGACGTGTAGCAAATAGTATGAATAGTATATATATAAGTATTTGGAATTTACGAACTAGGGTGCTTCAATCGTCAAAGTGAATGCTATGCGTTGGAGATTCAATGGAACAAACATTGAGTGGGACTTATTGATAGTGGCAATAAAGACATTGATATTACGCTTCCATTGTCTGTTACTTATGTTTGATATTAACCAAATTAGAGGTACATCTACGTACTAAGGTACTTATAAACATAACTATGTAAGTTGGATTCTTTCAGGATCCTTTTAGTAATATGTACTTCTTAAATTTTATTGAATGGTGAACTTATGGAAAAAGCAATTAGCCAAAAGTGACTAGATAAGGTATATTATGTATATGTGTAATACAAATCAAATTGCTAAAATAAAGACAAGTATAAAATAACTTTTTACTTTATTTACTTTACCTTAAATATAAAATTTCGTCGTATAATACACCATTGATAAACGGCGAAGGATAAAATGTTGAGGAAACCTAGATTCCAAAAATTGGAAATTGGAAACGCCAACACGTAATGAGCAATGCACATTGCCGTCCCGATCATCCGTGGTGATCAATGCTCATTCCTTCTCTAGGTATATGGGAACAGGCCTGTGCCCAGAAGTGGGACATTTTGTATCAATAAATATATTATTATCATAGAAACTACTAGATTCGATAGATAAAAGTCTTACATGCAACAATAAATTTATTCCTACATCCACTTTTGAACACACACTGAAACCAAGTATACAATAATTCCTTATAAAGTTGCAACGAAGTGAAGAACACCGAAAGAAAATAACAACAAGCCAGCGAGTTAGCGGGCATACTGATCACAGATGTAATATACGAAACATTTTCATATTCACAAGTAGGGATCATTCGACCTCAAAAGAAAAATAAAGTACGAACAATGTACATAACTGAAAATTCCTAATATTTTCCTACAGCTTGCGAAATTTCTGCTTCATACACAAATAATATTAGAGCTTTCGACGTCATAGAGGGAGCCACTTGATCTAAATATGGAAGGGTTCTAAAGTACTTCAATCGTCGGTTGTAGGGAGGAAGGATAGATCCACTTATGGTAGCAAACAAACATTATGTGCTATCAGCGTGTACATACTATACATACGTGTATGTATGTAGGGCGACCGTAACCCGGTGATGTTGCTTATTTAAACTGTATTTGAGGTTTATGACATAAACATTGATGTATGGAGTAAATTGGGACAGGCTGTCTTGTTGGCAGAGTTGATATTATTAAATTTAATGCTACAAAGTTGTTTTCTAAAGTATTAAAAAAAACTGTTCCGGTTGTAGAAGAAGATAAAACCAAAATGTTAATTGTATGTAGATGCAATTTATATAAGTCTAATCCTAAGGATCCATGAAACACGGAATGACATACTTCTTAAGAAATCCTACTAATATTATAAATGTGAAAGTGTGGATGTTTAGATGTTTGGATGTTTGTTACTCAATCACGCAAAAACAGCTGAATGGATTTGGATGAAATTTGGCATGCATGTAACATTTGAGATGGAAAAGGCTACCTTTTATCCCGATTCCTTAAGTAGTTCCCGAGGAAAAATTGAAAATTGTTTACGAGCTAAGCCGTGGATAGATAGCTTTGAAATTTAGTATTTTTCTCTATTACGCGCATGCTATAACACAGGTGATAATTGTATTCAATTTTTCATTACTTTCACATTTTTCATTTCTTTTTGGACCCAATTCTGAAGTCCACGCAGACGAAGTCGCGGGCAGAAGCTAGTTAATAATATTTTGAATTTTATCGAAAATACGATGTTTTTAAAACTTATATGGCATACTTTGAATGCGCATTCGAAAAACTTATTTCAATGAAAATATTTTTCGTTTTCACGCAAAGTAATATCACTTTACACAAACGCATACCGATTGCCTGGAAGTGGGCAATCAAATGAAAGCAGTGAGGTCATCGCCTGACACCCCGCCATCTGCTCGGTGAAATCGCTTCTTTATTGTTCCAGAACTTTCCATGAGCTTATATTTAAGTTATATTATAATATTGTTTTCTGAGGTTTACGCGAATATAATATTCGCGTATATATGTCGAAGACATTGAAATAAAACTACTTTTAAACGGATTCTATCGCGGTTTATTTTGATTTTAGTTCCCGACGTTTCGACGCCTTTGCAGGTGTCATGCAAAGGCGTCGAAACGTACGATAGAATCCGTTTAAAAGTAGTTTTATATTATAATACCCGCTGTCCGCGTAACTTCTTGTTACAACGAAATGACAGTGGTCAACTTTGATTAAAATTATAATAGACTAATGGCCGAATAATGAAACGTCAATTAGTTTGAAGCCGTTTAGTCTCATGCTGTCTCTGTCACATTAACATGTAAAGTAGCAACGGCTAGACATTTAAGAATGAATTAAATTTAATTGCGTTTCAGTATTCGGGGTAACCCTCGGTTTTCCAAAAAATATCAATTTAATTTGTTGTTAAATCAACTGCTCACGGCTGTCATTGGTTGTTCAAAATACTAACAGCCAATAACAGTGCAATATGACAGGTATCTTTGACAGGTATTCAACAAATTTTGCGTTGATCCACGTTTCAGAAACCAGGGGTCACCAAACAAAATTCTAATATATTTTTTAAGTTTTTTTAAATTCACTTTGGGAAACTCTTGGAAAACCAAATTAGTTTATCGGCAGAGTTGTCGTGGATATACTAGTTCACACTTACAACTATTTTATCAAGTAAAAGGAAATAATTTTTGTCATAAACCCACAAAACAACCCATAGACAGGGGCAGTAATGTTATGTTATTGACATATTGTGACATAATATATTTTCATTCTTATTGTTAATACCTACTTTGATATAATAAAAATAACTAATATGATATCTATTCAATGTATCCACATGTTTTAACGTGCCTTCAAGCGCACATTATGTACTACAAGACAAATGAATAAACATAACCGTATCTACATAGTGGCGTATGATAGACAGCACCTATCTCTCTTATGAGCAACTTTCCATAATGTACTTTGCAAAATATTTTACAGTGCATTTTAAAAGTTCAATTTAACTGAAGAGTAAGTTTGAAACTTTGAACTACACGCTAAGGTGTAGAGTGGGGAGTGAATAGTTAGCTACATATTTATGACTTAGGTACCTACTGATCAAGAAGGCAAAGAATTTTCTTTAATGGCCAATATTTTTTATAATATATTAGATGTTATGTATTTAATTTCTAAGCAATCATATGTATTACCACCTGTATCTAAAGACAGAGACATAATACTTCATTTTAATAAAAGTTTCTAAGGACGTTTTTAACAAGGAGTGGTCTGAATCGGCCCTTGACGGAGAAAAAGGTGAGGCTTTTGCCCTGCAGTAGGACAGTTCAGGCCTAAAATAAAATAAATAAGTTTCTAAAAAGACTTAAAAGAAAGAAAAAATTATAATAAATACGAAAACGAAAAAAATAAACCTAAGTAATTTCATTGCTCACAAGTAAGGTGAGAAGGTAATGTGTCTAAGAATAACTAAAAACTTAGCTAAAATTGTCAAAATTAAACCTCACTTATCTACAAATATATATTTTCATGTTTGTAGATGTTTCACAAATGTTTTTAGAGCTCTATATTCCAAACAACAACCAGGTAACCATAACTTGCGCAAAAGTCGTAAATAAATGCACTGTTATGTATTCTACATACACAAAATTACGGTACGACATTAAGAACAACCTTGTAACAATATGTAATTCTTGTACATAAAAGCCTTTTTTAATTTGTTAAATTAATATAGCTCTATAAAAATCATAGGCTTGTGTTGAACCTTGTGACTTACGACCCACAGTCACGTTCGTGGAGGCTTTCTCATTCGGGGTTCATTTGTACCAGTGTATGTATTTAATTTTATACATTGCTTTTTCAATGCTTCATGTATATGGTAAGTTTTAATATTTATTTGCTTATTGAGTTATGGTACAGTTCATTGCAATTTTATACAAGTTTAGTTTAGTGTACGTAATAAATCTTTGTTTGAAAATCAAATTACAATTCATTAATATACTAAAACGGTATCGGCATCATCAGTAACGGTATCAAAATATTAAATAACTGTTGGAGCAAACTAAATCAATCAAACATTAGTATTTTGAATTATTAAAACCACTAAAATCAACATTTAAATCAACCAACTGATTAAAACTTTCTAAACATTTAAGCTCATATAACGTCCGATCAAACGAGCAATCTTCACACCACATAAAACCATACAGCAAACTTCTACAAACTCGACAATCTGAGCATCCGATTGTAACTTGTTAAAACACCCCTATTCAATTAAACCCGCCGTTTACACAAATGTAAGTTATTCGTATAAATGTGGGGCATAGAACAATTTTAACTAAGCGCCATGACAGTTTGCAACGGGATAATGTAATTTTGCATGTGTCACTCGTGTCACGCGTGTTTTGTCATCAGCGTCGTTCTCGGGTGCCCGGCACAAGGGTTGACGTCACCAAGTGTTCAGCGTAATTGTTTTGGGGTCTGGTTGCTTTCCGCAAACTCCTCATGTTCTTTACGAGTATAAGAACGAACCAGATTCTTATACTTAGTATTAATAAATAACATACTGACTAGAATTTCTTTTGCTCTCTTCCGTTATGAAAGATTTCATTGTTATAATATTTTTTTATGTTTTTAGCGTTATTGACGCACATAGTTCATTTGAAAATGATCCATTGTAAAACAATTTTTTTAAAGGGTAACCTATGGTGTTTCTTGCTGGTTCTTCTCCATAGGAATGACACTTTGGAACCGCGCATCACGAGTAATTTAGTTTAAGCGCCTATTTTAGGTTTACTAGAAATAAAAACATTTTGATTTTGGTTTTGATTAAATTTAGCCATCAACTTTGTCTGCAGGAATTAATCAACACTGTAAATTACAACTGTATTCTTTCTTTTATATATAAGAGCTTAATAGCAATGTGTGTTGCACATTACTAGTATTCCTGTTAACCCCTCGTGTTAAGGTAAATGCTTGTGTTACAAGTGAGTTCACGTCGGTAGTACAATGGGTTATGAAACGGCAACGACATGATCACAAGTCCGACGCCCAGGCCACTTGAAATTAGGCATTCTATGAAGTGAAAATATATTAGATATCTATTTACTTATTATGAAATTGATTATAGCTGAAGGGTGCTGCTTGCCTTTTCGTTTATTTCCGATTAAACGGCAATGCCATTTCCAATCGACCGCCACCTTCTAGAAGTACTTCCATAACACGAAATATTATTATTTTAATGACTTTCACACCGTAAAGCAAACAAAGCATTAAGAGTCATAACGCTCACATTTCAGTGTGCACCTCGGGACCCAAGACTGCATGTTACAAGCCAGCTGAGTGTTAAGTGGGCATGCAACGATCCGGATTAACGCCCCATAATGAGGTCCCCTGGCGAGCTCCACTTCCACACGTCCTTGTCTTGGGAACATAAATATAGTGTATTCCTCCGACTCTCCCCGTGTCATATAAGGCGGTAAAATGTTTGTGCGACCCATTTTATTCGTAGCAAGGTGTTTCTAACAATGACAGTGTAAAACTATTAGTTGGGGTGGTATTTTATGTCGGTTTTGTTATGCAGTTATTTCTTTCTTTTCTTATTAAGTAACTTTAAGGGTAACTGTGTTGTTACGTAAGATTAATAACAATGTAAGTGATGTTGTTCACATTTATTTATACTCCACATTTATATCTTGATTTACATCTAGCTGATGTCTTGTTGAAGACTACTCATACCTGCGATATGTCCTGGCCTTGTTCCCATTGTATAACCCATCTAGGCCAATCACGATACTACTTGTATATAATTATTATGTCGTAACTTAGATACCCGGATTAATGGTTAGCTACCTAATAAGTCAGCAGGTTATGCTGCATTAATTCTCTGGTGATTCAATTAATATAATAATAATAAAATATAATAATATATTGGGACATCTTATTTCCAAATACATACATACCTATTATAGATAAATAACACCCAGACAGGGAATGATCGAGCTCATCACACAAACATTTTTCCTGAGTGGGAATCGAACCCACGACCTCCGGCTTAGCAATCAGGGTCACTAACCACTAGACCAACAGGCCATTTTACTATTAATAATGTTTAACGACTACATGCAAAGGGGTTGACAAAGTGATATATACCGTTTATTCATTATTGGGGTACAAAATAACGTCTAAAGAAAATAGAGTCTTGTTGTAAATTAAATATTCTATTCTCTAAAATCTGGTAATCGGCCATCTTTGATCACACCTCGAAGAGAAATAGTAAAGCTTAAACGCAGTGCGCTACTATAAAACACCATATCTGCAAAAGTCTGGCACAATACAATAAAGTTTCACGTATAAAGTCGTAAGATAACACAAGCAATCACGGAAATATAGCACAAAATTTAAAATCAATATAAACATCAAAACAAATAATCAAATTGGAACATTTTACACAACGCCCGCTTTCCGTTGGTCATAAAAATATATTAACTCCTATAAATTTGGCATCGTCAGCGATTTATTTGTCGCTTAAACGATACGCTCTCGTAGATCGTAAACAGGACTCATCAAACGGAGCGGGATTATTGCCGACATGCACGCCTCTATAAACTAAAGATTTCCTTTTTAATAGTTCACCAGACTTTGTGAAATATTTAAAACTAGTTGTAGCCCGCGATTCCGCTCGCATGGGTGTCGGTAATCACAGCTAACTATCCCTGTAACAAATTTAATTTAAATCGATTCAGTAGTTTAGGCGTGATTGCGTAACACACAGACGGACAGAGTTACTTTCTTCATTTATAATATTAAGTAAGGATTAATAGTTTATGATATTATATAAAGTATTTTGGGTACGCAAACATAAGAGGGACATTTATATCTCTATTGCAATTTGCTGGTAAAGATAGCAACATACGAACCTATAACGCACAATTGAAGGCCGCGCGGCTGCCAAGGGCTTCCCTATAAATCAGTTTCCATTAAACCGAATGTTTTTGACATGAATAATTCTAGAGAAGGCGGTTTACTGGCTCACTCGATAGCATAATGTCGCCAAATCGGATGTCACCGAACATACCTAATCGATTACAAGACCCGTTTCGACCGTAATAACGATGAAACTCCAATGTAAATTTGCATTGATGAATAGAATCTCCATTTAAAAGAAACGGTAGGAAAACATTCTTGTGATGGATGGTCTTGTCATCGAGTCTTCGATTACATTTGACGAAACGCGATATACGAGCCGAAATGCATTACCATTCACGCTGACTCACTCCGAGCCTAGCGTCGCCGACCAAAGATAAAATATGTAGCGAGGGTGTTTCATTAACCATTATGTAAACGGCATGACGTAAACATTCTCTATTCATCCAATATAATAAAACTTGTTAGATAAATATCCCCTGAAATATGGTGAAGACATTGTCTGACTCGGAAGTCTGAATTCGCGAGCCAGCGAAAAACTTTAAACTTAGCGAGAACTAACGACAGAATTCTACAAAAGAGAAACCTCTTTTAATTTTATTTGTTGATGTTCAAGTTTTTTTGGCAGGTATTATGGATATTGGTTAATAGTTTTAAATATAATACATAATGTTAAAATAGATTCATTGTTCTCAATGTTATACACACTGGTGAACAGTATAGGTAAGTGAGATGAAAAACAATCAATAAAATAAAAAACAGTCTTAAATTATTTATCCTTTAAAGATACGGCTCAGTTTATTGATAATGATTTACATTACTCAAAAACATTTTACAATAAATACCGAAAAGCTAACACATCTTTCCACAAATCGTGACGTCACAACGTTAAATTACTTTGGTTCCAATCATCGTAATATCCGTTACATCGCAACTATCCTGGCTTATGTGCGTCATAAACATAGATTAAGCATTTATCCAAACAAGCCATTATTTTGTTAGGTACCTAATAACTTACCTGACAAAGGAGGATGACAGGTTTACGTACCCAGCTTTCCCCACTAATTGTAGGCAGCTCTTCGTAATAATCTACTAGCACAAGGGTTGTGTGAAGGATCTCCGATAATGCTTTATGCGGCAGCTTCATCTACCTATAGAAAATAAAGACGTTTAGATATAAAAATACCAAAAAAATTCTTAAATTAACTCGAATTCGCTTAAAATATTTATATTCCAATTTTGTTTTTGATTGTGTTCTTTTAATACTAAGAATTTGTGCAAAATAAAGACAAACGTTAATTAAAATGTCTAATCATTATTGTTTTTAAACAATGTAGATGTGGGGTGACCATCTTTACGTAGAATTAGGTGCTGTCAAGGCTTTTGAAGCGTAACTCTTGAAGGAATGCCGGTCCTAAAAGTTTATAATTACTTAACAAAGATCAGTGGACGATAGGCCAGCACGTGAACTAGCCGAGTGTACGACCTCAACAATAATGTGGTAGCACTTAGAGTATGTAGGCAATTAGCTTTTGTAGAGCGCCAATTATTCCAATTTCAAACTAAGTTATTGTTTTCATAATTTGGAAAAAGAAGTACTAAAAGAATGTCAATCTATGGATCTAAAACAGAAGTAGGTACTACATACCAAGTACGTTTCATACATCAAAAAATTAACCAGTATGCAAAACGTATCAAATTTTACTGTTGGTCACAAGAGACTTACCGTGTACTGTACATGCGAACGCAAATAAATCGAAGGATACTAAACAAATAGCCACATTCCTCAATGTTTTGATTAAACATACAACTGTAAATAAATAAACTTCATCGAGAAAATATTTGCGAAAGGTACGACGACGGCGACGGTAAAATATTTAATTAAATGAAAGGAAAAAATGTAAATTAAAGTGACGAGTTGTGTTCGTTTTGAGGTACCCATGTAACTTGGGAACTGGCTCCGATTGCTCACGTATCACATTAAGTGGAAATGCATTCCGCCGGCGACTTGCTTGAACGACAAATGATTTGTCAACGAATTTAGCAGAATGCATTGCGATTTTATGTTCAAATTTTATCTGTTGACAGAACGCTATCTTGTAAGTAGTATCGTTAAATTCAGTTGCAAAGTTGTTGTCACGTTCAGGGTGTTCAATCTACTATATAAAAATAAGTCGGGTTTTCCTTCCTGACGCTATAACTCTAGAACGCACGTACCGATTTCCACGGTTTTGCATTCGTTGGAAAGGTCTCGGGCTCCGTGAGGTTTATAGTAAAGAAAATTCTCAATTACATAAAAAAAAAATTTGACCGCGGGCGGAGCTGCGGGAAACAGCTAGTTATTTATAAAATAACTTTTAAAGTGTCTTTTCAAGATAAATCGAAATACGTATTATGAGTATTGTGTTTTGTGTTAGTTCCTACTAAAAATGCTCTGTCGTCAATGTTTTACACGAGGCAGTGGAAGACTCCATGAGATGGATCTGACTTCTAATATAACCATGCATTTTCAGACATTGTATTCAAAAAGTATTCATTATATATATATATTATACAAATCATGTACATATCGTGAGCGCTCTATCAGATCTCAGATACATACTTCTTAGCACCAACCATGGCGGAGACCGTGGAGATAGCGAGACACGTTGCCAGCGGCCGAGCGACATATCTCAGCATCACTCGCTACGTCTGCCCTTATCTCGAGTGATATACCACGTTGTTACTCCCACACGCTTATAATTCCCACTCGCAATCATATTATCAGATTCGTGCCTTTATTGCTAGTTTCACTTTACCACCAGCTTATGAAGATGTTCGTGATAATGACAGATGTGATCTGACGTCACTACACCCTCACACGGATTACGTAGACGAAATTTATGACGGAAAAGACGTAATCAGAGAACTCCACGTATTTACCTTAAATCATGCGGTATTGTCTAAAGTAATGGCGAAATAATGTGAGTGGAGGCTGATTGCCGACAGGTGCACGCCTCAGCTGAATACTAAATACGTTCCACATATTAATATATACGACATTCAGTTCAACATTCATTAGTTAGCGTTTCATTTCATTCGAACAGCTTTCCCGTGGTAAACGACGTTTTGTCCCCGCATAATGTATTCAGCGTTGAAGCTATATTAATGCTTTAGAACAGAAATAGACCAGTGTGCCTGTACACGTATTCATTAGTATTTATGCAGAACAAGATCAACACGTTCTATTGACGTTTCAAATAATTAATCACTATAATACGGCAGTTGATTCTGGGTATTAAGCTTTATTTACTAAATGGTTGAATTTAAATCACAACTGTGTATTTACAGATAGTAAAACAGCGTATTTTTGGTTAACTCCATAAATGTGTTCTGGGTTGTCTTTCATACAGGAATAAATTGTCTAGAAGGAGCCGCATATTTTATATAGGTAAAGGACAAAGGCGATAGCAATAGATTAACGATATGTATATAAATAAAAACATAATATCGGGTGCAGTTTAATATATACAAACCTTCTGGATTAAAAATAAACGACCATCCGCAAAAAGGCTTTAAAAGTTTATAGTCAATGGTGTGGTTCCTAACTACAAAACAAACATATTTTTTGTAATTTTCTTAAAACAAGTCAAGACACTCCTTACCTATTAAAATTATCTACTCCATTCGATGTAATTGCACAAGGGTGTGAAATCTCGAACAGTTCCGTACAAAGGTTCAAGTGGTAAGCGCGGTAGTTAAACCAGTGTCGACGGTGAGCCGCCCCAATTTTTGTAGAATCGTAAACCCGTAAGATTTAGTGAACGGTCAGAGTTTTAACGAGGCCCCTGTCCTCCGTCCAACCCTCCTCCAACGAAATATAGTTTTACGACAATCGCTAGTGAGCCATTAAACAATTTTCACTACCCCTGCTACAATGTTCATGCTTTACGACTGAGCTTTGTATTAAAATAATGAGCTCTAGGTTTTTTTGCTTATCGGTAATAATTATTATTTTTGGGCTCAAATATATATATTTTTATAATATAGACAATATCACATTCATTGCTCCGAATCCAAAGTAAGTAGCTAAAGCACTTATGTTATGGAATCAGAGAGAGCGAAGGTACGACAAACACACAGACCCGAGATGTAGAAAAGTGTTTTACTTTTGTTTCTGCATTGACCCGTCCGGAGATCGAACCCAGCACCTCAGAGCTCCTTGAAAACCGGTCAGAGATACCTTGAAAACCGGTGTGTACACAACTCGACCACGGAGGTCGCCAAAATGGCTTCTAGGGTAAATAAAAAAATACCTTAAAAGTCACTACAGTGTAATCAGTATTATCAGACAGTTATTAAGACAACAATAACTTTGCCAAGATACATAATATTTCCTCTGCAACTGTTCCAAAAAAAAAGGTTTTATTTTTTGCATTTTTTGTCCCACTACTTCGAAACTACATTGTACTCTTCTAAAAAAAGGAGGGTTGATAACATAATAATTCTATTGGGTATTGTAAGCCGAACACAGTTGTATTGTTTTCTGATTTTATGCGAATGTTAGACATTGAAATAAAAACTACCTTTAAACGGATTCTATCGCGGGGATATTTTGATTTTAGTTCCCGACGTTTCGACGCCTTTGTAGTCTGCCCGTGACAAAATAAGCCGCGATAGAATCCGTTTAAAAGTAGTTTTAATTCAACGAATATACTGTTGTGTCAGCACGTTTAACCAAGCCTCACGTGCCTACATAATGAACACTAACAACTAACAAACAATTATCATATAAAGTGTCCTCCATAGTTTCAAGTTGTATTATAGTTACTCACAAACTCACAAGTTACCGGTATCTATATTTAGAATAGAACTGATTTGAATATATGTCAAACTAGCTTTTGCCCGCAACTTCGTCTGCGTGGACTTCAGAATTGGGTAAAAAAAGAAATTAAAAATGAAATAAAATTTTACCCGTGATATAGCTTGCGCTGTAATAAAGAAAAATGCCAAATTTCAAAGCTGTCTGCCCACGGCTTAGCTCGGAAACAATTTTCAATTTTCCCTCGGGAACTGCTTAAGGAATCGGGATAAAAGGTTCTTTTCCATGTCAAAGGCTACATGCACATTTATAATATAGTAGGATTAGTAGAATTATCATGTATTTATTTATAATATTTATGTATGTATTTACAAAATTAAATATTGTTTGCAATAATGCAGGCACGGAGATCAGATGGCCGTGTGTGAGCTGTGCCAAACTGTTCAGTTTCTACCTTTGCTGTTGTAAAATTTAAACAATATCTGTTGTGAAATGACCCATTCTTTTTAGAATTGTAAACGAGGGACAAACACAAAAACTATTGAATTTATCAATCGCCTGCGAATCGATAGGATGAAGCTTATCACTTAGTGCAGCGAGCAGCTGGAGACAATAACTGGAGTCGTCGTGACAAAACGGCACGAGATAGAAACCTCTCGTCTGTAACAATACGCTTTGTGTCACTCCAATCTCAAAAGGATATTCGAATGTATTGAACTCGAGAGAATTTCACTCACATTCAGCCATTCAAGGGAATCTCACGGAAATTCCTCGTAAAATTTTCACATAATCCAACGCAGTACCCTGAGGACAACCCCATTGTTTAGAAAAAAATGCGGAAAATCAGTAGAGACCCGTGGCGGATTCTTGGCGCAAAACTGGCCCAACTCGATCGTTTTACGCTTAATGTAAAAAATGGTATGCGCTCTGAAATGGTTACGGAGATTATGATTTGAGAGCACATTTGATGAGGGTTCACGTGCTTGTTCTCGAGTAACTTGTGTCGTAGTAACATCGTCGATATTTGCCAAGTGGCAGTCTGTTTACGAGCCATTCCGACAAACAAACGTTCCCGACAGAGCTTTGTTTAATTAAGATAACTTTCCCACTCACATTAATGCGCATTACCTCGACGAATGACACCCACACGCGTACAATTAAAGCGCCCAAAACTTGTGTGCGATAAAATAAAGTTCAACTCAAGAGACGCTTAGTGTTCCTTGATGCACGACTCTAATACGTCTTTGATAAAGTGGCCATATTAGAAAATCGACTACATTAAATTATATTATTTGTTTTTTTTTTGTTTACTATAAATCTACGCTAATTATGCGAATGTTAGACATCGAAAAGTACCTAGCTTTAAAATGGACTCTATCGCGGTTTATTTTGATTTTAGTTACCGACATTTCAACGCCTTCACTGGTGTCATTGTCATGAGCAGACTATATGATAATCTAGCTGTGCCTTACGGTGGTACCCGCAGTTTATTAGATAATTTAGTTTTTCTGGGATAAAAAAGTATATAGCATATATGTTAATCCAGGGTGTCAACTTGGTATGGAACCAAATTTCATTAAAAAAAATCGAGCTGTTTGAGCGTGGAAAGGTAACAAACATACACACACTCGCAAACTTTCGCTTTTTTTTTTTAAAAGATTACTGGCGATTTTGGTCGCACATTACTAATACTCTCGTTAACCCCTCGTGCTAAGCTATGATGCTTGTGTTACGAGTGGGTTCACGTCGGTAGTGTAATGGGTGGGATTCGAACCCGCAACCACATGATCGCAAATCCGACGCCCTAGCCATTAGGCTACCGCCGCTTTACAATATTGTGAAGTGTGATACTGCCTCAGATTGCCCGTGTCGCCCGTGATAAGTATGAACTAACTTTAAACTTGGCCGGTATATAGTCGTCAGACAAATAGACTTCAGCGTTACAATGTTACAAGCGGAGTCTGCGGTCACCGCTAGGCAGGCTGATGAATCAACTTCAAACAAAAAGTAATTTCTACTACAACAAACGCTCGCTCCGCACTTTGTCGGGGTATTTCTTTGTGAGTCTCCGCCATAACAATAGCACTTCATTCAAACATTATTTTCTCATACACGTTTGTTGCGAAGAGATGGCCGTGCCAACAATTGCTTGCTATTCACAATTCGTTACAGAAATACGCTTACAAGTTTATACGCTGTGTATAGGACTAGGTTTTGTGTATTTTTCCATAAGTCTTCCCAAATAAATTTGCCTTATATCTGCTATTCTAATAAAATATCGACGCCCCTATATCTACCAAATCGTTGTGAAGTATTCAAAAGCAATCTCCAATGTTGGTTGCATAAATAATTTTGAAGGAATATTTCCCTTAAGAAGTAATTATGTAAACTATCTTCTTAGCGTGTCGATCAATGGCAAAGTCAGATTTTTCGGACCAGCGACTATGATGAAAATATGAAGATCCAATTCTTTAATATATAGGTAATCGCAGGATCGCACTGGATGCAAGCCGCTTCCAGCTGGTCCTATAGGAAATCGATAAGAGATCGATGTTCAGCAAAGGACGTCCTACGGCTGATATGATGATGAATTAGGATATGCAATACTCAATCACTTTTACGCGTTACTTTTGTTTTGAGATTACTGGAGTCAACATTTCCTAACTGACTACCTTGAGAAGAAATGTCTAAACAAATTCAGGGGTCAAAGTCTCTTTAAAAATCAAATGAAAGCCACTGCGATACACACCTACATATATAATTATGTATAAGTTGAGTAACTTACGTTTTCTATTCAAGTAAACAATAAGTCTTACAGTCTTTATAAAGTAACTAATGGGGTATTAAATAAAACTTGTTTACATTCGTGCAAACGATTTAGTTAAACCTTAATGAAATATGAACATTTTGTGTTAATTACCGTGATGTCCACGAACCGTAAGAATTATAAAATGATCGCAGTATTATCTTCTAGTTTATTAAACGGACTTATCTTTATTTGCAGCTGTCAGGCACGGATTAAGCGAATAATTACATCTTAAGTATGATAGCTAGATTAATAAATGTTTTTTTTTATACTCATTAATTTCCAAAAAGGTAGTGTTTTGAATGTCGGTTAAAAAAAATTATGACTGCTTCCCCGCTATCAAAATAAGGGATGCCAAAATTAAACTAAAATGATATTTTTCTTATTCTTTTTTAGTTTACGTTTATTTTGTGAGACATGGAACTGTGTTTGTTACCTAGTGAGTGGGTTGTGGAGGTCTGATGGGCCGTTGCTTCATGTCAGTATTCAGCTGAATCCGGTAAGATTGGGAGCCGACCCTGACATACCTTGGGACAAAGTTAGGCAGAAAGGAGTTAATTTTCTATACATAGAAATATATTTATACCTACGCGTAATATTATTAACAATTTCAAAGTTACGATGCGACGAAGTTTGTCTTGTTTTCTTTTCAATGAATGTATGAAGATAGTGTCAGTTCGATTCAGTCTCAAATCTAAATTAGCAACATAGTCAGGATAGGTACAGATGCACGATAGGTTCGCATGTACTGGACTTTAAATAAAACATAATTAATTAAATGTCCATTATACTCATGGAATAGCGAAAACTTACAAACTTCAGCGCATAATGAATGAAATAAAAACAGTTACCTATTTTACTTAATAACGGACACCGTACATCCAGACAGTTCAATTAATTATTATAATTCATTCTGTCCATAAAATGTACACAGAATTAAATTTTAATTCGCAGTAAGTTACGCAAACTAGCGTGCGTGATAAATAGCCAACAATGTCGAAAATGAAGAGCACTATACACTCAAATATAATCACATTTAAACACCAGATCATAAATTATTCTTATCGTGTGAAAAATGATGGTTTACTTCACAATGAATTCATTTATATTGTTAATAATTAGCGTGGATGATATCACTTGAATAATGTCATTTTGTTGCACTTGGTACTGCTACCTTCAAAATTCAGGATCTTTTCGCAAAATACATAAATAATCAATATACATGTATATATATACACACATTTCACACACGCACACAGCGACATACTGCTTTGTGCGTGAGTGTCGAGTGTCGACGAACTGTCGGTCAAACCATACAATCAATCAATCAATAAATAATAATAAAGTAGGAAGGTAGGAAAAAGATTGAGACGCAGGCGCACGCTCAGCTGTTGTAAGTAGTCGTGGGATTTTTTTTTTTGTGTACTTCGTACGTACTTTCTGAACGGGCATAGGGCCAGCGAAAATACCATAATTCGTATACCGATTTAAATCAGTTTGATGGGTATTATTGGTGTAGTTAAAAATTTCAAAAATCAACTTCTTACAATTCAACGTACAAACAAATAAATTACCAAGGTATTTAACTTACCTGGAGGTATTTTTCGAAGTTTTCACCACCGCTGTCTAGCACGACATCGTTGATTTTCTTTCAGCTTACACAACACTAGTTTCGAAAGTTCGTCGTTTTTAAAGTGTCGAAAGCACTAATAACTTTTGCACGTAATTGTTGCTCACTTGTGATTTCTTCCGTGTACACTATCATTTTAAAATATTCTCCACAAATAATCTGCACTGATGGCATACATGCAGACCAGCTCTACCAACTCAACATTGGAGTCAGTTCAGTCTCATTATCTTATGATGCTGATATCGACATGTCGCGGCGCCCGGGCATCGCAATGTCGCGCCCGCCGGACATCTTGGAATTTTGAATACAATAGCAAACAAAGGTTTGCGTTTGTGTGTGTGACGGTCCGGTTTTAAGTAGGCTAGGAACAGACAGGCTGCGATTTAATTCGGGTAGTTTACACTTGCCGATTTCCGTAAATAAAAAAGACATACCTACCAATTTTATAATAGAGATTCGGGTCAAGAATCATTAGTATTTACAGGGTATTCTTTTTTTTTAAAGGAGTGCGGATATTCAACGAGGTGATCAGATACATAAAACTGACCAACTTCCCCAAGGATCATAGGTCGAAATCATAACATGGAAAATGAACTTTTCATACAAAGTGAACAGGTCACGTGACTTATGATTGTATGAAAAGATGATTTTCAATTTTAAGATTTCGACCGAAGGACCATAGTCCTTGGCGAAGGTTGATCAGTTTTAGGCATCTGATCACCTCGTTGAATATCCGCACTTCTATTAAATTATTCCTGTATACCTCCTTGAATTTAACGAAAATGCAAGACTGCACTACTGTAAATTATTTAGAAGTATACAAATTAATGCATATGTAAAATACTCTATATAAGAGTAACAAATACAAAAGCATTAACGGGCAGTTAGAAAGTAACAAGAAAACTATAACAGGTTTTCCATATTAATATTGAAATATTATGTAATTCTTTTGAAACAAACGACATCCCGAGAAATGATAAAATAGTAAATGATGTGGAGGGCTGCATAATGTCCCCGTCAATCATACAGGTGCGTGAAATTGAATCTCATGAGCGCAAATCACACAACCCTCTATTACCATACGCAATGGTGTCACTCACCTCAAAATACCCAAACAATGTAAAACAAACCATATATTTAACCGCATAAAGTCTAATTCTTATTTACATGTCAATTTTTCACTGTATGATAAACGGACCGTATTCGGTCGTAATATATTTCATTTTTGTTTAGGGCCGCAATTTCGTCTTTAGGTTAATAATATACAGTATAGTCTGCGCCAAAGGTGGTGGTTCCTTATTTCCACATTTCATTATTGCGTGGTAGTTTAAAGCGACACGGTGCGCGCCGGTAGAAATGGAATTTAATTATGGAATAAATAGCGAGATTTCTGGTAGTGAGACGAAGGAAACAAGTATTCAGCCATCCATATTTATGTAACTCCTCTAATGCTAGTTTATAAGATTAAAAGTAGCGACCGATGTTAATATCATTATCCTGTCACTTCATAAATATTATCTTCTTAACCATAACCTATGTTACTTGAGGTCAATACACCGTATTAACCTATGTATATATAATATATCCTAACCGTACAAGAGGAGATATTATAATCACGTATATAAACCATATATCATTGCGATAATTCCTTCAGCACAATAAAGAAATCGGAAGCAGTCATCAGACCATACAAACCTACAGCATTTCTTTTTTTTATAAAGGCTATTTCATTATCTTGTTTGAATTGTTTTTATTATAGACCAGCCTAATTATTATTGAATATTTTTGACTCGTATAATGGGAGTGTAGCCCAGAAGTATGGCCGCAAAGGCTTACAAAAAAAATGTTGTTCATTAGTAATTCATATGGATCCATGAATTCATCAAACATTTGTATCAATTACATCAATCAAAATAATTATACAAAGTCAAAAGATAAAATCAGGCCGTCATATTACCTCTTTTCGTAGTATAACATCTATTATTTACACCTGCTTTCCAATAATTACGTAAATCAAGCGAAATGGGGCAATTTTAAAACATTTTATCGATTTACAGAATATCCATCGCGCATGTTTATTGAAAGTGAGAGGTTAATGTTTAATTATGGAATTAATAACGAAATATCTTTACCAAAAGCTATATTGTATACAGCCAAAGTAATTAATATAAAATGAAACTTCAAAATTTGTTACATAAGTTCTATTTAAGCTCATTTTCTATGATGTCATATATCCAATAATAAGGAAGGCGCAGTGGTTGTGGGGTTGCGGCATAGAATAACACCTCCCCCTCTCTACCCATGAGTGTCGTAAGAGGTGACTAAGGGAATAGAATCCAAGGATAATGGGCAGCAGTGATCTCCTATAGAACTGAAAGAAAATTGCGGTCACCAACCCTTGTTGTGGGTTCGATTCCTACCCAGGACAAATGTTTGTGTGATGAGCACGATCATTTGTTCTGTGTCTGGGTGTTATTATGTAAGTATGTTTATCAGTTGTCTGGTCACCATAGTACAGGCTCTGCCTAGTTTGGGATCAGAGGGCTGTGTGTGGAGTGTCCCAAGATATTATTAAAAAAAAACCGTTTGTCCGGGGTGGTGACTAGGGCAAATACCTTATCATGGCGCACCGCAACACACAGGCCCCCGGACCAAGTGTGGCGCAACTTTAGAGACGCCTACGTCCAGCAGTGGACCGCGATAGGCTGAGTTGACTGATTTAGTGGAACTATCCAACCAAAGACCAAAGAAACGATGGATGGAATGTGTGAAACATGATATGGCTAGAAAGAATGTTTCTTGTGAGATGACTTCAGATAGAGAAGTATGGAGAAGATATACTGCGCCGAACCCGAATGAAAATTGGAATAAGGGCAGGAAAATGATCATTCTCCTGCCTGTATTCCAATTACCGTATGATACCATCCATAAGAAAAAATACCAGTGGTATACAACTAGCAAAAAAATATTTTACAACTAGCAGACACGCCCCGGTTTTTCACGGATAGCACACTAATAAATGCCTACAATTATACACCTTCGTCTTAAATGAGTCTTGCTATTGTAACTGCCGAACTTATACAACTATATTAAAATGCGTTGCGTGGTACAAAAGATCTAAGCGTACCTACAGACAGCGGGAGTGAATTTGTATGGAAAGATTTAGGAACACATGAATTAAATATCAGCTTCTAATTAACAATTTTTTTATACATGTCAACTTAATAACGTAACAATGAAAATGTATGTCTCCTCTACACATTAAACCACATGTTGTTTCCCAACACAAATATATTGTTAGGGTTAGCCGACGTCGCACCGCAAAACTTTGTTTACTAAACATTTGTTTATAATCTTCCCTTACAACGTACTCATCTGCATCTATTTGAGTTGAAATGAGAAATAATAATTTTATAATATTTAAATGTTAAGAACATCATAATTACTTTGCGACTCCATTTAAGTACTTTTTTGTCGCATAAACAATCATATCTTTTTTTTCTGGTCGCCATGGTAACGTGATGACAGGATAATATAAACACATAGTGATTGCCATGTTGCCTTCCCTCTGAATATAAATTTAAATAATTTCTTATCGTGTATCCCAAAATAGAATTAGAGTCTTATTTAGCAAGCGCTGACAGAATAATATCTTTTACATGAAATTTTAATAAAATAAGATAATACTACTTATACAGATAATACGATGCAATTCTCTAACTGATCGTGTCTTCTGAAGGCGGAGAAGTATCTGTTCAAGTCCACGGGTCACGGCTCTTCCGACTTCGATCGTCGAGGTGCCTAAGCCGCCACCAAAAGGGGTGCGTCGCGGCGCCCGAGGCCAGCACGGCTGCTCAGCAGACGTCAAGATCGTCGACAATTTTCTTGTCAGATTTCGAACTGTCAGTTTTATTTATATTTTTAATTTTTAGTAGTTGTGGTTCGTATAAAGTGACTTTTAAGTGTTCTATATTAATTTTAATAAATGCTCAGTGATAAGACTGACGTGGCTGTAGAAACTGCGAGTCAACCTTCAGAAATCCTGGAGAGGTGTACTCCGTGCTCCCCGGGTTCTGGATATTCATTTTGGGAAGGTACATAAACCTCAAAATGAAGTACCTTCAGACCCTGTGAATACAAACCCAGTTTTGACCCGTTTTGGTAAACATTATCAACATACAAAAACTCTGTCCCTGTTTTAAAGCGAGTTCCCCGCGTCACTAGACCTCTTGTTGCACAACATCTGGCAGATTGCTTTCGCCTTGCTTCCCTGGAGAACTCGCTGAGTGCTTAGGAACAACTGCTCACCTTCCCCTACAGGATTTTCCATGTTCTAAAGAATTTGGCAACCAAAAAAAATTTTAACTGCCCAAATTAAAAATAATTGTAGCATCTCGACCCATACTTTAGACCCCAAATTATTGATACAAAGGTTTACCTCCTCAAGAGGTATTTCTAATCTTGTCGGATCCAAATTAGGGGAAGGAGATATAAGCGGAGCAGCCAGGATTCTGTTCAGCAGCGACGAGGTGGCACCTTGTTTTTAAGAAACTCTCACAGCTCTCCAGAGCTGTAAACACCCTGCCCCTGCAGATGGCCTGTCCTTTCCCCGATCTAAATATGCACTCCCTCACCAGTCATCATTACAGGTCAAGAGGTGATCGCAGCTCTTTGTTTCATCAAGAGTGACTCTGCTAGCGGCCTGGACGGCTTGTGTTCATAGCATTTAAAAATGCTCTCCGGAAAGGTAAACGATTCCGTCATCAACATATTATATGGGGCCAATTAATGTGCCTTGCATAAGAGAGATGGCGGCAATCGTCCCATTGCCGTGGGAGCCACATAACGTCGTATGGCAGCCAAGGTCTGTTGTAATTTCTATGGTGAGGTTGGTTATGGCTCCAAAGGGCTGCGCGGCTGCCATACACGCGTTGTCGACCTACCTAAATTCTGGAAAAGGTGAGGTCATGTTGAAGGTTGACATAAAAACGCTTTCAATTCAGTAAATAGAGACATCTTGCTGGCAAAAACAAAATGTACTACCTAACACAAATTTTTAGTTTCCTTTGGCAATGTTTCAACCATCTAAACTATACCGGGACAATCTTTTAGAGTCAGCTATTGGTTGTCAGCAAGGTGATCCCCATTTTTTAAGTAGGTCATCATTTTTCTTTTTTTATTGTATAATAATTATTGTTATTTTAAATTCTTAGTTGTAAATATTAAAATAATTGTAATTACTTTTCTGATATTAAATTATGTTCTAAATAGTTACATTTGTTCTTTGGTTTTCATTTACACCATTTAGAAGGCGAATATGAAATAAACAACTTTACAGTAATATTTACTTTGACAAATCTACCAACTTACACGTTTTTGCGCACCAAATAGAAAATTCACGAACCACTGTAAGAATTACTTCAGGAAACTTATTCACAACTTTACAAACTTCGAGGAAATCCAAAAATGGCGAATTTTTAAACAATGCCTGAAGGAATCCTTATAAAATGATACTTTGGTCTTGTTCATTCATTTAGCCATTTTTTTGCAAATTATATAATTTTACTGGTTGTTTTAAATGGAAGCCATATTGGATTTAGTTTAGCATCTAGATTTAGTATAAATGCTTATAGCTATTATATCATCGAACAACATAATTTAAATAGCTTTACTATTAACTAAGTATTAGACTAATGTGGTGTGCTGTGCGGAAGATGGATGGTGCCGATGCATCATTATTATTGTAAAGAAGATTTAAAATAATTTATATTGGTACGTTTGAAAAACTTTTGCTTTAAATCTTACAAATTTTAATACGAAAAATACTTTTACATTGAGTTTGCGATAAAAGAATATTCACTAGCTATTGTTCGCAGCTCCGCCCGTGAGGGCATCGTTTATCGCGACAAATTATAGCCTATAGCCTTCCTCAATAAGTGGGCTATGAACAGTGAAAGAATTTTTCAAATCGGATCAGTAGTTCCTGAGATTAACACGTTCAAACAAACTCTTCAGCTTTATAATATTAGTATAGATTAAAAAGAAAATAACCTACTATTTATTTAAATTATTTCATGCGTGTGCAGCTGTGATGAGGGATGCTTATTAAAATAAAAACTGCATTAACTCGTGCCCGTAAATTTAGAACATATTTAGCTTTTAAACAACAGTATGCAATTTTCCGCGTAAGTGTTTCATAGAGGTGAGCTTAACAAACGTGTGGCTTTAACTTTAATAAAGTAGCACAACAAACATAGTTATTCCGGGATGAATAAAAGCGTTTGACAAAGTTGAGTCGCAACAGGTCTCTGGAAGCATATTGTCAATTTCCCATATTGTGAAGTTCCCAACAACAATTGAATCGGAGACCCGACGTCTCGCCTTCAATCGGATCTAGAGGACTTTATCTGTGATATAAAACAGAGGTACCTAGTTGTGTCACGTAAATCTGCTATTGTTATACGTATGTAGCACGAAACCAATATTCTCAGTCTATCTACATATGCGTACCTACCTATATATGCAGGTAGAGGATTGCAACTGCTATTTATTTGATACTAGTCGGGAGCACGATTTCACCCGTTTCAAGTACAACATGTGATCTACCAGTATTTCGCTCTCATTTACTTTATATTATGAGTCTTAAAAACTCTTTTCGACAATAACGAACGTAACGAAATGCCCAATTGTATGCAGTCCTTCAAAGGTATGTGCGTACATACGGTCAAACAATTAATTTTTATTAAAGTTATACATGCAGATTTTTTTAATTGCGTATGTTTTGTAAATGTCATAATTATGAACTTTTCAAGACGATATATCTGCAAAATGTTTGTAATATCAAATGTTCAAGCCGTAAACGGGAAAAAAAAAATATCAAGCCATTTTAAAATCAAGTCATTTTCATATTATTAATGTTGGTAACATTTGGAAGTCTGTTACGACTCTGTTACTGGTTTTTCTCAGCAATGTTATAGAAATATACATAATGGCTGGCACAGGAACTCTACCCAGACTACATTTTACTCCCTCAACAAATAGAAATGCACATACAATCTCAAAGTCAACATGTTGTATTTATTCTAAACAGCTGTGAGTGTAACTAGAATCAATAATGAATATTGTATCCAATTGACCGGGATAGGCAGTGTTGCCTCGCTTACATATCGGCAATGGATATGCAAATCGTGTATGTCGAGAGCCGATTACAAGCAAACCCGCTTGCTAGTGGCCGTCTTGATTGTTAGCAAGCATCCTGAGCTATCCGACACTTGACTATATGGATTTAAATGTAAACTTAGCATAACTGCCTACTCAGAAACTGAGTGCCACTTTAGAACACAAATAGGGCTTATCCATGAGAACCTATTTCCTTTCCTCTATAAATGGAAGCTACTTTTTAGTGCCACTTCAATAATCTGTATTGTAAAATTCAATTTTTGAGTATATAGGTAGCATTTAGTTGCCAGATTTTATATCAAACTAGATGCAAAATTATTGTACCGAAAGCATTTTCTATTATAACTCAAATTAATGCAATTAATACAAGGAATAAATATATCAAAATAATTTGAAAACATACGTCCATTACGGTCTGAAATTGCTTTTCAAGTTATTTTATCTTTCGCAAAGTTTTCGCAAAAGGAATAATCATTAAAGTATTTTTGGACATGGAATTGGTACATGTACCTAAATATGAATATTGCTTTTTAAGTATTTAGTTATAATGTATTTAATAAAGCGAGTTTAAATTTAATAATTCAAAAGCGAAATATTCAATTTTAATTTATCAATGATGACCTAGACTTAGAGTAATATACCGTTGCATTAAAATATACGTCACTGTACATATTAACATTTTAAAATCGATAAAAATCGTTAACAAGATTTGTATTTGAATGATTAGGTACGCTTATTCTATAATAGATACCCTGAAAAAAAAATGTGAGCATTTCAACGAGATGAAACAGCTGTATTCATAGTCTTCATAGTTTTGCATCTTCAGCTATGTCATTTAAATTTTGACCCAGAAGTTTATGAAAAGTTTAGGCAGCAAAGAGGCGAGTGTGGTTTTCATTAGACACCAGCATTTGCATGTTATTCATTAGCTGGCAGAGGGCGTTGCGAGCGCCGGCCAATGCACGCCCTCCACACTTTGAAACTGTTCGGAAAAGTACAACGTTCTGTTTGACCAAGCGAAATGGCTGGATGGAATGTAATCTGTTTAATTATTTCTGTAAATTGAGTTACAATACTAATTTTGTAAAGACTTTTATAATATGCCCATTTCGCATATTTTAGGCTCTGTGTAGGCAAGGCATAAGAAACAAGCAAACAGAAAATAAATTGTTACTTATGATTGTAATGTACATTAAAATATGGATCAATTAAAAAATATAAGGAGACAACATTTGTTAATGAGGAAGTGAAAGTTTGGAAGATAAACTTTTGGAAAGCCGTTACAATCCCGCTCATAACCAGAAATAAAAATGTAAACATCAATTGAAATTCGAACAAAGAATACTAGACTGGTCATACTTGGTTGTTATCTAAAATCCATACTATAATAAAAAAGAAAAATAACTTGTAAACTACATGCATCAATAGTCTTTGGCATGATGGGTATAAGTCTCAACAACAGCAGCAGCAGCAGCAACAACAACAACAACAACAGGCTCCAGCTCAAGCACACCAACAGACACAAGCTCAGGCGCAAGCCCAACAAGCCCACGCCCAGCAGCAAACGCAAGCTCAAGCCCAAGCCTAGCAGCTAGCCACAGAGTACTCTATAAATAATTATAAGTTTACAAAACTCCTTCGCAGTTGATAAGTGACGTTTAGAAAAAGCAGAATGCGATAACATCGTGTATCGTTGTGACCGCAGATCAAGAACTCATGATCTGAGGTCTTGATATAAACGAGGTTGTGACGGTGTGATTGTGAGCATCGTAATCGTAATTGCTAATGAATTGGCGGGTATCGTATGAAACGGTCATCGGTCCATCTGTTGGACGCCAACACTTCGTTCTGAATACTACTGAAGATTTTGACAACAAATTCAAAACTAACAATAATTATAAAAAAATTACATACCGGTACTTTAGCCCGTTACTTAGTGATAATCACCTGAAAAATGAATTCTTTGTAGGTATATTATATTTTCGGGGGTAGCAGGATAATTTGGATACGATTCACCCTAAATTGTATCCAAATCTTTACAACTTTCAATAAAAAATAGGTTTGTAACGACCTTGTAACCATTCCAAGGCACTGTTAACAGGGAGTTAACTACTTTTTTAATTACATGTTTACGGTCAACGTCACTATAACCAAAGTAAATTAAATAGCTCCATCACGCAACTTAATTGAAAAAGAAAACAAAACCAAATCACTTTTAACGTAATAATAATAGGGTCTAACTAATTTATGCTAAATAATGAGTGGTTAAGTTAATTTGAGATTAACAAAAAACTCAGTCGAACTCAGAAAGTTCATTACAATATTCAGAATAACAGGAGGAAAATGTACCTACTAAGTAAATTAAAAGGAAAATTGTTTGCCGTAATACTATTTTCGGGACAGTTTCACTGTTATCACCAGTAACATTAATTGCAAGTATTTGCTGATTACCTAAAACTTTTTGTAATCGTAAGCATCCTCTTTTTGACTTGTAAGTCTTCGGTCTCTCAGTAGCTATTCTTAATTAAAATCACTACCAAAAAGAAACCCGAAGACCCTTGATAGGCTTAGAGGATCAGATATTTATTTGAAGGGTAATGGTGAAATGAGCAAAGCTTTGATTGCGTCTGCCAACGTATCTGCATGACAAAGGCGACTCTTTTTAATTAGGTGACTATTTTAAAGTCGCCCCGCATACAAATGAAGTAAGATTAGCGCGATTTCGAGGCCAGTCCACATTCAATTTTTCCTTTGACAGTAATTTAAAGGTTCCGCAGTTTGTTTTGCACATAATTGAACGGAAGGGTCGCTATTTAGGTATTCGAACTCATTAGATGTAGGTAAGTCTCGTAACATCACTTTCATGTCAACATTCGTTAATGTGGAAGTTTTGAAGATAAACTTTTGGAACGCTCTTAAAATCTCGCTCATATCCAGAAATAAAATCTTGGCTCGGTGATAGGTGATATGGAGATTCACTTCAGACCTTATGAAAATTTCTTGTAATTTGAAAATTATTTGTTTCACTAAAAAATTTCTGCAGCCCTTTATAAAGATAGCTCTAACTACTAACATAAATTATATGAAT
This sequence comes from Plusia festucae, assembly GCA_950381575.1. Taxonomy (NCBI): domain Eukaryota; kingdom Metazoa; phylum Arthropoda; class Insecta; order Lepidoptera; family Noctuidae; genus Plusia; species Plusia festucae. Next base: position 7,183,991 of record OX494450.1, read on the forward strand.
CAATGAAAAACTTATATAATAATATAATATCTTGGGACAACTCACACACGGCCATCTGATCCCAAACTAGGCAGAGCCTGTGCTATGGTGACCAGACAACTGACAAACATACTTATATATTACTAAATACATACATATTATAGATGAATAACACCCAGACACAGAACAAAATCTAATCGTGCTCATCACACAAAGATTTGTCCTGGGTGGGAATCGAACCCACGACGCTTAGCAGTCAGGATCACTAACCACTAGACCAACAGGCACTTAAAATATCGACCTAGTAAAAATATTGACTAAAATAATGTTAAAAAGGTTTCCGTATTTTCAAGTTTCACCTCACCGCCCGCCGTCTCCAAATTTTGCAGCGGAATGGGGGAGAATCAAAGATAAAACCTGTCAATTGTAAGGCTACAGAGCGAAGATTACTGTCACAAAAGGATTTTTGCCAGTGGAATTCGCATTTCAAATATTATTTATTTACACGGCGCGGCGTTGCAATACCGTCTCAGTATTTTTGGCAGTAGATGTAAACAGAAGGTAAAGATAAGATGCAGCTGTTCTTCCCATAAGCAAACTTATTCCCTTTTTACCTCTTTTGTGTGTTCGTTTTTATTTTTATAATCTTCCTTTTTTTGTAGGTATTAAACTCAGATTAAGAACCAAAAATGAAAAACATAAAAATATTATCTTTTATTTTATTTATTTTTAATTTTATTTAAATTAAACTCTAAATTTCAATTTCACCCCAGTCCGAGACATAGATGTTGTCTGTTGATGAAATTCATCAAAATTATAATACCGTAGTTTCCGTAACTTTGTTGGCGTGGAATATTTTCTAGCGGTTTTTCAGGGATAAAAAGTAGCCTATGTCCTTCCCCAGGGTTCAAGCTGCAATTAGCGCGACCCAATTAGCTACTACTAAACGCACTGGTAACTGCGGTGTTAGTTTACAGAACGAGAAAATATTAAAATTCACGGAACAAAAAAGGAATATTTAAAAAAAAACTGGAATAGTTAATGAAGCAAATAAAGAAAAACAAATTAGTCAAAAAATATTCGACTACTTAGACTATACTATATTATACATATACTCAAAGGTGCGGACAATAATGACATTTTAATTCAAATATTATACATTATATCTTAAAAATATTATTATTTGTTGACTAGGCAAGAATAACAATGAACTATCCAATCACGTTCAAGTAGATACTCATTTAATTGGAACTTATAAACCCACGCGTCTATCACGTAGAAGCCAATTAGGAATCACAAAATAATTTACACAATAGCCACTAGGCATTAATTAATATTAAATATCAATTAAGTTTTGTAAAGGTACAGGTTAAGGTCTACATCGGAGCTGGATCTCCAAATGTGTAGGATGATCAAGTCTTGTACAGCACCTATCTAGAAATCAGAATCTATCTTTGCTTTACAGTCAAATAAACTGAAGATCTCAAGCTTCAAAGATCATCATCTGCCTAGCCTTTTCCCAAGCTGGGTCGACTTCCTACTGGATTTAGCTAAATACCGTATTTTACACGGAGCGACTGCCCATCCGACCTCGACTACCCATTTGAATTGAGAAACCGTTATCACATAGTTAGCACTCGGGAACAACGGCTTTACGAGGCACGGAGGGGTCTCGGTATGTTAACATATGATCACCCATCCACGGACCAACCGCGGCGAGCGCGGCTTAGCCTCTATTATTAATCAAACCAACCACAGGTATTAAGTAAATAAATTTGCTACAAACGCATGCTAGTCACCACATGTATAAACCTATATTCGCAATAAACGATATTTGAATTTACCTTAAAACCGTAAAAGACTTAATTTCTCATTGTTTGAAAAGTATAATTGCCTAATTTATCATTCAACAATTATATTTCAATTGTAATTGTATTACATATTTGCCATCGCCTTAAATATCTTGTATAAATTCCCACGTTTGAGTCCAAATTATGTAAAAAAGGTTGTTTCAAAGAGGTTAACAACAACTTCAAAACAACAAAAAAAGTTTATAGTTTACTACAAGCCACAGCGCTGCCACTAAGTAGACGTCAGCTTCTAGAAAAATAAAATTGACTACGTGTGCAAGACGGATGTTTACCGCCTCTCTAGGAATAACTTTAAAAGATTAGAAAGTTTACCTCACAGCGGGTGTTGTGTCCTGTTTTCTCAACGGACGCATTACAACGCCACCAACCTAATGTTTACACATAAAAATAAAGTCACTACATTTGTTACTCCTAGAGTTCTTCTAGAAATGTTCTTTAAAGCACGTGACTTAAAATCTTTATACTTTAACAACCTGGGGGGTTATTCTGTAAGTCCAAACCAAAAAATAACGGTTTTTTTTCTATCTTGCCTGAACAAGATGACTTCACCCCGCCTGATCTTAAGTAACAGTGAATTCCAGAAATGAGACCCATCGGCATCGGAGAGTTCAACGCCGTTGGCAATCAGCCTCACCTTGTCGGTCTAAGAACTTTGCGCGACGCAGAATTTAGAACAAGAATCCCAGGTCGCCAAATCTTTTTTGTGTTCTGTGAGTCACCGGGTAGTGTTAGTTATACGTTATAGGCCATTTAACAGAATTTTTTACTTAAATATATAGTAAGTCGAAAGAGATGTAGCCTCTCTTAACCCTACACGTAACAGCACGTTATCCACTTGGACTTAGTGAATAAGGCCCCTGGCGGTGTATATACTTAGTTATGATGCGTAAGTTCAGAAATAGTAGTTTTTAGGATTCCGTACCCAAAGACCCTATATTTACGAAGTTTCCTCTGTACGTCCGTCTGTCACCAGACTACATGACACCAGTCTCATGAATGATATTGATAGTTAGACAGTAGTTTTTTTACAGACGATGTATTTCTGCTGCCGCTATAACAAGAAATAAATAATTAAGTGGGCTCACATACAACAAACGTGACTTTTTTGCTGTTTTTATAGATAATGGTGCCCTTCGTCCGCAAGTCCGACTCGGTCGGTTTTTCGTTTTAGAATCATGGCTCTTATGAAGAGTAATGGAGTTATTCAGACAAACAGCACTATCTCTTTTTTACAAGACAACATAAGAGCTTTTAGTTACCATAATTCTTAACGAGAGCCACAAAGTCTTTTCTGATAACTTCTTTGAATAGCATGTCATTGCCCTCCACCTCATTGTCCTTTTTGTAATTGACTGGCTCGGTGGGCAAATCTGAACCTAATGTTATTTTACATATTTCATTTCGTATAGCTATATAAAATAATTGGAATTTTTAATTTACTCCTTGTATACTTGGACGAGGGCATTATTTTAACCCTAAAAACCACAAAAACTCTATTGAGTTGAAAAACTAAATTCAAAAACAGCGACGACGTCACTAGGTCAGATAATGTGGCACTGTACACACTTTCTATATAATAGAAATAATGTAAATTAAATGTACTAGTAATGGGAACGAAAACTCTTGAAAATAAATATTAGAAATTCCCGTTCAGTCATAATAATATTTAGTGAGAGCACTCCGTCTATAATTTAGTCCCACACATACTTATCAAAACAATTTTCCTAAGTAAAAGGCACTTACGAGCCCACGTGTAGCAATAATATTGTAGTACGCCTTCAAGCTTCTTGGTTATATTGCAACTGACGACTAAAGGAAAAATAAATTATCAAATGCGGCTGACGGACGCTGCTGACAGCCGCAACTGATAAGTACCTAAGCACGAATTAAAATTCAAGATATTTATTTTGCAATTAGGATTTATACAGTCACTTTTACTCGTCACTTTTTGAGCTCGCTGGAGTCGAAATTTCCTAACTGGCTACCATGAGAAGAAAATTCAAAACCAATTCAGGGGTCACAGCCTCTTTTTAGGCCCTTAAAAACATCCAGCGCGCCAGATTCCTTTCACACCTTCGAACGCTCAAAAGCCGACCAAGGTAACGTCCACGAATTACCTCTGATAGTTTGCATAGCTCAGTCAACATTCATTATCTAGATACCTATTAGTCGCGGCTCTCAGCCGCGTCCGTCAGCCGCGTCTGATAATTTGTTTTCAACTTAATACATACTTCTATGTTCGACTCTATGTATTTCATTACACCCATACATTGTCGGTATATCAAAAGTAGCGAGAACTAATGTGAGCCAAGAGTTAATTCCAAACAGGCAAAAAGATTTTGTGAGCCACAAACATACGATTCGGAAGAAATTCTAATACCGAGCAACTTTTCATTTAAATAATCGTAAAATAACCCTACATTCTCTGCGAACTGCCAAAGTTCCATTATTATTGCTTTTTTTATGTCAAGCGCGTCTTTTAATGCCAGTACCCGAGGACTTTAAAGAATCTCTTTGTTTTAATACATAGCATCTATGTAGAAAATGTCGCAATTCTTTAACGGCATATTTGATGCTTCATACTTCGTCCATATTCTTCAGGCGTATTTGCTCCCTTTACAGTTGATATTCTTTTAAGACGCTATTAATGTCTACTATCCCCATTGTTCTCCTCATTTTATGTTTTATTAGAACAATGTCCAAGGTTTTAAATATTCCACAAAGAACGCTTTATTGGTTGCCAACAATCGAAATGATTTGAAAATATTGACTGGCTTCATGCCTTTACATTGTCTAGACGAAAATGAATGAACGAAATGTTTTATTATAAAAATAATTATTAAATAAATAAATACCTATTTGTGTACATACTAAAATTGTTCACAACATAGAAGTAGTGCAGTATGCTGTATGACGCACAAAAAAAAACGAAAAATGGGCAATCGGTGACTCAGTTTACAATAACATGTAAAAAATGCACGTACAATTTGTATACGGCACACCTACCAACAGCAAAAATAACATCGTAAATCAACATGTGATCTTTAAGGAAAATAAAACGCTGAATCGACGACACCGAAACATGCAACGGTCTGAACATATTGATAATAAAACGATCATGCGAATGAGAATGGGATTCATTTCACCAATAGCAATCATGTGAGTTGGCCACTAATGTGCAGGTGAGCGGATTACCGTTTCGCACACATAGACATAGTATGAAAGATAAATAATTGCCTTCTTCCCCAAATTGTCTCGGCGCGACATTTATTGGTTTGTTTGCGTGGAAAGTTGGCGCCATACCTGAGCTGAGTTAAGCGACTACTGCATTATCGACTGCCGTTATTAAAGACCCCTTTTTTCATCTCTCCCTAGCTATTTTTTATCAATATTTCTCCAGAAATGACTTAATGCCGATGTGATGTAATTAAACGAAACCTTTGCATCTATTTAGATTTTCAGGTGTGGAAGAATTTATCTTATAGGTATAGGTATTTTATGTTTTTATGTAGAAAATGTCGCAATTCTTTAACGGCATATTTGATGCTTCATACTTTGTCCATATTCTTCAGGCGTATTTGCTCCCTTTACAGTTGATATTCTTTTAAGATGCTATTAATGTCTACTATCCCCATTGTTCTCCTCATTTTATGTTTTATTAGAACAATGTCCAAGATTTTAAATATTCCACAAAGAACGCTTTATTGGTTGCTAACAATCTTATATTATTTAATATTAAATTGCTCTTCTAATATTATTTTAAGTCTGAATTTTAAAATGCCAGAATACATACAGTTCAAAGTAGAAAGATGTTACATTATTATCATATTTCTAAATTAAATTATCATTCGACTCGTCCGAAATTTCAAACTAACATTACAAACCATAAACATTTGAAAACAACCAAAATAGACATTTAATTATCTTTTATCGGACTAACTGAAACTACGGAGTGGAGTATAAAGAAGTTAAATAAAATAAGGTTTCCGTGGGGAGGTGAGTGAGACGTCCAGAAAGTTCGGCAGGTTGGCGATAAATCGGAATTTATGTGGGCGCCGCGCCATACCTCCCCGCCCCGCGCCCGCACCCCGCGAACTCCCGGCCGCGCGCCACTGCATAACAACACAAGCTTAAAGCATTACTGCTCACCCCGCAGCTTCACTTATTTATATCGTTATAGTTTACCTACAAACCATTTCTGTAATTGTTTTTAGGAGTATACACAGCTATGCCATATCCATAACAAACTTTAAGATTTGTGGAAGTTATTTTAAGTTTTTCTTACAATGAATCGCGGTAAAAAAGTTTCGAAATTGAGAAATTCGTTTTATTTATTATCGGTAATATAAAATTATTCTTGTTTTACGATGGTATAGAGTTTGAAACAATTTAATAGCAAACGTTAAACAATATATTTTACAAAAAGTTTTTAGTTTTACGTATGTATAATAAGCTGTACATTGCTTTATGGAAAAACAGTTATGCGAAAATATATAAAAGCTGTCACGTTCACAATAAATATATTGCAGCATTACCTAGAGAAACAAAGTAAACATATCAGAACGTCGCGACGTGACCGGACAACCGGAATCAATTGCTCACAAAGTAGCAACTGAAAACAATAAAGCCATCGCTAACGCAACGTGATACGCAGACCGTGTACTAACTACCTCAGCAAATACTTGCATTGTTCCAATCTCGAGTACAACAGACACACATGGTCACAACGACGGAAGCGTCCTCATTCAAACCAGCTCCGTACGAAAACACTCGGAGACAATATTTACACAGGTCGACATATAGAATGCCGCTTTAATTTAATATGGAGAGATACTATTGTAATACGTTTTTTGCAGGGTTTTGTGACAAACAACCCCTGTATTGTATACGTATGTAAATAAGTCGTCGTGATTCACACCAGCCGAGGTGATATGTAAGTTGTAGCAAGGGAAGGAGCCGTTGTTTTATGTATGAGGCCTTTTCAATTCATTTGGACGATACTCTTGTACCTTTGTCCCTTCCGGGTCAGTTATTTATTGCTGGTATTTCGCGCTAAATCTACCAAGTGCGTGTATTTTCATGAGTCCTCCGGTCGCACGTCACATGCAATACAAACGACAATCTCGCGTCTATTGTCCGCCTTCAGAGTCTAACTCGAGCGAATCTACATAACTAATACACGCCCCCTCCCGAACATAAATGGTGGCAAATGTGTGTACTTTTACCAATCGTGTGCCTGGAAACGTGTGAAATTAGAGATGTAACGGAGCGAAAAAATTGAACACCTTACGAGAGCAGACATGTTACACGTGCCCTTGAATTATACACGCGTTTGCCGCTCCATCGCAGGCGCTTTAGTGCATAAGAAATTACTGGCAATCGGATGTTCGCCTAACCGTTTACAATTCGTATAGTCCCAATAAAATGTTTCATTGTTCGAAATTGTCATTCGAAGCGTTCTGCATGTAACTATAAAGCAATATAAAATATTGTGCGACGTGAAACTTCATGGTACTACATAATTTGAAATTCATAACACGTGCAATCGTGAGCGTCGTTCAGCAAAATAGGAAGTGTAATAAAATATTTCAGACTGAAATGCTATAACTGAAATAGAGTGCATGCGTCGTAAAATTCACAACACCGTGGCATCCTCACAATGCCGTGATATTTTTACAACCGCTCTTCAAATTAATAGAAGGTATATTATATGAAATTGTCGATGCCTACGATCCTAACAACGTGATGAATCCAGCTTTGAAACGTGAAGAAATAAATGCCAATAAATGTATTAATGATTTTATTGTATATTTCCTCGCTGATGTATATGATAAATATGACCAATTCAATAAACAGAGTGGATACATAGAAGCACGTCGTGTAAATAATAAAACCAAATAACATAAGCAATGTATACGTGCAGGGTAGCTCTGATCGTACAACGACTTCGTCTCTACGAGTACTTTATTTGAACAGATGGAACTGTACACGTAAGGTAAGGATTCCCTTCCCCGCCAATATGTTTCAATTTAAACTAAGCCGCTTGTCGATACGAGCTCGCTCCGGAATATCTACCGATTCCGTCTGGATTCCACGATAACAAAAATAATGTCGGAAAAAAACTACCAGATGACAATACCTACAGAGTATTTTGTAAATAAAACAGTGGTGAATAATAGATGAGTGTACCGACTGCTGTTCCATTTGTGTTACACCAAGCCGTTACATCGATGTTCATATTGTATGGCCTTCCGACTTTTGTTTATTTAAAGCTTAATAAAGCTACCTAGACTCAAGAGAAAATGCTAAAACTGTTTGTTTGATCGAATACTTTAGAATATAGTTTGATATCTAAATTGCGAGGCTTCAACGGTGAACTTTGCTCGAGGAAATAAAAATTTCGTACGACAAACAAGCAATCAGTAGCATTTGCGAACTCGCGCTATGCAAACACAGCGGCGCGGGCCCGCCCCGTCCAAGTGCTTGTCAAAGACTGTTCCAATTCTTCCACTGTATTTTTTAACCAAATCGTATCGAACCTTCTTTGTGATGTAGTGCAGCCACTTCCAGGTGAGAATAGAAATAAAATTCCATGCATGTTGGCAAGATAATACAGATCAATTTTAACTAGCAATATGAATAAGAGAGTTTTTTCGTTCGCATCATTACATTAGTCTATACTATACCTTGCTTTGGCGTACTCAAACTGCCGTGTCCAATTATGACAGTCAATTTAATTACGAAAAAAAAGAAAACTAAAAACTGGAACAGCGTGATATCGTTTGTGTCGAGTCTGCGCCGAATTCATATCCACGAGCCGGTATTCACGAACAGGTAGGTCTGAAACACAAAAGATTGTTCTGCTTTGACTATTTTGAACGAAACTTTCGGACTTTATCGCAGAGAACTCAGTGAATCAGTCGAGTGGGGACAATTCATGCGTGAAGGTAAAAAGGATTCGGTAAACAACGTTTCTACGATAGACGTGATGCTGGATTGTATTTTTCTACGTTTAACTGCGAAGTACGCTTTGTAGGTGAGCAACGAGGACTCAAAGGGCACCCTCGTTATTGCGAGAGCGTAAATTGTTCTTTTGAATAGCTCGTTTAGTTACACAAACATAATAATTCATACACACATTATCCTCCATCAACCCTCTCGAGTATAGTAACTACCCACACCGCTGTCTGTTAAAACAACAGAGTAATTTATTAGAATTTGGATCTCCTCATCTCGTTGTGGAAGTAGTCAGGATTTATTGCGTATATATATTAAATAATAACTCTACGCTTTAATTCAGAACTATATTTATCTCTTATTGGCACTTAAGTTTTCTGAAACGGTGATCACGATAAAAAACCGTACAAGTGTGAGTCGGACTTACCCATCGGGGGTTCCTTAAAATAATTATACTTTTCTGATTTAGTTTAAAATATATAGTTTTAAGACTTTTTCCTGTACTGGTAATTTATAATATAGTCATCTTACCTGCGTAACCTGCCAAATTTCATAGTTCTAGGCCAACGTAAAGTAGGCACTTAACCTATTATTTTAATTCCCTTGAGATTATCAAATTTTGCGGTATAAACAATTGTAGGTATCTCTTTTCTACGTTAGCTGAGAATTTGTCAGCTTTTAAGAATCTGTAGCCAATTCGGTACCGCTACGCGTTTCCGAGATAAAGAGTATTTACAGACATACAGACGGACAACAAAGTGATCCTATAAGGATTTTTTTTTTCCTTTTCAGATGCGGAACCTTAATAAGTTACTCATCTGTCAAACATGTTCAGTGCTGTGATAGGTTGTTAGAACTTTGGTCAACCAGTCACAATCTTGTTCAAACAACAATTTAATATGACGTCATATTAAATTGTTTTTCAGACACCGGGGAATGTCTCTAATCTATACTAATATTGCAAAACTGAAGAGCCGCAATCATGAAACTCGTTGTCTTCCACCGACGTGAGGTACATAAGTTTAAAATTAAATCGGATACAAAATTATCAGTTTGCTTTTGTCGGCTCGATAAATTTTATACCAGTTTACTTGTTGCACTTCACTTATTTATGATGTAGATCGAACGAAAAGGATCGTCGTTATTATATCGCTTATTTATTTTTCGTATATTTTTATCCGATACTTCAGCTTACACCTGGTATTAAATAGTCTACTCTTGTTAAAATAAATAGAAAGAAAACATTTGAGGTATTTTTCCATTCGAAAATAGAAAGGAAAAAAATATATGAAACTAGCTCTCCTGGCAAACGTTTTTCGGCCATATTAAAAAAATCTGCGGTGGGCCACCCCTAACACTTAGGGGATATGAAAAATAGATGTTGTCCGATTCTCACAAAATTTCATACAAATCGGTCCAGCCGTTTGGAAACAAACACCACGACTCGAGAATTTTATATATTAGATTTTTATGAAAAGTAAAAATACATTTACTTCGTAAGTAAAACAATAAAAATAAAAGATACGCAAAAAAAAAAACAAAACAAAAAGGCGCGTCAATATTCACGAGGGAAGGCTCGTGACGTCATAAGTAGAGGAAAATAATAGCCACCAAGTGACGCGGCGAGCCTCTACTTCTTAACTTAAATTCGCTGTATCTAATTCGCTGTATATAAATGAAATCGCAAAATAGTGTGTCTAAGATTTTTACTGTGATACATCAGCCAAACCGGGATGGATTAAATTATATACCTATGTCAAAATAAAATCTACAGCGCTACAGCCCCCAAGTGACATTTCTACAAGCGTTAACGATTGTTATATATTACCCTTCTAAATCTATCTATGTTTATGTTTATGTTAGCTGTAGTTATTTACCAACTCTTTATATAATTAGATAATAATGTTTTACTAACCCTTTATATAAACTAACCATTAGAATAATACATAAGACTAATATTGTTTACTAATCCCACGATGTCTCATGTAAATATAATTAAGAATTTAGAAGAAGTAATTAACTATCATTAACTATCATATACAAACATTGTTAATTATGTCTTTAGTATATAAACCTCTTACACATTGTATTAAAATAATTCTATATCCAGACTCTGTACCATTCAGATCTCACATCGATCGTTTCTATTTCGTTTCTAAATTGTAAATCTATAACTTTAAGTTTAATTTTATTAGAAGTAATAAATATTTTATTTTTAAATCAGTTTAATTTCTTACCGCGTAACACGATGATAGAAATCGCTTAAATGACATTAAATGCATGGACATGACTCGTCACTTCCATACATTTGAGCGATTCGATCAGCGTTAACGCTTGTTGAAATGTCACTTGGCTATGAGGGCTGGTTCTTCTAAAAGTTGTTCAAAATTAAACCAACTACCCTTTTTTTCGATTCGTGTGTTATATGGACTTGTTTTCTTTGGTCTCGTAAATACTCTGCCCCAGCAAGGGTGTGGTGCGTCATCATTCCTTGTGTTATGGGTATGTTTACACTCATAAATCTCATATGCACAAACAACCATACTCGGGAAACTAATATGGTCCTACAAATATTTACAGTAACATTTTAAATTGATTTTAGTGAGTTATAGTTTAACTTAAGTTATGGCACTAGGTTTTTTTTTTTATTTTTACTGTCACACTATACTAAAATGTATCGAGGATTTTTTCTGGAGTAGGTAAAAATAGACTAGCTATTGGGACAACCGTAACCCATATTGGCAGGCAGGCCATACAAATATTTGTTAAAACAAACTGAACTAGGAGCTGAAAAATAACAAAGTTTGACATCGTTCTTTATCACTATTAGCACAGGTCGTCCGTGACTTTATGTAGGGACTGGTTTTATTTCAAAGATTTGGACAAATTTTACACAAGCTTCTCGAACTTTCTTTTCGGATTACACAAACTTTTGTCTGATCTGAGATCCAGCACGTTCCCAACACCATTCAACTTTCAGTTCATTCAGTCAAAATACCTACCAAAAAACAACAATAAACGCCCAATCTAATTTCTCAGTCATAAATCGATCGTATCTAAACATATACAGGTGTAGAGCCCCGAATAGATTACGATTTCATCGGATGTGAATATTCCTGGTGGGCGGCGGAACGCGGCAGCAATGCGTCAAACGGCAATAACGTATTTTTTTCAATTACGGTGCAATTTCCATGAATCATTTTGTGCCGTTGAGCATTCTGCGCTGAGCCAGCCGCGAATCGCTGACCCAGATTGGAAATGTTTGCGTACACCTAGCATAACGCCAATTTCATGCTGTTCAGATGTGCATTTGGCATCTTAATTAGTTATTAAGTGTATTACCCTTTTCATACTTAGCTTTACACAATTTTGTAAATTGCAATCTGCATTGCTTACCATTGTAGGTATAAAAAAACGAAGTAAACAAGAAACAAAAACATTAAAAGGTTCCCCACCCATCAAATTAACTCAAAACATATTAAGTAGTATCCTAAAGTTTATCTAAGAGTAGTTATATAGTTTTATGAGACATTATCTGCCGTAATATTAACAAGGCATTAGGTAATTAAAGGCAGTCGCGATAACACGCAATGCATCAACTGTTATCAACCATATAGGAACCTCCATCACAACGTGTGGCTATAATCTACTGTAATGTGAAGACATTCACCGATTCTTGACAGATATTGCTGTAAATGCGGACTTATTGAATTAATTTCTCATTTCACAACCACTTATCTGTTCCAACCAGGAAGTTATTGTAACAATTACCCGCAAATAAATTTCCTTCCCCTAAACAAGTTCAAGGGAACAAAGCTTTTTATCGAAAACAGGTAAGTGAAAACAGGTTATCTCTCACATACTGAATGTTATAAGACTGTAACTATTCGCAGTAGTAATAGAAATAATAAAAGTTGGGTTACGGATAAGTTAAAAAATATTATAAAGGAGAGAGACAGGCTGTTTATGGTATGGTGCAATGATCCAAAGAATATGATAAAAAGGCTAGAATATACTAAATATAGGAATAAAAGTAACAAAATTATATCTAAATGTAGTAATGATTACGACCGTCAAAGTATTATTAATTGTAATAAAAACATAAAGAAAATATGGGATAGAATAAATGTAATGTTAGGAAAAGATAAACAATCCTTAGACAGTGTGATAATATCATCCATGAATATGAATGGAAACTTGCTACAGGTAACGAATCGGTTTGCGACTACTTTTGATGAGGATATTCAACAAATAAAACATATATGCGATGATAAATGGTTAAATAGAGAGGATTATGTTACAAAATCAGATCGGAGTATGAGATGGCAACCTGTAAGTGATAAATATGTACTTAAAATAATTAAAAATATGAACGCAAACAAATCACCAGGAAGCGATCTGATTCGAATGTCTGATATAAAAATGATAGGCGATAAAATGAGCCCTGTGGTCTCCAAGTTAATTAATTTGTCTGTTAAACATAACATATTTCCTGAAAAACTGAAAGAGGCAATAATACGTCCTATTTACAAAAAAGGTAAACGTAATACATATTCTAATTATAGGCCAATAGCAATATTATCATCAATAGACAAAATTATAGAAAAATGTATCATTAATCAACTCGGCAACTTTTTGCAAACTAACAACATATTAAATAAATCACAGCACGGCTTTCAAAAAGGAAAGAGTACCAACACTTTATTGTCTAACTTTACGGATGAAATTAATACATATTTAAATCATAAAAAATTTGTCGTTGCAATATTTTACGACTATAAAAAAGCTTTTGATACCTTAGAAAAACAAACATTATTAAACGCAATAGAAGAGTGTGGAGTGGGGAAGCCTTTGAACGGATGGTTCCGAAGTTACCTTAATTCACGCTCCTATCGTGTGAAGGTCGGAGATACTTTCAGTGATGAAAAAGAGGTGAGGTGTGGGGTGCCGCAGGGCTCGGGATGTGGCCCGATATGCTACTTGATGCATGTCAATAGCCTGTGCGGGGTGCTGCAGCATTGCTCAGCACACATGTTTGCGGATGACCTGTGCGCGCTGCGCGCTGGCACCGACCTGAATGACACTTGCCGCGCGGTCCAGGAAGATGTAGACGCCGTCGTTAAGTGGTCGCACGACAACGGTATTGTATTAAACCCAGACAAAACTAAAATGTTAATTATACATTCACCTTATTTACCGTTAAAAGAAACACCTCCTCCAATATTCACTCATTCCTTTGATTGTTTACATAACAAACTTGTCAATTGTGGCTGCAAACCGATTCAAAGAGAAAAGTGCGTAACCTACTTAGGTATGAAAGTAGACGAGCACTTCTCTTGGGCCGAACATATCGATTTGATATGCAATAAGCTCAGAGTGATACTGGGTAAATTTTGCCACCTCAGTTATCGTGTCCCTAGGGGAACACTAAAAGTATTGTATAATTCTTTAGTAGAACCTATAATGGATTATGCCCTCGATTGTTATGGACTCACATTTAAATCATATCTAGACAAAATAGAAAATATTCAAATTAGATTTATTAAATTAATTGTAGATAAAAAAACCAGAAATAAATATAAAAACGACTATTATAAACTGTTTAAAATTTGTAAAATATTACCAATAAGATTAAAACATATTTACATTGTTGCAACCAACAACCATGGCAGTCGGGAGCTTAATCCATTAACAAATGTTAATAATAATTATAATACGAGGGCGATGACCTCGGGTAAATTTGTTGTGCCTAGAGTCACTAATGTGTATGGAGACAGGACTCTGAGGAAACGTATTCCATACATACTCAACAGTTTACCCGCGAACATCCGAGATGAAAATAATAAAAACATATTTAAACGTAAACTAAAAAAACATTTTATAGATACCTTACCATAAATATAATATTTTTAATCAACCTAAAATAAATAATTATATCATTTGCATTATATAAGCACTCAATATGACTTTTTGTATGTTTAAACTTGTTAATACAAAATTGATCTCACAGTCAAACAGTTTGCACTGTTTTGTGGGACACCGTTAGCTTATAAGATTACCATGTACCGTTTTAAAAACAAAATAAATAAAATAAATAAAATAATACGTCGATAACTGACGATAAAATATAATTGGTATTATATACTTTTAGGAGAATGTTAAAATAACATTCAGAAGGCTTATTGAAAATAACGTGGGTATAACTTATAAGCTGGCCGTAAGGTGTTAACCACATCTTAGTATTAAAAACTTTATACTTAGTAAGCAGATGGGTTAACTTAGTTAAATATCATCAGATATATGTATATACTTAACGTACCTATTAATTCATCTAAGTTATATTAAAAAACCTATCATCTAGCCAGCCCAACCCACCGCAAACCAATATTTAATTATTTTCTCATCTTCGTTTATTCCCAAGAGGAGCCCGCAAGTTTTTTACAGTTGTATTATTCGGAGCTAGAACTATAACCACGTTAGCCACATTTTAGGAGTACAACAAGGCCCCTATAATAAATTGTAAATAATTTACATAACGCAATGTGCCGAGCATCCGAGGTAACGAAGGAAGAAGCGGGGACACCGTTATGAACTGAATAGGTATAACTCGGCACTCTGAGAGAAACTTGTTTCATTAAATTTAAATTTAGCGTCTGCTTATTAATTCAAAGAATCGCTCGACGTCTTCTCGTATTCAGGTCTGAGAAAAACTTCTCTACATTGATATATTTTATTGTACAATTTCGGGTATCACGGATGATTTTTAAACAGCTCCTTTATGAATTCGGAATACTTATTCAGTATAATCTTTCTTTTTCAGCCTATTCTTGGAATTATTCGTCTTTTGTTGGAATTTTTACTCATTTTATTCCAAGAAAATCTATTAGGTACGCCTGCTTTTAATTTCCGATGTTTTAACGTTAGTTTTTGCTTGACCAAAAGCTGTTAGGGTTATCTGTCTCTTGTAAAAACAGAAAAGACCTATGGACTCGTTTATATTAGGAAATACAAATTCAAAACTCTGCATCCTAATTTCATATCCTAATTCTATCAAACATTTATGATTTGAATTTATTTGCATTTGCGGAGCAGATTATAAAATCAGCAAATTTAAATATTTCTACTTATATAACACTATTATGAACGAGCTAACTCAGTTATTTTAAAGTCCCCTCGGTTCCTCCAATTAATTTTGAGACTAAATATTTTTTTAGCATCGAAAGGATCTAGATTGCCCAATTAAAAGTTTAAGCTTATTACTTCCAACGCCCGCTTTTTGAATACGTTTAATTATTTTGCCTCTTACTTTGGTCTATATTCTACAAGCAGTATTAAACCCGGCCAACGAGAAACTTGTCCATAAAGTTTGCACTTTTTGGCTTTTATCATGTTAGAATTCCAGATACGAAAAGTTAGAGGACATCTTTAATGTCACTGTCGTATTCAATCTAAAAGCTGTTTACCTTTTAAGTAGATTTTGGCTAAATATATTTTTTAAGGTTACTAGCAAAATGGGTCGCACATTACTACTTTTCTTATTTTAATCCCTCGTAATAAACGCTTGTGTCACGAGCGGTTTCACGTCGGTAGTGCAGTGGGTGGAATTCAAACCGGCAAATACATGATCGCTTCAAATATCGGTAAAAAATAAGGTTAAAAATAACCACGCACCAATATAATTTACGGTCTACGTCTGTGTACGTTACTTGTACAATATTCTATTTCCCTTTCCTTTTTCTGAGCAATTCTAAACATTGTTGGATTAACAACCTTTGTGTTTAACGTGATTTTAATTTTGATTCCTTTGAAATTCAATAAACCTTTGTATTGTAGATAAATAGAAGTATTATCATGGAAATAAAATACTAACTTCAAAATTATTTCGAAATAAACATCTAAGTTAACCTTTAGGGTCTTAACATAAACTTAAATAATAAATCATATATATACACATGAAAAAAAATATTTCAAACATAACAAATTAAAATCTAAAAACTGGTATCAGTCAGGTAACAGAAAATATTTTTGATTACCCTAAAGGTACTTTACCTTTAGGGTAATCAAAAATATTTTCTGTATTCAAAACAGGTTATATTCAACAGTTTATCAGCGGGTAGCAGCGACACAAGTGCATTTCCCGGCGCGAGCGTATCGGGTCTAATCGCGGGTCCACTTCCTACCGATGCGGCCCGGAAATTGGCTGGCCGACTCATCCGGCAGGCGACATACGACCCAACTACTGTTTCTTGCCCATATTTTGCATCACACGAATTAATTTGAAACTGTTACAGATATGGATGTCAATTTCCAAGTTAGTTTCGATGTATGAATTTATTTCATATACTGCTTATAGATCCAATTGCATTTTTAATGCCTATTCCTAATATTGATCAGTACATTCCAATATTCACGATTGTGCTTGTGGTAATTTAAACAAATTCTTTTACTGAACCCCTTTTATTTTGTAATTTAAATATTTGCTCTCTAAAAACACCAAGACCTCCACTAGAAAAACTACAAAATTGCATCAAAAAACTCTTTCATTTTTTTTATTGCGCTAAATAACATACGACTTGCTTTCTTTACCTTCTGAACATTAATGTGTATTTGGTGTGTGACGGGAGTCGAGACAATAGGCTCATTTAACTGTCAGTTTGAATATAATTTTTGTTGTCCGTCATAAATAACATACGCAATACCACACTAAAATACCAGCATTAGTACTGTTAGAAAATGACTATTGATTCTTTATGCTTTATAATCTTTGTCATTACATTTAATACATTTGAAGGCCGGCGACGACACCGTAATGATAAAAACAATTAAGTTTACAATTCAATACTACAACGAGAGACACTAGTGCCGTCATCTCTTTTCACTATAGTGTTTCTTGTCTTTCCTGCGGCAGTGTCGCGACGTAGCCATCGATATCGATATTCGCTTAACATTACCTAACTAGAAAGTCACTGACTACAATTATAAGGCAAACATCCAACCATAAACTAGGAACTGGGCAAAATTGATTCCAATGGCTTATCGCCTACCGTTTAAACCTATTTCAATGAGACTTTGTTAAGCTGTTATAATGCCATCACTTCCATACTCGTACTGTGGACCATCTCCTTGCTCCCTCAAGTCGTTTAGACAACAATTTTACGAGCTCACCAGTACCGGTTGAAGCGAATAGTGTATTAAGTTTAAAGTTTATAATATCGCATAACTAGATGCAAGTTGCCGAACTGTCGCCGACATCATGCACTGAGCAATATGCGTGGAAGGAGAAACGTTTCCTCGCGATGAAAGCACATAACTATATTAAAAATGCGAACTCTGTCTGTTGGTAACGCTTTCACAAAACCGATTTTAATAAAACTTGAAATACAATAACTAATCACGCCATAACTCATCACATTATCACTCATCATGTTAGAATTCATAACATAATTCATGACGTCATGACTCAGAAGGTTATAACTCACCACATCATAACTCATCACGTCATAGCTAATCATTTCATAACATAACACATAACATCATAACTCATAACGCTATAACTCATCACATCATAACTCATCACGTCATAGCTCATCACGTCATAGCTCATCACGTCATAACATAACACGTCATAACACATCACATCATAACTCATTACGCTATAACTCATCACATCATAACTCATCACGTCATAGCTCATCACGTCATAGCTCATAACATCATAACTCATAACGCTATAACTCATCACATCATAACTCATCACGTCATAGCTCATCACGTCATAGCTCATCACGTCATAACATAACACGTCATAACACATCACATCATAACTCATTACGCTATAACTCATCACATCATAACTCATCACATCATCACTCATCACTCCATATATCACCCATCATAACTCATCACGTTATAACTCATCAGCTTAAGCTTAGAACCTAAAAATAATTGATTGCAACAATATTATTATATTATACCACTCCAAAATAGAAAGGTACGTTCAGCTTTGTCTAATTATGTAGGTATTTGATTTTATGACCACAAAATCTTCATCGACGCTCGTAATTAGTTTCAAATGCACAAACAAGTGCACAGATTTAGTAGTCCAATTAGCGTCGATCATGTACATACAATGATTTCATTAAACATGCAAATTTGTGTCCATAGTCACGTATAGCATCGTAATCGGGGCAGCGTCCCTGTATTGGTTAATAAACAAGGGTTTATTTCTATTATGGATCCACTTGCTCGCTACGTTCCTTTGTATTTCCTCTATTACCGTTATCCAGAGTGCATCTTCGATCACTTACGCTTAAAGATTTTGCATTTATATCGCGTTTCAATCTATTTCAAGTTGAAAGATGTTTTCAATGCATGTCTTCTGGACCTTTTTTCTTTTGCTGTAGATATGTAAAAAGGTGATTTTTTTTCTTCTGGACTTTCAAAAAATCGAAATCAAAAAGTTTTATTTCTTTTAGTATCTACTAATCTAAATGGCTCTAGGTGCGCTTGAAGTTACTTTCATAAGTTTGTTTAAATAAAAATGATTCATTTAAATAAAAATGAACAAGATTAGATAGGTTATATATTTAAAAAAAATCTTCGACTTAAGTTAAAATAATAATTTCACATGTAAAGTAAATCTTCGCGGCTTCCACATTATGTGTATTATTTTCGAGACTAACCGGCTCTACGTTCTCAAATAAAGGCGAGAGGAAATAAACAGAGTCGAGCGCGGACAGTACTTACTTGTGTACCGAGCGCGGTTATATTCTCCCATAAATTATCCGACCGGCCAGAACACAAGGCGTATGGTAACCAAACGTAAAATTTTCGATTATAGTCCCTTTTAGCCGAGGAATATCTTGACAAATACCCTAATAAAAAGCCTCGCCGCGCGCCCGGGACGTTTGGAAAACCATTTACAAGCTTTATCGTCGCCATGGAAATAATAACTGAAGCCGTTATCGTCCTAAATTGATCTAATTTAAAATTATTGTTATCGTGAACCTTTTATTTTTATTAGGCAGGATCATAATATTTTATCAGTGGGCACTCAAAAAATCTTGTATGTAACCTGAAAACGCGATACATTTGTGAGCGGTTTCGTGCAATATTTTTCAATTTTAATATTCACCTTCGGTACGATATGGGAAACTTAAAGTAGATTAACACTAATACGGCTTAAATTAAATAGAAATCTATTATTATAGAGGGGCTCGTGGCTAAGTGTAAGCCGTACGGTTTGACCGATAATAAAGGTTAAGCCGCGCTCGCCGCGGTTGGTCCGTGGATGGGTGACCATTAATTGTAAACATACCGATACCCTTCCGTGCCTCGGAAAGCACGTTAAGCCGTCGTTTGTCCCGACTGTCATACAGCGATCTTTGACAGTCGTTAAGTCATTACAATTCTGACAACCAGTCTTACTATGGAATACTATATTACCTAGCAATAGGTTGTGGAGGTCAGATAGGCAGTCGCTCCATGTAAAATATGGAATTCAGCTAAATCCGGTAAGATTGGAAGTCGACCCCAACATAGCTTGGGAAAAGGCTAGGCAGAAGGCAGAAGAAATTATCATAAAATAATGTAATTTCAGAAACTGAAGAAGATTATATTTAAAGTTATTTTTATACCTATATTACTCAGACTGAATTATATTATTTCAAAAGCAATGGCTTAAGGTTGATTTAATACGCTGGATAATGGATAACATTAGAAAAAGAAGCTTCTCTAATTCGCTGTCAAATGAAATCTTACCCAAGTAATGTTCCATTATCCTTAGGTCGCAAAAAATCTAATAGTGAGTAGACATTCTTATATCATCAGATCTAAATTCAAATAAATAATATCCAAAACTCAACAAGGCTCAGAGCTCAAGAAGACACTTCAAGTATTCAATTATTTCACAACGTAGGAAAGTTATAGGAATATAAACTGAAAAGGCATACAGAGGTTGGGCTTTTGTCACGTGTCGTCAGCGGAGCGCACAATCGTGAAGACTGGGGTAGTCGGCCCTCGCCGTGCGCCGTGCGCCGCGGCGTCAAGCCGATGCGACGAGCTCACTCGCCTCAATAGCCCCTTTGATTGACGCCATACCCGCGCACTCTAGACGCAATAATTGCCTTTTGAGACGAAAACATTACTTCAGTGATAAAATATTATTTGTGTGTGACAGGCTTTGTACTAGAATGTGTACCAGCCATATCTCAAAGACACCCGTTGTAATTAAGTAGACAATGAGAGTTCATATTTGGCGGTGGGCGGCAGTGGGGCGGCTATTGTGCTCTGCTCGTTATCTGCAGACCAGTCTTTTTGGCTTTGCACAACAAAGTGGCTCCCTGCCGCCGTTGCTCTGTAACTGTTTATTTTATAAGAATACCTAATAATTTGACAATTGGCAACAAGTACAAGCTTCGATATTATTCTTATATTATGATAATCATTATAACACAAATTAGATAACTATGTGTAGATAATGATTTAACTACACATAGTTAGATAATTATCAATCACTATTTTACAGTTTATGTATTAAACGTATTAAATATTATATTTCTATTAAATATGATTCAAATATTGTGTCACTTTCTTCATCTCTATTTTAAGTGTACCTGCCTACATATTTTTTTACTAAGGCACACATTTTTGTTTGAATTTTCGTTGTCCTGAAGTTGATAATTGTGTATTTGTTTGAGTGTAAATGTCTGGTGGTCTAATAAATGGATAACTACTTATACGTAGTTATATTATTTGTTTTTTCTTTTCATTTAAAAGCTTGTAAAAATATCATAAAGCAACTGAAAGTAAAAATTAAGTACTAATTGTAAAATAACCAAATCAAGATGAATCTTATAGCAAGCCACCTAATTCTAAAGGAAATAAAAACTTTACTTCTTTCATAAAACAGATACAAAGGACGAGATTATCCGGATTTTAGGGCCGACATCGATTCAACGGCGCAGAACACAAACAAACGTCTTTTGTTGTCCGTAGCTATTGAAGCTTCGGTAATTAATTATGCCGGGCGGTCGTCATTTTGCAGATTCACTTCTCCTATAAGGTTCTCCGCAAGATTGACTGATTAGTTACCTCACACCACATACTGTTCATGTACCTAGCCCATCACGTGAGTTGCGGATATGTAAGTCAAATAAATTGATTGTAATTTATTACATTATGTGTAGGTTGATGATTACCACCTATATTTCTGAGCTTCGTATTGCAATCTTGTTATAAATACTGTAATATTGTGTGTTATGGTTTAAGAATACTTTTGTAATATATTTATATTAATAAGTGTGTACTATGTTCGTGTAAAAAGAGACTTTTCTAAATATTACATCTCGCCTATCTCGAACTATATAGTATATATTTTATTATATTATACCTAACATATCAATAACGTTGGTTATACAATTGTATTATTGCTCAAGTTATCATTATATAAAATGTATTGTATAATTGTTTGTTATTCCACATAAATATATATTTCTAAAAAATATTTTCATGGCGCGTATGACGCGTTCTGATAGAATCAAACATGGTGTAATCATTGCAATCTATTTAGCCCCCCTAGCCAAGTTACATTTCTACAAGCGATAACGCTGATCGAATCGCTCAAATGTATGGAAGTGACAAGTCTGAGTCACGTCACTTATCGAAATCAAATGTCATTTCCATACATTTAATGTCATTTAAGCGATTTCTATCATAGTTAACGCTTGTAGAAATGTAACTTGGCTAGGGGGGCAGTTATTGATTCTAAACAAACTACCTTTAACTAAGGTTGTATTTAGATAGCATTTTATGACACAGTATTTTTTATGTGTAGTGCTCATGAACGCTGAATCTCTTTAATTATTCTGCTCCGAAAGATAACTTAAAGTCACACATCGAAAATCATATTTATGTACATTTAAATTCTACTTTCACTCTTTAAATGTTTTAACGACTTTGCCTTGTGGAATAGGAACTGATGGTAGCAATGTATATATTTGTAGAAGTATATGGTAAAGTAGACAAATATTGAAAAATACAAACGTGGCCCTGCGTGCCAGGCAAGTCGGCAGCAATACCTCACTGGTGCAGAAACAAAGTAATTGGTGAGGAGAAAAATTACACCACAGAGAAAAGCGGTGTGTTTAAAAAATAATAGAAAAAAGAAATTGCTTCCGTTATAGTAGCAAGTAGTGATGTTACAAGGCTCTATCTTTCAACTACCTTTAATTTTTTTTATTTTATGAGTTGATCTAAAATAAAAAAAACCGCGATAGAATCTGTTTAAGGTAGTTTTATTTAAATTGATTTACCTCGTATAATATGTTCCAATTCTTAAATTTTACTAGTGCTTCTACGGATATGTAAAAAAAGTCAAAATTACTACTTAGTTTGTAACAAACCTTTCTTATTTACCTTAATGGTGAAACTCACTATCTCAGCCAATACCGGTCATACAATGGTCCACATGTAACATATTATCCTAAGTTAACAACGTACTTTTTACAAAATATAATCTTAAAAGATCAGTACACAAGAAACGGTTATTTCTTCGATAATTCAGTGAAACTTGATTACTACAAAACTAAGTCAATACACTTTTTGTTGATAACAGTCTCAATATTGTCGAGTCATTTGTTTGAGTGCCGAGTGATTTGTATTAGTCAAGTCACATCACTAGTGCTGGGAACAAAGGCCCGGTTTCATCTATTCCCGACAATGACGTGCCTGTCCGGTCGCTTCGGACCCGTAAACGGTTATATGTACAGCTTTCGGATGAATCCACGCGATACTGGTTTTTCAGTAAAATTTACAATATGTGATGATTGAAAAAAATACAGCTACGACGACAGTTTAATAAATAAATCTGAAAAAAATGATGAATAATTAAAAATGTTAGCTAAAGTAAATAGAATCCAGCCGTTCTGTAGCAATTAGTAAAATAATTAATTATTTATGAACTATTAATTAAAACTGAAAGTTAAATAAACAAGGTCGGTATATTCAGGCAGGAGCTTTTACATTGGTTTCCAGAATATAATTTATCCAATAGTTAGTATAATTAAATAAGTAAACGAATCTTTAAAATTACACGTAATTCAGATACCCGGACAAATAAAGGCAATTTCAACATGTCAAGTGTCTGAGATAGAATCTTTTTCTTGGAAGCTGGCCGTCTCCTGTAAAGTCGTTACCAAATGTCTCGCTACTTGGCTCAGCTCCGCTCTACTGAACTTTGATTATAACGTTAAATAAATTCGTTAAGGAACTGTCTGAATCCATTCGGGTTGAAAACCTTTTGATCTCGAGCATGAAGATCATGTATAAAATGAATTTATGTCGACATTCCGTATAATATAAGTCTCATCAAAGAAGTTGCAATAAGTGGAACTAATTATGACCATAATGAAATACCCAAACTGCGGGGAATGATTTACTCCTCCTTATAATGTGTTCACCTAAGGCTCAGGTCGCCAGGTATAAAAATACATTTTAGTGGAATGTACAACAGTAGAGGTTAGCAAAATTCTGTAGCATGACTGACACTAGCGCCGCGTCTGTGGGACTTCTTTCGTGAGACGGACTTTACTTGTGACTTCGTTTGCAGACTATGGAAAACACGGAATGAGCCCGTGCGGCAATACAACTTTGGAAAGTGTCATATACGTTAAACACGGTACTACGGACGTACACGTTATCTAAAATAATAAAGCTGAATGGTTAGTTTGTTTGGCTGAACGCGCGATTTGAAATATTATCAGTTTAAGATAGACCATTTATCGAGGAAGGACCACGCGACCGGAACCACGAGCAAAAGGTAGTATATGATAAGCTTCAAATCCGCTTAGTTTTTGCGTTTAGAGATACTAAACGTAACACAGTCCACAATACCATTTTTCGTAACTATTATAGTTTCACATTTATAATATTAGTAGGAATAGTAGGATGTACCTAAGTATTAAAATTTAGTTTCATTAAATAAAACTGTCACAGTCATATCTTTTTAAAATATGCTTCATGATTATTTCCGGATCCTGAATTCTAGTTTACATAGGTAGGAAATTCATTTTTATGAACTTGCCGGACAGGCAGACGTTTAGTGCAGAATTCGCACTTTAAAAGTTTTCTAGGCGACATCGACAGCTGTTCTCTCTGAACGAACGTTAAAACCTACTCTTTGGCTTGAAATTTCAAATCAAATTTATGCTAACTTTTTAGACTGTACCTAAGCTAATAACATTTGGTCTTTGAATTGAATTGCAATGCTGATCTTTTACAGGTTAGCATGACAATTTAATGGAAATATTTTTTCTTCCAAAGTCATAAGTTTCTTATCAAAATTAATTGTAGTCTTATTTATAGTGACATTTTTGTATTACAATGTTACTTTATATCAAAAATATTGTAGGTACAAAGGTAGCTCAACATGACACTTCTTAAAATGTGACTCCTTAAAATCTTGAAACGTGGTGAATTTGTGTCAGTCGAAAATATGAAGGCGAGGCCCACATCAAAACAGATTTGAATAGAACGCAAAATGAAGGCAGCAGAGGCGCGTCCGAGATAACGGCTCTTCAAAAAAGGGAAATGTTAAAAACAAAATTCAAAAGGGAAAGAGGAAGTAGGTACCTAAGTAAATTATAAAAGTGCGACGAGAGCCTTTTGTTTACGAGCCGCTACTGCCAGTGTTCCGCCATTTTCAGCCAGAGCGACCGCATTCGCAAACAGACTGCCAAGTTACATCTCTAATTCGTCGCTAAAAGATGACGTAGTTAGGTTTTTTTGTCAAATCTCGAGCGGTTTCCTCGAACAATACTGTACGCCAGTTCTTTTATCTAAACTAATAAAGAAAATATTCTCGACGTCTTTAACTGATAAGGAAGTTAAAAAGTCGCTCAAGCTCCACCTATATACCTACTTGTAGGTAAGAAAATAACTAACACGGGGCTCGTAATGAAAGCTCACTTGGTCCCCAGATACTAAAAAGTTTACGACATAACAGAGGCATATATTCACCCTCGCTTTTATAAAAATACGTGTAAATTATAATGAATTTGTATTTGGCTACAAAAAATAATATCTAACGGCAGTTTGAATTGTGTGCCTTAGAGAGTAGTCGTTTTTTCAGAAGTTTATTGCAGCAACGGTGTTCTGCGGTCAAAACATTTATTTATTTTTAGTTAGGAGTAGGAATTTCTACATGTTTTTTGATACAATTTAGTACGACACAAAGAATAATCATGATTCTTCAGTTGTGAGCGTTATTTAAGGGGAGCGCGGGCCCAACAACGGTTTTCATTAGAGACCCAATTTGCATGTTATTCATTACCTTCGTACATCATATATATTCATATCATTTCAGGGTACTAAATGTTTTCACGACCTATTTTGTGCTCCTCAAAAAAACATAAGAACACGTACTAAATTGTTTTACTCTTAATTGGAAGCAAGGGGGTTTTGTTAAAAACTGTTAATGTACCTTAAGCACTATATTTATAGAAGACTCTAGGCTAAATGTAAGTCGTGTGGTTTGACCTATAATAAAGGTTAAGCCGCGCTTGCCGCGGTTGGTCCGTGGATGGATGACCACTGCAAACGTACCTTGAACCCTTCGTGCCTCGGAAAGCTCGTTAAGCCGTTGGTCTCGACTGTCATACAGTGATCTTTGATAGTCGTTAAGTCATTACAATTCTGATAACCAGTCTTACTATGGAATACTTACTGTATTACCTAGCAATAGGTTGTGGAGGTCAGATAGGCAGTCGCTCCATGTAAAATACGGTATTCAGCTAAATCGGGTAAGACTGGAAGTCGACCCCAACATAGCTTGGGAAAAAGGCTAGTCAGAAGAGAAGGAGGATCACTTTGAACAGATTGAACCACCAACACTATTATAATCAAGAAGTTATTGAACATTATTATTACTCTATAAATTATTAGTTACAATTTGATATCTATTTACTCCAATATTGAGATAAAAGCCAATAGTCGGATGCTTAAAACATCGAATAAAACCAATGTAAACACAATGATCGAACACAAAGATCCATAACATTAATAATTAATTTCAATTTACAAACCCAGTATTATGTTAAGTAAGCTGACATTTTATAATATAACAAATTATATATACGCCTACGACTAAACTTACGTGGGAAACAATTTTACGAATAAAAACTAGTGTTCCTAAAGGTCCTGAAAGGTTTAAGCTGTGTAATAAAATTTAATATCGGTTGAATTTACGGTGGCATAAGTTGAACGACTTCTAAAAGATTCGATGAATCTAAGCTAGGGAGACCTTTATCCTACGAACACCATAATAGGTGTTTCTATATATTTTGAACCGTCGATGAGACTCTCTAACCAGACCCAGTTCTCTGAACACCGTATTTACCGGTTTTTTTTTAATATTTCGGGACACCTCACAGACGGTCATCTGATTCCAATCTAGGCAGAGCCTATAGCTACCAGACAACTGATAAACATACTTATATACTTCTAAATACACACATGTTATAGATAAATAAATAACACCCAGACATAGAACAAATGGTCGTGCTCATCACACAAAGATTTGTCCTGGGTGGGAATCAGAGCCACGACGTCCGGCTTTGCAGTCGGGGCCACTAACCAATAAACCAACAGGTCAGTCATTTTTTTTTCCTTAGTCTATACTGTCCCACAGCTTCCTTTCCTTAACCTATACTGCTGGGAAAAGGCCTCCCCCAAGTCCCTCCATACATGCTTATCCCGTCAATTTTTGTCAAACAAAATTTTATCCTGTCATTTCTTAACAGTAAATACAGAAAGAAAACACCCTAAACACCGCCTGAATAAAAGAACCAAAATATCGGCACATAAATGTCGCGATGAGTTTAATAACACCGCTAAAAACGATAATATTTTTTTGTCAGATGTTTCATTTCTCGACTTGACTCTCGGCACTCGTCGATGGAGTCGTAAGGCGTTTCCATGGCAACTGGAACCAACAGACGTGCTTCCTGGGAATCGGAAACATTCTACAAGCTTAACGATCTATGATTGATCGTTATATTAAGTCATAAACCTCCCTACCTATATTACTGTAATGGTGCTAATTAAGATATGAATAACGAACAATTTTAATATATAATTAGCCTGATCAATCATGTAATTAGTTAACAGTTATTGAATTAATGACCAGGTATTGTTCAATTACGTGATGTGTGACCAAATAATAATTATAATAACTTATTTAAGGGACTAGGGTGACACAAAAGACAGAAATTACCACGTCTGCGCCATACAGAAAAATAAATGTTCTTAGGCACATTTCGCCAATGGTATTATTAGGTCCTAATGTCGCAGGAAGTGAGTTTGTCGACATCAATCGGGCACAGTTCCAAGATCGGGCTGTAACGGCACATTGCTTTTATTCGACCTAGCGCTTGGAACCCAAGAGACCTTGGTAAATGGTGTATCCAGAAACGATTTTCAGTAGCCACTATACTGTTTCGATCGAAAATGTTTTATTGTTTCCCCAAAGACATAGCAGAGCTGTAATTTTTACGGTTCACGTCGCTGTTTTCTGTAGAACACAGAAAAAAGTCGTTACATAATAAGATTATGGTGAGTGCCAAAGATTCAGATCCCTGATGCAATTTCTTATTTCTCGTAAACCCTGCAAAATTAGAGGAAGCAGATGTACCCAAAATGGTTCTAACACGCAGAAGGCTACCAAACTTTAATTAACTTTACGAAACCTGCGCCCCGAGAGTTTTGGTGGCCAATTCTTAGCTAGACATCACGAAGTAACTACAGTTAAAACTCCTTTATTTAAACAAACTTTAAATATAATCGAAGAGCAAGAAATATCCGAGTAATTCGTCTTAAAAGAAGTATTACAATTTATATTATGTAAGGCTTCGCTAGATACTCGGTTTCTTCGTCTTTGAATAATTTAAATTTATACTTCAGTTCCTAGTATTAAACATTGTAGTGAGATTTAAAGTTCAGCAATTCTTATGGAAAAATTAAATAGCTTCATTATTATGCAACTCGAAATTAAATAGCTTTTATTTATAGACTGAAACTAAAAGGATCTTAAATTGAAATTCTTCTGTTTTTTAAATCATACACTAAAGTCGTAATGTGGCCATTAAAATTAAAAATATAGTATGGAATACCGAAAAGCATGGCAAAAATCTTTTTGCTCTGTAATTATTTAATAAGTTTTTCATTCAAAAGGTCAGTCCATCAATGGTCCTCTTTTTTATGTATTCAGTTTAATTAGACCGTGGGCCTATGATAATAATTAAAGACAATATTTATACGCCCGCCTCTCCGCTCGGGACACTCTGTACAATAATATATATTGTGCATCCGCAAACACCTCATTTTCTGGATTAAGTTCCTAGAGTATGTTTGAACTGATAACGAGGAACCATTTCCAATGCGCGTCTAATTTTAGATGTTATTTAATCAGTTTTAATCGTGTGGATTCCGTAAAATAGTGTTTAAGCATTTATAACAGTGTTAAAAATATAAATTAATTGGTTTGCACACAGTAGAAAAAACACGGTGAAAAATAGTAACCTTTAACCTTGGATGAATGGGTTATAAAACACCGAAAGTTTTTTCTTATATCGGACTATTTGCGCGCTCAACCAAACAATTAAACATCAAATTATCACCTTATAATATTAACCGTGTCGTATGTCGTGACAGATAGAAACTAAGCTTTATCGAAATAAGTATGTCATGTTTTCCATCTTGAGGTACATATCAGATATGTAGATATTGTTATGATGATAATAATATAAAGCCTATAAGAATAAGCATGAGTTACTAACTAGCACAAGCATTGGAAAATAACAGAAATTGGGACGTCAATAACAAAACACGACCGAGAGATTTGTTTTAAGTATTTTAATTTATTTGTTCTCATACTTCCACTTCCACAGAATCAGTTCTTTCAGTAGGCAATCCGGAACAAGCTTCAGTAGTAATGATGGGGCACAATATGGTGGGTGCTGTGTTTCAAGGTGGAGTGGAAGCTGGAAGAGAAACAGTGGGAACATTACTAATCGCAAGACGGAAGGCAAACTTGTTTTCTAAACACATTAATGACGTACTGTATATTTGTATTATGTTTTGTCTCCAGCGAGCCATAAGAAATAATTTCTGCCTTTCATAATATGTAGTTTCATGAATCGAACATTAAACTGAGCATACATCGATTAACTGCTGGACATCGGCCTTTCCCAAATTGCGCCTTAATACTTGATCAGGTACGCAGTTCGACCTTTACTTTTTTAAAGGTATAAGTTCAAATGTTCTTACTATTTTTTACATGGTGAAGGACTTGTGGTTGACATACGGTGATCTTTGACAGCGGTAAAGTCATTATAATTCTGATAAGCTCCAATTTTAGTATGGTATACTGTATTACCCAGTAATATTGGTTGCGGAGGTAGGCAGACGCTTCATGTAAAATACAGTATTCAACTGAATCCGAAAGAATTGCAGCCGATCCAAATATAGTATGGGATAAGTCTAGGCAGAGGAAGATTTATTTATTAGGTTAGGTTAGTGCTCACCCAGTGTGGTCATCGCCGTGGTAGTCCACATGCCTGACAGAGCCGTCGGGCTGGTGCAGCGAGTAGCTCCCCTTCACCACGTCACCGTCGCGGTGCTCGTGCTGAGACTTGATGTCGCCGGTGTGAGCGTCCTCCACTTCATACCCGAACTCATACTTAGGGTATGCCTGGAAAGATTATATTTTCAGTTTCCTGCCTTTAGAAAATAATGAAGAATAAACTTTACACAACTTATCAAATGTGACAGAACTACGAAATTAGAAATCCCGCCAATAAACAAGATCACCATGTGATCAGCTAAATTCCAATAGTAAATAGCGTGCTCAATTTTGGCAGATTCGGAGTGTTTGGACAGTCCACAGATACGACGCGGGCAAAAAATAAATGTTCAAATACAAATACAAGATATCAAGGGCCCACAAACACAATAATACTTTGCTAAACATTACGTTATCTCTGTATTTTGACTAGGTTTTAAAGTTCTAGTTTCACAGTTCTAGCCTTCTTCATGTAAAAGGCTATCTGACACTGAAAGAGTTATCCAAATCGGACCTGTAGTTCCTGTGATTGGCACGTTTAGCCAACCCAACAAAAAACTTTTCAGCTTTATAATATATATTAGTGTAGATAAATAAGATTAAACCATACTTAAATACTTACGTAGTAATCATGATGGTCGTATCCATGGTGCACGGGCTCGTGGTGTCCGTCGTGACGGTAGATGTACTGCGAGGAGTGACCGTGTGCAGAGACTGCGGCGATTGCCAGAGATAACACACAGAGAACCTAGAAACAAAGAGATTTTTATATAACATGGATTCCCCTTCCCCGGACACTTTTTGAGGTCCTTAGGTTTGGTCCATCTGGAGAAAGAGTCAATGGGGCTTAGGCTACGAAGTTTAATTATATTCATCAAAAACATCGATTCGATCGACGAAAAACATCAACGATCAATTTGAAATAACTGTGTACAATACCAGAACAAAATATAACGTATTTTGTGTTTTGGCTTAAGATCTAGATACTAGCTTTTAAATTTTAGACACTAGACTTGTTTTCAGGCAAAATTAAGCTTATTAAACAAAACGATATTATAAAGACACTTCAACATGAAGTCAATATAGAAAACTTTAATACCTTGAAGAACATTTTGGTTGATTTAGTTGGTTGTCTTTGTTTCAAACAAGGCTGGAACTGACTGATACATAACACTAAAATTTCACATCTTATATACTGTATAAGATAATATAATCAAGGTAATATTGATTTCACTACAATTTACATTGCTCGTTAAATTATATTCATGAGACAATGTTACGCATTGACAATAATTTCGTAAAAGTTAATAACTGCATAGTTCGGTTTCTCGCGTGTAAAGGTCGTTCAGTTTTTATAGCTCACGTTAAATTGTTTCTATTGGTATTATTAGATCATTCTAGTGCGTAATCGAAGATGTATGAACTCAATATTATATGCAAATGGAATGTATCATAAACTTCAAGTTTTTGTGTATTATTTTAATTTCATTTTCAAACTTGTTCAAAGCTACGTATGTATGTAGGTGGTACTAATCTCGCGCTACCTGATAATAATTTGATATGTAGGTACCTAATGCATTAAATAAAGTATGTAATAAATATTTAAAGTTACATTAAAGTCAGACAACCACACAACCATACCTACTTTCGCATCATATACTTTTCACGAAGGACATATTATAGGACCTCGCAAAGACCTGCCGCCCGGAGCCTCGCAATGGGTAAAGTACCCTGTACCTACTTAAATTATTTATTCCGTGGCCAATCCAATGCCCGGTACTCAATAGCTAAGGGATAGTGACATCATAAACTATGGTCTCATCCCGGTAATATGCGACCATTTCAGCTGACCATCTAGCTGTCTGCCTACGTATTTACTTACGGAAATACCCAACTCCAACTGAAAGCCAGATAATCCATTACCTAATTATTACAAAAATAGATGTATAATGAGCGATAATACATTAGGAACAATATGAACAACAAGGGACATTGAGTAATTAGTTTAAACGGACCAAAAGATATTCCCAATGAGATTTGTTCTAAATAATAATTACCAATATTAATGACAGAAACTTATTGCCAAAAATATGATACTGGTTTCAACGTCACTATATTTTTTTAAACGACGACCGCGCTAATGAATTTAATCCTCGTGTCGCGGGGGTTTCACAAACATTCAAATCACATGCACAAAGAACACCCAGACTTGGAACAAGCATTTGTGAAGCACACAAATGCTTGTCTCAAGCGGGGATCGAACACGCAGCACGTCGCGCTCCTGTGTTAATTAGCGTGGTAACGTCGGCTATCCGTACAGTCAATCGTCTAGTATAGCCTGGTATATATCTATATACTTTAAAATAAAAAAATAATCAGAATAAAATTCCGTTTCAAATAAAAGCGTATCACCTGCTAAATTCATTGTCAAAAGCGGGATACAAGCTCTCATATTCTCACAGCCTACTATGGAACGAATGACATTAAGAATGCAAGACTCGCTGACGGCGGCAGAGCGGGGGAATCGCCACATGTTCCCGTATTTTTACCATTATTTGCACCTCGCATTTTCCCTACATTCTTCATTGTAACTGCCGCAGTCATTTAATAACAGCGAATTCGTGGCGAGTTAATCAGAGATTACATTTATTTTGTTGGAAATTCGGAAATGCGCATTCTTGCAAATAATGGTTAAAGGGGTTCTGGTTTTTGCGTAATATGATAATCCAATATATAAAATTCTCGTGTCGCGATGTTTGTTACTAAATTCCTCCGAAACGGCTGGACCGATTTGTATGAAATATTGTGTGCATATCGAGTAGGTCTGAGAATCGGCCATCATCTATTTTTGAGACCTTTATATGATAGTTGCGGTCCTCTCCAGATGATTTTAATATGTTGGACATCGTTTTCCGATATATTTATCTACCTACTTAATAATAGAGTAGCTTAAAAAAATACATACAACAGACTAACTTTATGCTTAATAGATATTATAATAAATATTCTGAAAGCAAATAAGCATAAAATTCTATTTTACAATTCTGCTTTCCTAATTTTATCATCTGTTATATTAATATAATTATTTGATTGAGAAATAAATCTGCTTACGGTTCGAATCTTTCATTGTTTCGCTCAATACGGTAACATATTAGTGCTTTGATAAAACATACATCAATGTAGAATGGTCTGTTAGCTATGCTATCGCTGAAACCGAAGATAACTATAAGGGGCCTACAAACAAAGAGCATCCGTTGCACTAGACAAACGTTCTAGATTTATATTCAACGTTCAGTGATTAATTGGTAAGCCGGACCTAGACTCAACTCGCAGAACGCTCTCAAAACTCCACAGAAATAGTTTCATTGAGTAAAGAAAATTTTGTTATTTTATTTACCTATTTCAATAGAATAGAAATTATTTATTTTCTCTTCAGCACGAAATAGTACAGAGTCACTTATTACATTTATATGGAGACTAGTGTCTGCTTTAGGTAAAACCTGTGCTGCAGATCACCAGGCTTATCCTCCGTCGGAGTCTTCACAAATATGACAGTATCCGTATTAACAAACTATCATTACATGTAGAATAACTTAAAATACAATAACAATAAAAAAATTAAGGATGACATCTAAACAATTTATTGCTTCACAATTTGTGTATAAGTAAGTGTAGTAATTGCTAGTATTTTGTAAATTAACACTTAGATAATTTGTAGTTTATTTATTGAATTGATCATAGAATCAATATCAAGTCCCAAACTCATTAAATTGCTTATGAATATTATTTTATTGGTTTTGGAGTAACTAATCATGTAAAAACTAACGATTGTGGTAAACTTGACAATAGACGGTAATGGTCAATTTGAGGTAAGTATTTAAATAAATAAAAATTATAATATATAATAAAATAAAAAGTATTGGTTTTGTTAAAAAAACCTTGTCGCTTACAATACCATAGATATTAAATTTACGTGATTTATTTCTGAGCGATCTATATTAACAACGATATACAGATAGCAGAATATACTTAACTATTATCAGCATAATAACTTAAACTTAATTGCCATTAGATGCTATCCCTTGCTCAGATATTCACTAACGGGTATTACCAATTTGGCAGGGGCCGTTTATGATTATCATCAGGCATTGGGGTCAGATGGCAATAGCGACGGCTTTGGGAACAAATTGGACAGGGCCGCACATTGGCGGCTTGCGGCAACAATCCGTTAGTTAATGAAACGCCACGAGCACGCGTAACGTCATTGGACGTCAGTGGACGTCACGCCGCGTCGACAAATCGTCCCACAAATAGTTGTGCCTACCAATAATACGTACATCAGATAAATTATTACCCCACAACGTCGAAATCTGTTTGAAAACACCGCACCACAGAACATTAAAGAGAGGTCTCGATGTTAAAATACGAAGCCTACCTGCTATCGTAATTACTCTCGATATGTTATTTCAAAGGCGTCCATGATTAAAGCATTTAAATTACATATGCTCAACGGCACGTACTATTAGGAAAGAGCGGAGGTCGATCGGGAAGTAATAAATATGAACACCGGAGGATCAACTGGGCGTACTTCCAAATCGAGCACCACACTTAACACCAACGAAAAGTCACTAGAAATATATTGAAGCCATTAGAAATACGCTGACGTTAAGCAGTCTGCTTATTGAATTAACAACTTTACACGAACTTCGAAACTTTTAATTAAAACGCTGATGTACTTATAAAGAGATAGTAGGTACAATCAAGTCATAATCACCGAATGAATATATAAACGTATAGCTCGAAAATAGATACGTAACTATCAATCCTTATTATAAAATGAAGT
This sequence comes from Plusia festucae, assembly GCA_950381575.1. NCBI lineage: Eukaryota > Metazoa > Arthropoda > Insecta > Lepidoptera > Noctuidae > Plusia > Plusia festucae. The sequence continues at coordinate 7,219,257 of OX494450.1, forward strand.
CCTCCGCCGTGTCTGTCTGTCTGTCTATTCGCGATATACTCCTGCATTTTTTTTCCATGATGATTTTCATGATGTTCACCAATGGATAATGTGGTTCTCGAGAAAGGACTTTTTGGTTTATAATTTTTCAAGTTTTGATATACATTGGCTAACCGACATCCACGCGGGCGAAGCCACGGTCTTCAGCTAATATTATATTTTGTTATTGCGTTTAAACCTCATTGCATAAAAATATACGACCACCAACGCCTTTTGCATAATTAGATCAAAAGATTAGTACTCAAAAAATATCATGTACGTAACATATATTGATCTTGAAGATCCAACTACGATGAACACCTCAAATGACACGACTGAAATCACAGATTATATATCGTTCGATGCCAAGGAACCGGCAAGTAACTTACCAAAATCTGTAATTCCATATGCATCGAAATCGCAAATCGGCTTACTCGAAACGGTACGGCTGGCGTACGCCCGGATAAGTCAGGTGCAAGGCGGTGATAACGCATGCGATGTTTGCCCGGTATAAATCACCGGTTACCCAATCACGGGACTGTTTCGCGGACCGGTTAGCTCTCAATACCTCTTGTGCGACGGCTCAATGCAGATTCTAGTTTAGGTATATTAAACTCACCTAAGAAATTAAGCTTGGGATGGATCCTCGCAAAATTGTGTTATATAGAACCAAAATTGAAGCTTAAGTACATACTGACTTTTAGCGATAAAAGTTGCTCAATTTATAGAAACTGTCATCCTTGTTTTGTTGGTTGTATGTGTTACCTGGTTTTATTAATCGCGATTTTAAACTAAAGATAGATAAATAAAATATATCTCTTTGCATTAAAAAAAGTTTAGAGACCAGGATTTTTTGAGTCAGCAAAAAAATTTGCCCCCACTCCAGGGAGGCAGTATAGCCGTTAATGGTATAAACCACAGTCCCAGCTGTTCTGGCGCCGTCAGCACATTAGCGAACACGTGACACAGTAACAGTAAATCGAGGTGTTTCAAAGAAAGTTGGCCGGAGCTCGGATTACGGCCACCGCATGAAAACGGGCTGCTAATGAGCATCGCAAGTTAATTGCTGCGAGGGGCGCACTATTCAGTTAAGCATCTTGAATGCTGATAACAGCACAATAGTGGACGCCAACTAACTTACAAATGTAGAAATGGGGGTGTTACGCGATAGCCTAATCTAAATACATAAAAGTAAATCGAGATTGAATGTGTCGACAAATAGCTAAGAATTTATTTGAACGTTGTTCGTTTTAGGTAATGTTTTCGATCTTGATAAAGATATGAGTTGAGGTTTTTTAGTTACTAAAGCAGGTAAAAAGCGCAAGTCTGTTCACATGAGTAATTCAGACCCAACGTTGTTAGTTAATTCTACTTGATATTAGTGTTAATAGTATTACGCTTACGCATAAAAGCACTTAAATTACACCAACCTATTCCCGACGTACCTACGCGACAACAAAACCCCTTTTGCTTGGAATTACGATTCTGGAAAATAAGCTTAAAATGACGACATTGAGATCTGGCAGCTACCCTTCAAGCAAATTACAATTTTCAAATTGAATATAATTGGCACCAACTTTGAGATTGGCCTATAATTTTTAAACCAGTGCAAAATACCCAACAAGAAACGATAATGAGCGAACAAAACGTTTACGCAAGAAATTGGCATTGACTTGGCTATGTTTGGCAAATAAGCCCTGCGGCCGGCGGGCCCTGCGTGTGACAGGAAATCTAACAACCCTTGAACAAGTTCCACGTATAAATTTCTTACACAATCGCTATTTGCTTGTCCCGTTTTAGTCTCGTACTCATGTATATTGCGGGGTCCTTCCTAGACATTGGGTTTACGGTAAACGCTGGATCACTTTCCACATTTGCTGGAACAAGACTTTTGCCGTTTATCACTACAACCTTGACTATCTGAACCTATATGTATACAAAACATGTATTTTTTGAATAGACGGTGTTGTTTAGTCCCACCATTCCTCATTTTACGGAGCTAGCAAAGCTTTGTAGTTGAAGCCACGTAGATAATCCGAGAAAAACACAGAATGTGTTCGGTTTTTATAGTTGAATGTTTGCACAAATAGAGCTGGAACTAGTTTCGTTCGAGACATGTTGGAATTTAAGCAAATGTATGTTGTATAGTATGTGGATTTTAGAGAACGTGCGGCGTGTGTATAGACAAATGAGAGTGGAGGCGGTGGCGACCACCGGCTCTGTTCCATCATGTATGCTAGCTACACCTTGTGTCAATACGTCCACGTCACGACGCCTGAGACCGAGTCGAAGCCTCTGTTTTGTTTGTGTTTAACGTAGGGTTGGTCTTTTGTGAGTTTTACTAAAATTAAGGAGATCGTTTTACTAGAGAGATACGTAGTTTCAAGTTACTACCAAATGAAAATGAAAAACGAAAAGAGATCGTAATAAAATAAGTCGGTATAATACGTATGGAGGTCTAATAAAAATACAAATGTGTACCTGCTGAGTTTTATAATAACATGAACCCACGTATCCAGAGCATAATTATTATCCCAGCGAAACAATGTTGATAAAAGAATTTCTCTGTTCACGGAATGACGTGTCCCTTGATCGTAACTCATCCCGGCCTCCTCATATTACTTTCATATACGGCTCGAAGGTCTATACGCAACTTACTATAATATGTCAGTGGTGCTCATGACAAAAACCGTTAACGATGTGTCATCGCGGAAACTGACACATTACAGTTTTGTCGTGTCCTTAACTGTAGAAAATGGATATTTAAGAGATGTTACAGTTTGTTTTTTACGGCCAATAAGCCTAACAATACATCCATACTATGCTCGTATTAAACATAAATGTAGACACATACGTAGCATGAGTTTAATTTAAAATCAATAATACTTAGTGATTTTTATTTAAGTACATGAAAGGCACTACAATCATATTACTAGGAACGCCAATACCCAAAGGCTAGAGACTATCAAGTTTATCGCCGCCGTAACGACAGCTTTGCGTGTTCTGCTAAGTACGAAAAATGTGAAATACTAGCATTCATGGCTATAATATCTTTTCTGGGGAGCATTTTATATGGTACAATGGAATGCAAAAGTAAATAGTTGATATTTGAGGTCACCGTTGCAATGTGGACCGCGATTCAAAAAGCTGCTAAGGTCGCTAGCCTTACATGAGGTTGATCTGGAAATCTCGAGCAATCTCGAGCCTGTAGCCTGTCTCTTACTGTTGAAGAACTGATAAACCTGATATGACATTGACACTTGGAACCCTAGCAGATTATAGACTCCTAGTCTCAGAAAAATAATTGAGCTCACTGAGCTGTTTGACAGTTAGTTACCGGTTACCGGCAGCAGAAAGTAAAAATAAATTATTTTAGGCCAAGTATTTAAAGAGAGTGAGGTGAGAACCAACCTTCGAAAAGACAATTCTCCATTTTGGATATACCAAATTTGAATCATTTCAATTACACATTGTGAAAATCTTCACGATTTACAGATTCTTTGTTACCGAAAAATATTGCTTTAGATATGCTTGTGTAACTTACTTTGTAAGTCGGTAAAGGAGTTCAAAAATAAGAATTCAGACCACGAGATGTTAACAATGCTTTGCAGCAAAATGTATCTTTCTCTGCTAGTCGTACAAGTAACATCTGAGCAAAATTAATTTCATTAGTGCTTGCACCCTGCCGACTATTATGCAATAAAGCCTTAAAGGCAACATTTCATTGCATTATATGGCTTCACGGCTTCACCCATTCTTCACCTCGCCTCTTGATATTATTGTTCTAATTATGTTATTTAAGTTAACAGGGGAAAAACTACTACTATTATATGGTAACATTTTGTAGTAAGAAACATAAAAAAAGTTTCTTAGACGCATATAAAGAAGATAAGTTGAGACTTGTTGAAAGAATCAGTTTTCGTGCTTAAATCATGATGCTTCAATTCATTTAAACTTGATTTCTCACGGAAAACTCAGTTTCTTGGAAGTCAGTTTTTTGTGTTACTAGAGATATCGCCCTAAGGTTACGCCAGTTTGATAGAACCTACTCCTTTTTGGAAGTCGGTTAAAAAGAAGAAGTATCGATTCCAATGCATTGGATCTCTAGATCTGAAATTTTAATTTTAGTTGTTACAAAAAAGCAAAATGATATTGTATTTAATTATAAAAAATTAGAAACATTAATTTAATATGAATCAAATTTAAAATATGATTATCAACTTTGCTAAAACAAATTATTTAGTTAAAAGTAAATTTAACGCTTTTATTTAATTGCGTTTCAAAGTTAGAAACCTCTGACAGGCATACAGACAGAAGGGACGTTTTTCTAAAATAATATTATCCGTTTTTTTATCATGCAGAGCCTGACAAAACTTTACCTACTAATACCGACATGGGTACAAGTATTAACCTAGTACATAATAAACCCATATTTAAATAGTGCTCTAAAGGTCTTTCCCATCGGTAGTTTTATCGGATGAGATCCTTTTTATTAAAAATAAATACTAAATAGAGGACGGTAGTTGAACACCTAACATGAATAATATGGTAAATGCTTGGAAAATTGTAAGTAAACCTATAGTACCTACGGGAATAAATGACATTATCTTGACAACTGTAAAATTATTGCAAATACTTAATACATAAATACTTAAGTAAATAAATTAAGTAGGTACGGAGGTAGGTACCTACTAAAATCATTCTAATACAAACCTAGGTAGGTATAAGTTCTATAACATTTCCATTCCATGTAGGTACCTACTACGTCCCTTTTTTTAAGAGATTCATTGGCAATGGTGTATTCTTCAACCATGTTAAATGTTCGATATAGGTACCTACATGTGTAGGTATTCAAGAAAGTTTAAGTCCCTGAAAGCGATAGATATCACATTATGGCCCACAACAATAATTCATTACTCTTTTTAGGTATTATTCCAATTATAAGGTAAACTACACTACAGGAGCAGGAATTAGGTAGGTACCTATGTAGGTAGGTTGATGCATTAGTTTTAAAATCAGCAGTTGTTACGTCATATTATTACTATTTCATAGTTTTATCCCAATTACGATAATTTCTTATTTTGCCTGCTTTGACATTTGCATCGTAACTGGCTACACTGCTACTAACATAGGTATAAAACTAGATACGCGGTAAGAAAAACTGATCTAAAAGTACAATATTTATGAACTCTTACAAAACTTAGTAATGTAAATTCAAAGAAATTGAACTTATGATTTAGAAACTAAAGAGATGAGATGCTCGGTGTGAGATCAGTAAGAAAAAGTATACGAGAGCAGCAACGCCATCTAGCCGCTATGTATGTAAATAGTTAACAAACCTTTACAAGTTAACTTCAGACTGTGTTAGTTAAAATATGCGAACCTAGGTGGCGTCAAGATTGAACAATAAAGTTTCATATAGAGAGAGAAAGAACATTATAAATCTTCGTTCAATGTCATAAGAGTAAGTGAATAAAAATATTAATATCGAACCCGAGACGCAGTTTCGTTTCTGACGTTGTTGGAAATTGTCAATGTGACGTCATCAATTCATCATAAAGCAGCTGTTTTTTTCCTTGTGTTACACAAATCTAAGAAATATGGCAAATAATTCGTATTATGGTGAAAATAGTGATGTGGCAGCTATATTTTTCGATCTAGACAATACTCTTATACAAACAAGAAAGGGGGACACTAGAGCTTGTAACAAGGTAAGTAATTTTTTTCTAAAAATATTGTTGTGACATTGCCACGGTCATGGATTGTAGTTCGGAACGAAGTGCGCGCGCTGTCATCGTGGTTACAACGCAAGTTTTACGTCGTTGGTTTTGGTTGGACTCGCTGGTCTGCTTGTTGCACCCCGCGTGTTTAGTGTTCACGTTCCAGCGTGTGTTTAAAAATAGTATTTCATAGTTGGAGAACGTGAGCTCGACGTCCAGATTTAGATATTTTGGAAGAGAACGCATGCTAATTATAAACGTGATGTAGATCGAGCCGCTGTCGGAACGATTCAACGGCAGAGCCAGCGTTCAGTGGAGCGCTCACTACTGCGCTTTGTGATCGCGTCGTGTGTTTCGTAATAATGGGCGATATATCCGAGCCGATCAAGAAATGTATACTAATACTAAAAGCCGCGAAAACCGATACGGAAAAATTCGCGGCGCTCTTCATGGTGACCAAGCTTGTGAAGAGCAAGGACTGCAATACACTAGCTAAGAAAGCACTCTTTGAAGCCATCGGATTTAAGTTCCTGAAAAAGTTACTAACCTGTAGCACTGTGCAGGATGACTGCCCGCCGAGTGTATACAAGTCAGTTGCCCTATCAATACTTACAAACTTCTGTAATGATCCTGAACTGGCAACACACCCTGAAATGCTAGCTAATATACCTGTGTTCCTCGAGATTGTACAAACTTCAGAAAATGAAGACTATGATGATGACCTTATTATTATCAGTGAGGCATACACATGCCTTCAATGTATTGCTGAACATGAAGCCGGTCAAAAGGCACTCATTGAAGTTGGTGCCATTACCAAAATGTCAGAAATATACTCGCTTCAAAGCTTCCAGACAGATGAAGCTCTCAATATTCTAGTGAAGCTAGTTAGCAGGTATGGCCCCGCTGCTTGGGGTGATGATCCTAAACCTTTCCATGCTCTTGTAAATAAAATATCGTTAGACTTTGCTACTGACCAATCGGAAAGGAAGTTCGAATTAGCTACTATCTTGAGTGCACTATTATACAGTTGCAATAAGTGTACAGTGATACCAGGATCATCTGAAGAGACCTGGCCACAGAGTATATACAAAGCTCTTCATGATATCCTTACCAGTAAAATTGGTAAAAATCAAAGAGATCCTGCTCTGAAACTTGCCGCTAACATTGTAGACTTACTTGGTATTGAGTGGACCTTAAATGATGAAGAGAATCCAAAGAAGTTCTTCCTGTTGCTACAACAACTTTGTGCCATTGAAGTTAGAATGCAGCTAGATGACAGAAGTTTCAAACAAGCTTATGCTAATGCTGACTTAGTTACTTCTTGTTTTATTGTATTGGAGTTATCTATTAATTACATGGCCACAGATCAACTGGACTTAGAACAAAAAGAAAAGCAATCCATTTACACTGGTTTGAAGGGAGCGTTTAATGCTATAGTATCCATGTTGACAAAGGTATACAATGATAAGAACAGAGATAAACTGCCTGATGCCGAGAAGGTTTATGTTTGTGCCATGGTCAGAGTTTTGGTGGCCTGGATTGCTCAAGAAACAACAGCCATGAGGGAACAAATTTACACCCTACTACCATTCATGTTCTCATTGGCCAATGATTCCTTCCATGCCTACAGAGCTAGGAAGTTAGCTGAAAAGAATAAATCTGATGGTGAAGCCATGGATGTAGATACTAACCTAATGGGACAAATTGACCTCCTGAGATTGATGCTACCTGCACTTTGCCACTTAGTAGTTGAAGACAAAGCAAGAACCATAGTATTAAATCTTAAACAAGAGGACATTCTATATGAAGCCATGAGCTTCCACTGGTCAATTGTACATTACAAGAGACCACCTGTGCCAAAGTCTGAAAGGGGAAAAGTTAAAAATACACCTGCGCCTGAGTTAGACCCTCAAGTGTTGGAAGATATGAAGGACTCAAGGGCAGCTATGGTTAGCCTTTGTAATATTTTCATGAATCTTACTGTATTGGCCCCAAAAGTAGTAGAAACTAGTATGCTGTTCAATACACTGCTGAAATTCATCTTTAATGACCTGCCTGAATTGAAGGACATACCTGAAAACTTAGTACTCCATGGCCATATGGCCGTGTTGGGATTACTTCTACTGAAACAACTAGCAAGTAAAGTAAAGAAGAATGATTTCTCCATATGCAGATATATTCAGTCTACCATAAGATTCCTCTGGGATGCATACAACATTGATGAATCAAATGACCCCAGTGCCTTAGTTGTATCAATGAGCTACAAAGAACACTGGAATGAGATAGCTGACTTGTGGTTCTTGGGTATGCAAACTATGAGCGGAGTTCTCACAATGGTGCCATGGATATCAGAGTTTGCCATAGAGAGTGGATGGGCTCAGGGCATTGCTGAAATGCTAACTAAAGTCAAAGTTGGAACTCTCCCACCCAATGTCAAGTCAGCATTTGAGGACTTCCTGTGTAGGCTAGTAGATTCTAATGAAAGTGTCATACCAGTCCTTAAGAAAGCTGGTGCCCTTAAGATGTGCAGGAATCACAGATTAATGGAGCTAGGTAAAAAATTGTTTGGAGATTAAATTAAAATGTTAATTAATGAGTAGGATATACTCCTGCTTGTTTTAATGTTACATTTTAATTAAACATAATTCATTTTTGCTACAATGTACTTAAATTTTGTTTTGTAATTACTGAATAACTCTTTTAAATATTTAACAATATATTATTTTCTTCAAGGACTTGATGAACTTAACGGGTTTAACATCACTGTATTATAATTTGACTGGCTTCTTACTTTTAGCAGTAATGTTGTTTGGTACTCAATAAAGTTTTTTAATGTAAACAGATGCTTGGTTTTCATTTAACACTAAGTAGTAAGTGTAAGTATTATTCACAACTGTTTCTGTTATGTAACAGTGGTACAGAACTAGAGACATCATTAAAACATGTCAACAAATATTTACCCTCTGTTTTAAAGTTGCTCATTAGTGTTTTTATGTAACATTTTACAGATATTTTGTGGCTGTTGATTTTATTATATTTATCTGAAAAAATATATTTACAGCATTAAAAAATTAAGAAATTATTTTTAATAACTTTCTATTAGAACATAGTTTCTGTAGGTACTGTAGCCATGAGATGACAGAAAATGATTTAAACTCATTACTGACGCGGTATCAGTTTTCATCCGCAGAGTGTGCCAAACAGCAGGTGAGTGAACGACGCTACACGGGGAACGTTGACCCCTCTCTATTCCTGTACTGTAACAGACTTCCTTGCATTAGATACAAATGTCATGACAAGAAAATAGAGGCAAACTACCGAATAACTGTAAATGAGTGTAATTTACCCAAAGGGTGCTAAAATCGTAAGACAAAATAATGTTTCATAATTAATAACTTCCTTGGGTGGTTTTGATAGTAGTTTTATGTAACTAAACTCCAGATAAAACTAAACAGATACAAAATAGATAACAGACACGTTACACAATTTAGATAAAATAATGGGATGCGCGACCTTATTATTTATTTAAATATTCACACAAGAAGATTTGAAAATACGAATGATCGTGTTTTACTCGGAAATACTATGGGTATTTAAATACGTTTTCCACTAACAACCTCGAATCTCAAGGTTTTATTTCGTTTATAACGTTTTATATTAAAAAATACAGGGAAAGATTATAATTTAAGTACATATGGATGTGAAGAACATCATAAGGCCATTTTGTTTGGCTGATATATATAATTTTTTCCTCAGTAACTGCTTGAATTGGAGTTTTATAACTTCCTTTTACCAATGTGCTTAAAATATCCATTGTTGTGCAATATTATAGCCTTGAATAGCCATCAGGCCTCTTTTTTATTCATCTTTATCTCATGCCAGGCGCATCCATCGTACACACAACATTTTATGTCATTAGCCTATCTCATTTTTAAAGCATGTACCTATATAATATGAATTTTTCGTCTGCTGTGGTCTAATTCGTAATTTCGTAGGTACTTATCCAAAAGATTTCGAAAAAAATCTTTTGCAGTGATTTCGAACACGTTTTACTGAGAGGGAATGCATTTTAAGGAAACCTGAAATGGCAAACCCACATCGACTAAGCGTTTTGACCAAACACTAAAGCCTTTTCCATCTGTTTGAGGCATTGTCTATTCGTACCTATTCCATACCTACAGCCCAATGTAAAATTCTACCTGGCGCAATACCTGCTTAGGTACCTACTGAGCCAGTTAAAAACTGGTATAAGGTATTTGCAGCCAACTATGCATAAAAGAGGATTCCTGGTTCTATTTTGTATTATAGGTAGGTACCTGAGATTATATTAGTCGACATAACTACAATCCATGACCAAGAATAGTTTTTTAAAACGTCAAATTCGAGCATCCATAATAGGCTTGCCGCGCCTGAACATAAACCGCACACGTTCGTGGAATCGGTCTTGTATACGAGTCGTACTCTTCCGACAAGCGTATTATCGATGTAATGCCTTGTTGCTTACTGGGTGCTTTAATGTAACATGTACATTATGTAAAAAATTGATCACCTAGATTTAATCGGCGCTAGCGCACCATGTCAGTTAAGGTTTACAAAACAGACGAAAAAAATCCTAATTAATGTAAACTTTGTCCAGGTTATAGAGATACTGCAACAGGAATACGGCCTGCCTCAAGATGCTGCCGTGGAAAGCGGATCAAACTTCCTGCGCGCATTTCGAGCCCGCCCTGATGATGACACATACGCTTTGGACGAATGGCCGGCTCATCTATGGCGCAATTGCTTGCCCAAAAACTATAGACATATCGCCAGTTAGTATACAAATAATATTGTTTAATAAACATAATGTAGAAACGAATAATATTTCATATAATTCACCCCAACCCACGCTTCAATATTGCACTAATTTTGTACATCATATCCTTTGGCATAAGCAACTACCTACCTACATTTCAGAATTTTGTCAAAACAACGAAGTTTGTTGGCTAAATGCGAAAAGTTTACGCGAGTTCCAATTCCAAATTATGTGCATCGTCATGCTCTACTCCCTTTTAGTGTTAGTGTAACTCAAGGCAAACGTTTACTCGTAATTATTACGTTATAAAATTATTTTTAAGGTCGTAAATTGCTTGGAAGAAACTCTGCTCTAGTATTAATTTATTGTACATTTATGGTACACTTATTTGTTTCAATAAAAAATTGACCAGTCTACAGTGTAATAGACACTTGTTTCTTTACACTGTTTACATCTCATTCCATCTACATCACATTTAAGTACATAGTGTGCCAAACGAGTGACAAAGAGAGTATGTCTATTAAAGACATGTAGGAGTATGTCTGCAGATACAATTCGGTGAAATTGTTTTTACGATTAGACTTGGCAGCGGGCCTAGAATGTGAATGCACTTCTACGTCTGTAGCGCGAAAGTATCACTAAACATGTACGTACAAAGGTACTTCCAATGAGTAAGCAAAACTTGTCATCTTCCTATTAATGTAAACACGCCAAAAACGTGTTTTGAGCGATGAATTTATTTAAATCATCTACGTAAATGTAACAATTTCATTCCTGAGTGTGGGCGTACAAGAGATTTATAAACGGCCAGTAGACAGCTATAAATAATTGTAAAAAGACACCGCGTTGTGAATGGAAATGGCGCGTTCATTGGAAAAAACGTGATGAAAACTAAAAAACGACTTGTATTATTAGTTTGTAGATACCTATGTACCTACTGCGAACTGTTACAAGATATTGGATTCTAATGAAAAGTGGTTGACGGGGTTTCTATAACAGAAGCGAGGATTATACAGTTACGCTATATCATAAGTCTCAAATTTGAGCCCCGGCACGTGCCAAAACGTTTCTTAAATACTCGTTTACAGTTTATTATCTGGCAATTCGTAGAAACTCGTGCGTTCTTTTTGCGAGTATTGTGGAACAAATCTTAAAAAAAATTATACCTACTATCTTCAGTAATTCATACTGAAAACGATCGAACTAAGAAGAGACTAGATCATGATGTGGAAGGACTCGACTTGTCAGTCCTTGATGTTCTTTATAATGTATCTAATTTCCTTAATACGATAATCGTTACGATGCAGTAATTCGTAGTAGTAAAGTATTTTGTGTGCCAATAACATTTCAAAAAGACTTTGGCCCCGATTCTGTCAACTATGAACTAAACAAATTTTAATCCATCTGTAGGTATCTTATTCACTTGTACATCATTATCAAGAAAAGGACAGACAAAAATTAGAACTGTCAAATTTAGTTCCGACTAAAATTCTCATACGAATTCGCCATCAAGTAAAAACGTGGGCGCTTTAAAGACTGTGATTTTCGTTTTGCGTACAGGGAAATCAGCACCTTCATCTGCAATAGGGTTTCATTCATATCTATTAATATTTTTGCCTTACCACTTGAGGAATTTTCTAGATCAAAACTAAAAAATAATGAAAGTCATTCAGTATTTAAAAATCTCCAGACTGAGACAGACAAACATGGTCTGTAAAGAAACATTCATCGCAAAGCATTAACAATATCAGAAAACAACATTGTCCTCCTGAAAGTAATACAAAATATTTCCTTTTCAGAAAATATATCAACCCAGTGGGTAAAATTAAGGTTTCAGTGTTTGGCTTTAACGCACGAAGTAATACACCTATTAGAGACACTGAGGTACGTTGGTTAAATTTTGTTCTCACATGTTACATGTTATGAAGAAATATTAAAGTATAAACGGGAATTGAGATCGCCGTACAAAAAAATATTTCTCCATGATGTAATTTTATGTTACCTTTATTTTGTAAATAATTTTAATTGGCAATTTCTTTGCTGTTTTATACTGACTTCTATCACAACGTCGTAAATGTCATTATAGAACGAAGAAATTACTGTTATTACCTATTATGTATAGCGGACTTAGCATTGTTCTAAGATTGAAATAGTTTATATCCAAAATTCTCCTTCCTCCTTGATCCTATAGCGTCCTTTTTGAGATTTGTTACCTTAACTAATGGTTAATATTTTTTGTGACCTTAGTAAATGTTTATTATTTTATTTGATCTCAGAACAATAGCACCTGCTACCACTTCAATATTGTGCATGGTGTTATGTGGTACTAAATTGTTTTCGTCATTTTTCAGAATTGTAATTCATGTTTCCATCGTTCACGTCCAGCCCACAGCGCATTTCACTAGAATTACGAGTATTTTTAGATTGTTTACGTTTATCATTGGATCGTGCATGCCACATAAGACTATGAATAATCAGCGCAATACTGGTTTATCAATATCATGATAAAGTCAGGACCAAAACATTGTGGAGGCATAACAAAATCACTTGAACGATTCCCCATTTTGTACCTAAAACCTGTTGGTATTAAACAGCAAACAGTACTTAAAATCAAGGGGTTAAAAGAATACAGTCGTGCACAATGATTGAATGCACTCTTATGCCTTTGCAATTGTATTGGGCTGGCTTTGAGCGCATGTTGCTAATAAATGACTTGTTTTTCAACAGTTCAGTTGTTGCTCAACGAGTGAGTAAACTCGGGGCGCCGCGTGCGCAACACTTAGGTTTGAATTGTATTTGTAAAGTATATGAGGGAGTACATCACGGCGAAGGTAATACATTACCTCAGAAAATTCAGTTACACAATGGAGATAGTTTTGGAAGTTAATAACTAGGTGGATACTCAAGTTGTGATTAAGTAACACAATGGTAAAGTTTCAGAGTTGGTAAAATATCTCCATTGTCTTTTAAACCTTGATAAAGTGTGCTGTTTTGAGACTACAATGGTAACTCATAAATAATTTTAATTATTTTGTCTTACCTCAACATAGCATACCCCTAGTTCCTAAGTTTTATTTCATGTGCAAATTATATTGACCTTATGAATTGCACGTGTAATAATGTGTTCATTTTCATGTGTTATCTTAAATCTCTTGCACATACTGCAATAGTTGGCTTACTTAAATTAAGCAGAATTATCTTACATAATTGAATCCACAAAGCTCGTAAACCAGCGTAGACACCGTAACAATTCGTACATTCTCATTGCCGTGACAATTGCAGTAGGCGTGCAAGTGTATTTGCTTTGTTGTATCATGTGCTGAGTTTCAGCATTAAAGGCAGCTAGAAATAACAAAAGGCTGGTGAATAAATGTGGACAGGGAGGATTACCTTCTCGGTCTGATCACGAACGGGCCGTCTCGCGCCCAGTGGCAGAAGATTGATCTGCTGGGGCTCCGCAAGTACTTCGACTGCGTGCTGGTCTCCGGAGACCTGCCGTGGGAGAAGCCCGACCAGCACATCTTCCTGGAAGCTTGCAAGCTGCTCAAGGTCGAGCCTCGCGTATGCATTATGGTTGGAGACAAATTGGAAACTGATATCAAGGTTATTATCAACATTGTTTTGTCATTACATTTATATATAAAGTACTACCTACGTAAAATGATAATCTTGGACAGTATGGGCGATAAACTACATAGCTTTCATGTGATAGCATTGCAAATGCATCTATATAAGATTAACGACTCTGTAGCAACGCCAAGACATTGACATAATTTAAATTAGTGGGCGGTGCTGCGTTTTAAATAAAACAACATGCATCTTTTTAATTGCTTTGTTGTTATTAGTTAGCAAACAACAATTGTTAATTCTCTAGCTTTAAATTTACCCATTTCATTTTTATTTATTTCAGGGAGGAAAAGAAGCAGAACTAGGCGGCACAGTGTGGATTCCGCTGCAAAAGGACATGGAGTCTTCTGATTTACCAGACTTCACGATTGACAAAGTCACAGAGTTGCCAGAAGTGTTACCAAATTCGCCCAAATTGAAACGCTCCGAGCACACATCTAACATAGCCTGCTGATAACTTATTTTTCGATGTCTGTAATATTCTCCCTTTGGCAATATTTTGGTACACATGCACTCGGCAACTTTTGATCTGTGAACAGTATTCTACCAAAGTACAAAATTTTATTTACAGTACAAATGTGTAGATCTTAGTTTTGACACCACTATTAACGTAGCTTGGGATGATGTTAGGTAGGTACTTCGAATTTATTTTATGCACCAGTTACCATACAAAGCTTGCATAATCAGTATACCTACTTATACAAAGTATTGTGTTACAAATATTTAAAGATATTTATTTTTCTGTCTTCTTTTAGGTAAGAATATAAACGCCTGATTACTTTTAAGGATTTAAAGAAGCATATTTAATGCATATTTTTATAAAGATTTCAAATTTTATTTTAAGTTTTGGTTGTACTCTAAGGAAACTTCTTAAGAGACTGTCTTATATGTGATACTGATAGTTGTAAATATTCTTGTAAGATTTCTTGCTCGGTTTGAGGTTACTAATTACAAATATCGAAAATTAAATTATTATACTGGAAATTATGTCACATGGGTGCTCACAAAGTGATATGGTTGTAGGTATCGCCAATAAATATCAATATATATATCGTCGTTTAGATATAGTTTGTAAATGTCTGTAGACTGATATGTATATGATGTACATAATTATAGTTCAGTTGTTCCTTGTGTAAATCTCTAACTTTAGTTAAATATTATAGATGTAATGACTGCCGCTGGTAATCACTCAGCTATGCTTAATTATTTTTTAATAATAATGTCTAAATGTGCCATGATAATGATTACTAATGTTGTAGATATCCCACTTAAGATATCTAACTTGACTACTTTATTCTTTGACAATCTGCCTGTACAAATAGCTGCAAACTAAATGTTAGGAGGACTACACAACAGAAGCATATTCAATAGAGATTCAATAAAGTAATTTTGGGTATTTCATTGTTTTATTTAAATCTAGTCCCTAGTAACATTCACTACATATAAATATTTGTACAATTAGGCTGTTCTTAACATTTTGGCTTCTCGTTTTTCTTGTAATAGCTTCTTTTGTTCTTCTACGACCTTTTTCCTCTCCTGAAGGAACTCACCATATTCCTGAAATATTTAAATTGGCATTGGTACGAAAACATTTGTTGACACAGCAGAAAATTGTCTCGTCAAAAATTTGATTTTTATCGATTTCTAATTCGTAATTTCTGAAGGTAGGAGAGTTTTCACTGGATAGGCCATATTAGGTTCGAGGAACTCCATTCATTCTACATCGAGCGAGCGTGCACGCATCCACGTGATGAGCGAACTTCATTGTTTTTAATTTAGAAATATTTCATCAATCCTTTGCAATTTTTGTTAGTTGTAATAGTGCTAAGATTGATTGTGTTATTGGAGTAATTAAAGCAAAGTAATCGTATTTCTGTTGAAGTGTCTCCTCCTCGTTCGGTGATTCATGCGGGTTCGGATATTCCTATAGAAAAATGGGAGACAACAACCCAGTTGAGAGCCAAGTTTGTGTTGTACCCCCTAGCTTTTTCTGAAAGGCCGATTGAAGACAAAAATTTGCTTAGAGCTCTCGAGAGTACTGTGACCACGGCCTTTGCAAGTTGGTCAAAACGTCGGGGAAAAATACGTATTTATTTATACCTATAATTACGTACTTACGCGGTTCAGACCCGTTATCTTTTTTTTTTTTTTTCTTAATAAAGGTTACTAGCAATGTGGGTCGCACATTACTAGAAATCTCGTTAACCCCTCGTGCTAAGCTAAGATGCTTGTGTTAAGAGTGGGTTCACGTCAGTAGTGTAATGGGTGGGATTCGAACCCGCAACCTCATGATCGAAGTCCGACGCCCTAGCCGCTACCTAGCTAGCTACCGCCGTTTAAATTTGATACGTATACGAAATAAACAGCTTTAATTGTATGAAAAATTATTTTGTCACCTACACCTATCAAATATTATGTTGTGTATGTATATGTTGATCATCCAATCAACTCCAATATCAGTTGATTAGACAATTGAACATCATTATGGCGCCACAAACTGATCTGACCTGGCGGCCAAATCTGGAACTAATATTATTTCATAAACATACACTTAAAACATAACCCTCCTGGAACAGTTGGGTTAACAGATTATAATTATTGAAAATACTTGACTTTTATGTATGTGGCCAGAACTGGCACAACAGTGTGGCCAGAATGGGGTAAACCTGGCCAGATATGGCATACAAAATCACTTGTATATATAAAATAAATAATTTGTTAATTACTTTATAAGTTAAGCGTTTTATTTTGCACACGTGGTGAGAGTATAATTTTTACCCTAAAACAAGAATATTCTATTGAGATTGAAACACTAACTTGAACAACAGCGTAGTTGTCACTGGTTCACAAATGAATTTGTGGCACTATAAAATGATCAGCTTTTCAGAAACCATGGGTAAGCATACTTTTTTTTAAACAGTATTTTAATATCTTTAAATAGCTTATTTATGTTATATAAAAGTTACCTTTGGGTCTAAATCTTTAACAATTTCTATTCCACAAGTTCTAGCGGTGGCAATCAACATGACACAGATCTCCTGCAAGGACTTCCATTCCAGTGGGGGGTCCTTAGCCTTAATCTTTGCAATTTCGAAAAGATGTTTGTAAGTTATTTTACCACTAGTTTCTCTTACTGAAAAAAAAAAATTGTGTTAATTCTATTACTACATTAAATTAACAGTTTCTATGCTGGAAGACAGATCAAGGAAATATCCAGTATATTATGATAGAAAATACAATTTACATTTAAAGGATTAAATTATGGTCTTATTCAAATGGTAATTGGGACTGTAAATACCATTCCTCATTAATTATATATAACTTAATATAATACATTAGGTATAGGTATATATCTTAATATTTGCGATAAGATCTCAGAATATAAGTTTAGTTCTTACCTGGTTCCATAGCACCTCTACTGACACCTGCAGCTTGCTTCAAGAAATATGAAGCTGGAGGTTGATGAATGACAAGTTGATAAGACCGGTCCGCATTAACTTTAACTCTCGTCGGCAAGGGTATACCTGGTTTTATGTTAGCGGTGCGCTCGTTGAAATCTTTGCAAAATGCCGATATATTAATGTTTCGCTAAAGTAAATAAACATATAGGTTATGATTACAACACAAGTTCATTGAACAAATTTAGACAAAAATAACAGAATACACACTTGTCCGAGCATAGGCCCCAATGGAGGCCCTGCAGCAGCCATACCAGCTGGAATATTAGTTCGTAAATTCGAATTATGGCTAACTTTATCAGCCACCTTCTTCATAGATTTGAGTCGTGCCACCGACTTCGACATGGTTAATTTTTTCTATTAGCTCGCTCTTATTTAAATATACTCTCGTTTATACAATGATTATTAGTTATTACTCAATAGCAGTACCGGCACATGGATTTATTAACTTGAACAGAAAGTAAAACAAAAAGACGGAAATTTTTGACGGAAATTCATCTGACATATGTAGAGGTACTTAACCATCAATGCTGCCAATAAAAAAATCTCGAATCCCCGCGTCAGTCTTGTCGATTCCCCGAAATTCCCCGCTTGTTCTTGGTTTCTTCCCCACAACTTCTCCAACATGTTACTTTAGGATACAAACACAGCTCCATACCATATTTTTTTTTTAAACCTCAGGAATTTTGTTAAAAAAAATTTTTTTTTTTTTGTTCATACAAATATTTACTCACATGAAGATACTGGTTACAATTTAATCGTAAATAAGTTAAAATAGCAGCTAATGCCGAAATGCAAATCACTTGGTTTTAAATCGTAGCTGCACTATTTTAACCTCTTCTCCATTATTTTATTGAAAATTTGAACAGTTTCCACCAATTTAGGATAACGAAAACCGACAGTAGTAGTCGTTTTTTAACTCAACATGGGATAACAATCATACTCAATAAATTAACTATCAACTATAAAAATGGATACTTCCAGACATCAAAATCGCGGTCACGGAGTATACTATATTACCCAGTGAAGATTGCAGTTGTGTCAGAAGGGTGAAGAAATTGCATTAAATTTAGCCCATCGTTAAATTTGATCATGATTCCCCGCAATTCCCCGATTTTTGTCATTCCCCGCGCTCTCCCCGCGCTAACCCTCAATTCCCCGCAAATCGGGGAATTCCCCGCTAATTGGCAGCACTGTTAACCATATTGTCATAATGACAGACAGACATCTGACAAAAGATTTGTGTAATTATCAGTAATTATATCAAAGACATTGTAATGTATATATTCTCAGCTGATCGAACCTGGAACGCTACTCACCTTACGGTTTTGAGACCCAGTACAGTACCAATAGCCAGTGCAGTGAGCCAAACTCCTTGAGTGAGCCAGTGTTATCCTGACAAATAGATAGGGATGTACTGTTTTTGACCTTTATAAGACCTACAAACAAAACTATGAAGAATGACCGTTCAAGTTTATAAAAATTGTATGGCGTGAAACATCTAACTATAATACTATAACGTGAAACATCAGACTATGATGTTTATTTACACAAAAATAATATTTAAATATCCATCCTAATTTTTTATATATGTGAATCGAATTATATTACGAATCTGTGTCTGCTTTCGTAGATCATGTCGTGTGTTGTCAGTGTTGTCACTTGTCAGATTTGTCACAACTCTTTGTGGATGGTGGATTCATGAATAGAAGATAAATTCGTATTTTTCTTTTATAAATTAACGCGTAATTTCAACACTTATATTTCTGATTTCTTTATTTTTAAAGAATATGTTATTTAGTCTACCTTATCAAGTGGCATATTTGATCAAGTATGTTTCAAAAGCGTAAATAATAAATAAAAAGACATAATGTGGTCGTTTTTCTCTCGGGATCCTACGAAGGATTTTCCTTACGAAATAGGAGATCCCGTTACTGGATTAGAAGACAGAAGTGTATGGACTCTACATAAAGGAAAGAAAAGAGGCACGCAAGATGAAGTTTCTATATTTTTATTCGATGTTCAAAAGAGTTCTGAAACACTGTTTGATATTGCTAAGGCCTCCCTAAAGAAACTGAAGACTATGAGACATCCTAGCCTTTTACATTACTTAGATAGCTGTGAAACTGAGAAATTTTTATATGTAGCTACTGAATATGTAGAACCTTTAGCCACGCACATAGAGGATACAAAGTTGGAAGGTCCCCAAAAGGAGCTATTTCTTGCTTGGGGGATATTTCAAATCACTGTAAGTTCATCATCATTTTTAATTTCTAACCATATAAAACAGATAGTACATAATTGGATTGCATCATCAATAAAAACAGAATAAAAAAAGGTTAAGTGATCTGATCTTAGTCTATTATTGTTCATTAACAAAACTTTTTTTCTATTATACTTCATGTGTTACAGAGGGCATTATCATTTTTAAATAATGATGGCAATATGAGGCATAATAATGTCTGCCTGTACTCCGTATTTGTGACACTTGCTGGGGAATGGAAGCTTGGTGGGTTTGAATTCCTCACAGCACAGGGACAGGACACAACCAACCCCATACCTATGAAAATATTGCCAGCACTTGAAATATATGACCCACCGGAGAAAAATGATCCTGTTAAACTTAAAACTGTTACTAAGTGGTTAGTATGGATAAAAAAACATATAAGTTAATATAATAAGATAACATATTAAGAAAGTCCAAATAATAATGTCTTTCCAACTATAAATTGAATCTTAAATTATATTTGTATACATTATTAGATTCGTTACTTTACCATTTAACTATCTATTCTTGTTAATATACTATTGGTCAAAAAGACAAAGTAATGTTTTTTTTTTTTTATTGTTTGTAAATTACCAGTACTTATCCACTGTAAACCGCTATTTTAAATAACATGTTTGTGTTATGACTGTACAATACTTACTATAGTGTTTATTTTTCAAAGCTCATCCGACATGTGGAGTCTAGGTTGTTTAATATGGGAAGCATATAATGGTCCACTTAAAAATCAGCCAGCACTTAAAACAACAGACAACATTCCAAAACAGCTGTGTACATTGTACTGTGAACTGGTCAGTGCAAATCCTGTGTCCAGACCCAATCCTGCAGATATTATTACAAGGTATTTCAAAATATTTCAGCACTAGCCGTGACCCGCGATTTCACCCGCGTAATTGTTCCCACTTCCATTCAACTTCATTTTTAAGACAATTTTATATATATATTTTAAATATTTATTTTGCTCTTCGGGATGGATACAAATCCAATAAATCAAGAATCACGAAGATCGGTCCACTCGTTATAGAGATAAGTGGTGTAACAAACCTGACTTTTAAGTGTTTAGATTAGTCTCCAACTTTTTGAAAAATGTACAGGGCTGAAGAATAAGCCAAAGGCAATAGACACATACATTTTCGAAATTGGATAATGTTTTTACATTTAGATTATTACTATCACATTCAAACTTCTATAATTTGTCTCTTTATAACAATGCCATTAGTATAAAAGCATAGGTGAACCTACTTGCCTAAGTTATAGCTATGATTGAATTGGATTCTAAGCAAACATTCTTTAATCATTTGTAAGAAGAGGTAAACAGCGGCGATCACAATAGATCGATGACGGTCGCAGTGATAGCTCAAAAAAAAAAAAGTTGTAGGTATCACATCCGTGATTACGTAAAATGAGCCAAATCTCTGACGTAATTTTTATCGAGATGTCACTATATTATCACCCTTTTTTAGGTGTCGAAAACCAGGTGGTTACTTCAAAAATGATCTGATAGACACAATGCTGTTCCTTGAAGAGATACAGATAAAGGACAAAGTTGAAAAAGGGAAGTTCTTCTCGACCCTTAGTTCTTACTTGGACAACTTTCCTGAAGCCGTATGTGTTCATAAAATATTGCCGCAGCTGATGACAGCCTTCCACTATGGAGACGCTGGCTCTGCAGTACTGGCGCCTATGTTTAAGGTATAGTACCTCTGAAAATGAATCCTAGCTAGATCCATTTAGCGCGCCCGAAACCCCCTGCATACTAAATTTCATGAAATTCGTTGGAGCCGTTTCCGAGATTCAGATTATATTTATACCAGAATTGCTTGCTTAAAGATATAAGACATAACCCTGAAAAGTCGCACTCTGGTACTTTACCTGGATGTATTTTTACCCTATCAAGTCTATAATTGATCTAAACAATAGACATAATGCTTCCTAAATGTTACTTGATGTATTTGTGTTTATGTGTAATTAAATTAAAAATAAACTGTTAAATACGTCTTGTAGTGACCATGTTTTTGTAAACTTTTTTTTACAAAAGCATGGTCACTAAGGTCACAAGTAAGGCTTTTAAATATAAGCTATGCAATATGGCATGGCTATGTAGCATGAAAGCAGCTCCGCTATCGTACTGGCCGTCACACCGGTATGTCACCACTATGTTTTCAATCCCCGCCGTCTTTGAATGATTAAGACCCAAATTACTCTTTAATTTTTATACTACATCATACAACATGTAACAAAACCCCTGTCTGATCCAATAAAGGCGTATTCGTGGCACAGTTCATGAACCGTCTCCCATAGGCGTCTTCTTTGACACAAAACTATAGGTAGTAAGTATGTGAACTTTGAGGAGCGGTCAGTGTTGCTGTTGCCTTGGATCAGAAAATAATAATCTTCAATCCATTTAATGGCTATGTTTATGTGTTCGCAGTACGATACCGAATAATACTCTCAGGGATCGGACAGGGTTTTTATTACACGCTGTATACTAATTCAATCATGTGTTACACAAACAACATTAATTAATAACAATTTATTAATTTAATTGCGTGCAAACAGTAATTGTTAATCATTCAAGTAAATCATAATTTTATTTATAAGTACTGTCTGTTGTTTCAGTTGGGTAAACTCCTAGATGATGCGGACTACCAGAAACAAATAGTGCCGTGTGTAGTAAAACTGTTCGCGTCGAACGACAGAACGACCCGGTCCAGACTCCTACAGCAATTAGACCAGTTTATTATGCATTTACAGAATGTCACTGTAAGTTAATCTTATTGTATAAAAAATCTTCTATCTAACTGCATGGTTAGCGAAGATATCCGAGAAGTGCTGCGGATTATACCCGTACGTGACAAAGTTGCTGCGATCCACATTATGCTCCAAATTGAAGTTAAATATTAAGCATGTCTTTTGAATTTTTTGTGACACAACAAAATCTTTTAGGGCAAAACTTGAAAAAAAATATTATGTTCAATAACAACAGTTCTTTGTAACACAGTTACTAAATCTAGCAATCAGAGACAGTTAGATAGATACCAAACCATTCTGGTGAATCGGTATTCAACAGGTAGTTGTCAATCAGTGTTGGAATCGTTTTCAATACCATTTAGTTATCTACGAACAAAATCTCGCTCCAAATGCTTGGTACCGTATCACTAGATGTATTTAGTACTTTCTGTAACATGACTCAGTTTAGTAAATAACGAATCACTCGCATTATCTAACTCGGATGTATACGAAATTCCGTTGCCACAAAACTGTGGAATTTGTTACGCAATAAACGAACCATAATTATATAAACATGTGCCTAAGTGTTTGCACGTATTTAAATAGCCATTTTAATATATTTCCAGAGGCTATTGTTGTTATGAATAATAGTATTTCTTGGAACTGAATAATCGCTGTTACGATCTCCCATTGATTAAAATATTAATCTTGCTTGCTCACCCATTCTTGAATGTACTTTACTCATGATAATAGTTGTATCGTTATCATGCTAAAAGTTGATGTGTTATTTCAACTATATATGTGGCCAAATTTCATCCAAATTCGAGCATCCGTTCTGCGGTGAATGAGTTACAAATATCCATACATCTAACCAAACTTTCGCATTTATAACATTAGTAAGATTACTAGTACACTATATTAGTGTACTCGTAATAGTCAAGTGGCACTATTGTTTTTTGAAGCTTACAGGCCTTTGCAGGTTTCATGGTAAGTTGGCCCATGACCATTACACCTGTAAAGGCGTCGAAATGTCGGTAACTAAAATCGAAAAACCGCGATCGCGTTTAAAAGTAGTTTTATTTCACTTATAGTACCTACACAGTTCAATATACGGGGTCGTTTTAAATACCCGTAATTTAAAATGCACCACTTTAATATATGTATAAATAAATAAATATCAATAAACCACTATTCAATCCAGTATCGGCTTATTTCAAGGTTCAAGTAATAATAAACTGTTTCCACAAACTGATAACGTAACCCTTAATCGTTTAAGTGCATTTTTACTGTTAAGGAGAATTGTAGTATTACTTTTCTAATTCCCTGTAACATTCGTTTGCACAGAAAAACCCTTATATATTTTGCGTTAAAGGTTTTAAATACAGGAGCATGAAAGACTTATGCTATATCTTTCGTTTGATCGATCAATCCCGCAAAATGGCCATAAGTATTTCGCGCCATTAAAAACTAAGACTTAAGCGTAAGTACATCGGCTTAAAGGACTTTTCATTGAGATGCTTGGAGAGGCTCCTCACGTTTGTCAAGCTTCCGTTTTATGAAAATTATAGTATACTAGCTGACCCGGCAAACGTTTTTTTGCCATATTACAAAAAAACTGGAGAAGGCCAAACCTATCGCTTAGGGGTATGAAAAATAAATGTTGGCCGATTCTCAGACTTAACCGCTATACACACAAAATTTCATACAAATCGGTCCAGCCATTTCGGAGGAATTAGGGAACAAACATTGCGACAAGAGAATTTTATATATTAGATAGCATTCACTACAAATCGCGGACACGAATCAAATAAACGCGAACAAGCGTTCACACAACCTAACTTGGGCGTGGACCCAACCTTATCTTATAAATGTGATTCTACCATACCTACGTATTTGTTGCTTGCAGGTGAATGACCAAATATTTCCTCAAGTGGTTCACGGGTTTATGGACACGAACCCTACTATAAGGGAGCAGACCGTCAAGTCGATAGTCCATCTCTCGTCCAAGCTTAACTACAACAATCTTAATGTGGAAGTACTTCGACACTTCGCCAGATTGCAGGCCAAGGACGATCAGGGTGGTATACGGTGAGTTCTTTAAACCTTAATGTTTTTTGATGTTTTAAAAATAATATTCCAATATATGCCTACTTAAAATGCTGAGAAAAAATGTTGTAATGACTTTCTATGATTTGAAACACGCCAGAATATCTAGTTGTGTAATAATATAGAGCAATTATTTATTTCAAAATTAACGAGATCAATTTTCGGATAAGAAAATATTTATATCGAAAATATAAAAATACTTTTCTACACATTACACACGCAGTGCGAATATTTGAAATGGAATCTATCTGGATTCCATTTCAAATATTCGCACTGCGAATGGTGAAAGGAAAAATTTGAACCTTAGGCAGGATTTGAACTCGACCTGTTGCACCTTTCAGAAACGTTTACCGTTTTTGTTCCAAACTAGCTGCACCCTGCAGTGTTACCCGCTGTTTATTAGATTACTAAATTGTTCGAGATAAAAAGCAGTCTTTATGTTAATCCAAGGTTTCAGCCACCTCCATACCAAATTCCATCAAAATTGATTCATCCGTTTCTGCGTGAATATATAACAAACACACTCACGAACTATCACCTATAAAATATTAATGTGATTAAATATTTTTTATTTACTTTACTGATCTACAGGACGAATACTACAGTATGTCTAGGCAAGATCGCGCAACATTTGCACCCTCAGATAAGACAGAAGGTGTTAGTATCAGCGTTTGTCCGAGCGACGCGGGATGCGTTCCCGCCGGCGCGGCAGGCGGGCGTGCTCGCGCTAGCGGCCACGCAGCAGTACTTCCTACTGGCTGAAGTCGCGAACAGGATACTGCCGGCTCTTTGCCCCTTGACGGCTGACCCCGAGAAACAAGTATGATCATTAGTAATAGTTTATTTTATTTGTATTAAGATGCAGACATCTTTGATGTAAGATAAAGATATTTTATTTGTCCAAACATGTGAAGAAAATAACATTTAATGTTGATAATTAATTCAAATAATAACACTTTACTGTGTATATTTAATATAATAAGGAAAGTTATTTGAAGTCTTACTATAGCTTGGAAAATTCGTATGTAACATTTCCATGGTCCGCGAAGGTGGCGGGGGATGTCACTAAGTAATGTGGGCACACAATGAATCAAATGACGCCTCTGTCAGACCCGTCCGCGACTTGCGTGCACGTGTTACCACCCCCGCTGCCTAACATCCCCTGTAGCCCACAGATCATGCGAGTGTCACATACCAATTGGCCAACCTTTAGTCGTAAGTTTAAAATATGACTTGAGTAAATATTTTGTAAGTTATATTACATACATGTCTGTTGCTGTCTTTAGAACTAGGTAAAAAAATTTATGCGAGGACAAAATGTTTTTACGTATTAAACTACGAAAGCTTCTGTAAAGATCTGGAGTTATGTAATTATGTTGTCCACAGGTTCGTGATGCCACTTTCAGAACAATAAAAGGTTTCCTCGGTAAATTAGAAAAGGTTTCGGAAGATCCAAGTCTGAAGGAAGGAATGGGTAAGACACAGAATCTTTGTCAAAGAGTATTTGGTCAAGGTGGGTCACAATTGACCCCCATTCATATAATCATTGAGCCATGCTATCTTACCATTTAATGAGGGTCAAAGTGACCCATTTTTGCCCATCATCAGTCATGAAAGTCAAATGACTCACTTTTGCCCATTGTGTATCTAACCTTTGCTTTTCATAAGGGTCAATGTGACCCCTTGACCATGGTATCTTACCATATAATGAGTCAAGCTGGGTCTAAGTAATCACTTTGGCCCAGCTTGTATTTTACACCGTTACTTTTCATAAGGCCCAATGTGACCCATTGACCCAAGGTATCTTACTTTTCCATACATTTGTATAGAGGCGGACGTACACACGGCGACTCCGTCCCTAAGCAATGCGGCGGCGACGTGGGCCGGCTGGGCGGTGACTGCCGTGACTGCTAAGTTCTACCGCTCACACTCGGATACAGCACGAGTAGCTCACTCGTCGAAATCTGTACTTTCAAAGCCGGGATCACTTGGTAAGTAATTAATAAAAGTTTTTTCTTTATGCTCTACATGTAACATCATTTTTTGTTTCCTTCTGCTCTGATATGGGGTTATATAACACGAGAAAGGGTCATCAAAATTCCAAAGCAATCCCACTTACCTACTGAATCATATTTGAAATTGCAATAAGTACCTAGAACTGATATTTTTTCTATACACCTTTCATGATCTTCTTTATTCTTCACGTCAACACCAGAAACCTTGCTGTTCTGTAGTTTAATAATTTCAATCATGTTGGGTCAATTTTCCCCAAACTCAATGTACCAAATTTCCTAATTTATCGTCAAACTTAGTTGCCAGATTACTTAAGTAAATTATTACATTATAGAGCAACCATCATCAAGCAGTATGTCCACAACGACGTCATCAGTGACCTCGATGACGTCACTGGAGCACAGTGAATCGGCTTCAGACTACGATCCGGATCACTGGGATATGGCTGCGTGGGGAGAAATCGACTCTAGCGCAGGTATTGTACATTTATTTATAAGTGGACATCTATAAAATTTTGCCTTTGTTTACCTACTGGTGTTGGCTTGCCAACAACCATTGTTATGTACAGGATTATTTTTTATGGAGTGCATATATTCTACGAGGTAATCAGGTGCATAAAACTGAACCACTTTCTCCAAGGAACATGGGTTGAACACTTAAAATTGAAAATGATTTTTTTACAAAGTGACTGGTTTCGTGACTTATGTTTGTATGAAAAATTGATTTTAAATTTTAATATTTCGACCTGTGTTCCTTGAAAAAAGTCCAGTTTTATGCACCTGATTACCTCGTAGAATATACGCACTCCATAAAAAATAATCCTGTTTAAGTTAACAATAAAATCCTGAGTATGAATAATAAAATTACATTGATTAATATTCATTTATTTACTCTACCATTTACTAAGTAGTTATAATTTATGTTATTGCTCATTATTATTAAAACAATTTTATATTTAACATTTTATTGAAGAACTTCCTTCTTCATTATCACAGCTTTGTAAGGACAATCTGAAACCAAAAACTTTAATCAATTACAAATGTTCGTAGATTGATATGCAATGAGATGATGATTGTGAATGACACAACAAAACTCGAACCACGACTCACGAATTAAGAAATTGAATCTTAGCTTCGTCAAAACTAAACACAGTGGCAGCACATCTTTTTTGGAATAAATCATGAATTCAGTATCATTAATTAAAGTCGACAAATATTTACTCGTACCAATCACGGATAAAATGATTATTACTTGTGTTAGTAGAAGTGAATTAAACATTAATTAATGGATATTTTTGTAAAACAGTTTTGTCGTCGGCTACAGGAGCGAGTGCGAAGTCCCCGCCCAGTAGCGGCAGTGCGCAGGCGACGCCGGCGCTGGCTGCGCTGTGCGAAGACGAATGGGATAACGAGGAGTGGGGAACGCTGCAGGAACAGCCGGTAACGAACTACTGATCTAATAGATATTTTGTTGGAAATATAGTAGATCAGCTGATAAATTAAAATATAATATAAGGTATACCTTTGGGGGAAAAAATGTATTCAGAGTCTGAGATAAGGCGAGTTATTATTTCTTTTTATTTAATGACAGTCTCATATTATCTGATTCCAATCTCCTAAACCGTGACTTTTATTGACTTTTAGGTAGGGGGAGATAGGAAGCCAACCAGAAATTTAAAAAAAATCTTCCTAACAGTAAGATTAAATTTAGGTTAATTAGATATTTTTTGCGGGGAGTTTCTTGATTGGATCATATGTCTTTTGTAAATCATTGAATAGTATTTAATTACGAGGTTTTTCTATGGCAGTGCGCAGAAGCAGAGCTAGCAAGTCCATCAGAAACTTGGAACAACTCTCAGTGGACGGACCCGGCGCTAAACAACGCGAACGCGACGTACGTGCGCGGCGGCCGCCTGGAACACCGCCCGACCGCGCACCAAAACAGTAACGACTCGCTCGGTGGCTGGGAGGATAGCGAGTTCGAACCCATTGAGGAAAATGTTGATGGTACGTCCCAAAATATGAATTGTTTTGTAAAGAGAAGACATTGTATAATCAAGGGTCAGAAGTAAAATAGCACCTCAATATGTTAGATAGCAATCTCAATGCCCTGCGCGGATGTTTTTTGAGTATTTGAATTCAAACAATAACAGTTCAGTACGTCAGGAACAACGATAATATTACTAGATTAGATGCCCGCGAAAAACAATAAGACAGGGAATACAAAAGTTAAGGCTGTATATAGAACTCTTTTTAAACTGTCGAATTATTTTACAAAGACGTGACATTATTTTGACGTGTCATTTTTATTAGTAAAATCACTTTGGAGATAGGAATTAGATAATCTTTGAACCTATGTTAACCTTTTAATTCTAGTAAGAAAAACCACAGATGTATGTCATTGAAAGTAGCTGTAACAGATAGAAGTAAGTGGAATATAGAGTACATAAGGTCGAGTTTTGGTTGAAAATGAATGTATCCTAAATTTTACGATGCACATAAATTCAGAAAAGTTTGCTTAGTACCGCAATTTCATTTTTTTTTCTAGCACTTAATACTGGCACTATTTACGTTAAGGAGATTGCATGTATTAATTTTGTTAACAGATATAATTAATTAGCAAATTTCCACAGAAAACAACGCATCAAAAATGGATGAAATGCGAAGAAAACGGGAGGAGAGAAAGCTACAGAGGCAACGTGAAATGGAGGCCCGTAGGTCCGCGAGAGGCCAGGGGCCCATGAAACTGGGGACTAAAATCAACACCGCACCCGCGCCCTTCTAGTGCCGGCCCCCCGAAGACCCCCAAACAGACACTGATGACCCCAATCCTACACTCAAAAACGTTATGTTAAAATTACATTTGCTTTTGAGTAAAGTTTGAACGATTGTCTTGTTGAATAGATTTGACGAGGTAGACAGAAGCATAACAAGTGTTTGTAGTGTGGTTTTCAGTATGGTAACTCTGAACTAAAGCGTGTGGATTACTTAAATACGCTAGTGGCGCCAATAGTTCCAAAGTTGCCCGCTCTCTACGAGAAACAATTGAGTATAATGAAATTTGGTTAGTAAATGTCCAATAATATTTATAACAAATTCGAACATTAAGTGGGAACATTGAATATTCCTGGGATGTGTTAATAAACGTATTAACTCGATTTGGATATTAAATTCAGTTACAAAAACCGTTGGCTTTTATCGAAATATATTATTTACATCCAAACCATATTTATGGAATCTAATTTAAAAGGCATTCAAGTAGATTAAGTTTTATGTTATTTATTTCAAAATATATCGCTTACGATTTCCTTAGATTCATATAAAATTGTATTATTCACTTATCTAAGAATTATTGTATATTATTAAAGCTATAGGCAACAGATTTCAGTGTATTGCGGTACACTTGGTGAAATAATGTATGTAATGATCAGTGCTCTGTGGTACTTTTTTTATATTGACCTAAGACCTAAAAGGACATTAAGATGAAATGTATAGACTCTGTAACGCGAAATTAAGAATAAAAGCGAGTGAGTAAAAAATACATTTCGTTTTGATAATAATCCTCCAATTAGCTTTCATACTATGACGATATTTGTATGTACTTGCACGCCTATAAAATGTTATTTGGTATATTAAAAGAATGAAACAATTCAATTCTAGTTTAAATAAAATCATTCATTAACTGCCCGTAGATCGCTAGGTGTGGGTACAGCCTTAAAGTAAATATTAAATTCAACTCCATTTATGATAAGTGACGTCATCAGACAGTATCCTGTTTGGCTAACGGTCGATATTAGGGAACAAGTATTGTAAAAAGAAATGCACCAAATATAGAAACGCTCAAGTGAGACTAGAAGCCAATAAGGCATTATATTATGATATTTTAAAATCGTTCTAAGCACATTATTAACTATGATTTATACATTTGGTGATTTTTAAATATATCGAGGTATTGTTTTTTTTTTATGCTGAAGCCAATATGGCAGTTGCCATTTCGCATATTATGTCTTTAGTTATCTCACTCACATTATTATGAAATGTTGATATTAAATAATCATTTGCAATGTTTTCCTCCAGCTTGTAATAAATAAATTCTTAATAAAATGTAAAGATAATAAAATTGCTTTTTTCCTGGTAAATGTGGGGTTTGTGCAATCGGCAAATGAGGGTGTAGCTTGATGTAAATTTACGGTGAATGTGCCACATACTGAAAGACTAGCATTCGTACTTGAAATTGTTACTGTTTAAAAATTATTATCTGTGTTAATACAACACGCTGAAAACGTTAACAATATATGTATGAGAAACTGCACTTACAGACTGTAAAAAAATGGCAACATCAAATTTTAGGCTAGTATATTGGCAACTTTTATGATGAAACCTACGGCAAAAAGTTGATACTACTTGATACCTCTGGTTTTGAACACAATATGAGTTCAAGAGACAACCCAAGCAATTTTCAAAGTGACGGTTAGAATACAAATTTAATATCGGCTAACGTCGGTGACCGAGAGCGTTGTAGTAGATCTAGTTGGTTATCAACGTTTAGCGACATAAAATTAGTGCTTTTATAGGTTTTTTTGTGAGCAATTATTCCATAACCCCTGCAGTCAATAAGCCTACAGAACACAATAAATTGCCATAAGGTTTTCCTGAGATTCGAAAACGAAATAGTGTTTTGACGAACGGTTAAGGCTGAACTCGCATTGGCGCAGTCTTCGTCTATTTTCGTTATAGTTCGGCCCTGCTTTCCGTCCGTTGTGGTCTGCGTCTGGCATGCCGCTGCGAACGTGTAATGCGCGGCGACGCGCCGCAGCCACGCTACTTCCCGACAACCTCAACACGCGCTAGCATATTCCCATAATTCAAATTTGTATTAACGCATTCACTGCCCCCTGATTTTCTGCAGTGCCCTAAAATATGAACATTCCTGGCATTGTAGGAATGTTCATATTTTAGGGCACTGCAGAAAATCAGGGGGCAGTGAATGCGTTAATATAGGAAAAAAAAAGAGATGAATAATATGTTGCGTCGCTTCGACTTTGCGCCACTGTGAGTTGAGCCTAACGTTATGATATCTATAAAATCCAACTGCCGCATTGTTGTTCAGAACACAATTTTTGCAAGTATTTTGAAAATTTGATTGTGTTCAACAACTATAAATACTGTAATGGTGCAGACTCTGAGATAAACCTAAAAGTGAACCGTTTCCAATTAACACTTCATTAATCATTCCAGAAAAAAGTAACAAATTCAAGTACATTCTAAGGATAGGAAAGTTACATCATATTATGTATAATTATGGTATATAATGTATATAATAAGAACTAGACTGAATCGGTCTATAATTATTTAGTGCGGCAGCACTGACATTGATTATATAATTTAATTTACTGGCAACTCTGAGTGTGGTCTACAACTTTGCAGTATGTATTGATTGTACTAAATATTTTGTGTATGTAATTAAATGTAATACAGTCGTCTTGAAAAAAGTTTTTAAATTATTATTCCATTATCGATTTGATATTCGAAAGTACTTTCAGTATCTATAGAGATGTAATAATGTTCTTAGAAGAGTTCTGTCTACACATAAGCCCAGGTTAAATAACCGGATAGTGTGTTATCTATTTTAACCTGCATGTCAAAAGGTTTCTAATGGATAACCGGTAAGTCGGGGACAAACGAAAAATCTACACTTATCTAGATTGAAAATCAATGAAAAGTGTTCTTTAAATAATGTAGTCGAAAGTTCACTTTTCCATTTACGAGAACGTCTTATTACAAATATTGATAAGACCGCCCATTGTACTTACTATGTACCTATGTTGATTTTATGTTACCTTGTTTTGGTGCACAATAAAGAGTTTTTATTAGTCGCTTACCATAGTAAACCAATCTAAAATGAACTTTAAGAAATAGGTATAGAGTTTATACTGCTATGTTTTATTTCGTGTAGTGTTGAAACATGTATTGTGCTAAATCTGATGAAACTTAGTATATTAGGTTGAATGTAGCTTTTTATATCGTGTTATATACATTAATATGACTTTATGGGTAGGTACTAGGTATATGAGATCTTTCTACTTAGTTATGGAACAATTTATATTTTACGGGAAGCCCATAAATTTGATATAAGTAAAATTTATGTAGCAGGTAAATACAATTCTTTGCTTTATTGGATAAAATGAAACTAAAATAAAGCAGCAATGGTTTAATAACGCATAAAATGTTAGTTACAAAAATAAGTATATTTTTACCATTAAGTACATATTACAAAGCTTTAAAAACAAAATTAAGTGAAACATAGCCAGTTTTATTCTCTGGGTTGGTAGCACATCTGACCATGCTCACGATTTGAACATAAAATTAGAGCACTAGAACTAATTGGCAACATAATTCTAACGTATGTTAGTGTTAGCGTAATTAACAAACAAAAAGCATAACAATATAATATTTATTAGCATGGAAGCTACATACACTGTTAAAAGAAAACAAGCCATCAAGATAAATAGTAAGTCCGAACTCGCAACAAAAACATTCAAGCCTTATTTCCTCTTTTTGATTTATATATTGCCGAAAACTATTAAATAGTTTATTTATATCTAACCAGATGACTTTATATTCTCATGAAATATCATGCCTTTAACTTCGAATATGACGAAATTCCTAATTTCCACACAACTCTGCTTCACCTTGTGTCAATGAGATTATCTCTCTGAATAGTATAGGTAAACTATAAATCTTTCAGTGCTTGTTTTTCTTTAAACAGAATACTTAGCCAAAATGTTCATTACACCTGCATTTACGTATAAACGCTTATTATGAGCTAGGATATCCATAATCAATTGTTCACCCCATCGAGAAAAGAAATCACCAAAAGTGATCTCTTCCCTCGATGGATAGAAAAATTGACCCTGCGACCGTAATCACACGAACGACCAAACAGGAAACACAACAAAATCCAAAGTGAACGGAAAGCGTGATGCAGCTAAACGTGAAAAAAGTGCTTTAGAACTACAATAGCAACCAATACAATGTGAAATATAGTAATGTAATATATCTCCCTTCTAGACATGTCTATAACTTCGGTGATCTGTTTACTAGAGCTATCTAGTACAGAAACCAAATGGGTACAAAACTGTTGTATCTTATAAAGAGAAACTTATATTATTTGCAATAGGAACTTCTGCTTGTGCATTGCCCATCTTTAGAATTTCAGTCAATAAAAAATCTTAGTTAAGAACACATTTATCAGTAAAATAAGACATCAATGTGAAACAACCGCGATTGGTTAAATTAATATGACGTTTAATCCAGAACGTGATCCAGAATTGTGATTGGAGGATCCTCGACGATGTGATGTAAATGGATGATGTTTCTCCCTGGAAGTGCCGTGATGTCTGCTCGGCCCCTTGTGCGTACTTACAGTTTAGAGCGCAGGTCGGACGTCCCAGCGGCTAATTGTCAAGATGGCTCCTCGAACCTGAAAGAACACCAATCATCTCTGTAGAAAATAAAAGGTCTTAAAATTTGTAATATTAATTTTAGGCTGAGGGAATCACGCCCTTATTGCATTCCTAATTATTTTGCTCGTTACGTATTTTTTTTTTAAATAATCAAACTATTCGTCCGTTGCATAAGTGAGAGACCTATGTCCATTAATGGACAGTCCATAAAGATTTAATAACTTTGCAATAGCATAAGGTTAGAAATCTCATGGTTTCAACAGGCTTTGTAAAGCTTTTTTCAACCCCAAAAAATACACTACATAAATATAAAACATCGGAACTTGGTTCAATAACAACCAGTTTTGAATCTTTTAACTGCTTTTACATGCAAATGGCATATTTATTAGAAGTTTTTATTTATAACCATAGTAATACCTCATGTTCATAGCGTTAGAGTTTCCTGGTTCAAGCTTGTAGCCCAGGGTCTCGTAGAACTTGATTAGCTTGTCCTTACAGTCCAGGGACATTTTGTAGCAGCCCAGTTCTTGAGCTAGCAGGGATACTGTTACTACGATCCTGAAATAATACTGATAATTAGGTATGTACCTACTATTTCTTGTACTTATTACGTACTATTTTTGTGGGTACTTGTTTACACCATTTGAATATTTCACCGATTTTTTAGGGGACTTTCTTTTTTTCATTTGTTGGGGTTGACCCATACAGGCACGGTGTAGGGATATGACGGTCTTTCATCGATTTAAAACACCATAGTCCCATCCCTTAGCCGGGATCACTTGCGCATTCCCGGCGCAGCTCCGGCAGAGTGAGTTATTTTTCCTAGCAATAAAACCATTTGGACTGATATACCTATATTACAATAATATTATATGGTGTTTTTAAACATTTCCTAGAAAATCTCATAACTTTTTTCTTTTATTTGTAAATTTCTTATGATATTTCTTGATTTCCTTTCGTTATAAAAGTAAATAAATATAAAAAATCTGGAAGTTTATATTAAGATAAGTACTTACAATTTACCCAGCTGTTTCCCTCTATATGTATCATTGACGACTACATCTTCTAGACGTCCTCGCTGTAAAATTAAACATCAAAGTTATTAAATCATGCGTGGCTATTATAGCCTCTATGATGTAGACGACGAACTATACATAGACACAGGAATGAGGTGAGGTACGACATTTGACTTCTTTTGTAGTTCCTCCAAAAGTTTACACTTGGCTAAGAATAGAAAAGAAACTTGTTTCCGAGTAATATTATGTGACGATTATGTCACCAACGTTTTAAAGAGAACCAGTTCTAATATTGAGGACACGGAATATGGATAGTCTATCAGCCTCAATCACATTTAGACGACCTCCGTGGTCGATTGGCGTACACACCGGTTATCAAGGTGTCGCCAGCTCTGAGGTCCAGGGTTCGATCCCCGGACGGGTCAATGAAGAAAAACACTTTCTGTGGTACCTTCGTTGTGTCTGATGCCATAACACAAGTGCTTTCACTACTTACTTTGGATTCGGAGCAATGTATGTGATGTAGTCCACATTTATTGATATTAATCAATCTCCTAAAGAATCATAATATATTTATATGTATATTACACATTCTTACCACGGAGCAGTTGTGTATGAACTTCTGTTCGATGGTGAGGGTAGCTGCTCCGATCAGTTTGGAAATGCGCGTGTCTTCAATCACCGTCACGTAGTAACCGCCAGCCTGCTTCATGTTCGTGAACCTTTCTGAAAAAGATTTTCCAGGTTAATCGTATTCGTCTAAAGCTCCCAAAAAGGGGTGTGTAACGGTTGATATAATAACAAAAAATCTAACGTTCACTTGACCTAATTTCAGTTAATATACTTTTGTTTAATATAACGATCAATTGAGATAATAAATTGTTGATATAATTTCAATTTACCTATTTTTTTATGATATAATGAACATTTCCTATAATGCACATTTCACTTAATTCTCGTTTAGTATATTATTCATTTACTATAATACTTATAATCTCTAAGTAATCTTCTATATAAAAATAAGTCGGGTTTTCCTTCCTGACGCTATAACTCCAGAACGCACGAACCAATTTCTACGGTTTTGCATTCGTTGGAAAGCTCTCGGGCTCCGTGAGGTTTATAGTAAAGAAAATTCTCAATTACATAAAAAAAATTAGACCGCGGGCGGAGCTGCGGGAAACAGCTAGTACTTAATATAATAATACATTTTATTAGGCTTATTGCTATTTCTATAAAACAGCATTTTTAACCTTTAATTTAAATGTAAACATTCTCCTAAAAAGTCAATATGGTCAGCTACAAAAGTTAGTGACAGAAACGAATCGTTGCAAAACCGACTCCACGCAGTCTTGTCTGTCCTGCCCCTAGAGTGTTATTTAATTTCGCGTAGGCGTGGAGGGGCGAGGCGGCCCGCGAGCTGAGGAGCAGGTGATGTTAATGGGCGCCGCCGTGACTGAGGCTGGCCGGCGAAGCCGGCCAGCAAGCCGAAGTCGCGGTGGTGACCGTTATCACCATCTGCGACCATTAGCTCGCGTGGTACCGCCGGAGCCCCGCAACGCCGGAGCCGTGACAGAAACCATGCCTGCTGCATGTTTGCATGCCTTTTTTTTTTTTTTTTTTTTTGCGTGTGGGGAATCCATTTACGGACTTCCGCCGCTCGGGGAGGCGGCGGGGCGTGTCGGACTCCACCCAAAGGGGTGACTACCGACTAAACCCCACACGGGTGTTACGCCTCTCCACTTTATTGCCGGGGTTACGGGAGCGATGAATCATTCATCCGCGACCCCGGCAGTGGCGGACCGCTTTAGAGTGCGGTCCTCGGCTCCTGAGAGAGGGGGGCTGTGTAGTCCCCCACCTGCCAATCTATGAGTGGGGCGCGGCACACTCCGACCGCGCCTCCATCCCGGGCCTACAGCTGGGCGGACGGACTTCCCCAAGTCCGCCGCCCGTGGCCGTCTACGGTGGTAGGAACAGGGCGTTATAAGCCCTGTTCCTGCGCCCAGTGCGTCGGGCGCGGATTGGGTGGGTGGAGGCAGCCTCCCTCTCTCGTTCGGCGACCTCCTTGGCGGCGATGACCTCCTCGCAAAACGAGGCCACCGCCCGCCACGCGGATTCGCTGCCGACCATACTGGCGGCAACGGCCGGCAGCGAGAGGTCGCCGCCAATCTGCTCGGTGAGGACACGGCGCTGCTCAGTCCATGCAGAGCACTCGGCGAGCGTGTGCTGCGCCGTGTCCTCCAAGCTCCCGCAGTGGTGGCAGCAGGCGTCCGGCTCTCTCCCGGCTATATGACACAGATACCTGCCGAAGCAGCCATGCCCCGACAGTACCTGCGTCAGCCGAAAGGTCAGCACGCCGTGACGCCTGTCCATCCACTGCGTAATGATGGGGCGAAGGGCCTCCACCGTACGGTGGCCGGCCCCTGGACGCGCCAGTCGCTCCGCCCATTCGGCAACCGCCGCACGCCGTAGGTGCGCCCTGCATCGGTCCACCTCCCTCGGGACCACCGTCACTCCACGATCCCGCAGATCCTTGCGCCATGTAAAGAGTGACGCAAGGACCCGGGCGTCCAGGTCCCAAGGGAGGGACCCCGCCAGAGCGCACGCCGCCTCTGCCGAAATTGTGCGATATCCGCGGATGACCCGAACGGATATCGCACGCTGCGGCCGTCGCAACATCGCGGCGCCTCGGCTCGTCACCTCGGTGGCCCAGACAGGGGCTCCGTAGAGGGCCATAGAACGAATGACCCCCAGGTAGAGCCGCCTGCAGTTGATATTTGGGCCACCAAGGTTAGGCAGCAGTCGCCCGAGGGCGCCGGCCGCCGCCATCAGCCGCCCCGCGAGCTGCTGGAAGTGGGCCTCAAACCTCCAGCGGCCATCAAGCACGAGCCCCAGGTACCTCATGCATCGCCCGACATCGATGCGGACCCCACCTACGTCGAGGTGGGATCCAGCAGGAGGCACCCTGCGGGGCCCGTGGAAACAGACCGCCTCGGTCTTGTTGAGCGCCACCTCCAGCCCCAACTCGCGGATCCGCGCAACGACCTGCGCCACCCCTGCAGTGGCAAGACGGGCAGCCTCCCCAAACGATCCCTCCCGGGCCATCACGAGTGTGTCGTCAGCGTAGCACGTTACGCTGACGCCCGGGAGTGTGGCTCCCCGCAGGACCCAGTCGTAGCCGATGTTCCACAGGAGCGGTCCGAGGACGGATCCCTGTGGAACACCGCACGACATGTCCCTCGTACAGACCCCGCCACGGGTCGTGTACGTGACACACCGGCCGCGTAGGTAGTCCCCGACTATCCGACGCAGATGGGGCGGCACCTCGTGCCAACGAAGCGCCTCCATGATGCAGCCCCACGGCAGGGTGTTGAAAGCGTTGGAGATGTCCAGCGACACCGCCAACAACACCCCGCCTTCTGCAACCGCCTGCTCCGAGTGGGCCTTGACGCGCAAAATGGCGTCTACGGTCGATCGACCCACTCGGAAACCAAACTGGTTGTCGGACAGGTCGGGTCCCTCTCTCATCATGTGCTCGACGAGGCGAGCGGCAACAATGCGCTCGAAGAGTTTCCCCACCTCGTCGAGCAGCACGATCGGCCGGTATGCCGAGGGTGAGTCCGCAGGGCGCCCGTCCTTCTTAATGAGGACGAGCCTGCCCGTCTTCCACTGCCTCGGTACGCGCCCTTGGCTGAGGCAAGCGGTAAAGAGCTGCCTCAGCCTCGGAGCCAGCACCTTGAGTGCCAGCGTCCAGGCGCGACCAGGCACCCCGTCCGGTCCCGGAGCCGCGCTCTTCGAGCGCATGCGCAGCTCCGCTGCGCCGAACTCGGCCTCCGTGACCTCGGGCACCTCAGGCCCCTCGCGGACTGCGCCGCGTCGCGACCCCATCGGCGGCATGTTTGCATGCCTGCTCCAAGCTTGTTTGCATGCCTGCTGCATGCTTGCTTGCATGCTTGCTGCATGCTTGCATGCCTGCTGCATGCTTGCTTGCTTGCATGCTTGCTTGCCTGCATGCTAGCAAGCATGCTTGCTTCCAAGCTTGATGCATGCATGCATGATGCATGCTTGCTGCACGTAAGTTAAGAGATGAGTATTTTAATTATTATGATAAATAAATGGCGATTTTCTGCTAAGTGAAATTAACGCTACCCGTTGTTCTAAAAGTTCTGCTATGAAAGGAAGACCCGTAATATTTAGTCACTAGGTATATTATGATTAAATATATATCGTATTAAGTTTTTTTTCTTCGCTTTATATCCTATACACCTGCCAGCCAACTATTGTTACCAGAGAAGAAACTGGATGCAATCTGGACTTTAGGGCACTCCGACTCGGATAGGTTAGGTAAGAACTGTGGCCATTAAACATGAAAATTAGGTCAAAAGAACATTAGGGTAAATGAACGTTATATAAAAAGAATATTATACT
The DNA here is from genome assembly GCA_950381575.1 of Plusia festucae. NCBI lineage: Eukaryota > Metazoa > Arthropoda > Insecta > Lepidoptera > Noctuidae > Plusia > Plusia festucae. The sequence goes on from OX494450.1 coordinate 7,258,914, forward strand.
TATTGAAGATTATATAAAACAAATGTTATACTGTATGTTATTATATTAAATGAAGATTATACGATATAAAACATTAGGTCATATGAATTTAGGTCTTTTGATATTATGGCAATTGAAAATTATATCATATGAACGTTATTCGAATTGAAATTAGAGCATTTGTCATTATACCAAACATTACACACCCCCCAAAAAGCTAGCGAGTTTTCTATTGTAGGGAATTTGTAATGCATGTCAAGTTTAACCATTGGAGGAATTATAAGTACGCGTTATGAAAAAAAAAATTAGGGTGAAATTTTAAGATGCGCGCGCATCTTGTAACACAAAAGTAACATCTTTGTTTATGCGGTAACCATGGCAAAATTGGTAAGTAGGTTGTTGCCATGACGACGTTTTCATATTTTGAAGTACAATTTACTATCCTCTCCTTATAAGTTACTAGCGACCCGCCCCGGCTTCGCACGGGTGGACATTTATTTCTTCATAGATGTGCCTCCCCTACGGTATCGCCGTGCGAGTCGTGCGACACATATCGGCCGGCGGTCATCATTCATTTTAATACCAATTACAATTTTAAATTCGTAATATCTTTTGAATGAATTGTCCGATTGGAATAAAATAAAAAGTAATTTATAGCTATTAAAACAATCTTGCTCAATAAATAGTTTATTCTATTTTTATTTTTTACTTTTATTCTATGAAAAAGTGGTTATAATGGCTAAAATATAAATGTTTGGTTTATACTATCCGGACTTTTTTGTAGGCATTATTGAGTTCTACAACTTTTCTATAGAAGTCAACCATACATCTCTAACCATTTAGGCAGCGTTCGCGAGAATCGTTAACGTACGGCAGTTTTTTCGTCGACTTACTCCACAATTTTCACTACCACGAAAAATCATATCTATTTTCCGGGATAAAATATAGCCTATACGGATTCGGAAGAATCCCTCTAAGTAATGGTAAAAGAAATTTTGAAATCGGTCCAGTAGTTTTTGAGCCTATTCAATACAAACATACAAAAATACAAAGGTTTCCTCTTTATAATATTAGTATAGAAGTATAGATTTATCAATTAAATAAACAAGGCTGTGATAACTCCTGGCAATTATATAAAAACTGTTTTCTTCTTTAAAAATCAGTCTCATCGATTTTTATGTTTTTGAAGTTATACTTCTGCTTTTTAAGAAAAAAATATGAGAGTGTAGGAACGCTGCTAATGCAGCGATTTATTATGTATAGCACGTTGATATTAATACGGCGCACGGCGGGCAGTTCACTCCTAAATATCCCCTAAAAGAGTAAAATTCTTAGATGCGCGCGCATCACTGTAAAGTATAACTTCTGACGCACGTAGGTACTTAAGTACACACATCCATTTTTTTTCACGCCTTTTTCTTTACCTACCCTTCTACAAAATAGGTGTGTGACTGCATTGGCCTAGTAACGTGTAGGAATCTACTATATCTATGTAATCGTTAAGATTGCATCTCAAAATTCATTCATTAAAAATTATAACATACATCTTTACGGCTAGCTTACTCATTAATTACTTACTACATTTATTGCCTTGCTTCATACATATTTATTTAATGTCCATCTGTTCCAATAACCATAAGTCTTATGCGAGTCGACTCTAAACGCTTGTAATCGATAACATCGTGGTTCTTTGTTTAATAACCACAACTAACTGCGAAGTACAGTTTTTGCTAGTATTACATTTTCGAAATTAATAGCTTATGTGTATTTGTAGTACCTAAGTACCTGTAATAAAAGATTTATGAGTGTGCCTGTTACAATAGTAACATGCTTGGGCTAAGTCTGAGGGCTAAGTTCACAATATTCGCAGGTCAAAAAAGTTCTGACGTGTGAACTAATGTGTCAATTTAATAAATCGCACACATAGTCGAAGCGTTATAACAAAAATCAGGAACTCAACAAGGCTTATAGAAAGGGTATTATTATCAGTGCGCCGGTTTCGCCAAGGTCACGTAAATAAATGTCAAGCTTCACATTCCATAGTAACCAGTTTTACGCAACATCTTTGGTTGAATATTTATGTGAGCAGGACATCCAAATATTGTAAAACACAAGTAAATAATTCAACGCAGCATATCATTTTTTTTTTGTTTAATGCTATAAGCTTTTGTCGGCAGCTCCGACCTCGTGGATATCGGTTATCGAGGAAAAAATTGTAGCCTATGTCCTTTATTTGTGGTTACGCTATCTTCGTACCAAATTTCACCAAGATCGGCTGCGTGGTTTAAACGGGAAAACGTAAGGAACAGACAACAGGCTGTTGGTCTAGTGCTCAGTGTCCCTGACTATTACACCGAAGGTCGTGAGTTCGATTCCTATCTAGGACAAAAATCTTCATCGTTTGTCCTGTGTGTTTGGGCGAGTTAGGTTCGCATTTATAGTATTAGTGTAACATTGATATCGAAAGAAAATCCAAGATGCAGAAAAAGACCGCAAAGCTACAGTAATTTCAAAATGACTCGCATCGCATAATCCACTTTATTGCTTGAAGATAAGATTGAATTTGGTATCTAAGTATGGATGTTCACAAGAAAACAATATTTTTAGGATTGCCGATAAAAAGCTTCGCAAGCGAGCTTACAGAAATGTTTGAAACGATCATAAGTGAGACAAAAAATCCTCTTATATCAATGAAAACATTGTCCTATTTTCATAATAAGCTCCGGTTATACTTACTCGTACCTAGCATTAGAAAGCAATCGTTATACTGTAAATGTCACAATATTTGTATTAAACAGCCTTAGCACTTCATAGCCTCAAACGTTACGATACAAACACGTGTTACAAAGGCCTTAACGCTAACAAAGATTGCGAAGTTTTTCATTGTAACATTGGTCATGCTCGCTAATTACGTGCAATCAAATTTAGATATTGGAGCAATTAGTGTTAAAATTAGTAAATATCTTTAATAGTTTATACCTAACTTTGCATGTTGGCCAAACCGCATCGAGTTTACGTGATTATTTATTTTTGGGGCAATAGTTTAAATTTAAATTCACAAACAACACTCTTAGGAACGCCTTAAAATAAGGCATCAGCTTTTTCTGCAGTGCCAGACAAAAAATAGAACAAGGGTTGAGGACAATCACATCAATCAACTCAGAATATTGCGATCCACTGCTGGACTTAAGCCTCTTCCAAGTTGCGCCACAACACCCGGTGCTCCGCTTCCCGCATCCAGTCCGACCCAGCCACATTTTTCAGGTCATCGGTCCATCTGGTGCCGTCCTACCTACACTAGGCTTGCCGACGCACAGTCTTCACTCAAGGAATCGTCTGCTCCAACGGCTATCAGTTCTTTGACGGGCATGACCAGCCCACTACCACTTCAGCTTACTAACACTGCAAGCTGTGTCGGTCACTCCGATTCTTCTTCGGATAATCACATTTCTGATCTTATCCTTCAAAGAAACTCCAACTCATAGCTCGCTAAGCGACTGAGTTTGTGGATTAGCCCTACTATCAGTGTCCTTGTTTCAGCGTAGGTCATGGCACGACGCACTGGTTGAAGACTTTCGTCTTTATTCTCTGCGGGATAGGCGACGAGAATTTTCTGGTCGAGGTAACATGGCAATGTTTTGGGGTCAGACCTATAAATGATACTAAAAAGCTAGAATTAGGGGATACGCACGAGAAAGTTTTTATATGGTCTCATATTTTACTTACCATCAAACTGCTTCCGCGTAACATTGCCCACGCTGGTCAGCTGACCAAGCAGCTGCAGGAATCCCTTGTCGAAGTCGGAGCGCTGGAGCGGCCTGACCACCATCCAGTCCTCACCGGGACTGGCCGCACTAATCTTAGGCTTGAACTTCGCCGGGCTTCTCTCGAAGTTCAGCCGCTTTAAAATCTCAGGCGGGAATAGATACTCCGATGGATTACCATCCTAGAAAAAATAATCATAATTTATTAAATTATCTTACCATAATTGGAAAAAAATATGTAAGTATATTATAAATGACTAGCATTTCGTATGAGTAGCAATGACCCACGGCGCTGACCGCGTGGGTATCGGTTGTCACGGCAAAAAGTCGCCGACTTTTCCGTGGTTCCAGTATCCTATACCAAAATCGGTCCAGTATTTTAGCCGTGAAAGTGTAACAGACAGACAGAATAGCACATAGACTGAGATTATGGATTATAGTAGTATGAATATGCTTGCTTTTGCTTACTACAAACAATTAGAAAACGAAATATGATTGGTTTTATTATTTATACTAGCTTTTGCTGGCGGCTCCGCCCGTGTGGCCGTATCGCGGCAAAAAGTAGCCCTATAACCTTCCTCAATAAATGAGCTTCCGATTTGAAAAATTCTTTCTGTGTTCAACCAAACAAACAAACTCTACAGCTTTATAATATTAGTATAGAGTATGATTTTATTGTTGGCCACTATTAGTCAAACTAAATAAAAGTGGGGAAAATAAGTATGGAAAAATTATTGCAAAAATATTCTGACCAAACAGAAATGTTCTGGACTGTGGCCAGGTTATAAATAGGTACATGAAATCTATTATTACTTACAGTTTTAAGACTTGTTACTCTTAAAGCCATGCATGCTTGTATAATAATAAATTTAATGACATATTATTATATCTACGATATATAAATTAATTTATTCAATATATCATTGAATGAAATAAATGAAAAAAATGAAAACTTAACTCAAAATATTCCACTCATACTCTATTCATATTTTCCTCCTTTGTTTATAGCAACAATTGAAGTTATAACAACTACTTAAGTTATTATTTAAATGTTTCATATCTCAATAGAATACATGTTGCATTAATAATTATGAAACAACAAAACATGAATTGTGGTTATTCTACAAAACATATACTTCTACATTAGCTTGTTGACTGCACTGGTTTGAAATGTAAATATATCTTAATCATATTATATAACAAACTAGCAGTCCCATTTTACACACCTTTCTTTGCCCCCAAAGTCAATTAATTATATTAAATTAAAATGCCTATAGTTCTCAGGAATTAAAATACCATTGCAAAAACCTTTTCTATTTGACTAGGTAATAGTTTCAGAGATAAGCACTACAAAAAAAAACTGGTTTTCTGTATTATATTATTTTCACCTGTATATAAACTATGTAGATTGACTTTATTACAATAATAGTAATAGCTTATTTAGGGATAAGGGAACTAATTTGTTAATTTGTTAATAATTAATATACTTATTAGGACAGACAGATAACATGTTTTAACATGTTCATATTCTAGAGTGAAAAATACATAGATAATAAAACTCTGATTTCACAACAATTTTTTATGAACAAAAGAATACAGTTTATCATGTACAGGCAGCATCAAAATTTGATGAACACAATCAATCAAAATTGCACAAATGGACAAAAAGATATCTTACAGTAAACCCTTCATGCTAAGGCTAATAAAGGCTATATTGTTTCATAGGTGCAACATCAACATAATTATGCACTTTTTTTTATCTTTATTTTAAACAAGGCTTTAGCCACTCCTGGTGACTATGCCAGCCTCATGGGAAAGTACATTAAATTGTGCTTTATGTGCTTTGTATCTACTAACATTTATATTTGTGTTGTTACAGGCACCGAAATATCGCTGAAATCTGTTTTACCTTTAAAAAGACCCGTCAAGATAGCCCCAAATTAAAAAAAAATTGCTTTGTAAAACAGATTTTCTTCTTACACTTTTGTTGCTGACTGTCTCTGTATAAATGTTAATACTTTTTATATCTTATCATATCTATATAAAATCAATTTGATAGATAGATCTCTATCTGGAATAATAATTATTTAATGAATGACTAAGATATTAGTTCTTTAGAGTAATAGGGATGAAATCAATGTTATAATTATCTTATCTTTTGATTCCATTATAAATCTAATTGTTGCAATCATTCTAAGTGCCTGAATTCCATCAAATATACTTAATAACAATGTTAAAAAATAATTGGAGATTGTTTAAAATAATATTTTCTGTTTTCATTTGTATGGTGTTTTCATATCATTTTTACTAAATCAACTTAGTTTTGCTATCAACACTATTATAATGCTTAACATGCAACTTTATTAACTATGTAAGTAGTTCTGTAGCATTTTTCAAATTGTAAACTTAGAAATTACAGCAAAAGCTACCACATATGGAATCATTCATTATACAGCCTCTGGCTAAAAGTATAAATAAATCATTTTAAAATAAATAATACTTTTTAGCAATACTATATGGTTACCTAAGACAAACGATATGTTATGAAAAGAGAGCAGGTACTTACCACACTATTATATTTCTCCATCCCCATTTTCACTATATTCTGTTATTTTCTAAATACTTTTTGTCTATTTAACATGCTGTATGCTAAACACTATTTGTGTACGTGGCTTTTAGTTAAAGACGCGCTTGCCTCAATGTCGTCAGAAATTAAATAAATATCACCAAGCCACGACACCCACAAAATGTATAGAGAACCTACGTCCCTGATAAGTTTAATTAATTTTAAAAGTGAAAGTAATCTCGCCGCACAGCAAGTTAAAGTTATGCGTAAGTCAGCCGGTCGCACTGGTTAACTGTCAGTGTCATCATGTCATGTCAAAGAACCTGTCAGCTGCCATCTCAGCTGTCATCATCCCAGTCTACTTTACTTTCAACGACTTTCAACATACCTACTTTCTTTCAACCTTTCAACTTTCAGCTTTGAGACTTTCAGTCAATGTGACAATGTCTTGTAAAGAGCGTGTAAACTTTCCTCAAAACTTTCTGAATCCAAGCTGAGAAACTTTTTATCTCGATTTTAATTTTCGTTTGTCTGAAAATACATAAATTAATATTTGTTAAAAATATGATTTTAAATACAATACATTATACAATATAACGTAACCATGATCAACAATTCAATATATTACTTCGCGCCTTATTGCGTAATAAATAAATAAATCCAATGCAAATGTAGAGAGACGGTAGAAGACAAAAAATATTATTTGTTAAATCTTTCATGATAAAAATATCTCGTGAGTCGATTTTTTAGAAAACATTCTTATTATATTGTTTTCATCAAATCTGTCAAAAACAGATGTTCGAAAATGTCACATTCATTGAGGTTATACAATACAACAAATTTAAATAAAACTTGTTTTGTGAACCTGATATTTATGTGTGGGAACGTATAAATACGTATAATTCAGGAAATAAAAAATAATGGCTTTATGCAAAATAAATATGTTTATGAATGTTCTAAGAAACAATCGACAATACTCAAATGTGTGCAAAGTTGTGAGTAAAACAAACAACAAAAAATATTTCATCCCAATTTTATGTCCACAACGCTGGCTGTTTCATGAGAGTAATAGAAAAGGTGGTTACAACACGGAAAAGAAAGTATCAAATATTGAACATTTAAAAAATGGTTTTAAAATAATGAAGGAAGAGTTACAATTATTTAAGCAAGAAGTTAAAGATTTAATTGAAACAGATCCTCTTCTAATAGCTAGACCAGGTAAGAGCTTTATTCTGCTTCACAATGATATAGTCAAACGGGTTTTTCTTATTCACATTATTCTTTGATATTTATAATGTTTATAACAAAAATAGACAATTGTATTGAAATGGGTTGTGTATGTAATAATGTACATAATATTAATTATTGATCTGTGGCTCATTTAACTAGAACCTAATAACCTAACATCATATTGCTGAAATATGTGGTTAAGCGACACATGCTGTGGGTGCTGTGGTGCATTCTTGGTGTCTTTAGAAGTTGTTAAAAATCAATTCTTAGACAATCAATCTTATTGTTGCTTATTATTCCCAAAAAAGTACCTATTAAGTGTACAATATTTATGTAATAATAGCTTTCTGCCCGCAATTTCATCTGAGCGGACTTCAAAATTGGGTCCAAAAAGAAAAGAAAAATGGAATAAAATTGTCACCAGTGTTATAGCTTGCGCCAATAGAGAAAAATACCAAATTTCAAAGCTGTCTGCCCACGGCTTAGCTCATAAATAATTTTCAATTTTCCCTCAGGAACTACTTAAGGAATCGAGATGCAAGGTAGCCTATGTTCTTATCCATGTCAAAGGCTACATGCATGCCAAATTTCATCCAATTCCGTTTAGCCGTTTTTGCGTGATTGAGTAACAAACATCTAAACAGCCACACTATCACATTTACATAATTACATAGTAGTAGGATAATTATACCTGCAGCAACTTGGGGAACCTTTGCCGAGCAGTTAGACTCATTGCGGAGCAGTTAGACACAAAAGATTATTTAAAAAAATTATAAATTATGTTTAGTTACTTAATTTTAATAACTTTATTTAATTATACCAACTTTTTTGTTTGAGGTTTATGTAGAAGTGTTTTTCATTATTTCATTACGTTGTTAAAAACTGGTATTTTCATTATCTCAATCTCAACACTTGACCGAATTTAGCGCTTATTGGGCTGAAACATAACGTTGCGCTCTTCACGCATCAAAAACCTATTTTGAAATGAAAAATATTTCCGAATAGTAATTTTAGTTTTAGTCGATTTTTATTTGACAGAAGATCAATATAGTCTGTGGCTGGTACATACTACATTCAAAACTTAAATAACCGTTGTAGTCGTTGAGCCAAGAATAAATTTTGCTTCTTTATATTTTGTTTTTTGTGGGCTTACAAGTTTTAATAGTAGTTGTAAAGAACCTGTAACTTTCAGGCGGTGTGTTTTATTACTGTATATTGTGTTCAAAGAGAAGCGAAGACGAATGTTTTCTAATATTATATTGAGCGATTCTCCTTTTGCTTCCCATGATAAAGGCATAAAAACCATCTATAAGAAATTTCAAAATTTCTTGGGTCGTGGTTCAGAAGTCACTGGTGTTCAAATCAATGACGATATGTTGTCTTCGAGGGGAAGTACGGTAGCAACATCTGAAGATAGTTTCATAACGCCAGTTTCGTCGGTCGGCGATCTCATGGCTATGTCACCTAAACGTATGAATGACATGTTGGAGCAGAAGAACGAAACGAGTGATCTTCTAACCGGGTCGGACTTTGATAGCATCTGTGATGTAACTATGAAAGAGGTTCCTACATCTGATGATATGTTCATCGATGCCACAAGTTTAGACTATCTCGTCAAATGTGCGGAATCAAATCGCAATCACAGCCACATAGATCGAGGCAAAGAAAGTTTATTTGTAAAATTTGATCCACTATATGCACGACACAAGTTGGATGATGCTCATTCTGTTAATACTGATTCAGTGGTAGATTCATTGGAGTGTGACGTGGGCTATGAAACAGGTAGTACAGTGTCAATCGTCACAGACAATGTTGTTGCGCCAAAACATTCAATGTCCACAGGCTCCATGCCTTCCATGAGTTTGAAAGAAAAACCTATGCAAGTTGTACCACCTGTTGTAAATAGTGGGATTCCAAAATCCAGTGCTCCTCATGTCAGATCCACACCAGGCTTGATGCGTAGCGTTTCTGCTATTCTGACTCCAACTCGAGTGGCCACTGAAAGGCTTGTCAGCATATCTGGTAACACTCCACCTACAGCAGCACCCAGGAGCCCTCGAGCCTCATACAACAATTTCTCTTCACAAGAAGTAGACCACTTACATACATTGAGGGGTATTATCCAGAAACAAGAACAGGAAGTCTTTCAGCTCAGACACCAAAACAGAGAGCTAAAGAATAACCTTCAGGATGTAGAGCATAAATATGTAAGAATAACAGAAGAATTGGAATCTAAAGTTAAGAAGTTGACTGATGAAAGGGACAATGCTCGTCAGAAAGAAAGTAAATTGTTTCAGCAAATAAACGACAAGACTATAAGAAATAAACAAATGAGTATTGTAATGGAAGAATATGAAAAAACTATATCTTCATTAATTGAAGAACAGCAACGTGATAAAATACTGAACCAGGAAACTTTAGAAAAAGTTACTTCTGAAAGAGATGAAGCTTTAAACCATCTTAATAGCATGGAAAGTTCTTTTAATGATCTGCTCAGCAAGTATGAAAAATGTAAGAGTGTGATATTAGAAACAAAAGATAGAGATAAAATGTATCAACAAAAAATTGTAGAGTACCAAGATGGTGTGAAGAAGTACGAGGAGTTGTATAATAATCTTAAACAGGTTACTTCTGAGGCACTTACTCAAGCTAATGAAACACTAGATAATCTCAAGAAGAACTATACTATTGAAGTAACAAAACTGAATGCTACTGTGAAGAAGCATGAAGTCACTATCGCTTCTTTACAGGAATCTTTGAGCCATAAAACAAGGGACAATGAGGAATTGATGAGGTTATATGATCAGCTCATTAGTGAAGTGCATTGATGTGTTGTTGAATGTCAAATCTTTGTCATTTGGTGCTTTTAATATTTTCCATGCTTGTCTTTCAAGGGCTGTTTTTCTTTGACTTCTCTGTGATGAATCTCATTTTATATGTTAAATTGTAGTTTTAGTATTATTTATTAGTATGAGCTTTAGCTTTTTATGACATTTGTTACATATTGTTTATGACAACAGAATTTAGATTCAAACTCTTTTGTAAACATAAATTCAGCAAACGCAGTATTGTTTGACATGTTAAAATTACTAAAATATTCATTTTATGATATCATTGACCTTAAAATACCCAGTTACTTAATTTATTCGACCCACATAATAATTTTGATTTTATAACTTCTGCCTAACTTCAACTATTTTGAATGTGTATCTTATAAAAAGTATTATTATTTAATAACACACAAACTGCTTATATAACTTATCAAATTTTTATATTTGATACTTTCATGGCAGCTTTTTGTAATATAAACTATTTTAGCATTAAATAGGTTAAATTTATGCCAGTAACCTGATTTTTATGCCTTATAAAAATAAATCATGTTATAATAATTATGATGAAACTGTATAAACTAGACTTGGTGTCTTTTGCCATGTAAAATATTTCATAGTTTCATACCACCTGTTATTTACGTACATTTGCATTTGAAATAATATTTGTAGTAGGGAATGTAAGTAATGGACATTTATGGAGAGTGAAGGATAATAAGTATTACAAATTTGTTAGTGTTACATTTACATTGTTATATTCCACATGGAAAGTTAGGAGGCAACTGAACAAGCAATGTATTTAACATACCACAGGGGCATAGACTACCCTCACTGCCGCAGGTAACACTGATTCGCGAAGGGTATTATACAAGGTTGGTAAACTATACTTTTCAATATTATAAATACTTGTGTAGTAACAGTCACGAATAAGTTGTAGTTTTTTCTTCTCTTTATTTTTGTGTTCTCAGCCTGTTCACACGTCTTTTGTACTTAGATATTTAATAAACATTTATATATAACATCCTTGTTTTCATTCAACTCCTTTATCAGTCCTCTGCAGGACATAGGCCTCTTCAAAGTTGCGCCTTTCGGGTCAATCCTATATTTTTTATATGTACCTATAATCAAACTGTTTATTTGACCTAATTGGGACACTGAGTATTGTTGTTGTTTCTATTTTCTGGTGAAGGACAGTTTGATTTTATTAAAAAAAACCGTTCTTGTTGCAAACAACTCAAATTGGTGAATTATACTTTTTATTTGTTACGTAAAAAAACTGGACAAAGTAGATATACTTCCTGGAATGTGAGAGTTGTTGTACAGGAATAGTGCCTACCTATACTAGGTTCTATGACTACTGCCATCCTAACACCATACAAGGCCGATTTATTCTGCACTAGACCTAAATTAAACAAAAAATTTTTGAATGTTTCAGGTGAAACAGACCTTATTTGGTGTTTCAATGAGCCGAATACGTTAGACAAATTTGTGACGACAAGCGACAGTGATCACAATGAGGGGTTTAGTAAGTGCAGCCTAGAGATGAGTAATGCGGGCAGAGCACATTTCCATGGCTACCTCGATGTGCGGGTACCCAAGGATGGCCGGATCAAGAAGGCTGGTTATTGCGCTATGAGGTCTAAAAGAGTCCGAGTAAGTAAGTTATATTTTTACAAAAACTTGCCAACTTATTTTTTGGGAACGCTGACACTCTGACCGTCGCTGTCTGACGTATAGCGGGTTCGTACTTCGTATGAAGTTACTCAATATAAAATTCTTTTATTTTCTTTATGTGGTTAAATGTACCTAACATTTAACCACATAAAGAAAAATATCTAAGTCGCAGAAAGTAAACACTAAAGAGGTCCCTTAATAAACCTTTCAATAAAAACCAAAACTATTACTTTACAGAAATCATTCAAACGGCCCGCGACATACGATTGGCACCTTTACAATACTCTTGTTCTTAAAATAAGAGGTGACGGCCGATCATACCTGCTGAACATATCCTGCGAGGGGTACTACGATATAACATGGAACGATATATACCATTATGTGCTATATACTAGGGGTGGGCCCTACTGGCAAATTGCGAAGGTTAGTAAATAAATTCGTAATAATAAACTAGTTGATCCGCCCCGTCTTCGCACGGGTAGCACAGTAATTAATGCCTATAGTTATACACAAAGCTTGTATCACTCGATCCCTTGCTAAAAACAGCACTAAAATCCGATGCATAGTTTAAAAGATCTAAGCGTACAAACTGCGGCAGCAACTTTGTCTTATACTATTAGTTATAACATCTCCGCAATCATTAGTACCTAGTGTATAATGGAACCACAAAACAGTCTGAATTCAAGGACGACGATGAAAGTTCGAAGGAGAATAATTAAATTTTCGAGTCAGTGTTTGTAACCAAACTCCTCCGAAACGGCTTGACCGATTTTTATGAAATTTATCGTGTTCATTCGGTAGGTAGGTCTGAGAATAGGTCGTAAACTTTTTTTTTACCCCTAAATGAAAGGTTGGTGGTCCTCCAGAATATTATGACAAAACTGCGTTTCCGGGTCAGCTAGTTTAACATAATATTCGTCATTTATAAGAGCAAGCGCAGTTTTCTTCCTTATACTACACATATATATACTATACATAGGTAGCTAAGAAAAACTTAAGTTTCAAAATGACTTGCAGCTACAATATATTTAATTTGTGACTGGTATAAATTCCAGCAAAACAGCTCTTTATCCCGACGGAACCTTATATGTTTTTACAAAGAGAGTTTGAATTAGATTCTAAAATTAATCAAATTGTTAAACCATTTATTTACAGATTCCGTTTTCAAAGTTCGTAATGGGATCAAAAGGGCGATTACAGGACAAACAAACACGAATGCTCTTCGATCGAGTAACGCACTTCGGAATATCTTGCGGCGATAAAATTACGGGCAATTTCGATTTAGAAATCGAATACATAGGTAAGAATGTTACCAACATGTAAAGATAAAAAAGAAGTAGGTACATACATACAGAACATAAAACCTCCTTCTTTTTGAAGTCGGTTAAAATCTGAACTGTTTAAGATTCGAATTTATTATGTTTTTTAATTGGTACTAGCTATACATACTGTACTGACCCAACTTACAGTCTTATATTGGGTACTTACAGTGTTTGACAGACTGTATTTCTATGCCAATTAAATACTTAATTATAATAATAATCGTATCGCAGGATGGGCGTTGAAACTAGGTCGTTAATCATAAAACTAGGTATTATACCTATATATTCCTAAGTACTAAGCGAGAAATCAACAATATTATCGACTTTATACACATTTTATATTTTTTCAGGCCTAGAATTTGATCCCACGCATCAAGAAGAATTTGCATATGAAATGTATAAAACAGGCAAATATATTGTTGGAGTATGAATTATTTTATTTTAGTGCGTAAATAAAGTGGTATTTATTAGTATGTCTATTGTTTAATTTTTGTCTACAACACTACATCATTTTTCCACACTGCAGAGGTGGTGAATAAATGACCTACAGGCTACAAGAATATTCAATGATTAATCAACTCTCTCTCAGCAGTTGACTCTCGTTGCAGTCCACTGCTAGACATAGGTCTCTCCCGGTGGATACGCGCGCGCACACTTGCCTGCTGCAACGCGCACCGCGCACGCGCGCGCTGCGTACGCTCAACACGTTGGGTCACGGAATAGATGTATTTTCGTGTTCACTGAACGAATTCACACGGTCCGCTTGTGCTGTTTGTTTAGTTTAATTTAATTAATCAACTTACGAGTATTTAATTTTATGTGTAGGTACATATGCTATTGCATTAGGTCGTAAGAACCTGTTACAATAGTTGTACTTATGTGTGTGTAAATAAATAAATAAATAAAGTTTCGCCACAGTAACTGGTGTTAAAAAAGTTTGAAGCGGCGGTAGCCTTATGGCTTGCGATCATGTGGTTGCGGGTTCGAATCCCATCCATTACAATACCGACGTGAACCCACTCGTAACAAGCATCTTAGCTTAGCACGAGGGGTTAACGAGATTACTAGTAATGTGCGACCCACATTGCTAGTAATCTGTATAAAAAAAATGTTATGAACACTTTCGATAAACTAACTAAAAATTTTGGAGCTACGATACCACAGACAGATGCACACCAATAGAGATGCAATTACAGTAGCCTATACAGTATACTTACCCTATTAATTTTGACACCCTCGAGTGTTGAAATGTACGTTATTGCTGTATGTATAAAAATCGGAATAAGAAACTCCGAATTTATACATTTTCTTTTTATTTTTCCTCAGCTTCTAGAGAAAATAGATTTATAGGTATCATTTTAATTTCAACTCGATGCCTTCGCGTTCCCTAGATAAACGGTCTTGACAGACAGACGGTTATGGAAGTGCTCCGGTTACGTTTTTTCTTTTGACTATCGGAACCCCTTAATTTAATAGGTAGCAGATGATACATCGAAGTTGGAAATCGGAACAACATGAAAGAAACGAAATAGTAACGCAACGAAGCTGAACGAGCTTTGCCCCGTCACCCGCGCTTTCACATGCATAAGTTGCCCCCGCTCCCGTAAACATCAATAATTGATGTTTACGGGATAAATTATATAGTTATTCTGCTATATAAAATCAAAGATCATCAAAATCGGTTCATCCGTTTTGGAGTTGTGCTGCAAACACGACTTTGTTTTTCTAGTAGAGATCATGGTAGAGATGTAGTGTGTAAATTTTAAGGATACCATAATAGTAGCATATTAATATTATGTACGTGTAGACTGCCTATTAACTGTATTAGCGTTCTCTTCTCTGAGGTGTTCTGTTTATATTTTTAATTAACTATATATAAAACTCTTCCGCTACTGACTGACTGACTGACTGACTGACTGACTGACTGACTGACTGACTGACTGACAGACAACGCACAGCCGAAACTACTGATCGTAAAGAGCTGAAATTTGGCATGTGTGTTTGTTGGAAGGAGTAGGCTACCACTAAGAGAGGATTTTTGGAAATTCCCCCCCAAAGGGGAGAAAAGGGTGGTAAATGACAGACAACGCACAGCCGAAATTACTGATCGTAAAGAGCTGAAATTTGGCATGTGTGTTTGTTGGGAGGAGTAGGCTACCACTAAGAGAGGATTTTTGGAAATTCCCCCCCAAAGGGGAGAAAAGGGTGGTAAATGACAGACAACGCACAGCCGAAACTACTGATCGTTAAGAGCTGAAATTTGGCATGTGTGTTTGTTGGGAGGAGTAGGCTACCACTAAGAGAGGATTTTTGGAAATTCCCCCCCAAAGGGGAGAAAAGGGTGGTAAATGACAGACAACGCACAGCCGAAATTACTGATCGTAAAGAGCTGAAATTTGGCATGTGTGTTTGTTGGGAGAAGTAGGCTACCACTAAGAGAGGATTTTTGGAAATTCCCCCCCAAAGGGGAGAAAAGGGTGGTAAATTGAAAATGTTTATTTCTCAATGGATTCACTTATAACTTTGTATGTAGGTTCCACCAGTGAAGCAAGTGAGCATAGCATTATATGTTTAAGTGAACATAGCATTTTTTAGACCATGATTTCATGGAGACATATTTCTAATATAATAAAAATTTGATTTTTTTAATGTTTGTTTACACATGTAATCGATAGACCATGGAACAGGCGATAACTAAGTGAAAAACCCAAATTCTGACGGACGTCATTACTCCACGCGGACGAAGTCGCGAGCAAAAGCTAGTTAACTATATAAAATCTACTCAGTGCATTTATTGTAACAATTCAATTCAATTTTGTTGATTATGGCTCCGTCGGGGTGATTTATTGTAACAATATGAAATAAGCTCAGAAATAAGAATGACGTAGTCCAAAATTCCAAATATGTCAAAAGGGAAATACTGAATCTCTAAATACCATAATGACATTCCGCGCTTCCATATTTAGCATTTCTTAGATTTCTTTGTCTTGGTCGCACTTACACTAACTAAATAGTGCTATCCTGCCGCTGCACAATGAAGTGATTTCATAGACAAAAAAGGTATAATGCATCTGTGGTCAAAATGACTGACTGACGCAAAGAGTGGACACTGGACTGATGTCATCGCCGTGCTCATCGTTCGTTATTTTCCTACGTACTTTACGCTATTATAGTAATGTTTATTTAATTAAACTGAGTTTTGTTACTGGCATAGTGTAATATTTTTTATTAAGTTTTCCATTTCTTATTATTACTTTTGTGCCCCAAGGCTCAAGGATATTGCGGTAAGTTATTGTATGCACCAACGCAAATTCTTTCTTTAATGTTCCTACTCACTGCACCTTGCGTGGGATGTTGACCATTTAACATATTTTAACATTCTCGATTATATTTTACTTAAAGTGTACGTATAAATATTATGTAGTAAACTTTTAGGAATTTAATCTAATTAAGTGACCAGAGAGTGTCGCAAACCTGTTTATGACTTGATAAACCATTACCTCCTTTTGTAATGCGACATTGCAATCTGTTGATAAACTATTTATGTACTTGCAGGTGAGACCATGTGAACAATATTCTATAAGAGAAACTAATTTGGGAATAGTGAAAACAGTGTGTAGTACCATGTCAGGTACAGAGCATAATATAGTGAACTCAATGCAGCAATTATCTGTGCAACCAAACGTTAGTGGTCCTACTGAAAAACCAACGCAAGTTGTGACACCTGCTGTTAACAGGAGCCAGCAGGCATCGGCAAAGGTTGCACCTGTGAAGGCCAGTACTGTATCTCCAGCCATTGCTACCATAGACCGGCTGCTCAGTCTAGGAGCTAATATTCCACCTCCACCTCCAGTGATCACACGAACTTCAGACATGGATCCACACACAGTGGAGCAGTTGCGTGCTGTCAAAGAATTGCTTACAGCCCAAGAAGAGGAAGCACAGAATTTAAGAGACATAAATCATGATCTTCGAGAAAGAATAGAAGACTGTGAAACAAAAATTAAAAAGTTGACTGACCAAAATGAAGAATATGCAGAGAAGGAAAAGTCTCTGTCACAGAGAGTTGCTGAAAAAGTTAGAAATAATAAACAAATGAGTGTGGTTATGGAGGAATATGAGCGCACAATATCTTCTCTTATTGGAGAACGTGAAGCAGAGGGCAAAAGGTGGACTGAGGAGAGATCCACTCTGGTCAGAGAACGAGATGAAGCTGCAGCACACTTGGCTTCTATGGAACATGCCTTCAATGATGTGCATACTAAATATGAGAGGTGTAAAGTCATTATTCAAGGCTATAAAAGCAATGAAGAAACTCTTAAAAGAACAGTTGAGGATAATAATGATACTATCCAGAAATTGGAAGCACGGTATGAAACCCTGCGGCAACATGCCATGCAGCAACTCAACAAGGCAAATGCAGAACTGGATTCAGTCAAGAAGGCTCATCAAGCAGAAATTCTTAAATTGAATGCTATGCTCAAGAAGAGTGAGGTTCATGCTTCTTCACTGCAAGAATCACTTGCACAGAAGATTAAAGATAATGAAGAACTCACAGCCATATGTGATGAGTTGATCAATAAGGTTGGTTAAAACTTCACACTTATACTCATTCATTATTTACATAACTAAAACTAACATGCATTTGTATTTATATGCGGTTGACTATATTGTTATATAGTGAAATACCAATTACACAAAACATTGTGAAATTACTTAATGAAGCTACTGTTACCAATATCAGAAATTAATTATTATTTTTATATAACAGTATGTAGTGTAATAATTTTTAATGTACTGTGCAATCACTTCGTTTTTATTTTGTACAATTATTATATTTTATAATGAATCTAAGATTTTACTACATTGTGACATAAACAGTGAAATTGTTTTCTTTTTTTAAGTTTGTTTTTATTTGGTGCCTGACTATGTTTTATGTCATGTGCTTGTATAGATTATTCAGTACAGTAATAACCCCACTATGTAATGTAAGCCTTCTAGTATTGGACCATGCTTTTATACCATTTATAATGAATTTCTGATTAGAACATGATTTCATTAATTCCATCCTTGAATGTTATTGTAAACTTATCCAAAGATATGGTTACAGTCTGGTGTATCTCTGACTACGGTCACGGAGGACTAAGGTCGGGATATTGTTTTATGGTAACTACTTTGTTAGTTTCTTCCGACTAAACCTTAGCTGCCATAATTAATTTTGAAATTTTCATTATGTATAAAGATGTATAATGTTCTGCAGGATGGTGTTTACCATTAAATAATAATTAAAAGTGAAGTTCTCATTCTTTATTAATATGAAAGGGAAGGTATCAAAATTGGAATTAAATACTGTTTATGTTAAACACCAATCTGTATGAACTTAAGTAGTGTTTAAAGCTATAAGCGTGCTTAAATTATAGTTTAAATATAAACTCAATATTATTGTTTATAATTATTATTAGTATTAGCTGATAAAACTTATCAGAATTTGCAGGACTAACAGTTTTTGTTCCTCTAGTCTATGATTGTTCGAAATTTGTTACAGTTACTTTTTTATGTTTGTAAAGTATGCAAGTATCTGCCTAGATCAATATCAAAAAGTTACTAGAACTGCAACAATTTTATTATTAAGTCCCAAATGTCTGTAGCTTATTTTCACTAAAACAATAAAAGAAAAAAAAATGTCTGTCAGCTTAAAGCTAGGTCCACAAAAGCAAATACCAAAAAAGAAACAGTTAATATATTATAATTGCTACAATTGGACTTAAATTAGGTTTATTTATTTTTTGTACATGAGTAATTGAAACTTAGACATTAGTATGTGCCTTTGAAATTAAATCTTCACCATCCATATCCATTCAGTCCATGATTAAATATTCATTACTACTAGACACCTTAAACTAGAACTATATTTCGCCTTATTTCCATTGTAAGCCTATAGAAGTGCTAAAATCATTATCATTTTTTTATCATACATGTTAATCAAAAAGTGTAACTCAACTAAAACTAGTTGAAACAAACATTCCACATTATTTTTGTAGATCCTATACCCTAACGGAAAGCATTTGAAAATAGTGCAATTCAAGTGTGAAATCATACATACTATCACATTCACAACAATGCATCTCATGAGAATCCCATTAAGCCTGAAAACTATTAAAATAACAATTATGTTTCGTCTAGAATAAGCATAATTTAGTTAATATTTACTACATATTTTTTTATAACTTTGATTATTTTGCATAAAATTAACTGCAGTTTATTCATATGAATAGAATGAAATAATAAATTTCCTTTTGTAAATGGTTTCTATTTATTTCCACACATCATACTTATAGATTTATATGAGGAAAGACATCTGGAGGTCAGATAGGCAGTCACTCCATTTAAAATACGGTATTCAGCTAAACCCCGTAAGACTGGAAGCCAAACCAACATAGCTTGGGAAAACGCTAGGCAGGAGATGATGAGGAAAGACAAAACGAGTTTCATACAATAATATTTATTTACAGTTTTCAAAATATAATAATTAGTTAACACTTATCTACAAAACTAAAATTTTTGGAAGACAATACAAATATGATTTTAGGTGTCTGTTCAAACTATTCAGGACCTTTTCTTCAAAATTCTATATGTGTCCTTACTAACTAAATAACTGACGGCTGATACTACTGTGGATGCAGCGGTTATACCACACAGGGCATGAAGAGCTGGATGGTCGACGTAGCCAAACACGGGAGATGCAAGAGTCGTACCCACCTAGAGAACAACAAAAAATATAAATCATTTTAAGTGACAATATTATTAAGAAAGTTGATTGAAGACATGCAAAATACAACAAACAAAATGAGTATTGTCTAGCCATGTTTTATAAATAAAAATGTTTATATATAGCTGACAATTTCTATCAAATCAGGCTTCATTCTTCTTATTATTAGACATCATAATAGACATTATTTTATTATACTTTAAATAAAAAACTTACTAGCAAGAGTTGTATAGCAGTATTTACTTTACTGATGAATGTAGGAGCAAGTTGAGCAGTTGCATGCGTCACGTCAAAATATCTGCTTAGTGTGCGCTGTAAAAAAAAGTAAGTATTTTAAAAAAAAGTACAATATGGAACTCCACTCTGAACTTTGATCTTTAACTGAAATATGAATCTGTCAGCAGATCAGTTTTATTATCTTTCTGTAATTTTTCAAAACTTCCAACTAAATGGCATTTTTGGCTTAAAAAAATGTGCTAAAATGCCAAAAATTTTTTTTTAATCTCATATTTATGCTCAGTGAAAGAAATGACCTCCAAATATATTATCAAATCCAGTCAAAATTAGAAATAGTTAACTTTTTCCTTGTGTTACATTGTGCTCTGAGTAACATATCAACTTTTTCATAAGTAATATATATTTTTTAATTCAATAAAAAAAATATCCTTACTGGTGGTGGTAAGCTCATATATCTGATGACAAATCCAGCAACAACCAATGCAATATCTCTTCCTACAATGAGCAATGTCAGTGACAAAGGTATAAAGTTCTGCCAAGTAAGTGATATGAAAAGAGTTCCTATCAGCACCTTGTCTGCCATAGGGTCTAAGAAGGAACCCATTTTTGTTGATTGGCCTTTCCAATTTCTTGCAATCCAGCCATCAAGCTGTAACCACAAATTAAACAATTACATTATAAATGATTCAGTAAATATTATTGTTTTAAGCAATATGAGGACCAAAAAATATGTGCTAATTGTAGATTTTGGTAGCAAATTACCTTCTCTACATTCCGTGGCCGATCTTTCTTATTTGATTCTTTAAATTTTATTTATTTATATATCTTACCAGATCTGTGACACCAGCGAATACCAACAGTCCAAGTGCCATATTATAATTCTCTTGAAATATTGTATATCCTAAATATGGAGACATGGCTATTCTTGTAAAACATAGTATGTTAGGTATTGTGAAGACTTTTTCTTTCTGAAAACAAGTTGTACAATTTAATATATCTAAAGTAAATATAGATTATATTTACAAACAATTTGCAAGTAATTACACTGTAATCTTTTATCAGTATAATTTATTTACATAAAAAAGGTGACATAAAATGTACATAATTAGTACCTATTATAAATTGATTAATTATAACTGACTAAACTAGTAGGTACCTATTATAAACTGATTAAATATTATCTAATGAGTAGTAGAGTAGTGAACAGGTAAATATTAAGTTTTCTGCAGTGGAATTGATGATAATTTAACTGGGTTGTCAGTAGAAAACTTGTTTTTCTTGATCTCTATATAAAATGCTACATACTACATACATAAATTAAAATACTTGTAAGAGGTTACCTCCACAACTTCTTCAATCCTTTCTTTTACTTTAGCTTTAGTTTCAAGTATATCTTTAATAATATAATCCTTTTTATCTCTCAGTTTCTGACCTGTTATTTCCTTCTGGTGTTTTATATCTCTAACAAGCTCTTCACTTCTCTGTCTAATACGGTGTTCGGTGTCCTTTAGTTGTTCTTTTTTATGCTCAAATGCATCCTTTAGAGCGTTCGATTTCTTTTCAAAGGTTAGGAATTGTTTCTTATTGTCAGATGAATACAAACATGATATCGATGAAAGATTTATAGGATACCTTAACCTTCGCCACCTATAAGAGAGAATGGTAACATAGTCTCTGATTGAGACATCGTAATCCCGTACTATATTCGGCCGGTACAAAAGCGAGGCATGTTTAATAAAATTACATCGTGTCAGTAGTTTCATAATAGCTATTTTCACGCTACAAATTGATGTCGAGGCTCGTATACACTATTTAGCGGTAATTGACTACGAGCAGAACTTATCTTAATGTGAATTATTTACGAAATACACAAATATTTGGAAAATTTACGAAACTGACTGCGGGTTTTCGGTTCGTATTCGTAATGTCATGAATGTCAAAAAAAGCGGTATTTGTACTTTCAATTTGACAGACCTTTGTTGCCATAGCGTATCTCATTCATGCCATAGATAGGCCCATAGCTATTGGGTAAAAACGCTAAAACCTGAGGCTGAACCGCTAAACTTTTATTTCAAGAAACATCAACTCTATTAATAATTTAGGATAGTTTAATAAAAAATGGATTGGGATCTCAGATTGGGATACACTAATTATTTATTCTATCTTCGAATTAAAAAGTTAAATCTGTCAAACTGTCAAAGTCAAAGTGTTGACGACTGGTGTAATTATTTTGTGCTATTTATTTCTAACAAAGATAGTTTCTAAATAGCCAACGATATTTTATCCAATGAACTCATATCAAACCTAAAATATTTTTTCACAATGGTTCTGCCTGGATAACAGTGGAAACTTGTATTGAAGGTATGTTATAATCAAATTGTTATTGTTATGTACTCCTAGAATGTTTATTTACATAACAATTATTTACCATATAATTCGATTGACTCATTTGACTCTCATTTTCCAATTAGATTAATTACTTGAATAATAAACCGCTGACAAATGTATTCCAACACTTTGCTTTTTAGTTTTTTCGTTTATTGTATGTAGATAAACAAAGCATTTTATTACAAGTATTAACAATCCTACAAATAGTGTATGAGGTCTTTATTGTAATTATCAGATTTCTGATTTTATTATTTTCTACCTACTTGCATAAATTCGATCATATTATTCTGTTCAATAATAATGAACTAATAATATTTAAAAAGGTTTAATAAATATATAACTCATTTGATTTAGGAAATGAAATTGCACTTCATAGTAACAGTGGAAGGGAACATGTCAATGACTTATGACCTGAGGTTGTGAGGCACTGATAACACGACATAATTATTTGTTTACTTAATAAGGTAGTTGATGCTTAACTGTAATGATATAGGCAGAAATTGTGTTTACATGTAATATTAACTCTAGTCATTAGTCATTCTACCATCAGCTTCCTACAATATTGTTCCTCTGTACCTAAACAGTTGTGTTTAGAATCTCTTTGAATATTATTTTGTTCATTATTTTTTTATATTATTATTTGCAGGTAACCAGTTGATTTGAAAATGAAGGAAGAGGAATTGACATATATTTTAAACCTGCTTGATAAGCTTACTACAGAAATATATGATGTGAGTTTTAAATTTATTTTAAAGATTCTTTATAATCATACTAAACACAACACATTAATATTGTAAAGGTGCAACTTTATGTGTGTGTATGACTTTATGTGTCTTACCGGAGGGTTACTATCACATGGACAAACCAATTTTGATAAAATGTAAGATGGAGGTACCTGGCATTCTGGATTAACATATAGGTTACTTTATATCCCAGAAAAAATTGTTATTTGATAAATTGCGGGTAACACAGTGGTGTGCTGCTAGTTTATGATAACTGGCAAAAGCATTCTTTTGTGCTATTTTACAAACCCCTTTGTCTAATAATATTTGTTTGTTTACCAGGAAATCATACAATTGTACTATGACATAGATGAATCTAAGCCTTGCAAGGAATTCAGCAATGAAGCAATTGATTTCATAAAAGTGAATTTAAAGAACAACCCTGTTACCACATCTACAATACTATCTTACATACAACAACATGCTCAGAGTGGCGATCCTAATGTAAACAAAATACAATCTCTATATCTGGACATCTTGAAATATGAGCTAAGTGAAACTAACTCTATAGATAGGCTTATAACTTTGATATCATTAGTAAGGTGGAAAGAATCCCTCTTGCCACAGTTTATCACCCAAATTCTGCAGCCTATCTCAGAAGAACATTATAGACAATATAGAAAGCAAATCTTACTGAGCCTCATACCTCATGACAAACCAGATCTATTGCACATTACCTCAGAATTGATGCAAAAAAATGAGCCACAAAAAGAATTTAAGCTGACTCCAGAATATATGCTGGAACTATGTTACCAGGACAGAACACACTGGCTGCTGAAAGCTGCCCAGGTGTACAAACAACAGGTCCATGACATGAAGAATGTTACATTCAAAATCAATAACTTCACAAAACAAATACTCATAATGGTGCTCATAGATCTCACTAACAGTCCTGAAACATTTGATTTAACATCTCTAGTGCATCAACTGACCAACATATTTTCGATTTTGGATACATACACTACTGCTGATAACCAGCTACAATTTTATATAACTGAGGTTAAAAGAGAACTTACAATAATAAAATTTTGTTTGGAAAACAATTGTAAAATTATGACTACTTCTATTTTTAGTCAGCTATTGGCACAGAGTGCTCTGGCAGTGATATCTCAAGTATGTAGACTTTCTAAAGTAGATAGATATAAAGTCTCAAGACTTTTAAATACAAACAACGATTTTATTGCTGAGTTGAAAACTTTGAAAAATAAATCTAATATTAAAGTTCAGGATAAGTACTGCTCCAACTGGGATGTGATGACCTACAATAGCTATTGTGCAATAACAAAAATAATTGACACAATTGTGAACTCATCTGAAGGAGTTGCAGATGCCCAAGATACTGTATCATCTTTGGATGAACTAAAACGTCTGGTCTTGTCCATACAACCACCACAGAGCTGTATTGAAGTGATTGAAAATATTTTCTCGTGTCTTTTCTTGAGATATGAATACTTTTCATGTCACGAGCACAGCCAGGACTATCCTTGCGGAGCACATTCAGATTGTTCGTATTTTTACGCAAAAAAGCAAACCACGAATTCTAAGAGCGGAAGCAACAACAATTCGGGTTTTATGTGCAACTCGTACACTACACAGCTCGTCCTGAATACTTTGAAGTTATGTTTGGAGAAATTGGAAGAAAAGCCCGAAGTTATGGACAATGAACAAGAGATATCATTGAGGCTCAAAAAGTTGGTGAAGGTAGTGAATCACTCTATTTGGAAGCTGCAGTTAGTGTCAACCCTGTCCCCTGACACTAGCCCCTTGCCGCTAAAACTTTGTTTAGACTATGTTGAAGTCGACGAGAGCAGTGAAGATGAAGCTCGCGAAATGGACTTGAAGGCTTTTAGAAAGAAGCCGAAAACTAGAAGGAGGAACGCTAACGCCAAACATGATGTAGACCAAGTTATGTTTGCTTCCACTGTGTCTGACGAAAGTAAGTATTTTGGCCAATTTCTCGTCTTCGTCTCAAAATGTGCATATCTTACAAAAATATTTCATTTCAGCATACCCGTCTAAAAGAGGCAATGGAATAGACTTCATATCAATTATGCTGGCGAAACCTACTAGTCTCGTCGCTCTCGCACTTTATCATAATGACTTCTCCAAAGCCAATCAGATTTTAGAGGTAAGTGCCTCTTTAACTTCCAAATCAAAATAAACGTTACTGACAAAATAAGAAAGAAATATTTTTGAACTACAAAGTTTTAATAAAATGTTCAAACTCCTCATAACATTCTCTCTCACGTTGAGTTGGATTGTAGGTAATAAGCTCACCATTCTTCGTTTTGAACACCCCTGGCGGGTACGATACTACATATTTCTTGGCTTCTTCGATAGTTTGTCGAGGCTTAAAAAACTTACAACGCAAAAAACAGCAGCACCAACCTGAAAATACAATTTATGACTTAAAAAATGATGTCTGTTAATTTTTTTTAAATACATTACACCGTAATAAGCTATATAATATACCGTACCAGGTACTAGAGTAAGAGTGGAAGAATGAAAGGCCTAACTTTATTGTGTGTGTATGATCAAAAATTTATAAAAACCGTTAAAAAATGGCCTCCGTTTTTGTTTGAAAGAACTATAAGACCCTGACACTATTGAATGCTTTGTGTGGAATTAAAACCCTGACGCAAATTACGCAAAATGCAGTAGGTATAAAAGAACTTATCATTATAATAAATAAACAATTGAACGGCGCATGGCGCAATAATTATTTGTATGGGTGTTTAAAAGTCTCACCAGAGCAGCCCGTATAGGCCTCGATAAGTGACGTATTTAGACTAATTGTCACCAACGTAGGTAATTAACAAATACATAATGCGGTAAATTGATTACCTACGTGTGCTCTCTAGCACTCAGGTTATCACTTGTTTTGGTTTCGACGTTACATTGTATCGAAGTTTCCTTACTTTTTATCTATACTTCTATACTAATATTATAAAGAGGAAACCTTTGTATTTTTGTATGTTTGTATTGAATAGGCTCAAAAACTACTGGACCGATTTCAAAATTTCTTTTACCATTACTTAGAGGGATTCTTCCGAATCCGTATGGGTTATATTTTATCCCGGAAAATAGATAGGATTTTTCGTGGTAGTGAAAATTATGGAGTAAGTCGACGAAAAAGCTGCCGTACGTTAACGATTCTCGCGAACGCTGCCTAAATGGTTAGAGATGTATGGTTGACTTCTATAGAAAAGTTGTAGAACTCAATAATGCCTACAAAAAAGTCCGCGACAGTATAAACCAAACATTTATATTTTAGCCATTATAACCACTTTTCCATAGAATAAAAGTAATTAAAATTATTAGCCTATGTTTATTGATCATATTATCGTCAAATACTAATCCTTATCCAAATAAACTATTTATTGAGCAAGATTGTTTCAATAGCTATAAATTACTTTTTATTTTATTCCAATCGGACAATTCATTCAAAATATATTACGAATTTAAAATTGTAATAGGTATTAAAATGAATGATGGCCATTCGCACGACTCAAACGGCGAAACCACATGAGTAGATAAACGGAACTACTCATGTGACGAAACCGCAGGGGAGGGGGGTGCACATCTATGAAGAAATAAATGTCCACCCGTGCGAAGCCGGGGCGGGTCGCTAGTAATACATAAAATAAACCATATAATGAGAAATTCTGATTAGGTTTATGGAATTTTCGTTAATAATCCCATGTGAAAAATAGCCTTGTATTTTTTTTTAACTCGTTTTCGGTCACAAGTATCTTCTTCATTAACCCTTTCACTGTCCCGTGAGTCACATATGAACATTTCCATTGTTTATTGTGTCTTCTGACGGGACAGGGAAAGTGTTAATACTGTTTTTCTTTATGGGCTATTATTGTCTTTCAGTTTACTAACACAGGATTAATAAATAGTTACCTTAAATTAAAAAAGACTATTACTAAAATAGATAAATTTAAAAAAGTTCCATTCCAGTCGCCTCCATAGTCAAAGCTCCAATTGCGTTATAGTTGAGCGTTAAGTCTTACCTCTAGTACACCAGACAGGAATGGCGATAGCTAAATACACTAGGAACCATATTTGTATAATCTTCCACATGCGAGCCGACAATTCTTTGGTTAGATGGCGTTGATTGTTATAGTCATTCAGAAGGCATCTAATCGCTTGAACCCCGATACCATTCACTTTCTGCGTGCAGTTTTCCGTTTCAGTTTGTAGCAAAAATATTCTTTTCATCAAATTGATTGTTCCGTAGTCTGCTATAACTGTAAATAGAAAAATAAAAAATTAGTTCCTCAATACCTCTAAGTACCTTTGTATGGCCGAAATTTTTTGCCTTTTCGTTGTTAAAATTCTGATTGCTAGTAAACGTAATGACGCTTCGTTCCCATCAGGGGGACATTTAGGCCAGTATTGCGGTAATACTGTAAATATAGCTCTGCTGGGTACAGGACTCTTCTTATGTAGAGAAGGAACGAGCATTGATCACCACGCTGTCTCATTTGCGAGTTGGAGATTGTAGGTTCCGTTTTTCTGAATACATTTCCTCACGATATTTTCCTTCACCGTTTGTCCGTAGCTGGTTATATGAGTACTCGCTTTTAATGCACTGTTAGCGTCTTCTTGGAGCGATCACAATCCCAATTATCAATTTCCAAGCAAAATCTTGCAATTCCTATAAAGAAGTACCTACTTACATATTTTTCGGTCCCAATCTTGTAACTATTTTCAAAAAAGTTTTTGTATTATTTTACCTGTTCGACTTATCTGATACGTATCGTTTGACCTCGATTCGTTGTTCTCTTGCTCATAATATTGGTCAACTAAGCTATCATAATCATATTCAGTTTCGTTTTTTTCTTTTGTTTTAATCTCTCTTTTGTTGATCGCGTGCACGTTGCCTGCCTGGAATTTATTACATTAAAAACGATTTTGCCAGATTTTTATTGTGTGAGTCATGTAATGAGTGTAGGTAGGTACCTATATAATTGTTCATAAGTAATTATAGCATAGCAAAAGTAACATACACTTAATAAGAAGCTGCTTGTGACCGTAAACAAGTCGTATAATATGTCAGCTACTTTACTAGTACGCGTTAAAAAAAAACTGCATATTTCCCGTCTACTTGTATGTCACATAAACTTCATTCATGGCTCATATTACCTACACTCGAAAAAGCAAAGATATGTTCAAGTGTCCTAAAGTACTAATTATAAAATGTCTTCATATCTATACAATATTATAAAGCTGAAGTTTGGTTGAACGCGCTAATCTTAGGAACATCTGGTCAGATGACTTACTTAGATATTTCATTCATGGGTTTAACGCATAGGAATATTTAAAACTGTTCTGGTACACAGTTCTATTTATCCCTTTGGTCACATACAATCAAAAAACTAAACAGAGTCGAAATTTAACAGATGTCTTTGTAGTCAATTTGCCTAGAGGTACCTAGTACCTACTACAGTCAATGTACCTTACACAGACACTGGCCTTTTAGTACGTCATGATCGTTTGTGAAGAAACAGCTGTAAGCATAATAAATAACTGTATTCGGTCATTCATACATGTGATACCGACATACCTATCACACAATTATTACGCACAATGAAAATACAATTACTGAAGTCTTAACAATATTTATTTAAAATATTTAATGTTTGCCAAACACGAAAAATTAATTAAACTTTTCTGTTTATTCATGTGGCTTGTATTTAAATAGACGATGAGGTTTATGAATAAAGTCAAGCGGCTTTTTCTGCGGTTGAACTATGGTAGTGTTTTTGTACATTTTAATCCCTTGGGTTGATGGTTTCGTTGTATTTAATACCTATAAATTTATAGAAAATATTTAGAGATCCGACTGTCAAGCGGGATGATCTTTGACAGTCGTTAAGTTATTACAATTCTGACAACCAGTCTTACTATGGGATACTGAATTACCCAGTAAAATGGGTTGTAGAGGTCAGATGGGCAGTCGCTCCTTGTAAAATATAGTATTCAGCTAAATCCGGTAAGACTGGAAGCCGACCCCAACATAGCTTGGGAAAAGGCTAGGCAGAAGAAGAAGAAGAAATTTATCGGAGTAGCCCGACTAGTTTCGCACCCGACTGGGGCCCAATAATGAGCTCATGACACGGCGGTGTCGCGAGACGAACTACTCCGTACTAGTCGGGCTACTCCGATCTACGTGAGCATAGCCGGTTTCTGTTTTAAACATTAGTTAATATGTCTCACGAAAGTTATTATACAAGAATAATTTATAACGGTTAGGTAGTCACAAAAAAAAAATCCTGACTCTTACCTTGACTCCTGCCTGGGAAGAGTTTAGATATAGGCAGCATTAGGTAAAAATGATTTTGAAGCTAGTATTTGTGAAAGAATTAAACTTACCGATCCTATGTACGGGGTAAAAATATAATTTTTACCACCCGTCACCACTATCATCGGCATAAATATATTTTCGGGGGTGATTGGCAATAATGTATCTGTATCGCCGGGATAGAGCGTAGTAAATGTGTCGTCCGGGGACATCGGCATTATATCTTTTGCAGACATTGGCATAATTGCTTCTTCAGGAGAACCCGGTATTATTGGACCTTCAGGGTACATCGGCATTGCACCCTCTGAGGAATTCGGAGTAACCACACTGGTTGAGGAACTTGGTGAAACTTTGTCTTTTAAAGTGCTAAGGATTATTTTTTGCTTAGGTATTTTTGTGGTTTTAGTATTAGCCGCTTGCACTATTCTGAAATTAATAATAACGAATAAAAAATAAAATTACGTCGACGAATTTGAACCTATGTTATATGAGTAGGTATATAAAGATAAGTAATAATTTGGCCATCAGTTATTTTTTATAAACCTGTCTAGGTACCATGTATTATATTAACTTAGTGTAGGCCTGGTAGGTAAATAAAATTTATTACTTTTTGAATTCGCTTAACCGAATCTTGTTCTTATTGTCTATTTTAAAGTCCTTCAACTGATGTTTGTCGATCATCTCGTAATCATCTTCAGTTATTAGGAGATCGACCTTATAATTTGCTTTATCATGCATTAAAACGTTGTACGAATCTTGGAGAACCATACTGTATGTGCAAAGTACATTGCACAAACCGATCGATGCGAATAAAATCATTTTACACTTTCTAAGCACTATCTAGGTATAGTTTTACTCCATAAACAAATATCGCACTTAGATTAGCTACACATAGCTACAGTCGAAATTATGGACGGCCACACGCTGTCACTCGGTGTTTTGCAGAATGACGTATGTCAGTTGAGCGAGACTAATTATAATTCAAGTAAAAAGTTTCACTCACATAAGTATAACTATCACATCATAAAAATATCGTAAAACACATTTTCCAGCCCTGTGCGAATTTTCAGTTCAGAACTGAAATTATTGATGATTGAATGTCTTAACTATTTTACTCTAAAAAGCATTGGACAAAAAATCTTGTTCAAAATTTGCTGATAAATTATTTTAACTTAAAAAAATATAAGATTTATTAATTTCAGATGTTTGACCTAGCGGATTCCGAAATAGCTACAGAAGTAACATTTACGGAACACCTTCGAAACTTGATAGCCAAGATAAAAAACATTATTTACTACAGGGACGACACTCGCTATGCGACCAAAGAACTATCGGCTTTATCAGTCGTGTCTACGGAAGTTATGGGGCTCGTGGAAGGGTTCCTGGCCTCAAACAGGGCTCCAAATTCATTCGATATCATAGAGCTAGGAGCTCGACATCCGCACTTACAATTATACAACCATCAAAACGCTCCGTTCATAAACGCAGTCGACATTTTACTAAGCAGCGGACTCAACCGCGAAATTACATATGGTCTAATAAACGTTGTGGAGAGGAAACTCGCTGAAGTAAGGAGCTGGACCGACATAGCAGCAGTAAAAAAAACTAACTACATACGTTTTGTCGAAGACATAGCTAGCGTTACATTCGAAATTTTCGGTAACACAGAAAAATCTTTCAGCTTTATAGATAACATCTGTGGATTGATCACTGACTGTCGTATACCTATTAAACACAAAGAATTTTGTAAATTAAACCAGCTTTCTAAAGAATTGAGACAATCGTGTGAAGATTTAGTTGATATTGTGACTTCGAATGAGACCGTAGAGCTAGATCCTAACTTGCTACAAAAATACCACCAAATTTATATGAACGTAGTTGCTGCATCTGACAAAGATATATGCAACATATCTGAAGTATCTCGCCAAGGCAGCAGAAAAGCCAGAATACCGTACCTAAGAATGTGTTACATGTATTGCAAGACGGTGTCTCAATTAGAACAGGAAGATAATCGTTCTGTTGACAGTGGCTCAGAGACACCATATTTCTCAGTACTGGAACGACAGCTCCACGATATATTTGGTAATATGATCAATAACAAAGAGATTCCTGTAACCAATTTGGAACCGATTTGTAAAAAGCTGAATGTGAATCTGATACCTAAACTTATTCTGAACTTTTGTCCATCTATAACGTTGTCTGGACCTCAGAAAGAGGCGAGTGAAGGGAATTTTAATAATCTGCTTCATGTTGTATACGACTTTAAAAATCCAGAAGAAAACTTGTTTTTGGATCCGATTACGAACTTCGCTCCTCTGCCGCGCTCACCCGATCCACAGTGCCTGACGTATGTCGTCCTACATAACTGGGTTTTAGCTCATATCATAAAGAAAATTCATACTTCTCACAACGAAAACAGTTTACAACAAAGCATGGATGCTCGTACCAAATGTTTGAACAATTATATGGAGTTGGAAAGATTCAATTGTACAAAACATTTGTTCGGTAACAATAAATATCTGGCATCTCTTCATACAACTGTTGATCTAGACAAGTTATTTTTGTTTATGCCGCAACTGATTGAATCTGGAAAAATTCTCAAATGTTTGAACATAATAGATTCGCTGTCAGAGCGTCAGTTGGCTTGTAGTGCTAACTTGTCGAATTTAAGAGATTTGATTCTTTTTAAACTGGCAACAAATCCGAAAATTCCTAACAACTGGAAGTATTGCCAGTTTCTTAAATGCCCCGAGTTGAAAGTGGATTTAATATTAAATAACTTAAGCGTGTGGTCCGCGGATGGCGCTTTAGAAGTTTTGGATTATCTCCGTTTTTTATTGAACCAAGATCTTTTAGACGATGGCCTGTATGACAAGTGTTCTGATTGGATCATCAAAATACCTTTGTATGACCAGGTAATAAATGGTTTTTCTGTAAAGTGAAATAAAATAAAAAGCGTGATTTCGACTGTATTGTAATAAGTTTTTTTTTTCTTTACTTACAGATAGCGGCAATAATGGGGTCAAATCATTGGTATGACATATACGAGAAATCAATAGAAAACGCAGAGAGCGTCATTGAAGTCCTTATGGATAGTCAGCAGGTAAATACATTATATTAATTGTTAACACAAGAGCTATTATTAATGTAATATGTAATGATTCAGGGTAATTTGGAAATATTTGTTTCAGTTTAAACTATGTTTGGAGTGGGCCGACGCACATGAAGTATCTGAAAATATGAAAAATCTAATTGTCATGAACCTATTGAGACAATTGTTTGAATATACTAACCAGGCAACACCAGAGCTTGTTAGCCAGCTTCTCCTACGCTTGCCAACATCTCAAGCCATGGACCTAATTCAAGACGAAATGTCTAAAGTGCGGAATGTAGAAATACTTCAAGTTTGTGTAGACTTCGTCTCAGGAAATTCTTTCGACTGGAAATCGTTTGAAAACATTAAAATAGGACTTCAAATTATGCTTGAAATAGATCCGAACTGGAGGCATCTTTTCTGGGACCTCATAGAAAGTCCTTTATTAATGATCGAGCAGTTCTTAATGAATGCTAAACTGGATGTCCTTGCTAATATCATAAATAAAATTTCTCCGAGTCTGAAGAAAGATCCGACTGGGGACAATCTCTACTACAATATAAAGTCGATTGAAAGCCTAGTCGTATCGCGTAATGCTGTTGATGCGTTATTGAGATTTTATGCCGAAAAGGCACTCGACATGAAAAATCCAAGGAACGTGTGTCCAGCGCCTCCAAAACCTTCTGACGAGTCGTTGTTGCAATCAATAGATTCGATTAACATCGAGGCGGCGAACAAGCCTTTCGTGATGCCAGAACAAGTGCCGAGTAAAGAGCAATGGGTGGAAGACTACTCGACGGACCGATGCATGCTATGCCATGCGTCAATGTTCTCCATGATCATCCGCAGACACCACTGCCGGCGCTGCGGTCGGCTCGTCTGCCACGCTTGTTCACGACACAGGATGTATGTACCGACTTACCCAAGCGGGGTGAAGTTCCGAGTATGCGATGATTGTTACACACAAACAATGAACAAGAAGGCTAATTCTGATCAGGATATGATGCTTAGCAGCAATTCTGATTCAGCGGGCAGCGGGGTCACTTGCATGGACTGGTGTTTGTCGACGAACGCTAATAGGAATGACGCCGTCCGGACGGAGTTCAGTTATGAGTTCACGCCAAACGTGACGCTCTGCTTGTCGATTATGAAGATGCATTCTATCAACTTAGATTATCCGAGGTAAGTTGCAGTTCTGATGATGATAATTCTCCTACTTGATCTTTTTATACGTTTTTGTATAGATAATCTAAGAAG
Organism: Plusia festucae; assembly: GCA_950381575.1. Taxonomy (NCBI): domain Eukaryota; kingdom Metazoa; phylum Arthropoda; class Insecta; order Lepidoptera; family Noctuidae; genus Plusia; species Plusia festucae. Next base: position 7,293,117 of record OX494450.1, read on the forward strand.
GGCACTCATTTCATTTGTGCTCTTCCATCTAAACGATATAAACTAAAATCATTTTGTATTTTGGGCAGGTTCCTATTAGACCGTAGTGATGAGGTAGCAAGAGAATTGTCTCATGGTGGCGATGCTCGGCTGCTGGTTAGAGCCAGACGTTCATTACTGCTCGCCGCCGCAGAACTCTACTCCAGGACTCCACACGAATCTGCGTAAGTTTACGATTTACTGGCGTATTAATTTTTGTACCCCTAAATAATACGGCCACATAACCTGGGAATGTAAATGCAAAATTAGACTTTATCATGAAAGAGATAAGTGCTATGTATGTTTTGAAGTGTAACTGTACCAAAACTGGGTCGACAGGGGTTAATTCTATCCTATATAATTTTCACAATCGTTGTTATGATTTAAAGCCATATTTTGGAATACCACAGAAAACACTGTAGGACTCAGTAAAAACTTCAATAAATTTTCATTTCAAACGGTCACCAACAGAAAAAAATTAGATGACCTAGAACTTGCTTTTTGTTCCATAAAATTACTATCTAACCATAGTTCTGTAGGTTATGTGGTATTTAATAAAGGGGGTTTTCCAGAGGTGCTGGTGGTCGCATAGTGGTGGCTGAGACTGGAGCCCTACACGCGGCTCGCTGCCTCGCGCACGCGGACGCCATGGCCACCCTCGTCACTCACCAGGCGCAGCACCTCGTGCCCCACCATGGAGCGCATCCTAGTAAGTACACAAAGAGATAGATAAAGGAAGGGGTGGTCTTCAAGACCTTCAATGTTCAAAATAAAAGAATATATTCTGGTCTCAGTGTATTTCTTATTCATTCTAGAGTGTTTTTTTATTCACAGGTCAAATAGTGAGATCACTTCTAGAAGCTGAAAAGTGGGAGTTAGCTCTAGAAATAGCAACAAAGTCAGGACTTCCACGAAACAGCGTTTTAGCAGCATGGGGTAAAGCTTGCCTTAAAGCTGGTTGTTTTAAACAAGCCCGGGAGAAATTCGCACACTGCTTCAAAAACGCTTTGAACGTTTGTGCGGAGGTCACAGAAGATTGCGAATTTGGTAAAGAAGCCTCAGAATCTCAGTTTGTTAATAGAAGACTGCATAGTATGAGGTATTCGGAGAGGACGAGCTCCATGTCTAGTGTGCAGTCAGATGGGCGGCCAAGGTCCAACCCGCCGCTGCTGAACGAGATCATTAGCATGCTTGAGGACATGAACTATCCTGTCAACCAACAATTGTTGAATAAAGCTGAAACTATTAAGGTTAGTGAGAAAACTTCTTACAAAATTGAAATTGCCTTACATTTTCTTCCAGTATTTTAATATATCTACTTTGTTCTGTAATTTTTTAGTTGGAATTGCAGAGTTTTACCAGATTTCCGACACGAGTGCAGTTGTTAGTCCCATAAGCTAAATAAGTTTTTCTATTCTATATTGCCATAACTTTGTTAGATTGCAAAAAACTCAAAGGTAACGAAAACTTTTATGCACTTATTTTCAGTCCACGAATGAGAAATTAACAACAATGAACACGAACAAAAAGAAGATACAGCTCAGTGAACCAGCTCTCAACATCATGCACACTTTAGCCAGCGTCCGGAAGATCAAACTAGGAGACTACAGCGACTTCCAAACCGCAGTAATACCACCAAAGAAAAGTCTTGCCCAAGGTCTACTGCGACGGAATAATAACCACATAGAACCGAAAATAGACCATCAGCATAAGAGATTAGATCCTTTTTTCTATAAAGAGTGTGTATACTACCTTACGAACTACGGCTCCCATACGGCGAACATAGCCTTCTATATGAAACACAGTAACTTGAGCGAAGTGATCAGGTACTGTTATGACAATCTAGTGGACAAGGAGACGTTCACGGAATCTGTTTACATGGAGTGCTTGAAAAAGGATAAAGTTAATGATCTTCTGAAGGCCATGAGCGATATTGATTCTACTCTTGACATGTGGGCGGTAAGTAGAATAAATATTAATTACGTGAAACAAATGAGTGTATTTACCTTGGTACCATTGGTTCAGATTTTACATTAACATAAAAGAGTATAGGTAAACAGGTTTTGTAAGCTTATATGTTGTATTATCTTTACCTACGACTGTCTCGCTATATCGATTCTTGCATGAGGCCTCACGTTGGGAGAAATGAGCCAAAGTGAGTGTGGATATGTGTCAAATACTGTTACTGTACGTTGAACTTGAGCGAGGCATTAGACTTCGTGCTGAGTAACTGGGTTCAATAAACTCATAATCCGGCAACGCTCGGCTCCAACCGCAGTAGGAAGGAGACAGCTCGCTTTTGTCTCGAAAGGGGCGTTTTAGCCTCGTTCTGTGGGTTCGTGAATTTTCCAACGTTTTGCTAGCAGTAAGGACCGCCGGAATATCGGTTATATGAGTAGTAAAAGTGCACTGTTTAAGTCCCATTACTTTCACTCTTTTTTGCTTTTCGGTGACAGTTTTTTCGGAAAAAAGCGCCGAGCAAGACCTGGGCTCTGCGCGTTTTCGTTTTCCGGCATAATGGGATCTACTAGATAGTAGTATTTTTATCGTGTGACATATGTCCAGGAGTACATAATGCACATCTGCCGCACGCTGGAGATGTCGCGGCGGCTGGAGGCGCTGTACGCGGTGCAGTGCGGCAGCGGGCAGGCGGCGCGTGCGGCCGCCACGTGCGCGCTGCTGTACGCACGCCCCGCGCCCGCCGCGCGCGCCTTCTCCGCCCTGCACGCGCGCCAGCACCACCTCACCGCCGCGCTGCACCACCTGGCGCACTGCGTGCCCGTGCCTGTCAGTCAGTATCCACACCTGTTACACTTACTATGCTGCACGCGCGCCAGCACCACCTCACCGCCGCGCTGCACCACCTGGCGCACTGCGTGCCCGTGCCTGTCAGTCAGTATCCACACCTGTTACACTTACTATGCTGCACGCGCGCCAGCACCACCTCACCGCCGCGCTGCACCACCTGGCGCACTGCGTGCCCGTGCCTGTCAGTCAGTATCCACACCTGTTACACTTACTATGCTGCACGCGCGCCAGCACCACCTCACCGCCGCGCTGCACCACCTGGCGCACTGCGTGCCCGTGCCTGTCAGTCAGTATCCACACCTGTTACACTTACTATGCTGCACGCGCGCCAGCACCACCTCACCGCCGCGCTGCACCACCTGGCGCACTGCGTGCCCGTGCCTGTCAGTCAGTATCCACACCTGTTACACTTACTATGCTGCACGCGCGCCAGCACCACCTCACCGCCGCGCTGCACCACCTGGCGCACTGCGTGCCCGTGCCTGTCAGTCAGTATCCACACCTGTTACACTTACTATGCTGCACGCGCGCCAGCACCACCTCACCGCCGCGCTGCACCACCTGGCGCACTGCGTGCCCGTGCCTGTCAGTCAGTATCCACACCTGTTACACTTACTATGCTGCACGCGCGCCAGCACCACCTCACCGCCGCGCTGCACCACCTGGCGCACTGCGTGCCCGTGCCTGTCAGTCAGTATCCACACCTGTTACACTTACTATGCTGCACGCGCGCCAGCACCACCTCACCGCCGCGCTGCACCACCTGGCGCACTGCGTGCCCGTGCCTGTCAGTCAGTATCCACACCTGTTACACTTACTATGCTGCACGCGCGCCAGCACCACCTCACCGCCGCGCTGCACCACCTGGCGCACTGCGTGCCCGTGCCTGTCAGTCAGTATCCACACCTGTTACACTTACTATGCTGCACGCGCGCCAGCACCACCTCACCGCCGCGCTGCACCACCTGGCGCACTGCGTGCCCGTGCCTGTCAGTCAGTATCCACACCTGTTACACTTACTATGCTGCACGCGCGCCAGCACCACCTCACCGCCGCGCTGCACCACCTGGCGCACTGCGTGCCCGTGCCTGTCAGTCAGTATCCACACCTGTTACACTTACTATGCTGCACGCGCGCCAGCACCACCTCACCGCCGCGCTGCACCACCTGGCGCACTGCGTGCCCGTGCCTGTCAGTCAGTATCCACACCTGTTACACTTACTATGCTGCACGCGCGCCAGCACCACCTCACCGCCGCGCTGCACCACCTGGCGCACTGCGTGCCCGTGCCTGTCAGTCAGTATCCACACCTGTTACACTTACTATGCTGCACGCGCGCCAGCACCACCTCACCGCCGCGCTGCACCACCTGGCGCACTGCGTGCCCGTGCCTGTCAGTCAGTATCCACACCTGTTACACTTACTATGCTGCACGCGCGCCAGCACCACCTCACCGCCGCGCTGCACCACCTGGCGCACTGCGTGCCCGTGCCTGTCAGTCAGTATCCACACCTGTTACACTTACTATGCTGCACGCGCGCCAGCACCACCTCACCACCGCGCTGCACCACCTGGCGCACTGCGTGCCCGTGCCTGTCAGTCAGTATCCACACCTGTTACACTTACTATGCTGCACGCGCGCCAGCACCACCTCACCGCCGCGCTGCACCACCTGGCGCACTGCGTGCCCGTGCCTGTCACTTCAAACTGCAATTGCCATGCAATTATATCCCTTATTGCTAGATTTATATGGTAGAATACAGGCAAGATTTAAAATCGCCGTGAAGCCAAGTTTATTTTAAAAATATTGGCTCATGATAATAATGTTTCAAAAATTCTATTTTAGAAACCAGCGACTCAAGATCGTTCCATTTCAACTTGGACAAAGCTACTATCGACAATCTCATGACGACGATAACGCGACAAATCGAGTTAGCAAAATTCTTGGCGGCGTGTGAAGCGAGCGGCCGCCTCACTGAGAAGGTGCTGAATGAGGCGATACCTATTCAAAACCCTCGCAAAGAGACTGACACTCCGGACTACAGGCCTCTAACACTTTTCGGATCTAACACCGACAAAATGAGACTGGTTGCCGTGGTCTTAGCTAGTGGCCCCACTATCGAAGGAGGGTACGAATTGGCTATCAAGTAAGTAATGCTCGTGTATTGGTCGATTCAAACTTAATGGCGGCTGCGAAGTGCGTTAAACTCTGCGCAGTACCTCGTCCCGTTCCCCCGCTGGTGCATGAATTTGTTACTGCGCAGCGACTCGCCTCATGTTCAGTGCCGCCAATAAGTTTAAATCGACCTATAAATGCATAAGTTATTGTAAATTCCATAAGTGTTTTTATTATATGGAATGGTCTCAGAAATGAATGACAAATTTTGACTTGTAATTTTTATTTATTTTTGTCGTGTAATGCAACTTTATTGTTTTCTATTTAATTATTTGAGATAAAATACGGTTCCCTGTTTATGTTATAACTTCTTTCTTCTTCATTTTCCATTTATGAATGTATTTTTTGAATATTTGTACGCTGGAGACAGCAGAATATTATGGACTTTTTTTATGTAACACCTAATGTAACAATATTCTTACAAATAAATAAATTATTATAGAGTAGAAGTGGGGAAGAGACTTAAATTTTACGGAGCGTTACACGTTTACACGTTGAGTGTAAGATACTGCCCTGTGTACTACTGCTTTTGTACTGCATCAATCTTGAATCATGTTTGTCTTGGTAACACTGCATAGAATATGTTGTCATAGTTGCCATGTCAAAAAAATAATTTTATGTTTTTTTTTTTCATTTTGTAGGATCATAACTGAACATAAGCTGGACTCTATGAATATTTACATCCACGTCGCAAGGTTTTTAGTCCAGACCGATAGATTTATGGAAGTGAAGACATTAGCTAAATGTATAAGAGCATCCAAAGAAACTGCAGCAAGGTAACATTTGTATTTACAAATTATTTGTTGAAACATTTCTAATGCAATTCAGAGCAATAAATAATTAAATTACTTTACAATACTGGTCAACTCTTACACAACAACAGAGTCGACGCGTCAGTAAAAAAAAGAATATATTATTATTAATAAATTATTATTATTTTTTGTTGCGATAAAACCAGAGATCATTCTGAGAGAAGCGCGTGAATTCTCACCACACTAAAAATAAGAACCTTACGCTGTTGGGTTAAGGGTGAATTTGCTATAATCTCTATTGAACCGACGTTTCGATACACTACAACTCTGCTATAGTATGAATTGACTAAGGGTCGCTTAGGTTCATAATATTTTTAATTCTTTCCATATTTTGCAGTCTAATGAGTGATCAAGTGTTGGAGTCGGGGGTGAGCGCAGTGGTCTCCCGATGTGAGTCGCGAGGCTTGTTATACGACGAGCAAGCCGAGATCCTCATTAGTGATATACACAGCGTTACTATTAAGGTAATTAATAAACCATAAACCTATGAAAATAGTCAGATGTAGATTGTAAAAATATGGTAAAAAATAGGATTGGGGAAGACAACAGACGAGAATGTAAAAGGCGCTGTCATGGTGCAGTAACGTTCCCCACCAACCGCACAAGCCATGGCGGTGTCACGAATTTATTTGTCTAACTAAAGATTACTTTGTCCAGCTGTGGGACACCTAAAAGGTTAAAAAAAAGATTAGTTACGATTCATCACATTTAAATCCTGACGTTCCGATTACGTTGCAACTTAATTTTTCCGCGTCATTGTCATGTCCCTTCTAAATCTGTTTATATTCTTTCTAGATATCATGTTACCTCGTTTGTCACAACGTAAGCAACGCCTACATTCTCGCGGCTCGCAACGACCGCACGAACGATCTACGACGCGTGCTGCAGGAAGCCGAACGGATCGGAAACGATCAAGTTAGGAACGCCTGTCTCAAACGGCTCACGTCCAAAAATGTTCTGTGACCACAAGCCATTATTAGACCTATAAAACACAGAATATAAGCTTTTTATGTGTTGTCAATCGCTTACACTGGCCCCGATTCTGTTAAACACGTACTAAACTAAGTTTAGTCCATAGGTATCCTCTTCATTTGTACATATTTAGAAAAGGACAGATGTAAATTAGAACTGTCAAATTAAGTTCGGACTAAAATTGTCATACAAATTAGCCGACAAGTAAAAACGTGTGCAACACTGTGATGTTCAAGGCGAAAACAAGTTTGACATTTCTAAGATAGTTGTTATATGTTACCGTCCTTTACTAACGCTTTATGTTAGTAAAAGACAGCAATGGTTTAAATTTAATTTAGGTTGCGTACAGAGGAATCAGCACCACTGACCGCATTATTGAGGGGGCAAATATTAAAAGCTTTAAGCAAAACATTTGCGCCTGTTATATAAATATATTAAAGTTAGTGTTACAAGCGCGAAAAGATTTCGTGTTATGGGCATTATGAGCTATTTTATAACTAAGAACAAAAAAGGTTTGTTATAACTCTGATTTTTAATTGTTTATTTGGTTGCAAAGGTAAAATAAAAAGTCATTATTTAGTTGTTGGTTCTGGCTTGTGCTAGAAAATAAAGCCTTGTAAAAACAAAACTTTTATTTTAACTATGTACTTGCGCTTTTTATTGAAAATTATTAACTAAATATGTACCTTAATGACATGTTAATTGACGTAAATTGTAAATCTTTGATAAATTTTATTCTAGATTGTGCATGTCAAAGCCCAATTTAGATTTTTATATTATACTGGGCATAGCATGGTGCAATAACAATGCATGCATTTTCAAATGTGATATACTGACAATTTGTATGTATTTGACATGTTATACCTTAGGAGTTCTTAATCTGAGTGTATATACATATATCTTGTTTTAATATGACTGATTGCCAGCATATAATTTGTAATCAGTATTATTTCTGTTGGGTGTTCATTGGACAATGTTAATATAATTATGGAATAAGAATATACATATAAAAATATATTTTGCTATAAAGTGATATGACATTACCCATCAATTTATTATGCTAAATTAAATTCAGTTATTATTTCATTGTATTAACTACAAAATGTATTGGTCTCATATTGTGATATCAGATTGTTATCTCATAATCTTCATACATAATAAAAATAAAGTTTTTATAATATTCTGGTTTTACTTGGAATTTTTAAATGTGTGGTTTTTAAAAATAACTAAAAATTGTGTAAATAATACAAGTAGAGACTGCTGATAAACTTTTATTTGGAGAATGTAACATAAAATATTCACAATATAAAAATAAGGTGCATTGGACAGATGGTCAATGACTTAGCTGCGCCTGCATCACTAGCAATGGCAGGCAAGACTCCAACTCTTCAGACCTCACAGTGAGAGAAAAGCACATTTCAATGGACCTCATCCTACAAGCTAGGATATCACGGTGGTATGTTACATAGCAAAGTTCACATTTTGTTCATAACACTATATTGCGCACTTAATTTTCAGTCTTGACACATTGTCTCAGCCTCGTGGCCTGATTACTGAGTAGCCATAGCCTTTTTCTTTGGTTTTTTCAACCGTTTTAATCCATTTACACTCATTTTTAATAAATTGGAATATGCTGTACTGAACTTCTCCACATCTCTTTGTTCTATAACTGTTGATATCTTTTTACTTCTTGATTGTGCCCGTATCAAACATTTGTATTCTGGATTTTTAACAACTGGCTTTCCATCGCGTGGTTCTGGTTTGGTCCTGCCGTCATCTATAAAAGAAAAGTGGGCATGATTACATGAATCTCGTTCATCTAATACTCAACAAAGCTTCACTGAAAACTTACATCTTTTCATGGTCATCGTAATTGATCCAGAGATACGCGCTTTTTGAAACAATTTTGTTAACTCTGATAGAAACTGGAATAAGAAAACACATTAGAATTTACTGAAATATGTGCTACAATTTGGCAGGCGTAAGAATGTTATTTACCTCATCATTCCCCAACAAAACCATGTTTTTAGTTTATATATATGATGAATGTTGTAACATAAATAATTTTAATATACGTCAACTATTAACTTGGATACAAGTATAACATTTTACGAATAAATTATTTGAACAACCAGTCGTCGCAGATTATTACGGACGGGACACGTTGACAAGTTGACAAGACATTCGTGTTTGACGTTTTGAAAAATGTGACCAACTGAGAAAAAACGTGCATTCTCATAGTCATGACACTAGAAGTAGTGAAATCGAGTAAAATACAAATATCAAAAGGTAATTAATCTTAAACGAAGTACATTCGATCAGTACATCACTACACGCTGCAATTTCCACAGTTAATCAAGGCCCCTTTTTTCTCGAACCTAGAACTGGAACCCTCGTAGACAGATATTAGGATTTTAGAGGTAAGGTACCTTCAAGTGTGCAGGAAAGGTTCAGTAGGTATATAGGACATCTGTACTAAACACATACTAGAGATGACTTTATAAATATAGTGTAGGATGATTAGAACCATTATATTCATTGATAATAATTTAAGTACACGACGAAGCACACGATTATGCGATTGTAACATACACATAAGTACGTGGAACTCGATAATTTATCATCCAATCCAGTTAATTTATTTTTTATATTGATCTGTGCCAGCTTTGTATTACACATTATCACAACATTTATACAACTATTTAGGAACAGATAAGTAGGTACTCTTTGTCTTTGTTGTTGTGCGGAGAATGGCTTTCTTTATCAGACCATTGACCGAAACGCATAACGAGTTGCGAATGCAAACGATAACATACATAACATAGCGACATAACGCACAACATAACACAATCAACCGCCGTGTCTGGCGGACTGCAGACGGATCGCAACACGCTATCATCTAAATACTCATTGAAAGACGACATTCTAGTGTGTGCACGATAGATTTCTTGTATCAGTAAAGTGTTTAGTTGAAAATGTTTAACAATCAGGGTAAGATTTTAGTTACTTTTATTATACATAACACTAGTTCTTTTAAGATTTTTTGTCGGAGAACTTAATTCTATATTTTATTTGGTTATCAATAACTGAGCAATGTAGGTAAATATAGCAATTGAGTCTAATTGACTTGCAAATCAAGTGTAACAGTCCTTGGTAGATAGCTCTATCAGTTATATTATGTACTGAATGTATCATGATACCTTATGATATCCATGAATATGTTAAGACGCCGCGCCGGCTAATAGCACCCTCTTATTTCACGTTGGTATTGGGTAACAAATAGAAGACTATTGTTTTCTTGAATTCCGACTTATGTTCTGATACTGAGATATGAGATTCAAGTGACGGATCATTTTGTTGTATGTTATCTGCTAATTTACACGATTGGAGTAGGTAAAAGCAAAGCAAGTCGGTATGCAATTTTGATTAGCTGTTGGCCTAGAATAGTAAGCCATTGCAATTTTGATGTTCAAAACACTTAATTACCTACGCGTATTTATTTTTATTGCGTTATCACAAATGCCGCGTTATATTTAATAGAGGGCATTTTGTTTGTTGACTTGTTGAGTAACTTCATCTGATAACTTGCCATACGGGCTTGTTTGTCTAGTGGTTAGTGACCGTGACTGCTAAGCCGAAGGGTTCGATTCCCACCCAGGACTAAATCTTTGTGTGATGAGCAATTGAGCACGATCATTTCGTTCTGTCTGGGTCTAATATATATGTATTTGTTTATGAATCTATAAGTATCTTTATCAGTCATCTGGTTGCCTTAGCTTGGATTATTATATTTTTTTATAGGTGGGATTATTATTGGTATATTTCTAACATTCGCGTTATCCTCAGAAAACATAACCCCACATACATAAAAAATCACGTTTAAACACATCTTATGTTTATATATTATCAAGTAAGATTTACGATTACTACTTTATTAACCTTGGTTGGCACAAGCTACTAAAGCAAAAAGATTAAAAAAAAAATTGGTATTAAGTACTTTCAAAAATTAAACACTAAGCAGTAAATATATGTTTGGTTATGCAACATCATAGTAGCCTGATCCGTCCGGATAATTCAAGGCAAATTAAACGACACGGGCGCTAGATTCAAAAGGGGTACGCGCGCGCGCGGAAATTTTTCAATTTTTTTCTTTTAAGTATATAAAAAATACAGCTGCTTTAAAATATGTGTGTGCCAAATTTTATCCAGATCTCTTACCGTGATTTAGTAACAAACGGCCATCAATCCATTCGCATTTAATAATATATTAACTACGAAGAGCCGCTAGAGGAGCGCTGATGAGGTGCTTGCCTAGTTGCCGAAGGCACTCTCGACATTTGATTCTCCACTTACATTACTGATGAGGAAATCACTAGTAGAGGCAAAAGCTAGAATTTTTCCATTATCAATAATTTCTCAACTTAATTGTTGACTATGGAAGTACACACATACTACAGCTGCAATTGCAGCTGTACCGTGCACTTTATTAAAACTTTGTTTTAGTTCAAATTTATGTAACGGCCTCGATAACCACCGTGGGTGTTCTCGGTGGAGCATACTACGCCTACCGTCTTTATCGAGAACAACGTCCCAAGCTACCAGAGACATGGGAACAAGTCGGCGTTTTGAAAACGATTAACGTCTACCCAATAAAGTCATGTGGACGTATCAATTTGAAGACGGCTGAATGTTCAATTTTAGGACTTAAGGATGGTTGGCTTCGAGACAGGTATGTATAGTAGTACCCCTCATAGTTGACGGGCCTGTTGGTTTAGTGGTTAGTGACCCCGACTGCTAATCCGGAGGTCGTGGGTTCGATTCCCACCCAGGACAAATCTTTGTGTGATGAGCACGATCATTTGTTCTGAGTCTGGGTGTAATTTATCTATAATATGTATTTATTTAGAAATATATAAGTATGTTTATCAGTGGTCTGGTTGCCATAGTACAGGCTCACATTATCTTTATAGACCGTACAATACGAAGAATCAGACACTTAAAATTTTAAGCTGATGTAAGATACTTATTTTAGCATAATTTTGAGGGAATTTCCAATTTTGGTCTGTGCAATAGTTATGTAAGATACTGTATTTGAAGCTACAACTTAGCTGTTCCTTCTGGTTACACATGTTTGCATAGATTTTGTACTATTGAAGTCGTGTGGTTTCGCAGGGTGCTAATGGTCGTGGACGAAAAGAACAACTTTATAACAGCTAGAGGTTACCCTGAACTGCTAACGGTGACACCGACCGTTAGAAACTCAATTCTAACGCTGAAACATGCTGACATGGAACCACTGCACGTCAATTTAGCAGAGGTAATTGTAACTTCCCAATAAAAATAGGTAGGCACGTCACTCCATCGCCTAATAAGATCAGGAATCGAGAACTTTAGTTCATTACTTGGAATTTTCTTTTTGTTTCCCATATCTTAACTATCTTCAAAATAACTGCAGTTGGGTTAGGGTTTAAAGTCGCGGACTTGTACATTATACGAAGACAGAACACTAATACTATAGGCGAGACTATGAATAAGTAGGTAAGGCGCCATGTTTCGTTCATACAATCTAATTGTTCATCTGTACTTTTTATGTCGCCATTCTCAATTTATTCCATATCTACTTATCAAATTGACTTTCTTTATAGTGAGGTCGGTTTCGGGTCCGGGTTGAGTCTTTCAGTGTACGACAGCCGACAGTAGTTTATCCAAAATATATTTGGGTTTTATTTACACTAGATCACATTCGATAAATCGTTAATAATTTATGGAAATTTATGTATTTATTTATCGCTTAGGTGGTTGCTCTGCAAAAACCTAAGACCGCTCATGTTTGGAGTGTTCCTGTACCGGTCTTAGATTGCGGCTGGGAAGCAAGCGAATGGTTCTCCAGGTAAATTATTTATTAATTCCATAGTCGAGTACCTATGTCGTGTTTACACGTTATCACACATGTAAGACCTATTTATTTCTGGATATATTGTACTGATAATAAAGTTTATCAGTATTCTTCCACTTATAAAGCAAATATTGAACCTGTTCTTTATTATCTTGGTAAGAGTTATTCTGTCCACACAAAAATATTTCAGTTTTAGTCAAAAAAAGACGCATTAATTTGTAGGTAACCCCACTAAATATGTTTGACCGAGCGTGAATCGATCAAATTTAAAGAATAGTATCACAACGTCGTTATATTAAATCGTCCAGTTTTAATAGTACGAAATAACGCAATGAAATGGATGGTAGCGACAAACATAATGCACATTTGATTTTTTCAGATTAATTGATCGGTCATCCATCAAGTACCGCTTAGTTTATTATGCTACGCAAAAAAGTCGCCCATTGCGGGACAGTGTTAACGCTTTCTACAAATTCACAAAGAATGATACAGTGAGTAACACACCAGTTTTATTTTTGAACTACTCATTGGATAGTGAGGAGCTCCAATACCTATCATAGGGTACTTTGATAGTCCTACAAGTGCACCTCCGATTCGATGTTCAAAAAAGTAGCACCTGTTGCGTTTCAACCACCTTACAACATTAATGGTGCGTTCAACTAACTTATAAATATATAATAGACTAGGACTAGACGAGACAGAGGGTTGGAATTGTTTAACAAATATACAACGTTCCCGGTAGTTAAGTCACGAAATGTTTCAGGGCGCGCTGCCAGATGAAGTTCCCTTCAATCTCATCAATGAGGCATCAGTGGAAGATTTGAACACTCGTCTGACAGACTGCCAGGTTACGGAGCGAAACTTTAGACCCAATTTCGTGTTAACTGGAGCTAAGCCTTACGCTGAAGACGATTGGAAATTTATCAAAATCGGAGAAAACGTTTTTGAAATAATAAAGCCGTGCACAAGGTAATTCCTACATTTTCATTGCACCTAAATGTTGAAATTTAATGTAGGGCTCATAATATTATTATAAACCTTTTCCCAGGTGCATATTGACGACTATTGACCCAGAGACCGGTGTGCGTAACTCGAAAACAGAACCATTGGAAACATTGAAAAGGTATTTTATATGTTAGCAATTAAGTCCAATGATGACAGAAAGGATTTCAGAACATGTAAATTCTCCTGCTGTACTCTTCATTTGTATCAGTGTTAATAACTTTTGAAACAGTTACAGACAAATTGAAGATCCTATTGCACGCAAGACAGCGGGCACTTCCCCACGCATGGGAATACAAATGGCGTTACGCAGTGGGCCTGGCGGCATCGTGTCGCTCAACGATCCTATTTACGCAGCATAAAAACTACCTTAATAAAAATAAAAGTTTTAGGTATAAGAAAAGTATATAATAACTTAAATGCGCACAATTTGGGCTGAGATTTTCTTGTCGTTGTTGTCACTAGCTATGAGTAAACGCGCGAATGTGCCTCCTCCCGTACCTTTTGTTAAATGTTCTGGATTAACAACGACGCAGCCATTTACATCCTGGAAAAATATTTTTGTTATTTATAATTATTTTGTTAGTAACCTAAATAAAGTAATATTTTGTTATAATTTTTTTTTTAATGAAACTGTTATACTTAATTTGTTTTATAACTATTAGAATTTTACTAAACATGGAAAATAAAGTTTTACCTTGACAAAATATCTAAAGTTAGAGGGCAGCACTAGTACGTGTGGTGTGACAGCTAGCTGCGCATGCGCTGACCATAGCGCAGCATCTACAGCCAGCCCTGAAGCCGCGGGCCACAGCGGGTAGTAAGACTGTTGCTGTATCACGTGGCCAGCTAGCCGAGATAACTTATCACCACCCATACCCCTGCAAAGCACGATGGTTTTAAAATTTAACTTTGAAGCAAAAAAAAAAGGTTTGTTCTTCTAAGCTTTAGCATCATAGCATCAACATACAGCAATATTTAAAATATTGTTCAATTTATCAACGTTCAATGCGATCGTTAACTGATATCTAATGACCTATAGATATGAAATGGCTAATTTATCTCTAACTGCCATATTGATACACAAGTGTACACAACAGATTTAAAATTAACTGGACAGTAGTTAAAGCAGTATTTACGATGATATTTCTTCTTGACTGAGGTGCATGAGAATGTCAGTACTGGTTATTCCGATAATTATTCCACTAATGTTGAGAGTGCAAGGATCAGGTACAAAGTGGATGTTCGAATGTTTCCTTTTGCTGGGGTAAGCTGGCGTCGGGTAAATGTTCACATGGAATGCGTCCTTATTGCTGGAAACTACGTATATTTTTGTGTTTGGACTGCAAAATAAAGAAAACATATTTTTATAAATTTCTTGAAGATTTAAGATATGGGTACAGCAGCTACCTCTACCCATACCTTGTTTTAGAAAGGTTAGGTTTTAGGTTTTGATGTGATACCTTACCTTGAATTACTTAATTCACCTACATTGTCCATTAGTTTGTCGAAAAATGATTTAAAAGTTTCTGCCATCGTATTATCCTTGACTTTGGTATGTTCACTGTCTAAAAATGGTCCTGTCATTATAACTATGTGGGGTTTGTGTGTTGCGATGTAGGAAACAAAGTCTTTTAAAGGTTCATAAGCCATGTTATCTGATGTCGTGTATGGACCTGCTGCTATCACAGTTGATAGTTTACCTACAACAGTCAACAAATAAAGGAAAATCTATACCATAGATGTTGCATAAGTAGTTTTTCTAAATTAAGCCAATATTAATGTATTTTTAAAAGCTAGCTAACAATTACCACAAGTAATCTACAATAATAAAATCATTTCATTCATCAAATTATGTAGTTTTATAAGACATCAAACCCACCATTTAACGTGTTCATCATATCAGCCCCATGATCCGCGACCGGAAGTGAGGCGTCGCAGAACACATCGTGAGCTACGAATTTGTCGCCGCGAGGGTTCACACCCCGCATCACAACCGTCTGGCCAGGAAATAATGAATACTGCTTCACGCTATCCAAAAAAATAAACTTATTAAAAAATTTATTTTTAATAGTAAGTATAATACGAGATATATTTTAACTCAACAAGTTTGTTTACAGACATCTCTTTTATACTTTTAAATATTTCGGGCAGTTAGAGGTGATCACAGTATACTCAAACAATCATTTTGCTTGCTTTCAAGTGATGAATGTCTGTCTATATAGAACTCGATGTAACCCTCTACATATATTTAAAGGCAGTGCCTCACCACGTATTTAGAGTGGAAATATTTTTTTGATCAACAAACAAACAAACTTATTGGTATCAAATATATATTTTAAAAATACTGAATATACAGACTTATCTATGTCGACTGGCACCGTTTGACTGAGCGAGTGTTCCCAAGTTCCTTGAAGCACTACACTCTTAGGGTTGAGCCTGGCATCTGCATCACATTCTATGCGACCTGCTACAGACACTTCTGCCTGTAAAACCATCACATCTATAGCTGCCATTTCGAAAACCTTAATTAGGTAGAGTCCATGCTAGATACCTATATAGGCTACCTGTGTTTTACACCTGACCGAAGTGACTTCAGATATTCCATTCTTTTTCATAATGCATTGGGATAAGTACCGAATGTTGTTGTCAAACATACTAGCTTTCTCATGGAGTAGTTCAAAGCCAAACCTAAAATAAAAATTAGATTTATCAACCAAAACTCGACATGACTATAAGGATGATGGCTTTGAGATCCTACTACTGCTAAACTACACAGTTCACGCTGCTGAACTACACATTTCCGCAGTGCAAATGCTGCACATGCAGGGTTGATCCATTAGAAACAGTTTGGTGTTCAACGTCAAGGTTTAAGTCCACCACAGAGAATTATTTTTGACTAATTATTAACTTGTTATAGTAGTCTATAACAAGTCGTTAGTCAAAAATAATTCACAAAAATAATTCACTTTATAATTTTTAGCTCATTATTGACATTACAATATTGACGACTTCTTAACTTATTGTTGACATTATAATCTTGACTTATTATTAACTTATTATTAACATTGTTTACCACTGAATGAACTTACAAATTTAATGATTTATATTTTTTTTCATTAACTATTTTACGATAATTTGATACTCGTAAAATGATTTCATAATTAATTCTACTATAAAAAAAAATTTGCATGCTTCATGGTAGAATGTACTAGATTCTTCTCTGACTTAACACCATACTTTTGTACCTACATTCATAGCAAATAAATTATTTCATTTCGTTTCATTATTCACATAATTACCACAGAAGTCATCTTTTGTCAGTGTTTAAATGCTTTGCGATCATATGAGTTAAATGGAAAGGCTGACTTATATCTCCAGTTATGTAACTTAAATCATATAGAGCTTTGTGTTAAAAAAATGTGGTGAACTTAAATCCCTTTAAACTTTTTTAACATTAAATATTAATTAGTTTTATGTTCAAGGGCTAACTTACATTGCTTTAGTGTATGTGTCACCATCCTCATTAGGTACCTGTGCTATTTTCATATTTAAAAAGTCACTGGGACCACATGGTGCAGCAATACTCTGTAATAATTGTTCATCGCCATATGAATGTACAACAGCACCAGGGTTTGTTCTCGAAGTGTATTTGGCTGACCCACTGGAATTAACCATAACAACTTTTTATTAAAGAAGCTTCTGATAAGTAAATGTATGTTTTTTCCTTAAAATTCATAGGAAAAAATACTTGTGGCTTTACACTAATATATATCAATGCTCCATTTACTGAAATAAGGCTTTAGAATACTGTTGGACAAAGTTGGCCAAGATGAATGACAAATATGAATGGTATACAGCACAAAACCAAAACTGGGAAGTGATTATTTGAGTGAGCGGCAGTTTTAGTATTAGGATAGAAAAAAAATCCTAAACTTACACTGTAGGGGAGTAACTGGCTGGACACAGGTCATTTGTTTGATTTGTTGATTCAATTTCAATTTTAACTCTCTGAAAATGTGTGCAATAAAATGAATATTCTGGTACCAATCATAATATTACTTAATTTGATTCTTATCACTAATACAAATTTTCTCACATAAAACCAAATGAAGAGCAGATTAAGTTGATGGCTGCAGACGAGTATGGATCTAGTCATGATTTATAAAGAACATGAACCAGAAGCAAACTCGCCCACAAATATCATCAAGTTATATCGCTGGCAATCATTTTCCCAATGAAGCACAAATTACAGATTAAAACAAATAAATATATACAAAAACAAGTTACAATATTTCAACTAAATTAAGTTCTCCATTCAAAGTTAAGTATTTTCTGTATAGTTGGTGCAGACTTTCCTAAAAGTACTCAATGAGTGTAGATCTAGTCACAGACATAATACACTGCGTTACTAGAAATATACCCATTAAGAACAAATAGGTATTTCCAAACTTCCTTCTTCAATACAAAATGAGCTGGAACACCTAAAATTATAAGGGCACATAACAATAAAATTCCACTAATGCTACCTACTCTAAATTCCAGAAACAAACAATTAATTTATCATAATTATATCCTACATAATAATTTAGTAGAGTTGGGAAAAATAATGATACCTTTGGATGTCATTTCTAACTAAATATAATAAAACTAAGAAAGTAACCAACAAAGTTATTAAATACCTTTGGTGTTGTAGCCATATAATTTGATAAAACTTCATTCTCTGATCTGTATGTTCGCTAAGGATTAGAATCGATGATAAAGAATGGTTAACAGAAAAAAGTTTTTTTTTTTAAGTTAGATTGCAAGTAAACCGTTAATCATTCCAAGCGGCAGCTGAACTGACAAGTTTCAAACAACTTTTTACAAATAGTATAGTAAATATTATTGAACACGTGGAGCATGCGCATTAAAAGGATACCGATTTGAAACAGGAGCCCCTGCTCCATAAACCGTCAAACCGCTGCCGGTAACCAACTGTCCATTTTCTGTAGCGGTTGCATTGGAACGATTTGCCGATCGCTTGGAAAATTCCTTTCTCACAAATACATCCAAGTTGTCCAAATTCGGCGATGAACCGTTTAAGTTGTTTAAACTGAAGGCCATCCATTGTTCGATGAAAGATTCAGCGTCGATGTTGTATTCTTCGCATAAACTTACGCCTTAGAAAAGAAGTGAATAATGGAACAACCTTGAACATTCATTTGAAGCGGTCTAAGTTACACCCAAAACTTTTAGTAAAGTTGCTGTAGAGATAGATCCATAAGTTTATTATATATCGCGAATGTTATGAATACTCACATTTACTTATGACTTCTTTAGGCACATCTATACCGAAAAATTGAAATTGCTCAGTCACCAATTCTTCGGAAGCCATTTTCTGTAAATTGAAATGAAAGAGCGAATGAAAGGAAAGGAAGCAAAAGAGCGCCAACGCCAATCAAATAGTTTGCGTGAGTTTCGTCAAAGTTTTTACCACAGATAAAATCTAACAACAGAAACAACTTTTTTTGTTTTTTTTCCTGTTAGGACCACATTGGCAACTTAACACCTACGTTTTGATATTTTTATTATTTATTTCTAGCCTATACTCACAGACTACTATGAACTAGGTTTACATTTACTACCTAAAACCTAAAATGTCCCACAGCTGGGCAAAGGCACTCTTCTTCCACTGGTTGGTTTGTCTATAGCTCTGCGTGTGATCAGTTCATAGAAAGGAAACTGTAATAGAAACGAATCCAGGATATATTATATTGATATATGTCTTCACGCCGTCTCCGCCTAGATCTGCCACTCTACCTCGCCGTTTAATTTAAATACCTACTTTGTTTGTAGTAATATTTTTATCAACTATAATATAATAATGATATGTACAAATCTTTAATGGCTTAGATATAGTTCGTACACTGCGAACGGATAAAGCTGGAATGTATTATTATGTTCTTCCATCAATTATATAATTTTGTTAGGTATAGTCAGGTACAATGCGTTTCGTTTGTTGCCCTATCTGATGTTCACCCGTTATTCGCCGTTAAATATCATAAGCAGCGTCTAGTAGACGTAGACGGGCTTGTTGGTCTATTGGTTAGTGACCCTGACTGCTAAGCCGGAGGTTCGCTTCCCACTTAGTGGGAATCGAACCCACAACCTCCGGCTGACAAATCTTTGTGCGATGAGCACGATCATTTGTTCTGTGTCTGGGTTTAATTTATCTATAATATGTATGCATATATTTATAAATATATAAGTATGTTTATCAGTTGGCTGGTTGCCAAGGTACAGGCTATGCCTAGTTTGGGACCAGATGTCCGTGGGTGAGTTGTCACAAGATAAAAAAAAAGTAGAATCTGTAGACCCACCGAGCAAGAAGACCTGGCTCGCGATGCGTGGTACTCGACTCAATTTATGAAAGGCTGCGCTAGGGCCTCGGGAGCCAGTTTGAGGCTATAAGCGGCTTTTAGACTACGCTATAATGTAATAGTATATTATTATATTATATACCTAGCTCAAAGCACAAAAATATCGCGCACCATAGTTACATTGGCATAAACTAACATAAACTACTGTGCGAAATATTATAGCGTAGTTTTAGCATTGACTTATTAATTATTCATAATGTTTAGTTCTTCTCACACCTAGTTGATAATTATGTCGATGGTTTTTAGCCGCTACACACGCTATTCACAAAATACTCAGTTGTATTTTTACTTTTATGTATTTTTACTTTTCATACAAAAATTCAACTTTTTGCCTATTTTTGCTCGATATCAATAAATGGTAAAAGGTAGGCACTTGAAATATTCACAATACACTTGCATGTAAAATGATTATTTACATAATCTACACTAATAAGAGATCAGAGAATCTACACTAAAGAGGAAAGATTTGTATTTTTGTGTGTGTGTTTGTAATAAATTTTATAAACTCATAAATTACTGTGCCAATTTCACTCTAGGGACTCTCATCTACTATATAAAAATAAGTCGGGTTTTCCTTCCTGACGCTATAACTCCAGAACGCACGAACCGATTTCCACGGTTTTGCATTCGTTGGAAAGGTCTCGGGCTCCGTGAGGTTTATAGTAAAGAAAATTCAGGAAAAAAAAATTCAAGAAAAAAAGCTGGAAGGGAAAATCATTTTTCACATACAGCGCCATCTCTGATACATAGCATGTACTATAACGGCGCCAGTACGTGGTGTGTGCAGTGTGAGTATCCCCCACGAAAATAAGTACAATAAATGAACACGTATTTCAGTGATTTTGGAAACCTCTCCCGAGTAAAATAGGGGTTTTTAAAGATAGGGACATGAATTTTCTTATGCGTGCTTCTGGTTCGATACAAATAAACACATATTTCAGCAATTTTGATAATCCATATTCTTAAGGCGCTGTACTTAGTCAAAATAGGCTTCACAAAACAGATTTTTAGCCAAATGCATGCATTTTAGAGCAGCAAAAAAAATTTATGTTAATCTTGATCATATTTATGAGTGGACCATTGTGTTCAAAACACGTTTTCGGCCAATTTTCTCGATGGAAAAAAATCATAAAGTAGCCACTAACATTGAAATCTTAGCAGTTATAACTACATTATTTATAAACAAATCTTGATAAAATTAATAACAGTGATGTAATATATAATAATGAAGGGAACTATTGTTTTTATTTATCGATTGAAATAATATATTTGTAAGAATGAATTTATTTATTGATTAATAACTCGAACGAGTCAAATGAAACGTCGCGCCATCGCGGCGTCTTTTCGCTTCTCTTTCATTTCTACGCGTAGCGACAGTGACCGCTGAGGCGCGCTGCTTGATGGACGTATGTCAATTTGTTCCGCTCGCCGAAAATAATCATTTACGTATGTTTGTTGATAAAAGCTGCTTTTTATATTATATTTTGTGATTCGTTTTTTCTAAGTTGTGTTTGTTGGTGTACATTTTTGTTCGATTTCGGTTTTAGTCATAAGTTGTGTAAATAAACAGTAGTGTATATAAAAATAAAATAATAATGAAACAGCTGTTTTTTTTATTGCAATTTTAGGGCTGGCGCCATAGTAAAAATTGTTCATAATGATTAGTACAATGACCTTTGCAATTAGGTACCTTTTTCTATGGGATCAACCCTGACATCGTAAAAAAAAAACAGCTGTTCCCTGCATTTTGACGAGTTATGTGAACATAAATGTAGGGAACAGCAGTTTTTTTTATTCGCGAACAAAAAATAATGTTGCATAGATAAAAAAATCACAATTCTTCAAAATTTAGTTTCCTACTACAACAAGGGTCGTTTTCTTTGTTTTCGTCGCTTGATGTGACTACCAATAACAATTCTTTTTCTCGCAATGGCATATTATAATTGTTACAAAAATAAGAAAATCAACAAAAGTAAAATAATAATTAAAAAAACATTTATTTCAAATAAGCAAATCTACAAAAAGTATATTATAGTTGGCGGGATTTGAACCCGGGGCGTTAGTAATAACCCTAATGCACGAGACCGCTAGACCAATCGAGCTAAGTAATTATAAGACGAAATTACTATAGATAATATATAAACAAACAAAATAAGATGTGCACAAGAAGGTACTTACGTTACAACTTCCATCATGTTTTTGTTTTGTGGAATAAGGGTTCACACGCACTATGCGGTTACCCGCAATGCGGCTAGCCGTCCGGCTGACCGCAGGATGCGGTTGCGAATGCGGCCAGCCGGATCGCGGGCAGCCGCATTCGCAACCGCAACGTGCGGTTGAAGAATCGTTGCGATTTGCGGTCATATCGATCCATTACAAAGATGGACGTAGACGAAGTTGCAGCTATTTACTACATTTACACACGTTACGTAAAAATTGCTGGCCGACTCTGGATTTCTATGATAAACTTTTCGGTGTCGAAGTCCATTTTGCCTGACGTACCACGTGCACACTCAATGGCGGGCAGCCGCATCGCAGTGCGCATAGAAATGAATATTACGTACATAATTGTACTTGCGGTCAGCCGGACGGCTAGCCGCATTGCGGGTAACCGCATAGTGCGTATGAACCCTTAGATCTCTTTATTGCCCTCCGTTTATTTTTCTTGTTGCACATTTTTTAAACACTATTGTTTATTTACACAACTTATGACTAAAACCGAAATTGAACAAAAAATTACACCAACTTACAGAAAAACTTAGAAAAAACTAATACCTAATTTAAAAATGATTGTTTTTATAAAATAACAATTACCTATTGAATTATTTTAAAAATAAAAAACAAAAATATGCACATATTTTAAAAATAACAGCACGCAAATACATATTAAAATAATAAGAAAACAAAAAATGTGCATCTAATGAGAATCGATCCTAGGGGTCACGGCGGACGCGCGCTGCGATTCCGGACAGCGACGCGCTGAGCCAATCGTACATTTTATGTAGGTAGCGAAATTACGCTTTTAAATGTAATTGAAATTGCGGATTGACGAAACTCGCGCGGTGCACCCCGCAGTAGGCGGGACTAATCGTGTCCCACTTCATCTGCTTCACCCCCTCAAACACATAAAAGTCGTCTATTCACCGCGCCTTAAGAGGGTGAAATATGGGTTGGAAGTTTTTATAAGAATTGTGTCATTTTCAAAGATAGACACATGATCTATACTAATATTACAAAGCTGAAGTGTTTGTTTGTTTGAACGCGCTAATCTCAGGAACTACAGGGCCGATTTGCAAAATTATTTCATTGTTAGATAGCCCACTTATTGAGGAAGGCTATACGTTACTTTTCTTAGGAAAATCTACCCCCTATGGGTGTGAAATAGGGGCTGAAATAGGTGGTATGTGAAGTTCGGTATTCTCAAAGATAGACAGATGAAAAGATAAGTAGATAAGATAATGACCATCTAAGACATTTATCTGTAACGACGAACCCCGTGGTCGTGTGGCGTTCACTCCGGTTTTTTAAGGTGTCGCCAGCTCTAAGGTCCCGGGTTCGATCCCCGGACGGGTTCATGTAGAAAATCACTTTTCTATATTGTCTCGAGTCTGGGTGTTTATGGTACCTTCGTTGTCTCCGATTCCATAATACAAGTGCTTTGCTACTTACTTTACTGTAATTATTATTTTAACGCCATAATATTTTATGAAAAATTTTATTCATACTCCTTACTATGATAGTCACAGAATACATCCATCTATCCTTTAATACTACTCTTTACTTGACGCGCGAGCGAAGCCGCGGGCAACAGCTAGTCTTCTTAATATATATAAATCTCGTGTCACAATGTTTGTCCTCAATGGACTCCTAAACCACTTAACCGATTATAATAAAATTCGCACACCATGTGCAGTTCGATCCAACTTGAGAGATAGGATAGTTTAAATCTCAATTATATAAAAAAAAATTTAGACCGCAGGCGGAGCTGCGGGAAAAAGCTAGTAGAACTATATTTTTTACAAAAAAATTTACCTACCGCAGGCGGAGTCGCGGGGAACAGCTAGTCAATAATACACAGGTTACATGGATTAGTTGCCTTCGAGGCGAAGCATAGTGCTACAGTAAATTCAAATGAAATAAAATCAAAAATTCTTCTACTTATGTTCATCATTATTGTGGCAAATTTTGAAACATGGTCAGTAATAGGTAGGTATAGTGAATACTTATAAAAAATATATTGCATTATAGTAACAACTAGACAATCAAAATGCAATTAAGGCTGATGCATTAATTTTGTAATTACATATTATAAGACAGCAATAACATTCACTAGATTCTTAATGTACAAATATACAGAATAATATTATCTTTAGGTTCTCTTATGCTCTTTGAACATGTATGTGAAATTTACAAGATGGCATAGCTTGAACTTCAGCTGTGACCACACTATTGATGCACAAGTTGGCCAAGCCACCTCTGATCAATCCGCAGGTGTAAGCGACATACTGAAAACAAAGGAAAAATATTCTAATTATAATGTTAAATCCATGCTAATAATATAAATCTGAAAGTAACTCTGAATGCCTGTTATGCTTCCTCAGGTAAATTGATGTAATGGAAATTGGTATAGAGTTGGCTTGGATACCAATATGGGATATAGGCTACTTATACAACCGATACCCACCTTGGTAAGGCTGCATGCATAATGTTCATTATGGTTTGAACTTTCAATAGTTTAGTTTCTATAGTTCAAGAAATAAAGTAGGAAATGAGGCTTATTAAAAAGATAATAACAGTTTTTATTGTAACTATTAAGGATTAAATTTAGGATACTTACTCTAGGAGCGAATTCCAGGTACTGATGGCCATTTGAGAAGTTTGTCAGGAATCTGAAAGCATTATCTTGCAAGACATAAACACCTTGATGATTTGTTCGTAAGTTATCAATTTGTTTTTTATAAATACAAGTCCAGAAGTCTGTGCAAATAAACTTCATAGTATCTAGTTCATCTTTAAACCTGGGCCACTCTCGGGTCAACCTCTCCATTATTTTATACCCTGCAGCAAAGCCAATATACTCGACTACAGAAAGGTCCACCTCCTGAAATTAAAGTAAAACAATATTGTACTTTAGTATTTATTATCATTTAAATACATTTGTTTGATAAAAGAAAAATATGAATAAGTACCTTTTTCTCATTATTATTATCTTTTGATTGCTCTAAAGAATAGTTAATTATTTCGGAATGAAGTAATTCAAACACTATATCGTCAGCCATAGTGACTTTATGACAGTAGGATGAAGCGATTATTATCTATTGAATTTGATTTTTAATTTCTTTTGAAAACGAAGCTTGTCTTTTAAAATTGATCGATTCTCGATATTATTCTGTACTTTATAAAGAATTTATTTTCATGTTTCGCGAGCACAACAAGACAAATTTGTTTGACATTGACTGACGCTGGATATTAGTTTGAAAGAACCTGTCAATCGTGTCATTGTGACAAGTGAAAACCTGATATTTTTAGCATGAAGGATAAAATAAAAAATATGGGGATACCAAAAAACGGAGAGGAAAATGATGGAAGGACCGGTTTTCAGCCACACGGACAAATTATACAATTTAAAAATCAATAAATATTATAATTTAATATATTCCATCTATATATTATAGTAAGCTTGCGAAATACTCAATTTCGCTAATGGCCTCCGATTAAGAAAAACGTAACATAAAACAAATGAACAAACACTGATGTAGAGAGAAGCTCATGGCTTCGGCTTTCGGCCTTACGTAAGCCGTACGGTTTGACCGATAAAAAAGATTTAGCCGCGCTCACCACGGTTGGTTCGTGGATAAGTGAACGTTTGTAAACACAACTAGACCCCTCCGTGCCTCGGAAAGCACGTTATGCCGTCGGACCCGACTACGGTCTTATTATCGTTAAATCATTACAATTCTGACAACCAGTCTTACCATGAGATACTGTTTTACCCAGCAATGAGTTGCGGAGGACGGATAGGCAGTCGCTCCAAGTAAAATATGAAATTCAGCTAAATCTTGTACGACTAGAAGCCGACCCCAACATAGCTTGGGAAAAGGCAACAAAATAGATTTGAGAGTAGCTAAATTAACACTGCATAAAGTTTTGCGTTTACCCATTGCAACTACAACTTTTTTTTTAAATAAAATTAAACTTCCTTATGAGATAATTAATATAAGGTCGGATTAACACGTATCAACTCGGAAAGGGATCGTCACTGTAGAAACTCGAGCCGTTGAGTATTATTCGTATGAAACTCCCTACTGCAACGGACACTAATCGGAATCGTAACGAAATCACCTCACCTCGAGTCCTCGAGACAAGCTAGCGAACCGCGGTGCGGTGCGTGGTCAACTTGCCGTCCCCGTGCTTACGGTTCTCCGTACCGTCCCGCGTCGCTGCGACGCACGTAACCAGCGGTCGGCGAGCCGTACGCGCGGCGTCGCTTAGCCGTACGCTTTGGTTACGTGCTTACGTTAGGTTGACGACTATTGACGGCGAGGCGAAAGGCGAAACGGTAGCGATCCCTTTCCGAGTTCCGAGAGTGCTGTGACCCTAACATGACTTTACCGAAAGGTTATATCTATCCAAAAGGTAAGGTAAAAAGTGCATCTAGTTAAATCTGGTATAAAGCCGGTATACATTCAGCTGAGCTGAAATGAGATTTGATATCTAATTTTTCGCCTCAATGTTTTGACATCAAAAATCAGAACCAAACCCCTGAAGCGTCTTGAACAATGGGTAAATTTATATGGAACCGGTAATCAGAGGATGTGGCAAATAATAGTATCAATTTGCCACATTATGGGTGCGGGTACCATTCGAGAGATCAAAAATACAGATTTAATTTTTATAACCACAATTCTGTACCTCCCGGAAGAAAAAGTTATTCGACTTTTACATATGCGGAAAACAGTTCGGGAATTCACCCCACGCAAGCACCAGTCATGGGTCGCGTTTTTGCAATTTTTCAAGGCTTAGAAGCAATCTAAGCCCATATTATTGCTCTTGCTTGTCAGGTGTGATATCGGGCTTTTGAGGGGTTAAAATATTTTATTGAACTTATAGACTAGTTTTTTGGTATATTTGATGAACTTTATCAAAAGTATTGTAGAAGCAAACTTCTGACGATCCGTTCCGAGCTTTCGTACAATGGTGTTCTATTAAACGACACACAAGTAACATTGCAATATTCTACAATGTGTTATGCAAACAGTTGCAATAATTTTGATGTCATAATAATAGGCAACCCTAACGACAAAGTAGAAAAAAATAAAACATAAATAAATAAATAAAGATGGCGGATTGCGTATTCCATGCAGAGCTTCGTGGTACATTGTACAATTTTCAAGATGTCATAAGCTTCAGTGGTGTTAAATTGTTTTAGAAGTGTTATTGTGAGCTATTTTGATTAACAGCCATTTTAAACTTTGGAGTAAGTGTCGGTTTATCACAAATGGACGGAAATAATATTATCGCTGTAAAAGATGGCGATCAGACGCGCCCTGCTGAAAAAGAAGCGCCACCTACCGTGGATGTACCTAAACAAAAATTTGAAGGAATTGTGCGGAGAAAAAGGAGGCGCGGGAAATCTAAAAGAAAAATAATGAAACCGTTTTCGAAAATACCGTGGCAAGAGAGAAGAAAAAATGACAAATCAAAGAGGAATAATAGATTCCGGAAGATAGTAATAACTAAAACACATGCGCCATTTAATAACAATCAGTTTTTGATGGAAATACATAAACCAGAACCAGAAAATTCATTTCATCTGTTACGGACCCCATCAGCCCGCACTCGTGATTCAAGTTTTAGCGTAGATTCGGAAGAAAATTATTTTTTTTCGCTACCTGAAGATGAAGAGGAATATTTAACTAAGGAATTTTCAAGTGTTTACGAAGACGCACAAAGTGAAAGATTGTCAAATATGACGAAAGATGACCTTGTGCAAGAGTATTTACTATTGGAAGCTAAGTATGAGAATCTCGTCAAAAGGACAGAACGTTCAAAAGCAAAGTGCGCTGATGAGGACAAAGACGCGACCAACACTGACAGAGATGCTTCAATAACTGACAGAGACAGTATGGTAACCGATAGAGACACTTCAGGAACATCCACAGGATCCAGTGTGGTAGGTGAACAGTCGTTAAGTGAGATAATGCAGCGTATGAAAGAACAAGAGGAACAAATACATTCGCTGCAGCTGGATAATGAAAAATTACGTCTTGAAAATGAACATCTACGACAACGTTCTCAGGACTCATCAAGTGCAGACTCTGAAAGTGATAGTTCTTCAACTTCAGATAGCGACAGTACCTCTAGCCGCAGTGCAAGTCCTGTAGCCGAGCCTGTTCTAGAAACTCGCAATAATTTACCCACTGAAACTCATGTTCATGTAAATGGTCAAAATGGAGAGACTGAAGGTTCAGAAGCTACATACCCCATGGTTAATGGCTGTCATGATTCAAATGACTAAGTTTTCAATCATTCTTTTGTATCTATAGTTACATGCTGTCAATATTGTGAAACAGTATTTAGGTATTTTATTCTGCTTTATTCTATGTTACAGCGGGACAAGTATATTTCATGGTGTAATGTGCGAATTTACATGACATGCATTTATTGAATTGCATCTTTGTGTAGCGAACTGTACAAATTCCCTCAAACATTCTTTTCCTCAACATTGTGGAAATGTAAATGTGAGATCATAATACTTTAGATTTAGTGAAATTTTTCTGTGATATCCTTGTGGATATTTTATTGGTAGTGATTAATGTAAAAAAAAGTTGTTTCCAAATAGATCTCACTTTTATGTTTATACAGTGGGATATAATGTAGGCTAGATCTAAGTGAAAATGTTGTAGTGTATTGAGTATAATTTATTTTGAATTATTATTATAATCTTATATTTTATGGTTGGCTTTGATCTTGTTATGAATAGGATTCTTTTTTTGTAATAAACTCAATTGTGTCAAGTACTTGTAGGAATATTGTATTAATTGTATTTTAATAGGGATGTAATTTATGTTCTGCTGCGCCATTAAATACTATGTAATAAGTCAGGAAGTTTTATATGTTATTTGTGAGCCACATGCACTCAGCTGTGAAATTCTTATATACTTTTAATATTATTTACCATAGTGGACCTAGAAACATAGTTTTTGGATGAAGTAAGAAAACATTAAAATATATGTATACTTTATAGTTGAAAATGTTTATTAATTACTGCAGCACTGCCATGCCTATTAGAATCTTATAACAAACAATCTTATAAATTACACAATAAAATTAAAATAATGTACCATGCATTTAACATAATAAATTTGCATGGGTTTGAATAATAAAGTATTTATGATGGGGTATAAAAGACAGTATTATTGAAATATATATGACACGTAATTTCTTAAAAATAAAATAAGTGTCCAATTTTTTACCTACAACTGATAAAATAGTTTTACCACCATCCCGTAAAACAACTAATCTGTTTTTACTTATCACATCACTTGAAAAATTTCACATTTAAAACCTATACCGTTTTTAATAACAAAGGTCTATAAAACGGTAGATTTTTTTAAAGTCACATGGAGGGAAATACTCTAAATATTGAAGATAGACAATAATAATTATCTTCGAAATAAATATGTATTTATTCTTTTATAGAAACAAGCATCAAGATCATCTTTTATAGAATCAAGCAAGCGTATTTAAAAAAATCCGAGAATGTAGTAAATTCTCCGATTTTTTTTTAAATACGCTAGCTGAACCCGGGAATCGAACCAGTTGATACCAGAAAAAAATATATTTTTTGTGCTTTATGTCATCAATACATAGTGCCATAACGATGAAATCTCTCCAACAAATATGGTAAAAAGCGTATTAATAAATCTAAAAATGCTTTTTTGTTCTTTAAATAAATTAATCTTTTCCTTGATATTTGCTACGTACAGTATTTAAAGTCTACATTCCCTCCAGGTGTTATTAATAAATTCTACCCTGTATTCTTCCTGTTTATATGGTTTTCGAAATATACAGTGTTACCGAAAGGGTAAATCTATCCGATAGGGGTGAAGAGTACATCTGGTAGTTTGGTTCGTCGGTAGAGGGTCTGCCTCTCGCCTAGAGTATTAGTGTTCTGTGGTCTGCCTTGTCTATATATCCAACAAGCTAAGGGTATATCAAATTGCTCAATAATTAAACCGATCTGGACATACGGAATCCAACATTACGTGCCTCCATAGAGCTCAAAACAATATTCTAAGGGTACGGTCATCAGCGCCGTGGTATGGTCGCAATTCGGACATCCAAGAATACCTGTAAACCCCAACTATCTTAGATGAAGTAAAACTATACTCCGCGAACTATTAGGACCGTTTGAAAATCACCCAAACCCGTTATCCAGTATGCTCTTGCAACCAAATCGGATTAGAAGACTCTATGTGCTCTTAATAAGAGGGGATGGAAAAGTGGCTCTACCTCGTACAACTCCTGTCTATAGTCTGATCGACTGCTCGCAGGTTCAAAAGCGGAAGAGGAAGAATTACTTGATATCAAAAAACATTACTTAACTGCTAAAGGGAATGTATCTTAAACATTTAGCGCTATGACTCTCGTAATGCGGTGACCACATTAATTTGTTTTATTTTTGGTGTCGAATAATAAACTTGTAACTGTATTGTGTTTGTAATTTTGTGAACCGAGTCTAGACCAGATGTACTTTTGTAACACCCTGTTTATCAACCATTTAACCAATATTGTATATCTATAATAGTTACTTTTTTCTTTACAGTAATTAGATATTTATTAGGAGTCTTTACCTGAAAAGGAAAGCGAAACCCATAAGGGATCACTTTGTTGTCAGTCTGTCTTTCCGTCTGTCAGTCAAGACCCTTCATTTTTATTAGGAATTTTAACCATACAGGTATTTAGTTCTAGTAAATCCAAAGACATTGTAATTTATTCTAAGAGTACAATGTCTTTGAGTAAATCTAATAAATCATAACGTCTATGATTATTCTTTGTACGGAACCCTCGTTGGGCGAGTCCGAATTGCACATGTCCGGTTTTTTTAAAGAATCATTAGTTTGGAATTTTGTTGGTGACTCTGCATTGGTTCACACCCAAATTATTTTCAACAAGCTTCTTGTTTAACCCTTAATCAAATGAGGGGAAATTATTTCCCACTTCGTCCGGCTTAGCAAATTCTTTTTTTTTATTTTAATGACAAGACTTAGCCGTGCCAACCATAGAGAAAAATAATCTTGGATATATTGTTTACTGAATAATGGCAAAATTTGTCAAGAAGTTGATAACCTGACGACGTATGTCAAAGCCAAACTCACAATTTGTGATTTTTCCGCGAAAATACTTGCTGTGTTACGAATTCTAGAAAGTTTTTTGAAAAAAAAATCTGTTAAGTGAGTACACGTTATAATAAACTAAACTAGACTTATTCTCCGAACGTTTAGCTGAAAAAGAACCGTGAAAACAATTAGATTTCTTGGAGAATTTTCATCTTGAATTAGTGGGAAATAATTTCCCTTTGTCCGTCCCTGTCTTCAAAAAAAACTTTAACTATATAAAAAATTAATAAATTAAATAAATAAAATAACTTGGCTGATTTATTTAATTAAGTTTTTTATTATTAGGTATTTGTATTTTTGTATTTTCTCATTATACCCATTGTAACCCTAACATTATTGTTTAATTTTGCAATTTCATGTTAGAATTTTTAATTTTATATTTAGTAAGTATTCATAAAATATAAAACAAAGCAGGGTGAGGAGCTAGTATAAAAACAGTACTAAAATTCTTGAAAACTCGTAACCTATACCGGATAATGGGAAATAATTTCCCACTTGGTGATATTTTGCAATGCCGTTATGAACAAGGGGAAACTATTTCCCACCGCAAAACCCCCCTTTCCCCCCACTTTTCCAAGTTTTTATCATAAGATTTGAAATCTACTCACAAAATTCACCTAAGAACCGATCTCAGTTTTTATTTATCTCACAAAAAGTATTCCATTTGATTAAGGGTTAAAATACTTTGGTAGGAATTATATTTTATTTTACTTATTATAGCTATAGAACAGGCTATATCTTATCTTTCTTTGACTTAGATTCAGGAGCATTAGGATTAGTACCTTTATAAAATTGTTTGAGTAGAGCCATGGCCTCATTAGCCATTAAGTTTCCAGACAAATTATAGTTATA
This sequence comes from Plusia festucae, assembly GCA_950381575.1. Classification (NCBI taxonomy): domain Eukaryota; kingdom Metazoa; phylum Arthropoda; class Insecta; order Lepidoptera; family Noctuidae; genus Plusia; species Plusia festucae. Next base: position 7,325,477 of record OX494450.1, read on the forward strand.
TTCATAAAATTTACTTATATCTAAAACTGTTTTACCGCCAAATCTATCATTGGCGCAACCATAAATCACCTCTTTGACACATAAATTACTTAGTGCTGCAGCACACATAATACATGGCTCTACTGTGACATAGACGGATATATTTTTAAAATACATTTTGTAATCAATATGATCTGTTTTGCAGTATTCTATCACAGAATCAATACAGTTAATTTCTGCATGCCTTGTAGGATTATGTGTAGCATTTACACTATTCCTAGATTCTGCAATGATCTCTGAATTAATAGTAAACACACAGCCTACTGGTACTTCTTGGGCTGATAGAGCTTCTGAAGCCAACTCAAGAGCTCTTTTCATAAAATCAGCCATTGTTCTTAAAAATTAGGATTTAGCTTCTAAATTTTGTTGGTATAATAATGCAGTAAATTATTAGTTTTTAGAAATTCTATTGCAGTCTGATCCCAATTATTGTTATTTACTGCCCTGGGACTTGGATGGGGCAGATACAGTATCTGAAACAAAGACATAAATACAATTATTTTAATATATAATTTTGATAAGGATACAAAAAAGATCTACCTGAAATCATACCTGGATTGATCTTGGAGAAAGGTGTCGTTTTAATATCTCTTTGGCTCTTGACTCACAGAATTTTCCTATGGCAACAATTATTTGCACTTCATAAAGTTCCAGGATTTTGCTAAATATTGGGTCACAGATTTTGTATAAATCTTGTACTTCATTTTTCTGAAAATTTAAGTAAAATATGTATTCCAGACACTATTACTATTACCTGCTTTACCAATATTTTTCAAGTCTTATTATTTTGTTTTTGTATTTTTTATTCATACTCACTTTAAATTCTTGTGGTGTTAGATTGCACCCTGAGTTAGTCATCCATTGTTGAGGCAAGTAATTATAGACAAAACTAGATTCAAAGAATTTTTCAGGTGTACCACATAATGTTTTGAATAAACCCCAAAATCTTTTACCGCTGACCTGGAATATTTACTTTTGTTCAAGAAAGTCATAAGACTCAATTACTTTTTGAAAATATCTTATCTTTGAATTTAGGTATATATTTTACCTTTATCAATCTCAAAGCAATTAATTATCATTTATCAGTTGTTTTTAGTAGGTAGGTAAAGAATTGCCAACATTTTATTAATATATTGACATAATGCTTACTTCAGTCCTGGTGCATTCAAAGCCTAAGATTGGACGGGCTGGAACTTCACATGGAGGTTTCCCTACAGGCCCACATATACCCAGCCAATCTTTTATTGAACTGATTTCACCAAAGGGTACCTGTTGCAACAACAAACAAAAATATAATTTTATTACTCTTTTGCACATCTGAAAAGTTTTATTTAATAAAATGGGATTTATCATTAATCAATCATTCCTTTTTTATAATCTATTTAAGTACTACATAGACATACTACGTCTTTTTTTCTCAGAAACATTTATTACTAATTCATATATTTTTGTTTTCTTACTCCTGTCTGAGACATTCCCCATGGTCCAGGATTCATACCAAAGTACACTATTTTCTTTTTCGTGTTACAATATTTACGAATATACATTTCAAATGTTTGTCTTGCATAAATTGTAGGATTGTAAACACAAAAAACTTTTTTGGGCATTTCAAATTGCTCGAGGGCTAAATTTAATTCATCTGATATATGGAGAAAGTCTTCACTTAAGTCATCACATTCATCATTGGTGGAATCTCCTGAATTGACGAAAAACGATGATACGACTTTCTCAGACATTTTTACAAGAACTCACTGTATTCAAGCCTTATTAGTAGTAATTTTAAAGCTATATACGCAATTTCTACACCACTTACTGAACAATATTTAACTCATAGTAAACACATATAATTAATTGTAATAGGGTATCACAATTGAATATAGATACGGGTAATTAATTGTTCCAAGTTTGTAGAAACTATTGTTTATAGGCCACTACTCAACTCACTAGCATAAAAATTAAAAAGTACTCTGCTGCTTATTATTTATTAGTAAATAAAGTACATACAGTCATACACTCAAGTACCTACTCAAAAAGTCAAAACCAGGCCTGTGACAGCTTTAGTTCCGAATGAGCCGTTTTGTCGCTAGCGTCGCCATCGAGCGATCACGTGATACCGCCGCCATATTGAGATTTGAGCTTGTGCGTGTGTGAGTGTGTGTTTTATGCATGAAGGTATAGGCTTGGCTTATCAAGTCCTATGTCAATGTCAATTTGAATTGTCAAAGTCGTGAGTTTTCAAAACTTTTACTACGTAACTGTCGAAAAACTTCCGAGTCGAGTGTTTGCGTCGCAGGTGTATTTCTTCGCATTTATTGAGTTGAGATCCTTGAAACGCAAATTATTACCCGTTGTTTGAGACAATATCGGTTGATCTAATAGATCATCATAGATATGGGAACCCGTAAGTGCTGCGTTGGTGGTTGCAATGCAACAAGTGAAACGCATCAGCTTATTAGCTTTCCCAAGAACGATAGCCTTAGAAATCAGTGGATGTCCTTTCTAGTGCCCACAAATTCCTCCCTCCTTGGACTCTCCAAGATGCAACTTTTAAGAAAACGTGTCGGCGTTTAAAGAACAAGATGAGGAGGCTGTGGATAAACACTCATGCATTAAAGAAACTGGTATGTGTTTAAATCACTTTCATAATTTGATAGCAAGGGATTTACTTTAGTTTAATACTGGTCACAAGACTTTGTTTCGCACAAGTTAAATTATTTACATATTTGTGTTCCGTTTTCTCTTATTCTACAGTTAATATTTATTGAATTAAAATATTCTTGTTTAGAATTCAATTTAAAGTCGACGTCAAACAAACTGTTCACATCATTACAGGATATTTGTTTGTAACTTAGTTATTATTAAAGACAACTATATATTTTATTATAAATAAATACTACCAAAATAAGAATGACGCTAGCAAGTAATGATTCTCATTAGCTAGACGTAGCCAAGAGTCTAAATTGATAAGTTCTTTTATTTTTCAGATGATCACAATTACTGTATGGAACAAGTTGACACTAATATAAAAACTTCAGGAACGGTCATGCTAGGAAATGAAGGTTAGTTTAAGCTATATGTAATTAACCTGTGTCAAGTCTCGCTGATATTTTGCGAATTAATAGTATTTTATGTGTTTCAGTTTCAGAAACTGATCGTCCTTCATGTTCACAATGTCCAACAGTTGCTTCAAACATAGAACACAGAGGTATGTAGGCAGTAAAAATAAGTTATTACTGCTATACTTTGCTGGATTTCAATACTGTTGCACTTATTAATAGAATAACTGAGTTTTTAATTAATTGATTGCTTATTACAGATGTGATGTTAGAAAAACCATCATGTTCAGGCTTAGATGTTGAAAGAGTCTGAAAGAATACAAACGGCTATTCCACCCATACCAAATAGTAAGTACAATAATATTGTTGTAAAAATTAACATTTTATTAGGTAGCAAAATCATGTGGCATTTGATTCTTAAAAGTTGAAGTATTTAATTTTCGTTTTTAGTGAGTGTATAATATAGTAAGTGTTTTGGTTTTCTACTGTTGTTTCAAATTTATTTGTAATAAATAAGTAGAAGAACCCTTCAAAAGAACTCAACCTATTTTTAATGTATTTGTTTCAATACTAAATTATTAATTGCTGTAAAATCTTTTTTTTTTTCAGGTTCTAAACGTAGAAAGATTGGCTCTAAAAATAAGAAGTTTATTAATCAAATCAAACAGATGGCACAGGAAAGTTTATTTTGTTCTGATGCTATTAAGAAATTGAAATCATTAAATTTTATTGACAATTGTAGTAAGCATGCATTGCGGTCAGATAATCCTCGAAAGGTAAAAGTGCCGTCTCTGCAGGGTTGGATCACCACCCTCGAAAGTTTTCGGAGGATATGTAAAATATTATTCAATAAGTATGACGTGAACTTTTATTATCCAAGGAATATTAATCAAGACCCTCTTGAAAATTTTTTGGTCGAATTAGAGCAGCACTTAATGCTAGGAATAATAACCCAGATCCAATGACATTTATTTATGCTTTTAAATCTTTGTTAATAACAAATTTGCTTAGCCCCCATTCCAAATATGCCAACTGCGAAGATGACGGGGAGGCTATACTAAAGGCAAAATGTTTGTTTCAAAATGAAAATTTTGAAAACACCGCCCTTGATAAAGATGAGAGTTTTCCCCTATTGGGCGATAAAGTACAACTTCCATCAATTTCAAGGGTTGGAGACTTCCCATCATCGTCGCAGCAGTTGCTAGATCAAGTAAGATTGGAAAAAATAAAAGTTCACTGCTCAGCTTACACTGCTGGTTATGTATGCAGAAAAATGTCAAAAATTCTTCAATGTGCGAATTGCTTGCAGACATATACCACCAGAAATGAAAAGAACATACATTTGTATATTCAGTTCAGAGAATATACAAACCTAAAAAATTAAAATTTAGTATATTATCCTACTGAAAATCTTTTAATGTAATACCGAGACGTGGCTACTTTAACTCATAAGTATTTAAATCAAAACTGCTTTAAAAATAATATAAAAAGCACTATAAAAAAACAAATATTAAATATGAGTTCGAGGTATTCCTGGCTGGGGTGTGCAAACCACAAAAAACAAGCGGTGAATAGTTTTATTAACGTTAAAACAAATATTAAATATGAGTTCGAGGTATTCCTGGCTGGGGTGTGTAAACCACAAACAACAAGCGGTGAATAGTTTTATTAACGTTATATTAAGATTACAAGTTCACAACTGGTGCAATATTGTCAATAAAATTTTGAATGGTGCTATTGAGGAGAAATATATGTAATAAAGATGAGTGAGCCTCAAAAACTAGCATTAATGAAATATAAAACCTTCAGGTTAAGGAAAAAATGCTTAACCAAATATTTTTTTTTTTTTAATAAACAACAAGTACTTCAAAATTGTTTTATTTAATTATTACCTGTTATAAATTTATTTAAAATGGAAAACCATATAATAAAGGACCATATCGATAAATTTAATTAGTATCGACAAATCAGCACAACACTAGTTATCGATAGCAGATATCAAGGCATCATCACATCACTAATTCTTGTAGATGTGTGTGTAACTACCTAGTCGTCATGTCAAACTACTGCGCCACTAGCGCCAAAACGGACTACTTGGAAACTGGTTGAAAAGTGACTGTCGCATCTGTATTACTAGTCTCTAATCTGTGGTCAAAACTTCGTAACACTGTCAAAGTGTCAAACGAACAAGTTTCAAAATAGAGTCATGTAATCTCATAGAATAATAACTAAAGTAATGTAATCTCTACACAGCCTAGGGCTGTCAGAACAGAACTCGTGAGTAACGTGTGACTAGATGATTTTCTCATTTTAAATACATTCTAGTTCTAGTTTATAGGTAGGTTTAAGGTTGGTAACTAACACGATGGATGTACTAGTCACGAGAAAGTGCTAGTTAGAGAATGGCTTATTAGTTTCGAGCCTCATACTCGAAACTCGCATGCTATGTACTATCCACCATCCACCATCATAGCTGTACATCTGTACCTTTATTTAAAATATTTTGCTAAAACTTTATTGTTTATTTTTTTTCGTTTTATACCACGAAAGAACCATGCACTGTAGACGTCAAAAAATCGATAAAGTGCAGTGTGTGTAGTGTCCGGATGAGAAACCCTGTCACTTACGACAAAAGTAAATAAATGCATTTAGTTAAATTTAAATAAAAGGATACCTCAATTTCTGATAAACAACTAATAGCAACGAAAAAGATAACCTACCCTGATGCTAATGTGGCGCCACCCTAATTTAATGCATTTTGACGGACACTTTTGATGTACTCAGATGACACTCCTTACCTTGAGCCTTCTTCCCTATACCCATGAAGGTATACCTTCATGCCTATACCCTCCTTTAATTGAGTGTCATAACTGTCATATTGTTATGTCATCTGAGTGTCATGCACTCATGTAATCAGTTTTTATGTCACATTCATGGGATCGGCTTGACGGTTTGGTTTGTTTACACACGGTTTACACCTTTCGTACTTCTTTGAGAATTTAGTTTAACATTTATTCGAAGTAAAAATTTGGGTAAAATTGTAGCGAGTCTTGAAACCTAAAGACAATTTGCATAATAAAAATGTCTTCATTAAACGAAGAAGTTCTTCGCTCTATAATAAGCAACGCATCTGTGCCACTAATACTTCGGGGTTTTGTTAAAAATTGGTCAATAAGCCAGTGGAGTGTAGAAAAGTGGAGCTCAGTTTTTGGAGAGAAACAAATACCATTACGGTGTATGAAAAAAGATTTTCTATCTGATGAACCATGTTGGGAGCGAAGGTGCACTAAAAAATCGATGACTTTCAAAGAGTTCGTGGATATCTCAGCGACAGGGGATGAGTGGATGTATTTTGATTATAAATATGTTTATCAGTGGTTTAATGGAGATGACGAGTTATACAAGGTACTTTATAATATTATTAATAGGTAATAAGAGTGTAATAACAAAACCAATCTGTGTAGTTGCTACTTTCAGGGTATTTCTTGGAAAGAATTTGGATTCCCTGAGAAAGGTGCTTCAGATGCGACTCTGTGGGTTGGCAGTAGAGGTGCTCACACACCTGCTCATATAGATACATATGGGGTCAACATTGTGACTCAGTTGTATGGAACGTAAGTTTCCTTTAAGTAGCAATATAATATCCCATTACTGTCTTGTACAATCTTAAATGCTTTCTTTAGAGGTTTAGTTTGTATACATTACATTATAATTGAATTTTATTCTATTTTTAGGAAGCGATGGATTATATTTCCCCCAGGAACAGAGGGTCTGAAACCTACCAGGGTGCCTTATGAAGAGTCCAGTATTTACAGCGAAGTTAATTTCTTTTGTCCTAATAATCTAGACGTTTTTAGCGGTAAGTAGTAGTTTATTCCCATTTTTATCTATGCAATACTTAGGCTGCATTAAATAAAAAAAATATTTCCCATAAAATGCTTATATACTTTGGATAAATATTGAATTTTGTAAATATTTGAACACAAAAAAAAATCTGTATGTTTTTAGTCTACAAATAAAAGTTATCTCACTTTGTTCAAATCAGCCTTAAATGTTTTATAAACATTGGAACTTTGCCATCTTAACATCTGTTAAAGGTGCATCAATTCTAGAAATTACGTAATCTGTGTAAAAATTTAATATGCAAATGTAAATGAACCTCTTTTCTTATATGAAAATGTAAGATTAAATGAAATAAATGTTTTTGATCTATAATAACTTCTGTGAGATGAATTAAGAATTATTTAACGATTGAACGGCTTACTCACGCGCATTCTCGGGATCGCCCGACTAGTTTCAGAATCAATAAGAGTCCTTAATCATGAGCTGACACGGCAGCGGCGTTTATCGCGCGTCAATCAGTTCAAATCGGGACACCGCCGCCAAGTTAAAAAATGGTGGAGAAATTGAATAAATTGCTTATTCAGCAACATTTATCAGCCCATCGCCACATAACATAGATACAGGGCACAGAGCACCAACCTTATCTGTCTTATTCATTGCTTAAATTAAAAGTTTTGTTAAATAGAATTATTTAATTCATATTTTTATTTATTTTATTTATTTATTTTGAGCCTAAACTGTCCCACTGCAGGGCAAAGGCCTCCCTTTCTTCCCTCCATTTTTCTCTCTGAAGAGCCAATTAAGGCCATTTCTTGTTAAAGGCGTCCTGTTCGTCCGTCCATCTCCGCCTGGGTCTTCCACGTGGCCTTCGTCTTCCACGTGGCCTTCGTCTGTTGGGAAACCAAACTGTTGTGGCTTTCGCCCACATTTCCACCATATACTTAATATATAATTCATAATAATTCATTGTTTTAATTTATTTTTCATACCGGCGCCAACTCGTCAATGCCGGTCGTCGCTGAAAATCAGCGCTAAGGCCATGCTTTTAGCAGGAACCTGGGCATATGCTGAGCGACGACCGTTTTGCTCATATGTGACGCGTCATCTAAAATATGTTTTTTTTTTCTGTTCTTTTTTTGTTTTTTTTTATGTGTACGCGTCGCATATTGGACGCAAATAAATGTTTTTTCTCTCTTTCTTTCTTCTTCTATATACTATTTATTTATTATTATTATTCTAGGTTTGAAAGGAGGCCGTGTTGTAGAGCTTCATGCTGGTGATGTCCTGATAATGCCGTGGAGATGGTGGCATTATGTGCAGAATGTAGACACACTTAATATCTCACTTAACGTTTGGTTACCCGAAGTATGCAGACAGCTTCTGGTAAGAAATGTTTTAAAACCATAATTACTCATCCTACTTTGTATGTTTGTATGACTGTATTTTTGTTACCTCTTTACACTTAAACAACTTAACGGATTTTGGTGAAACTTGTCATGGAGATAAGTCGGCTTGAGTGAGGTGTATGTAGGATACTTTTTGTTGAGTCCGCGCGGACGAACTTTCTAGAAATAAGAAAAAAACCAATAAGAAGGTGTAATATATTCTTTCCTTTATTTAATTAATTACTAAGTAGTTGTTGTTTTGTTCTTTAGTCATATAAAATGCAAACTAATGGAGATATAATATTGTTCACAGGATCAAGATAGTTCGGCAAGGGTGTCTGAGGCCCTGATCAAATTATTTGTAGCACAAATATGCAAGGATCTACCACAGGAGACTGCAAAATTAATTGTGAATCCTAATGAAGTAAGTCTTGCCGACTGTCATACGGTGATCTTTGATAGTCGTTAAGTCATTACAATTCTGACAACTAGTCTTACTGTGGGATACTGTATTAGCCAGTAAAATGGGTTGTGGAGGTCAGACAGGCAGTCGCTCCATGTGAAATATAGTATTTAGCTAAATCCGGTAAGACGAAGCAGACCCCAACATAGCTAGGGAAAAGGCTAGGCAGAAGAATGAAGTAAGTCTTTTGTCTTCTCTATATGTCTAGCCTTCAGTATCACCGGATTACGTAAAACTGCACTTAACATAAAGGTGTAAAACATTATTAATCAGAACAATGAAAGGGTACATGTTTTGGCTAAAAGCATCTTCCAGACAAAAATAAATATCAACTGTTTGACCTCCACAACATATTTATTGAGTAATTTAGTTAAGACTGGTTTTAAAATGCTTAAACAGGGTTATTTATAAAACACCTGCGACCTCGCAGGAGAGGATAACTTCATACATAAATCTATAATTAAGCGCTATTTCGTTTGATTATGAAAAATAAACTAACGAATTATCGAAAGTCGTAGAACAACATTTTTTTTTAAAAGATTACTAGCAATGTGGGTCACTCATTACTAGTACCTAATCACGTTAACCCCTCGTGCTAAACTAAGATGCTTGTGTTACGAGTGGGTTCACGTCGGTAGTGTAATGGGTGGGATTCGAACCAGCAACCACATGAACGCAAGTCCGACGCCCAAGTTGCAGGTATTTTACAAATAACCCTTTATAGCTGATTTCAACAAAATTAAATGCTCTGTCAAAACTATGGAACGGTAGGTATTTTAATTTTTACGTAAAAATGAAAATACTGAGAAAACGTGGTTCCCGTTTTCAACACAGATTTTGGAATCAGGGTTCATTTAGGATTTAGAATTGATCGGTCGGTAAATAGCTCAATTGCCAGCTATCGTGTACCAACCACCCGGTTTTCGGAACGAGCGAAAGGCTTGTATGACCATAAAATTTTCGTCTGTCCTTTCATGTTCCTGCTAAGAATGTTCGAATGTATCGAACGTTACATCTACTTTAAATTTGATCTTACAATCTAAAGCTGCATTGCGGCAGATAGATACATATACCTACATAATTATAGTTACCCTTGACCACTGCAATAGATATTATTAACATCATCCTCATCTTAGTGAGTCAGGGTCAGACTAGTGACATCACGTCGTGACGTAACCTGAAGAATTCGTATCATTCCTTACGATGATTGAAGGATATCCGCTCATCTTGCCAAGTTATGTATTAAATATATGTGATGACACATTCCTCGACGCTCTTAGTAGTTGAGAACATAGCAATCGTTCTTGAGATACCGATTCTATGTCAACTGATCTCATATTGAAAGGTCGTCGAAATAAAAATAAAACTCCGCATTCAATATTCGTACTTAAAAAGGAAAAATCTTTTGATTTTATATTTGTACGCAGTAATCTTTTTCTACCTATAGTGACCTATACTATACTAATTAATGAGTATTATAAAGACGACGATCACGAATAAACTGAGAAACTTCTAGAACGATTTCAATTTATTTTCAACATTAAATAAAATGCTACGTTGTCCTGAGTTACACAGGCTATATTTCTTACCAACAAAAAAGGTACCGCGGTTGAGGCTGCGGGCAACAGACTTTTGTTTTTCTACTTGATGAAAAAAATACTTCCAGTAGGTAACTTTGATTTTGATTATTATTTTTTGATTTGTTAAAATCAGTTAATTATTTCAGGATGACATAGCGGACACGCCACTGTCGGTTTTATTTCTGCAATTAGAAACAGTTGCCAACGCTCATCTTGACAAGAAGCGCAAGCTACGGCGCGCGAAAAGACAGAAAACGTGTGAGGAAGACCCTGCTGATACAACCGCTACCTACGACTTAAAATCTTTACTGGAAAATAAAGCGAATAATCTGGAAGAATTACCCACTGTAACTGGGGAGGAGTTAGTGAAGTTAGTGAAGCAGAATGTTGACGAATTCGTGAACAGGGACAGGCCTCTCTGTGACGAGGAGATAGACGGCTCGACTAGCCCGCTCTGCTTAACTAAAGCGGTGATCAATGCTTACAGTGACAATAATGTTATTGAACTCGTTAAGCAGAATTTATTTGCTCGTTTGAGCTAACTTTTACGATGCATCGAATAGTATAGGTACTGACCGTGGACTGTTGTCCATACGACGTTAGATGATATAATACATATTTTCTACTTACTTTTCTTTATACTTTTACGAAAGGAGCGCATTTGTATGTGCGTGAGACGAGTAAGGAGATAAGTGATCAATAAGTGATTTAAAACATTGGATAAGGCAAGTACAATTATATTAAAGTAGGATTTAAAAAATATTCGTCGTAGTGGCCTAGCGGTAACCGGATTCGCATGTACTACATGATGTAGGTTCGAACCCAGGCAAGTACCAATGTGACTTTTTCAAAGTTATATCTACTTACTTTCTTAATCATTCTAAGATATCATTGACAAACGGTGAAGGAAAAACATCGTGAGGAAACCTGGATTCCAAAAAAAATACTCTATAATCGCCAATCCGCAACGAGCAAGCGTGGTGATCAATGCTAATTACTTCTCTATAGGGAAGATCCCTGTGCCCAGCAGTGGGACGTTTATAGGCCGGTATTATAATATGCATATTTGCAAACCGTGACTATATTACTAATGCGAATAGTTCCATAAAATATAATTATTGGAGCATGAAAAATTTACTACTCCAAATAGGTACCTACTCAGCTGCCACATATTAATTGTTATTTGATTCATAAACGCCACGGACTACCGCCCCTTCAAAAGTATCGTATTCTAGTCCATCCTGAGGTTGTCTGGTAGACATCGCTATTAGCGATAAGACCGCCGTTGTACCCTTTAATGAGATTTGTTTATTTCTTTGTGTAATTAATTTGTCTAAAATTTTGGTGTACAATAAAGTATATTCTATTCTTTCTATATGTAAGTAAGTGATATCTCATCTAATTTATATAATTGATTTTATTTGCCCGTTTTTAAATATTGTCGGCACGTAATTGCCAAGATTTTTCATATAATTATCTTTAACCCACACTTAAAAGCAAACCGTCGAAGTCTTCTGACTAAGCTAGAAGCTACTTATTACGCAGCTTTTTTATTGTTGCTGTCTTATAAAGCTCAAACGTCACAAATTTTAATACGTTTCCATAAAAGTCAATGTTTACTGTATGTGTGTGTGTGTGTAAAAAGATATAAGAAACGAAAGTTTTGATCTCGTAGTAGGTACATATAGGTACCATGTCTTAGTATGTATTATTGTATAATATATAAAGGCCGGAATATATATGCCTGTAAAACAGATCATTAACCTGCGTACAAGTTAATGGCACATACAATTTACAAGCACACAGTGAACATTTGCAAGTTAAACTTGCATGCAATTTGCGTACTTTCATGTCTGTATTTTCAAGACGAATACACATGACTGTTGCTTGCTCTCTTGCACCTGTCTTCACTCTCAGTTCGTGTTAAACTTGCAATAGAAATATTTTAACTTGTACCATTTAATGGTACCTTTTGTAAAAAAACCCTCTTTAATTTTTGTGTTGGCATTTTTACGCACAATTTTACTTTTATTCTTGGTACAAATTTATAAAAGATATAATTTTTTCATACATCGTGACATGAAACAAAAAAAAAAGCACACAAACGACGACATTCGACAGTCACTGGCATGCCAGACTGCCAGTAGCATGCTCGTCTGTTCACACGTGCTGGTTTTGCAGCTCCCCGCGTCCTGCCTCATAATGCATGCAAGTAAATCAAATTAGGTGCGATCTGCTTGCTTGCCAGATGCATGCATGCAAGTTAGTGTATATGTTGTGGACCAGGTGATTAATGCGGGCATTATTTATAATGCACGAGCATTATGAATAATGTCTAGCTTTATCGGGCTAAGTGATTAATTACTATCTTAACTTCATTATTTATCACATTGCACGGTCATTATTATGTTGCTACATGATAGTTGGGCAATTTGATAATAAAGCTATATTTAACGCACATAAAGTCGTGAATCGCTTGAAAGGTTTTCCAGCACGGGGCGGTCGCTGCCGCGACTCCGCTCGCTCCGCTCGCCGCCCTCGTGCACGTAAGGGTCACCATATTAACCTAACCTAAACCTACCGGACGTTGGGTAAAAAGTTTTCAACACAAAGTTTAGGATTTTTTTTAATCGCTCGTTTTATTTAAACTAGTGGTCGCCCAATGGTCGAAATTCGACCTTATAATATAAATTTAAATTGTGAGTGACTTAATATACATTATTAAAATATAATATTCAAACATTATTAAGGTTCTACTGTCGAAAACTAAACTACTATAACCACACATTTGACCAAGACTGTTATTTGCCAATTTATTTTTTGAACAAATTATATGAAATTAAAAGGAAGTAAAATAAAGAATATCTATTTAAAAAATGTTTATTAAAAGAAAACATGCTATAAGAGGAAAATACTATCCACTTAGAGCATATTTTATCGCATATTGCAAACTTCTCTGCAAACAATGTTTTTTGTAAAACCTCTTTTATCGTTTGCTAAATGTCCTTGGCCGTTATATTCGGATAAATAAAAACTTAAACCACTTATTTATGTCAATGTCAGTAAGCAGTCAATGAAAAACAAAACAAACATGTGTGTGTGAAATGCATGGTAGTGTGGGTAATATTTTATTTATTGATTTAATGTACTTTATAAGCATTATTATTGAAAAATATTAGCGTTCTCCACTTCTCCTACACATAAACTATAAGTGTGCCAAATTTTATGCTCCTGCGTCCGCGCAATTTTCGTAAAAAGGGGTCCAAAGTTTTGGCATCACGTATTAATATATAGATGACAATAACAATAAAAAAATAGTAATTAAATATGTTTGTATTACTCTGCCCAAAAGGTGATGGGCAATATGTATAGTGCCCGGTCAATTAGATTATTTGAATAATTATTGTCAAATTGCACTCTCATATTGGGCATTTTTCATAATGACCGGGCATTATGTATACTGCTCAATTTTTCACTTGGTCCATAACATATACACATGATAATAGCTGGCGCGTGCAAGCATGTGTATTCCCGCCTTAACTAACTAGGACATCATATAATTTCTAGTAAATATTGCATAATTAAACTAAAAGCTAGGTAGGTATACTTAAATGAATAAGTAAGACAAATTGTGAAGATAAATTCTAAAATATTTTAAACAAAATCGTGTATTAAGGATAGGTTTTTTTTTAAGACATCTTTTTGTAATAATTGGTTAAGTAATTTAGTGTGACTAAGTAACTATTATTGTATTGTGATAATATCGAATTATTGTATTAAATACATTTTTTATTGAACTGTTTCATGGAAATATAATTAAAAAATATTACTTATATTATAAAAAAAAAAATCTATTTAGGTTTGTATACTACATAAAATATCTACTCCTACAATGATAGTGCAGTACCTACCTTTAAATAAAAGAAAATAAGCCATAATGACTACTTTTATTAGTATCTTCGAAGTACCTGAGATTTTATTTTATATTTATATTATTTCTGTAAAGCAGTTGATTATCAAAAGCTTCTAATCAACTCTAACTTACCCGTATACTTGCAGCCGAGTCACATGGCAACATCTTTCAGGACATTTTAATCATCATGGGTCATGGCATCATGGCTCAGTGACTAACATTCACTGTTCCCATCCGCCACTCTGACTCGCGGCCATTTCACCAGTCGGTCTGCAGTAGGTCAATTGGCACAACTATAAAAGAGAAGTCGGAATCTACCATTGCCCAGAAACAAGGTAAACTACGGTTGCACTGACTAGGGCTCGGTGATATCCACTGCAGTTCCAAGATTCTGCACTTGCATAGAGAAAGAGCGAGAGAAAAAAAACATAAAACAATGACCGCTACGGGATCGTTAACTTAAATTATTCGTTGTAAGTATAAATACAGTCATAAAGCCATTTCCTTTCATTATTCTGGAAAATAGCGATCATCTCTCCAGCATCTTTTCCAGGCTTGGAAATCCGGATCCACTTTGAAAAGTCTGATTTTCATAGCACTAATTGGTCTATCAAGCTGAATAGTCCGTGAAGTATGCCGTCATAAGTCTGTGAGCATGTCCATCATCACAACGGTGGTGCCGCGCTTTTTTACGATCCGCCCCGATTGCGTGTTTTGGCTCCGTGTCCAAATGTTCAGCGTGCAGCGGTGGGAAAATTAAAATTAAGTATTTAAAACTTAAGAAATAAAAGACTTTTAGGTATTTAAATGTATATTTAAAATTACACTTTCTTCGCCTTGATGTATGATCGATAGTAGAAGTCCGAGAAGAGTATGACCATGAATAGGTTCTGTGGGATGAGGATGTATGCTGGCTCTCGAGGGAAGTTGCACTCCCGGGACACCGCCAGCGCCACGAAGTGAACCAAAAGGAGTGTAAACTGCAGCTGGAATCATGAACATGACACATGAGTGATGGTTAATTAGGTAAAAATATACTAAGTAGTATGTATAAGTCTAGAATTAAAAGTCTATTTCATTTCTGTTGGGAATAATATTCTTAAATTGATACCCTAGTATTTATTTATACACAACCATTTAACCTTTGGTACCTGATAATTGCAACGCCAAGGCTATATACCTTATACGGACATGAAATGGCACAATAGTTTCACTACTTCATTGTTAAATCTAGATTTAAATATCTACAATGTTTTGTTCATACATAATTCTAAATTAAAAAGTCAAAATATAACTGTCTTATTCAAACCACAACCTTATGCATACAAATGGGGTCACTAAATTACTGTGTTAACACGTCATAAGAAGCAGTGTAGGTACATGCATTAAAATCAATGTCAAACAGTCGCCCCAAATACAAATTAACATATTGAATACATAGTAACTTACTATTTGCACTTGAGTGACGTATTTTTTCCACCAAATAGATTGTTTGTAGGAGTCATCCCATATTGTCAACAAGTAATATCCGTACATGATCATGTGGACTATACAGTTTAATGTTACCAACATAGTTATATGGCCACCTAGAACAATAAAAACAATAAGTAGATAACATATTTTCAACCACGGCTGGTAGGCACGGAACCGGACAAGGGCACCCCACCGTTTTCTCAGTGTGGTGGAAGTCTTAGGTATATAACATTTACATCTTAATATGTAAATAATAGATGAATACTTGATTACGTATAATTTTACATGTAAATTAATTACCTGGAACCCATTTGACCATGCCCCACGCCACAGCGACCATCCCAAAGTGGTGATAAACATGTAAAAATGTTACTTGATTTTGTTTTTTTCTTAACACGAAGAAAACCTAAAATGTAGAATAAAATAGGATTGGATAATATGATAAAAATATACCGACTAAAAACAACACGAAATGGGAACGGAGACACAACATAAGTAGGTATAGGTAGGGATTTGCACTTATATATCTTATGTAATTAAGTAATAGAAGTAATGAATGAGTTTTACCGTGTCTAACAGATCAACAAGTTTCATGACAAAGTACCCGTAGCAGACGTTCCATGCGTATTCAACCCCATTCGGTCCATCGTTTGTGCCCTGACATACCAGTGTGTAATGGTTCAGCCATCCTAGGGATATACTCTGGGAAAAGATAAAAGGTTCGGCCACATAAGGTAACAGGACAAAAGTAATTTATGTTATTACAAATTACACAAATAAATGTGGACAACATCACATACATTGCTCCGAATCCGTAGTAGTAATTTATTTTATTACAAATTACATAAATGTGGACAACATCACATACATTGCTCCGAATCAAAGAGTAAAGTAACTACTCCGAATCCAATGTAAGTAGCTAAAGCACTTGTGTTATGGAATCAGAGACAACGAAGGTACCACAAACACCCAGACCCGAGACAATCTAGAAAAGTGTTTTTCTACATTGACCCGTCCGGGGACCAAACCCGGGATCTCAGAACTAGCGACACCTTGAAAACCGTGTGTACGCCACTCGACCACGGATGTCGTCTTATAAACATAATCGCGGTTCGTAGATATAATTATGTTAGCAATATGTATATACAGGCAGCCACAAAGAAGCAGAACATAATCAGCTGTACAAAAAAAAAACGAAGTCCGCGCAATGCGCATAAATAAAAATCGCAACGAATAAATTTTATATCGTAGTGCGCGCTGAGCCTTAGTTATTTTTTATTTTGTTCTGATAATTGTTCACCATGAAGGTATATACCTTCATGTTGTTCACGAACCTTAATGCGGTGCACCATAGGTAATAAATATTATCGTTAGTAAGTATTGTACCTATCTATAATATTTATAATTAACGTAGGTATATCGTAAGTACATAATTTATTTCGGTAAGCATTATTACCTGCTTAGATTTCTATTGTTTAAATTAGGATCAACATAGGACGTACAGTACTCGCCAATCTTTATGGCCGCTCTGAATGTAGCTAATTAGCCATCAGTACGAACTCGCGCATGGTACACGCTTACTAACTACATACTCTCATAAACACTACTCATACACTCGCACTAACGCCCGGGAGGCGAGGACGCTTGCGGGTGGAAGACAGCGCGCGCGGGCGTGCCCTGCCTCCCCGCCCAGCTACGTCCCGCTGATACCTGATTTTGTGTTCTGCGCAGCGTAATACGGCTAGGTTCGGAGCAGTGTTGTTATGGATATCCATATCCGTAACCGAAACTACCGGATATCCGAAATAAAAAAATATCCGTAACCGTAAATGAATCCGTAATAAAAGTTTTGGATAGTTTCGGATAGGGCGGAGTCTAACTACGTACTCGTACGAATTAACTGTGCACTCCGCTGGAGTGCGACACCTCTCCCGCCACCTTATTAGGCGCTGTGCACCTCGCGCTGTGACGTTATTACGTCACAGCGCGAGGTGCACAGCAAATTCGTACGGGTTATACTTTACAAGTTTATAGTAAATATCAGTGTTGTTATGGATATCCATATCCGTAACCGAAACTATCGGATAATCTGAAATAATATAATATCCATAACCGTAACCGAAACCGATATAATTTTTACCAATATCCATATCCATATCCGGATCCGAAATTATATATCCATAACATCCCTAGTTCGGAGCGGCCATAAAGTTTGGCGGGAGCTGTACAACATTAAACAGTGTAATTGTGGTACTCACTTTATAAGCTATAAACGCACAGCCTACAATCTGTATGGCATTATAAGTGGCTATAGTCATCCGCAGGTTGTAGGCCGGCCGCGAGCTCATGAACGCCGGCAGACATTTATACACCAGCGCCAGGTATAGGCACATGATGCCCAGGCCTGGCCATGGCGACCTGATCAGGAACCAGTCCTGTGTCCTGGGATCTAAGACGATAAATTGCAACTTGAAACTGAAAACATCACCACCTGCATATTGCAAAAAGCTGTGAGTTTATAAGTAGGTACCTGAAATATCTTCGTTTAAGAAGTAATAGAATTTCACTGCTCCTCTCAAGATGACCGACATAATTTCACTGTTAATTACTTCTATCGGATTAATAAACGGTCGTGTTATTTATTACAATTAATTACGTCACTCGCGGTTATAGCAGCTCATTGTTTCACAGCATGACATGATACTATACAGGGGCACACTGTAATGTTTTCATGAAGCACCTACGTTAATTGTATTTATGTATTCCAAATCGACGTTTTAATTGTGTTACTGATATGATGAACTAGCTTGAGCACCTGGTTTCCATTGATAAATTTTCGTTATTAAGAAATTATCAAATATAATAAAAATAATTAAATCGGCCTAGGCCTGTAAAAGACGTCACAAAAATCTTTCAAAAATTGACAGAATACAAGGCTCGCCTAGAGTATTAGTGTTCTGTGATACAAGGCACGCCAAATGGTACGTATGAATAGAATAGAATAACAGAATAGAATATAATTTTATGATGCAGATATTATGTTGCATGCTACCTTAGAATTAATTAATAACTAAAGCAAATTATTCTGACCATGTTACTTACATTGGACAGACAATGAAATTAAGAAAAAAAAATGTGGACAACACCAATTACATTGCTCCAAATCCAAAGTAAATAGCTAAGCACTTGTGTTATGAAATCAGAGACACAGATGTAGAAAAGTGTTTTTATACATTGACCCGTCCGGGATCGAACCCGGGCCTTTAGAGCTGGCGACATCTTGAAAACCGGTGTGTACGCCACTCGACCACGGAGGTCGTCAAAACTTAAAAGAGTCTTTGTTTGTAATTATAGAACTAACTGTTGCACTCAGAGAAGAAATTGTTTACTAACGGATATCTTAGTATCGATTTAAGAATCCTTGTTTTTGGATATCTCTCACGGACTTCCTCTGCCTTTGGGAAGAAAGAGGGGTATGCCGGACTCTTACCGGTTAAAACCGCCGGTGTGCTGCTCCCTTCCCTTATACAGGGACCATGTGAGAACGCGCTACAAATACGGAGAGTTGGCTTACTTTAAT
The DNA here is from genome assembly GCA_950381575.1 of Plusia festucae. Classification (NCBI taxonomy): domain Eukaryota; kingdom Metazoa; phylum Arthropoda; class Insecta; order Lepidoptera; family Noctuidae; genus Plusia; species Plusia festucae. The sequence continues at coordinate 7,344,809 of OX494450.1, forward strand.
CTCTACAAATTTAATCTCTCAGCGTCTAAAAGTGCAGCAGTTACCTATTAGAAGTCCTTTTCAGCTTAAGTTTGCTGTCACTTAAACGAAGAAGGTACCTACTTCGTTTAAGTTAAAACTTAAATTATTGAAAATTCAATTAAGCGAAGTAGGTACTACCCACTTATGTAATTAAATAAAACAAAATTTGTTTAATATCAATACATAATTTATTTAGATGGCGAAGTACCTACTATTTAAAAGTATGAATAAAAACATAAAAAAACAAGCAGACTGACATATCAAAGAATATAAGTTTATGTATATAACTGCTTACATGTAATAACAGATCAAATAGGTGAGCATTCAGGTACTGAATGCAAATAGCTTCCAAAGTTCATTTTCCTGCAAGGACTCAGTGGATTTATCAACCGACATTAAGTTCTTTCCAATAAAATAGCCCTTTCTAATGAAAAGCCACATTTTACCGTCATGTAATAAACGTTACCTTGACATAACTACTTATCAATTAAATATAACTATTATTTTTACTTATTTATTTATTTAACCACCATTATAGTTAGTTACATGGGTTGGATTTTTTCTTTTGAAGTGAGCAGCATCATCATTCATGTATTTTTTTTTATAAAGTAAGTAATATAAAATAATAATAATAACGGCCTATAGACTTTCCACTGCTGGACACGCCTCTTCCTAAGCAGAGAATGAATGAGCATTGATCACCAAAGCTTGCTCATTGCGGATTAGCGATTTCACATTTAAATTGATCGAACCCTGGCTTCCTCACGATATTTTCCTTGACCGTTTGTCAATGGTGTCTTAGAATAATTAAGAAAGTGCATATATAACTTTGACAAAGTCGTATTGGTACTTGCCTGGGTTCGAACCCGCAACCATGTGAATATGAATTCGGTCATTGTACCGCTAGGCAGCTCCGACACGACATATTGTTTTATATTTGAGTAAAGTATACTTCTTAGTACTTACGTTTACGTCATACTTAGTACCTACTTACTTAACTATAAAAAATACCTACTTACATAATTAATTATAGGTACAAAAAGTTACCTTCGTGTCATTATTAAACTATAAATTGCTGTGGTGAGGTATTCACTGAATGTCATACATAAGAACAAAAGAAAGACTATGATTAAATTGCTTTTTGTGTTCTATCATAGTGTTCTATGGTGACTGGTGACACATTTAATTAGCTACGTCTTCTGGCCAGCCTTTCCCATGCTATGGGGTCGGCTGGCAAACTTATCGCATTCAATGGAATACCGTATTTCACATGGAACGAATGCCTGTCTAACCACCACAACCAAAGAAATAAATTAAAAGTCTGTACCTGTGCCTGCAAACCATTTTCGATATTGGTTAGATTATAATGTATCATGGTATCACTCAAAATAATAATTTTTATAATTATAATTGATTAGGTACTTACACCTACGTAAAGCCTCAGACCAATAATTTGGTCTGAGCGTAAAACAGTATTTTTTTTTCGTGCACAGCACACCAAAAATGTCGTGGTGGCTTAGAGGTTCATTGATCGGATTTTGTGCACGAGATTGCACATTCGAACCCTGGCTGTATCTATTTGCGTGCAGATCGAGCGATCCCGCGGCTCCACCAAAGTGGCGTGATCTGGCATCCAAAAGATAAAAAGAAACTAACTGATAAGTACATACCTACGTAACATAGGTACGTAGGTACTGTGTTTCCTAAAAGATGGGGGCAGCAGAAATTAAAATACTTAACTGAGTTTGTCCTTTTTTTATTTTAATATTTTGATATGATTTAAATATAATAAAAAGTATGAATTTATTTCTTAAAAGGGAATTCTGGGTGTTTCTCAATGCCGCCGAAGAAGGTAAAGTCGCAGATGCGTCCATTCTCGCCTCGGTCCAGCGCAGCCAGATCGCTCATATCCTTTTCGCTCAGCACAAAGTCCCACAATGAGATATTCTGCAAGTAAATAATAATTTATATTTATACTAGGTGACCTGGCAAAGGTAACATATTAAAAGTAACTTACGATATATTCTCAGACCTACAAAACATAAACAAAACATTTCATTATAATCGGTGGAGCCGTTTCGGAGGAGTTCCATATCAAAAACGGACACTAGATTTGTATATTATAAGCAAGTAAAGTAGCTGATATAAGCGCCTTTTTTTTAACTACACCACTTACATCATAAAACTATGCTACTAATATTATAAATGTGAAAGTGTGGATGTTTTTTACTCAATCACGCAAAAACGGCTGAACGGATTTCGATGAAATTTGGCATGCATGTAGCCTTTGACATGGAAAAGAACATAGACCTTTATCAAAATATATTTTGCGTGTTTGCGCCAAATACGTGTTAGTGGGCGTGATGTTGTCTTTTTCATTTAATATATATTTATGCATAATAAAAAAAAACCGGCCAAGTGCGAGTCAGACTCGCGCACCGAGGGTTCCGTACAAACCTGTAGGTATATAAGTAAAAGTTATGGTATTTTTATTGCTAAATGAAATCCATAACATAACAATGTGGAAAGCCAACATCTGTTTTTTTTTTAATCGCTGAACAACTTTTGCTTGGTCAGCTAGTAAGTTTTTGATTATTAAAAAAAATATACTATGTGATGTAACTAAAAATTTAAGATTTTCGGAATTTTTCCTATATGTGTACTTTATAACGTTGCTTCATGCCAAATTTCAAGATTCCAAGTCGTCTGGAAGTATCCTTTAGGTTTTGATTCCCTTGCGAGTAGTTGCGAGTTTCAAAATATGCGGCTTTAATTGCTGTATCTTTTGATTGCGTTGACGTAGAAGTTTGATTTTGTTACAGCTTAAAGATATTATAGACTTGAGTATTTGTTAAGAATTTCAATATAATACCACTACGCGTTCATGAGTAAAGGGGTAATAAGTTTAAAATTATTAAAAATATTTTTATTATATGATGTAACTAAAAATTTATGCTTTTCGCAATTTTTCCTTTATCTGTGTTATAAGACGTTGCTTCGTACCAAATTTCAAGATTCTGAGTTCACGGGGAGTACCCTGTAGGTTTTGATTCCCTTGCGAGTAGTGGCGAGTTTCAAAATATGCGGTTTTAATTCCTGTTTCTTTTGATTGCGTTGACATAGAAGTTTGATTTTGTTACAGCTTAAAGGTATTATAGATTTGAGTATTTGATATGAATTTCAATATAATACCACTACGCGTTCATGAGGAAAGGGGTAGTAAGTTTAAAATTATTAAAAATATTTTTATTATATGATATAACTAAAAATGTATACTTTTCGCAATTTTTCCTATATCTCTGCTATAAGACGTTGCTTCATACCAAATTTCAAGATTCTGAGTTCACGGGAAGTACCCTGTAGGTTTTGATTCCCTTGCGAGTGTCGAAAATTTGCGGCATAAACGGGAGTATCTTTTGATCGCGTTGACTTAGAAGTTTGATTTTTTCACAGCTCCATGAGACCATAGACTTGAGTATTTGATATGAATTTCAGCTTGATACCTCCACGCGTTCCTGAGAAAAAAGGTCTTGACAGACAGACAGACAGACGGACAACAAAGTGATCCTATAAGGGTTCCGTTTTTACCTTTTGAGGTACGGAACCCTAAAAATAGCAATTTGCGTTCCTCATCTAACTATAAGTGTGCGAAATTTCACACTTTTCCGTCCGCGCAATTTTCGTGAAAAGGGGTACTAAGTTTTAGCTTCACTTAAATAAGAAAGAATATTTAGGGCGGCTTGCACAACGTTTGACTTAAATCACTCCTAAATAAAATTAGTTAAATATAATTAACCGCTTAATCACGTTTATCTTAAATACATTTAGCGACCCCTTGCTCAACGATGACAGCCTCTTGATTTAGTTAAATATGTTTAAGAGGTCGCTAAATGTCGGTACCGCAGTTTCAACATTTCGTTCCACGGTATAGCGTTTTTCGGTTACGATTATTAATACGACATACGTATATTTTTTCATAAAACGAAACGCATTGTCTTATAACCTCAGATTATGAACTCATTGGTTATTCATCTAAGCTTATAACCTCCTTATAGCTTTCTAGTAACACGGGTAACGGACGAAATGTCAAAATAATAACACGAGAAAAGTAACAGACGTTCACATTGAACCATGAAATGAAAATAAATTTTGTAACATGAGTGCTCCCAATTTTACTAAAGAAGAACAGTTGTTACTGTTTACGGCTATGGAGCCATACACAAAAGTTATCGAGTGTGAGAAAACCTACTCCACCAAGCAAATCGACAAACAATAATTATGCTTGGGCAATAGTAACGGATGTATATTTTATAGATGATGCATTACATAAAAACAGACTTTGGGCACACAGGTAAGTTGTTTTGTTATGGCTAAACTAGCTATTATATAATTTAAACATAAATTCAATAACATATAAATAACGGTTCTTATCTTTTCACAGGTTATGTGTGTTCAAGCAAAAAAAGAAGTGTGATATTTCTTCCATTTATCACAGGAGAAGATTGAATTAGTGCAAATGCAAGTAAAGATTTTAGAGATGGAAGTGCAACACAAATCAAACATTTATAAATCGGAATAAGAATGATGACAAATGAAAAAAGAATTTTGTAATTTTATAATCATATTTATAATTAATTAAAAATATAAAATACAGTGAATTATTCATAAATTGTTTTATTGCATTTTCAATGAACTATCTATTAAACCATCCATTAAATATTCTTCTCTGTAAGGTTTTCTCTCCTTGTTGGGTTGTAAAACTTACATTTCCAATGAGTACTGGGTATTCATTTTCCTCTGGAGGAATAATAATAATAATAATAATAACTGGCGGATGTTGCTCAGGTGACAAATATTGTCAATGAACCTGAGCCCACCACTGGTAGTGTTACGGGACGTAGAAAATGGAGTAAACCAATGAACGAATTTATCCTACGCACATATCTTCAGCTTACCTTAATGGAAACTGACACAAACGGTTACTTACCATCATTACACACAAAATTTATTGAAAATTATCCTGAGATGCATATGATCAGCCGGCAAAGAATAGGAGATCAGAGACGCGCAATTATTAATAAAAAACTTCTTTCACAAAACGACATAGATGTAATCTACAGCGAGGTAAATCACGAAATAAATAACACTAGAAATAACACACTAACACCAAATTTACAAGCTAGTGATATAGCGCAGACAAACAATTTACAAATACAGCCACCAGTTATAGCCAGAAATCAAGTTGGCCAGCGCATGCGCTGGAGTAAAGACCATAATGAAGCAATAATGCGGGCGTACTATAAAATAACACAATTAGAAACTATTATAATGTATCAGCATACAGAGGACAACTACACCAAGCCTTTGTTAATGCATTTCCAACCCTAAATTATATAACCGAGCAAAGAGTGGCCGACCAGAGACGATTAATTATAAAAAATAGATATATAAGTGAAGAGAGGCTGCAGGTCATTAAAGCTGAAGTTGCTAAGGAAATACCCCAGAACAATAGTATTGCGCAAGGCTGCAATAGTGCAGATATATCGCAAGCAGAACCAACCGTCGAACTGGAAAACAACGGCTTTAATAGTTTAGATTCAGGATTAACCACCCATGTAGATAGTTGCATAAACAGTACACAAGCAAGCGCAGCATTACAATTAGATGAAAATTATAACAAAATAGAACAGATATTTCAGGAATGCTGCAATTACTTTGAAAACACAGACCCTACACAGAGAAGTTACATTCCAAAGCAGAAATGTTCGAAAAAGCTTGCGGCTATTGTAAATTACATTAATAATAATATCTTACCGAAACATATATTTCATAATTCAGATTTTATTACACTTCAAACTGTGCTCTACTGTGCGGCATGGACGGCTGCTAAAATGAATGGAGCTAAGATTCAGCTACCACCGAGGCTAGATGCCACCAGTAGACTTAAGACTCATAAACCGAAATGGCAAATAAGATTAGAACGTAGAATAGTAGAATTAAGAGGTCATATAGGTAGATTAACACAATTCATTGGAGGTAATCGAAACAATAAGGTAGTTAGACACGTAAATTATATACAGAAGAAATATAGGGTACACGCTTCTTATGAAAACCAAAATACACTATTAACAGAATTTTTAGACACATTAAAACAGAAACTTACGGCTCTTAGCAATAGAATAAGAAGATATAAAACCTGTACATTGCGTAAGACGCAGAATAAGCAGTTTACTTCTAATGAGAAGCAATTTTATCGCGGATTACGAAAAACTTATAACGATTCTTCCTCTACGTCCACTTCTCAGAATCAACGTATTACACCATCTGCTGATGAACTGCGTGGATTCTGGGCGAGAATTTGGGAGAATCCGGTTCAACACACTAAAGAGGCTGAATGGATCCAGGATGAATATAATCGCCACTTAGACTCTGAACCTATGGACTTTCAATGCATATCCGTTGAAATATTCCGTGACGTAATAAGGAAATTGCACAACTGGAAAGCCCCAGGTTCGGACAACATTCACAATTATTGGTACAAAAAATTTACATATCTCCACCCTATCATACATAAAAATATTAAAAATTTTATAGAGCAGCCGGACACCTTACCGTGTTACGTAACAGTAGGAACGACATATATGCTACCAAAAGATCCAAGCAGTTTGACGGATCCAGCGAAATATAGACCCATTACTTGCCTTCAAACAATTTATAAAATCATCACTTCTTGTTTAACACATACAATTTACGAACACATAGATAAAAATAGTTTACTCACAGAACAACAAAAGGGGTGCCGGAAATATAGTCAGGGATGTAAAGAACAACTTACAATAGACTCTGTAATACTTAAACATACTCAGTTAAATAAGTCAGATTTGTTTTCAATGTACATAGACTATAAAAAAGCCTTTGACTCCGTGCCCCATACCTGGCTGCTCCAAGTTTTAGAAATATACCGTATTAGTCCTACCATTATAAACTTTTTGCAAAACATAATGACAAGATGGGCGACGAGACTAAGCTTGACTTCCGACTCAAACACAGTTATAACAGAACCAATTAAAATACAGAGAGGTATATTTCAAGGTGATGCTTTAAGCCCACTCTGGTTTTGCCTTTCACTAAATCCGCTCTCCAACATGCTAAATTCTTCGAATTTTGGGTACCAGTTAGACTCCACAGAAATTGAAAACGCCCCTGTAATTCCGTGCTCACCTTATAAATTAAACCACCTCTTATATATGGATGATATCAAACTATATGGATCCACAGAAGAAGAGTTGCTACAAATGGCAGATCTAACCGAAAACTTTTCCCGGGACATTTGCATGCAGTTTGGTATTGACAAGTGCAAAATAAATTCCACGAGGGGAGGCCAGCAGTATCAACATCACTACAGTATGCAAAATGGAGAAATTGTAGAACCCCTGGCTGAGGATGAGGTTTATAAATATTTGGGATACAATCAGGCACTACAGATACAGCACAAGAATATTAAAATTTCACTAATTAAACAGTTTAAACATAGATTAAATAGTATTTTACGAAGTCACCTTTATTCCAAAAATACGTTTAAAGCCGTGAACACTTTTGCTATACCAGTCCTAACATATTCTTTTGGTATAATTAATTGGAATAAGACAGAATTAAAGTCACTTCAAAGAATCATTAATACCACAATGACAAAACATAGGAAACACCATCCTAGGTCTTGCATTCAGAGGATGACATTACCACGGGCCGGGGGAGGCCGAGGGCTTATCGATATTTTAAATCTTCATAACTCACAAATAAGAAATCTTAGGGCTTATTTCCACAATAAATCTAATACCTCTATTTTACACAATGCCATAGTAAAAAGCGATAAAAAGTTTACCCCATTAAATCTATTCGATCAAACACAACAGAAGAACGAAATTCAGATCGATATGCAGACAAAATTAAATGAATGGACCCGAAAAGCGTTACACGGACGGCACCTTCATGACCTGAACCAACCTACCGTCGATAAGATAGCGTCGAACGAATGGCTCAGGCGTGGAGAAATGTTCCCTGAAACAGAGGGTTTCATGCTCGCTATACAGGACCAAGTTATAGAAACGAAGAATTATAAAAAATACATAATGAAGTTGCCAAATTCGAGTGATGACACCTGTAGAAAATGTAAAGGATCCTCAGAAACCATCCAACATATAACTGGGGCATGTAGAGCAATAGTCCAGACCGATTACAAACACCGACATGATCAAGTGGCAGCAATTATCCATCAAAATCTAGCTTTCAAATATAACCTCATTAGAGAAAAAACAGCTTACTATAAATACACCCCCCAGGCCGTTATTGATAATGTAGACTTTAAAATTTACTGGGATAGAACAATACTAACAGACAGAACAGTGCATCATAATCGGCCAGATATAACTCTACATGATAAAAAGAATGCCACAGTATATTTGATAGACATAGCTGTCCCTAACACACATAATCTCTCACCCACACATACAGAAAAACTTACGAAATACATAGATTTAGCCACTGAACTAAAAACTCAATGGAAAGTCAAAACAGTTAAAACTATTCCTATAGTACTATCTTCTACCGGTATCATACCTATTACACTACACACAAGCCTAAAATTGTTAGATCTGCATTCATTAACATACATTCTTCTTCAAAAAGCGACCATCCTTAACACGTGCAGAATTGTTAGGAAATTTCTGTCTACAGATTAAATCACGTCAGTCAGCTCTCGTGCTTGGCTGAGGCCCGCATGAGAATGCAGAATTCACCCCCTTGAGGGAGAAACAAAAATGTTAAAAAAAAAAATAATAATAATAATAACTCTTTATTGTACACCGAAACAAGTTTACAAGGAAAAACAAAATACATTAAAGGTACAATGGGCGGTCTTATCACTAATTGTGATCTCTTCCAGACAGGAACTTCTTCATTTCATCACGACACGAGAAACCTTCACTTCTATAGACCAAATGCTCTTTCCACAACATTCCTTGTTTTAATTTGAGATTCTTGATAGAGTCTATCTTCTCTAGTGCTCATATTTTATCAGATAAAGTTTCTTCATCACAAAAAACATATCAAATCACAAAACATATCATTATCAAACAAGTCCGAATCCATACTTGTGTTAAAAAAGATATTATCGTCATAGAATTCTTCGTCATCATCACAGAAAACATAGCAGATCACAAAACATATTATTATCGAACAAATCCAAATCCATATTTGTGTTAAAAAATATATTATCATCATAGAAAGTTTGATAGAAACTGTCAGTTCCTTAAACTGTCAGGCTTAAACGTGTTTAGCGCCGCTAAATAGCAGTTTTTGGGTAATTAATTTTGACAAGTCCGTAAACATATTTAGCGACAAATTTTTCGTTGTGCAAGACGCTAAATATGTTTAACCATTTTAATCATGTTTAGTGCGTCTTAAATCAATTTAGGCTTTGTTGTGCAAGCCGCCCGCCCTTAAGCCGCCCTTAAACGAAGATAGATAAAGTATTTTTTCGTTAATGGGAAAATAATTGTTTTTCTCACTGTTTTTTATACGTTAACGGTAAATCCAGACCACCGATTTTTATAGTATGATACATAAACCCCAAAAAGTGTCTTTCTATTGCTGCGATAACTAACATCGACACGTTGCTATTAACGCGTTTAATAGTGCATGATAAAGTTATTATATTAATATATAAGCTACCTGTTTTATGCGGGCAGGGTTAGTGCTTTTAGGAATGGCTGCCAAGCCTCGCTGCACTGTGTATCGTAAGAGGATCTGCGCTGGAGTGCGGCCGTGCGCCTGTGCGATGCGCGCTACCACCGGCAGTTGCAGTAAGTCTGGGTACTCCCGGCTGCACACAAACAATAGTAGGTAGTAAATTATTGTAATTTCAATTATTTTAGATTTTTATATCTCTCTTCCTATATGATAGACTTACATAAGTAGGTAGGTAGACACAGACAATGGACTGTCATAAGTGAAAACTGAGTAAAAGTCAATAATTTTGCAGTATTCTATTTACCCTGTTTTAGCAGATAAAGAATCAGCAAGTGCTTTAGATCCGAGTGGTGAGTAAGCGACGATGGGCACGCCCAGCTTGGTGGCGGCCGCGACCAGCGCCGGCTGCTGGCACAGCGCGTGCACCTCCACCTGCAGGCACGCGGGCCTCGTCACACTGCACACGCGGGACAACTGCTCCGCATTTAGGTTCGAAACTCCGACGTGACGAACGCGGCCAGATTCTTTCAATTTCAGCACTGTCTGTAAATTATAACAATAATAGTAAAATCACAATTTCAGGAGAGTATAACAGTCGTGTGAAACAAAACGCGATCTTACGTCTTTTCACTTTAATTCTTTAGAAGAACTTCTCCCGGCCCCCATATGTTTTTAGTGTGTGAACCGACAATGCTGGCTTGATGAAGCGATGAGCTACCTCTAAATATTACAGGCTTTTCAAACTTTATGCTATTTCGCGCCGTGGAAACTGTGTTCGATGTTGAAGTATTACTGTATTTTCTTGGAAAACGCAGAACTATTACACTATTATTTTTATTGTTTATAGTTACTTTAGCGTGCTTATCTTTGAATCTTCTGGTAATAGTGTACATTATAACTTGTAGGGTGCTTGGAGGCTTCTTTTGTCGATGTAAGTGATTGCGAAGTTTAGGACTGGAAACAGTTCTTGTAGATGAGATCAGCGAAACAGACCTATTCAATGAATGAGAGACTATTTCAAGGCTGTGATTGGATTTCAAACTGTATTGACAGCCGAAGTCGAATGTATTCCTATTGAATGTATTTATAAGGTGTATGCTACGCTGCGTTACTGGGGTAGACACGCTTGACCGGGTTGCAGTGGCACATGATGTTTGATTTGGTCTATTGCGTATTATTTGGCTAGCACCTTTATTTTGCTTTTTCTTCAGACAACGGAAAAACTTTGACATTGTTGCAGTTTTTGTATTATTTTCTGTTGAGGTCACAGGTATTTCATTTAAAGGCGCTACATAACACTGACCAAATGTGCGAGTAGCGTTGTTAGCCGTGCCGAAGACTTTAAAGTAATTGCTGTCCATAGAAAGTGGCCGGTCTTCGCGTAAGTAAATACATTTCAACGATGGCTGAGGTTTTCCTCCTTTCATAAGATTTGCAATTTCACTCGAGTTCAGTATGGGCGCATGTTTTGGATATTTTGGTTCGAAATTTGACGTAACATTACAGTAATATATTTTGGCTTCATAATCATTGTTATCTGTTTCAGATGTTACTCCATCTATTCTCTCTTGTGGTTTTCTGAACATCTTCCTTCTTCTGCCTGTATGTCTTCCATGATCTGAGAGACGTCTTCTACCTGTTGGTTGTTGTCCATGATGACCGCGTCCACATTTGTTTGTACAAAATTTGCAACAAAATATGTTACGACATAAGTTTTTACATTTATCCATGAACGATGGTGGTTTAGGTTTTCCATAACCAGAGGAAAGTCTTCGTCCTGTTGATCCATGTTTATTGTGTTTAAATTTGTTTATACATAATTTGCAACAGCAGATGTTTTGAAATAAGGTTTTACATTTCTCTTTGAACTGTGCTGCTTTGCTAGCTCTGCCGTAAGACCTGGCGGCTGCGCTAGATGCGGGGTGTTGATCGGCGACTTTGCCTACTCTATCTGTGACGGATCTTTGATTATGAGTGTTAGGTATTCTTCTAGTAGGGGAGTTGGGTATTCTATTATTAATAGCGCTGCGATTAAGTGTGTTACCTAATCTATTATTGGACGCGTTACGGTTGGTAGAGTTATTTATCCTGTTAGTAACATTATTATTAGCTCCTCTATTAGTAACGTTGTGGGCCACTCTGTTAGGAACGTTGTTGTTAGCTACTCTGTTGGTAACGTTGTTGTTGGCTACTCTGTTAGTAACGTTGTTAATTATGCTGTTGTTAGCTACTCTGTTAGTAACGTTGTTGTTAGCTAGCCTGTTATTCACTGTATTGCGAGTGGCCGAGTTTGCGACTCTGTTAGTCAGGGAGTTTCGATTGGTCGAGCTAGCCGTCATTTTTTGTCTTAGGAATTCATATTATTACGTATGGAATTTTATGTCCATTGTAAGGACACATTTTATGCAAAATGATGATCATTGTGCAGATTTCATAAAAACCACATGTTCACTTGTAACTGTCACTGGCGTTGGCTTGAATTATAAGATCAATAAAACAGTTTTTGAGCGAAATCTAGTTTACGACGCATCATTTTATTATTTTGTGCAAGCAGAATGTCATTTTGACGTAGTAAAATCTTTCTTGTCATTTTATTTTTTAATGGATTCTTGTAGGGGCAATGACGAAGCCTTTTTTGTTATCGCACTAATATGGTATTATTTCACTGAGTGTATGAGGCACACTGCATTTTTGTAAGTATTGCGAACTAAGCCTTGTAATATTTTTGCACATATTTTAGGTGTCTTTTTTGTTTTCATGCGTCTGTGCATATGTATAATACTCATCAGAGATGCGTCTAAGTTTAAAGAGTGAAGGGCATTATTTGAACATGATCTTAAATCAATGCTTTCGTAAGATCCACCTATGCTTTGGGCGTTGTAAGGTGCCATGCCATCACTCCCTCCGGTACAACAAGGGCATATCAGCTTTGGGAAAGTGTCTTTGTACCAGGCCTTTACTTTAGTAGCTAGAGACTGCCTTGATCTAAGGAAAGTAGCCACTGATGTTCCCACATTCTCGGTAGATATTTGATATACATGGGATCTGTTAGGGATGATTTCAAACCTTTCAAACTGAGTTGTGTCAAATTTTGATTCAATTGAAGGACGACTAATGCTATTTTTATATGGTCTCTCTTTGCATTGTCTGTCTATGACGGGGGTGGGATATACTTTGGACCAGTAGTACTGCGTATAAAGGTTCTGCTTAGGTCTTGGTAGCTCCCTGTTCATATCTTGCGACTGTAGCATAGAATTTGTTACTATTTTCTGTTTCTTAGTCTTAAAACAGTTGATGGTAGGTAGCTGATAGCTGCACTCTTTGTATATTTCATCACTGCGGTAGATTGCCCTGATGTTTACTTCACTTATATTTCCGTCTTGAACTTCTTTGTCAGGACAACTGATACAATTTTCAGTGTATGAAACACCCATGCTAAACGTTGTTTATTGAATATTTCACAAGATATTAGATGTTAGATAATGATAAGGTTATAATTTAGGGTTAATTATACGCATTAAATTTATGTTGACTGTAAGTTTCAAGTTAGCCATGATGGGTTGTCATTGTCATTAATGTTGTTTAGTATTGTTTGAGGTGGCTAGCATGTAGTATGTATACTTACTTTCCATAGTTCGAGTAGATTGGTAGAGTGGTCAACCTTCATGCTGCCATCAGGGTTCTTTGGATGCAGTTCGCCAGGGACATGTTGAAACGCGAAGGGAGTGTGTATCAGGTACAGGTCGATGTACTCCAGGTTAAGATCTCGAAGCGACGCGTCAAAGTACTCCTGAACTAATTCTGGTCTGTTGCCTGTTATACACAGTTAGATAATATTATCTAACTAACTAGAAGGGATTTTCAAAATTATCTTCAATTAATATTAATTGAAGATAATTTTGAAAATCCCTTAAAGGATCCAGCTTGTAGAACAGACGATAAACTACACCGCTACCGTTGGTTGTCACATTCAACTTACTGGCGGAAACCTACAAGAAATCGCAGTTATTTGTGTACCGACAGCTCAGGGCCCACATACCTCGTACCTAAGTCCTACGCATGGCACGGGTTAATGCAGTTCTATAACGCGCAAGGTCTAACCTCCAGGTGGTAGTTTGGTGGTGACGAACAACTGTTTCCGTCTCCCGGCGTCGCCCGCTATCCAGCGGTTGAGCGCCCGGCCTAGAGCCGGCTCGTTCTCGTAAGCGCGTGCCGTGTCGAAGTGCCGGTACCCCGCCTCCAGCGCTGCATCCACTGCTTTCTCCAGCACCTCATCTGAAGCCTAAACAATACGTTACAATACATATTATATTATAGGTTAAGTCCATATGTATCGCGTCGCAATTAAGGGCGAAAACATAATACTTAGGTACACTACTTAGCTAACGATGCGTTATTGCACATATATTAATATTTTTTATCTAGATAGGTATAGATTGGTTGGAGACCATAGCTTAGTTTATGGTTCATTAAACTGTAACTGTACAGGAAGCTAATTAAGCTTGGGTTTTCCGGTTATATATCAACAAACAACATGTTTGTAGCCAGGTCAATAAATAGTATAATAAATACATAAAAGTGAGATTTTGGTCCTCTCCTTTTTACCCGACTACGGCGAGGCCAAAAGGAAGGAAATAAACAAGGCCAAAAGAAGTAATGTTTTTGGCAGTCTATGCATGTATGTATATTCCATCGTAGTAAACTACTGAACCGATTTTAGTGATTGAGGTGTCAATCGATTCGTATTGACAACCCGGGTAACATTGGCTATATAAATTTTATCAAAATCTTATATGACTGAATTTAAACATAATATTCAACTCGAAAAAAAATTTTACTGCGATAATCACTACGAGTTTGTGTTGGGTTTTTAACTTTAATTTTTATTTGTAAACAACTTTTTCCGTGATAAAGATAATCAAAGTTTTCTCCTGACATGCGCGGTTTGTCAAAATTGACTTTCTAGGTTTTGACAAGTTTGTTCATAATAACTACAGTTATCAAATTATCAATGTTTCATAACAATTTGTGATAGAAATTGCATGCGTTAAATGAAACGATGCCTAAACCAATTATAGCACCAAATGGGTAATCAAAATTGTCAGGACATTACGACGGTGCCTTCCGAAGGAACACTAAGTGATGTCTTCTAAGGGACCGGATGTGTGTCGCGACAGTGAGCACGGTGTGCAAGAGAAGTGGTCGCAGGACACGAACGCGTGCCGCGCGTCCACCTCGCGCGGCTTGTCGCATTCCAGCGGCGATTGTGACGGCAGCGAGAGCATCTCCTTCTGCAGCGGCAAATGCTCGTGTGCCTCCCACAACATGTATTTCCAGGATTACTGCGAGATACCCTGCTTGATTGCCGACTCCTCCACACAACTACATAAGACCAAGTGGAACCTTTTTAAAAAGTACCTCAACTACAGAAAAAAACGGAAACACAAAAAAGCTAAAAAAGTTAAAATCAGGACAGACCAACTCACAAAAGACAGCTCGGATAGAAAAGCTGACTAACCAAAACGTTCACCTGCTTTACTTTAATAAAGTTAAGAGCTGAAAATATAAAAACGTAAAATCACATTATCTTTTCGTTTATTTTTACATCTATTGGGTTTCAACGTCTAAGGTAATTAAAAACAATGCTAAAATCAATGTTCTTTAAGTAGAGCGCTGGAATATCTAAAATAAATTTAGCTGATGACAGCCGGCATAATCTTGAATGTGATGGACATAAATAATTGCGAGACAATGATTAAGGTCGAAAAATAACGTCAGTTTAATGGGCAACTTACTTGCCATGTACCAAATCCAATTCTCGGCATTCGGTCACCTCCCTCCAACTCAAAATACTCGGGAATAGACATGTTTAGGCACCAAACTATTCAAGCTTATATTCTCTAGTTTGTTTATTAATCTCTGATTGCAATTTCTGTACGTGTTATTACGGCAGAGTATCAAAACACAATGCAAGAGAGTGGCGCGCGCAGCGGTTCGTGCCGTAGGCAGCCTTGATTACTCCGTACAAGTAAACGCCGGTACCGGTTTGCCAAAGATTATACATTCGGCCATTGAACAGTTATTAAAAGTGTTCTTTACCCCATTACGAATGCAAAGTGCAGGATCTAATCCTCTGTGAAGCATTTTACCACGGTCGCATTTTAAACGGGCGGCGCGGCGCCGGCGCAGCGGCGGCGGTTCAATGACCGGATCGTATGCACAAGTTTGAACCCAGGCTGGTAACAATGTGACTTTATCATCTAACGGTATGGACATCGTGTCCAAAATTGAAACCTTAAATCGCCAACTCATATGAGAGTAAGAGTGGTGATCAATCTCAATAGTGTTCCTTCTTCCTTTACAGGGAAAAGGCTTTTCCTCAGCCGCAGGACATTTACAGACAATTGTAAATATACTTTATGGTTATGTAATAGATATGATCTTATGGTTGGTAATGATATAGGTATTAAACAAAAAAAAAATGCGCTGAGTAGGTTTGTTTTATAAACAAGTTGTATAACGCTGATATCAAAAATAAAAAATCTCAAATTAAGTACTCGACAATGATAGGCATTAGCTTATGGGTCATGTACGGTCATTTGGTTGCAAATGAACTCTTCTAGATGCCCTTAGCGGATTTCTGGGGTATAACCAATAACCCCGTATCTAACAAAATGCCATTTATTTTTTTGATTGGAAGGAAAGAACACGTTATCTCCACATATTTAGGTATTCCGTTATTTAGGAATTTGTAGGTATGAGATAGCAGCATCCGATCCATTTGATTTTTCATATATCCCAGCCCCTCATTTTTTAATACACTGATAGTCATTGTTTTTAAGAATACACTTAATTTGTTACCGACACTACTTAAAAATGGTACGAAAAATACTTCAGAGGACTTTACAACTATGAAACAATTATGTAACATTTCAAAAACAATCATTGTTAGGTTTTTTTTACAAAGTACTGTATAGAGAATTGGTTTAAAACATCTGCGCCCAATGTCCTTTATCATTGCGGTGGATCTTTGACAAATCCCTCAGTTGCGTTCACAAGTGGTTAGACAATAATTGATGGATTATTATACAATTCTGTTTTTGTAACTGTTTAATGTTTAACAATAATATAATGTGGTACTTCAGCGTGTTTGCTTTAGATGTCAACGCACTTTATCATAATGTTGGTAAATCATTGATAATGGTTGTTAAAACTAGCATCTACTTGTGGGTTTATCCTTTTGTGTGACGATGCCAGCGCTGTTTTGCTGCTATATCTAGGTTCCTACGTATGTACACTATCCATCCTGTATATAGGTAGCTATTGGTTTTCTAGGCTAGTCATTTAAGGTTTCGAAAATACCTGGAAGAGTTTTTCTTTAATAAATCATTTTTACTATCTCCATTTTCCTTTTCTCAGTTGCAATCAGTAATCGTGACTGATAAAAATACTCAAATCCGAAAAGTCGCCTGATATCACTTTAGGAAGGCTCATTTGAACGCTTTGAACTACTTTTAATTTAGTGTCACGAAAAGTACTGTATAAAAACTTTCAAAACTCATTACAAGAACTAATAAACAGTCAAAATGCACATGATGCTCATGCATTCACAACAAATAAGAAATATTAATAAGCTATTAAGTTATGATATCATATTACAAGTCGATTAATCTTAACAAAAGCAATATAATAGAAATACAAATTAATTTTCCCACAAACCCTTAAAGTAATATCATCCTTTTGTGTGCAAACAGTATCTCTTTACCATTTAATTTGCAAAACGTATGAATGAACTAACGTCACAACACTCGTGGGGGCAACGGTGCGTGAGCCCCATACACCGCGGCCACTGATAACATCAGCTATCCCCATATTACCCAACCATTCCCATAAGGACATGGTATAAAGGCGTGGCTATCCCAAACCGCACCCCTCATTGTGTGCGATATATTTAGGGGTAGCAGATAAGCAACATAATCTGTTTGTATTTAGATTCAGTGATCGTTCGTTATGGATACTTCTCCGGTACAGTCGAGTTCAAAGTGTGGCTCTGATTTCAGTATAGACCGGATATTGAGTAGTGAAAGCAGAAGTAGGAGTGATAACGCTGATGTTCCCGACTGGTTGTGCTGCACTCGATATAGGCCGCCGCGACTGCCACGTAAGTTATTGTATCACCATGTAGGTCCCTACCTACTAAGAAATAAATGATATTCTATTCTCTTCCAAAAGGTACCAGTCAATGTGCTCGCGATAGTGAGTAACTACTCCTATCCCGTCGACAAAACAACGCTTCTACAGGAAGCATTCGCATTAACTAACAGTAGCAAAAAAAAAAAACACAGACAACGTATTTAATTATGTAGTTTTCAAATTGGACTTCGACTTCCCTATTGTTTGCAATTTCCGTACCTACTTTGATTGTACATAGGTACGTACTGTTTTGAATGTGGCGATTTAATTGTTCTAAAAATATAATTAGGTAAGTACTTAATTACAGAAACGAATAACTGATTGTTAAGTAACGCTTAGATTCGGCTAGCTCCAGACAGATACTTAGGTATTATATATTATTTAAATAAAATAGTTTTCTATAAGGGCTGTCTTGTTCACTGGTAGACTCATAGTCTATCCCTGACCATTGCGTCTTAAAAGCCGTCAAACTCGCCCACCGTCGGATCCGTGTAAAGACCATATTTTTTATGATATGTATAGTTTTCAGCCTTTTTATTGTATCTGTAATATAAGACGGTGTTACTTGTCAAATTTCAAAGTTCTAGGTTGTCGGGAAGTACCCTATTAATTTTGATTGCATGAGAGTGTCGTTTATTGTAGGTACGGACTCTTCTTTTTTTAACGTTAACTTACCTAGTATTTGTTTTTTTCACAGCTTCAAGGGAACTCTAGAACTTAATAAGTACTACTATGGTTTTAATTCAAATAATAGGTTCTTGACAGACAGTCGACAGACGGTCAACAAAGTGATCCTCTAGAGGTTCCGTTTTTCTCTTTGTGGTAAGGAACCCTTAAAAACTAACTCAAAAGTGTACAAAAGTACAAATAAGGTATTTCGTTAAAATTCTTGGTCCTGTTGTTCTGATTTAAAAACTAACTGGGTACCTAACCTACCTATTTAATAGTTTTTTTATGAATTTGACTGAGGTATAGATTGAAAAAGAAATGAATTCAATATGTCGCAGCTCGCAGTAAAAAACATAAACAAAAAAATCATGGTCAAATTTCAAACTTCCTCCTATTGAAGTCTCTAGAAATACCGAATACACTGCGACATAAACTATTTACTTTTTTTTTATTTATTTTATTTATTTATTTTATTTATTACTAGCAATGTGGGTCACACATTACTAGTGAACTTGTTAACCCCTCGTGCTAAGCTAAGATGCTTGTGTTACGAGTGGGTTCACGTCGGTAGTGTAATGGGTGGGATTCGAACCCGCAACCACATGATCGCAAGTCCGACGCCCTAGCCATTAGGCTACCGCCGCTTAACGCCGCGTTTGTACCTAAGCAATCATTCATCTGCGACTACTATGATTGATTGTAAATTTGTAAGTTTTTGTGTTAGGTGCAGTGAGCGGAGGTCGCGCACGGCGGTCAGGCCGGCACGCGCGAGTGCCGTTCACGGCTGCACAGGCTGCGGCGTTGGAGGCCGCGTATGCACGCGCACCGTACCTCGCGCCGCCAGCCTTACGTGCATTAGCTGCTGCATTGCAACTACGTGATGATAGGGTAAGCAACATTCGTAGGTACCGGTCTTATATTTATGACGATCTAGACAGACAACCACCAAAACATAAAAAAACCACAAAGCATATCAGCAAATGTAGGTACCTCCGTGTGGATTCGGGATCGAACTTTCAGCAAGTTACTCAGTTGTTGTTTAATTTATTGTGATCTAATTTACCTATTCGGCTATCCGTGTAGTTCATAGTCAGATTATTTGGTATCGAGTATTTTTTGTCGCTTTTGTTTATTACTAGATATTTACAATACTTAGAATTTCTATGCTATGACTGTATAGTGATGCTTTTTTAACTGTCGGTAAATTAGATGCAAGGGTTATTTTAAAAGCTGTTTGTTGCCTCTTTACCTGCCTAGCTACGAGTTTAATTTCAAGGCATTCCCATCCTTACAAATATTAAAGACATTTATGATTTCCCTTTGTAGAAATAATAATACATCACCAACTTGTTCTCAGATAAAAATCTGGTTCCAAAATCGTCGTGCCAGAGAACGGAGAGAGAAATGTGTTAATATATCGCCGCCAGTAGCTGTGTCCTTGCCGGCGACCACTTCAGCACACGTATCTTTAATTTCCAGCGATTGTCCTTGGACACCGATAAATAATGAAATGCGTAGACCCTTCAACTTTTCAGTTCATAACATTGAAGAAAACATGAATGGGAATGGAATATGTGTGAGAGATACGACTTTTGTCTCTAAAGTTACATCACTAAGTAAATCAACCGACGAAGAAAATCCAGACTCGCCCCTGGACATTGAATCTATTGAAGACTAAATTATTTTAGGGTTTGCCTTGAAACTAAATCATAATCAAGCCACCATATTCTGTGATAGAAACACAAAATAAACTATGTACCTACTTTAAAGATATTTAATGTAAATTATATAATAATTTAATCAACCATGTTTTTATTTGATAACTTACCTACTTACTTATAAATGATTATAATTACTATCTTATCTTATTTCTGTGTGTATCTTATTAAGTTATTTTAAGGTGACTGACTGCATGGGAAAATGAAAACAATGTAGCTGTTCCATTCAGTTGAATTATGTAACTGTGCCTTTGACCGAAGAGTGTATTTACGGTTGATAACTTTTAGGCTAGTTTTACTTATTTTAACTTGCTTCAAATGCACAACGGATAGTTGAGTGATATCAACGAAATAAATTGAAAACCTCAAACACAACAAGACCTTTAAAAAATGTAATAAGTATACTTTCAGCGTTCTTTTATTATTGTGCGATAAATTATGTATAAGTACATGCGCAACAACGTGCGACGTCACGACGTGCATTTAATCAATATATTATTTTTAAACATATTAAGTTTCTCAGCCCTTCTTTATTATCAGACATTTCAATGAGCCCAAATATGATACCGCTGCTGTAGGTGATGAAGAGTTGGGTATCCTGCAGATTCCAGGTGATGCTGCAGCATCAAGTAGCTGTAACCTATCCTTTGAAACCATTTCAATGAGTCCAAAAGCGGTACCGGTGCTGGTGAGGAGTTGGGTATCCTGCAACTCCTGGGTGGTGCTGTAGCATCAAGTCAAAGTTACCGTGTTATTGCAATATCATTAAATTAATCAAATACTAAACTTCCTATCGATCGGACCAGTAGAAGTTTCTCAAATTCTTTTTATCAATTAGAACATTGCTGATGATCTTCAAACGGCTCATCACATCTTCTTGAAACAGTTAATACTCTCGATAAAATTACATCTAATTAAAAAAAGAAATATTACCTACATCAAAATCGGTTCAACACTAAATAAGTACCTACAAAACTAAATACAATTGAGATGTCCATTTATGTCAAAATAATATAAAGGGTTCTATCTATCCGAAAGGGTGAAGAATAGAGAAAGGTTCTACATTATGTCAGCTTACATATTCGACGCATAATTTTAAAATTTTGAGTTTTTCTAAAAAAAACTATAAACGTACTTAAATGTTATTACTAGAGTTGGAAAATCAGCCCTAAATAAAATAGGGTACATCCCTAATTGATATCCAATTTTTCGCGTCAATTACCCATTATCAAAAGTCTCCAGACTGCTATGATTTAACGAGTTCGGTAATAAGATATTATTGACTCCTGGAATACAGTGACACATTTGATATGAATTTCCATTATTCTAATATATCTAATAGATTGAATATCAATTATTTAATTTTGAGTCCATACTAGATATGCTCTTCATCCTTTTGGATAGATACTTACCTAAAGGTACCTTTTTAGTTACATGCTTTAGGTATATTTTTTGCGTTCATACTGGTATCTCAGGCTTGACACTTATGGCTCGTTCAGCAGTGGACGGCGCTAACTGGCGATAGGCTGATACGACGATAAAATTAATGCCTATGAGCCAGCTTAAAAAAAATGCACGGTTAAGCCGTTTCGGGGAATTCTCGAAGCGGCTGAACCGATTTTGATTAAGGCAACGACAGCTTTGGCTAGCTTGGCAGTAGATATTTATGTTCTGCTTAACAATCTTGACTATGAGTTTCTTTATCTTAAAGTTAATAGTTAATTAAATAATGTAGGAAAAGCTATGTAGGGGTACGGCGTTTAGACATTGTAACAGCGTGAAGACTACCGACTGAGTTCCAGGAAGAAAGATTTAGAAATAAAAACACGAGTTCGTCATCAGTTGTTTTATTAGGTAAAATTAAAACGTATAGGTAATCATCATAATCTTACATCAGTAGATTGACGACCTCCGTGGTCGAGTGGAGTACACACCGGTTCTCAAAGTGGCGCCAGCTCTGAGGTCCCGTGAGGTTCGATCCCCGGACAGGTTAATGTAGAAAATTATTTTTCTACATTGTCTCGGGTCTGGGTGTTTGTGATACCTACTTTCGTCGTCTCTGATTCCATAACACAAGTGCTTAAGCTATTTACTTTGGATTTGGAGCAATGTATGTGATGTTGTCCACATAATCTTACATTAGTGTCTTTACAATAGTTTCTGTACCTATTTTTCAATTTAACCCAGGTTTAATTTGCTACAGTTAACTGTACTAGTCTTCCTACAGTTACCTGTAACAAATTAACCCTGAAAACCTGCTTCAGAAAGTAATTGAAGTACATAATAATATATATGTAAAAAAAAATATGTGTGTGTACCAGAGTACACAGGTAAGAAGTGAAACTTCTTTATTTTCTAATCGTTTTTTGTTTTATTTTTAAATTATTATTTAATTTATATTTTTTATTGTTTCTAGAATTAATAATGTTCACTAGATTTACAGTCATATTTATTAATACTTGCTAATTTTAACAGATTTATATACATTCACTGATACTTACAATCAAAAAGTGAGGTTAACCTCAAATAAATATTAAAATCATGCTCATACGTGTTGAATTTATAAAACGAAATATATAATCACTCTCACTTTTCTTGTTAATTCACTTAAAGGGGGATGCACGAAATCGTCCCCACCCACCAACAGATTTTAAATGTATCTCAGTTTACACGTCTTGGCAGCCAGATTATTTTTTACTATGACGACATTTGCCGTAGGTATGGGGTATTCATTCTAATTGAATTTGAAATCATATTATTTTTTAATTTATTTTTCAATTTAATCTAAAAAGAAAATTATTTTTACAATTAATGGAAGTATAATCTGCAGAAACACAATCTAAAATAAGTATCAGTTACATTTTCTGCCACTTAATATATAAAATAAGTGTATTCTATGATCGTTTAGTGAGAAAAACAATAACTAAAAGAATATAATAAACAGTGCCTACTAAAAAACATTGTAAAACAACAGAAGTTTTGGCGCATAAGCAGAATTTCAGGTAAGAAGCCGTTATCGCTGTCCCTGCGCTCGCGCACCTCAGTCTTGACTAGTTCATTGCGCTGTGTTTACGTTGTTCACCTGTCTTTGTGTTTGTTACGATTATTTTTTGACCCCCGCTTGTTTACTGGACCATCTGATTGCTTTTCGTTTGACCCTGGCACATTTACTGGACTGTGATTTACCAACATGGAGATTGGACGCCTATGTGTTGTGTCCAAGGTCTGTTTTGCGACAGAGGCGACACATTTTGCAAAATACTTTGGTTCAAAATGATCCGGAGTTAGTTGCTTATGTATATATTATATAAATATTTTTTTGTTTTTTTTTCATGAACCCCATTGTTTTAGTTGAAAAAAATATTATTAGTCCTTTCATGGGTCGTCATAGGAATATTAAAACAAATCCCAAGTCTGTTGGTAGGTGGGGACAGTGCCCCTACAATTTTGTGCATCCTCCTTTGAACAAGTCTTTTTATTTTATCACTTTCAAATTAATATATTGTTATTCTTTTTTCAAACCAAACTTCAAAACTAATATATTGTTGTTATTATTATCATATATTATGTACATTACATTCTTTACGTCACTATACTAAACTTCGATAAAAAAAAGCAACATGGCGCCAACACACAAAATTTCTCCCATACTTCGATAAAGAAGTTTCACTTCAAAAAGTAAAAATATATTTGCACTTCACACGGATGCAAGTTTAAAAACCTCTTGACCTTTGGTCTTTTGATTACTTCTTAATAGCTATTTTGTCGTAGTACTATCTACGTGATAACGTAGTGAACGCACGTACAACTATGACCTTAAATGACACGTTTACATATATTTTAATTAATTAATGTTATCTATTAATCCGTAAAGCAATCGTTACAGTAATAAGTTATATTATCTCATCTCATTAGTACAGGCTCTATTTAATGATTTGGTACAGCCGACAAGTCTCGTCAAAAATCTGATATTTTATTAAATAATTCGTAATTGAGGGTAGCAGAGTAACGACAAATACTGGAGGGGCGGCCATCTTGAGTTCGAGTAACACCATTCATTATTCAGTCGACAACGAGCGAGCACGCACGCCTCCACGTGTTGGGCAGACGTCATAGTTGTTTTTTCTTCTGACTTCTGGCTGCAGGGCGTGGTGTTCCGCCACTTCCGCGGACAAGTACCACCGGAACGCACTAAGACGTAGTGCATGGAAGTTTTTACTAACATAATTTTAAGCTATATATACTAACAACTTTTATAATATATTGTATATATGCTAGTTTGTAAGGTATATATCTATGGGCCTTAGTTGCCTGAGAATAAATGAGTTTATTATTATTATTATTTTTTAATCTAGATTTTTTTGTGATTTTAGTGTTAAGGTTGACTGTTGTACTAAAGTGACCGTATTTCTGTTGTAGTGTCTTGCCCATGTCGCATTCGTGCGCGCTCGGATTTTTGTATAGTAATATGAAAACCCAGTGGAAGAGAGCGAAGTCCCTCGGAGTTGGGATTGGAGCAATAAACGAGATTGCTGTGAAGGTAACACGATTACGACTACAGGCCAGAGGGCTTACTACGGAAACTGGTTTGGTTCTGTTTTTGATTCTGTTTCGAATTAGATTCGTCCTAGATACTCCCGAACCAAACAGAGATCCAGTTATAACAGAGTGTTATTATAATCGTTAGCGGTAAACATCTAACTGCGTAATCTTGAAGTATTTAGTTTTTAGTGGTATCTTGTAACTGGTGTACTTGTAACTTGTAAGTGATGGCTTCTAAAGTTTTCAGACAGATTTTCTCGTACCTTAATTCGATTGAAACAGAACACGATGCAGTTGGGAGTAAGGTCCCAGTTTCTGGTTAATTGATTGTTAAGCGACTACCGACTAGTCGAGGGTCATTGACAGCGTGCCGCTGGAGAGTTCGTTCGGCCGCTTTTTCTCTCTGGCCTGGCACTAGCAAGCGGCGACGGCGGGCAATCATGAGAGCTGTCTTATGTAATGAGGGTGAAACGCGATCTTGAGTTTTAAGAAACAACCCTTCTGATGGTAACTATCCTGTGCTCTTCGTGCCTGTATGTCGACTAGTTTTAAACTGGTTACTGCGAATTAAAAACTTAAGTAATCGCTTTTAATATCGAATTTGATGGATGGAATTATGTCTTGGCATGATAAAACACACAAAGTAACAATAGGTAAAATAAATACTCTTTTGTTAAAACCACTAAACTAGTTTATAATATTAATGCAGTTCTATTACAACAACCATTTAAAATAATTATTAGATTTACTTTATTTCATATCAGAGCATTTACCATTATTTTTGACACTCATTACAAATCAAGCTTATATTTATAAGTAACTCACACAGACAAATCTTTACTTACTAATATTATAAATAGCAAATTTTTGAATTTTTGTAACAAATAAAACTCACAAATTACTGGACCGATTTCAAAAAATCTTTCACAATTAGAATGCTACATCTTTCAGTAACATACTCCGCATTGAAACAGCGGCACAAAGTTATCTACAATCGTAGACTTCACATGTAAAACAAAGCAATTTTCGCAGTCCACTCTTTAACAGATTATATTTGTGTTTATTATTAGGCTATACTTATTATACTTAAAGACTATGGTCTCTTTTGTATGAAAACTTGTCAAAGATGTGCCACAGTGATGAAACATACGTCACATGAAAGCTCTTTACGTGTACTTTATTTCATTATAGGCTTGGCAACTAAGTTCAAATCCAAATACAACTCAATCACCTCGGCCTATCGCAGTCCACTGCTGGGCATAGCCTCTCCCAAGTTGCGACACAACACCCGATCCTCCGCCTTCCTCAGTGGGACTACCGGGAACTGGGGCCGTGTGTTATGGTGCACAATCATGAGGTGTTTGTTGCCCTAGTCACCACGCTGGACAAGCGGGTTGATAACCGAGTAAACTCTGTGCTAAATATTGTCAAACTCTATTAGTAAAGTTGGATCTTATTGTGCAAAATTATCAAACCAACTAAACTGTCTACATAAATTTACTAAATTCAATTATATATCATTTGTTAAAAATAATATTTTAATTTCTTATTTATTTATTTGATTTACACGGCTTGAAAAACCAATGACATAAATCAAAGGACATACTACGTGGACATCGAATATAAACTAATAACAACAATTAAATACTATTACTCTCACAAGAATGTTCGCCACA